>OY979460.1:0-1364946 GCA_963855545.1 Ethmia dodecea | reverse complement strand
AAACCAACCACTGACAGGCGTTCCCCTCTGCCAAAAAAAGTGTCGGTCAACGATCATACCAGTTATATACAACTAGTTTTTTTCAGTTTACGGAGTGCTCGAATTGGTGAATGTATTTGTGTGCATCTAGTTCAAGCTAGTGTTTAATAGTTTTTTCAAAAAAATCGGTTGTCTGTAAAGTTCGGTTTACTGACGGTAGTTGAACCTGACAACGTCATACTTTTTGGGTTGTGCCTCTTTGTCGCTCGTTGCGCGCTCTCGCTTGCACTGGAACGCCGCATACGTCATACTTTTTCGTGCATGCAGCCGGCTCCATCGAATTATAAGACATTGTCACGTCAGCAATGCGTTTGTGTTGACATTAAAGAATATTTTTTCTTTATACATAGCTAGTAATGTAACTCAGTTAAGTACGAAGAACAAGCGATTATTTGTGTTCGTTTCCTCGTCCCCCGCGCAGAAATTGGCAGACTTTTTTGCAAAGAAACTAGTGCGCGCTCCTATTGGTTTAATACTCAAAAGTCAAGAATGACTTTAATTAATATCACAAGAACGATGAATTTAGAAATTTGTATTTTTAGCCCAATGCACGAGAATGCGTTTTGTCTTCGGCGTATGTAAGTATGGAAACATATTTAGTTGTGACCTCCTATACATTTTGATGAATTTTGAACAGAAAGTTACCGTTAAATTCACCAAAGAAAAGATGGATGGATTGTGTGAAGGATGATATTATTATGTGCAAGAAGGAATATAGGTGAAGATATGATTGTCAAGATACCGACTGCGCCTACCCCAAATAATGGGAAAAAAGCAAGAAAAAGATAATGAGGTTACCGTTAGATTTCTCTGCTGAGTGTCATAGGTACACATCTATATATCTATAATGATAAAGTGACTGACTGATTGGTGATATATCAACGCGCAGCCTGAACCGCTGGGTCTAGATAAATGAAATTTTGCACATAGATATATTTAGAGTGCCTTGTTATTATAAAATATTGACGTTTCTAAGTGTATATTTTAATACCAATAGAAAATAAATGATTTTGAATTTTTTTTTTTTTTTATACAGTGTAGGCATCCACTAAGAAAGGATTTTGCAGAATTCAGCCCCTAAGAAGGCTAAGCCGCTGGAAAAACATATTAGTGATATTTTGACTATAAAGTGCATTTTTGTAAAACACACAACCTAGTAGGTACCTAAGACTAGGAATTTCTTAATAATATTCTATCGTCTGCAATTTAAACGCCTTAGCAAATACAGTAACATTGTATACTCCATTCTAGCCGATCTTCTGAAGTGTGAAGGCAGCCATTTTGAAAAGTTCCCAATTACTCTCCGCCGTTTTCTCCTTTAAATATTCAATTTTATTCACAGAAATGTCTCGTTCGAGTCTCAAAGTGCGAAATTCTACATTTACAACAGTTGCTAAAGTTGTAATATTAGCTATAGCTACCTACCGTTGTATAAGTTAAGTGTTTGATGTTATAACTACTCCGGGTGCAGTTCTAAGTTCAACTTTAGTTGTTACACGCTGAATGTTTCTGCCTTTTTGTTTTTTGGCAGATTGTGTAAAGTTTGTTAACAATTTTTTTGGCATACCGTCTCCTTGTGAATGTAAATTTTAATACTTTTTTGAATAATAATAATAAATTGTGGGACACAATTCACACACGGTTATTTAGTCCCAAAATAGGCAGGGCCTGTACTATGGGTAGTAAACAACTGATAAACATACTTAAATAAATATTAAACGACCAGACACGAAGCCAACAGATATGTTCATGCACACAAATGTTGGCCCTGAGCGGGGATCGAACCCGCGACCTCCGACTCAGAAGGCAGGGTCACTACCAACTAAGCCAACAGGTCTGTCATGAATGACAGTAAATTGTAAATTTGACGGACTTTTGCTGTTTTCCTGTGCTGTCAAATACTTCTGTTTATTTCATAACGAAACTTATTCTGTGTAACTATTTATACATCTTAGTGTTTACCTATTTTCGTTTGATTTATCGTTTGCAACTGATAGCTATCTTTATAATAAACAGAGAGAGCTTTGAATGATTTATTATTCGCTAATGTCAGCATTTTATTTGAACTCTATGACACGGCATAAGTTTGCTGCTTCTAATTGTTTCTTTAAATATCTTGTACATTGTTTAAATTTTCAATTTCGGCTTCAATAACATCAGTATCGTCTTTGATGTATTTTTGCTGTATTTTTTATAATAATCTTCGTTAATATTATTTTTTTAACTTTATTGCGCAACATTCTATTACCATCCTACCTCTTTGAAAATGTATAAGTTGGTATAAAAAAAGTAATATTTCTTTCTTCACCGGAACCCTTTAAAAAACTTTTTTATCTAAAACAAACCAAATTCCAGTTAACCCTGTTGACGCTACCGACCTCAGTTGTTTTTATTACACCCCATTTGACCCCCGCCGAGTTATCAATAACTTTTTGTAAAGATTTTAACCCTTAGCCCTTGTATATCTTTTTTATCGCGCCAAGATACCCGCGCGGGGCCGTCCCATCAATATTTTAGAGGGTTACCGACGAAAAACATAACTTCTCTCATACTGTTTGCAAATTTTATATCAGGGGTGAGATTGCGAGGGAGTGAGATAGACATTGCAGTGGTACTAAAAGTTCATTGTTATGTCCGAGTCTAGTGTTAAGACGTTTGCTGAGAGCGTGCCCGGTTTATCGAGGTATTATTTAAATACTAGCGGTTACCGCGAGGATCCTTTTCATTCCCGTTCCCGTGGGAATGTGCAAATATCTTTTCTTAGTGCTCACTTAAGTCGTTTAAGGAAACTTTGTGCAAAATTCTATGTTTCTAGTCCTAGCGGATTTGGGATGTGCGTTGACGTTTTTTCTTTCATAGACTAGCGGTTCCCGTTCCCATGGTAGTACGGGAATAAAATATAGCTTATGTTACTCAGGGATATTGTAGATTTCTATTGGTAAAAGAATTTTTAAAATCGGTCTAGTACTTTTTGAGTTGATTCGTTACAAACATACTAGATGTTATGTATGTTTGTAACGGGAACTACGCGAGTGAAACCGCGCAGAACCGCTAGTCTATAAAAGAAAAAAAACCAGCCAAGTGCGAGTCGGACTCGCGCACCGAGGGTTCCGTACAACCTTGCAAATTTATGGTTTTCGTAATTTTTCCTTTATCTATGCTATAAGACGTTGCTTCGTACCAAATTTCAAGATTCTGAGTTCACGGGAAGCACCCTGTAGGTTTTGATTCCCTTGCAAGTGTCGAAAATTTGCGGCATAAACGGATGTATCTTTTGATTGCGTTGGCTTAGAAGTTTGATTTTTTCACAGCTTCAAGGGACAGTAGACTTGAGTAATTGATATAAATTTCAGCTTCATACCTCCACGCGTTCCTGAGAAAAAGGGTCTTGACAGACGGACGGACGGACGGACAGACGGACAACAAAGTGATCCTATAAGGGTTCCGTTTTTTCCTTTTGAGGTACGGAACCCTAAAAAACGTCAACGCACATCCCAAATCCGCTACGTAGATTTGGATCTGTCCTCTTTATAATATTAGAGTAGAAGTGTAAATGTAGATATATATATATAATCTCACGCCTTTCATCCCCGAGGGGGTAGGCAGAGGTATTCCATTACTGGATATACCCACATTTCACGAGATACATTGGACCCCTAAACGTGATAGGTGGTGAGCCCATCGCCGGACCGGGTCTATTTACACATGTCTCAGAATTAATTCTGAGACCTGCGGGTTTCCTTACGATGTTTTCCTTCACCGTCGAGCTAGTGATAAATATGTACGTAAGATTTGAAAAACTCATTGGTACATGCCAGGATTCGAACCCTAGCCTCACTGATTTTATGTAGATAGGTGATGTTTTATATAAATGCGTCAGAATTTAGCGTTTGGGTTGTAATGGTAAATTTGCATTTTTGAGGTTATTGTTATAGGTTTGAAGTTATCTATTGGGGTTTCATAGCCAGTAGTAAAGTTTGCGTTTAAGATTAGATCGTTCATTGCTTTCAAAATACGTTTCGGTTTGCTAAAGTTGTTGTTTTAGAGAAGATTCTATGACTGGATATTTTAAAATTAACGTAGATTTGAAATTATTATTAGTTTGGCGAGTGTACTCACTAAAATTGTACTAATATTTGTAAAAGGAATAATAAATATAAAAAAAATCTAATACTGCAGGCTACTTTGAATTATACAAGTAGAGTATATTCTTTCGGAAAAATAAAACACATTAAAAATTGCTAAAATCGATTAAGTAGTTCAGCGGTCCAAAGAATATCTCGTGAAAAGTGAGTATCTCCAGAAATGGAATACCTCTGCCAACCCCCTCGGGGATAAAAACCATGAGACTATTGTTTTTATTATTTTTTAGTTGATACTGAACAAACTAATTTCAGGAATTGCGCTTAAGCTGTTGAACTTACTGTCTATGTTTTATCATATTACCAACCTATGTACACAGTTTGCACAATAAATTTATTCTATTCTATTTTTCTGTTACATATTTTATACAGATATTATGTTCACGCTTCAACCCCTGAGGTGTATGGGAATGTATTAGGTATTACTGATAGTTTTAGTGAGAGTACACCGGCTGTAAGTAAAAACAAAAACTTTCCACCATAAAAACGGAGCAAGCCAATATGAAAACCATTATATTTTTCAAACGAACAACTGCGAAGAGCGAACTGAATATGTATTCGAGAAAAACTACGAAACTACTTAAAAAGTCGTATAAAATTGTGAATTATCAATCGTGTTGTGGAGCGAGGCATATTTTTTGCAAGATCAAAAGGAAATGGCAATTTTAGCCTTGTTTTGGTTTGAATCCGACCGAAAACGTAATATTGATAACAACAGCTTTAAAAAAATATTGCGCACGCTTTTTTTCCCCTAGGTGGTACGCTGAGTTTTCACCAAATTTTTTAGGACCCCGAAATGTCACAAAAGTCAAAATCATTTATTTTCTGTAGGTACAAAAAGTGTACTTAGAAACGTCAATAGTCTAATAACGACATTCTAAACTCGTCCACGAAGATTAGCTAAATGTAAAGCAGCCCATCTCCACCGACGAGTTGCTGGTTCCAAATGCAGTAAATATCCTGGGTCCTGCGGGTTTCCTCACGATTTTTTCCTTCACCGTCGAGCTAGTGATAATATGAACGTAGGTAAGTCTTTCGTGCATCAGCGGGATTCGAATCTAAACCCAACGCTTACGAGGCGGGCTCACTATCAACAGGGCTACCACATTGTAGGTACCCACCTACAGGCTTTATTAAAATGTATCTACCCTTTTAGTTATGAACACAACTGGTATAAATAGAGCCTATTAAAGGTGGTCAGATCCGATCACCGATCACATTTGATCTCGACTCTCGACACGAGCAACACCTTTCATTCTTCAACCCACATCGCCTAGCGGCAGTCACTATCGCTGCCGCTAAAACATCATGATACCACTTTTCCAGTGAGATGCTAGATAAGGAATAGGGGTACCCCCCCTTTTCTAAGTAAATTTTCAAACTACATCTCAGAAACTTGAACTCATTTCCCATTGAGACATAAAAGCTGCTTTTTAACGTTAAAACTTTAACAAAACGGTGGAACTTTCAAAGAAAGCTTTTAAACAAGTCTTTTACTGAGTTCTAATACAAGTTATCGCCCACAGCTTTGCTTGGTACTTGAAATGTCTTTTGTTGTATCGACGCAGGTTAAGTTTTCATCTTAGATAGTTTTGCTAGTCATTGTGGTTAAGAATTTCTCAAAAGAATACAAAGATTCACTTACATGAGAAATTGCAAAATACATATTTTATGTTTAGTGGATGTGTGTGTACTGCTTACAAAATAAATGTAAGTAGGTAGATGGTACTAAAATTAACTAAATGTAAAATTAACTACGAACGCACAAGTACGTATTCATTTGGTTTGTAGACTAATGAGTCAGATTCCAAGTTTACCGACACAAAGAAAGTTTGGTTGGTATTACTTAATTATATATACAACTCGTCACAGAATAAGCGAAATTCCACAAACACCCCAATTATTATATAAAAACTCGTACTTTAGTTTTGTCTAACCAAATTTCTTAAATAAAGAGAAATAATAATAAAGTTTCCATAGTAAGCCCTAAATTCAGTTATGTTAATTCATTTTTCGGAAAAATTTTACACAATAAAAATAGCTAAAATCGTTGAAGTATAGTCTATACTGAACAAACTAATTTCAGGAATTGCGCTTATTCTGTTACATATGACGTAAAAAAGAAGATTTATGGTGTGAATGTTGAAGGATGCAAGCAAAGAGGACGCCCTAGAAGGACGTTCACGGATCAAACTAGTGATATCCTTAAAATGCTGGGTTCCGAACTGCGAAGAATAAGAGCGTGCAAGAAAAGGCTTATGGATGTGAAGGAAGCGAAAGAAGTATGCAGACATCGAGCAAAGTGGCGATCCATCGTCTCTGTCTACGCCTGTGGGACAATGGCGTGAGCTTTATCTGACTGACTGACAGATTAATTTAAACAACCGAAACCACTGCTTCTAGAAGTAAAAAAATGTAGTAAATGACATAAGTGAGCACTATGAAGGGATTGAAAAACCATTATTCTGCTGGTAGTATGTTAGTGGAGGATAATTTCAAAATAACCAATAACAAACTATTTGTCATTCTAATCAAGGAACCTCCCAAACTATCATACCCAAAACTAAATATTATGAGAAAATTTATGAGATCACAAAAGCAACGGGTCACTACATCGATTCTAAACCCAATAGATACGTCTAAGTTTACACAGGTCGGCAAGGATTCGTTGAGTATTCCAGCCAAGTCAAGTCGCAAACGAAGTCACAGATTAGAGAATAGTTACTTCGACGAAGTATTATTTACTAAGTTGGCGTTAAATTCATTGTAATAGTAATTAACGCCAGACATTAAGTAAAGACAGTTTTTTGACATTTTAATGAACATTTGACATAAATAATCAGTAATAATAATACATATTGTCATTTAATGTACATAATAAGCAGCTCTGTAATATAGGTTGTTGACTTAAGTTTGTGTACCTACCAAAAAATTTTGTTCGAACGCGGATCATGTTTGTTCTGCATTTTGTTAAGATCTTTTTTACCCATGGTTCTTGGAAATAAAAGGATTTCGTTTTATTTCATTTCATAGGTGGCGACAGACGGAGAGGTGAGGTAAGCGTGCAGAAGGTATGATTTGCTTCTAGTCTCACCGCACTACCTAAGGCGCGGTAGGTACAGCGCTTTTGCTCAGGCTAACCTTATCTACTAGAAAGGATGTTATTTCCATATCAATGGTTAACGCGTTTACTACTACCGGTATTTCTGGGGTAGTACCGGGATAAAGTGTCGTAAAAATAATATAGGGGACACTATGACGGAAAATAAACTCGCGGTGGTAATAAGGATTTATTAGCATCGCTTTGCAAGATAATGTTGATTCGTTTTGGGTAAGTGGTGTCTTTTATAGTGTTGTCTCTGGAATTGGACCCACTGTGATTGTCTATTATAATACTATAAAACTATACGTGTAACTATAGACAAGATAGAGCGACGATTCAATTCGAAGGTTCATTCAGTGAAATGTCAGTGGAAAATTCTTTGGTGAAATATTAAATTAACCTAAATTTAAATACAAAAAAAGTTAAAAACCGACTTCTACTAATTAACACTAAAATATCATCGATGCCATTTTGAGACTTTTGTTGATTTCTGAAAAACTGCTCGAGCGATTTCAATAGGACCACCTCTAAAGTATGTACCAAACAAAAAACTCATCAAAATCTTAATAACCTCGCGTACATACAAAAAAAAACAACACACAGTCGAATTGAGAACCTCCATCTTTTTGAAGTCGGTTGAAAATCGGTTGTCCAAAAATAACATATAATCATTTACAGGTTTTTTGTTTATTTTGGTGCATTTAGTAGTCTTGAATTCTTGATATTTCTGGACGTTATACACTGTACACATATCCAACAAATGGGGTAGTTGACAGCATTGAAATTAAATTGAGAATAGTCATTCATTAAAAATATTATCGCAAAACACCTCAAAATATGTATTTCGATTTTAAAGAACAATGGCAAACGTCCATGTGTTTTGGGTACCCCACTTACACCTGCCCACGGAAGACGAAACCGTGTAAAATCGATAGTTCTTGGACAGACTAAGATATTATGTAATCATACCACATTTTTATAAGTTGAGGTTTAAAAGTTATTCGTTACCTAGTGTATTTTGTAGGTTATTATGAGATTTTAGGTACCAAAGACGTGTTAAGAAAAAGTTTCTCTAGGAAATAAAATGATTTTCTTCCAACCTCTTTGTTAGAAAATAGCACTGCCTACCACATGCCATATAAGTTACTCTATGCCAGTGAATGATGGCTTGGGCAAAAAATATCGATACCTATGTTAAAATATCGATATTTTTCCAAATACTAAATTAGCATATTATATATATCGTCGATATTTTTAATGGCGATATATCGACATTTATTTTACAGTATCGAATTCGTATCAATTTTAATATATTTTTAACGCAATTCTGGTTTCGTGTTTCATTTCATGTTAGGTACTAGATACTTGCCGACTCAAGCATTTATAAAAATATACTATTTTCATCGTCCTTTTTTACGAATTTGGGAATATGTATATGTAGTAATAATAATGTAAAACTGACGATATATCGATATTTTTCACTCGATTTTTATCTATAGTATTTAGAAATGTCGATACGATAAATATCTATTTATTTTTTCACTTGGCCATCCCTAGTGAATGACATGGTTGACGTGATGACACGACGTTCAATTTTACCACAACAACAAAAAAGTTTTTGTATTAATCAAAGACATTAAAATATAATAGCATAAAGGGGGCATTGGGAATATTTTCATACAAAACTTTGAAGCTCAAGCGTCATGTCCTTGTCATGCAGTTAGTATGAACGCGAGCTGTCATTCGGTCGAAATTGTACTAAACTTATTCCACTTGGAATAACTTTTGGCTTTAAATAATCTTCGCTTTGTCCCCTCTATGCCTTATATTATATTTTAATCTCTTTGGTATTAATAGATTTCTCAATCGATCGATTCGTGTTTCTATGATATTTCTGTTTTATTTGACTCAATATTTTCAACTGCTAGATTAATTTAAAAATATGGAAAATTTCGACTTGTTATGAGTCAATATAACAAGCATAGTGTGATACCCCGTGGGTGTCTATTTCAGTGGGTACCAAAGCTGCCGATATTCTTTACAAATAGCAAATTAAAAATAATTAAACAATCAAAATAAGTTCTGCAATAATACTATGACGTTACGCTATTTCAGTACATTTTACATAATTAAATTCCGTTTTGACATATCATAAAAAGTAAATGATTGACTAGGTAGGACACTACCCTATTCACAGCCCCTCTGATAAAACATAAAGGTACTTACATATAACAGTGAGGGAGGCATTCGTCCTGATGACCTTATGCATTTGCGCGGGTCCAACCTGACACTGGAACTCCGCATCGTCTTCTAGGGTCACATTCACAATTCGCAAGTTGTAGACGCCATGGCGACGGTCCCCGAACATCGTGTAGCGGGGGTACCCGGGTATGACGGAAGAGAATCCTGGGAAAGAAAGAGAAAGGGTATAAATATGTTTGTATTGATAGTTCTACGGATTATCAGAAGGAGGGTGCTGAGACACGGAAATTACATGAAATACAAAATTAACAACGAATATGGACTGAACTAGGTGTTTTTTTAAGCTATTGCATAGCTTCTATCGCGGGCCTTGAGCGCGGGGACCGAATCCAGAAATTCCGTAACGAAAAAACCTCACGCTCCCCACTCCGACGGGCACGGAGGTGTGGCATGTTTATTGGGCATAATCCAAAGCCAAGTTATGATAGTAGATGGACGGACGGACGGACGGACGGACCGACCGACCGACCGACCGACCGACCGACCGACCGACGGACGGACGGACCGACCGACTAGGGTTCATTCCCGGGAATTCTCGAGCCGAGAATTCCCGGGAAATCGTTGGGCTTTGTTCCCGGGAAATCAAGCTCGAGAAAAGTCGAGAACTCGAGAAATCATGTACCCATATAGAAATTAAATCGTCGTTTGTTGTGTTGCGTGGCGACGCGGGCCAAAGCGCAGCGGCACCCTTTGATCTCGGTGGAAACGCTCTGGCGTCGTTTTTACACGTGTTTCGACTCTAGCCAAGTATAGTTTAAGTAGTGTGTTTCACAGATTACGTGATAAATTGAAATCAAACAGTCTTTTCACTTTTATTGGCATATCACGGCTTTATTATTCATATTATTTTTGTCAATAATATAATTTATATTATGATCTTAAAATGGGAAAGTCGGCAAAAAGGGCAGTACCCGGTACGAGTACCTATCTGTTCTTTTCTATTATTTTTTAGTCAAACTTTAATACATATATTTATAGAAGCTATTTTTGTTTACAAGCTTTCAGTTGATTTTTTTCTAAATAACCAGCCAAAAATGGAGCTGTGATTGTAATTAAATTATGAGTTAAGATATTAACGTTTTCTTTCATGTAGATTTTTTGTTTACTTTAATATAAGCTACTTTTGTTTATAAGTTCTAAATAACTTGCTAAAAATGGTGCTGTCATTATACACTCGGCGTCAAAAAAATCGAACCTTTGAAAAACCACTTTTAATCCCATTTAGAATCAATGATGATGGGACTACTAGGTATCATTTTATAGGTCTAATCATCAACATTCAGCAAATCGTACTTTAGTCTTGCTAGGTCATAAAAAAAGAAGTGATTGCAAAAGAAGAAGAAAAAGTTTGTTGACAAAGAATTAAAGTAAGACAAAAAAATGCTTAAAAATTACTTAAAACCTAGTTTTACCCCCCCCCCCCCCCCTTTTATACCTCTAAAAGGTAGCGCAACTAGCGGCCCTTTTATAAAGTAATTATGCATTATTTTTGTATAACGTCGTTATTTGGGTGAAATGATTTTTTTTATGGCATAAATGATTGTTAATTTTAATGTCGTTAACTTAATGCCTAAAATGATACTTAATAGTCCCATCACCATAGATTCTAAATGTGATTAAAAGTGGTTTAAAGTATTATTTGACGAAGGTGCGATTTTTTTGACGCCGAGTGTAGTTATGAATCTGAATAATATTATTTCTGTATTTTTAAAAAAAAACATAATTAGCTTATTCATAACATTAGTGTTTTTAAATATAATCAATATTTTTTTTATAATTAATTTGATACTTTTATTTGAGAGGAAAACCACTGAATTTGTTGACAATGACGTCAGTCATTGGAACTAAATAACATGAGAAAACGTAAGTAAATGTAAATTTCTCGACAACCCGAGAAGCCCCGAGAAATTAGCCTCGAGAATTCTCGAGACCCGAGAAATTGAAAAGCTCGAGAAATCATGAACCCTACGACCGACCGACCGACCGACCGACCGACAGACCGACGGACAGACGGACGGATGGACGGACCGACCGACCGACCGACCGACTGACTGACCGACCGACCGACCGACCGACCGTCCGTCCGTCCGTCCGTCCGTCGGTCGGTCGGTCGGTCGGTCGGTCGGTCGGTCGGTCGGTCGGTCGGTCGGTCGGTCGGCCGTTCGGTCGGTCGGTCGGTCGGTCGGTCGGTCGGTCGGACGGACGGACGGACGGACGGACGGACGGACGGACGGACGGACGGACGGACGGACGGATGGATGGATGGATATTGCATAGCTTCTATCGAGGGCGTGCATTGATTGTCTAACGTCGTTTGTTTTCGGCAGTCTTGTTGATAAAAAATGATATGCAATAGCTTTACCGCGGCAGTCCCCGAGTGCCACACGTCTTTTTTTTTTTATTTTAAAAATTCTTTCACCAATGAAAAGCTAGAAGATACCTGAGTAACATAGGCTATATTTTATTCCCGTATTCCCACGGTAACGGGAATTACGCCGGTGAAACTAGAACCGGTAGTGAGCAAATAAAACTTCAACAACCCTTGTTGCACAAAACCAATCGAAGTGCTGGCAAATTGAAGCCTTTAAAAAATTCAATTAACGTTAATTGAAATCCAAGGAGTCGAGAATGCAGTGTAATTGTTTGGTCACAGTCACATTGTTAATTGTAATCGTTTGGAAATAAGTGCTGATATCGAATCGATAAAAGTAAATGGATATTATAATTTAATTGCGAGGATTATTACTAACACGCAACATGAGTGGCCACGATAGATTCAGTGTGGGTACAGAAAAGAGATGGATATAGGTTTCAACCAAAGAGATTATAATATAATAAAGCATAGAGGGGACAAAACGAGGTAAATTTGATGCCCAAAAGTTATTACAAGTGGAAATAAATCTAGTACGATTTCGACCGAATGACAGCTCGCGTTCATACTAACTGACATGACGCTTGAGACTCAATATTTTGTTTGAATATATTCCCAATGCCCCCTCTATGTCCTATCATATTTCAATCTCTATGGTTTCAACTCTAGTACTCTTGAAAATTGTATCATCATCAGTAACAGTCTACTGCTAGTCTTACTTTTACATATGTCATGCATATACTTGCATTCACCAACATTCGAGCCAATTCGATTCTGTGGCCAGGTGTACTGATAATGGAATCAACGCAAAAAGTCATAAAAGCAAAATGCGTATAGACAGAATGTCGGATAAGAAAAATGTCTGATTTAGGCACCTACAACATTGTTTCTTCCACTTAATAGTTTTACTAAGTTATTAATTGTGTAGACATTTGACACAGTGACACCATTAACAATCCTCAGTTCACGGGTGTTAACCATTCTAGTATCCAGCCGCTTATCGAGAAGGTAACGAGCTGCAAAATGGGCTAAGTCACAGCATAAGAGCGACATAAGAATTCCGACATTTTGCGTATTAGACATTCTGCTTATTTGCCATTTTGCGTATACGATATCGTATTCGAAACTTTGCTTATTTGACATTTTCGTATATGATTGCAAATAAACAAATATTTTTATTCGAATAACCGGCCAACTTGCCAATAAACACGTTTCTTATTTATTTATTTAACGTAAAAGTCATGTACCAAGAGAATATGACACTTGGCGAATTTAATGCCTAAAGGAATTATAAACCAGTCAACCATCAGGCCCAGCAGATAAATTTGGCGGAATTGGAATTCCTATAATATTGGCACCCTTTTATTTTTTGTATTTTTTTGTTCATACGTATATCATTTTTTGTTATAGTAGCCATAGTAGTTTAATAATAACCTATCGCACACGGATTGGAAGAAACATACGAAACTCTATAGCATCTTTGATTTTTCCTAGAGAAGAAATAGAGAATTGAAGAAGAAGAACAATAGTTGAATTAGCAACCAAAACAAAACTGTATACGTTTCAGAACTCTCAAAGATTTATAACCAGCTTCGCGGCGAAGGAAAACATCGCGAGGAAATTACTACACTTGCAAAAGAATTAATAATTCACGAGTCCGTGTGAAAGCGTACGGTCTATGCTTTTTGTTATAGTGTGGGAGATTGCGCATCTAGTAGTGGAATATTAGAGTGGAAGCGCCTAATATAAAATGAAAGAGTAACGTGATGCAGTTTTACATAGATTAGTTCTTAAATAGGAGCAGTGATAGCCCGGACGGTTAAAGAGCCGGCCGAAAATCAGTGAGGCTCGGGTTCAAATCCTGGCATGTACTAATGAGTTTTTCAAAACTTACGTACATATTTATCACTAGCTCGACGGTGAAGGAAAACATCGTGAGGAAACCCACAGGTCTCAGAATTAATTCTGAGACATGTGTAAACAGACCCGGTCCGGCGATGGGCTCACCACCTATCACGCTTAGGGGTCCAATGTATCTCGTGAAATGTGGGTATATCCAGTAATGGAATACCTCTGCCTACCCCCTCGGGGATGAAAGGCGTGAGATTATATTATTATATTATTAGTTTTTAAATATTATATCAGAGTGCTACTAAAATTCTATCATCATTATACTGCTAATTATAGAAGTCTCCGATTTTCTGTAATAATATACGAGTTATATCACACTAGTGACCCGCCCCGGCTTCGCACTAGTGCAATGCTAACACTGAAACCTTCCCCTTGAATCACTCTATCTTTTAAAAAAAACCGCATCGAAATCCGTTGCGTAGTTTTAAAGATCTAAGCATACATAGGGATATAGGGACAGCGAAAGCGACTTTGTTTTATACTATGTAGTGATTAAGTAAGGCATAAATGCATAAATATGTAAATACTATCTATGTAAAACATAAGGATTGCAATAAACCATTTTGATTTGATTTGATTTGATTTGGGTGGCTTGAAAAATTCTGAAAGTTAGGTGGTCATTAGCCTAAAACAATCTCCCAATTCGCAGTGGGTTCGCGTCGGAGATTATTGCCCATACTTCCTCATGTGCGAGGAAAGACCCTTAGCTCAGCAGTGGGCTGTTACGGGTTGATGATGACGATAAAGTCAAAAATCTCATTGATTTACGCCTTCTGAAACCGTACCCTTTGAAGAAAACTCTTAGTTCAGCAGTGGGCTGTTACGGGTCGATGATGAAATACAGGCCTCGGATATGAGAGGTAGCCATGTTAATAGAGAGCACTGACAGCCACACCACAGACTTTTTGATTTTCACAGCAGCATTTCCAAAATACTGCATACAATGTACAGGTCAACAACACATTTTTTAAAATTTCGCTGCGGATAGCCTTAGCCTAGAATAGGGGGCTAGGAATATAAAATTTTAAGAGTAACATATTACAGCTCTGCGATGAATTTCCAGAAATTCCAAATTCCCATGTGCACGCTAGTTCCCTCATAAATCTGTGAACGCTTAAGCCAATGCCTTAGGCCGTATACAACTGCAATTTGACCATTCATGTCTGCAGGAATGTCTCTGTAGAGCAGTGTCGGCGATCTATTGAACTGGACTGTATGGACACTGTTCTATTGTGTCGCCGGCTTGTAGCTTAATTCACTATAACATTCCTAAGCTTTCCTTTGTGTAATGGCTTCTATTTATTGACTAAGAACAATCAATAGTTCTGTCTGCGCTTTGAGCGCTTTAAATCAGGAAAGGCATCAATTTTTTATTAACTATCCAACATGTTTCATCTGCATTGGTTCAACTAAGGTTTCAGTTATACATGCCATTTTGTTTCATGTGTAACATCTTATGGATGAAGTGATGTTTATTAACTTTTTTTCTTATTTGGAATGCTTCATTATAAAAAGCGAAGGCAAAGCGAAGGAGAAGTGGTGCCTATCCAGTCTTGTTACAAGCAGATTGGGATCCCAGCGGCAAAATGTCATTTAATTAAATGTATTTTTAGCAAAATGTCTCATTTGATAATTGTTACAGAATGATAATGAACGGTAACGATGTGACTTTGCTAATGCGACATATACAACCTTACATAAATTTTGCAAAAATGACATTGCAAAACAAAAATGTGGTTTATTGATGCTATTGAATTCTAAGATAACACGCAGTGGCGTATATTTGTCGTGGCACATCAAGGCTCTGCTTAGAAACAAATAGGTGTAGCTATGGCATGAATAGGTTCATTGTAGGCTATACTCTTTTCAACGCTTCTCGTGTGAGGACAGACACAATTCTATCGATAACAAAAGTCGATGTTACCTAGTTGTGATAGGTACCAGTTGGAGCTATAGTCAACTGGTACATCACTATCACAACTAGGTCAGAGTATCAGTTGGCTAAATAATCTTGCGGTTATCCTGATCTCACTATGCGAAGTTTGGACAAAGTCAGGAATTCGACTTTAGTTACACTTCGGGGTACAGAGTTGTGTGAAGTTCTTTGGAAGATTATCTGTTTTGTGAGCAAAATGGAGATTTTGGAAAGGACAATGTAGGACAAAGACATACTTTGTGACCGTAAGTTAACGTTTAGCTTTATACCAAACTTCGTCAACCAGCGAGCGAGTAAGAGCAGTGATAGCCCGGACGGTTAAAGAGCCGGCCGAAATTCAGTAAGTCTCGGGTTCGAATCCTGGCATGTACCAATGAGTTTTTCAAAAACTTACGTACATATTTATCACTAGCTCGACGGTGAAGGAAAACATCGTGAGGAAACCCGCAGGTCTGAGAAGTAATTCTGAGACATGTGTAAACAGACCCGGTCCGGCGTTGGGCTCACCACCTATCACGTTTAGGGGTCCAATATATCTCGTAAAATATAGGTATATCCAGTAATGGAATACCTCTGCCTACCCACTCAGGGATAAAAAAGGCGTGAGATTATATATTATATTATTAGTCAACCAGAAAATCATAAACTTTGCTTAGTAACTTGCTTGCAAAAGAGAGATCAAGTGACTCTTTAACCTAATGCACCGGTCGATCTTTGACTCAAGTAGGTAAACAAAATCAGTCATAAAAAACAAAGAGAGACAACATATGTTTGATGTTATGTGATGCTCATCACTACCAAGGTCACTAAGACATACAATATCAAAACGAACAATTAAAGGCACAATGTGCCTTGCCTCCAAAGAACAGTTAAATCCCCAATCCAGATTCTCACAGGTATTTTATAAAGTTACTATTTTCACTGGTACCACAAGCCATTTGCCGGACTGGGATTCAATTACACATTCTATTTTTTTTTCCAGTCGAGGTAGTGACAAATATTTTATCTAAGTGTTTTAAAAATTTGGTAACGGTGAACACCAATGGCATCGTCGCATTTATAGACACAATAGCGTTCTTCTTCATCCACAATAATTCAAATGAGTGATTTACCCTTTTCATGGTGGAAATATATTGGCGACATTAAAGTAAGAGCGTATATAACGATTCAGTCCCTTCCATCTCGTTCATTCGTTAGTATTTTTCAGTTTATAACTACACCACTCTTTCAACACATATCGTGTTGAAAGAAAGTGAACCGTGGGGCAGATATCTTTAAAGTCCAATTCGACTTACCCAAAGCAAATCCATCCTTGGCCCACTGGACCTGCCCTGCTAGATTGGCAACAGCGCATTCCAGTACAGCATCAGCGCCCTCCTGAACCTTGAGGCTGCGTGGTACTACTCTGAAGTACTGCTGCTGGAAACCAGATGCGCAGACCACCACTGGAACAAAAGAAATCAGTTAAAGACAAGATTCCTTTTTCAATGTTAAAATAGGAAAACAGAAATATATATATATTTTTTTAATGATAAAAAAGGTGGCAAACGAGCAGACGGGTCACCTGATGTTAAGTGACGTCCGTCGCCCATGGACACCTGCAACTCAAGAGTCACACTGCGTTGCCGACCTTTGAGGTGGGAGTAGGGGGAGGGTAGGGGAGGGGAGGGGAGAGGAGAGGAGAGGAGAGGAGGGGAGGGGGAGGGGGAGGGAGGATTGGGGCCTCCGGTTACCTCACTCAGTCAACGAAACGCAATGCATTGCTTTACGCTGGTTTTCTGTGAGGCCGTGGTATCACTCCGGTCGAGCCGGCCCAAGCGTGCCGAAGCATGGCTCTCCCACGTTTTGAAACGGCAATAGTCTAATTATAAAAATACTCTAAATTTGTCCATGAAAATTGGCTAAATTTAAACCAAAAGTTAATGAAGGTTATCCGAATGTAAACAGCAGCCTATCGCCACCGACGAGTTGCTGGTTCCAAATGCAGTACCCCGAGAAGAACCAGCAACCAAGTCAAGCTCAGCTCTTTTTAACGCCAAGTCTTACTAATTATTATGAATTATAGTTTCTTAAATAAATAAATAATCTCACGCCTTATATCCCCGAGAGGGTAGGCAGAGGTATTCCATTTCTGGATATACCCACTTTTCACCAAATATTCTTTGGACCCCTAAACGTGATAGGTGGTGAGCCCATCGCCGGACCGGGTCTTTTACATATGTCTCAGAATTATTTCTGGGACCTGCGGGTTTCCTCACGATGTTTTCGTTCACCGTCGAGCTATTGATAAATTGTCCGTAAATTTTGAAAAACTCATTGGTACATGCCAGGATTCGAACCCGAGCCCCACTGATTTTCATCATGTGAAGCAGGTCGTTAACCGTAAGGCTACCATCGCTCTTCTTCTTCTAATATTCTTAATAATTATGATTAGTAATACGACATCGAGTCAGTTATCCATGCCTTCACGTCTATAATTAGTCTGTAATTGTATAGTAGCCTTTTTATGATGTTTGCTTAGCTATTGTTTTAAATTTCTCCACTGAGAACTCAATTGCATTATACATTGACCCTGATACGATTTTGTTTAGATCGACTAACGTAAGCAGTTCAGTCTTATTTCTTGTGTTTATAAATTTTTTGGAAAAAAAAATTGTAATATAAGGCATATTTTTTTTTTACTAATGATATATTCTTCAATCAAGTGTCAAACACAAATCATAAGTGTTTTAATAGAAATCAATTCATCACATCGACGAAGCATTAAAATAATTACGAATCTGTGCTGGATGAGTACTTTTCGAATTGATTGAACGCAATTGATTCAAAAATGAAGAATGAATAAAGAGTTACTCTGGAGTGGGTTGTCTCGATGACTAGTTAAGTGGGAATTGTTTCAACAAGCTGTGAATTACTAGTGTTCGCTCAGACAACTTGACACTAGGCAACCCTACTGAGGCTATAAAGTGTTAAGACGCATTGGGCTCTAAAAATAATAAAAAAAATCTCACGCCTTTTATCCCCTACTAGGCAGAGGTATTCCATTACTGGATATACACACATTTCGCAAGATATATTAGACCTCGAAACGTGATAAGTGGTGAGCCCATCGCCGGACCGGGTCTATATACACATGTCTCAGAATTAATTCTGAGACCTGTGGGTTTCCTCACGATGATTTTCCTTCACCGTCGAGCTAGTGATAAATATGTTCGTAAGTTTTTGAAAAACTCATTGGTACATGCCAGGATTCGAACCCAAGCCTCAATAATTTTCGGCCGGCTCTTTAACCTTTGGAGGAAGGTGGCGCCACTTGTGCCGTAAACATCGTGTGTGTGTATCTCTTTAAAATTAAAATATAAAACGTACGAATTTCTCAAATAAAATAAGAAAACCCAGTACATATCATAACATTGTGCATGTGCTAACGTTTGTGTCAACCAGTGTTAAGTGTACATTAAGATTTAAATGAAATTTCCAATGACCAGTTCAGTGGAGGTACCTACCTGCTAAAAACTCAAATATACACCTAAGAAACATTTTGTGCCTGCATCGGAATAAATATTCACGTGTAATGTGCTTACTGTGATAAAAAGAAGTGTCAAGTATATTATAACTACTAGGACTTGAGTACGTTATCAACTAATATTTATACCGTGGACGTTAAACACTACCAGTCAACCCTCTACCCACAAATTTAAATCACTAACATGCAAAACGAATGAGACGACGAATTTCATCAACTGCTCTCAATGAGACGTTGGTCTAGTGGATAGAAGAGTCGATTTGCATGGCCGCTATCGCCCGGTCCCTGGTTCAAATCTCGGAGGCAAGCAACAAATAAAATTTGTTCATATTCATTTTTTCTGCACACAAAAGTTACAATTTATTTAGTAAAAATGTCAACATCAAAGAAATCAATATCAATGAAAACTACTAACAGTGGCCGCCAGATGCCACCACATGCGTTAGTAATCTGCTACAAATGCAAAAAACATGTTGACAAAAAAAATACTGCAATATGTTCAATATGTAAAAACAGATACGAATTTGATTGTGAGGGTTATCCAGAAAAAACATACAAATTAATGGACCAAGAATCGAAAAATAAGTGGCAATGCAAGATGTGTATTAATAACAAAAAACTTATTGGCAGTAACATAATATCTAATGTCACGCAAAGGAAAAATAAAAACCAAACTGTAAGACCCCACTCACTTGAACCAACAAGTCCGGCTATTGTAAAACATTTGGATAAAGAATCAGCATCCCAAAATGTATCTCAGATTTTGGATTCCCATGTACTTACTGACAGTGAATCAGACGAATTCTCTTACTCAACTCCTAATAAACTATCAATGAGTGTAGATGGTACAATCTCCGACACAATATCCATATCAGAGCTAAAAGAGAAAATTATCCATCTAACGTCTGAACTTAATAGTACACAGAATGAGCTTGAGAACACTATATTAGAAAAAAAATGATTTTCAAAGACAAATCAACAAACTTACTGCAGAAAACAAAATGTTAAAATCACTCTGCCAGTCTCCAACAAAAAACCAGAACACTACCAGCAATATGAATAATAGGATGTTTTCCCCATTATCATGCAGAGTATCGACACTTTCCTCGCCAGCTCGTGCTCCATACGACGAATGTTTTAAGCTACAAAAACAAATTATAGACCTGGAACAAAAATTACTAGAAGCAAAACAAGAAATTATAGTACTCGGTAAACAAATAGAGATACTGACCCAAGACTTATGCTTTAAAAACATGGTAAAGAAATCGGACCCTAAACCAGTATCAAGACCTCTCCCTCAACAAAAAAATACTAGTAAGAAACACCAACAAGCTGAACCTGAGAAAAGAATACTCATCTTTGGAGCTCAACAATGCGTTGGTCTAGCATCAGCTATCTTGGAATCGAGAAAGAAGACCCAATACGAAAAATATTCAGTGTTCGCCGAAACGACACCTTACGCACAAAGCAACATAATAATAAGTAACCTTAGAGATATGAAACTGCAGACTAATGATAAACTAGTAATATGTCTAGGTGAAAATGATCATAACCTAAACCTAGTACTAACTAAGCTTGCTAATGTATTAGATATATTTAATAAAACCACAGTCATTGTATTAAGAGTCTCTAATAACCCATATTTGGATGTTGATAAATTGAATGAGAGTATCAAAAATATATGTAACGAGTATAAAAAGTGTCATTTTCTGAATTGTGCAAACTATAAAGCATACGATATTTGCAAATCAATCAACTACGTTATTGATTGTAATGATTATGATGAGAAATATCTAAATCCAAGTGAGCTAAGGAAACGAATAGCGAGTAATAGGCCAAGTGATCATTTATGTACGAATATCAGCATACCTAAAAAAGGAACAATCCCTTTCTATTTTGGTCGGGTTAATAGAGAAAAGCCTTTACGTATTGGCAGCTCTTCAGATTTTAATAGTGTAAGGAAAGGTACTATTCCTTACTATTTTAATAAAATAAACAAGAAAGGTGTTTTTTTTCGAGACTAACGAGCCAATTCCTACGTCACATTATCTCAGAATCCTCCATCAAAATATTGCCAGTGCATTATCAAAACAAGAAATTTTGGAACTAACTTTAATGGAGCTACAAGATAATCACACTGACCCAGATGTTATATGTCTATCCGAAACATTTATAAAAAAAGGTCACGAGGGTTATTTAAAAATTTTTGGCTACACAATGGCAGCTAACTTCTGTAGAGACAAACAAAGAGGTGGAACGTGTATATTAGTAAAAAAAGGATTAACTTTCAATGAGTTATCATTCATTCAAAGCTATGCCGAACAAAATTCTTTTGAAATTTGCGGGATAGAACTAACATCGACAAAAAAGTTGATCATAATTTGCCTTTATCGAACCCCACTTTCTAATCCCATTTATTTTCTAACGAAACTAAATGGCCTCTTACATGACATATACAAAAAATATAAATCTAGAATAAATATCGTCATAGCGGGAGATTTTAATATTAACACACTAAAAAAGGGAAACGTCACAAATGAATTACAAGCCCTGTCCTACAACTATAGTATGAAAATTCACATAAATGTTCCTACTCGTAAGTCGTCTTGCATAGACCATATACTAAGCAACATACCGGATGCAACAGCAACAGTACTTCCGCTCTATCTCTCTGATCATGAGACAGCCCAAATGTTATGTTTTCCAATAAAGGATAAACTTAAAAAACATGCGTTGTACTATACTCATAAAAGGGATTACAACTTGGATAATATCCGAAAGTTTCGGGAATGCTTACAGAATCTTTCTTGGTCCGATATTTTCATTGAAAATGATATAAATATAGCATTTAATGCTTTTCACAACATATTTTGCCTATTTTATAATCTTTGCTTTCCTAAAGTAAGGATAAAGGTAAACATTAATAATAAGAAAAAACAAAGCTGGATTAGTAAAGGACTCAAACGAAGTTGTAAGACAAAAAAAAATCTACGATTTCACTATTATAAAACTAAAAATGAAATTAGTAAAGCTAAATACCTTACCTTTTCTAAAATTTTGAAAAAATGTATTTATAATGCAAAAAAAAATGCAAACATAAGATTTGTAAGCAACAATGATAATAAATGTAAAGCTACATGGACAGTTATAAAAAACGAAATTCCTAACACAAACTTCAAGGATAGTATAGAACATATTAAAATCAACAATACAGTAATACAAAATCCAGTAGAAATAGCCTCAGCCTTCAATAATCATTACATAAACCAACCTTATAATTTATCATCACAGAAAAATCGTACTACCTGTTGCAGTAACAATCCAACAGTCAACTCTATGTTCCTTAAACCAGTGTCAGAAAGTGAGGTCAAAAATGAAATAATGTCATTAAGAAATACGAACTCTGAAGGCTTTGACGAACTCAATACGAAAATTATAAAAGCGTGCACCGACGAAATAATTGTCATTTTAACCCATTTAATTAATTTGTCATTCTCATCTGGAACTTTCCCAGACATATTAAAACTTTCTAATGTCAAACCCTTGTACAAAAAGGGAGATAAACATGACATCAATAATTATCGTCCGATAGCTCTAATACCAGTTATGTCCAAAATATTCGAAAAATGCATGTACAAAAGACTTATCGGCTTTTGTAATAAATTTCAGATCATAAGAAACGAACAGTTTGGCTTTCAAAAGCACAAATCAACAGCATTAGCTATATTTTCTCTCACAAAAACGATATTGACGAATATTAACAGTAAACGTAGGACTACAGGGCTATTTTTTGACTTAACTAAAGCGTTTGATCTGGTTTCACATGACCTATTACTCAAAAAGTTAGACACAATCGGTATTAGGGGACCTACACACCAGTGGATATCCTCATACATAACCAAACGGCAACAACGTGTAGTCCTTACCCAATTAGACGAACACAAAGTCACAATTTCCTACTCATCTGAATATAGATATTGTAAAAATGGTGTACCACAGGGAAGTGTACTGGGCCCAATCTTATTCTTATTGTATATAAACAATATTACAGACATTACAAAACATAAATGTATATTATTTGCTGATGACATTTCCATTATAGTGACATCCAATAAAACTAATACTACAATAAGCGATCATGAAGCGGACATTAACAACACAATTGACAAACTAATTGAATGGCTAGACAATAATAATTTAAATATCAACTTAAATAAATCAGTATATATACAATTTAATCAATCTTTGAACATAAATCACAATCATAACCTTAATATACCGAAGATTAAGGAAGTGACAGAAACCAAATTTTTAGGTGTAACAATAGATAAGGATTTAAATTGGAAAGCACAAACAATTAATGTATCGAACAAAATAAATAAATTCGTATATGCAATTAGACAAGTTAAAAACATAACAAACCTGAAAACAGCTATTATATCCTACCAGGCATACGTAGAATCATTGCTACGCTATGGTCTTATAATGTGGGGTAATGGCACCGACCAGAATAGAGCATTTGTCGCACAAAAGAAATGTATTAGGGCAATATACGGGCTTGCACCCGGTGAGTCATGTAAGCCAGTATTTAAAAAACATGGCCTACTACCGCTACCGTCTCTCTACATTTATGAGATTTGCATGTTTGTATGGAAGCACAAAGAATTGTTTAAAAAAGCATGTGACTTAAACACTCGGAGTCAACGAGACCCCTACAGACTCGTATTAGATGACAACCCTAGACTCTCCAAATATAATAAGAGCTGCCTTGTTATGTGTGTACGTATTTATAATAAGATACCAAAAGACTTTAAAATGTTAAATTTAAAAATGTTTAAAAATAAATTGCATGAATTCTTAAAATTAAATAATTTCTATAATGTGCAAGAATTCCTTGATAAGACATTTTAATATTTCTGATTTTTTGTAAAATTTGCATGCTATATTATATTTTAGCTAAACATGTATGCTCTGAATGTATCTGTCACCAACTGTATATACCATGTTTTTTGCAAATAAATGTATTATTATTATTATTAAACCGTTCGGGCAAAAGAAAAGAAATACATTAAAAAAACTCATTTTTCGGCCTACACCAGGATTCGAACCCGAGCCTGAAAGGCGGGCTCACTACCAAGTTTTTTTGTTTAATTAGTTTATTCATCCTTAAAAAACTAAAACCTGTATGTAGGTACTAAAAACTCGCGCTCTCACAACTTCATGCGCACTCCATACCTCTAACCTTCTAACAGTTTGAGCCAATCATCTCGGACCTCACCTTTTGAAACACGATTCTAGATGACAAAACTTAAATACCGCAAATTTGTTACCCTCCATATACCTCCCCCCCCACCGGAGCAGACAAAAGAGCTCTCATGGCTAATATGATCCGCTGAGCGGGGTGTGAAGAGTACTCAACACGCGACACCCTTGTTGCCGGGTTGAATGATCTCTGCCAACTCCGTTTTAGTTGTTGCTTTAGTCCAGACACTACTGAATATATTACGGAGCGTAGCGAGCTTAGCGAGCATCGATTCATCAAATAAAATCACTAGTGTGGAGTATAACCAGAAAACACGCAAGTGCACTATATTAAAAATTTGCTGTTTCACGCGTAGTTCCCGTTCCGGAGGGAATAAATATAGGACTGTAATTCACAAAGACTATGTTACTCAGGGATATTGTAGCGTTCTAATGGTTAAAGAATTTTTGAAATCGGTCCAGTAGTTTTTGAGTTTACTCGTTACAAACATACAAATCTTTCCTCTATAATATTAATACAATAATTATACACAAAATAGATTTCTTACACAAAATAATTACATAAAATGTTAGGAACTCCCCATCATACTATGGCAAACTAGACTAGTCATACAAATGGAACATAGGAACCTTACATTTTCCAAAGTAGATTACATAAACTTATTCTTAGATACTCATTCTTATTTCACACACACATATTCAAAATCAGGTATTCCTCAACTGGACCCCGATAATTATTATAAACCTTTACTGAATGTAAAAGGAAATAGAATGAAGACCGTAATTTAAAGGAATAGTTGAAATTAAAATCGAAGTAAACTTTCGAACAGTGATGGGATGACTAGTTTGAAGTCCGGATTTCGGAATCGAAATTAATGTCGTGGAAGTCCGTAAAATTGGTTTAACTTTGTTACAATAGCCGTAAACTATTTGGATAGATTTTCGAAATTCGAACTAAATTTTAGCTGAAGAAGCAAAAAATAGTATTGTCAGTATTTGGACACAAAATCCTAACTTAATAACAAATATTATTAATGAGAAATTGAGTGAGTTTGTTTGTTCGTTATCTTTTATGTGCCCTACCGGTGAACATTTAGAAATGATATAGCCTACTTTATAATAATAATAATATAGGTCCTCGGGGATAAAAAAAAGGCGTGAGATTATATTATTATTATTTATTAGGCAGAGGTATTCCATTACTGGATATACCCATATTTTACGAGATATATTGGACCCAGAAACGTGATAGGTGGTGAGCCCATCGCCGGACCGGGTCTGTTGACACATGTCTCAGAATTAATTCTGAGACCTGCGGGTTTCCTCACGATGTTTTCCTTCACCATCGAGCTAGTGATAAATATGTACGTAAGTTTTTGAAAAACTCATTGGTACATGCCAGGATTCGAACCCAAGCCTTACTGATTTTCGGCCTGCTCTTCGGGCTATCCCTGCTCTAGCTGGCTAGGCTACTTTGTATATCGGAAAAAACACCAAGAGGACACGATAACCTAAACTTTATATGGACGGAGTAGCTAATAGCTAGTTTTAAAATCTTCGATCAACGATACCAAATCGTTGGTAGGTACCTATCGTTGATCGAAGTATGAAATAAATGCTTAAACAATATTAAAAGCGATAATCAAACTGAAATGTATTTATAGGTATTAAAAACGTAGTAACATTAGGAATTTCAAACAAAAAAAATATGATTTTAACCATCAAAACATAATATCATTTTTTTTAAATAAACTCGAAATACAATATTAAAATATATATATATATATATATATATATATATATATATATATATATATAAAAGACATCGAATAAAATCCGTTTCCCAACACTAGTGCATTCCAGTCGATAGTTACAAACTGGATAGGGATAAGCGCTTATTACATTTGAATTCCGAACGCTTAGCGGCGGTCAGGCGACGTTCCTACTTATACAAAGTTATTAGAGATTTTATTAGCTAGGGTTGGGATTACATCGATAACTTGTTGTTTTGCGGTCACAGTAATGGCTTTTAGTTTCATGCTTACTCGTGTTAGACTATTGTGATAAAACAATTATCGATTTGGAATGGGGTCTGTTTGTTATCAAAAGTTTATCGCTAGGCATTTCATTGCAGTACTAGTCATGATGATTTTGGACTATGGGCCATAATTAGAGGATTCGGTCCCGGTTGGTTTTTCTAATCCCGGGATTCCGGGATTATCTACAGTTAATCTCGGGATCCTGGGATAGTCCCGGGATTGTATTGGTAATGGAAAGTGGTAACAAAACATAGTAAAACATATCAAAATAAATTTTTCATCTCTCCGGGCGGAAAGAAAAGTAAACACACCTCAGGAAGTAAATAAAAAAGCCTCAGATCACATGTTTGTATTACATGTGATCTGAGATTTTTTTTTATTTTACTTCTCTTGGTATGTAATATACTATTTTATTTATCTTTTAGTTTTGTGAGGACATAGAATATTTAAGTATTAAATCCTCAAAAAGGCATTTCTGTAAATAATTTATGTAACTCACAATAAACTACAAAAAATCAACTTCTTTAGACTTTAGATAAACAATAAAAAATACTGTATGCTACAGAGATCAATGTTTGTAGTTACTGTAAAGGTAGATGTATCAATCCCGAAAATCATTCATTTAATTTGATCCCGAAAATTTCGGGACTAAAAAATTACCGGGATCCCGAGATCCGGGATCGAATTCTCTAGCCATAATCTCCCACAAGGGTTGGAATATGGCGTAAGGCTAGTGGCCACCTAAATATCAGAATTTTTAAGCTACCGACGGTTACTAACATGGCTTAACGACTTCTATTGTGCGTAAGAACAAGAAAAACCTTCCCGGGCTTAACGTGCCTTCCGAAACACGGAGGCTCCCGTGATATAATACCACATGGTACCAATTCACTGAGAAATCGTGTATAGCCCACATATAGCACGTATAATTTTCTACCTTATTTGTCAACCTATATGGTCGACTTTTGAATGAAATAATAACCTTCTGGTTCATTTCATAATTACAGAAACTGAAAACAAAAACATTTGTCAGAATTTTTGGACCATTTCAAATATTTTGAAAAGCTGGTCGATGTAAAAACACCTACAATCTACATCACTATCTACTGAGTACTGACGCTTATTTACAAATCCCTTGTACAAATGTCTCGTTATTTTTAATTTATCCTCTCAATACGACCAAATCATCTCAGCATTCTTTATCAAATCTGGTCACAATATGTAATTTAACATCAATAGCATTCATTACTTTATCAATCAATCGTACTCCACTTGTGCTTCTTGAAGAATATTAAAATTTTTGACCGAACCACCATCAAGATAAAATTTATATAATTTTTATCTTTTTAAAAATCAAACCGAAAGTCTAAGCAAATCGAAAGGCAGCCACAAAAAATAGCCCCTACTAAATCCCGTTAACAAAAAGAGTGGGGAAACTTCAAACAAAGTTAGTAATATCGGTGCGTCCAAACTTTTTGAGTATTTAGCCAGGGAAAGAGATTTAAATATAATAGGGCATAGAGGGGGCATTGGGAATATTTTCATACAAAACTTTGAAGCCTAAGCGTCATGTCCTTGTCATGTCAGTTAGTATGAACGCGAGCTGTCATTCGGTCGAAATTGTACAAGACTTATTCCACTTGGAATAACTTATAACTTCAAATTTTCCTCGCTTTGTCCTCTCTATGCCCTATTACATTTAAATCTCTTTGAGTCCGGGAAAGTTTGCGAAGTCAATTACGCTGTCATCCCTACTATATTGATTGGAAAAAAGCACGACCCTATTAAATATTGATGGTTGGATGTTTTGGTTTGGCATTCGCTGATGGAGTAGACGTTGAAAATTGTTATAGTGATGTGTGGTGTACGGGATTCTTTTGTCGATAGTGGGATTTGTTGATAGTTCTTGGGACTTTGATAAATCTAGCATATTGGACTTTATCTCATGTATTTACTCCGTAGAGTAAGCAGAGACAATAGACTGCTACACGATTCATACAATCAGGTCGATATAGATCACTACAGAGTCGATCTGACATACAACATTCAGTATATTTTTCCGTTTTATTAACAGGAAATTAGTCTTCCAATAACTTTTGTAAAACATATTGTTCACTAGTATTAAGTGCCCTAATGCGTATTTTTTTTTTTTTATGATAAAAAAGAGGGCAAACGAGCAGACGGGTCACCTGATGGTAAGTGACGTCCGTTGCCCATGGACACCTGCAACTCAAGGGTCACAACTGCGTTGCCGGCCTTAGGAGGTGGGAATAGTGGGAAGGGGGAGGGGAGGGGAGGGGGAGGGAGGATTGGGGCCTCCGGTTACCTCACTCACTCAACGAAACGCAATGCATTGCTTTACGCTGGTTTTCTGTGAGGCCGTGGTATCATATATATCAATTTATTATATTTTATTTTATCATTTGACAAAAAGTAGCATTAATTATAACTTCCCGGCCCTCCAATTAACTCAATGCAAAAACACGTCTATACATTGCACCCTCACTAAGTGAAAAACGGACAAACTCACAAACCCAGTAGATATTTGAAGTCAAATTTTGTACTAACTATCACTTAAACTACGAATGAGCTGAATCGGATAATTAGTTATCACTGACAGTTTTAATTAAACCCACGTTAGAATTAGTTAGCCGGCTACGTTACTGGGACTGAATTTAACTATTCCAGTGTTGAGTCTGGAATTCACATAAACTTGGACTGAATAGTTGTATTTTTAATTAAGAGGTGAGATTTAAGATGTCTTTAGTCTAATAAAGTGACAAAGTAACTTTAAATAGCCGAATCTAATTATAAAACCCGACTGCTCTCGGGGGGGTAATGTTTTACGCTTGTATATTATGTAAGTAGATACATGTTTCGTTTTTTTTTTGTATGAAAGGTGATTTGATCGAGGCTGTTCTTAACTATGATTTAAGAAAATCTGTTAGGCTATGTGACGATCATCAGGTCTTTTCTATTCAATGCCCCTACATTGATCTATGATCAGCTTCCACAGGTCTGATCCATTTAAAATTTGTAATCATATTACTTTCAATGATATTGAAAGAATACATTTGACTTTATGTTACTTTTTATGTAGGATATTTTAATTTTATTTAAATTCTAAATAAAAGTGTTTAATCACTTATATTATTTGACAAATTTTTATGTTGCATGACACTGTTTGATTAATAAAACGATAGGTATGTAGACAAATACAATATTCATTAAACCTCACGACTACATTGAATCAAATGAGAGTATGAAATTAACATTAATATTTTCAATCATCCATAACGAAACGAAATCGTTTATGAGGTATATCGACACTCAAATTATAAATCACATCACTATTCTATCCATAAATCAATTGAGCGGATCTATGTTTATTTTTACAGCGTTTGTGTTTTTGAAGCGTAATCGATGACAAATGTGTTTTACGTGTACGATGACCTATTGTGGGTGTGTGGACACAGAGTAATAAAACACACACAGGTAGGTATCTAAAGATTTATAATCATAATAATAATAAATTGTGGGACACAATTCACACTCGGTTATTTAGTCACAACTAGGCAGGGCCTGTACTATGGGTACTAAACAACTGATAAACATACTTAAATATTAAACGACCCACACGAAGCTAACATATATGTTTATGCACACAAATGTTGGCCCCGAGCGGGGATCGAAGCCGCGACTTTCGATTCAGAAGGCAGGGTCACTACCAACTGAGCTGTATTTAAATAACATAGAACTATAATGATGTCAATAATCTCACGATTTATATTGTCGAGGGGGTAGGCAAAGGTATTCCATTTCTGGATATACCCACTTTTAATGAGATATTCCTTGGACCCCTCGTGATAGGTGGTGAGCCCATCGTCGGACCGGGTCTGTTACACATGTCTCAGAATTAATTCTGGGACCTGCGGAGTTCCTCACGATTTTTTCCTTCACCGTCGAGCTAGTGATGAATATGTACGTAAGTTTTGCAAAACTCATTGGTACATGCCCGGATTCGAACTCGAGCCTCACTGATTATCATCAGGTGAAGCAGGCTCTTTAGCCATAAGGCTATCTATTTAAATACAGTGTGTAAAATTTCATTAGCGCTCTTAAAGACAACACTATGTGAAGCGCCTAATGACACAAATCCAAACATGAGTAACCCCGAGAAATAACTTTTCCGATTAATCCAACTGTCCGATTAAACGCCGGGAAACGGGACAATTAATAATAAGAAGAAAAATGACGCAATCCATTACGACAGGTCTCGAGAAAAGGCGGGTTACACCGCTTTGTCACTCGCCCTGCAGATTTGTTCATTTTAGTTGGTATCATGGTATTTTTGGGTTACGTTGAGGCTTGAAAGAGGATGTAGTGACTAAGATTGAGAAGGGAATGCTCAGGTGGTTTGGACATGTCGAGCGGATGGATGAAAGGCGTCTAACGAGACAAATATATAAGGGCAGTCGGCAGAGGGCGACCTAGGCGTACTTACATCGATCAGATCGGCGATGTATTGAAAAAAAGCCAGATAAAGAGTACCCGAAACCGACGAGCTTGTATAAACCGATTGATGGATGTGGATGAGGCACGTGAGGTATGCCAGGATCGTAGCAGGTGGCGGGCTGTTGTCTCTACCTACCCCTTCGGGAAAAAGGCGTGAGCATATGTATTTATGTACGTTGTTTGGTTTGGATTTATTTAATAACACAGAACTCTAATGAATAAAAAACCGACTTCAACGAATTACACCAAAAATACAGTCGAATTGATAATCTCTTCCTTTTATTAAGTCGGTTAAAAAATTAATCATCGAAATCGGCTGGCGTGATATTCAGTCAATCGTCAATTTGTCGCACACATGCATAATGCAATATGGTTTTCTCGTGGATGAAATTGTCAAAACTGGACCAAATTTAAATGGGAACGCACGGGAAGCAAAAGCTTTTAAATAAAAAAAGAATCATCAAAATCGGTTCGGTAAGTTCTGAGGTAACAAACATAAAAAAAAACATACAGTCGAGTTGATAACCTCCTCCTTTTTTGAAGTCGGTTGATAAATAAATTAATGTTGACTATCATGGACTTTGAGAGGCCTTTTCAGAAACTTATGTAGGTAGGTATAACTTATTTATCACTAGCTCGATGGTGAACAAAAACTTTTATTTTTTTTTCATTTTTCGTAAGAAAACCCGTAGGCCCCGAATTTGTTCTGAGGCACGTGTAAACAGACCCGGCCCGGCGATGGGCTCACCACCTATCACGTTTAGGGGTCCAAAGAATATCTCGTGAAAAGTGGGTATATCCAGAAATGGAATACCTCTGCCTACCCCCTCGGGGATACAAGGCTTGAGGTTTTTTTTAGTGTAAAATAAGACTTACGTCACCTACGCATGGTCTTGAATTGAATGTGAAACAGTCTTGAGACTCAGCAGAAAATATGGCCGACATTTTTATTTTTTGTCGCACAATACTAGCGACACAGATCACTCATTTTTGTTCAGTTACTACGGAACATTAATACGGGAATTAGTGAGTGAGTGAATGATAACGCACTGTACGACGGGAGTGAATGATTGAATGATTCGATATTAGACAGGGAATGTTGCGAAAAATTGGAAGAGTAATACTTACATATTGGTTTTTGGAGGCAGAGTGGTATTTCGGGGTTCCGAATAATCATATACACATATGTTTTTTAAGGTTAAACCACTATGATCACGCCTTTTAATCTCGAAGGTTAGACTGAAGTATTCCATTCATAAAAATACCAGATTTTCACGTGACCAGTGGTGAGTTATCGCCGGGGTGCTATTACACATGTTTCAGAATAAATTCTGAGAAGTAGGTTTCCTCACGATATTTTCCTTCACCGTCGGGATAATGATAAATTTCAGAGAAGCATTCTCTCGTTGTAACATACATACATAATCTCATGCCTATTTAACAATCAGATCGGTGACGTATTGAAGAAAAGCCAGTTAAATTGTCCCCGAAACCGACGATCATGTATGAACCGATTGATGGATGTGGATGAGGCGCGAGAGATGCGCCAGGATCGTAGCAGGTGGCGGTTTATCGTCTCTGTTTACCCCTTCGGGAAACAATCGTGAAAATATGTATGTACCTATGTATTTCCCATTGGGGTAAGCTGAGACAATAAACTGCCACCTGCTACGACCCTGGCATACCTCACGCGCCTCATCCGCATCCATAAATCGGTTCATACAAGCTCGTCGGTTTCGGGTACTCTTTATCTGACTTTTTTTCAACACATCGCCGATCTGATCGATGTAAGTACGTATATAAAATACATTAAATAAAAATTACAGGTGTTTATAGCATATAACTCTGAAAAGTAGAAAACCGACACTAAAAAAACAGTCGAGATGAGAACCTCCTTCTTTTTTGAAGTCGGTGAAAAAAATATTCATCGAAATCGGTTCGCGTGATATTGAGTTATTCGTCCATTTGTCGCGCACATACTAAATGCAAATTTAAGACTTAAATGGTTTTCTCATGGATGCCATTGTCAGAACTGGACCAACTTTTCTTCAGCTTTCAGAAGCTTTGGAATAAAAAAAGAATCATCAAAATCGGTTCACCCAGTCATAAGTTCTGAGGTAACACACATAAAAAAAATACCTACAGTCAAATCGGTTGAAAATGTTGTCCAAAATTTACCGAGTTCATCCCTGTGTAAGATATTGTAATAAATTCCCGAAGATTTATTGGTATGAAGAAGCTTGTTGTCGTATTATTACTATCAGAGCTGATTTCATGGAGACGATGTTAATGAAATCTGCAAGGCTGTTTCTAACTTCCATACTGTTTTCTCACTCGCGCTTATGTTTACTGCTGAGGGGGTGAGAGAGATAGCTGAATTATGTAACATTAACGACAATCAATAGTTCAAAGTTCGCTGTCAAAGTCGACGGGAGGAAAGGAATGTATTTCTTGCTTTGAATTAAGAAAGTACCTACATCCAGTTTTGTATTTATATAATATACAACTAGCTGTGATTGTATTTTTTTTAATTTATTCTCTAGGGGGTAGATATAGATATTCTATTTTTGGAAATACCATCACATAGCGACGGACGTCACTTACCATCAGGTGACCCGTCTGCTCGTTTACCCCCTTTTTTGTCATAAAAAAAAAAAAAAAACTTTTCACGAGAATATTCGACCCCTAAACGTGATAGGTGGTGAGCTCATCGCCCGACCGGACCGACCTGTTACACATGCCTCAGAATTAATTCTGGGACCTGCTGGTTTCCTCACGATGTTTTCGTTCACCGTCAAGCTAGTGATGAATATTTTACTTCACCCAAAGTAAAGCAATTGATATAAAAATATCAATTGCTTTACTTTGGGGGTCATTTATTTATTTTATTTATGATATTATTATACAATAATAATTATAAAAGACACATAATATTTACAAACTGAACTAAACTAAAGATAAAAAATGACCTCCAGCGCACCAAGTTGAGGTAAGGCATCCAAGATGCTTTCAGCATTTCCCCTCTGGACAGCCAAGCTAATGTTTACTTATAGTTTTTTATGTTTATTGTAAATTTGGCCATATTTGTAAAATTATAAAAATAAATACATTTTCGGAACTGCTAGTAAGATTTTTAAAAATCTTTCAAGAATAAAAATAGGGCCTATAATTTTCCTACCGGAACGGGACCTCCCCGGGTGAAATCGCGGTAACCAGATAATAATAATATAATAATAAAATAATCTCACGCCTTTTTTTTATCCCCGAGGGGGTAGGCAGACGTATTCCATTACTGGATATACCCACATTTCACGAGATATATTGGACCCCTAAACGTGATAGGTGGTGAGCCCATCGCCGGACCGGGTCTGTTTACACATGCCTCAGAATTAATTCTGGGACATGCTAGTTTCCTCACGATTTTTCTTTCGCCGTCGAGCTACTGACAAATATGTACGTAAGCTTTTTGAAAAACTCATTGGTACAGTGAAGAGCAAGTCAAGCTTTACACTACCAGTTTAAGCTGAGCTCTGATTTATACTGCGCGCCATAGAATAAAGGGCCGGTTCAAAGTCCAAAGTGTCAAGCTTAGCGTGCTCTTGACTTTACATGCCAGAATTAGAACCCAAGCCTCACGAATTAGAAGCGGGCCCTTTGACCACTGGGCTTTTACTGCTTAATGTAATATAAGGTAAATTATTAGAATTTTAAAACAGTGATGGCAATGTTGAAAGAAAGCTCACATTTCATGCATTAGGGTCGAGTTCGAATACTTGTTATAGATAAAGAAAAACATCTTTAAAATCTTTACAAATAAAAATTGTGTAACGTGAGCATTTCCGGAAATGGAATACTTCAGACAAGCCCTTCGTAATAAGGTGTGACTGTAATTTTTATTTATTTATCTAAATTTTTTTTTATTCGTCGGGTTGAACCCAAGGAAAGTGAAACAGCATGGTTACATGCTGTGCACTGATTTCACATTCAACGATTTTGACGGGCCTGTTGGCTCAGTTAGTAGTGACCCTGCTTCTGGGTCGGAGGTAACGAGTTCGATCCCCGCGCGGGCCCAACATTTGTGTGCATGAACATGTCTGTTGGCTTCGTGTCTGAGTGTTTAATAATTATTTAAGTATGTCTATCAGTTGTTTAGTACCGATTATACAAGCTCTGCCTAATTTGGGATTGAATAAAAGTGTGTAAATGTGTCCCAAAAAAAACAAAACAGCCTTATCTTGTTCCATCACTTAGGTGATTGTGTCAACCCTACCTAAATTATCAGGGCGTCTATTTTACGCCTAAGCTTTTTCATAACTTAAAATATAAATTAATTTCGTAATAAGCCTAGGGTTGCTCCCTATATCCGGACTGTTTTGTTTCGTACCCGGGCAGATATTCGGATCCAGTATTTGATTTATTAGTCGTTAATTTTCAGGAGCGGTTATGAGGAAATACCTTTGGTAGGATACTGTGTGGCTATTTAACCGACATATAGTAAGCTACCACGTTTCTTGCACTTTAATTTTTTACAAGCTTTTATTTAACTAGCAATCTACTCTAATATTATAAAGAGGAAAGATCATGTATTTTTGTATGTTTGTAACGAATATACTCAAAAGCTACTGGACCGATTAAAAAAAATTCTATCACTAATGGAAAGCTACATTATCACTGAGTGACATAGAAAACTAGTAAACCTCGAAGTTCAAAATCAATCCAACCATTTACGCCAAATAAAATACTTATAATGTTTCGGGTACCTACTCTTTATCTGGCTTTTCTTCAAACAATATTATAAAAAATATATTTATTTCTGTAATTGAAAATTACACTTAGTAAGATCAATTATAACAAGGCACTCGAAACTCGTATGATATATATAGCAAGTACTTATTTAAAATTTTGCCCAAAATGTACCGAGTTCATCCCTGTATAAGATATTGTAATAAATTTTTCAACACACTTGCTCATAAAGTGGCTCTAATTTCACTGCAATTAGGCACATAATGACACCTATAATCAAACTGAGACTTTTTGTTTGCTATTATTCACTAGTGAGTTATAGATTTTTTTTTTCAATTTTGTTGCTAGAGTTGCTTTGTTCTTAAAAAAGTTTCGATACAAAAAAGATCGTATTCAATCGTACTAATAAATTAATACACAAATATGGCTTGCTCATTTCATGCAACTTCGTATTTAAATAGATCATTTCAACTTGTACGTGTTTAATAAACAAAACTTTCACTCAAATATAACTTTGGTTTTCTCTGTAAAAACTTTAAATACCCCATTTTGTACGTGGCTAAAACGCTATCCACGACAAACCAAAGAAAAAGAAACCTAATTTTTTTAGTCCATGGCCGATCGCCATTGTAAGATGCGAGCGCATAGGAAAACGAGGCTGTATGGGCCTAGATCCTTTTGCCTTTTCCAAATTATATAAATAAAAAATTGGAAAACCAATTAATTTTCCCCGCCATTGCGAATGATTATTTTAAAATGATTTTTTAGTATTATTTATTCACAAGTGTGTTGAAAAACGTCGTATGATACACGTGTGTATTGATGATTACCGTCCTCGGCTCTCTTATGACCCTCGCCTACGGCTCGGGTCTCAATGGCGCCTCAGCGGTAATCACCAACTTTACTCACTTGTACCATAATGTACTATAATCCAACCATTTACGCCAAATAAAATTATAATATTATAAAATAAAATATATCCCGTAAAAATATAACCCGTCAGCCTCTCGAGTGAACAGGCATCTTCTGGGCAACCTCGTCCCTTCAGGCTAGTCTGGGGTCAAGAGTAAGACCATCAGGAATAAATATATATAAATACATAGGCACATAACATTATAAAACATTCTTCTGTTTTCATGTGCAATCGAGTAAAAAGTGTAGATTTTTTATTAAAAGTAGCTAAGTTGGTGGAATCAGTAAATAGAATTGTTTTGAACGGTACCAACATTAAACAAACAAATAGTTTTTGTATCAAAACGAAAACTTGTTATAAAACTTAACTCTTAAATTTCAATTGACTGCATAACGTTAGTAATCAAACTAAAACAAAACTCTTAATTTGTGAGAGTTTCTGTTATATTCTTGTTAATAAATCGCGCTAACATAACGTCCCAAGGTGTCCGGTTTTCATAAAATAAACTCTATCGGCATGACATAAAACACATAATAAAAACTTTGGAACTAATAACAATAAATATCACCCCAGGTACACTATGCCAGAGCTGGTTAAATATATGAGCCTGCGGGCCGCAATAACGTTTTTACGACCCACAATAAAGTTCAGTACTAAATACTAATTGAGTGAAAATTGAGGCAAAGCGTAGTCATTCGTTCATATTACAGACAGACGGTACGGTTACAGGTAGACGTTCATTTTTTCTTCTTGCGAAGATATTAGAATCATTTTTCTTGATGAAAGTCGGGTTTTTATTATGTTTACAATAATGGTTATTAAGTTAATAGCAAAATAAATAAAAAATGTATTGAAATATATAATTGTTCTTTAAATCTTTCAAAATTGGGTAAATAAAATATCAAAAAGATGGAGTTCAGTCTCTAAGTATTATAAAATACAGTGCTGCCATCTCTTTGTGATTATCTTTAATCTAGTGATGACCTTTATTGTAACAGGCGGTTTAGACCCCAATAGAGAACAGACCCGTCAAATCACAATACGCAGACAATAAATTAAATAATCTATTGTTTTCTTTCGCCCGTGGGACAGTTATTATTGTGGGACACTTTTCTGACAAGGTCATTTAGTCCCAAACTAAGCAGGGCCTATACTGTGAGTTACAAACAACTGATAAACATACATATTAAACGACCAGACACGAAGCCAACAGACATGTTCACGCACACGAATGTTGGCCGCGAGCGGGGATCGAACCTCCGGCTCAGAAGGCAGGGTCACTACAAACTGAGACAACAGGCCCGACAATATCATAAAAATCTATTTTAAAAATAATTTTAAGAGGAAAAAAATATTTACTAAGATACAGGGACTGCCGTCGGTGTAAATAACATTTGAACTGTGTGATAACCAACTGACAAAACTTCGACATGTTAGAAATACATTTTTAATTATTGGGGGCCAAGCTTCTTTACAAATTAACCAGCCCTGACGTGGTAGTTCGATTGTATAGAAACCTTTATTTTACGAGTGTTCCGTAGCAAATAAATATTACCTTTACAATTAAAGTTCTCAAATAAACTCGTAAAAACAAAACACCGTTTGTTTTATTGCCATAACATTGAGACTTGGACTTTAATAAATGTGGACTTATGAGAGGGGTGGACATTTGGAAAATAAAACCAACTAGCGGTTTCGTTCGTAGTTCCCGTTCCCGTGGGAATATGAGGATAAAATATAGCTTTTGTTACTCAAGGATATTGCAGCATTCTATACAACGCGTAACAGAATAAGCGCAATTCCTCATACACCTCAATTAGTATAATTATCAATATAAAAAAATATGATGCCTTCGTACTTTAGTTGTGTCTAAGCATTTTTTTTTAAATAAAGAGCAATAATACGATTTTGACAGGTAGCACTAAATTCAGCTACTGTGCTATGCTAATTCATTTTTCGGAAAAATACATAACACAAATATTAAAAATAACTGAAATAACTGTAGTCGATACTGAAGAAACTAATTTCAGGAATTGCGGTTTTTCTGTTATGTATTGTATAATGGCGAAAGATATTTTGAAATCGGTTCGTTAGTTTTTGAGTTTATTCGTTACAAACATACAAAAATACAAATTTTTCCTCTTTATAATATACTAGCGACCCGCCCCGGCTTCGCACGGGTTCACTAAAACCTTCCTCTTGAATCACTCTATCTATTAAAAAAAACCGCATCAAAATCCGTTTCGTAGTTTTAAAGATTTAAGCATACATAGGGACATAGGGATATAGGGACAGAGAAAGCGACTTTGTGTTATGCTATGTAGACAGTGTAGACGACCAAACAAGAATTATTTCAAGGTACTCACCACACAAAACAGCTACGACACTCTTCATTTTGGCACACATTTTGTTGATTATCTACTAAGACGTCACAGCACATAATTCGTCTAGCTAAAGTTGGGAATCACCTCATTATGTCACTAAAGTTACACTTACACTTCACTTAAGTCACTAATGTCACCGTCACTACACTAAGTCGACACTAGAGGATACTTTTAGTCATAGTGCTTATGCCGTTTTGGTGGAATTGGTTTCCATTCGTTGGTTTGCGGTTCTGAAAAAGAAAAAAGAAATAAAAATTCTCATTAATATTTTGTAGGTAGGTCGTACTTTAGATTTTCCTTCACCGTCAAGCTAGTGATATAAATAAGGCTCTTTTACAACAAACTCAAAATAGTACTGTTTTAGTCTTACTCTTCGCACAATGCCGAGTATAAGATAACATTTATTTCAAAATAACCCGCTTGTTTTGATCACGGTACGAAAGCGATGATGATGTGAACTTTTGTTCTGTTACATCAATAGCAGGAATAAAACAGTAGTATTTTATAAGTATCGTAGCTTAAAAAGAAATGTTCTTGAATATAGTTTTCTAAAGATGGCGGAAGGCCTTATGCATTATAGCCTATGCCTTCAAACAAAGCTATATTTATGAATAACATGATTGAGTAATATGCAATAGGGTATTTTACTTTATAGTCAAATTAGTTACTTTTTATGAGCTGTCAAAACAAAACAAAAAAATATTGAAAATTTACCGAGTGCTGACTTTGTGATATCATCATTTTTTGTAGTACTTAATGGCATCACTTTTTTTTATTGTTTTATTTAAAAATTTTGCTAGAATTGTAAAATGTATATTGAAATGCATTTTTAAAGTTGTTGATTACTCTCAATCTAATTTTCATACAGTGAAATACCCTATTGAAAAGCGACATATATTATTATGGAAACCAGTCTAGACTAAACCTTATACGAAATCGTTTAAACCCAATTCGAAAGATACATCCAAAATAGAACCGACGCGTCCTAAATAAACAGAACCCTCCGTAAATCAATTCAAAGTTATAAAATCCTTAAAAAATATGTCGTTAAAATCCACATAAAATAACGCGAGACATTTTAATTTCCTAGATAAAAACCTTTGCAGTAAAAATTGACATAATACAAGCCGCCAGGGGCCATAAACATTGTTCATTCGCCAAAATAAATATATTGCCAAAGAGTTTTTGTAGTTGCACGCTTTACGACTTTCTGGGTTATGGGGGTTTTAGAACCTACAAGGTATGGCAACACTTCACATGTGTTGCACCGTTTTATTATGTTTTTACGACATTTTCACTTCATTAACGCAAGCCTAGTAGCTAAACTATAGGTTTTGCTATAAATGGAAAGTACCAGATACCTGTAGGGAACCCAATTCAATATTCTTTTGGAAAACTAGTCATCTAGATTCTAAGTAGCACAAATTAATTGATTATCTTAACTTATTATAACAAATCTCACGCCTGTTATCCCCGAGGGGAGAGGCAGAGGTATTCCATTACTGAATATACCCACTTTTCACGAGATATGTATAGAGCAGTGATAGCCTTACGGTGAGAGAGTTCGCTTCACATGATGAAAATCAGTGAGGCTCGGGTTCGAATCCTGGCATGTACCAATGAGTTTTTCAAAAACTTACATACATATTTATCACTAGCTCGGCGGTGGAGGAAAACATCGTGAGGAAACCCACAGGTCCCAGAACTAGTTCTGAGACATGTGTAAATAGACCCGATCCGGCGATTGGCTCACCACCTATCACGTTTACCTATATATCTCATGAAAAGTGTGTATAATTTTATTACAAATCATTGATAAATCCTATGGAACTGTCGATTCATTTCATAACTCGATTCACAATCGCCAACGCATCATCAGATAACAAGTATGTACTATGGCCTATGACCCTTACTTAATATGGTTGTACAAGAAATCTGGTAGCCAATAGCCCACTCTAACTTGGAGTCATTAAGTTTCTTTAAAACTTGATTTCGGCTTACGACACCGTAACCCACGCGACGAATATTTAGGCTATCGTGTGGTGCAAGTCACAAGCGACGGGAATCACGACTGAAACGTGCTACAATATAAGCAAAATGAATATAATACAACGTCATGCCATAGAAGTGAATATTAAAAAAAAACTTTATTTCTGACAAACATAGGTCCATAGTTTGTTAGTTGGTTTGTAGCATGGTTAGTGTCTCAGTACATATACTACGGTGCATCTGCAACCAGTGCCTGGTGTAGGAACTGTCGAACCTATTAGTAATGATGTCAACAAAATGCTATTGGAGCTGGCGCGAATGCAAAGTGGTCAGTCTTCTGGGCATTGTCGTACATATTTCCTTTATGGAGGACGTTTTTAGCTGTAAATATTGTAAATAAATTTCTGTATTGAGAAAGAACAAGGCTTTACTTATTTCGGAATTGTTTAACATATTTACACACACACACATAGTTACACATATTTACTTTAAAATAAAAATAAAATAAAAGTGTGCATGTTAGAATAATGAATTTTAAGCGAATGTGTGTGCGTGTATTGTAAAAACAAACATAAATCATAGAATTCGGTATCTTAGGCGTTTTTTTGCAGTAAAAATACTGTGGTTGTTAAATTGCGTCGAGGCATAGGTATTCCATACATGTGTTACAATATTTTTTAATTTGTAATGGCCTCCGTAGCCACTAGCCAGATTCGACATAAAATTGTTTTTTTTTTTAGATAAGTTGATCGCATTTTTTTTATATAAAATTGTTATTATTTCTTTGTGTATAATAGCATAGGAAATCTCTTTTAACTTACACCGTACTCCGAAACCACGTGTAGGCGGCAAATGTTTGTGAGATTCAATTATTTTGTCTGGCCGTCCGTTTGTTTAACAATTGTTTCCGTTGAATCAAAGCCTTATTTACTTGGTACGAGTATGTTTACTCTTGTTTGTATGCTTGTCAGAAGAGGTAAAGCACGTTAATCTTTAACAGACTTCAAAAAAGGAGACGTTCGGAGTTGGTAGCGTTTATTATATTTTTCTTTTATATTTGGTACCTCAGAACTTTGGACCGAAACCGATTTTGATGATTATTTTTTTATTCCAGTGTGGTCCCATTTCAATTTGGTCCAGTTCTGACAATGGCATCCATGGGAAAACCATATAAGTTGAAGTCGGTTTTTTCACTATTTACAGTTCTATGTTATTGCAAACAAACATAAAAAAACATACAGTCGAATTGATAACCTCCTCCTTTTTTGAAGTCGGTTGAAAAACAAATATTTCCTCTTTATTCCTAGTATCCCCTTCATACATTAAGAAGTATTTAAAGACGAAAGCAATCACTATTTTAAAAAAGCGCATCCATACATTACCGTTATTTTAAAATTGAAAACCGAATATACCTACACTTTTATTACATCATCAAATTCGAACCATAAAGCGACAATGTGTTCGCAATAAATTTCTAAACATAACCAGTTATCTCTTGATTATGAAGTTAAAATTAAACTTTATAATATTTTAAATTACAATATAAGGCACTAAAAATCAGATTTTCCGCTATGAAGTCAGTTCGAAGTATTATTTTTTATTTATGACCACCAATATCCATAAAAATGTTTACTGCAACTTCATAGGACATAAAAATATTGCAGTTTGTGAAGAAACGGTAAGGTATTAGTATACGATATTCCGCGCATGGGCTCACCACCTATCACGTTAAGGGGTCGAATACTCTCTTGAAAAGTGGGTATTTCCAGAAATGGAATACCCTAACCCCTCGGGGATAAAAGGAGTGAGTTTTTAATTATTATTTTGAGTATACGAAGAATTTATGTGTTGTTATCCAAATTATTTAATATGATAAAATAATTATAAATTTATCTTCATTAAATATTTTATTTTGATTATGATATGATAATGATAAAGTGATTTTGATTTACTTACATACACACATACATGTTCTATTTAATGAGTTATGTTTATACTGTACGTTATACTGACTATAGTCGACGTTGCATAGGTTCGGTGACCGTTCACATTTTTCCGTTTTACGCTCACTAATTTTTAATAAAAATATTTGATTTATTAATCAAAATATTTATTTATTAATAAAAAATATAGTATTTTTGTATTGCCAAATAATAAAATATTAATTAAATAATTAATATTTTATTTAATTAATATTTATATAATAAAATATTAATTAAATAATTAATATTTTATTATTTGGCAATACAAAAATACAATATTTTTATAAAAATATTGTATTTTTATATTAAATATTGTATTGCCAAATAATAAAATATTAATTATTTAATTAATATTTTATTATTTGGCAATACAAAAATACTATATTTTTTATTAGTCAACAGTAGTATTTATTTATTTATTTCAAAAACAGAATAATCTGTGTGCGAAAATTGTTTTCTTAAAATTATTCCTTTACTACATTACAAAATTATTAGGTCAATACAAACATAATCAATTACCAAAATAATAATAATAAAGTCAATCAAATAATATTACAATAATAACAAAACAAATAATGTCAATTAAATCAACGAAAATCAAAAAAATTAAAAATCATCTAATGTATAACAAAATTCAACTCCAATAATAATAATTTCAATTTGTTTTTAAATATACTAACACTACTTATTGTTTTAAATTCTCTTGGAAGTCTATTGAAAAATGCAACCGCTTGATACAGATGACTGTGCTTCACGACATTTAAGCTTGGCTTTATGGCATGTGTAAGGTCCTTACGTCTAGTCTCTAGACGCAACTTCATCTCATCATTTGTCTCAAATACCGATTTGTGTTTGACTAGATCTACTAACAGTACCAGAATGTATAGACAGTACAATGGAAAAATTTCAACTGTCACCGAACCCATGCTACATGAAATAGATTATAATTATTATAAGTATTTTTGTATCGATTTGATGGAATCCACGATACAGGCCCAGCCTAGTGTTGATACCAATAAAGTGTTCAATTTATGTCTATTTGTATATTTGTCATCTTTTATCTTTATCTTTTTGTGGATTAATCAAACTATAAGAAAGATATGTTCACGACTTTACCCCGAGGGACAGCTTACGCTTTTTTTATTTATTTGTTGTTATTGCGGCCATATTAGTAATAAAAAAAACATTGACGGATGGACAGAGAAAGGAGAATTATTATAGAGACCTTTGGAACCCCCAGCCATATCTATTGGGACTCGTATCGAAGAGGCGTTGCAATTATTTAAATGTGTTGTGCGTGATAAAATTGCCATGTGCGAATTATTCAGACCCCATATGGGATGATTACTTATCGTTCTTCTCAATGCCGACAAGACTTGTTTCTTAAAAGTCAAACAAATAGATGTAAAAAAAGCTGAGATTGTACCAATCTCTATATTAAAACTAGCGACCCGCCCCGTCTTTGCACGGGTGCAATGCTAACTAAAACCTTCCTCTTGAATCAATCTATCTATATAAAAAAAACCGCATCAAAATCCGTTGCGTCATTTTAAAGATTTATGCATACATAGGGACATAGGGATATAGGGACAGAGCAAGAGACTTTGTTTTATACTATGTAGTGACTAGCAGCGACCGTTTCACCCGCGTAGTTTCCGTTCCCGTGGGGAATACGGGGATAAAATATAGCCTATGTGTTATTTTGATGTATAAGCTAAATAACTGTAAAGTTTCATCAAAATCTGTCCAGTAGTTTTTGTGTGAAAGAGGAACAAAACCATGCGTTTATAATATTAATGGGACTAACTGTCCCGACAGAGGTAATTTACAAAGATATTATTTAAATTTGGCATCCACTAGTATATACAACGCGTAACAGAAAAAGCGCAATTCCTCATACACCCCAATTAGTATATTAACATAAAAAAAAAGATGCAATCGAACTTTAGTTATCTCTAATAAATTTTCATAAATATATCGACCAATAATATAGCACGATTTCCATAGGTAGCACTAAATTCAGCTATGCTAATTCACTTTTCGGAAAAATTTTACATTATTAAAAGTAGCTGAAATCGATTAAGTAGTCGATACTCAACAAACTAATTTCAGGAATTGCGTTTATTCTGTTACATATTGTATATTATCAAAAAAAAACTGACTGACTGATTGATCGACGCACAGCTTAAACCACTGAGTCTACAACCATGATATTTTGCACAAAGCTTGAGTATGGATGTATGGATGTTTGTTGCTCTTTCACTTAAAAACTACCGAACGGATTTTGATAGAACTTTAAAGTTATATTTATACATCAGACTAACACATAGGCTATATTTCATCCTTATATGACTTGAGCACTAAAAGGGATTTCAGGAAATTCCGACGGGAACGGGAATAAAAAGCACCCGCTTGTAAGTTATTAAGTTAAAAGGTATGTCTTGTTTCACTCGGTTCCTTGTCTGAACTTGTTCAAAACAAGATTTTATTGCAAAGAAAAGATATAGAAATAAACCTGTTATGATCTAGGACCCTACAAGCAAGACCCGAGACAGGTTGGGAACCATAAACATTTCTTTGAGACCTCTTGAGCATAAATAGAAATTATATTTAATTGCTACTCGGCCCGCTTAGTTCCTGTTCCCGTAGGAACACGGGAATAAAGTTTAGCCTATGTTATTCAGGGATATTGTAGTATTACACTGGGGAATGAATTCTTAAAATCGGTCCAGTAGTTTTTGAGTTTATTCGTTACAAACATTCAAAAATATAAATTATTACTCTATATAATATTAGTGTAAAGCTAAATACATTGAAGTTTATATTTTAGCGAAGCCAAACATAAGTATCGTACAGTATATATAATTGTGTCTGCGTTCCGTTACGGCACGGGCTAAGTTGTTATAAAGGCTGTTTGAGTAATACACGGCTGTATAAATTTCAAGAGTTTTCCTTATACGTTTTAAAAGGTACAGACGGACAGACAGCGCAGTCATAGTAATAGGATCCCGTTGGCATAAATTATGTACAGACCCCTAAAAATTATAATTTAAAATACACCTTCAGATACTTGTGAGAGTTCGTGAGATTTCAAACACAAATTATTTATTGTTGAACTAGTGTACGAGAGAGTTTGAAGTAGAAAAATAAAATGAAAAAATAAAAATGTATTTATTTTCTGTAGGTAATTTCATTGAAAATTACACTTAAAAAGTCAATAGTCTATTTATTTTTATTTTTTATTAATAATAGGCAAACCATTTGTCTGCCATCTCACCTGATAGAAAGTGATGGTGCAGACGACGATGGAGCATGTTTGCCTAGATAATGCCTATTCACTAATTACTCTAACTAGGCACTCCAAACTCGTCTATGAAGATTGGCTGAATGTAAAGAGCAGCCCATCTCCACCGACGAGTTTCTGGTTCCAAATACAGTAGAAGAACCAGCAAAAAACTCAAGGGCAGCTCTTTTTAAAGATAGGCAACGGTGAAAATTTGCTTCAACATTATTAAAAGGGGTGTGAATTTTATATCATCAAAAATCATTGTACGAAACTAGGGTCACTCACCCAATCCTGAACGTATATACTTATTATATCTCACAGTATCTCACAGTAGGTATGTTTACGCTGTCACATCTGCTCGCTAAATATGGACAACACATTGCTTCTACGTGGGAGACGCATTCGTTTTATGTACAGGCTGATTATTATTCCGATGAAGCTTGAACGCTGTTTGTGCGAATTTTGTTTTAAAAGGCAAATTTGGTACGGAAAAATTGGGGTCCGATTCTGAAACCATTTTGAGATATGAGATATTAATTAATAGATAAAGCTTAGTGAAAGAAAATAAATGTTCCTGAATGTCCTTTATTTGAGGTCTACTGTAATGACCCTATAACGCCCTCATCGGCGACATTGGTATGGTGTCAAATTTCAATCAAAAATTATCTTTCATTTAGATCCGGCGACACGACGCTACTATAAAAATAGGTATTAATAAATTTAAGTGAAGGTAAGTGTATTTTTTTAAATTCTTACAGGGTGCCATAGAATAGAGCTAATATGTACCCTAACACCTTGTAAAACCTATGGCATGCAAATAAAGTATTTGATTTGATTTGATTTGATTTATCTACATACTTTAAATTTATTTGAATTCAATTAAACAGACAATGGTTTTTTTTGCAAGTATTTGTTTGAAATTTGTAGGTACCTAGTAAGTTTTAAAATAATAATTACAAAAAATTAAGTAGGTATAAACCGTTTTTTTTTATGCGTCGCCTTGAACGTGCATGCACTATGTCGTCACGACATTTAATAATAATATAAAATACATAATTTAACGCCTGATTTTGCGACAAGCATGCTTTTGCGACTTTGGTACTTATAGATTGTGATGACGTAAGACGCTCCGACTTGCGATTTCGAATGTGATGCTTCTAACATATTTAAAAGAATAAAATAAAATAATAACTTTTTTCCCCGAGGTGGTTGACAGAGATATTCCATTCTGAAAATATTTACGTTTCACCAGTATATTCTTTAAACCCCTAAACCTGGTAGTGAGCCCATCGCCGGACCAGGTCTGTTACACATGCCTCAGAATTAATTCTGAGACATGCAGGTTTCCTCACGATGTTTCCCTTCTCCTCCGCCTCCGCCTCACGAATGAGAAGCGGGCTCTTTAACCAGTGGGCTATTAATGAAAAGAAATCTAAAAAAAATAACCATAAAAAGTAACGAAATATTACACTTACATACTTAAATAATATTAAGGTCAAATAAAGAAATAAAATTAAATACTCAGAGCAGTCATAAAATAAACTATAAGTTATGGATGAGTTTTACTATTGTAGTAAATCACTTAAGCAGAAACAAATTAAAGGTGAAAATAACGTGAGATTTTTAACTTTAATAAATTTAAGGAAGTGATAGTTCTGAGGTTAGTGAGGCCGCTTCTCAAGTGTCAGGCTTGGGTTTGATTCCCGGTGATGTACCAATGAGTTTTAAGAACATACATACATATTAAAATTTATCAATAGCTGGCGGGTGAAGGAAAATATAAAAAGCCCGCAGGGGGGCAATTCCACTAAATGTCAACGGTTATAGTTGGATGACAATGACATATCAATGGTCACTCAATGGTGTTATTTTGGCACTTTTCAGAGCAAGAAACACCATCGACTGACCATTGACATGACATTGTCATCCAACTGTTACACCTGTTGACATTTAGTGGAATTGGCCCCCTGGTCTTAGTTGCTTCTGAGGCTTGTGTAACAGCACCCCGGTCTGGCTATCGGATTTCCACATTGTAATCAACGAATTATACTAAAAAATACAGTTAAATACAGAACCTCTTCCTTTTTTGAAGTCGGTTAAAAAATATTAATAGAAATCGGTTGCCGTGTTTAGTATCATTGAGTTATCCGTCCATTTGCCGCGCACATACTTAATGAAAATTTAAGACTTACATGTTTTTCTCATGGATGCCAGTGTCAAAAATGGACAAAATGGAAGCACGAGTTTTCAAACAAAAAAAGAATCATCCAAATCGGTTCACCCAGTCGAAAGTTCTGAGGTAACAAACATAAATAAAAACAGTCAAATTGAGAACCTCCACCTTCTTTGAAGTCGGTTGAAAACTGGGTATTACCAGGAATAGAACTGCTCTCCTAACCCGGGGATAAAGACGTGAACATATATTGTTTTTATTATATACTATTAGAGCAGAGTTGCAAGAGCAGTGATAGCCTTACGGTTAAAGAGCCGGCCGAAAATCAGTCAGGGTTCGAATACTGGCATGTACCAATGAGTTTTTCAAAAAACTTACGTACATACTTATCACTAGCTCGACGGTAAAGGAAAACCGCAGGAAACCGAAGGAAAATCGTGAGGAAACCCGCAGGTCTCAGAATTTAGACATGTGTAAACAGACCCGGTCCGGCGATGGGCTCACCACCTATCACGTTTAGGGGTCCAATGTATCTCGTGAGATGTGGGTATATCCAGTAATGGAATACCTCTGCCTACCGCAAATAAAGAACTATTCTATTCTATTCTATACCCCCTCGGGGATAAAAGGCGTGAGATTATTATTAAAAAAAGTTACTATTATTATGAAAAAAAAAGCACCCAATAAAAAAACAACAGCATGTACATGCAAAGATATTCTCATTCCCAGGAAGACACGTATTAAAAATATTATTTAGGAGACGCAAGACCAACGGAGACATGCGACGTAGAACGAGACAGCACGTGCGACCCGAATAAAGCGTGCGAGGGGGACAAAACATCCAATTTCTATGTTAAAGTTGATTTGTTGGGGGAATGAAATGGTTGGCGAATATGTTAAAGTGAGGGATGAACCTAAACGCAGGGCTTAGCTTGTAAGTTAACCATAAGTACTCCTTCTTACTTGGCTATAGTATAATGGTGATCGGCAGGCCTCCGTCTAAGAAAATCCGTCTATATCTACGAGACTATCTATACTAATAGGTATACTATTCTATATCTATACTAATATTATAAAAAGGAAAGATTTGTATTTTGTAACGAATAAACTCAAAAACTACTGGACTGATATCAAAAATTCTACAATATGCTAGAATATCTAATATCCCTGAGTACTCGTAGTTGGTCGTATCTTTAAGTTTACAGATAACCAGATTATCTGTAGGGGTTTTTTCTAAGGAATTTTAAAGCTATCTTACTAATATGCAGACATGTGATAGACAGAAACCAAACGACACAGATAAGCTGTTAACAGCTTAGAAGAAAAAACTTCAACATCAAAACTGATAATTTGATAAATGACACATAATTATCAAAGCTGATAACACTAATGTTGAACATGAAACATCTGTTGTTAACAAATAAGCGAAACAAAGTTTATAGACAAGTTGCAAAAAAAAACAAGAATTCTAAATTCAAAATTGATTCCCACGAGAAAAAACTAAAACACCAAATGTAATCAATAACACAGAGTCTATAAATCTATAGAAAGGGCTGCAAGCCACCGGATGTGAAGCCTTATAAAGAAACTGGTCCTAACCTGTTAAAGTGGTTTATTTTTAATCTACAGCTCACTAATCGAGACGGGTACGATAGGAAAAAAGTGGATGAGACTGAGACTGTGTCGAGTTTTAGTCATTTCGAGTAAGAGTACATTGAAACGGCAGGTTTTTGTGGGGCAATACATTTGATGGAACCATATATTAGTTACTAGTTAAAGAAGTTTTAACGAGCACACCACCTGTCATGTTGAGGGTTCCGAATATAAATGAACAGATGGGCACTTCCAGAAAGTATAAATACGCGCTCAAGCCTTGGGGTTGGGCAAAGGTGCAAATTTCACCGGTGTATTTTTAACCGACTTCAAAAAGGAGGAGGTTATCAATTTCTCTTTTTTTTATGTTTGTTCCCTCAGAACTTTCGACTGGGTGAAAAGATTTGAATGATTCATTTTTTATTTGAAAGCTGGTGCTTCCAGATTGGTTCCATTTTAATTTCGTCGGCGTCCATGAGAATCCATATATGTTGAAGATTGAAGTCGGTTTTTTACTCTTTATTTAGATACCTTAACGTGGCAGATGTGTACATTGCCAGCGGTGCTGTTACACCTCAGAATCAATTCTGAAGCTTTCAAAATGAGACCCATTAATCACGCAAGCTTGCAAAATGTTTTGTAATTCTACACAAATTATACAACCACTGTCCCTCGTCAGGAACCGAAAGCAGCCCCAAGCGTATTTTTTTCGATTGCTCACAGGTATATTTTAAAGATTTAATTATGTCTGTCACAAAAATATTGCGCTATCTAGAGACCAAATGCTAAATACTCTTCTGTTAGTCATGTTTTATTTATTCTGTGCTTCTCTGAACTAGCACAGTTTTTGCGGATTTTTAGCGAACTAGCTATATTAATTTAAACAGCATATTCAAGGGATGAATTTTCAAAATTCTTTTCTTTATTCTCATCTACATTATATAAGGATGTTCTATACCTACTGGTTCATTTTGCGCGTTTTCTGTCAGTCGTATGGTTTATTAAGTAGATTTACCGACCGCTGCTGTTTTTTGGTTAAACCTCTTTTGGCATAACAAGGTGTAAAATCCATGTTCTAAGCAGAACCTTTGGCTCCAGCTTATACCTTCTACGATGAATAGTTGACAACCTCCTCTTTTTTTAAATCGGTTAATAATGGTTGCACAAAATGGACTTTCCTGATAATTAAGCGTTCTTTTAGACAATTTGACTATGAACCAAAAAGCAAGACGTTAACACAAAAGCTTTCAAAAATCCAAGATAACAAGTCAAGTAACAAGTAACAATTTGTCTGTGGGTCTTGCCTTTTTGAGATTTCAACTTAATTAGCATATGTGAGTGACCGGAACCCACTTATGTCTTGTATTGTTTCTGTCTCTGTCACTCGACAGGCTACCGATGTCCCAATTTTAGACATGTCCACTTGTAGGTGGTTATTTGCTTGGTTTTTATTCATTCGACAGTTATGTGGTTCGTTGAAAACAAGGGTTTCCTCTTTGCTTCTTGTGCTACTTGGGGTTTCAAAGGGAATATAACAGCCACCTCAGTTTTTAACCGACTCAAAAAAAAGGAGGAGTTATCAATTCGACTGTATGTTTTTTTATGTTTGTTACCTTTATCTTTACCGTTATCTTTCGACTGGGTGCACCGATTTGGATGATTCTTTTTTTATGTGAAAGCTGGTGCTTCCAGATTGGTCCCATTTAAAATTTTGTTCAGTTCTGACAATGGCGTATAAGAAAAAACCCTGTAAGTCTTAAATTTGAATTAAGTATGTGAGCGACAAATGGACGAATAACTCAATATAACGCCAGGCGATTTCGATGATTATTTTTTTAACAGACTTCCAAAAAGGAAGAGGTTCTGAATTTGACTGTATTTTTTTAGTATTAATCTTTGAAGTCGGTTTTTTACTCTTTAGAGTTTAGTCTAGTCCAGTGGCTTTTTACTATAGTAATTGCTTTACTACAGAAAAGGCTGTAGAAAAGAGACGTGATGTTTATTCACAGAGCAGCAAAATTGAAGTAACACTCCAAGTATATTATTAATAACAAAATAACACTATTCACTAAGCATTTAAAGGATTTTCTAATAAATAAGAGCTATTATAATATTGAAGTATTTTTTAAAGATAATTCTAATCATAATCAGATATTTACTTCAATCCCTCTTATCTAGATCCAAATTTAATTTAGGTGTAGAAAATAAAATTGAATATGTATAAATAATAGATATTATTATAGAGAAATATAATTAAATACAAATAAATAATTAGTATGTAGGTAATAAATGTATGCTCTCTCTCTAAATTGCAGTGCCCCCACGGGGTGTCACACAAACTTACATAATATTATATGGTTACCAACTTTATGTAGTGACAGCAATAAAGCATTTGTATTTGAAAAAAAAAAGTAAGTCGTCACTGACACATCGTATTTAGTAAAGTAATTAAGTGACTGTAAATATTAAATTTATAAGTTTCGTATGCCACTTGTCTGGAGGAGCTAATATGCAGGTGTTTTCGTAATGTCTTAGTGATAAAGGGATATTCAGTTCATATCGGTATTAAGAGAAACTAGAAAAAAACATTATATGAATCTAAATATTAGTAAGTTAGGTATCGGTTTAATCAGGAGATTCAACAGGATTTTTCTAAATAGCTGGGCCTTGGAAAACGTATTGGAGCTTGGAGCTACTACTGCAATAGTATACAAAAAAATATTGATACCATTGAAACTAAAGGTTGATTATAAGTATGTACAACACATAACATAAGATCCTTTCAATTTTGAAATATCTGTAGACTACCAAACTCATTACTTCAAAGTTGAATTAGAAATCATTGGAGAGGTAAACTATCTACAGGATAAGCCGTCACTGCCCCGGAATATCAATATCGAATTACAACAACCATTTTGCCTTTCATTGTCACAGACACTATAATGAAAACTGCAAAAGATATTACACAAAGCCATTGTCTCAGTTTATTATGACCGTGACTATAAAGAAGAATCACATTGTTCATAAAGAGAGCTTAAAAATTTGCTCACTGGCTTTTAAATTATGTCAAAAGCATGCTCACATTTTGTGAGATGTCCGTTAGATTGACAGATTCATAGCTTTGATACTTGTTTCTGCAATATTCATACATTGTTATTTGTATGAAACAAGGTACGTACTAAATTAAAATGATAAAATAAATGTGATTTTTAACCCACTAAAAAAAGGTTCTCAAATCGTCGAGTATGTTTTTGTTTTGGTATGTTAATCCATAACTCGCTCAAATATGAACAGATTTCGAAACAAAAATTTTGTTTGATTTGAAGTATACGTCCAGGTTGGTCCTATATAAGTTTAGTGAAAATCTGATGAAGAACTTCAGGTGGAGAACGGAACTCCTCAACGCACCTCATCAAATCACTCGCTATCAGCGTAATACGTTTAGTAACAGTAGGTAATAGATATTGAATATAAAAATTAGTGTTTTTAAAGCTATTCGTTGAAGTCTGTTTTTTAAATGTTGATTGTTCTGATAAAATTGCTGCCAAAACCAAAAAGTTTACACAAATAATTATCGTTTACAATTTTGTAATACTTACCTTACGAATTTTCGAGAAGCATAACAGTTTTTAACACACAGCAAACTTTTGCCTAAGCTTAATATTTGTTTATCAGACTATGAAACACTGGTTTTGAATTATATTATGTACTTACATAATATATATTTAAATCACTACGAAGCAAACATTTTTAATGAAGAGGATGTAGCAGAAACTATCTTAGTTATAAAGCTAAGTTCAAACAATTCAATTGAATCCTTTCCCCGGTTTATCCTTTTTGCACTGTTAACTTCAGGGAATGAAAAATCGAAACGACAACAGATAAACTCCAGCGAACACCGTTGGGAGAAGCTATTATCTTAATAACCAGGAATAAGGAATTCGGGATCGTTTGCAACTATAAACCGATGGTAATACCTCGAACACTCGGTAAAATGCTTGAAATATATGACTTCCTACTCACACTGGCACAAGTTATACAGATGTCCGAGTACTATGTTTTTGTGAGTAAACTAATATACGACAGTGACTATACTATTGGAGAGGCAGAAAGTGACGATAATAATAATAATAAAAAAAATACCAAAATGTGTTAACATGCTAAAAGAGAGTTTATAACTACATTGACACTCATGTAATTTTCATGGATGCGCCCTGTATCCCAAACTAAGTTAAGCTCCTGTAACTTGGACGACAATGACGTGACGTCGGTGCAAGATGTTATGAATAACAATATAAGTAACTAGCTTTTGGCCGCGGCTTTCCTCGCGCACGTTTATTTCACCCTCTTAAGGTTTGAATTTTGTAAAATCCTTTCTTAGTGGATGCTTCCCCTGTAGAAGCTATCTATGTGCAAAATTTCAAGTCTCCAGACCCAGCGGTTTAGGCTGTGCGTTGATATATCACCAATCAGTCAGTCAGTTTGTCATTTTATTTATAAAGTAATGAGGGTGGGTATCTTATAAGGAAAAAAGCCAGATTAAAATAAATTGGCAGAACATTATGCTAGGTAGGTTGTGTGTTGGATATTACTTTACGTTAGGTGCTAAAATTATAATACTCAAGCTATAGCAATAAATAAAATACAGGAGAAACAGGTTGCCATACCTGTATCAGATAGTTCAGAAGATGGATAGGGCACAGCAACATGAGTTATTGGACATTCAGTTGGAGATAATGAAGAAATGTGGCGATAATTGTAAGACGGATGATTGCATTGGCAACTATTATCAACTGTATCGAAATGAATTAGAAAATTTTTCAAAATATAATATAAAAAACATAATTGTAGAATGTTCACAAAAGTGCAGAAATTAAATACAAAATATCATAGAACCCTAAAAAGTAAAAAAAAAAACTGACCTTAACGAAATATAATAGTCGAAAGTTCTGAGGTCAAGAAAGGTTCTGAAGAAACATCAAAAATCAAACGCTACGAATTGATAACCTCCACCTTTTTTTAAGTTGTTTAAAAATTATGACGTCACAGTAAGTACCTATTCAGTAAATTTTTATTCTGACAGATTTTACTTACAAACTTCTTACTTGACGTTTATTTCAACACGTATTATAACTTTCAAATATGTAACAGAATCAATTGTGATAATTGAATTAAGTGAAAATCTAGACGATTCACCCTAATAGATTACTCAATCACTTCTGGCGTAGTTATACCTGAGTGAGTAGGCAGAGATATTCCATTTCTGGAAATACCCACGTTTCACCAGTTATTCTTTTGATCCCTAAACGGTAGGTGGTGAGTCTATTATATTTCTATGTTTTTTCGTAATGAGTAAGCTCTGAAACTTTTGGAACGATTTCAAACATTACTCGTTTTACTAATAGAAAGCTTATTTTTCTAAGCTAATATGAGCTTTAACTTTACCACGTGAAAGGGAATTACGCTAGTGACTAAATACAAATGCTCTGGCAATATAAACTCTAAGTTCGTAGCTTGTTTCAAAGTATCAGTTTGTAAGAAATGTTGTACTAGTACTCCGTTTTCTAGGTCAAATGAATATTTATTAGAATCGGTCTCGGAAACTACGCTAAATTATTGTTCTACGGGAGCTTCGCAAAATTTCTCCAATAAACTTTTATAAACACAATACTAGCTTTAATTCGAAACCTAATCGTATTTCATTAACACAATACCTGTTTAAATTTAAAGGGGCGTAGCCACTATCGTTTTAATTGTCAAACCATGCTGTTATTTGTCAACTGGACTCAGTTTATCTTTTGTTCGTGCAATATCAGATTACATTAGAGTGAGGTCATTCGCTGTGCCTATTTATTTCAATACGGGGGTATCTGTTACTTTACTAGTTTCATTTATACTATTTCATTTCGAATGCTTTTTATGATTTCATTTATTGTATTTTTAGTAGGTCTATCTATCCGTTCATTTGCATTAGTTATTTGTAACCCGTAACGGAATCTCATCTACTATCCCTGATCTCCCGTGGGATGCTGATGCTTGAGTCATGTTACAAGTTCTCTCAAAAAACTTTTGCCACTTTTATTGTACAAGTGTACTAGCTTCTTGTTTCAGTTAAAATTATGTTCTTAAAGAGCCCGTACCTTAGTCAATGATCATTATAATATAACAGCACAGGTTCTACTGCAATTTGCTATAATTTTATCTCGAGAACGTGTCTTTGGTACCTACTGAGCTCTTCAGTCACAAATCAGTGAATGAAGAAAAATCTTTTATAAATTAGGAGAGTCCTGATAATGATGAATAATTATCGTTAACATAAAATAGAAAAGAAAAAGTAAAGAAGTAATAATCGGAAGTAACGAAATCTCATACTCACTACTCTTACTTCTATAAGAACTGTTCAACCCAATCCATTATATAAAAATGTCTTCAATGGTTTCTCTGAACAATTTGCTGAGCCTCAGATCTTATCAATAGAACCTATTAAGAAAGTTCTAGTTCAAATGATGCATGAAGCTCTATGGTTTCATAACCAGATTAAACTCGCAAGTTTCCGCTCGATTTACCTAAACGAACGTTTAATTTTAACAAAGTGGTTGAATTCTGCGAAAGTAACACAATTACCGGAGGCAAATAAGTTTTAACTGAAGATGGGTAAGATAAGGAGCTACTGCAAATAAATACGGAAAGATAAATCAAGATACAAATTGAAGTAAAAATATTTGTTAATGCAAGCAAACAAATAAATTGTGAGACACAATCCAAACATAATAATTTTATAGTTGAATACCAAACTAGGGAAAACCAGTAGGTAGGTACTATAGCTACTGAACTATTAGGTACAACATAAACCATCAATACAAGAATTAATTCTAACGAAATAGTAGTGAGACATGACAAAAGACACACTCAAAAGTTTTAAACATGAGATTCAAATCTTTGAATGTTACCATTGCACCATTGCGGTAAGCCGCGACCTCCTTCATAATTCTTACAAATTTTGTTGCAGTTTTCGACATGAATATTAAAATGAAATATTAAAATTATTTTCACGCTAACAAAAACTTATTCGTTATTGAAGACTGTAAGGAGGTGTCAGATCTGACTGCTAAGAGTGATCTCATCGTTGCGATAGACAATACTAAAATTTGATGTTTGATGCTTAGCATAATAATTGGATAGTGTACCAAATAAAATAAAACAATTCATAAAAGCAAATGTGATTGTGAAATGTGAAGATTTAAGGTATCCTTCTATGATAGAAAACTTGTATTTTAAACTCTTTTTGTTTAATTCTCTCCTGCCACCATACTTTTTTCTATGTAACATCGTAACAATCAATATTTTCAGCAATAAATACTTTTCGGCTACAATATATATTTCATTCCATAACACATAATCTCATGAAACGTGACCCCTGTGTAAATAGTGTTAGTTGGCTTTATTTAAAAATTTATAGACGGGCGAAACTAAACTTTTGAATTTCCAATATTGTTGAGGCTAGAACATTTATCAGCGTCCAAACTGAATTTTTTTAAAACTTAAAGTTGTAGGTTCAATTTCCAGTGGAAAGTTTCTATCCTTTTTCGTTGGGAGCGTAGATTTCTAATACTCATTTTGGAAACGAGTCAGATCACGAATTTCTTATAACTCCGAATAAAAGCTAGTTAGTCATCATATACGTTTGTCTTTTTAAAGATTCAAGCGACATTTGTGACATTTCTTTATACTATTTTTGACCTCGGATTTCATACTTGGTTTCGCTATGATGTGATTTTGTTTTTAATTTGTCTTCATATTGTATCATTTTCAACCAAAGTAGGTAGGTATTTCAATTTGATTTACAAAAATGTTGATATTTTAAGATTAAATCCTATTAATAAATTATTAAATTTATTAGCTAAGCAACTTATTGTTCATCATGACGGAAAACATCGTGAGGAAACCCACAGGTCCCAGTTCTGAGATATGTGTAAAAGATCCGGGCCCCGATGGGCTCACCACCTATAACGTTTAGGGGTCCAAAGAATATCCAGAAATGGACGTCTGCCTACCCCCCTCGGGAATAAAAGGTGTGAGATTATTTATTTATGTTATTTTTATTCATTTATTGTTCACTGTGCTTTCATCAAATCAAACTGATGAGCTGTAATACTTCAAAGTATCAGGATTTATTATTAAATTTATTTGAGGCACACATCTGAAGCTCTTGACTACCGAGGCAGGGTAACTCGATTTGGTTTCCCCAATAATTAAATTTACAAACGTCCGCATTTCCGACAGACTATTTTCAGAAAAAGATTTCCGTTCTAATGAAATTTTCTCACAGAAAAAGTTAATGGCACTTCGTTTCAAACAAGCAAAAGAAGTAGTGGGAGAAAAACAATCGCCAGCTACCGGAAGGAACGCTCGAACCATTAACGTTCTAAACTCAGCTAAGCTATTCTTCAAACACACCCAATTAAAAGATCCTATCATTCAGTTTATGACCATTCCGAATTCAAAGTCCCTAATCCGTTCCCACTCAAAAAGGTCATTAACGACGAATTAAAAAAGAGACTGTATAACATTACTCCCACGGCAAAACCCGTATCGGCGGAAATCGGCGATTCGGTCCGTCCAGACAGGTTTCCATATAATTTAAACCATCCGGTGCAAACCGGTCCAGGGTTTCATTCATAAAAATTATCAAGTGTAAAAAAAACACACACCATTCACTGTTACACTGAAAAATCACTGTAATCCGGAGCACTGCGTGAAAACAAAAATACAAAATCGAACGCACGAATCGAAGAAGGACGGGGTGGTACGCACTGTCGTCGTCCTTTTCTCGGAGCCGAAAACGCCACAGGTGTGTATTTCGCGGAGCGGCCGCGACGCACGTCCGTCGCGTTCGAGCGCTCACAGCGGTCTGGCCGCCGCGAGGGTGGGGCGGACGGAGGCTGCGCGTGGGGAGGGGGGGAAGCTGATCAGTAAAACGGCCCGGGAAGCCTGCGTGAAGCTCGTAGCGTTGAACTGACGAGGGTATGCGGTTGCTACGATGCGTTCTGAATTTGAATTCACTAGTTTTGCTTTTTTAATTTTAATTGGCAAAGGTCATTTTCGGGTTCGGATGACGATACCGTTTAGGCTTGTGGGAAATGAATTTTCTATTTTTCGTTGTCGCTTTATTCTGATGTTTTTATTTCGGGGATTTTTTATAAATGGTGGTAGCTTTTTCTGGCGTAAATAGCGTAAATTTGTGAGCATTTTAGTTCATTAACGATTAACTATTCTGCACCAACATTGCTGTATTGAGAAAAACAAGTCGATTTTCCTTGTTTTCAAACGCGTATTAGTCTGTTTGTCTGTCAGGATTATGGAAACATTGGAATTGGTGATTGTTATTAAATATCAATCGGAATTTCTTTTTCCTTTCTTTAGAAAAGATGTATCGATGACATAAAGGCGGTTTTTATGTGACAAAAAATAATATAGGACGGTCACGTTTCATCCCCGATGGGCATTAATTTCCGTATAAAATACCTAATTGTGATATTGTTTACCAAAACAAGATAGGTACCTACAATGCAGTAGTCCGGTCTCTAAAATTATAATTATTTGTTACCTTTACCTACCTTACGCTTAGCTATGTTTAATAATAATAATAATATAGTCTCACGCCTTTTTTATTCCCGAGGGGGTAGGCAGAGGTATTCCATTACTGGATATACCCACATTTCACGAGATATATTGGACCCCTAAACGTGATAGGTGGTGAGCCCATCGCCGGACCGTGTCTCAGAATTAATTCTGAGACCTGCGGGTTTCCTCACGATGTTTTCCTTCACCGTCGAGCTGGTGATAAATATGTACGTAAGTTTTTGAAAAACTCATTGGTATATGCCAGGATTCGAACCCGAGCCTCACTGATTTTCGGCCGGCTCTTTAACCGTCCGGGCTGTCACTGCTTTGCTATGTTTGTACAGATCTAATAATGTTATTTATTTCAGACAATGTCCATATTTGATTAGTGTATTTAGTAACAATTGGATTGATTACTATGTTAGGTATTATTCACCGACCTAATGTAGGTATTATTAGTTAGACAGAGTTATTGTATTAGTAAGTATCACATTATTTATTTTTAATTATTTATTCCGACCCGGTCCGGCGATGGGCTCACCACCTATCACGTTTAGGGGTCCAATCAAAGATATTAAAGTAAGGATGAGTTATATTCATACTGCTTGCGATTGAAAATTGATCCCCTACGATTGTGCTACAACATGTACATACTTACTTCTTAGCGCATTTATAGGATACAACAATGACGGGGAAAGATGATACGGAACGAATAATAAAGAAAAAGAGAGCTATCTGTTAAGAGTTGCGCTTAAAATACGACTTGAAATACAATGCGACTAAATAAAATGTGGTTAATTAACTACATTTGTCGGCCTCATTTTCCGTGCTCTAGTAACATATCTACTTCTTTCTATATATAATATCTTTGGGTCCAATATATCTCGTGGGTATATCCAGTAATGGAATAACTCTGCCCACCCCCTCGGTGATAAAAGGTGTGAGATTTTTATTTTATTTATTAATACATTATCTTGACATTGTAAATTGACAATTAATATCGATTGAGTTACAATAAAAATACTTAATAATAGTTTCGTCATACCGACACACTTATAATTTTTGTTTATGAGGACTTGCGTTTATTATTGTCATATGTTATAACCACCCAAAAAATATCAACCTGCTTCTAGCGCAATCGGTTAAAAATCTGTCATCAACCAACCGAAAATCGTCATGGAAACGAAACCAATAAAGGGAGACACGAAACACCTGTGCATCAAATGCTGTATGAAAAAAAAGAAGACCCTCTCGAAATCACAGACACATCACTCTTTTGCCGACAACATCCTAAACTGCAAGCCATTTTGAACTCTGTTATCACAGGAAATAGTGACGTAGAATGTTCTGGACGGCATCTCAAGTCGTGTTGTAAAAAAGGCATACAAAAAAAACTAAAACGGGTTACCTACGTGAGAAAAAAATCAGAGCATCTTGCTACTTGAGTTTTTATTCGTTACGTCGTAATTCATCAGTAGCTCGGTAAGGCAAACATTCTTTTCCAGTATTTATTCGTTGGTTAGATTAGATGCTGTACTAATATTTTTGGAATAAATCTTTTGGAATCGACGATAGATTTTGAATGGGTCGCTGATGGATTGGCTTTAGAGATTTATGTTTGTGATTTTTTTTCTTTTGTGTTTTTGGCTTGGGATTCATGCGTTTATATAATGTAATTGCAAACACGAACACGAACATTTATATTAGATAATAGCTTACAGTGGGCAGTGATAACCCTATGGTTAAACAACCCGTTTCTCATCCGTGGGGCTCGGGTTCGAATCCTCGAGGGGTTTTTACAGTTTTAAACTTACAGTAGATTACTTTCAGTACAGTCAAAAGCACATGAAGCTTTACATTTGTAGTGCGAGTATGACCTTTAAGACGATTGTAATTAGAACGTTACAAAGTCCAATGTGTCAAGCTCCATCTTGACTGTACAACTTACGTACATATTTATCACTAGCTCGACGGTAAAGGCAAACATCGTGAGAAAACCTACAGGTCCAGAATGTATTCTGAAGCATATGTCTGAATGCACCTGGTGGGGTCACCACCTAACGTTTAGGGGTTACTAGCAGCGCCCCGCGGTTTCACCCGCGTAGTTCCCGTTCCCGTTGGAATACGGGGATGAAATATAGTCTATATGTTATTCTGGTGTATGAGCTATATAACTGTAAAGTGTCATTAGAATACGTTAAGTAGTTTTTGCGTGAAAGAGGAACAAACATCCATACATACAAACTTTCGCATTTATAATTTAGTAGGAAGTAGGATTATAACTCACTGAATATGAATATAATATGGACAATAGTTGAAAGGAATCCCGTAAATTCTGACTAAAGTATCTGCTTTCGAGTATAGCTGAATTCACACGAACTGAAACCACATCATCACATTTCGACACTAGTTTATTCTCCCGGGCTTACGTTTGTTTAGGAACTAAAAGGGAGAGAAAAGGGCAAATGTTAAAGATGCGGGCTGACCTAGAAATGCTCTGTTTGCTTTCTGCTCGCCTAGGTCACGCGGTAAGAGCAGTGATAGCCCGAACGGTTAAAGAGCCAGCCGCAAATCAGTAAGGCTCGGGTTCGAATCCTGGCATGTACCAATGAGTTTTTCAAAAACTTACTTACATATTTATCACTAGCTCGACGGTGAAGGAAAACATCGTGAGGAAACCCGCAGGTCTCAGAATCAATTCTGAGACATGTGTAAACAGACCCGGTCCGGCGATGGGCTCACCACCTATCACGTTTATGGGTCCAATATATCTCGTGAAATGTGGGTATATCCAGTAATGGAATACCTCTGCCTACCCCCTCGGGGATAAAAGGCGTGAGTTTATATATAGGTCACGCGGTTTACCGCAGGGCATTGGCAGAGGCATTACGTTGTTGGAAATATTATACACATTTCATCAGTTTAGTTTTTAGACTCATCTGTAAAGAACCGCGGGTTCCAATTGGAACCGAGACACAATTAAAAATCTATTGTGTCTCGGATGCTTGGTCTTAGAGGTTAAACGTGACAACATCGAGCCCATCGGACGGCTGTGGTCACACTGTTATCTCACTTTAATCACGCCCTTATATGCGAGGGGGTCAGCAGAAGTATTCCATACCTGGATATATAACACTAGCTTTTACCCGCGGCTTAGCTCGCGCACGTTTATTTCATCCCGTCAGGGGTATAATTTTGCAAAATCTTTTCTTAGTCTACTTCTTACTTACTTCTTAGCCTACACTGTATAAGCTATACAATATGTATCAGAAAGGTGAAATAATAATTAAGGGTCATATAAAGTAGCTTATATACAGTTCGGGAAAAATGTCTCTTGTTTAATATATACTATAAATTTGGAGTAAAACGACGTGGAAGTCATCATTAAAAAAAATCATTTTCAACCCTTAAATCAGCTGCTAAATGCTGTTGAACTCTCTATTAAGTGACTAAACATGGTACAGATAAGACATCGTGTTTTTACCTACGAAAAACTAGACAGAGCCTACACTATGAGTACTAAATAACTAATATGATATACTTAAATAATTATTGAAAACCCAGTCACGAAGCCCACAAAAATGTTCATTCACACAACTGTAGGCCAACATATGTTGTTCAGCGGGAATCGAACCCGCGAGCTCCGGTTCTGAAGGTCACTACCAACTGAGCCAACAGGCCCGATAATACTCCATCATTATTATTTTTTTCCCCATAGTTTTAAAGAAAACCTACTAATTTACCTACGTAAATATCTGACATGATTAGTCTTTGATAGAATTTTGTAGTCCACGTGGATTGCGGTCTTAGATCAATGAAAAATCCATTGATCACTAGGAACGTCCGCGCGCTCCTTTTTGGCCAATAAGGACACTGCGCAAAGGTCAAAGGGCCGTCGGCGGCATTATTAAAGAGTCTAGCTCCACCCTCTATTTATTGAGTGGTTCCGTATGTTTTAAAAAATATTACTAATTCTAAGTCTTTTACCTTATTTCACGTTATTATTATTTTACAATTGAGAAAAGTAAATTATGTAATTAATTGATTCATTATCATTGTATCGCTTAAAATTATTTTTACGTCTTTTATCTTCATAGGTTTATGTTTAATTTTCAACTGAACCCTAGAACAAAATTTTAGAAAATCGGCAAATTCTTTCATTTTCAAATCAATGAACTTAGTTGCTTCCTATCTATCAACGAGTGAAGACGTGTTATAATCAAAGAATATGACTCGCAACAGTCGTTAGTGTCTCACGATTATTCAAGTGAATCTTATGAAATGACTTTGTGTCGGTGCTCCTGATGGCAATATCAGTCGAGTTAGGGAGCTGTGTCACGTGCGCTTCGCCGAAGGTAGACCGCTGGATGAGCAGCGGATGCTATCCTTCAGCTGCTTCGGGAGAATTTGTCAGGTGTCTGCCTCCGCGCGAGGCTGGTTCGTTCCGCGCTCAAACCCCCAAGGTCGCGCGCCTGTACGTCTACTCGTGGTACCGGGACCTGCGGCTGGTGGTACCTACCCACTGCGCGCACGGGTGGATATTTTGAGTTATTGTGCGATATTAATGTGTGTGTAAACCAATAGTAGGTCGGACCCAAATCCCAAAGTGTAAAAGTTGGATGAAACTACATGACTAGTATGTAGGTAGGTATTACTTGTTTAATGACAATGTTTTGATCAGTTAAATTTATTATTGAATAAAAACTATGCTTTTACCTCTAATTTTGTTTGAATAAATAATTACTGCTTATAATAAGTTTTATTATTTCCAATAACATTTACCCTAGAATAAAATAGGTAGGTATGTTAAGGCGCGGGCGGCGACCGGCGCTCGGCGCGAGCGATCAGCTGCGCGCGCAGGCGCTACCTGCCACTACTACGGTCAACGACACTAGCGCGTAGGGAGCCCGTACACTTTTATCCTTCAATCACAGGGTTGGCGAAAATTCACACATAAAAAGTAATTATTAAGTTTATATGAAAGAAAAAAGTTGCTATATTAGATCTGATATTTTTGTAGGTATTTCGTTACACGATATACATATACACCCTTCAATATTATTTCACCTTTCTGATACATATTGTATATGTGCACAAAATTCAAGTCTTTATAGACCCAGCGGTTAAAGCTGTGCGTTGGTATATATCACCAATCAGTCAGTTCATCATTTTATATGTATAGAAAATAGATAAAATTGATTAATTACTGCTTTCATACTAAATCCGAAAATAACTGTCTCTGACTAAACTACTGGACCGATCCTAATGAAATAGGCTGTAGGCTAAGTAACCTATGTCCCAGAATTAATTCTGAGACCTGCGGGTTTCCTCACGATGTTTTCCTTCACCGTCGGAATAGTGATGAATATGACCTACAAAAAAAAATATAAAGTTCTTATGTGTTAAAAAAATTATAAAGTTGCTAGAGGTCCTAACAATATCTCATGAAAAGTGGTTATATCCAGAAATGGAGTAGGAGGAGTTTTTTTTTTATATTTGACTAGGCAGTTACCTGTCCAATAGCAATTAAAATACTAGGCTAATTCTGTAACACACGTGTCAAGTGCAGGTGAAGTAACACAATAAACTGGTAATTCACCTGCTTTTCAGCTGGTTCTTCAATATACATAATTGATCAGTATCCCACCACCTGTCAGTATTAAAATAGATGACTTGATATAGTTTTTTTTTAAATACTGAAATAATTTAATTTGCATTTCTGACTATGTGTAAATACCTTAAGAAATATAATATAATGACTAAAATATATTATTAAAAGGAGTCCCTTTAGGCAAGGTTCCGAAGATACTGGCAGCGTTCCCCCTTTGAATGGCTAGACTAATTCCTTGTCCGAGGTAGCTACCAGTTCTTCGGTCTCCAGTGATGTTGACTAACCTTTTTGTTATTTCCTTAAAAAGACTTACTATAGCGCTAGGACCCCACGGACCAAGGGTCTCGACACCGAATGGGACAAAATTGTATTCGGTGCCTAGACCCCTGTATTTTAATTCTTTACCTTCATATAGTTAAATTTACCTGTATAGATAAATATACATACCTACTAGCTACTTGATGGGCCTGTTGGCTTTGTTGGTAGTGACCCTGCCTTCTGAGTCGGAGGTCGCGGGTTCGATCCCCGCTCGGGGCCAAAATTTGTGTTCACGAACACGTCTGTTGGCTTCATCTAACAGTTGTTTAGTACCCATATACAGGCCCTGCCTATTTTGGGACTAAATAACCGTGTGTGAACTGTGTCCCACAATTTATTTATTGATTTATTTATTTATTTATATTACTTAGCCCAGTGGTTAAAGAGCCCGCCTCTCATGCGTGAGGTCTCAGCTTCGAATCCTAGCATGTAAGGAGTTTTTCTTAAACTTGATTACATATTTATCACTAGGTCGACGGTGAAGGAAAACATCGTCAGGAAACCTGCAGGTCTCAGAATTAATACTGAGACATGTGTAACGGACTCGATCCGGCAATGGGCTCAACATCTATCTCGTTTTGGGGTTCAAAGAATATCTGGTGAGAAGTGGGTATATCCAGAAATGGAATACCTCTGCCTACCCCACTCGGGGATAGAAGGCGTGAAATTATTATTATTATATACCCCGAGTAAAACTTATTATGACTTATCTGGGGGCACGGCAGTGCCCCCGCCAAGTCGAGCAACAAGCGGCACGGCCGTACCATCCTTTTCTCGAAGCAATTCACGCCATTTTCGACCCCCTATAACTTCGTTTTGGATAAACCTAACATTATCAAACAATCTCTTTTCGCGAATGTTCTAGATAATTTCAATTAAATTGTAATATGATCTAAACATAATTGTAATCGATCTCACGATCTCGCTAAATAACAAGCTCTAAGTTTAGTGAATTCTCATAAGGATCCAAATAGAATGGGAAGGACACAACATTCTCTAACTATAGTTAAATGTCAACACAAAGTTACGAGTAACCGTTCACCTTCCAATCGAAGACAGGTGTTTTAAACACGAGTTTCCAAGGACTTGTGGTTAGATCGCCTGCTTTTATGCGTGAGGCTCGGGTTCGAATGAACTTGGGCGTTTTTCAACCGACTTCAAAAAAGGAGGTTATTAATTCGACTGTTTTTTTTATGTTTGATACCTTGATACCTCAGTACCTACTTTTGACTGGGTGAACCGATTTGATGATTTTTTTTTTATTTGAAAGCTGGTGGTCCTGTGTGGTCTAATTTCTGACATTGGCATCCATGAGAAACTGGTAGGCACCAAAACTACTAGACGGATAAAAAAATTGCTTCGCCTATGAAAACATTAGGTTTCTGGGAGTGACATAGTTTAGAATTTTCCCATGGGAACGATACTTGCTCTGGTGTAATCGCGGCGTACAGTTAAAATTTGATAAATCAGATCCCATTGAATAATTATCTCTGAATATTATGTATGTTTAATACACCGACCGCAAATATAATTATAAACAAAAGCAGGAAGATGATAATAATTAATATGTAATAGAACCTAATGGTATGTTTAAATATAAAAGATTATCTACAAGGAGAGCGAGTACGTTGTCTTAACCATTCAAACTTCGAATGTAGGTCTCGAGGGATCTTTTTTCGAATCCGGTGTGCAAGCTACACGCAACACGGCCGTCTCCTTCTCGCAAGCTCCTTGCGGCCGCGCAAATTGCACCGGCTGCCATTTTTAAGTTTAGGGGTCCACAAAATTACGCCGTGAAGTTTGTTTATATCCTTCATGTTCTTTAAAGTGGCGCCACAATGACAAAACAATTGACAGTCAGATGAAACAAACTGCATTCTACAGCCAAAGAGTTCCATTTTCAAATGTTGTAATTACTTTTTAACTATTGTAAGTGGTCAGTTCCAGAAACTTTTAGTGTCACCTATGTACCTATCCTTCGAGTTGTATTTGACGGACTGTAACCATAAACAAACTATGCAAATAATCAAATAGGGTACATACCTTGTTGTAGAATGCGTTTAATCAAATAGTTCCTATGTCGTTATGTTGGCAGTAAAAAAAGTGTTGCATGTGTGTGTTCTTATAGCTTGTTTAAATGCTGTTGAGAGACAAGGGCGGCAACATGACAGCATAGGAACTATTTGACTACATATTATATACTTAACAGTTTTTAAGCTATTTATCACTAGCTCGACAGTGACGGAAGACATCGTGAGGAAACATACAGTGTAACAGCACCCGTCATGTTAAAGCAGATATAAAATGCAATACCTATGCCAACTCCTTCGGAAATAAGTCGTTGGGATACATTATAATATAAATGTTAACCGCCAAGACAGGTTAAATGAACTGAATTCAAAGGAATTTTATCATAAGAAAATAACCAAAGAGGATTCACGCAATATTTATGCCAATTTCACACTTGGCAACTTTTATTACTTAGGCTGTTTAATTTGTGTCTTTGCGCAAAAAAGTGTATCCTCTACTTAGCACGAAGAGGATGTGGACACAGCATGTAATTTTCTCAATAAGTTTGTATCTACCTATGTTATTTCATCTCATCATGTTTAATTTCTTTTTATTTTAACACTATATTTGTGGAGTCTGTGGCTAAGTGAGTATTGTATAGTACTTATTTTCTCGAAGATCATTTTCTAAGGAGGGACTTTTCTAACTAAGACTAGGTATATAAGATTTCTCCCGAGGATAAACCAGCAAATCTCTTTGTTAACGACCTTCTTCTTTCTTATTTATTATCATATTATTATCTTCGTTTTTATTTCCATGGACTCACCTATCACGCTTAGGGGTCCAAAGAATATGCTGGTGAAGCGTGAATATTTCCAGAAATTGAAAACCTTTACCCTCTAGGGGATAAAGTGTAAGTTTATTTTCTATTCATATCTATCTATCTATCTATACATATAATAAAACTCTAACGGGTCCGTGTCTTTACATTAAATATTTTTTGAAAATTTTAACGGTAGTGTATATAGTTATTATCGATATATATACCGAAACACCAATTTTTGGAATTTTTGTCTGTCTGTCTGTCTGTCTGTCTGGTTGTGCACGCATTACTCAAAAACTACTGGACAGATTTTGATGAAATTTGGTATGGAGATAACTGATTACCCATCTCAACATCTAGGGTACTTTTTATTCCAGGAAAATATCTCATTCCCACGGGAAAATAAAAAAAACTGGTTAAAAAGAGAAATACGTACTACTCCGAAACGATAACACCTAGAAACTTGAAAAATGGTATGAAGGTGTCTGATATGTCATAGGAAATTGGTATGAAGGGATTTTTGGAAATTCCCACGGGAACGGGAATAAACTAAATCCAAGCGGGAAAACGCCGCTGGGCACCCGCTATTTGAAATATGGTATGTAGGTGTCTTAAGTATGTCGTAGGCAACCACTATGAAGGGATTTTCGGAATTTCCCACGGGAACGGGAATAAACGGAATCCGCGCGGGCAACGCCGCTGGGCATCCGCTATTAATTATATTGGCTGAAAGCGAAGAAGCTTGTAAAAGAAATATGATCTTTATAAATACTTTGTTTTATAGTTCTATGTTATACATACATACATAATCTCCACGCCTTTTTAACATTGGGGTAGGCAGAGACAAAATTATTATGTTATAAATAAAATAAATATGTATGTGCGCTTATAGGTCAAGTCAATTTGGTTACTCGCGAGTGTAGTTATTCTGTTGTACATAAGATATATTGTTTCAAAGTTTCATCAAAATCCGTTGAGTAGTTTGAAGTAGTTGGGTGGGCCCACAAACTTTCCTGTTCACTAGCGGTTCTGCGTGGTTTCATCCGCGTAGTTCCCGTTCCCGTGGGAATACGTGGATAAAATATAGCCTATGTTACTCAGGAATATTGTAGCTTTCCATTGGTGAAAGAATATTTAAAATCGGACTAGTAGTTTTTGAGTTTATTCGTTACAAACAACAAAAATGTTTGACGGGCCTAGTGGTAGTGACCCTGCCTTCTGAGTCGGAGGTCGCAGGTTCGATCCCCGCTCGGGGCCAACATTTGTGTGCATGAACATGTCTGTTGGCTTCGTGTCTGGATGTTTAATATTTATTTAAGTATGTCTATCAGTTTAGTACCTACCCATAGTACAGGCTCTGCCTAGTCTGGGACTGAATAACCGTATGTAAATTGTGACCCACAAAAAAAAAAATATCCTTCCTCTTTATAGTAAAATTGTAGATGCATAGTCCGCAAAAGTTATGTAGATTATTTTCCCTATGTGGATGACTTTATATCTTCATGTCTGAGCACCTGAGCAGTCATGGTAGCTGAACCGTGCCGTGAGTCAGACATGGTCATGGGTCAGCGACCATACGACTGTCGTGGGAACGTATTGTCTTCAGATTAGGGTTTGCTGGTTTGACGGAGTTTTATTATTTTTGAGGGCCTCGGTGGGTTAGACTTCTTTTATATTCGAGGTGGTTAGCTATCCTACGAATATTATCTGTACCAAAGAGATTAAATATAATATAGGACAAAGAGGGGGCATTGGGAATATTTTCATACAAAACTTTGAAGTATGTTTGAAGCTCAAGCGTCATGTCAGTTAGTATGAACGCGAGCTGTCATTCGGGCGAAATTGTACTAGACTTATTCCACTTGGAATAACTTTTGGCTTAAAATTTTCGTCGCTTTGTTCCCTCTATGCCCTACTATATTTTAATCTCTTTGATCTTTACTAATAAAGAGGAACGATTCGTACGTTTGTAACGAATAGGCTCAAAAACTACTAGTCCGATTTTAAATATTCTTTCACCAATGGAAAGACCAATCTCTATTGAGAACGCGCTTCCAAATCCATCAAATCATTTAGATTACATACATCCGAAAACACTACCCTCTTTTTTGTGAAGTCTGGTAAAAGTACTTGAGATCTACGAGCATTGACCTTTATCACAACTAAAACAAATGAAGACATTATTTAAATAACTCAACAGTTCCCATATCTAATAGCATTCAAATGATCCAACCATTATTAAAGCTTCATTTACTCCATTTTCCATACATTTACATGAGAAAATATTGAAATTTGCATGGCAATTTGTAGTTATGAGTTTTTTCTCAGTGATTTGCATGGGAAGTCTCGTGAATCGCTTACGAATTGTATGAGCAGTGAGGGACTTTACGTAACATAAATATTATTGACGGAAGTAAAGTATTTTCTTATTTGGTAAGGTTATTTATAGAAGATAGGGTGAAAACGTGAGAAAATGCTATACCAGGCAGAGGCAGATAGACAGGCACACAGGCGGACACGCAGACAGGCAGAGAGGCCGACAGATAGACAGCCAGACACGCGGACAGGCAGTCAGACAGACAGGCCGCATGTGGACAGGCTGCAGGCGGACAGGCTGACAGACGGACAGGCCGACAGACAGACAGATAGACAGGCGGACAGGCAGACAGGTTGACAGGCGGACAGGCTGACAGGCGGACAGGCTGACAGATACACAGGCAGACAGGCGGAAAAGTGGACAAGTGGACAGGCATACATTCGGACCGACAGGCAGTCGGCCAGATGGACATACCTACTGACAGACTGACAGACTAACTGGCCGACGGATAGACGGGCGGATAGGCCGACGGGTAGACAGGCGAACAGACAGACGGATGAAAGGCTACAAGCGGACCCGGACGATCCCCTAAGATGACGACCCTCGGAAAAGTCTATAACATTCATTAGTGAATTGTACAAAAAGGTCGAGGAAAGGTAAATTTTGAAATGCTATCCCGAACTTAACTCGACGTCGGGAACTTTTAACAGTGTTAACCCAGAAGTTAAATTTCCCTCTGTGAATGTTGCCATTCGGAAAAACTTGGCAGTTTTAGAAAATTAAGAAATCCCTCCATTATTTTGTTGGGAATTTGTTCAATGACCCTAGATTAAGTACTTTAGTAAGATTAAAAAATATATTTTTACCATTTTTATTTTATTATTCTTTAGAGTCTTATCACAAAACATTCTAACTGTGATTATTATAAGTACGAAGTGTACACGTTTTTGAACTGTTGTCTGAAATAGTTATATAGTTGAATATTTTACAAAAAGTGTATTTCTATTGCTGCTATAACAACAAACGATACAAAACAATAACTCTGGGATTAACTGACTCGACGCTGTGTCACGTTAATAATCATAACTTTTATTGTAAATAATAATTATTAGTGCGATATGAAACAAACAGTGATAGCCTTACGGTTAAAGAGCCTGCTTCACATGATGATAATCAGTGAGGCTCGGGTTCGAATCCTGGCATGTAACAATGAGTTTATCAAAACTTATGTACATATTTATCATTAGCTCGACGGTGAAGGAAAACATCGTGTAGAAACCCGCAGGTCTCAGAATTAATTCTGAGACATAACAGACCCAGTCCGGCGATGGGCTCACCACCTATTACGTTTAGGGGTCCAATATATCTCGTGAAATGTGGGTATATCCAGTAATTTAATAACTCTGCCTCTCCCCTCGGGAATAAAAGGCGTGAGATTATTTCTATTTATTTATTTATTTCTTTTCTAAATACATTAATTTTACATGTATAAATTTCCCTATTAAATACCAGAAAACTAATTATATGGGAGTCAAAGAAAGAATTACTAGTCTATGAAACAGGGTATTCACAAGAAATTCATTAAAAAGTTATTGAATAGAATTGAATATGCAACGGTGCAACACTTGCATTCTCGTTAATTGCATTCATTAGAGCGGGTCGCGATTAAAACTATTCTATCGATTATTCATAATCGATCGACTGTGTTTATATGTTGGCTATAGAATAACGTGTTTCGGAAGGTACATTAAGCCGTTGGTACGGGTTTTCTTGTAATCTACGGTAATCTTTTAGACTAGGCCGAAGTGGACTCGTCTTACCCGACTTCAAAAAAGTATAGGTTAGTGTTTTTCGGGTAATTATATTAGGCCGTAGCCTGTAGCCTAAACGGTATGGTTGATATTGAATAGCGAGATTATGAATGCGATAAAGGTGAAAGTATAATAAATCAGTTTTTTATTACTTCTTTAAGTACTTTCGTTCTAAGCAACTAAAAAAAATATTCGGTGCCAATATTGGAATTTAAATGATCGGCAAAGTTTTGGTACTTTTTAAGGATACTTCGGCGTTAAATCAAATTTACCTTTTTAAATATCTCGGCCTATATGACTATAAAAATTTGGTCCTCTATGATAGATACTTATAAGATCATCAGCTGCCCTTGAGTTTCTTGCTGGTTCTTTTCGGGGTACCTACTGCATTTGGAACCAGCAACTCGTCGGTGGAGATGGGTTGCTGTTAACATTTAGCCAATCTTTATGGACGAGTATAGAGTGCCTTGTTATTAGACTATTGACTTTTCCTAGTGTATTTTCTACGCCTACAGAAAATAAAGAATATTGACTTTGACTTTGATGTATTTTAATGTTAAGAAGCCTGACTCAGATTTGACAAGGTTTTTACATTACAGTATTTAAAAACAATATAAGTGTATTAAGGCCTTTAAGGCTGATTAATTTCGTACTTATTTCAGAGATAAGTTTCCAAATCCACTTTCTTAGACTAAGGTCATCACTAATTACATTACTTAGAACCTGTTTCGAAAGTTACTAGTAAACTTAATCTGACAGATTGGAATTGAGAACTGTTTTTGGAGTTGCGTACAAAAGTACTAAGAAGGTGCCGTTCTGTCTTTCTGTCATACCTGCTTATTTCAGCAACTACTATAATTATATAGGCGCTCAGCGGTGTTGCTCGCGTTTTTCCCGCCATATCCCGTTCCCGTTGGAATTCCGAGAGATCCGTTCTGATCAGACATTCCTAGGTCATAAAAAAATGTTCTATCCGAATTTCAAGTTTCCAGATTCAGTAGTTATGGCTGTGAGTTGATGGGTCGTCGTCCGACCAGTCGGACAAAGCAGTTGGACCACGTGGCCACAGGGAGTCAGACAATCAGGTTTTCTCTCTTTTTTTAATAGTATACATAAAATAGATAGAAGTGAAATAAAATAGATAAAATAAATAGAAGATAGGATAAGATTAAGATGTTTATTCAGGAAGAGCCATACAAAACACAATTTGTCTATGGTATCCAGACTAGACTAAGCCTGTATAGATATAGATAATTCAATCTACTTAATTTTTTTTATAGTTTTATAAGGCTTGCTCAGAATTTATTCTAAGTATGTATGCGACGCATAGCGACGGACTCACCATTCACAACCTGTCGCGTGTATGGGTCTAAAAACTAATAAAAACCATGTACCTACTTTCAGAATTAGAATACCTTTGCACGCCCCTCCTGGATGGAGCGATTAAGCAGTAGTACTGATCTTTTCGATTTGATGATGATAACTATTGATAACTCATCCTTCGTCCTATCTTATCCTACTGTCAAATATGCAAATTTTTTTGAGGATGGATGAATGGTTGGATGAATATGTGTGTTACTCCTTAACGCAAAAACCACTGAACAGATTTAGATGAAACTTTACGGTTATATAGTTTATAGAGCAGAATAACAAATGGGCTACTTTTTTTTTCGGATCTCAGACAAGGTCGCAGTCAAATTCTAGTAATATAATACACCCAGACACCCGAGAACAAAATAATTGTCTAACGAATAAAGAAACCTTAAAACTCTACTTTCAATTCCCAAGGCGAATGAAACCACTTAAGCCACAGACTAACTAATTACATATAGACCACCCTATAGCTTTACTATAGTCTGTGACTAGTGATGGACCCATCGATTGATTATGTCGATTACCTGAAAATAAATTTGTTGTGATAATGTTCATTGTATGGTTTATTTTGTAGATTTTTTGTGCGTGTCCTCACTATAATCTACCCTAATATAATAAAGACGAAAGATTTGTTTTGTTTGTTTGGTATTGAATGACTCCGAAGCTACTGAACCGATTTTTAAAATTCTTTTACCAACAGCTTACTTTTCTGGGAGTAACATATGCTATAATTTTCCCATGGTAATGGGAATAACGCGGGTGAAATTGCGTGTAACAGCTAGTCAATCAATTAATAATAAAAATACTTGCGGGTGACCAGGCAGCGGCGGTGCTCCAGGTTAAATCCGTATTTTACGGATTCCCTTGGGAATTTCCAAAAAATTAGTTCTCAGTGAGTCATTAAAGAAACATTTCAGCAGAATGTCTATTTTGCTATTTTGGTCTTTAAAATTTACTAACAGTAGGCAGTTAGGCACCAAGTATTCTTAGAGAATACCCGAGTGGTTTCAAGAATATTCAAGTTAGAGAAATAGAAAATCGTTTTCTATTTCTCTTCTCTTGTTTGAAGCGGTGGAGTTGAAATGACGTTCAATAAGTGGACTTGTAGGTAAGTTCCTACTTTGAATAAAACATTTTGACTTTGACTTTGACTTTGATTCCTGTTAACGCCTTGCATGTGTGGTCCTATGAACACACACGCACACCAGCAAGCATCCACGGCCGATCGTCTCGGCATTCCATATGCACTCGCACGGCGACAGCACCTAGCTACACTTGTTTTCAATTAATTATTGAATATAATTATTATTTTAAAGTCAAAGGTAGCTTTCTTTAAATTCTCCACCGCAAACCACCTAAAGTCGCATCTAGTTTCTACAATTCCTTTTATCGATACCAAAAATATCGATATTTTGACAGAACTACTGTAGACGGGAGTGGACCTATCATTTAGTGGTCATTTTCTCCGTTTCCTGACGTAAGGAATGCGGAATAGACTACTTACAATTATGACTTACAACCTGTTTTGATGACATTCGCTTACAACGGGCTGGATGTGAGCATCTAATTGTAACATATTTATCGAAGTTATTGTCCGACCGAAACTGGTTTTCCGGCCGAAACCGAAACTGAAACTGAATATTCGGCTGTGGCTTCAGTTTCGGCCGAAACCGAAACCGAAACTCACGTGGTCAAATATAAGATTCCTTAAAATACTGAAATTTGGTGCATTATTCTGCATTAATTAGGATTGTGCTTCCATTTCATGCACAGTATATTAATTTTGTTGTAATCGTTTATTTAAAATAATATAAAAAAATATTAACGCGCGACCATTCCCGAAAAGGGTTTCGGCAAAAGTTTCCGAAAACTTAAAAACCCAGAAACCGAAACTGCCGCCGAAATTTGACTTGGCCGAAACCGAAACCGAACTTTCGGTCGGACACTAATCGAAGTTGTGTTTAACGAATTGTAAAAAAACGTCTTGCATCAGAATCAAAACAATTGAGATAATAGTATATTATACATCTAGGGAAGTAAATTAAAAAATGTCTCATATCACATGTAATTGTCGAGCCGAGGTCTACAAACATGTTTTTTTATTATTATTATTATTAATCTACTATATAAAAATAAGTCGGGTTTTCCTTCCTGACGATATAACTCCAGAACTGACGAACCGATTTCCACGGTTTTGCATTAGTTGGAAAGGTCTAGGGCTCCGCAAGGTTTATAGCAAAGAAAATTCAGCATTGCACCCGTGCGAAGCCGGGGCGGGTCGCTAGTTTCTTATATATCTACATTAACAGAAAATTAAAGTCGCCAAACTGCAGGAGCAGTTTGTAGGCGTTGCGCTCTTTACAAATATTTTTTGCTTAATATCTAAATATACAATACGTGAAATGTGGGTATATCCAGTAATGGAATACCTCTGCCTACCCCCTCGGGGATGAAAGGCGTGAGAGTATTTTTTTATATTATTATTATATTTATTATTATTACAATACATGTGATATGCAAATACATAAATAAATAAATATACTTAGATTTAGGTAATTCGGATACTACTAACTACTGCAATACAATAAAGGTTCATTACCTACACAACAAAGAACAATCATACTCTCAAGCTTCTAAAAAAAACTTCTAGGAGTTTTCTTTTTAGCGTATACTTTTTAGCGTATATTTACATGTAATTTTGTATTTGTCTAATAGTATACTATATTTATTACACAATTGTGTAATAAATATAGTGATCTAAGTGAATAAATAATGTGATCTGAGGCCTTCTTATTTATTTCCCAAGGTGTGCATACTTTTTTTTCTTTTCGACGGAGGCGGAAAGCGGCAACTTCGTTTAGCACAGCCCGGAGAAATGAAAAAAATCATTTTCCCAAAAATGGCTTCTTCTTTATGGGTTTTACGTGACTAATCTAAGTTGCGGAAATTTCCGTATTTAAATAAATCTTAATAATTTTTGACGTGATCACGTCTTATAAATCGATTAACCTCAGAACAGTATATCCGCTAATGCATGTATCTGCTACTATATTAGCCGGTCCAGGACAAACAGACAGAGACGTTAAAATTAAAAAAAAAAGTCACGCCTTTCATCCCCGAGGGGGTAGGCAGAGGATACAGGATATACCCACATTTCACGAGATACATTGGACCCCTAAACGTTCAAATTCAAATTCAAAATCCCTTATTTCTGTATAATGTAAGTCAAAAAAAGTTCAACCAGTCGAAAAGTTCTGAAATAACAAACATATTAAAAATACAGACATATTGATAACATCGTCCCTTTTGAAGTCGGTTGAAAATACAAACCATTCGCTTGGTGATTCCAATAGTTTTGCAGATTATAGCATTGACTGTAACATGTGGTGGTCGCAATTAGGACACAAGTCCTAATTAGTAATATATCGTGCGACCAACGCGAAGCCACAGATTTTATAATAGCAACATGTTACAGTGTACGTGGTTAGTGTAGGTAGCCATTAGAATAACTATCCACCATAATATGACTGGTTCATACTTCCTCATAAGTGCAATGAACAAAGATCTTTAGCTCAGCAGTGAACTGTTACGGGTTGCTGATGATGATGATGACGTAATGGGTTTCGGCTTTCATTAATCATAAAGCACACTATAGGGGCTATATGTCTGACACTTTTTATAGGACACACATTTTCGATTAGTGTCGAGACATTCATAGCCAGAGCAGTGATAGACTTACGGTTAAAGAGCCTGCTTCACATGATGACAATCAGTGAATCTCGCGTTCGAATCCTGGCATGTACCAATGAGTTTTTCAAAACTTAAGTACGTATTTATCACTAGCTCGATGGTGAAGGAAAACATCGTGAGGAAACCCGCAGGTCTCAGAATTAATTCTGAGACATGTGTAAAAGACCCGGTCCGGCGATGGGCTCACCACCTATCACGTTTAGGGGTCCAATGTATCTCGTGAAATGTGGGTATATCCAGTTATGGAATACCTCTGCCTACCCCCTTAGGGATGAAAGGCGTGAGATAGTAATAAATTTATAACAAACACATGAAATTTAATCTCAAACGCGTAAATTAATCAATTAAAATAATTGAATCACTAAATACTAATTCAAACTATATAAATGCACACAACACTCTTTTATACTTACACAGCACTTAAGAAAGTCAATTTCCATACAGCAACCCACAAAAGTTTGTCTGCGGTAGTGTATTTTTAACCGATCTTAAAGAAAAGGAGGAATTTCTCAATATGGTTGCATTTTTTTAAATGAACAAACATCAAAACTCCGTCAGTTATAAACCGATTTTGACACAAACCGATTTTATTTTAAAACAGTAGGTATACTTTCAGATTGGTCGTTTTTATCAAAATCCATTTCTGATGATGGGGTCCACGAGGAATACGGGGAACTCCTCAAAATTTATAGGCATAAGTACATATTCGAAACGAATACGAAGCGCTCGTAGCCCTGCGATGCCAGTGTGTTTGTAACGATCACGTTAAGCAAAGTTGGGTGCGGTCAGTCAGTGAACGGGTGACCACCTAGTGGCATTTATATCAAGAGCGCTTCCGTGTTTCGGAAGACACGTTAAATTGTTGGTCACCGTTTCGAGTTGTGTTTAAACGCACAATGGAAGTCGTTAGTCCATGTCAGATCTTGCGTGGCTTGATAAATTCTGACTGTTAAGTGGCCACTAGCTTAACACCTTCTCCCAATCTGCGGTGGGCTCGCATGGGAGATTAAAGCCCATACTTTCTCATGTGTGAGGTAAGACCCTTAGCTCAGCAGTGGGCTGTTACGGGTTGATGATGAAGTACATACATATTAGGAGATTTTCATATTTTCAGCAACATTTCAAGCGTTTGCATTCAACAATAATAGGTGATGTGGAACTGATGCAGAAGACCACAAATCCGGTTTCTAAGTATTTCGAAGCCGTTTTCAGGGTTCCGTACCCGCTTTCTGTCCGTCCGTCGGTCCATCTGTCTGTCTGTCTGTCACCAGGTCACCAGGCCGTATCTCATGATCCGTGAGAGTTAGACAGCTAAAATTTTTACAGATGATGTATTTCTGTTGCCACTATAACAACAAATACTACAAAACAGAATAAATATTTAAGGGGGCTACCGTACAACAAACGTGATGTTTGCCTTTCGACTCGCACTTGGCCGGTTTTTAAAATATTATTGTACACAGTCAAGAGCACAAGAACTGACCTCTAAGTCAACTGAAATAAGAACTACAAAGTCCAATGTATCAAGTCCCACGTGCTCTTGACTGTACACTCAGTTGGGAAACTGTACACGTTAACCATCTCGTTGTAATTATTATGGTCCCACGGTGAATGAATGGGATTTATTCATAGGTTCAAATCAGTGCGGTTATGTGGGGAGGGGGGGGGGGATTTAACGTGTAGTGGTTAGATACAGGGTGTTTTTAAATTGCAAGATTGTTGTATTTGTAACGGGAGTAATAAAGAAGATGTAGTGACAAGGATACAAAAGGGTAAAAGCTGTAAACTTTTTGTTATTAGTTTTTCAAAATATTGTGTTGCCATGTTTTAATTAAAAATTACTAACATACCTAAAACAAGAGTTGAGGCATAAACATTTACAGCAAGGTTGTCTATATATACAAGGGGTTACGCTGGTTTGGTCATTTAAAACGTAACGAAATATATTTATGGTGCGAATATTAAAGAATGTAAGGAAAGATAACGCCCCAGAAGGACGTTCACGGATTAAATAAGTCACGTCCTTCAAAAAACTGGGGTCTGGAGTGCGAAGAATAAAAGAGCAGACATGAAACGGCTTAAGGATGTAAAGGAAGCGAAAGTATGCAGAGATCGAGCAAAGTGGCGATCCATCGTCTCTGTCTACCCCTGTGGAACTGGCGTGGGCTTTATGTATGTATGTAGGTAGTTATAAAGTGAATTGCGCTGGCACACACTGTCTGGTATAAAACATCGAATGCACCTGAGTCATTAAACTTTTGATTAATTACGATTACATACAATTATCAGTATATCAAAATTGCTTTGATGTGACTTTCACTACATTAGATAGATTTTTGATTCATTCAGTACAATAAATGAATCGAAAATTCGAAATAACGTTTTTAATAAGTATCATAAACGCCTGGTTAAGTTTATCACTAGGTCTACGGTAAACTTCAATCCAGCGATGGACTGACACCTGTCACTTTTAGGGGTCCAAAAATAGAATACAATACAATACAATACAATACAATACAATACAATACAATACAATACAATACAATACAATACAATACAATACAATACAATACGATACGATACGATACAATACAATACAATACAATACAATACAATACAATACAATACAATACAATACAATACAATACAATACAATACAATATAATACAATACAATACAATACAAGACTCTTTATTTTACAACAAAAACAATATAATATGGATATTAACAATAATTAAAGTAGGTACAATGGGCGGTCGTATCTTCATCTTTCAGACAACCTTGGGATGGATGAAACAAATACATAATTAGTTGAATAAAAAGGTGGATACTTCTGAGAAAGTTACATTTCTGCTAACCCTTTTGGGGATAAAAATTGAGGCGTTATATTATCTTTCAATTCACAGTCACATTTTGCTTATAATTCTTTCTTTACATCCTATACCTATAGCAATTAATATTGGATCCAATAATTTTGACTGTATTTTCCATGAGCCATCAGTTATTATTATAATACATCTTTGATCATTAGCGTAAATTTTAATGCAAACTATCACAAAATGGCGGCTAAATCGCAAATTACAATTTCAGTCAAAGGACTGAATGGAATTAGAAAACGCTTCAAATACACTGAACCTCTAAATTAGGTTATATCATATCATATTAATATCACATTACAGTACACAAATTAACCTTGGAAGGGCGTGCAGAGTAACAATACAAATAAGTACAAAATTAAATACATGGCTAAAAAAAATTATAAAAAGTTTACAAAAATCAAAAGAGACGTTTCATTTTCGGCCTGCACATTGTACACCAGCTTGAAACATAGATAAAAATCTAGTGATTATCAGAAAATTATTCAAAAAAATCATTTCGATCTATTTAACCTGCACAAAAGTAATTAAACTTCAATGGATGCGCATGGAATCATATTGAAATAATAATACTTCTAACTTCTTAATCCCAATTTCCATGTTATTGTGAAAAACGTCAAAACGTCAAACGACAAACATCAAAATAATGTCAATTGTCATTTTACCGGTCAGGTCGCAATTTTTTTTTTTCGGTCACCGCGATGCTAGTTTCATTAAAATTAAAGTTTAGTGCACAACGAAACTACTACTGTAACAAATATGAGCAAAATCATAAATAAAACTATAGTTATTTTATTTATATTTACCTAAAAAAACTGGTGTACATAGTGCAGGCCCAGTCTCCATACATTCATGAAACGTCTCCTTTCAAATTATTTCATAAACGAAAAGCTCACTTTTGTGTGAGTAACATTTCAGGAAAACGCGAATTACTGTTGGAATTGCGGGGAGCAGCTATTAATATGTATATGTTCATCCGAAATAAATGATTATTAATTAAAATAATAATAATCTTCCCACTATGCCTCCTGTCGCTGCGACTGGCGACGCAGTGAAGCCGACACTTACCAACTGTAATTCGTAATCTGACAATAAATTTCATATAAATGTTCCTTAAGACATTTTTCTTAAAGTCATAATTAATTTTAATTACACCACACCCTGTATACAAGATGGCGGCGTTATCTAAACCCTACGCCGTCACAGTGGGTGCATTTTGTGGGACCGTCTCACGCTAGGGATTTGGATACTAGGTGAAATTATATAATTGCTTCAAGATCATAGATTACTTGTTTTTTTGGGATTACTTTTTAGCCCTTCAGAGTTTTGTGTTCATATTAGCAAGGCGATTAAACAATGTATAGAGCAAAAACACTTTCGCGAACTGATCAATTAATGGGTGACTGAGTGACTGATTACCCAGGCATTATATTAGTACCTCCGCGTTTCGAGAAACACTGACAGTTGTCGAATTGAAACCAGGATATTATTTTAGTATCTACAGTTAATTTCCGTATACGTACCTACTGAAGTTTTAATGACTTATATATGATTTTATACAGCCTTCCTGTTGCAGCTTTAAGATAGTAATCTAAGATACTTTGCATTGACGAATAATTTCTCTATAAAGATATTTTAATCAGTTAAGAACCGCCGGTTCCAATTGGAACCGAGACACAATTAAAAATCTATTGTGTCTCTGATTCATGGTCTGAGAGGTTAAGCCGTCAAACTTTAAGGTTCCAGTGAACAGGCATCTTCTAGGTGAGCTGGTCCCATCGTCTTTGCCTTCACCAGTGTAATTCCCGTTAAAGTACAGGGATAAAATAGCCTATGTTACTCCCAGATAATGTTGATTTCTATTGGTGAAATATTTTTTAAATCAGTTCAGTCGTTTTTAAACCGACTTCAAAATGAGGAGGAGGTTTCTCAATTCGACTTCGATTCGACGAATTCGTTTATGAACCGATTTTCATGATTCTTTTTTTTTGTTGGAAAGGTAAAATGTACCAAAATAAGGAAACCAGGATCTGGTAATGGCATCCCAGAGAAATCGGGGCGAACCTTCGAAAATCGTAGTGGCGCATGTGTTTAGTTTCCTATTCGTGGGAATCTTGTAGGGAGTATTTCAAAAAATATAAAATTTTGACAATACCTAGTCTATACATTCTGGTACTGTTAGTAGATCTAGTCAAACACAAATCGGTATTTGAGACAGAGGATGAGATGAAGTTGCGTCTAGAGACTAGACGTAAAGACCTTACACATGCCATAAAGCCAAGCTTGAATGTCGTGAAGCACAGTCATCTGTATCAAGCGGTTGCATTTTTCAATAGACTTCCAAGAGAATTTAAAACAATAAGTAGTGTTAGTATATTTAAAAACAAATTGAAATTATTATTATTGGAGTTGAATTGTTATACATTAGATGATTTTTAATTTTTTTGATTTTCGTTGATTAATTGACATTATTTGTTTTGTTATTATTGTGATATTATTTGATTGACTTTATTATTATTATTTTGTTAATTGATTATGTTTGTATCGACCTAATATTTTTGTAATGTAGTAGAGGAATAATTTTAAGAAAAAAATTTTCGCACACAGATTATTCTCTTTTTGAAATAAATAAATATTTAAAGTAGTTTTTGAAAAATTAATATTGAGTTTATTTGGTACAAACATACTCTACTAAAAACATAATCCTTCAAAACTTTAAACAATTCCAACATATGGTGAATAACTTGCTACTAAAACTTCGAAAAAGCATTAGTCAGCTCAAAAACCACATCATTCGAATACGACTTTCTTTACCACTATATTTCTTACAACCCAATCCATTGCGTGATGTAACAGACCTCAGTATTAAAGGACGGAAGTAAAGCAGCGACGGAAGTGAAATAAGCAATAAACTTGCTAAGATGTGAGCAAAAGAGATACACTTACTGTCGAATACACCCATTGACTGGATTGGAACAGGTGGCGAGTGAACATCGGGACAAAAAAGGGTACATTTCGTTCTTTAATTATTTTGGTACTATCTATATTATATAAAGTTAATATTATAAATGCTAAAGCATCTTATATTTTCATTTATTTCATTTTTATTATTCAATTTTTGGAAATATCCAATTCTCATGAGAATATTCGACCCCTAAACGTGACCTATCAGGTTTTAGCTCATCGCTGGACCGGGTCTATTACACATGCCTCAGAATTAATACTGGGAACTGCGGGTTTCCTCACAATGTTTTCCTTTACCGTCGAGGTATTGACGAATACGTACGTAAGTTTCGATAAACTCATTTGTATATTATACCAGGATTTGAACCCGAACCTCACTGATTATCATCATGAGAAGCGGGCTCTTTAACCACTGTTCTTATTATTTGAATTTGTCAAACCAATTGAATTTGTCATTTGACAAACGTCCCAAGTTCCAAGCCTATAAATACAACTGTCCAGCATCAACAGTGGGACCGCGGTCCCCAGGCACGATCACCTCGCCTAAAGGAAGGTCTTCCTTTTCACGATGTAGGAGCATACCACCTCCGCTTCTCCACAAATAAATTTTAAAAATATATATTTTTTAATAATCAACTACCGCTCGCTGCCACCAAGTGTAACCGTCTATTGTCAGCACCTGCGCCTGCCTCACCCCGAACCGTTGCTCTTTGCATTTATTCCATTGTCTGTCCGTATGTCTGTTAACGTGACTCATTTCCTTAAATATGTCGTGTGATATTACAAGTGGATCTGCGGGCAAAAACTATGATCGAAACGTTAAGAATACATAATACTAATATTATAAACGTGAAAGTTTTGGTATTTAGTAATTATTTGTAGTCAAACGATATAAATACATAGGTACCTACATTTTTTTTGCAAATTTATGTGTAACTCTCTTACAGCTCTAGCTCATATCAAAGGTATTTTGCTCCAAACGTGCACTGAAAAAAATGGTTTGTTGCATTTACCAAATTAGCAAAGGTTGGCTGAATTACATGGAAACTATGATAAATATAACAAAACCTCGCTATTGAACTTACAAAACTAAAAAGGTTAAAGTCGGTACCAGAGTTCCGGGGTAAATCAACAAAGAGTATTGTACATTTTACAAAACAAATGACAACAATTTGGTTTGGTAAATTTTATCATAGAAATATGATAAATATAACAAGACCTCGCGGTTCATCTTGCAAAACTAAAAAGGTTGAGGTCAAAATATAGTCCCTACCAGAGTTCATAGTGTAAATTAACAAAGAGTATTGTACATTTTACAAAACTATTCTCAACAATTTGGTTTGGCTGATTTTATCATGAAAATGTGACAAATATAACAAGACCTCGTGGTTGAACTTACAAAAATAAAAAGATTGATGTCAAAATATAGTCCGTACTAGAGTTCATGGTGTAAATTAACAAAAATATTGTACATTTTACCAAACAAATCTCAGCAATTTGGTTCGGTTGATTTTATCATAAAAATATAGTAAATATAATAAGACCTAGCGGTTTATCTTACAAAACTAAAAATGTTGGGGTCAAAATATAGTCCCTACCAGAGTTCATAGTGCAAATTAACAAAGAGTATTGTAAATTTTACAAAACTAATCTCAACAATTTGGTTTGGCTGATTTTATCATGAAAATGTGATAAATACAACAAGACCTCGCGGTTGATCTTACAAAACTAAAAAGTTGTGGTCAAAATATAGTCGCTACCAGAGTACTTTATGCCAATAGATGGCGCCACACGTATGTAAACCGCGCTATGGTTTGGTTCCCCCGCGCATCATATAAGCTCGCGGAACACATTTGATTGTTATCTGGTCTTAGCTTCGGACTCACCGTCGCTATTGCTTAGTATGCTCAGACTAGCGTCTAAGACTTAGTTAGATCTTGTCTGTATCACTAAGTATGCCTAGTGAGATGTTAGCTCGGGAAGTGTGCTTCGCAGCCGTAGACGCCTCTCAAGCCCGTTTTCAATCTGTTGTATACTTACCTCAGTTGTAAAATAAATTTGTGAAGAACCGCCTAGTTCCTGCCCTTACAAAAGTACTTTGGTGAGAAATGTTAATAAAGTACTTTGGTAAAAAAATATACTAAAGTACTTTGGTGGGAAATGTTACTAAATTATTTTGGTAAAAAAATATACTAAAGTACTTTGGTGAGAAATGTTACTAAATTACTTTGGTAAAAAATGTTACTAAGTACTAAAAAAGATTGGTGCAATCTATCAAATAAATTTGGTACAACGCCAACTTATTTAGTTTGGTAAAATCAACAAAAATTCGTGATAGGACCGAAATCAACCGCTAACTTTGGTAACATTTACATGGAATCTGGTAAATCCAACCTAAAATTTTTTTCAGTGTGTTATATGGTCCACATTCTTAGCGCATCCGTTTTTCCAGAACATAATTGTTGTTAGGTGTTGTTAGGTGTTTTTCGCCTGGAGTTGTAAATTTTATCACTTTTTCTTAAGACAAAAGTACGATACAAATATACAAGAGTGTTGTGAATGGGCGAGTCGTTAGAGGACGACCTAGGCGTACCTACATCGACCAGATCGGCGATTTGTTGAAGAAAATCCAGATAAAGAGTACTCGAAACCGATTAGCATGCATGAGTCGTTTGATGGATGTAGAGGAAGCAAGAGAGATCTGACTGGTTCGTGGCAAGTGGCGGTCTGTTGTCTTTGCCTACTCCAATGGGAAATAGGCGTGAGATTATGTATGTATGTATGTTTTTTATTAAGTGACTTTGTCTACATTTTACCTAATAAGGTATTTAAGGTAAAATATTTTGAACTTTCTATAGGCTGACAATGGGTTCGATTCTGCATTACAGCGACTAAACTTATTTTAGTTTATTCCTATAATTAGAGCAGTGATAGCCTTACGGTTAACGATCCGGCCGAAAATCAGTAAGGCTCGGGTTCGAATCCTGGCATGTACCAATGAGTTTTTCAAAAACTTACGTACATATTTATCACTAGCTTGACGGTGAAGGAAAACATCGTGAGGAAACCCGCAGTTCTCAGAATTAATTCTGATACAAGTGTAAATAGACCCGGTCCGGCGATGGGCTCACCACCTATCACGTTTAGGGGTCAAATATATCTCGTGAAATGTGGGTATACCCTGTAATGGAATACCTCTGCCTACCCCCTCAGGGATGAAAGGCGTGAGATTATTTATTTTTTATTTTATTCCTGTGTTTATTTTACCTCAAAAAAAGAAAAGGGATAGAAGATAACCTATCGAATTTAGTCCTGTCAGAGGCTGTATTTTAGTCGTAACTTAGTTACATATGCACTAAACACGTTATGAAATGCCTTAGTTGACAGGACTAATTTTAATTTGACAGGACTAAATATCACTCGTCTCTTTTCTTCTCTATGAGAAAGAAAATGACAGGACTAAACTAAAATAAGTTTAGGCGCTGTAATGCAGAATCGAACCCACTATAGGTATTACCACAGAATAAGTAATAATAATAATATAATAATATAATCTCACGCCTTTTTTATCCCCGAGGGGGTAGGCAGAGGTATTCCATTACTGGATATACCCACATTTCACGAGATACTTTGGACCCCTAAACGTGATAGGTGGTGAGCCCATCGCCGGACCGGGTCTGTTTACACATGACTCAGAATTCATTCTGAAACCTTCGGGTTTCCTCACGATGTTTTCCTTCACCGTCGAGCTAGTGATAAATATGTACGTAAGTTTTGAAAAACTCATTGGTACATGCCAGGATTCGAACCCGAGCCTCACTGATTTTCGGCCGGCTCTTTAACCGTCAGGGCTATCACTGCTCTCTTATAATAAGTAATAGTACTACGGTATTACCACGAATTACTCAGAATTATTGCATTCGAAAACAAAACAAGTGAAATCTGACGAAACGTAAAATAATAATAAATAAACAAACTTCTAACCTCACTAATTTGAAATTGACAATTTGAGAATTTGACATAACCATAAGAGGATTCTGGCTAGGGCCGCTAAAACTGTGTTTTTCATTCTAAGAATGTATTCGCGATTCAAATCGAATTAGAAGCAGTCATTTTTAAACAGTGCTTAATGTTCAGTTACCTACTCAGTAAGGCATTTCTGTTTCTTATAATATTAAATGTTCAGTGTTTTGTACCCAAAGTGTTCTTTTGCCGGCTACCCCTACAATAGTAGAGTTTTAGTTTTAAGTAAAATTTTGTACCTAGTAATGGCTTACTGGCTGGCGCAATATATAAGTTCTTTTTAGAGGGTGCCACTGGGACTCTACTACTGAGCCTTCGCTGTTCGTTCGGCTGTCTGTCTTTTTGTGTGTCAACAAACCTCATTTTATGAACCGTAATAGGAAACTTGAAATTTTCACAGAAAATGTATTTCTGTTGCCGCTATAAGAACAAATAATAAAAAAATAAAGGCGCTTACAGCTCGACTTTTTAGGGTTCCGTACCCAAAGGGTAAAAACGGAACCCTATACTAAGGCTTCGCTGTTAGTTTGTCTGTCTGTCTGTCACCAGGCTGTATCTCAAGAACCGCGATATAGCTAGACAGTTGAAATTTTCACAAAGTATGTATTTCTGTTGCCGCTATAACAACAAATACTAAAAAGAAAATAAAATTAATATTTAAGGGGGGCATATAACAAACGTGTTTTTTTGCCGTTTTTATAGATAATGGTCCGGAACCCTTCGTGCGCTAGTCCGACTAGCACTTGTTTTTTCTCTCCGGATTGGAACTACGCAACAATGACCTCAAAATAATATGCCACAGCATCCAAAAACGATAAATCCAACATACCATAAAACGGTCATAACTACGTAGGTCCCGTAAAATTAATTAGAATCGAATGATATATGCTTTGCACGACATTTTGTACCAATGCGCGTCAAGTGATGTAAAGCTGAGTGTACACTTGTGAATAAATTATGTCACATGTCAGTAATAATGACTTTTATGGGCCGGCGCGCGATAATGGCGGAATTTTGATGATGACCGAATTAAAAATTTATGCTAATTGACTTTTGTGGAGCTGTTGGACAGATTGTTCTGTGTTGGGTTCAAAGTTCGTAATTGGTCAGACAGACAGATAAAATTACTAATATATAACAATTTCGGAAAGATACATTATAAACTGAAATTAAAAGTAAAACTAAAACTACCAATTAAACGGCTAAGAATATACAAGTTGTCAAACTTTAACCAAAACTTAACCTAATCAAACAACCCGCCCCTTGCCGATCCCGGTGCAAAAGTGCCCATAACGCTCGCTGCGTTACCGCGTTGAATCGCCACGGCTAACCTTTGCACCAGGAACGAACCAGAGCGGGGGTCACCTCCTCGTTCTCTTAGTCGACTGCCTAATTCAGCTATAAACTGCTTAGCCTCCGTGCTCCAGCAACCAGCCGTTTCCACAGCGAACGGGATGAACTTGTAAGTCTGGCCAAGAATGGAATATTTATCCCGCTTTTTATTTGCTGCAGTTTCAGCGGCAGCCCCAGCTGCTCTCATAGTGCCACCAAGGTGACAGGCGGCGTAAGTGCTGACGCAGGTGGCGTCCCACACAAGGCACTTGCCGCACTTCCAGGGCACCAGGGTAAGCCCGTCGGGTCGTTTCCCATCGGATCGACTAAGGTCCGGAGGCTCGAGGACGCATGGGATTCGGGCAGAAACAAGGGCTCTTCGTATTATATCGTTAAGGGCGTGGTGGCGTGGGAACCTCCCAGAACAGCGACCGCAACTTAAAGCATGATGGCTGTTAGCTTCCACCATGGAGCCGCAAACACATACATGTGGTTCACATACGTTGCACCCCAGGCGGAGGGCCACCGCCACACGCAGAGAGTCACTGTCGAGGAGTGTACCCATGTGAGGAGATGGTAATGCGTGTAGCCACGCCCCCGATTCAGGTTGAGACACTGCCCGAAGTCTAGCCACATCCACCCCCAAGGCCCCATCGATCAAACGAACCAAAACACCCTTAGCGCCAACATCGTCCCAAGCACGCTGGGAACAAACGTCCTGTGGTAGCGATGCTCCTGAATTACTGGCAGACCAGGCGCTCAGGGCACCATCCGCGAATGGGACACTGACCTTGCCGCCATAAGAGGGTAAAATAGAAGCGACAAGATTCGTGACCCCATGCGCCGACGCCAAAAATGCAGGAACCCCCACGTCATGCATGCACCTTATCCCCAAACCGCCATGCCTAACGGGCAATGCAGCCTGACTCCATTGCGCGTCACCGAGCGAAACATTTAAAATGGTCTCCACCGTATCCCTAAGTGCAGCGTCAAACAGCGACACTTCTGCAGGAAACATCCAAGTTGGAGACGTCCGCAACAAATACGTAACCTTAGGGACGGCGAAGCAAACGCGCAACAGGATCAGTGCAACGTGTGCGGAGAGATGTTTGAGGCGCTCCCGGGAAGACTCCAGAAGACGCTTTTTTTCTCCAATTGCCCGAGGAACCCCAGAAGGGAAAATAGGAGAGCCCAAAAGGCTGAAAGTACTAGGGTTTAATTCCTTAAGTCCTGGGATCAGGGAGTCGAAATGAGGAAAAAAAGTAATTGATCCTGAACTGCAGGCAAAGAACTCGCACTTGGTCGTATTCACCTCCAGCCCCATCTCCTTCAGCCGCGGTATCAGAAGCTTCAAATCACTTTCTACGACTTCAGGCTTGCCCCCGATAGTCCCATCATCCAAATACCAGACGTTTAGCGGAGATTTTAATTCAGGGATAACTTTTTGAATTGCGAGGCTAAAGACAAGTGGACCAAGTGGATCACCTTGTTGAGCCCCAACTTGAGAAATAATAAGCGAATCACCGAAAAAGAGATTTGAAGGAGAGCCGTACAGCTGAAATAGAAAGCTGTACAAGGAAGGAATTTTCTCCCTAGCCTCCCCTAACAGAATGTCCCTTTCCAGGGAATTAAAAGCGTTCCGAATATCTAGTTTCAATATGACATTGTCGGCGTTTTTAGGGTCAGTGGCGAAGGCACGCGCTGCATGGATCGCAGCCTCGCAGCCTAATTGCGTCCCAAAACCCAGCTGATTAGGGCGCAAATATGCGGCCATCTCCTCCCTCACAGCGCGACATCCCACTTTTGCCACTAGACGTCGGAACACGCTACCAACTGCTATAGGTCTGATTCCCCCATCTTTTTTGCTTAAGGCGCACAGAGAAGCTCCATATAGAAATGGGCAGACAATGGGATTCAACCGACCTTCAAGAAGAAAGTTGCACAACTTCGTTAATTCTTCCAAAAGCTTGAAGCCATTGTCCCCTGCAGAGGCTGATGATAACTCTTTCAGATGTGCCGGACGAATACCATCTAGCCCCGCCGCTGAACTGTTGTAGAAGGAACTAAGTGCTTGCGCCACTTCCTCCACTTTGACCCTCACAGGAGGTGTACCGTTATCCGGAGCTGCCGGAAAAGATAGTAAGCGGGAAGGGGATGGGTGTTTAGACTGCAGAGAGGCGAGGTTACCCGGGTCACAGGCCGCAAAGCTGTCCTCTGACACAAGCAACCGCACGGCAGCCCTAAGGTCGCCCTCATGAACCTTGGACTCGATAGTTTTTATCAGAGAAGGTGCTCTATTCCCTAACCCACAGCAGCCCGGAAGATAGCTATTAGAGTCAACGTTCTGTTTAACTTTGGCTGTGAGAGACCCCGAACCAGAGGCTTCTGGGGTTCTCAGTGCCGTGTAAGAAAAAGACAAAAGTCGAAACCACTCATCGACCCCGTTTGTCTCTATACAATTGTGTATCAAGGAACAAAGCTTCGCCGCCGCCATGCATCTTGCTCCCTTGGGGATATGGCGGAGGACTCTGGTTGACTTTTTTAAAACTATAAGGTCTTCCAAGCAGCAATTTGTGGCAGCAATATGCAGAGGAGATGCCGCCCCCGGTCCCACAGCTGAAGTCTGGGGGCGCACCCGATCGTTCTTATGCTTATGACCGATGTGTATATTAAGGCCTCGCTGTGAAAAAAGTCTGGGGGAGCCGGGGCAGTGCGGGCACGTAACTTTCAGAGAACTCATTGTATAAGAAATCATAAAAACTAACAAAATTTAATATTATTTGAAATCTCAAAACATAAATACACATTTAAAATACATAATCAAATAAAAACACTTCACTAATCGTCCACTTGTATTCCAATGTAGCATCATTCGGACCGTCTGACCGCAACACCACCACAGTCAGTTTTATGTTGGCTATTTAACAGCTGTTGTGTGGGTACAACCGATTGTAACTATTTGCCATCACCTTCAAATTGTATAATATAAAGAAACGTCGGGGGGAGGACTTCTCACAGATCCTCTCCTGAGTGAACTGTTTTCCAGCCCCGTCAGAGCTGCTACAAGGCGATGATGCGCTCGCCGAGCACCAATCAATACTTTTTGCTCCGGGGATAGTCAATGTAAAAAAAATTGTTTATGAATAAATTATTCCTCAATTTTGACAGATAAGAATACGGACAGTATATAAATATAATTATAATAACAGATATCTACGAACAGTATAATATATATAACTAATAATAACTACTATATAATAAAATAATAACTATAAAATTACAGACTACTTATTTATACTGGTACGAGCTTGTTGGCTTAGTTGGTAGTGGCCCTGCCTTCTAAGTCAGAGGTCGTGGGTTCAATCCCCGCTCGGGGGCCAACATTTGTGTGCATGAACATGTCTGTTGGCTTCGTGTCTGGTCGTTTAATATTTATGTATGTTTATCAGTTATTTAGTACCTATAGTACAGGCCCTGCCTAGTTTGGGACTTAATATCCGTGTGTGAATTGTGTCCCAAAATTTATTGATTTATTTATTTATTATTATACTTCTACCTCTGACTCCAATGCCTCTATCATCCACTTCAGGGATGGCATGTGAGCATAGGTAATAGGTTAAATATAATTATATTGTTATTACTTTATATTATAAAAATAAAGTATTATATGCTCACGTCATTATCCCCAAGCAGTTTGGCAAAGCTATTCCATTCCTTGATTTATCCACTTTTCACCTTTTCACCATTTTGGGTACATAATTCAAAAACAAAAATCATTTATTTTATTTAGGTAAAAAAGTACACTTTGAAATGTCAATAGAGAACTCTTAACTCGTTCATGAACATTAGCTTAATTTCTGTTGCAGAATGCATACAAACTTACACCGCAACAATACATTTCGACACTAGCCACTTCTCCCGGGCTTACGTTTGCTCATGCAAGTAAAAGAGAGACAAAAGGGCGAACACCCCATTGTGCACAGAGCCTTATCCAGTATATATATCTCGCAAATGATTTATGTTGCCCGCACAAAACAGCATATTGTGTTGTCACCGTATGTACCCGCCTTTACTTTTATACACTACGCAGAAATAATTATGAATATTTCATTTCAATTTTCGTTTTACAATTTTGTGTTCGCGGAGTTTTTTTTAACCTTTTGATATTTTACTGAGTCTGGATAGCTAGCTAGTTTTGACCTTGTCTTGTGTCCTTGGCTGGACCTGAGGGTTAGAAAGATGGATTTGTAAGTCCATTCCACACAGTCCAGTCCACATCCATTGGTCTACTAAGTAGTCTGTAATTTTATAGTAGCTTTTTTTATGTAATTTTTGCTTAACTATTGTTTTAAATTTGTCAAGAGGCAAATTTTGTAATGCAATGGGAATCTTATTGTAAAAGCGTATACATTGACCCTTACAGGATTTAAGTGAACATAAACAGCAAATTCATTCTGATTTTGGGGGCAGTGGGCTTTCACGGGATGATGATGAACAAACACAAACTTGATGATAAAATGGCTGCTATCGATTGTCAGCTTTCGGTTCGTCTGTCCTACTATTAGTCGATCGTATAGCCGCTCTCATACAAGCTCACACAACTGCTACAACTACACAGTTCTCTCAGCCATCTAGCCATGCCCTAAGAAACAGTTCCCTTAGTGATTGTCTCAGCAACTAGTTAGTCTAAAGCAAACTAGCAACAGAGTAATCTAATATGTTTCGACCATTAACTAAATTGGTTTGACTTAGATATTGAATAGTCGGATACTCCGAATATAACATTTCAATAGGCCCCGTTTAAGTGGGAAATACCCACTTTGAAACGATAATACCTAGAAAGTTAAAAAATGGTATGTAGGTATGTTATTTATGTCTTAGGCAATCGCTATGAAGGGTTAGTTTTAGAAATTTCCATGAGAATGGTACTTAACAGGTTCTGCTAGGGCAACGCCGCTGGGCCCCGCTATAGTTGATGAAAATGTTTTTTTTTTTTAAATAATTTTTACACAGGTTGCACTACTTAATACATTTATATAAATTAATGTAAACATATAGGTACTACGGCCCTGTTACCTAAACTAAGAATACCTAAAATACGAGTATTCTTGTATCTCATGATAAATATACCGTGGGCTTATTGGTAATACCAACTAACTCGAGATTTTTGCGAAATTGAGTTAATAATGCCACTCTACTCTGAATTTTTTCCTCTTTCTACTGGTAATACCAACTAACCTATGCGACGCTTGGTTTCGGAGATATAGAAACCAAAAACCAACTATCTAAGCTTTTTTATGGCTACTTTTCGTGTGAAAAACGAATAGTTCTTGTTAATCAAAGTTTTTTCTTTTTTGTATCGACGTCTAACCAAATACCTATACTTAATCAGTTTTAAATCTAAAATTCTCTAGCAGAAATACGTAATATTATCGAAATAAAACCGTCTTAACTTGTTTAGTTGGTTTTAACACTGAAAATTAATAGAAAGCAGCATTATTTTCTAATGTTAATAACAATTACTAAAGGTTAGTAGCTTTTACCTTTCGATTTATAATAAATATGTACACAATCTTACCAAAATATTGGTTGAGATAGTTGGTAAATTTAATTTTCATGAAGATTTTATGGTTGTTATATCGAAAAATGCAATATTATAGAGCCCAAATGACTCTACTTACTGTCTCTCTCTCGACTCTACTCATGTTACTTTATTATTATTGTTAATTTTAATAATCATTAGTAATAAAAAATACAATACTAGCTGTTCCACTCGGTTTCACCCGCGTAGTTTCCGTTCCCGTGGGAATACGGGGATAAAATACAGCCTATTTTACTTACTGATAATGTAGCTTTCCATTGGTTTAAGTTTTTTTTAAATCGGTCCAGTAATTTCGAACCTATTCAATACAAAAAAAAGAAAATGATGAATGTCTGAAAAATAAAATGTCACAATGAAGTAAACTTTAATGTTACCGTAATATAACATCATAATTCACCTAATCTATACTAATATTATAAAGTAAGATTTGTATTGATTTGTTACGAATAAACTCAAAAACTAAATTACCGATTTTATAAATTCTGGCACCAATAGAAAGCTAGAATATCACTAAGTAACATAGGCTATATTTTATTCCCGTATTTTCACGGAAACGGGAACTACGCGGGTGAAACCGCGCAGAACCGCTACTAATAATATAATAGCAGACCTCAGGTTAAGCCCGATCGTCTCTATATCTTACAGGATGTCTTATACTGCGCTTATCTAAACGTGACCTCCACTCCTGTATCCGTTTACACCAAAGGTTGATCATGCAACAACTCTGCTACTAAGGCGATATCATAGGCAACTTGCAAGTGCTAGATATATAGAACATGTTGTTGTTATAAGACGTACGAAAAGAGATTTGTTCTGAAACTACAAACCGATTTCATTCTCATAACTGTTTTCCAGGGTTATAACGAAGATGTTAAGTTATTAAGACTATTGGCAATACATCGAAGTGCAGTGCAGCAGTCTGAATCTATCCACTTGCACCGCGGAGTGAGACAAGGGGTTGTAAATCCCCTATATTGTTTACGAATGCACTGGAAGATATGTTTAAGACGCTGCACTGATTTGGAATGTATTGGGCAATAACATCAATGGCAGACACATCTTGCACTTGCGACTATGATATGTAGTAGCGGAGTAGTTAATATTGTTTGTAACCGACGAGCAAGTATGGCCCCTGTAATGGGTGTGGATGAAGCACGAGAGATTTGCCAAGTTCGTAGCTGGTGGCAGGCTGTTGTCTCTGCCTATCTCGACGAGTTTCTGATAAATTGCTGAACAGATTTGAAATAATGGGGTATCGTTAGATTCTTAGGTAACATCATCCTGAATGACATGGAATAAAAAAACAATATGGCCGATGTATTATTTTCATACTTCTTAGTTCGTTTCTTTAACGATGCCATGTTAAAGAAACGATTACACATTTAATTTTATGGCAGCAAATAATTTTTTGTTAGGGAAACATCTTAACTTTGTTAAAATTTCTACAGAATTCAGGAACTAAAAGCAACTAAAATTTAGTTTTTTGGGCCTTTCTCAAAAATTTAAAGGTTTATTGAAGAAAAGAAATGATAACTCCCTATAAATACCTTAACTAAGAAATATAAAACAAGTAGCACTTAAAGGAAACCCCTACTTTCTAAAATAAAGGCTTTTTTTTATATCGCGGTAAAAGCAACTAAATAAGGGGTTTTAGATCAAAAAATGCAATTTGCAGCTAAACCGTATAACCTTTGTTCAAGCAACTATAAATGATAACGTACTAGATAAGATAATAAAGTAAATACTATTTACGAATAATAACATTCCTTAATCAATCAACGAAATTTTGGGGTTCAAACCTTCAAAACGCCATAACTCGAAATCAGTTTTTTAGCATTTAGTCGGTTTTACTTCTAAGCCCACGACGTACATCCTTATGGTGCAGTAGAGTAAATTCAGTCTGTAATAAAGTAACTAAAACACATTCAAACAATGATTTACTTGAGGCATACAAAAATTTACTACCTAAGCATTGTACTTAATTAACATAAAATAATGTGCCTACGTGACCGAACCTCCATCGCTTCATAAAGCCATTAATTTCGACTAAAAATAGACTCACCTGAGAAAAAACCGGCCAAGTGCGAGTTGGACTCGCCTACTGAGGGTTCTATACCAACTTGTAGGTTCCTATGTAAATGGTTCGTTTATATCACGGATATTTGTAAGGAGTTAGGTAATTGTACAGAATAAATAGACTCACCTGAGAAAAAACCAGCCAAGTGCGAGTCGGACTCGCCTATCGCAAATATTTTGGGTGCAACATATGATTCTAAGTCATCGGGTTTTGTTTTTTTTTGCGAGTACAAAAATATGCGGCATAGACGGCAGCAGGGATCGCAGACTTGAGTATTTGGTACCAGCAACGCCATTTCAACCGCGTAGTTCCCGTTCTCGTGGCAATACAGGGATAAAATATAGCCTTTATATTGTTCTAATGTATAAGCTGTATAACTGGAAAGTGTCATCAAAATCCGTTCAGAAGTTTATGCGTGAAAGAGCAACATACATACTCAAAAACATTCGCGTTTATAATACACTCGAGATCAAAGAATCAGGGTCACTTAAAGATATCTGAAAATTTTGGCAACTAATAATGCTAGCTTAGTGATATTAATTGTGTTTTAAATAGACAATTAAATACTCCTTAAATGAAGGTACAAAAACTTCTTAGAGTAGGATTAATTTCAACTTGATACGTCCTCGAGGGTCTGAGAAAAAGGGTCTTGACCAGATCTAATGTCTTGACAGACAATGCACAATGAAAATGAATATTGACAAATAAAGGTTCCTATTGAAGTGCGGTACCCCAAAAAATGGGCAATTAATAAATTTATGACCTTACTAGATGGCCTAAACTGCCGTTGTGCTGGTTAATTAATGACCCCATTTGGGGATTCTGAGGCTGAATAGGGGATTTGCAGAAGTTAGTAGGTCACAATAATTACTAACTAAACAAGTATTCTCAACATTAGTACTGCACATTAATTAGAGTGCATGTGATGATGATAGTCTTGTGGTTATAAAGCCTGAATCTAATTCGTGAGCCTCGGGGTCGAATCCTGGCATGCACCAACGAGTTTAAAAAAAACTTACGTACATATTTGTCAATGGCTTCACGGTGTAGGAAAACACAGTGAGGAAGACCGCTGGTCCCAGAATTAATTGTGAGGCAAGTGTAACAGACCCGGTCCGGCGATGGGCATCACCTATCACATTTTGCTTAAGGCGACTGTAGCCGCCAACGGCCTTGGACGTTGGGGAGGAGCTTATGTTTCTCGCTCCGCGCTTCCCCGCATTTGACCACGCGGTCGTGATAATGCAGTAGGTCAGTAATAAAATATTATATACTATACAAAAGGAAACTTGCATCAAAATAAAAATGATACAAAATGTGAATAACTAAATATTTGAAAAGTTCTAATGAAAGATAGATCAAAGATATATTTTTAAATATCTTAACATAACATTCATAACAAAATTGTTTGTGAATGGAACGTAATTTCAAAGTTATTATAATTAAGTGATGGAAAAACAACAAAAACCTAAAAAGCAAAATAGTGGAAGTGTTCTCCTGCCACTTCACCATCAACTCCACAGCTCCACTAACCATAGTATGCATTGCATATGCATTGTGACGGACGAGCATAAATTGCTTGGCAACTCTATCAAAGTAATACAATCGCAACAAGTAAAATACTAATCTTTGAGTAGTTCAGGTGGCCAAATCTGATCTTCATCATCAGTTCCACTTCACCAAATGGTGCTTTCCAAGAGCAAATGTACTAGTTAAATACCCAAATTGCAATAGGTGTACCTATAATATTGGAAGAGTTCCCTCGATTTCTCGAGGATCCCATCATCAGATCCTGACCAGACGAGTAAGGGTCTACCTGGAAAGTATACGATTTCAAACGAAAAACCTATTTCCCGAATCGGGCAAGCAGTCTTCGAGTAATCTGGGAACACACAAAAATATAAATAAAAGATTTCGACACTGATTACCTCCTATTTTTTTGAAGTTGTTTAAATAAAAAAAAAATGTTTAATGAAACAGATTCTGAAACCTAAGACTGATTGATTGATTGTCTATGTACATCTTTTACTCGTTTTATATTATGTCTAATAATGGTATTAGCCGACTTCAAAAAAAGCGCGAGGTTCTCAGTTTGTCGGGTTTTTCCCCAATTGCTCAAAGTCGGCTGGACAGATTCCGAAAATATATTTTTTATTTTAAATCGTATACTTTCCAGGTGTTGTTTCCACTGTCATTAAGTCAGGATCTGATAATGGGAGTCTGGAGAAATCAAGGAAACTCATCAAATATTATAAGCACATTTATACGATTTCGAAATGGGGTGTTTTATTTGTTGTTGTCAACTTCAATTTGTTGAAGTGGAACTGAAGATTCCCCTAATCGATTTTGTTTGCAAAACATTACTATACGAACCATCCGATTCAGTCCGGTCCGATGTGATCTGATCCCATCCAATCCGTTCGATTCGATCCGGATGGGTACAGTCCGATGTGGTCCGATCCGGTTTTTAGACCCGGTGGAGTCTGATCTGATCAGACCAGACCAGGTTGGATAGGATCAAATCGGACCCGATAGGCCCAGACCAGATAGTAGCGGATCTGATTGCATTATATTAGACGGGACTCCAATATGATGCAATCAAATCCGCAAATACGATGCGGACCAGATCACATAAAATCGGACCGGATTGGATCAGACCGAATCGGTACAGATCACATCGGACTGGATCGGATAAGGTCACATCGGACTGGATCGGATCGGTTGCTTACATTACTATGGTTGGTATAGTAATGTTTTGCATTCATAAAACAGAACTCTAAAGAGTAAGAAACAGACTTTACATTGTATGGTTTTCTCTTTATCTCAATATGCCGTTGTCAGAACTGGACTACACGGGAAGCACCAGCTTTCAAATAATAAAAGAATCACCAAATTCGGTTCACCCAGTCGAAAGTTCTGAGGAAACAAACATAAAAAAACATGCAGCCGAATTGAGAACCTCCTCCTTTTTTGAAGTCGGTTGAAAATCCATTAGGAGTAGGTATCTCCAGTTCCACTTCAATAGATTGAGATTTCCAACAACAAATAAAACACCCCTTTTGTTTCCTTGAATCAATATTTATGTTTTGTATCCCTTACCCGACTGCCTCATAAGGAGAGTAATGATGTTTGTTATTACTTGCTATGATATACGATTTTATGATGAATTTCTCCCCAAACATACATTTTTCTTAAATATCTTATATGTTATGTACAGACATCAGTTACAATTTTATTATATGTATATATAGTAGTGCATATTTCAACGTTTTAGTTTTATTATGTTTATTTATACTTATTCTTTGCGAAACCCTTGCGTATTTATTTTTATAAATACATGCAAGTTGTTGTGTTCAAATTCTAAGCTTTTGGAAGAGGTAGGAGGTCAGATATAAGAAAATATTAGAATAAAAATTATTAATCGAAGCATTATTTTAAATGTTTGTATATTTACACCAATATTACGAAATTCGACATATTTAATTTTTTTATAAACCTGTAACAATTTTTCATATTTATTTATTGTGTTAAAAGTTTATAAGACATCCCTCTTTGCACACTGTACTACACATAAAATGCCTAAAAATTCGAGCGCGCAGCGGCAACGCGGCGCGCGGCCTCTCTCCTTGAATGTCTGCGCTGGACTGGCTCCCGTCGCCCGCGCACGGACCCGCTAGAGACGATTTGTGGTGAAACTGCTATTTCGTAATTTGCGTAAAAACTAATTGTTCTTTTAAAAAATGCTCTTATGAAATGTAAGATAAATGAATTACCAATGTTTTCCCGCAGGAGCTATGAAAATATCACTTGTGGATTAGAAGAAGAATCGAATTTAAAATTTCAAACAGCTTCGTTGCAATATTTTTTTTCAAATAGTAAATAATATTCTACAACAATTTCCTGTTATGAAAATGAAGATTATATATCAATATATAACATATATTTTTTCTGGAATTTTGTGATTGCTCGTTTATAAGCCATATGCCTTCAAAGATGACCATTTCACGACACTACTCGCCTTAACGAAATTAGACTTTATCTTCATAGCAATAAGGATTATGAAAAGTGAAAAATATATTATTGACCTAGGGTTATAATGAAATTCCATACAACATTATAACCCAGCTAAAGCCAAGGGATATAATGTCTTACTTTCGGTGAGGTTTATCTATACATATAATAAAACTCTAACGGGGCCGTGTCTGTACATTAAATATTTTTTGAAAATTTTAACGGTAGTGTATATAGTTATCGATATAGATACCGAAACACCAATTTTTGGAATTTTTGTCTGTCTGTCTGGTTGTGCACGCATCACTCAAAAACTACTGGACGGATTTTGATGAAATTTGGTATGGAGATAACTGAGTACCCGGGTCAACATCTAGGGTACTTTTTATTCCAGGTAAATATCTCATTCCCACGGGAAAATAAAAAAACTGGTTAAAAAGAGAAATACGTACTACTCCGAAACTATAACACCTAGAAACTTGAAGGTGAAGGCGGAATGGTATGAAGGTGTCTGATATGTCATAGGAAATTGGTATGAAGGGATTTTTGGAAATTCCCACGGGAACAGGAATAAACTAAATCCCCGCTATTTGAAATATGGTATGTAGGTGTCTTAAATATGTCGTAGGCAACCACTATGAAGGGATTTTCGGAAATTCCCACGGGAACGGGAATAAAAGGAATCCGCGCGGGCAACGCCGCTGGGCATCCGCTAGTATGATATATAATCCGGCTTTGTCGAGCATGTGGTGTGAAAAATAAATAATCTCACGTCTTTTATCCCCAAGGGCGTAGGCAGAGCTAATCTATTTTTGGAAATACCCACTTTTCACGAGTATATTCGACCCCAACACGTAATAGATGGTGAGCCAATCGCCGGACCGGGTCTGTTACATACACATGACTCAGAATAAATTCTAGAACCTGCGGGCTTCCTCTCGATGTTTTCCTAGATCGTCGAGCTAGTGATGAATATGTACGTAAGTTTTGAAAAACTCATTTGTAGGTACATGCCAGGATTTGAACCCGAGCCTCACTGACTATTGTTATGAGAAGCGGGCTCTTCCGTAATGTTATCAGTACCCTACTTAACATTTTATTTTGATAAACCTAAGCGAAACGAAAGTGGGTAACTAGCCAAGTGGCATTGTCCAATCCAATCGAATGATCTTATAGATTGACATGTATGGGATTGACAGTATCGTTAGCGCTCGTTGGCTTAGTGAAAGTTGGAAGTGCTTATGTCAATCCCATACATGTCAATCTAAAAGAACATTTGATTAGATTGTACAATGCCACTTGGCTAGGAGGGCTGGTGTGTAAAAAGATTTCCATAAAATGGCAGACTAAAATTATCTTTGCTGCATTGTTAGTAACCATGAGAATAGGCTCCTACTATAAATCAAACTATTATCAAGATACACTTCAAATAGTTTCTGTAATTGTTTACAGTAATACAGTAGGTATTGTAAATGATCATTCCCCCAGGAGCATCATTTAACCGGCACTAACTGCATTAATCCGGATAATAATGTAAATTACAACCGGATCCAACCGGATCGAACCGGTGTTTAGCATAATTATTATTATGAATAATTAAAGTTGTTTGGTGTGACAACGTAGTTCTGTTCCAGACTTTTTGAACTGTGTGGTCAGCTTTGCGCTGACACGTGAATAATGTAATGTTAAAAGCCACGTTAAGCCATGTCAGAAGGCTTAAAAATGTTTGCGTACAACATAATAGGTTTAAGACTGAAGTTTGGAAATCATCTGAAATTATGTAGTGCTATTTTTTATCAATCCCCTCAAAGTTATAATTCTTAACTTCTTATTACACAATATATGTTATTGTGTTAAGAAGTTAAGATATATGTATGTCATTTTGTATAAAATATACAAAATGACAAAAATAGTACAGAGCGCGTTCTTAAAGCTTAAAGCCATTTCTTTCAGACTACCTTAGCATGGATGTAAATAGATAATAATAATGATAAAAAAAAGACGTGTGGCACTCGGGGACTGCCGCGGTAAAGCTATTGCATAGCATTTTGTATCAACAAGACTGCCGAAAGAAACGGGTTGTTCCCAGTCCGCCGATCGGAACTCCGATTGGTAGGGACGAGTGGGAATCCGCGCGCCTTCTCTACCGAGCGGGTCGCTGCGCTTCGCTGACCTTCGCCGCTCTTTCGGTGTGAGTTGAGCCTAAAACATTTTGACTTTGACTAAACCTTGAATTATTGTATTATGAATAAAATTATTGTATTCAAAAATCAATTAAAAGCTTTTCTAATAAATAAGAGTTATTATGGTTATTATAATATTAAAGAATTCTTTGAAGATAAATTGTAAAATATAAAGTTGACTGTCTTGGTTGATCTGACTATTTCATTTCATTTCATTTGATTCGATTCGATTCGATTCGACTCGACTCGACTCGACTCGACTCGACTCGACTCAACTCCGACTCCGACTCCGACTCGACTTTCGACTTTCGACTTTCGACTTTCGACTTTCGACTTTCAACTTTCGACTTTCGACTTTCGACTTTCGACTTTCGACTTTCGACTTTCGACTTTCGACTTTCGACTATCGACTTTCGACTTTCGACTTTCGACTTTCGACTATCGACTTTACTTCACTTTATTTTATTTTATACAATGCACGGCCTTTAAGCCACACCTCCGTGCCCGTCGGAGTGGGGAGAGCGTGAGGTTTTTTCGTTACGGAATTTCTGGATTCGGTCCCCGCTCTTAAGGCCCGCGATAGAAGCTATGCAATAGCTTAATAATAAGTTGTAGAACAAAATTCACACACGGTTATTTATTTCCAAAACTAGGCAGGGTCTAGTACCTACTATGAGTAATAAACAACTTTTAAACATAATAATATAATAAACATACTTTTAAACATACTTTAATAAATATGGGTGTTTAGTATTTATTTATGTATGTATCAGTTGTTTAGTACCCATAGTACAGGCTTTGCCTAGTTTGGGACTGAATAACCGTGTGTAAATTGTGTCCCACAACTTATTTATTTATTTTATTTAATATTAAACGACCAGACACGAAGACAACAGTTAATACCAATTCTGAGACTTGCGTGCTTCCTCACGATGTTTTTTTTCACCGTCCTCAAGCTAGTGATAAATGTACGTAAGTTTTTGAATCCAATAGATATCACATCACTAAAATATTGAATAATAAAATAATAGAAATTCTTTCCTATCTGATACATCTATATAAAACGGAAATAGATAATTGTAACATATCACTTAGAGAGCAAGATTGTTTTCATAGCAGAGGTTTCTAAACTTACATCGTCGTTAGATGCTGTATCTATTACACAGTAATCTACTTATCGTTTATCGTCGACACTAGGACGGAAATTATCGCTATTATGGCCGTGGTGCAAGGCATGAGCGGAAGCGAGAGCGGTAGCGGGAAGCGGAGATGTAAGCGATTCTTATTCTTTACACTGCATCTCTTTTTTTACATTCATACACGACCAGTAACAATATATTAAAGAAAGAAAGAAATATTTATTAACTAGCGGTCCGCCCCGGCTTCGCACGGGTGAACATTTGTTTTTTAAACATTTTGGGATGCACTAAGAGTAAATATATCTTTATGCAGAACATAAGATAGGTTTTTATTATTTTTCAAATAGCCTGTGCCCAGCGGCGTTGCCCGCTCCGAATTCCTGTTCCAGTGGGAATTTCTAAAAATCCCTTCATAGAGCGTTTGCGAACGACATATTATTATAAGACACTTAAATACCTACCATATTTCAAGTTTCTAGGTAGGTATTATCGATTGGGAGTAGTACGCATTTCTCTTTTTAACCAGTTTTTAGGGTTCCATACCCAAATGGCAAAACGGGATCCTAATACTAAGTCTCCTCTGTCCGTCCGTCTGTCTGTCCATCTGTCACCAAGCTGTATCTCATGAACCGTGATAGTTAGACAGTTGAAATTTTCACAGATGATGTATTTCTGTTGCCGCTATAACAACAAATACTACAAAACAGAATAAAATAAATATTTAAGGGGCTCTCATACAACAAACGATATTTTTTTGGCGTTTTTATATGTTGATAGACACAAAAAACCACACTTCTCCATACTAACTTCAAACCCTACTTTCACCCCTTAAGGGGATGATTTTCAAAAAATCCAAAAACACGTGTCTCATAATTTATTTCTAAAAGTATTTGTGTAAAGTTTGAAGTTGATAGACGTAAAAAACAACACATCTCGATACAAACTCCTATCCCCTGTTTCACCCCCTTAGGGGGTGATTTTTGGAAAATCCAGAAATAGGTGTCTTGTTGTTTGTTTTGAGGAGTATTTTTACAAAGTTTCGTATTGATACACCCAAAAATGAGGGTTTTCCATACAAACTTCAACCCCTACTTTCACCCCCCTGGAGGATGATTTTCGAAAAATCCTTGAACTAATATCTCATAGTTTGTTTTGAAGAGTATTTGTGCCAAGTTTAAAGTTGATACACGCAGAAATCCCACTATCCCATACAAACTTCAACCCCCTCTTTCACCCCCTTTGGGGTTGAATTTCGTAAAATCCTTTCTTAGCGAGCATCTACACTATAAACGTAACCTACACACAAAATTTCATATTTCTATGTTCAGCGGTTTGGGCTGGGCCTTGATTTTTAGATTTAGCTTCTCCTTTTATATATATAGAAGATTCTACGAGCACTGAACTTAATGTAAATAGTTTAAAGCGTGGACAAAAGGGTCTAAGGCTCAGCATTGGCTCTGGACAGTCCACAAACGCTGATATTCTGCTATAGCCCGTCATGTCGAGTGTAGAACACAGACAAACAATTGGCCGAATAAAATGCATTAATACTGTATACAATAAACAGAAAAAAAACCATAAACTAGCTATAGAGGGACACCTGCATCCAAGAATTGCTTCATTAACAGCCATTGCGCACATTTTTGCCGGAACGTGTGAAGCGACAGTGACAAAGCGTCGCTATCGCGACCTCTCATACCTTGTACCGCGTCGCACTACTCCAGCACCTGCTATGTCACACCAAGCATCACACTTTCAGTAGTAATGTGTGCTAGTGACACATTACAGGGCAAATAGTGATAGATTACGAATTACGAAAGTCATTCAACTTTATTATGACATGGCGTACTGCAGCTTTTGACAATAAACTGTTTTGACGGACGACTTAGTGACGCAATTAAGTACGACAAATATATATTTATTTATTTACTGTTGGTATAGAAAGTAGACTTAGAAAAATCAATAGTCTAATAACAAGGCACTCTAAACTCGTCCATGAAGATTGGCTTATGTAAGCAGCAGCCCATCTCCACCGACGAGTTGCTGGTTCCAAATGCAGTACCCCGAGAAGAACCAGCAAGAAGCTCAAGGGCAGCTCTTTTTAATCTCATGTCTTACTAGTAATATGGTTTACAATAATAATTATAATTATTAGACTTACATAAAACGACGTAAACGTTTTTATTTCCCAATAAATACTAAGGACGCAGGTCTAAAACCATCTTCGCATTATTTCCTTTCTAGTGAAACCAGTTTGGGTCACATCGGTTGGATGTTTTCAAATTCATCGACATTTTGTGTTTTATTCATATAGATGTTAAAGCGCCTGCTTCACATGATGAAAATCAGTGAGGTTTGGGTTCGAATACTGGACTGTACCAATGAGTTTTTCAAAAACTTACGTACATATTTATCACTAGCTCGACGGTGAAGGAAAACATCGAGAGGAAACCCCCTGCGGATCAGTATTAATTCTGAGACATGTGTAAAGACCATATCACGTTTAGGGGTCCAAATAATATCCTATCCCCTAGGGGATAAAAGGCTAGTTTTTAATTTTTTTATCCAGCATTTAAACTGTAAAATCACAAAAACTCTATTTACTATTTCGAACCTTCAACAAAATTGTTTGTAATAAATTCTCAATCATAGTAATCATAGTCAGTTGTTCTGGATTTCAATAATATTTTTTTGTTTTAAAATGAATGAGCATGAGACTAGCTAGACTAGTCTTGAAATTTTGTTGACATAATTGTAATAACCATACACTAGTGAGGAAAGGAACACCTCTGCCAACCTCGGGGATAAGGCGTGGTTATATATCTATTTATACAACACACTTTATTCAAAGATGCGTTAGCTCTAACAGACCTACTTAACTAAAACTACCTACAGACATAGGTACAAAAACACAAAACACATACGTAATTTTATACACAGACACACCACCTGCTATTTTTACCACGTGCCTTGCCCACCTTGCATCGTGACCTAACATTAAGACCATGTTTAAGTTCCACTTTTGTTTAGGTTTTGAAAAGGTGCACGACTGTGGTTTCAAGAGTAATGGTAAATTGGTAAAGTTATATTTCATGTGGCAGTCTATTGTCTTTGCCTACCCGGTCGGAAAAAAGGCGTATGTATAAATAAATAATCATATTATCCCGGGGTGAAGGCAGAGTCCGTTTTTGGAACCCAACCAAAGGAAAACATCGTGAGGAAACCCGCATGTCCCAGAATTGATTCTGTGTCACGTTTAGGGAACTAAAAATTTACTGGGATAAAGGTGAGCATTTTTTTTTTATCACAAGTGATAGCAATGCAACCAATTGCTTTTAAAAACAGTTATATTATTTCCTTCTTTCCTGGTCAATTGTCATTCCTTGGACAATACTTAAAAGTCTTAAAACAGCGGTTGTCTCTTCCGGAGTCTTTGAGATCTGTCTCATGTTGCGGGCAGTTGAAAAAATCAGGCAGTATCTGAAATGAATAATTTAAAAAAGTTAAAAAGAAAAAAAATATCTCTCACGTCTTATCCCCGAGGGAGTAGGCAGAGGTATTCCATTTCTGGATATACACACTTTTCACGTGATATTCTTTGGACCCATATCGTGATAGGTGATGAGCCCATCGCCGGAGCGGATCTGTTACACATGCCTCAGAATTAATTCTGAGGCATGTGTAACAGACCCGGCTAGTGATAAATATGTACGTAAGTTTTGAAAACTCATTAGTACATGCCAGGATTCTAACCCAAGCCTCACTGATTTTCATCACGTGAAGCAGGCTCTTTAACCGTAAGGCTATCACTGCTCTCTCTATATATATTTTAGCCTATACTAAATTTTTGGCAGTAATTTTTATGAAATGCCATATAATTTTTATGAGATATCTTGTACATCTCTGATTATTAGCGCCATAGGTATTTAGTAACTCCACGACACATTGTATGTTGCTCGTTCTTTCATACGACTTATTGCTTAAATTAAGTTAGTTTAAAAATATCTTACGGATAAATGACGATTCGCTATCTTTTTCAACCAAACACAACTTGATATGGACTCTTTACAAAACATCCGTTTTCCAACATTACCTGCGACATGTATACGTATATATAAAAACGGCGCATCTGTCCGGCTGCACGTATCTTGCACCTGCGGCTATCGACCTGTTACTGTCGCTTTTTATAGACTCAAACCGGTCCCTATAGTAAGGATGGTGATATGCCACATGTCGTCAGTTACTTGGGGATAAAAGGGATTAAAAAAGGCTGAATTTCCGAATTTTTATGACGTGTTTGTTATGTGTGTGTGTTGTGTGTGTGCACCACTTCTTCTCCTCACACAAAACACATTCGGAGTAGGTTTTTTCGGTAGTGGTAATAACTTTAAATCTTTTAGTATTAAACAAACCGGAGACGCCACTGACAGGCGGTATTTGTGTGCATCTAGTTCAAGCTAGTGTTTAATTGTTTTGTCAAAAAATGCGTTTGTTTTAACATTATTTGTGTGCGTTTCCTCGTCCCCCGCGCAGAAATTGGCAGACTTTTTTGCAAAGAAACTAGTGTGCGTGACGTCTCCTGTTGGTTTAATACCTACTCAAAGCTTTAAATGAACCAAATACACTTTAAAGCCCCATCATTTTCTAAGCTATTTCATTTCGGTTTAAATACTGTTCATCTTAACAAAGAATAACGAAAAGCTCCCATACATTCAATTAGTTGGGGTCAGATCTTTCAGTAAAAAAAATACTAAAATTTTACAAATGTAAAGCTTACTTTTCTGGGAGTAACGTGGGTTATAGAGCTGCCCTTGAGTTTCTTGCTGGTTTTTCTCGGGGTACTGCATTTGGAACCAGCAACTCGGCGGTGGAGATGGGCTGCTGTTTGCATTTAGCCAATCGTCATGGACGAGCTTAGAGTGCCTTGTTATTAGACTATTGATATTTTTAAGTGTACTTTTTGTTGCTTAATATTTTTTATTTTGATTTAATTTTTAGAGCAGTGATAGCCCAGACGGTTAAAGAGCCGGCCGAAAATCAGTGAGGCTCGGGTTCGAATCCTGGCATGTACCAATGAGTTTCTCAAAAACTTACGTACATATTTATCACCAGCTCGACGGTGAAGGAAAACATCGTGAGGAAACCCGCAGGTCTCAGAATTAATTCTGAGACATGTGTAAACAGACCCGGTCCGGCGATGGGCTCACCACCTATCACGTTTAGGGGTCCAATATTTCTCGTGAAATGTGGGTATATCCAATAATGGAATACCTCTGCCTACCCCCTCGGGGATGAAAGGCGTGAGATTATATTATATTATATATTATTATTATATATATTAATTTTTACAAGGTATCGAGACTGCGGGGAACAGTTAGTCCTTTAGGGGCAGCGAGGATGACTGCCACTGAGGTCAAGAGCGATGATGGTTGCGGAATGAAAGATGTTGCTCGTGTCGAGAGTCGAGATCTAATGTAATCAGTGACCGGATCTGCAGGCGTATTCAGGGAGCTTCGATATTCGATATCGGAAGATCTGTCGAACACTTTCGAGATGGGCTGATGTTGGTATCGAAAACATTCGAGATTGGCTGATGTTGGTGTCGAAAACTAATGTCATATCGACGGTCATAAACTCAATTGGCGTAAGGGACAAAGTATAGGTTTTCAGGAAAAGCAAAAAACAAACAAAAAAATCTTTATACCGCTATAACTTTTTAAATTTAATAGTTGAGTGGTGGGCATCTAAGACTTAAATGCTCAAAATTAAGTCTACTTTTATGTTATAATGCTCAAAACTTGCTGAATTTAATAACTACAGAGATAGTGTCCTTTACTCTTGCCTCAATTTGAAAAAAAATCCCTTACCTCCATAGCTTATAACTTCTTATAAGTATCAGTTTGGTTGTAAAGGCGGTCATTATCTTTTTATTTTAGAAATAAATGGATTAAGGAGTACTGTGCTACAAAATAAATATGTGAATTTACCAAAAACAGAGTACTTTTTAATTTGTTTTGTTTTGTTTTTTGTTTGTTTGAACATCAGAAATAGATTTTCAAATAGAAATAAAAAAAAAAACAATTTTTAATGAATTCTTACCTATTCTTCAAGTCGAGTTGGATGATTATGTCGAGAAAAGATAGATTTATTTAGAACCTAACTAGACAGCTATGTACCTACTCATGAACGAGCATTGACGACAAACTCCAAAGAAGGCCTCTCGAAGTCTGTCAGCAAAGCTCTCGTAATTAAAACCAACTAGAAAGGACCCTAAAGGAAGAATAACGCTTTAAAATGTGATTTTGCAAAGAAGTTGGACACTACAAGAAGGACTGTCCTAAGAAGAAACGTGATGAAAAACCTGGGGCTAGTACTAACATGACGCTAGTGTTAGTAAATACGACAGATTGCAGTCTCGATCGAGATGAGTGGTATGTGGACAACTGGGCTACACACCATGTCACAATGAGAAGCGACCTCTATCAGGATTTTCAACGTTACGACTGCACCGCATACAGTTACGACTGCAGATGGAAAGACGATTGAAACATTAGGAAAAGATTTGATCATGATGAAGACGAAGAAGAGAACTTTCTTGTTGACAAGGCACGTTCCGCAGGTAACGAAAAATATCTTTTCGGTATTGGCAGCAAAAGATGCAAATTTGAACAGTCTGCTTGAGTCACGGAGTTCGACGTGTTCTTTTAGGATCGAAGGGAAACTATGCGTGACCGTAAATAGACAGAAGCACGGTGACTTGTATAAGCTGAATTGTAAACCGATTCAACCTATAGAAAGGTGGTTAATGCGGTTGATATTGCAGTCGCGGTTGATACTTTACAGCTTTACCATGAACGTATAGGTCATTAAGACGTCAAGCGCCATGTAAAACAGGTGATCGAGCAGGAACTTGGTCTCAAAACCAAGGACAACGGGAATTTATGCGAAGGATGTGTTTTGAAACGCACTAGGCTGAGCTTTGGTGTTCGAAAAAAAGCGTCCAGTCCTGGAGAACGCATACATTTAGATGTGTGTGGTAATATTCCTCCAAGTTGCTTGAAGGCACGGTATTTTGTACTTTTCAAGTATTAATTCGTACGATACCGCTATGTCTACATTATGAAAAATAATTCAGAGATACCTGGGACTTTGATTCTGATGTTACGGAATTAAGTGAAAACGGTGGCAAATTCGATAATGTGAATGTTCGCAAGGAACTAACAAAGTACGGGGTACAACAACGGCTGATTATGCCGTATACTCCAGAGCAAAACAGTTTCAGTGAGAGGGAGGGAGGAAAACCGTACGATAGTTGAAATGGCTAGAGCGATGATGCATTCACAGGAAGATATACCTCAAGTTTTGTGGGCAGAGCTGGTAGATTGCTGTCTATATTTTAAACAGAATAAGGCCAACTACTGTAAAACACTAGTCACCTTTTGAGCTTTGGTTAGGAAAAAAGCCAAAGAGAAACAAAAACGGCAAAGATGCAGAAGAATGCAAAGAAGTGAATTCTAATCGGCTACAACCTCGACGACGGTTATAGGATCTGGCACAAAGAGTCAAACTCCTTAGTGCGATCCCGAGATGTCACTTTCGATGAAAGACCACTGAATTCAAAACTTGAATTAGAGGATTCCATTGAGAGTCAGAAGCGAATGCGAGACATACATTCGGTGACAATGGAAGCGAGCGAGGATTTACCAGTTGTTAGCGACAACGAAGTTAGGCTGCCTAGAAATGAAGAAATTCACGAGGCTCTTGCTCCTGCTAGCAGTGACGAAGATGAGTTAGAAGACGCGCACTCTGAGAAGCGTTGTGATGAATCGATTGATTTAGGGGTTGGAGAATGAGGAAGGTGAGATCATAGATCACTTGGCTAGGCATGGTATGCTGCTTAGAAATAGATCTCTGCTCAGACTTCCAGTAAAGTTCAATGATTATGTGTCCCAAGTTAGTGGCAACGACTCTTATTTAGAACCTGGAACTTAAAGGGAGGCAATAGCCTGCCCAGATAGTAAATTGTGGGTGAAGCTATGCAACGAGAAATAGATTCTCTGAATGAGAATAACACACGGGTTTTGGAAAATCTATCCAAGAATCGGAAAGCGATTACGTGTAAATGTGTTTATAAGGTTAAATTAAACCAAGATTATATTATTTAATTATTATATTAATTCAAATCTTTTTCTTGTAGTGTGGGTTGTAAGAGTTATTGAGTCGCCAAAATCTGCTGACATGGCTAATGTAACGACTACTTTCATAGAAAATAAATCACCAGAATCGTCGGCTTTACGTGCTTTCCTTCCGAAGCACTCGTTTGTCAATTTCGTCCGTTTACTTGTTCAAAATGACATCAGTACGTGTAAAGGGAAAGTTTTAAATTAATCATTGTTAGGGTAAATATCAATGTATTGTACAGTTTATGATTTATGTGTATGGTGTAAAAGACAATAAAATCAGTCTTATATGACGTAACGTACAAACAGTAATGTAGATGTGGCGTAAGAAGGGCGTAAGGTACTTTTTTTATTTATGTCAAATGGTGTAAGGGACAGACTGACAACTTTAAGGAACTTATTCCAAAGTTCTTTTCTTTTTTTGGTATATACGATAAAATTTTAAAATTATTTTGAATCAAGTGTCCTTTAAATCAAAACATAACGGTTTATCTTTCGAATATTCAGGGGTGTAAGGGAATTATTAAAAGAGATATCGGAATTTCAAATATACAGAAAAATAGAGTAAAAAAAATGATGTAAGATGGTAAAATAAAAAAAAATGGTCACTTGTCCCTTACGCCAATTGAGTTTATGACCGTCGATATGTGACATAAGGATTCGGAAAATTTTCCGTGGCTGTCAGAAACGTCTAGAATAAAGTTTCCGAAGTCGATAGATTCAACTTCGGAAATTTTTTCACTCGATCTGAATCGAACGGAAACGGTATCGAGCCTCCGTGAATACGTCTGCTGACCTCCTTTAATGGGCTACTTCTATTTATACCAGCTGTGTACATAAATAAGGAGGGTAGATACATTTTACTAAACCCTGTAGGTGGGTACCTACAGTCTCTAACATATTAATGTGGGTGGCAAGTGTGGCATAACGCGGTCCCTATCGCCGAAGACTTCGGACCGGACGTATCAGGCCGGTTTTTTACGTTTTGTGACATCACTACATCTTGCGTCTTTATTTGTTGTCTTTTACCATAGATAGTGATGTCTGTTTGTTGTAAACACTTGGAATACAACTTGACAGGTCTGTTGGCTGATTTGGTGGTGTTGCCTTCTGAATTCGAGGTAATCCGTTCGATTCATGAATCAAATGAAATATTTTATTTGCTTGATTTTAGGTAGTAAGCTTAGATCTTTAGAAATCATAGTTCCATACAAAATCTGCTTACATTCTAGCGTACGTTCAAAATTAAATGATGATTCTTACTTAAGTCATACCTTGTCCGGGAACAAACACTTTTTTATTTATTTGTTGTTAACTTTAGTATAATTATAACTACCTACCTTTAAATGTTTATCTCAGTTAGATAATTGTGACTGATAACTACCTTTGAGTGTATCTGAAAATAAATTAAGAACACGAAAGTTCAAGTTCAAGTTAGTTAAAATTGTTAAGAATCGTCTCTCCTTGACAAATAGGTATGAAAATTAGTAATCTCACGCCTCTCTCTCAAGGTATTTAATTTCTGGAAATACCCACTTTGACGAGAATATTCGACCCCATAACGTGATAGGTGATGAGCCCATCGCCGGACCAGGTCTGTTACACATGCCTCAGAATTAATTCTGGGACCTCCTGGTTTCCTCACGATGTTGTCCTTCACCGTTGAGCTAGTGATAAAATAGCTAAGCTTTTTGAAATACTTATTGGGATTTCACGAATGAGAAGCGGGCTCTTTAAACGAGAGCTATCACTGATAGAAGGTGAATGAATAGAAGGTGGTGGGAAGGTCAATTCTAAGCGTAGTATTAATAACTAGAGAAGAGTAACGAAAGAGATTTATGGAGTGAATGTTGAAGGATGCAAGGCAAGAGGGCGCCTCAGAAGGACGTTCACGGATCTAATAAGTGACGTCCTTCAAAAAGCTGGGGTCCGGAGTGCGAAGAATAAAAGAGCGTGCATGAAAAGGCTTATGGATGTGAAAGAAGCTAAAGAAGTATGCAGAGAGCGAGCAAAGTGTCGATCCATCGTATCTGCCTACCCCTGTGGGAAGGCGTGAGCTGTATTTATATATGTATTTTTAATTATTCTTATGGTTGTACGTAGAAAGGACGGTATCAAATTACTTCATTTATTAAGGGCGCAATGCAAGCGATTTGTCTGGGCTTCATGTTTAGGGCTCTATTTTGGGGCTTTGCGGGCTTTTTATTAAAAACGTAGGCGACCGAGGTCAAATTGCGTGTAAGGAAGTAATTAATAAGTCATTTTGATTTTTGTGGAATAAGGCAATCGGACAAACCCGTAATAGCCACTGCTGAGCTAAAGGGTCTTTTCCTCACACATGCGTATTAAGTCGCCGGTTCGATTCCCGCTCGGTGATATTTATTTAAGTATGTTTATCAATTGTTTATTAGCAGCGATCGGAGTTGGTAGACTTATTTGAGGTCATTGAGGTCATTCCAGTTCCCGTGGGAATACGGGGATAAAATATAGCCTATGTGTTATTCTGATGTATAAGCTAAATAACTGTAAAGTTTCATCAAAATCCGTTCAGTAGTTTTTGCGTGAAAGAGGAACAAACATCCATACATCCATCCATACAAACTTTCGCGTTTATAATATTAGTAGGATAGGATGGATAAGCCTCCGAAATTTCGGGCCTCAAGCATTGTGAGGCAGCATCACTTCCAACATGGCTACTGCTGTCACTATTTATTTCTTCTACAGTAATAGCCCTCGTGCCGTCTTCCGGACAGTTCAATCATCAAACAAGTCGTTACAAGGAACCAATACAACCTGTTCATTATAAAGCTTCACTCCATAGATATGAAAAACCAATAGATACATCTCAGTGATCCGCGCGTTCCTAGATAAAAATTAAATGTAGGTACCTGGTGTAAATTTTTCCGTCTTCAAACTATGTAAATCCAAAAAAAAAATTATTGACCTCATTAATTTGCTTAGTAAAATACAAATATTATCTTTTCGAATGTACATAGATGTACCTCATTACAGAAGTACCAATAATGAAGCCGGTTTGCTGTTTTGAATCTTACTTAATGTTTATTTTAGCTAAATATTCTTAGATGATCTTACATAAAATCAAAAAAACATCTGACCGGTAAAATGACAATTGACATTGTTTTGACGTTTGTCGGACTATTTCACAATAACATGGAAACTGGGTTAAAGGATTTAGAAATAGTATTACCTATTTCAATATGATTCCATGGATCATCATAAAAGCAAAATTACTTTTGAGCAAGTTAAATAGATGGAAATGTTTTTTTTTTATTTATTTCTGATAATCACTAGATTTTATCTACCTTTCACGCTGGTGTACAATGTGCAGGCCCAAGATGGAACGTCTCCTTTGTATCAAAGCGGTAACCGAAACTAAGGTCACACTCCAGAGGCAGGTTTTGAGCAAACGGACACATCTATTAGATAAGTAAATCTTTTTTTTAATATCGATGGGTATACACGTACACACGGTATAATAATGTAATATTAGGGTTCTCTTCGATAACAAAAACATCAGCTACCAGTATGGAACTAGTCTTAGAAGGATGTTATGCAGTATTTATAGTTGCGTTTAATTTGTAAAATTGCCTGGGGTCAGCTTGATCGTTCAGAAGGGAGCGTGCGTGATAGATCGAGTTATATTGTAACTAGTTATAGTACGAGAGATCTTCGTGGGAGAGCCATGCTCCGGCACGCTTGGGCCGGCTCGACCGGAGTGATACCACGGCCTCACAGAAAACCAGCTTAAAGCAATGCTTGCATTGCATTTCGTTGAGTAAGTGAGGTAAAAGGAGGCCCCAACCCCCCTCCCCTCCCCCTACTCTCACCTCAAAGGCCGGCAACGCAGTTGTGACTCTTGAGTTACAGGTGTCCATGGGCGCGACGGTAGTCACTTAACATCAGGTGAACGAGCAGACTCGTTTGCCCCCTTTTTCTCATATAAAAAAATTGTTATAGTACGAGATCCGGCTGCAAAAAAGTGTAGAGATCGATTATATGCGTAAAAATTTGGTTTTTAGCATATACTCGATCCCTACACTTTTTTGCAGCCGGATTTTAGGCTATTAGTAGTTGTGTTTTTTATTATTTTCAAAAATAACAGCGTTTTGTGTGTCCAATATTTCTGCTACACTACATCTAGTGGCAAAAATAATCGGGTAGCATAACACAATTTAGGACATATTTTGGTAACATCAAAGGGCTTCAATAAAAGTCCATTTATTGAAACTCATTACAGCGACAACCGCTTCAGAATGTCTCATAGCGGAGAAGGAGATGCGCAAGAGCACCAATTCCGTTTCTGTCTGTTCAAGGCCTTCAAGGATCTAAGCATACGTAGGGACATACAGACAGCGGGAAGCGACTTTGTTTTATATGTAGTGATAAAATTGCCTCGCTTAAAACTTTGCCTCAATTTGTTTACATACGGACTATGAATACCGCTCTATCTCAGCACTTAGAAGAAATCATAACGAGTTTATAAGCGAGTTAATATATCTTTTGTATGGTTAATGTCATCTTTATTGCCGTGGCATAGAGTCCATTTTAATACAGAAACCGTTGTAATACACTAGACGATATGACGAGAAATTATGGTCATGAAAAAACTAACATAACTTGATGTGATAAACTAAGATATATAATCAGGCTGCCGTTAGGTTGCAGGTTCGATTCTGGGTATTTAACTTTGATGAGAACTATAATAGCAAAACAATTCCTAATTTTAAGTTAGCCTATCCTTCTCCATAGAATACGGTAGAAAAAGGACAGAAACAAACCATAGATTGAAGAAGAACCAACTAATTTGAACCTTATATACGTGCTTATCTGTCACTTTTATCCATGACCTTGTTACATCGTCGCTAAAATTGGTAATTGAATGAGATGTGAATGCGTGCATAACTTTCAATTTTGTTATTTTGATATCTGTGACATTCTACTAATACCTATTATAAATCCTATTAATATTATAAATGCGAAAGTTTGTATCGATGGATGTTTGTTTCTCTTTCACGCAAAAATTACTGAACAGATTTTGATGAAACTGTACAGTTATATAGCTTATACATCAGAACAACACAGTCTATATTTTATCCCCGTATTCCCACGGGAACGGGAACTACGCGGGTAAAACCGCGAGGCCCAGCTATAATAAATAAATATGGCGTTTATTTCTGTCCCTTTCCTTTCCGAAGCGGTGGAAAAGAATAGAGCTAACTTAAAATTAGGAATTTTAGCTGGTCAGCCAGAATTAGGTCCAATGATAGGATAATGATAAGAGCAGTAATTTGTTGGAGGATAGCCCACTTGTCATGCGTGAGGCTCGGGTTTGATCCCTGGCGGGGACATACAAATGAGAGTCTTAAAGAGATCTCAGATACTCTTAGCTGGCTTAAATAATTCTGACACCGTCTCCGAAGTAAGAATCGTAAAAAAAAAAACAAATTACCTACCAATGGGAAGTGACGTAAAACGCGACATGTGACGTCACGGGAAATCCAACCGGAAGCGACGCCATAACGGCTTAAGCGCTGGAGAAAAAATTACGCGCGTTTTGGCGGGAAACGAGCGACTTCCGCTTCCGGCAGTCCTGAAAGAATGAATGTTAAGTGCTAGGTGTCAGAGCAAATAATGTATGTTAGAACGTGTGATAATATTAATAAAAGTACGCAGATGGAGCCTTATAGACCTGTTGAAATCCTGAAGGCTTGGCTCGGCTTCGAACCTTGTACCAATGATTTTTCAGAAACTTACGTACATTTATCACTGTACGTACAGTCAAGAGCACGTAAAACTTTACACTTGTAGTGAGAGTCTGACCTCTAAGGCGATTGTAATAAGAACGTTACAGTCCAATGTGTCAAGCTCCACGCGCTATTACTAGACAGTACATTTTTTTTGCGGCAGTGCGGTTATCGATGTAGGTAGACGTAGGTAAATTTTTGTCTGTCTGGTTGTCACACAAAAACTACTACATGGATTTTGATGAAATTTGGTTTGGAGATAACTTAGTAATTGGGTCAACATTTAGGGTACTTTTTACTACAGGAAAATATCTCATTCTCATAGGAAAATATAAAAACTGGTTAAAAAGAGAAATACGTAGGGACTACTCCGAAACGAAAACCTATATAGAAACTTGAAATATGGTATGCTGGTGTCTCATATAACCGCTATGCAGGGATTTTTGGAAATTCCCACAGGAACGGGAATAAACTTCAAGGCAACGCCACTTGGTACCCGCTAGTATACAATAAGTGACGTAAAAAAGAATTTCTGCAAAATGAAAGAGAATTTTCCATTTATTTCACGAAAACAACAATAAAAAGCAGCTGTCAGTCAATCCCAGAGAGATTTTCTGTTATTTTTATTGAACCGAGCAGTAGGTATGTGACATCAGACACCGCTATGTGTACCACAGCAATATTTTCATCAATTTACATGAAAAGAATCCTTTAAAAGCCTCATGAATGGCAGCATGTTGGCTGAAAAAAGGACAACCAAATGCCAGTAGGACTCGCGTTCAATCAGGGTTCCGTATGTACAATATGTAACAGAATAAGCGCAATTCCTAAATTAGTTTGTTCAGTATCGACTACTTAATCGATTTTAGCTACTTTTATGTGTAAATTTTTTTCCGAAAAATGAATTAGCATAAATGAATTTCAGTCTACCTATGGAAAGGGTACTATTATTGCTATTTATTTAAGAAATTTGGTTAGACACAACTAAAGTACAAAGGCATCATATTTTTTTCATAATAATATACTAATTAGGGTGTATGAGGAATTGCGCTTATTCTGTGACGCGTTGTATACATACCCTCACGCCTACTCTCGAAGGGGAGGCATAGACCTGCTACAAACGCACACACCTCTCGCTTGTACAGAGTATGTACTGAGAAGAACTTGATAGGTTTTAATGGTCAGTTAGACGGACTTTAAGTATTAGGTACAGTTTTTTTATTTTTAGGGTTCCGTACCTCAAAAGGAAAAAACGGAACCCTTATAGGATCACTTTGTTGTCCGTCTGTCCGTCCGTCCGTCCGTCTGTCAAGACCCTTTTTCTCAGGAACGCGTGGAGTTATGAAGCTGAAATTTATATCAATTACTCAGGTCTACTGTCCCTTGAAGCTGTAAAAAAATCAAACTTCTAAGCCAACGCAATCAAAAGATACAGCCGTTTATGCCTCAAATTTTCGACACTTGCAAGGGAATCAAAACCTATAGGGTGCTTCCCGTGAACTCAGAATCTTGAAATTTGGTACGAAGCAACGTCTTATAGCATAGATAAAGGAAAAATTACGAAAACCATAAATTTGCAAGGTTGTACGGAACCCTCGGTGCGCGAGTCCGACTCGCACTTGGCCGGTTTTTTTATTTATTTTTTGTATATCTACACTAATATTATAAAGAGGAAAGATACTTTTTGTTTGTTTGTTTGTATTGATGCTCCTTAACTACGGGACTACAGGACGGGAAGAAAAATAACGAATGGTGCGAATGTTGAAGGATGCAAAGAAAGACGACGCTCCAGAAGGACGTTCACGGATCAAATAAGTGAATAAAAGAGCGTGCATGAAAATGCTTATGGATGTGAAGAAAGCGAAAGATCTATGCAGAGAGCGAACAAAGTGGCAATCCATCGTTTCTGCCTACCCTCGTGAGAAGAAGGTTTGATCTGTATTTATGTATGTACGCACACTTAGACGTTAACTTTTGTTTTCGAATTGTAGTCTCATAGTTGACGGGCCTGTTGGCTCAGTTGGTAGTGACCCTGCCTTCTGAGCCGGAGGTCGCGGGTTCGATCCCCGCTTGTGGCCAACATTTGTGTGCATGAACATGTCTGTTGGCTTCGTGTCTGGTCGTTTGATATTTGTTTAAGTATGTCTATCAGTTGTTTAGTACCCATAGTACAGGCCCTGCCTAGTTTGGGACTGAATAACCTTGTGTGAATTGTGTCCTACAATTTATTATTATTATTATAGTTTATAGCAATCGCATTTAACTCGAACAAAGTCGCAGGTGAAAACTAGTAATTTGTATCACAGCTCCGAAACTCGGTGCCTGCCATTGTGAGTTGTGACTGTAAGAAGCAAAGTCTGAGGAATGCAATATCGGGACTGAATCCAGACGACAGCTATTTCTGATACACTGCTACCATAGACTACTAGGCCGTTGGTAGACTGAGAGAGTATTCTTTTACAAGCTTTTATTTAGTTTGCAATATATGTTCGTTCGGATGGAGTCTTGCGACTCAACTTTGAAGCAGATACCTCCAATCGATTGAGCTGAAATGTTGTATACGCGTTGATTTTGGATGACAATTTCATGATTAGCTATGTGAGGTCATAGCGTCATCTAACATACGGTACACCCAAGATGGCGGACTAGTTATTTTTATTGCACACCTACAATAATATTTAATAAAATAAAAAAGGGAGTAGGCAGAGGTATTCCATTTCTAAAAATAACCACGTTTCACCAGTGTTTTCTTTGGATCCCCAAAACGTGATAGGTGGTGAGTCTATCGCCAGACCGTGTTGCTGTTACACATGTTTCAGAATTAATTCTGGAACAACTTTAACATCGAGCTAGTGATAAATATGTAGGTAAGTAAGTTTTTTAAAAACTCATTGGTACATGCCAGGATTCGAACCCGAGCCTCACTGATTTTCATCATGTGAAGCAGGCTCTTTAACCGTAAGGCTATGACTGCTCTGTCCCTCTGTCTTATCTTAAAAGTGCTGTATCGTTTGAACAGTAATTGGTTGTTTTTAGGTATCATTTATTTGTATTAATAAATTAATAATAGTTTTTTCAACACACTTGCTCATAAAGTGGCTCTAATTTCACTGCAATTAGGCACATAATGACACCTATAATCAAACTGAGACTTTTTGTTTGCTATTATTCACTAGTGAGTTATAGATTTTTTTTTTCAATTTTGTTGCTAGAGTTGCTTTGTTCTTAAAAAAGTTTCGATACAAAAAAGATCGTATTCAATCGTACTAATAAATTAATACACAAATATGGCTTGCTCATTTCATGCAACTTCGTATTTAAATAGATCATTTCAACTTGTACGTGTTTAATAAACAAAACTTTCACTCAAATATAACTTTGGTTTTCTCTGTAAAAACTTTAAATACCCCATTTTGTACGTGGCTAAAACGCTATCCACGACAAACCAAAGAAAAAGAAACCTAATTTTTTTAGTCCATGGCCGATCGCCATTGTAAGATGCGAGCGCATAGGAAAACGAGGCTGTATGGGCCTAGATCCTTTTGCCTTTTCCAAATTATATAAATAAAAAATTGGAAAACCAATTAATTTTCCCCGCCATTGCGAATGATTATTTTAAAATGATTTTTTAGTATTATTTATTCACAAGTGTGTTGAAAAACGTCGTATGATACACGTGTGTATTGATGATTACCGTCCTCGGCTCTCTTATGACCCTCGCCTACGGCTCGGGTCTCAATGGCGCCTCAGCGGTAATCACCAACTTTACTCACTTGTACCATAATGTACTATTATATACATACTGGCATACCTATAATATTTTATAAAAGAAAGTATACATTCATTTACAATAATTAAAGATAAAAAATGTCTTCTAAAGAGGAACCATGTAGGACAGCGCCTAGAAGACTGGCTACATTCCCTCTCTGGATAGCTAGGCCGATCTTTATATGTAATCTACTATATATATATGAAGCGCTCGTAGCCCTGCGGTGCCAGTGTGTTTGTAACGATCACACTGGTTAAGCAAAGTTGGGTGCGGTCAGTCAGTGGATGGGTGACCGCCTAGTGGCATTTATATTACGAGCGCTTCCGTGTTTCGGAAGGCACGTTAAATTGTTGGTCCCGGTTTTCGTTGTGTTACGCACAATGGAAGTCGTTAAGCCATGTCAGATACCCTTGGGTGGCTTGAAAAATTCTGACTGTTAAGTGGCCACTAGCTTAACACCATCTCCCAATCCGCAGTGGGCTCGCGTGGGAGATTATAGCCCACACTTCCTCATGTGTGAGGAAAGACCCTTAGCTCAGCAGTGGGCTGTTACGGGTTGATGATGATGACTATATAAAAATAAGTCGGGTTTTCCTTCCTGATGATTTAACTCCAGAACTGACGAACCGATTTCCATGGTTTTGCATTCGTTGGAAAGGTCTCGGGCTCCGCAAGGTTTATAGCAAAGAAAATTCAGCACCCGTGCGAAGCCGGGGTGGGTCGCTAGTTATAATTATAAAGCAGATAGTACTTACCCCTTTTCAACTTGCCACATAATAAATAACTAGCAGCGCCACCTTGTAGTTCCCTTTGCCGTAAGAATACGGGGATAACACATAGTTTATGTTAATCCGTGATATTGTAGCTTACTATTGGTGAAAGAATTTTTTTAATCGGTCCAGTACTTTTTGAGTTTATTCGTTACAAACATACAAAAATACAAATCATAATTTTGCATTTTATTAGTGTCGATGTAGATTATTGTAGATATAATTTGCTGACGATTTTATTTTGTAATAAAATTTGACAAATCCGACGTCTACATGCTGTTAATTTGTGCATGAGACAAAATACCTATTGGAATTTGACAACGGAATGAAAGATTAGTACTGAAAGGGTTAGAAGGCAGCAATCTATCTAATTGAAAAGTTGCTATGGCATGCGTTACAGGCCAGAGAAGGAATAAAGCCACATAAATAAAACAAGTATGCTCACGTCTGTACCTTACAGGGGGTCGGCAGAGATTCTCCTTTTACAAAAATAATAATGCAATTTTAAATTACACTCGCCAAACTGCAATGCAGTTTTTCGGCGAGACGCTCTTTTCATTAGTTAATAATTTGCCATAGAACCCTACACTTATCTAGTTATTCACTTATTTATAACATTATGTACTTGTTTACTTATCCTTAGTAAAATTTTCAAAGAAAAAATGTGTCAATTGTCAGTCTGTCTGTCAGAGCATTTGAGTATTAAACCAACAGGAGACGTCACGCGCACTAGTTTCTTCGCAAAAAAGTCTGCCAATTTCTGCGCGGGGGACGAGGAAACAAACACAAATAATGTTAAAACAAAAGCATTTTTTGACAAAACAATTAAACACTAGCTTGAACTAGGTGCACACAAATACATTCACCAATACAAGCACTCCGTGAACTCAAACAAACTAGTTGTATTTAACCGGTGTGCTCATTGACCGACACGTTTTTTTGGCAGAGTGGAACGCCTGTCAGTGGCGTCTCCGGTTGGTTTAATACTCAAAGGTCAGAGCATATATTATATTCGAGGAAAAGCATATATTATATCCCATTCCAGGAAATACTACATTTTTAAATCCCTAAACTTAATAGGTAGTGAGCCCAATATCCGATCGGGGTGGTGTTAAATAGTCATGCCTTAGAAGAAATATTAGAAGAATAGGAAAAGTAAGTCTGATGATTGACTAACTACTTATTCCGTTTAGATGTCCAAACATTACACAAATGAAAAAAAGATATACATCTGCCGACCCCTTGTTTAGTCGTGGGCTATATCCTACTAATATCCTACTATATAATATTATAAACGCGAAAGTTTGTATGGATGTATGGATGTCTGGATGGATGTTTGTTCCTCTTTCACGCAAAAACTACTGAACGGATTTTGATGAAACTCTACAGTTATATAGCTTATACATCAGAATAACACATAGGGTATATTTTATCCCCGTATTCCCACGGGAACGAGAACTACGCGGGTGAAACCACGGGGCGCTGCTAGTCTATAATAATATTAGATAAAAGATTTGCATTTCATTTATTTTTGTATGTTTGTTACCAATAAACTTAAAAACTACTGGACCGATTTTAAAAATTATTTCACCAATGGAAATCTAAAAGATCCCTGAGAAATGTAGGCTACATTTTGTTCCGGTATTCCCACGGGAACGTTAACCGCTAGTTATTTATATTCCTTTTGGGCGACCTTGGCCAGTTTTATTCCCAACACCAGTTCGTAATTGTTCAATAAAATGTTTATCCCGAAATTCGGAAAGTTATGCAAACCGCGAGAAGTATTTAGGAAATTCGCAACAAAACTCCGAAGTAGCCATTAAAAAGAAGTTAAAGTCATAGATGTGGAGCGTACAGAGACGATATGATTATATTGAGATATTTATTACCTACTAGCGACCCGCCCCGACTTCGCACGGGTGCAATGCTTATACTAAAACCTGCCTCTTAAATCACTCGTATCTAGTTTTAAAGATTTAAGCCTACATAGTGACATATGGATATAGGGACAGAGAAAGCGACTTTGTTTTATACTATGTAGTGAATAGCTTGTCCCGTTCCCGAGGGAAAATTATAGCCCGTGTTACTTAAAGAATTTTCAGAATCGGTCCAGTAGTTTCAGAGCCTATTAATATAGGTACAGAAATACAAAACAAACGAACAAAAATGTAACATTTCCTCTTTATATTAGACTAGTGCTATGGGCAGCCTTTGTCCTATACCACAAGGAATTCATTCAAACAAAAAAAAAAAAATCGGTCCAGTATGTTTAGGGTTCCGTACCAATTGCAATCTTTCATCAATGTTTTCATATTACGTTATCACGTAAAATTATTGTCAGTTAACTGACAATACAATACAATAACTCTTTATTGTACACCAAAAACAACACAATATGGATACCAACATTAACTAAAGTACAATAGGCAGTCTTATCGCTTTTAGCAATCTCTTCCAGACAACCTTAGGGTGGATGAAACTGAGAGATTAGAACTAGGGTAGACGGTGCACTATATATTGACTGACTGACTTTACAGACAAACATTTTTTTTTATCTTTGATCGCCCATGGGCCCTCTATCGAGTTTAATCTTTGTCCAAAAGAGCGCGTTTGTTTCCACGCAGATTGTTTTGAAAGTCGTTAAAAAATGCCAACCATTCGAGTCTTTCAGATATTCGCCGCATTCCGGCCATTACACCCTTTTGTATTTTTTATTCTATTTATAGCTTACTAGCGGTAATACGGGAATAAAATATAGCCTATGTTACTCAGGAATATTGTAGCGTTCTTTTTTTTTTAGTTTCATCGTAACATACAAAAATACAAATCTGTCTTCTTTATTATAATATGAAAATAATAATCTCACGCCTTTTATATAATAATCCTACTAATATTATAAATGCGAAAGTTTGTTTGGATGGATGTCTGGATGTATGGATGTATGTTTGTTCCTCTTTCATGCAAAAACTACTGAACGGATTTTGATGAAACTTTACAGTTATATAGCTTACTAGCGGCACGCCCCGGCTTCGCACGGGTGGACATTTATTTTTTCAACATTTTGGGATGCACAAACAAATTTCTCCTAGCAACCCATAGTAAATTATAAAAAAAAATTGACTTTGTATGGAGACTTAAAGAATATTTGTGCCAAGTTTCAAGTTGATAGACGAAAAAAAACACTCTTCTCTATACCAACTTCAACTTCACTTTTAGGAAATGATTTTAAAATAATACAAAAATACGTTTCTCATCATTTATTTTTAAGAGTATTTGTGATAAGTTTCAAGTTGATAGACGTAAAAAAACCACAACGTTTCCATACAATCTCCAACCCCGTTTCACCCGTGAGTTTTGAAAAATCGAGATATACCTACTTGTCTTGTTGTTTGTTTTGAGGAGTATTTTTACAAAATTTCGAATTGTTACATCCAAAAATGAAGGTATTCATGCAGACTTCGACCCCCAAGGGGATGAAACCCCTTGGACTTTGGAGGATGGTTTTCGATAAATCCTAGAACTAATATATCAAGTTTATGTTCAAGAATATTTGTAAAAAGTTTAAAGTTGATACACGCAGAAATCACACTATCCCATACAAACTTTATCCCCCTCTTTCCCCCTTTTAAGAGATGATTTTCAAAAAATCCAAAAACACGTGTCTCATCAATCATCATTTATTTCTAAAAGTATTTGTGCCCAGTTTCAAGTTGATAAGACGTAAAAAACAACACGTCTCCATACAAACTTCAACCCCCACTTTCACCCCCTTGGAGAAAGATTTTCAAAAATCTTAGAACTAATATCTCATAGTTTATTTTCAGAAGCATTTGTACCAAGTTTCAAGTTGATGAACGCAAAAAATAAACTTCTTCGTATCAACTTCAACCCCTACTTTCATCCGTTTAGGGGATGATTTTCGAAAAATCCAAAAATATGTGTCTCATAATTTATTTTTAAAAGTATTTATGTAAAGTTTAAAGTTGATAGACGTAAAAAACAACACGTCTCCATACAAACTCCACTCCCCTGTTTCACCCCCTTAGGGGATGGTTTTTGAAAAATCCGGAAATACGTGTCTTGTTGTTTGTTTTGAGGAGTATTTTTACAAAGTTTCGAATTGATACACCCAAAAATTAAGGTTTTCCATACAAACTTCATCCCTTACTTTCACCCCCTTGGAGGATGATTTTCAAAAAATCCTAGAACTAATATTTCATAGTGTGTTTTGAAGAGTATTTGTGATAAGTTTAAAGTTGATACACGCAGAACTCACACTATCCCAAACAAACTTCAACCCCCTCTTTCACCCCCTTAAGGATTGAATTTCGTAAAATCCTTTCTTAGCGATCATCTACACTATAAACGTAACCTACACACAAAATTTCATGTTTCTATGTTCAGCGGTTTGGGCTGGGCCTTGATTTTTAGATTTAGCTTCTCCTTTTATATATATATATATATACCTCAGAATAACACATAGGCTATATTTTATCCCCGTATTCCTACGGGAACGGGAACTACGCGGGTGAAACCGCGGGGCGCTGCTAGTATGAAATATATATAGAATTATAGAGATATATATTTCCGATCCAGTGGCGTTTGATTGTTACAGGACTAATGTGAAAAGTACAAAATTCACTCCTCACAAACACTAACTCAAACTAAATAATCTCACGCTTTTTACCCCCGAGGGGGTAGGCAGAGGAGGCACCAAAGAAAATAATAGAAAAAACCGGACAAGTGCGAGTCGTCATCACGCATGCAGGATTTCACCAATAGAAAGCTACAATAGTCCTGAGTAACATAGGTTGTTTTTCCCGTATTCCCACGGGAACGGCAACTACGCGGGTGAAAACGCGGCGGAATAACATATAAACATTGCATACAAGTAAATACGTACAATTTGAAATTATAAAACACAAAATGCCAGGATACCTCCAATCCGGATATCAATCGGAATCCCCGTATCCGGACCTCGAGTTGCGGACGAAATATAAAACTGTCCGGACGCGAGCTTTAAAACGTTGAGCTACTAAGAATTCAATGAACAACCAGGTATCTAACGCCTAAGATATATAATAAGATTCCATATTTAAAAGAAAATCACATTAGTTGTAAACAAACGCTAAATAATCTTAAGAACGTTTTTCTCGAATATATATGCTAGCAGACAGACAGACTTACAATTGACACATTCTTTCTTAGTAAGAGTTATAATAAACATAGGTAAATATGTACATATTGTTATAAATAAGTGAATAGATAAGTGTAGGATTCTATGGCAAAATAATAACAAAAGAAAAGAGCGTTATTCTCGCCGACAAACTGCATTGCAGTTTGGCGAGTGCTTTGGCGAGTGTAATTCAAAATTGTATTATGCCGACACATTGGCCCCATCCCACATCGATGCCACCTCTGTGGGCGCTGGCGCGGCGGCTGCGGCCGCTGAACGCCTGAAGCGGCGCAAATATGCCGACCTCAATGAGGGCTACATGTTTGTGCCGTTTGAGGTGGAGACCATGGGACCGTGGGGTCCGGGGGCGCGGCAGCTCCTCAAAGAGCTGTCAGTGCGTTTGGTCGAGGCTTCAGGTGACCAGAGGGCTGGCAGCTATCTCTGTCAAAGGATCAGCCTAGCTATCCAGAGAGGGAATGCTGCCAGTCTTCTGGGCACTGTCCCACATGGTTCCTCTTTGGAGGACATTTTTTATCTGTAATTATTGTAAATCAATGTATATTTTCTTTGTAAATAAATGTATATTTGTAAAAGGAATAATAAATAAAAAAAATGCGCCGACAACTCACTGCACTGAAATTTAGTAGTAATTGCCTCTAGATATTCTACGAAAGTTACCAGCTATTATGGTGAGAGAATGTCAAAATATACTGGATGATTTTTTTTACCGTCTGGAAAAAAATATGACGTATAAGGTATCTAGAGCCGAAGTTATACACGAGATTAATTGTTGAATATAGTCATGTTTAGTACAATTTACAAAATCAAGAAAACTACGCACAGTACTACGCGCAGCTGGCGGTTGTAGGTAGATTGCGCATAAATGGAAGCTACGAGCTTGTTTCTTTTTAAAATACTATTTCAAATATCATAGTGTGTATTATTGACTACAGTTGAGTAATGTATATTAGATAAAGCAACAAATAAAAAATTTTGAGAAAAAAATTTTTTTTTAAGTAACATTGCCAAATGAATCTATTACACTTACCTATCACACCACATTTTTTTCCAGACGGTAAAAAAAGTCACCCTGTATAGTACCTACCAAAAATATTTATAACCAAATAGAATTCTTAAGACAAAACCCAAAAGTAAGCAAAAATGTATTAAAAACTAAAATTAAAAGCCTGTTTTTGGAAACTTAGATAAATGTGTCATAGCATGGTAATTAATTAAGAACAAGTTAGGTATATTCTGATTATGATGTATCTATGCAATAAAAAACTGTACTGAATATACTCGTAAACTAATAAACATTATTCAATTGTAGTAAATATTACACACTGAAATATTTGAAATAGTATTTTAAAAAGAAACAGGCTTGTGGCTTCCATTCATGCGCAATCTACCTAAAACCACCAGCTGCTACATAGTATTGTGTGTAGTTTTCTAGAATTTGTAAATTACATTAAAAATGACTATATTTAACAATTAATCTAGTGTATAACTTCGGGTCTAGATACCTTATACGTCATTTTTTTTTTCATAAAATCATCCAGTATAGTGTTTCGTAGCTCTTGGCGAAAGTCGATGCGACCACCAGAATCGGAAGATTGAAATTTTCTGAATTCCCCCGTTTACCAATCCTGTGGTCAACATCTGCGAAATGCAATTCTGTTACATTTATAAGTATGTATCTTGAATTGGAAAAGCTATGGAGGATGTAACGTGCCTCGATAAAATGTTTCTTCATTTTATCATGTTAGGTACTAGCTTTTGCCTTCAGAAAAAAATAATATACGATGATCTTGTTTATCAATCATCTCTCTCTCTTTTATCAAGATCGGTTTAGAGGTAAGTAAGGAAGTAAGTAACAACTCTTTATTGTACAGCAATAAAAATATGCAACAAGTGCCACAATGATAAAAAAAAAGTATCTACAATGGGCGGTCTTATCGCTTTAAGCGATTTCTTCCAGAAAACCTTAGGATGGATGTAACTGAGATAAACAGATGAAGGTAGGTGGTTTTTGCGAAAATTTACAAATTAGAGGTCCAAAGAATATTCTTACTCTTGAAAAGCGGGTCCAAGGAATGGAAAACCTGTAGACATTAATATTATATACATGTTTGTGTACGACTGTATGAGTTCTAAATAAATAAAATAAAAATAAGATAAAATAAATAAACTCTTGCGCATTTTTTTAGGTAGTTTGCTTCTTTTTTTAAATCTTGGCAGACTGACTGATCGATCAACACACAGGCGAAACCGCTGCATCAAAAAGAGTGGAATTTTTCATACAGTTTCCTTAAATTACGTAAGTGAGCACTAAGAAGAGATTTTTGGAAATTCCCACGGGAACGATAAGAAAAAGTTTCCAACGAGGGCCGCGCCGCTGGTCACCAGCTAGTCAATTCTATAAAAACCTATCAAATTCCAATCGGGAAATAGCTGCCCAAATGAATAGGTTTGCTCTATTCACAAGTTAATTGCTTTTGATTTGAACTAGTCTTTGTGCCCGACTTTGCTTGACCCCGTTTGGAAGTAATAAAAAGCTCCTTACCATAATGACAGCTTAGAAAGGCTCCAATTGAACTGTGACAAAGCATGCCGAATAAGCCCCCGGTGTAGAGTTAAGGAGTGTTAGATAGGACAGGATTACAGGTACAAAATGAATTCAATCTCAAAATTTTTATATTTCGGAAGAAAAAAAAGCAGTGATAGCCCTGACGGTTAAAGAGCCGGCCGAAAATCAGTGAGGCTCGGGTTCGAATCCTGGCATGCACCAATGAGTTTTTCAAAACTTACGTACATATTTATCACTAGCTCGACGGTGAAGGAAAACATCGTGAGGAAACCCGCAGGTCTCAGAATTAATTCTGAGACATGTGTAAATAGACTCGGTCCGGCGATGGGCTCACCACCTATCACGTTTAGGGGTCCAATATATCTCGTGAAAAGTGGGTATATCCAGTAATGGAATACCTCTGCCTACCCCCTCGGGGATAAAATGCGTGAGTTTTTTTTTAAATACATTAAACTCTAAAGGCTAGTTGTAAAATAATAATTAATTAATTGTAATTTTAAATTTGAGTTTCTTGCTGGTTCTTCTTGTACTGCATTTTGAAACCAGCAACTCATCAAAGAAATATACAACCTCCATGGACGAGTTCAGAGTCCTTTGTTTCTAGACTATTGAAGTTTTTAAGAGTATTTTTTCTAACTACAGAAATAAATGAATGTAGGATCTTTTTACGTGCAATTGAATAATACTGGCAGGCTTTAATTGAAATTGTGTGTGTCAATATGGGAGTTGAAAATAAAAGATATCGGTAGCATAACGGAAAACAGGTTTTTATTATTTTCTTAGATCCGCCCTTACATGAATTTTGAGATTCAGTTTGAGTAGGAATTCTGTCAACATTTTGCCACTTCTAAATGTAATTCGCTCTGCAATCTATACAAAGACTGTCCCATTGTCAGTTTCACCCCTTGACTGAGTTATGTGTATTTCCTGGCTCGCTGTCGTCTATTGTCGATTCGATTCGGGACCCGGTCGATTTCTAATGATAAGGTTAATGACCCTATTATGTAAGAACAATTGGCTTCTAAGGCGACTAAGGCAAGAAAGGAATAGGTACCTACCTTATTATAAAATTTTCTTGTTAAGTCAAAATTTTTTTTTTCCTTTAGGTACAAAAAGTACACTAAGAAATGTAAATAGTCTAATAACAAGGCACTCTTCTCGTCCATGAAGATTGGCTAAATGTAAACAGCAGCCCATCTCCACCTACGAGTTGCTGGTTCCAAATTCAGTACCCCGAGAAGAACCAGCAAGAAACTCAACGGCAGCTCTTTTTAATCTCATGTCTGCCTCCTGAGCCGGAGGTCGTGGGTTCGATACCCGCTCGGGGCCAACATTTGTGTGCATGAACATGTCTGTTGGCTTCGTGTCTGGTCGTTTAATATTTATTTTAAGTATGTTCATCAGTTGTTTAGTACCCATAGTACAGGCCCTGCCTAGTTTGGGACTAAATAACTGTTTGCGAATTGTGTCCCACAATAAAACAAAGTAATTAAATTAATTTTATTGAAACTTAACCTCTAAGACCAAGCATCCGAGACACAATAGATTTTTAATTGTGTCTCGGTTCCAATTTGAACCCGCGGTTCTTTACAGATTAAGAGTAGCAAGCACACCCATGCCTAATGTTAATAATGATTAGTATTATCATAAAAGTCTAACCATCAAAAGCTTACTATCCAATAATACTTATTCGGTAAAAGCAGGTGGCAATCCACCTTGCAGGCAGGTGTAGCCGCGGCAAAAACTATACTCTCACGTCACCTGTTGACGCATCTTTGGAATTATTGAAACTACTGTTATTGGCTATTCTTTAAGGAGTAGATTTTCTATAGTTATTGCTTATTATTTTATGACATTATTAATAACTTAAACGTTTAAAACGTGGGAGAGCCATGCTTCGGCACGCTTGGGCCGGCTCGACCGGAGTGATACCACGGCCTCACAGAAAACCAGCGTAAAGCAATGCATTGCGTTTCGTTGAGAGAGTGAGGAGGCCCCAATCCCCCCTCCCCCTCCCCACCCCTCGCCCTACTCCCACCTCAAAGGCCGGCAACGCACTTGTGACTCTTGAGTTGCAGGTCATGGGCGACGGACGTCACTTACCATCAGGTGACCCGTCTGCTCGTTTGGCCCCATTTTTATCATAAAAAAAAACTGTATACCTAATATACTAGGTATTTATTATTGCATTTTTTTTATTTTGTGATATTGACTTTAACTTTTATTGTTTTTATACTTATCCTCGTGAGGAAATACCCTTAGTTCAGCAGTGGGCTGTGACGGTGATGATGATGACGATGATGAATTTTGTCACGGAATATTAGGAAAAAAAAATCGCCATTCGTTTCCGTCTGTCTATCTAAACTTCTGGATGGTTTATATACAATATGTAACAGAATAAGCGCAATTCCTGAAATTAGTTTGTTCAGTATCGACTACTTAATCAATTTCATCATTTTTCATCATTCATTTGAAGTCTAAGTCACAATGTTTTATTCGAAGTAGGGATTTACAAGGTCCACTTATTGAACGTAATTTCAACTCCACCGCTTCAGTAAGTATTTTTGAGGAAAAGAAGCGGGGCAAGAAACTCCTCAACACAGTTTGATGAAGCAGGAAGACAGCTTCTTGAGGAAGAAAATCAAAAGAAACTAAACCACAGAAACAACTGTCAAGTACTCTATTTAAAACATAGCAATTAAAAAGAACCCGTCCACGTAGTACCAACTAGTGTCATACATCTATCTCATTAGATTTTCCAACTAAGTTTTTAGCTTCAGCCAACAAGGTGCTTCCCCTTAAGCTGGGGACACCTGCAGCCGCGCGTGCGGAGGCTGCATCTTAACCACTGCTTATGGAAGACGTGTTTCGAGATTTTCAAGTTATAAGCGGTAGCGGTTAAAAAAGTAAAAATATTTTATTTTCTGTAAGTACAAAAAGTACACTTATAAAAGTCAATAGTCCAATAACAGGCACTTGTCCATGAAGATTGGCTAAATGTAAACAGCAGCCCATCTCCACCGACGAGTTGCTGGTACCAAATGCAGTACCCCGAGAAGGACCAGCAAGAAACTCTACTCGGTTTACAAAAGACTAGCGGGCGACCAACGGCGTTGCTCGAGCGGATAGTTTTTTTCTCCTTCTCTTGAGAAAATCCAGAAACCAATTTTTTATTGTCACTTACGTCATTAAGGGAACCTTTATTTAAAATCTTTGATGCATAAACTCAGCGTAGGATTACAAATTCTAAGGCGGACTTGCACAAACCAGAGTTAACCATTTAACTCTGAGTTAACTGCTAACCCAGGGTTAACTAGTGTCAAAATGTATGGAACTGTCATCCTTAACCCGGGCTTAACGATTTAATTTTTTAACCCTAGACCGTGCAAGTGGGCCTAGTGTATTTGGCATTGTCATTTGTTTTAAAAAAACTGACTGTTGTCGAAAAAAGAACAGATGCTAAGTGGCTTACCAAGCATCACCTGTCATGATCTTGTAGCAACGTATTTTTTTTTTTGTACTTACATAAGATTTAAGGTATTACTACAACAATTATGATTGATATAGATTCCAAATTGTCAAAAATAAAAGATAACTTTAATTATCCTTGAATACAATTTTTTTTCTACATTACTCTATTGTCTCTGCCTACCCCTTCAGGAAAAAGGCGTGGGAATATGTATGTACGTTTCGTATTAGAAACTTATACTATTGATTAAAAGAAAAACATGGAATTAAGATTAAAACTATATTTCATTCTTAGATCCTGTGACTTGTACCATACGACTTTTCCGACGCAACACTGAACCGTAATGTCCGCAAAAAGCTAATTAGCTGAGCTATCACCTGTGAGAGCGTGCTCTGCTACAACCGCTTTGTTTGCTATCTCTACATAAGTGCTCAGTTCACTAACAATAATAATGATTGGGTACGATTCTTATTTTAAGCGACTAAACTTATTTTAGTTTAGTCCTGTCCTTGTCTTACCTCAAAAAAAGAAAAGGTATAGAAGATAACCTACCGACTCTGGAACAGAGAAGAAAAAGAGGATATCTTATGGAAACTTATAAGATACTAAACGGACATTACAATGTAAAAAATATTAAGGGCCTTTATACAATGAATCCAAACAAACGGTTAAGAGGGCACTCGTTGAAGCTGACCAAACCTCTATGTGCAAGCAACCCCAGAACACACTTTTTACCACATCGTGTCACCAACATATGGAATGCTTTCCCAGAAACAGTGATAAGTGCCCCATCAGTGAACTGTTTTAAAAATAAACTTGATAAACATTTTAAACAATGAACAGACGTGCAGTGATGTACACGCATCAGCTCAAGAGCTGCTACTGTATTAATTAAATAATAATAATAATAATTTAGTTCTGTCAGAGGCACTAATTGACAGGACTAATTTTATTGTGACAGGAATAAATATCTTTAGTCTCTTTTATTTTCTAGGAGAAATAAAATGTCAGAAGTAAACTAAAATAAATTTAGTCGTTGTAAAGCAGAATCGAATCCATTAACTAGCCAAGCTGAAGTGGGAATGGGCAGGCCACGTTTTTTATATCCAGTCAGATAGATGAGCACAAATCTGCACCAACGACTGGCCGAAGATGAGGCAGACCTTGAAGAAGATGGCGAGATTATCTGGACGCCTTCTCAAGGACTCCTAAATAAAAGTCAACAGTTTTTTTTGTTTTAAGATTGTCTATCATTAATCAATGCCGCATTAAATTCAACCTCCTGGTTCATCGTATTAACGCGTTACACCCGAGGGGTCGGTAGAGGTATTCCGTGATACCCTTGGTTGGTTTAAAAATTCTGACAGTTGGGTAGTCCACTTACACAAAAATAACATAACATATTAAAGCAAATGTATTATAGCTATACGCCATTTTTAAAACCAAAACAATATAAAAATTTTATAGGCGCTAGTTTTCCTTGTTAAGAAATAATTTCCTTGTTATCACAAAATTCTACGCGAATGCAAAAACCTCGCTTAATGGTAGGGATGGGATTGCTACTTTTAAATCATTCTCATTTGATAAGATCTTACTTTTACTACTGACTTTACATTTAAAATTTTACAGGCAGTACTTTATACATAAGAAGAGCAGTGATAGCCCTTACGGTTAAAGAGCCGGCCAAAAATCAGTGAGGCTCGGGTTCGAATCCTGGCATGTACCAATGAGTTTTTCAAAAACTTACGTACATATATTTATCACTAGCTCGACGGTGAAGGAAAACATCGTGAGGAAACCCGCAGGTCTCAGAATTAATTCTTAGACATGTGTAAATAGACCCGGTCCGGCGATGGGCTTACCCACCTATCACGTTTAGGGGTCCAATGTGTCTCGTGTAATGTGGGTATATCCAGTAATGGAATACCTCTGCCTACCCCCTCGGGGATGAAAGGCGTGAGATTATATTTATTTATTACTTTATACATAACTAGCGACCCGCCCCGCCTTCGCACGCGTGCAATGCTAACACTAAAACCTTCCTCTTGAATTACTCTACCTATTAAAAAAAACCGCATCAAACTTTAAAGATTTAAGCATAAATAGGGATATAGGGATATAGAGACATAGGGATATAGGGACAGAGAAAGCGACTTTGTTTTATATACTATGTAGCGATATACCTAATAAAACTCTAACAGGTTCGTGTCTGTACATAAAATATTTAAAAAAAATACCGGCAATGTAGATAGATCATTGATATAGATATGAAAACACCTGTTTTTGAAATTTTTGTCTGTTTGTCTGTCTGGTTGTGCAAGCATCATGCAAAAATTTAGTGGACGGATTTTGCTCGAATTTGGTGTGGAGATAACTGAGTAGCTGGGTCAACATCTAGAGTACTGATGTTGACTCAGATCACATGTAATCTGAGGCAACTTGTGATTTGAGGCTTTCTTAATTACTTCCCGAGGTGTGAAATAAAAACGTTATTCTTATAATCAATTCATACTAAATTGGGTTGGGTACATATTTATTTTTATTTTTCACTGTCGTATTCCTCTGTGCCGGAAGAAATTTGCTCTAATACATTAACATTCATATAATTTAGTTTGTAATACGCCATTTTGCAAACTTGTTTATCATTGAACATTCATTTCATATGATATTTCACATGGTACTCATAAAATTACCCATCTCTACTTCATGGCTCAAAACTTCACAGTATAACTAGATCCAAAGGTTTACTACAAGATCGTTAGAAGTTTGAAGTGTTGTCATATTAAAACTTCGAGTGCCCGAAGCACTTCACATTTTGCTCGCAATAAGGGTACCGTGTGTGTAAAGTTTTTCAAAAAGTGGGAGATTCACTAGAGGTATGGCAAACTTGAATGAGGGTGGCTACAAAAAACCGGACAAGTCCGAGTCAGAATCACCCACTGAGGGTTCCGTACAAATTTATAGATACTCGTACATATGATAAATTGGAATCGAGTCTCGCAGTATGATTGATTAATTAGTCTAAATAAAGACTATAATTTTTATCATTTAAATAAGTAAGTACAAATGTATAGTTTTCAGATTTTTCCCTGTATTTTATGTAGTAAAAGACCATATTCTTTGCTAAATTCCATAGTTCTAGGTCAACGGAAATATTTTATTTTTTGTTTGTGTGTTCCGAAAATGGGCACCCAAACTACTGGACCGATTTTTATAAATTATTTCACCATTTGAAAGCTTACTTTTATGGCAGTAACATGGGCTATAATATTCCCACAGGAATGGAACTTACTGGTGAAATCACGCGGAACAGTTAGTATTTCATAACGTAGCAAACAATATGCTCTTCATGTACAGTCAAGAGCACGTGGAGATTGACACATTGGACTTTGTAATGTTCTTATTACAATCGCTTTAGAGGTCTAAAGTTTCATGTGCTATTGACTGTACTTTAAGATGTAGGCATCGCCAGAAAATGTTTTTTTTTTGGAAATTCCCATGGAAACAGAGGAAAACGGAATAGTAAATAAAAACCAGCAAAAACAGAAGGCAAAGCCTCCATCGCGTATCATACGTTAGTCACAAGAGTTGATGTGATCAGTGATCACCATTCTATATCTTGCAACTCATGCTTCATGTGCTATTGACTGTACTTCCTAGCTTTAGTGAACCAATCTATGGGACGGTCAAGCGGCCGAAAACAAGTTTCAAAAGACCCAATTCTCAAAACAACCGACTTTTTTTTCCGAAATTATTTACGTCCGCTGCTAACAGTGAGTTGTTACGGGGTGACGAATGAATGGAGTTTGAACAGTGCCGTAACTAGGGTCACAGCGGTGGCCTAGCACAGGGCGCCGATTCTGGAGGGGCGCATAAATGACCAAACCATGACCAAGTTTAATTTCTAAAATGTAGAAGCGCCGTAGATAGATAGACAAAAAATTTATTTACTTGTACAGCACATAAACAGGTTCATAAAACAATCGTCAGGTACCTACAACTACGTACTTACTACAATCACAAGTTTACGCAACTTATATGTTTTTTACTAAAGTAAGTTAGTAACAACTCTTTGATATACACCAATAAAAATAAGCAATAAGTTACTCAGTGATTTTAAAAAATTGCAATAGGCGGTAATAGTACATTATGATATAAGTGCGGTAGGTTGAAAATTACAGCCGAGGCGATATTGCTACAAGTAAGCAGAGGCTGTAATTATCAAAGCGCACGTATGTCATACGACGTTTTATAACACATTTGCGAGGAAATAAAATAAAACTCCGACTATGGTAAACGAATAAAAACAATACAGCGTTAAGAAAAAGCGCGCGGCGCGCATCATCATTTTTTTTAGACAAAGGCACAAAAAACAGCCAGTATTACTAATAAAGTAAATTATTATTTTTGTGTTTTTATTACAGATTAATTGGTTGTAATATACTGTCAAAATTAATGAAATTAAATAATTATGTACATAAATATTTCTTTATTATATTTTACCTCCCAAAGTTAATTGTAATCGTAAAATGTTGACAACTTTTTTGACATAAAAACTCTTTGCTGAGATTTTAAAAAGTACCGTTCGTTTTAAGACGGAGCATCTTGATAAACCGTGCATTTTACTTTACACTTACCGCACTTGGGCGTAATGAGATACAATACGATATTGAAATTGGTGAAATAAGACACCTTTTACGAGCAAATGTGTTATAAAGTACGTTTACTTACTCAAAAAAAATATTTTTTTATACCTACATTGTCCGTTTTATTGAAAGAGCCGGATAAAATCATAGCGAGGACATGTATCAATAACTTAAAAAAATATCACCTAGGTACACAGGAATTTATCACCATCTTGAAGATGAAGGAAAGCATCGTGAAGAAATCCCAGGTCCCTGAATTAATTTTGTGGTATATTTAACAGCATCGCAGTCCGACGATGGTGTCGTGAAAACTCTTTTGTGTTTTTGACTTTTAATTTTCTTATCTGTTCGCAAACTGTCGAAAAATAACATCAGTCTCAAATGCACGTTTTTTATTTGATTTATTCCGTAAAATAATGGCGACCGTGGATTTAGGCAAACTAAAACAAGAACGAACCATAATTCGGAGAATTTTCACGAGAAAAGTAAATGATATTAAAAAGCTCGTAGAAAATGTCGAATTCGATCATGAGGGTGTCATGGCCGTTATGGAGGTGTTAGAACCAAGGGTCCAGACCATGTTTGATCTGGACGAACAAATCTATAACATCCTTCTTCAGAGCGGCGATGAAGGTGCTATTGAGGCTGACGTCGACCAGGCGGATAATTACAGATTAGAGTGGGTAATGTTAAAGAAAAGGATAGAAAAGGTTTATCCACTCAAGAGTGATCGTATGAATTACAGTTTCAAGTCAGTAAGTAGCTGTAATGATTATAATGGAAATACTGACTTGAGCGTTGCCGAGAATAAACGAACCAGAAAATACAATTTACCGAAATTAGAAATGAAGAAATTTGACGGTAATATCAAGAATTGGTTGTCGTTCTGGGGGCAATTTAAGAAAATTGATCAAGATGAGGATATGGACGATGATGACAAGTATCAATATCTTTTACAGTCTATGGAGTTTGGCACTGAAGTTAGGGCTATTGTAGAGAGCTTTCCCCCATCAGGAGTCAACTATCGCCATGCTTTAGATCAATTAAAAGCACGTTTCGCGCGTGACGATATCTTGATAGAGGTGTATGTCAGAGAACTTTTGAACTTGGTACTCTTGCAAGCTAAAGGAAATCACTTATCATTAACAACTCTATATGATCAAATTAGTGCTCAGATTAGGGCCTTAGAATCACTAGGTGTAACTAAAGAAAAATATTCAGCTTTCATTTACCCCATGTTAGAGTCTGCATTGCCGTGTGAAATACTGAAAACATGGGAAAGGAGTCGCCCTGCATTACATAAGTCAGAGAGTGCAGATAAGGACTTAAGTAATTTGCTTCTATTTTTGAAACGAGAGGTCGATAGTGAGCAGAGAGTAAATATGGCACGATCCTCGTTTAATGTCGCGACTGGAAGAATAAATAATCCGGAGATTCCTGCTGCTGAATGTTTGATTGATAATATTAAAAAGCCTGATGTGAAGCAATGTATTTTCTGCGAGAAAACATCACATGGAAGTATAGAATGTAACAAGTTGCAAAAAATGAGTATTGAGCAAAGAAAAGACTTTTTGATAAAGAAAAAGGCATGTATTATATGTTTAAAAGTAGGTCACATTGCCAGATTTTGCAGAGCTTACACAAAATGCTGCATTTGTTTCAAGCGCCATTCCGTAATTCTGTGCTCAGGCAAAAGAGAGGAGACGAGCACATCGCCACCATCTGCGAACGACACCGTCAGCAATAGTACTGCTCAGTCGCGATGTGTTACGCTTCTTCAAACACTGGTGGTGACGATAATTAACGGCGAGAAACAAATTACGGTGAGAGCTTTATTTGATTCGGGTGCGCAACGTTCCTATCTCAAGAAATCTGTCGCGGAGAGTTTAGGGCTAAAACCTGTAACTAAAGAATCTTTGAGTCATTTCCTATTCGGCGGCATCCAGACGAAGAGCGAAGAACACGATGTTTACGATTTTACCATACAAAGTTTGGATAAAACATTTAATTTCAAGTTGTCAGCTTTATCCCAGAATCGTATTTGTGGTAACATTCCATTTGTTGATTTACGTGACGTGACATTGTCAAATATGTTAAAAGAAAATAATGTGTCATTAACAGATAAAGGCATTGACAACTCAGAAATAGGTTTGTTAATAGGCGCCGACTTTATAGGACGTTTTATGACCAAAGAGTTTTTATGTTTACAAAATGGGCTAACTGCGATTAGGACTAAGCTAGGGTGGACAATAATAGGACAACAGGCTGGCGTTTCATGTTATATTAACTCCTTGTTTTGTTCACCAGGTTTAGATACGTTTTGGTCTCTTGAAACTTTAGGTATCCGAGATCCGATTGAAGTACAAAGCACACAAGAAAAAGAAGCTCAAGTGTTAGCAGATTTTGAAAGCAACGTGACAATAAATGAACAAAAACGGTATGAAGTTAATCTACCATGGAAGACAGGGCATGAAAACTTACTCAGTAATTACAATTTAGCTAAAGGACGGCTACTGAGTACTACAAAGCGTCTTGAATCACTTGGTAAGTTACGCGATTATGACGCCGTGTTCAATGAGTGGAAGGAGTTAGGCATTATAGAAACTGTTTCTGAATCTGAAACTAATCATAGCTCCGGTCATTATCTCTCGCATCATGCAGTTATTAATGAGGCTAGGCTCACGACAAAAATAAGGCCAGTATTCAACGCATCGGCTAAGGATGGAAAAAAACGGTCGTTGAACATGTGTCTTGACAAGGGCATTAATTTAATTGAGAATATTCCGAAGCTTCTCGCTAGGTTGGTATGGTAGAAGAACGTCACAAACAGTTACAACATGCTGGTAGTAACATTGTTATTGCTGATATTAGGCAAAGATTTTGGGTGATTGGCATTAGACTTCTGGTGAAGTCAGTTATATCTAAATGCTTAATATGCCGAAGATTTTCAGCAAAACGTGTTGAAACTGCAACAGCGCCACTACCATACGATAGAGTCAACTGTTCAGCTCCATTTGAAATCACTGGTGTGGATTTAGCTGGACCGCTATACTTGCGTGGCGGTGAAAAATGCTGGGTTGTTTTATATACTTGCGCAGTGTATAGAGCAGTACACTTGGAGCTCACGAAAAGTTTATCAACTACAGATTTTCTTATGACTTTACGGAGGTTTATCGCTCGTCGCGGGAGAGTGAGAGTAATCATGTCCGATAACGGGACGAATTTTGTGGGTGCCAATAATTTATTTTCTGGTATTGATTGGAACGATGTCCACAGATATTCCAATATCGTTCGAATTAAGTGGAAGTTTAATGTACCTTCTGCTCCATGGTGGGGTGGTTATTGGGAACGGTTAATTAAAATTCTAAAGGATCTATTAAGAAGGGTATTAGGTAAATGCTCAGTTACTTACGAAGAATTGCAAACACTTCTTTGTGACTGTGAAGCTACAATGAACGGGCGGCCATTAACCTATGTAGAAGATGACAAGGCATCATCATTGGAGCCACTCACACCGATGTGTTTTCTGCATTTGTTACCTTCGTCAGATGTCACCGATTTAGATCAAGTTGATAGTCGTAATTTAAACTGTCGACTTCGATATTTACAAAAATTACGAGATGATTTTAAACAAAGGTTTCAATATGAATATTTAACTTGTTTACTACAAAAGGGTAAACAAAAAATTGGTGATCTAAAGATCGGTGATGTGGTTCTCATTGAAACGGAAGAGAAAAGATTAAAATGGCCTCTTGGGTTAGTCGTTGATCTCTTTAAAGGAAGGGATGGAGTATGTCGCGCGGCTCAACTTAAGACAGCATCGGGTATAAAAGAGAGACCATTAAAAAGGTTATATAAGTTAGAGGTGTCAATTGTAGATTTTACAACGAAGGATGAGAAGGTTAGTGGGGAACAACAAAAAACTCGATATGGTAGAGTTGTAAAAGTGCCCAGTCGATTAAATATTTTTTGAATTAGATTAAATTTTGTTTCTTCGATTGTTGCCTTATATTCTGTTAATGATGCATGAGTTAGGCACTAGTTAATTATAGTTTTGGTTTAATTGTAATTTAACATTGTAAATGGTGTTCAGAATTGTTTTGCGTGCGGAGGATGTCGTGAAAACTCTTTTGTGTTTTTGACTTTTAATTTTCTTATCTGTTCGCAAACTGTCGAAAAATTACATCAGTCTCAAATGCAAGTTTTTTATTTGATTTATTCCGTAAAAGATGGGCTCATAATCTATTACGTTAAAGGGTATAGGTATATACTGGGTATGTCGAGAAATGAAATAACACTGCCTCTATAAGCATAATTTATTGTTTGTTTTATAAGGGCTTGGTAAAATCAGAACATTTTTCAAAGGCGCTATAGAAGCTAGCACGGGGCGCATAAAAACCTAGTTACGGCACTGACTGGGACGAGTAAAGACGCGAGTCATCGCATCACCCTCGAAGGATTCTTATCTGGTCGCCCTTTGCAAATTAATTGGATTTTTACTTGCCTTTGTTTCCACAAGTTTCCGTCTAGTTGCCTTTAATTGGGATTCTTTGGCGACAGAGATGGGCCTCCCGTTTTTTCATTGCATTATCTTGGGAGCTTGGGAGTTAATTGTTTGGGGAATATTTTAAATTAGGAAATTTTGATTGTCATCTCTTGTTTTACTTCAACATTTTTTTATTTTAAAATCAATTTTTAACTCACTAAAAAATATTCAACACTTAGGTACAGCGTTCTGTATTTTTACTTGCGTCAATAAATTAAAGGTGTTGCTGATTTCTATCAGTAATAGAAGATTGTTATACAAGGGTCGGAAGGAATCAATTCCCATACGAGGTATTTAGACGCCCGAGTAGGAATTGATAACTTCCGCCCGCGTTAAACACTCTACTTTTCATTTCGAATTCAAGGAAAGTAAACAAAAAAAAATACAATTTTACAAAAATTCAAACATGCAAAAACGCAATAATACCTACAAAAAAAACAAATTTGTCAACAATACAACCAAAGAGGTTGGAAGAAAGAGAAACTATTTCTTTTAAACGTCTTTGAATACTACATCATAGAGTACCTAACCTAAATAACATTACAAAAATAATATACAAATCCTTCCTCTTTAAAATTATATGTACTTTTAGCCGAGTAATAGTGTTTTGTGCTTATTAGTGTCGATGAAAAACAAAATTTTGAATTTCGGAACAGCTTACCAAATTATTACCTACTCTTTTTTTTAATTTTAAATATGGAACTAGTACCGCCCCGCGCATGGGCTATTTTCTGTTGTTTATACCTATACTCACAAGGCCGCACCTTTTTTTCTTATTCTAATTGATGTAAAAAGTTTCGTATCCCTACTAAGTACCCAAAGAGGTTGGAAGAAAGTCATTCTCTTTCTTAAAGAAACTTTTTCTTTAAACGTCTTTGCCAAATATAGTACTATTTTTTTTTAATTCATTCCCGCCCTATGGCCGGAAGCAATTACTATGAGTCTTTCCCGACCGAGGGCGGGAATCACAGCCCTGAATCTCTCTGTGGTGGGAATCATCGCTTCCGACCCGGTACTCAGGTCAAACATACACTACTTTCCGAGTATGAGATATGAAAAAAATATATCAGAAACTGATACCTAAGTCGTTTCAGAGACAAAACGACATATAAAACCGACCTAAAAACCGACTTCAACGAGTAGCACTAAAAAGACTAGTAGGTAGGTACATATTTGCATATAATCAACATCCATCACTTACTGTTACTAAACCTATTACGCTGATAGCGAGTGTTTTGCTGATGTCCGTTGAGGAGTTCCGTTCTCCACCTGAAGTTCTTCATCAGATTTTTACAAAACATTAATGGAACCACCCTTGAGGTGTACTACTTCAAACAAAACTCCTTCATTTTTGAAGCTTAAAAATCGAATTTAAACCGCCTAAAATAAAAAAAATGTCTAAATTATCCCAACATCAATAAAATTTAATTGTGACTTTGTGACATATTAGAATCCAATTATTGCATTGCATTGTGGCAATAGTAATAGTGGAAGAAGTGCGGATCCAATTAATTTCTATGGATGAGCGGGACGCAAATTTCCTGGCGTCCTTTTGTGATGCCACAGCCCCGGGGTAGCGTGCGGGCTCGCTGCGACGTTTTTATACTTGTTGGTCCCAAAAATATATTGGGGATAAAAGGTATAGATTATTTATTTATTTTATATTAGATTTTTTTGCAATATTTATTTATTGATATTTCCTCATGGGCGAGGCAAGACCCTTAGCTCAGCATTGGGCTGGTTGATAATGATGACAGCTAAAGAATGACCAACAGATGTTAGTCTAAAATGAGACTTTAACGAATTATACTCAAAAAATACAGTCGAATTGAGAACCCAATTGAGAACGAAATTAAACATTTCCTTTTAGGTAAATGAAATTAGGACGATCTATCTATTAATAGATTAACCCTTAATGTAGGTAGTATTAAGCCAAGGTATAATACCTAACATAACAAGCTCCTCTAATGAAGGGTGCTTAACTCATTTACTGTCATTACTAAATCAATAGCTATACACAGATAATATAATATGCAAATTGTCAGGATCATTACGGATCCCGTGAGTGAAGACTCGGGGCAAGCTATAGGAGGAAACGATTTTTGAATAAATGATAATAAACTGTCATGATCAAAGTGAAACGATAGTAATTGATTGTATTGTAATATAAATTATTACTAAGTAGCTAAAGGTATATATAAAGACAAGTAGTGTTTATAAGTAGTGAATTTATTTATTTATTTATTTACCAACTTACACTAACAGTAGACAAACCACACATGTAAGTTACAGGCAATATACATTATTCAGTGAGAGTGCTGCGAGTGGCAGTTGACTCTAGGTAGCGACATGCTGTAGATAGGAATCTCGGTTCGGTGTGAAAAAATATATCAATTATAATATACTACGCGTAGTTCCCGTTTCCGTATGAATACGGGAATAAAATATAGAATAGGTTACTCAGGAATCTTCTAGCTTTCCATTGGTGAAATAATTTTTTAAATTGGTTCAATAGTTTTTGAGTTTACTGATAACAAACATACAAAAATACTAATCTTTCCTCTTTAAAATATTAGTATAGATATGTAAAAGTGTTGATATATTTTAATCAAAAACGCAAAAACAGCTGAACGGAGTAGATGAAATTTGGCACACATGTTCATAACCTGGATTTAAGTCCAAAAACTAGTAAGTAATACAAAATCTAGACAAGAGCTTGGTGGATGAGCTATTACTCAAACTTATCCCATAGTATGCTACGAACCAAGCACACATACATGTTACATTGAAATCAGTGTTGAAGAGGGTTTTTTAAATCAGTCAACCTAGACACTACTCAGGCTACCATAGGCGACGAGCGTTTCAAAATCGCTCATTCGAACGCTTATATCTCATGCCTATCACCACGCAAAGACCCCATCAAACGGATTCAAGCATAACCTGATAATTTCAGCCCATTATAGGTATATGAATATAATAATCGTGTAGATTGACCTCCATTGTGGCTTGTCGCTTGAGGAAATTGTATTGAATGATATCTTCGGAGAGGGGTCAAAAGCATTACTTGTGAGCATTGGTAGTAGTCAAGTTGCCCTGAAAATGTCTCGTTTAGAAGCGAAACACGTGTCGAGCACACACCTATATTAAACTGAAGCCCAGTGGCGTTGCGCCAGTGAATCTGGTGTAGTTCAGTTCCCGTGGGAACTTTCAAAAATCCTTTCATAATGGTTACAGAATATTCATAGCTAAGGGAAGGAATTCAGCCGGTCAGTGATTCTTTAGTATCTAGATTTTGTTTCATATTTAGTAATGTTGTTGTAAGTATATCCAATGTAATACCTCTGCCGACCCCTTTGTGAAGGCCTGAGCATGTTAAATTTTAATTTTGTAAGCTTGGCAACTACTCCAAGAAATACTATGATAATATAATTACTTGCCCCGAATTAATATACGAAAGTCAATATAATGTACCTTATTATTCTCTTTTTAGTCGTTTAGATATTTTGTTAACAAAATCGTATGTCCTGGCAAATTATTATTCATCTTTTGCTTCTCGTCAACTTGTTACGAATAAACTCAAAAACTACTAAGCGATTTTAAAATTATTTCACCAATAGAAAGCTACGAGTAGAATATCCCTGAGCAACATATGCTATATTTTATTGCCTTATTCCCACGGGAACGGGAACTACGCGGGTGAAAGCTGTCTAAAAATAATACAAAATATCTAATGTCGATCCCACAGGTCTAAAATAAAACCTTAACAGGTCTAAAAGAAATACGTCTCTAGTTTTCTGAATAACTGAATCATGACTCACTAATATAGGTATCCATAGTATTGAATTAAGATTGAGTTCACGGCGCTAATAAGTAGCCATTAGTGCCATTAGGGAATGCCATGTTGCTATGACAACACGATGATGTTCATAAAGTCATCACAGAATACTATATTAATAAGTACGCAGAGGCCAATATACCTAATCAACTATGTAAACTATCTTATTCGGACAATAAAGAAAAAAATTTAGTTTTTTTTTTATGATAATATGTTCCAGCCCTGTGGTTAAGGTGCCTGATGCGTGAGCCTCAGGTTCTAATCCTGTACCAACGAGATTAAAAAAAACTTACGTGACTGAAAACATCGTGAGGAAACCGGCGGGTCCCAGAATTGATTCTGAGTTATGTGTGCACTCCGGTCCGGCGATTGGCTCTCCATCTACCACGTCTAGGGCATAAAAATGTATTATGGATATTTCCAGTGGTTTACCTTTGCCTACTGCCTCAATGACAAAAGGCGTGACTATATTTTTTTTTATTAAACTATTGCATTTTTTACGAAAACCGTCGCAGATAAGCCGCGCCGTAAAGTCGCCGCGTCCGCGTTACGGCATTCAAAGAATTCAAAACGGCTAACAAAAAAACGGTCCGCATTCGAATTCCAAACAATTAAAAACTCATTTCGAGTGAAAGCGGTGCAATGCTGGAATACGTTACGTTTGGTCTCCTTTGTTTTAAACTTTTTAAGAGCTTAAAGAACGCGTTCTTTTTTCAGGTCTTTGAATATTTTAGATAATTCTAAAAAAAAGAAAATAATGGTTGACAAAGTGCACCAACAATATAGAAGCAGAAGGTATAAGAAAGTGTCCCACCTCTCTAATTATTAAGTAGTACCTAAGACACACGTCAACTTGAGTTTGTTGCCGGTTCTTCTCGGGGTACCTACTGCATTTGGAGCCATCAACTCGTCGATGGAGATGGGCTGCTGTTTACATTTAGCCAATCTTCGTAGACGAGTTTAGAGTGCCTTGTTGTTAGACTAGACGTTTCTAAGTGGGTCCCGTCCTGTTTATTCCCGTTCCCGCGAAGAAAACCAAAAGTTTAAAACTTTATCCCTTTTTAGTATCCGTCCGTCTGTCACCCTTCGCATAATTATGCGGTAGCGTGTCCATAAAATTGTTTAACTTCAGGTGTGTTATAATTGCCGTGTTGACATTTGAAACATCTGCCTGTTTGTGCCTTGTGCGGAACTTGTTTGGTGAGCAAGGTTTGTCTATTAAAAGGGGAATGCGAAGCGACAATGTAAATTATAGACTGGATTCGTCCAAAGAGTAGGTAAGTAAGTCTTAGGGTCGCGACACATCTGCGAACAACATACCTACATTGACGTTTCACTTTCAAGATAAATGGATCAGCCACCCGCGTCAACCGTAATGTATGTTGTTCACCGAACCTTCGGCGCTGTAGGTACGTTCCGCAGATGTGTCGCGACTCTTAATCCGTATACAGAAAGAAAGCTGGTAGCCGGCGCCGATCTACCAGCGCTTATAGGGACCGGTCTACGCAGGTAACCGGCGCAGGCATTTATATGAACCAGCGCCGATAAGCGCCGACAATCTTCGACACGCGCCGGTCAGCGCTGGTGCCGCCCGCCAATCATCGTACGACATTTTGCTCGCTCTGCTTCAATCTGCTTGCTTTATGTAAGAATGGACCACCGCCAATAAACGCTGGTAGATCGGCGCCGATTACCAGCTTTCTTTCTGTATACGGCTTTAAGGTAGACGTCCGTGGGTCGCGGCCGATCGCAGCCGCGCGCGATCGATCGCATACGACTGACGCGCGCGGCTGATGCGACAATAGTAAATGTATGAAAATGTATGGTGCCATTTCCGAAGTCTGCAACAGACGCTTGCGGCCGACGTCTATCATTTTCATTTATCGCATCAGCCGCGCGCCTCAGTCGTAGGTATATGCGATCGAAAAAGGGAATGGGAAGCGACAATGTAGATTATATAGACTGGATTCGTCCAACGAGTATCGTCTACTGGGTATTGTTGCACGTGCTTTCCACTTTAAAGGGCCTCTTGTATCTTTATAAAATTGTAAAAAACAAGACCAAGTGAGAGTCTGATTCATAGGGTTCGGTTTTATTAAAATAACGAGCAATAAATCCCAAAAATTTAAACTTTTTGTACGATGACCTCCTTTAATTTTTACTATTTATTTTTGTCTTTATAGTGAATATATAAGAATACACAAATGTCTACTGTCTACTTATTACGGTTCATGAGATACAATGGACAGACAGACGGATGGAAGAACGGCAGAGGCACCTTTTGTGTAACCCTAAAAAGTATGTGTTCGTTATAGTAATTGCAGAAAGTAAACTGACACAGTAGGTATATTACTTGCTTAACTCTAAAAACAGGATGAAAAAAAACGCACAAAATTAAACAATAATTTATTAGTCTTATACTAAATATACACTTCATTCGCTGTCACTGTGATTTGACATCTTCTCAGACTTGACGTTCTTCTCTTTCACCCTCAAATGCCTTATCAAATTCATGACTTGAATCCTAAATTCAAGTTTAGACTCATCAGACAACGCTTTCACAGATGGCGTTATAGACTTAAAAAACGCTCTATCCTCGTCCTCTTCCTTCTGTATGAGATTGACAAGGACAGACACTATGTTCTCTTCGTCCTTAGGCTTCATACTGTCTTCGAGATCGACTTTTTGTTTCTTAGCTGCAGGGTCTTCTTCAATGTCTAGCAGCATTTCACTCATGTAATGTTCTGATTCATTATCATTGTCTCCATCGTTGGAGGTAGCTCTGTCATCAGCCTGTTCATCATCTTTGTCCTGGAAGTATATTGGGTCAAGGAATGTGAGGACGTCTGAATATAAATATGGCCGCGAGCGCTTGTAAGCGCCATGCCTTTTTGATTTGACGTACGAATCTCGGATGTTGTACCATTTCTTGGTAATATGGAGTCCTGTGGGAAAAAGAAACAGGGTATTTTTTATGTGTACTCATTCGATTTGTGTCGTTATATTTCCCGTATGATTACGGAAAGAAAATGTAGTCTATGTTACTCAGGGATATTGTAGATTTCCATTGGTGAAAGAATTTGTAAAATCGTTCCAGTCGTTTTTGAGTTTATTCGTTACAAACATACACAAACACAAATGTTCCCTCTTTACAATAGTAGTGTAGATTTAAAAAAAAAATGTGAGTCCTAAAAAAGAAGAAACGTTAATTTATTGACTGCTACAAATCCAAATACTGTACATATGTTGACAAAAATCACTAATTATAATTAAAAGATAGTCAATAGTGCTGCAAGTAATCACAACTCAGCATAATGTTGCATATGTTAATGCTGAGAAAGAAGAAAAACAAGAAAAGAGTTGTAAGAGGTAAAGTAACAAAGGGAACCATCGTGTTCTATCATGTGTAATGAGGAAAATAAATGTAAGCACATAAATATAAACAGAGTAAATAAGAATAAAAATATATTAATCAATGACAGCAGTGATAGCCCGGACGGTTAAAGAGCCGGCCGAAAATCAGTGAGGCTCGGGTTCGAATCCTGGCATGTACCAATGAGTTTTTCAAAACTTACGTACATATTTATCACTAGCTCGACGGTGAAGGAAAACATCGTGAGGAAACCCGCAGGTCTCAGAATTAATTCTGAAACATGTGTAAACAGACCCGGTCCGGCGATGGGCTCACCACCTAGCTATCACGTTTAGGGGTCCAATGTATCTCGTGAAATGTGGGTATATCCAGTAATGGAATACCTCTGCCTACCCCCTCGAGGATGAAAGGCGTGAGATTATTTATTTTATTTTATTTATATTAATCAGTTAGAAAACTAAATATGAAACTTGAGCAACAAATAACAAAATTTACAAATCACCAGATCATTAATGGTAAGCATAAATATTTGTTGCAATTAATTAATGATCCCAAAATTGTTATAAGAAAGACATAACAATTTTAGGACAAAAGATATGACACAAACATTATTCTTCTAAATCTATACTAATATTATAAAGAGAAAAGTTTGTATTGTATGTTTGTTACGAATAAACTCAAAAAACTACTAGACCGATTTTTAAAATTCTTTCACCAGTGGAAAGCTAGAATATCCCTGAGTAATTTATATATATTTTAGGCTATATTTTATTCCCGTATTACCACGGGAACGGGAACTACACGGGTGAAACCGCCCAGAACCGATTGTAATCAAAAATAACACAATTAAAAATCAATAAGAAGAAGCGGCGAAAAAACTCTACAACACATTTTAAAACAATCAATACAATAAAAACTACAAATTAGGTTAGATATAGATACAGATAAACTATAACCAATGAGAAAATATAATAGGGCATAGAGGGGACAAAGCGAGGAAAATTAGGAGCCGAAAACTTATTCCAAGTGGAATAAGTCTAGTACAATTTCGACCAAATGACAGCTTGCGTTCATACTAACTGACATGACGCTTGAGCTTCAAACATGCTTCAAAAGTTTTGTATGAAGATATTCCCAATGCCCCCTATATATATTTTAATCTCTTTGACTGTAACATACCAAACTGTTCTTTTTTGAGGGGTTTAAGATTATCATAGCACGGGTCCATTTCTTTGTATATTTCTATCCATGATTGTTCCTTCGAGTGCTTTTCTCTGTACTCCCTGCAGTTGCGGTCCCATAGCGCCGGTCGACTGTATATCAGCTTTATTAACTGAATTGTGTCCACCATTGTTGCCTGTAACAAGAGAAAATTGTGTTTAGTCAAAGTCAAGTCAAGGTCAAAAGTTTTTATTTAATTTAGGGGCTTATAAGTCTTCTTATTGAAAGTCATTGCGACTCCACCGCTTCGGTATGTATAGTTGAGGAGAAGAAGTTTATTTTAAATAGAAGTTATTAGAAGTTTAGTTACAGCCTATTAACATCCCACTGCTGGCCATAAGCGTCTTCCTCAGTCAATCGGCCAATCGGCGATCAAGGACAAACTACACCTACTACTACAAAGAGGGAAAGATTTGTATTCTACGCTACGAATAAACTCAAATACTACTACACCGATTTTAAACATTCTTTTATCAATTGAAAGCTACAATATCAGGAAGTAACATAGCCTATATTTTATCAACGTATTCCCTAGGGAACGGGAACTACGCGGCTGAATCCGTAAGGAACAGCTAATAGATATTGTGTCTGTACTTCGTTACGAGACGGTCTAAGCTATGACATATAAGAGAAAGATATAGAGTTATAAGCTACTAGGTTTTGTCTCCGGCTCTGTCCTTTGTACATGTCCTTTATAAATATCCAAGCAGTCTCTCTACCGAATCGCATCAAGAGCGGTTGAACGTAAAAATCGTAAAAAGGTATTACACGGTAGGCACATATCTCTAATTGCCGCTTTTCAGTAAACGGTTTTCAATGTTAGACAATGTCAACGACACGTTTGAACATTGTATTATTAGAAACACGGTTCTGTAGAACGGGTATTAGGCTTAGATAATATGACTGAAAGATTGATTGATAGAATGAGGAATACTGTAATCCAAGAGCGTTGTGGTTTGAAAGAGGATGTAGTGACTAAGATTGAGAAAGGGATGCTCTGGTTTATGCGGATGGATGAAAGCGACAAATATATTGTGAGTGGTTAAGTCGGCAGAGGGCGTCCTAGGCGTACTTACATCGACGAGATCGGCGATGTATTGAAGAAAAGCCAGATAAAGAGTACCCGAAACCGACGAGCATGTATGAATCGATTGATGGATGAAGATGAAGCGCGGGAGGTGCTGTCTATTGTCTCTGCCTACCCCAATGGGAAATAGGCGTGATTATATGTATGTATGTAGTAAGGAAGAAAGTTAGACACAATAGTATGTGCTAGAATTCTCCAATCCATCTATCTAAAGGCACCTGACATGCCTATCGATTGATATTGCAAACAAAGAAGCCAAAAATAAATTGAGCTGTCATGGTAAAGGATCTCCTACAGCATTGGGATCAATATACATTGGACAACGTAGTATGCAACAGTTCTAAAAATAGCTGCTTTGAAAACGCGAAACAATTGACTATCCCATAGAATTCGTGCAACTTGAACTACCAAAATGCAGTAATATAACAATACATATATAAAAAAATATATAAAAAATAATATAATCTCACGCCTTTTTTATCCCCGAGGGGGTAGGCAGAGGTATTCCATTACTGTATATATATGTATATATATATATATATATATTATAACAATACAGACATTATACTGACATAAGTAATAAAAAGTAAGAGAATAGCTGTAAGAGATTGATTGTTTCAATTGCAACTCTAAGGCCTACTTGTACCAAAACTTCGAGTTAAATAAACAACTCGAGCTTTACTAACCCAGTGTTAGAATTTATTTTTTTTACTCATACTGCATATTGCACCAGTCAAAATTAGCCCAGAGTCAACTAACCCGAGTTAATGTTACGTTCATTCATTCTTCTTACATCCGGCTAAATATGGTAACATGAACGCTGAATACTGCTCTCTTTCGCTCAACAGTATTCTGTATAAATCTATTGCTTTATGTCAGAAATGAATTACCACGTGGTTCTTTCTCGCATTTGGTCGCATTATATTACCTGCTGTCATTATTTTTATATCCAATCCAATGTTCATCTAATAATTACTATTAATTCAAATGTATGTAGTAGGTAGGCATACTTACTTTTTATTTTCATTTGTATGTTGCAATTTATTCTTAATTTTATCTAATAAAAAGAGAACGGTTTCTTTTTTAAACAAAATCTTCTGTGGACAGTTATGTCTCTCAACGAGTTAAAGTTATCGGACCGTTCTGAAATTGTTCTATTAAAAAAGTCCGAACTAATGTATTCGATCATCTCTTCTTCATCATCAGACGACAACCATTCACTTAACATTGTACAGTACAAAATAAAACCGATTTCACTAAATGCAACAAACGCAACCAACATCACGTAACCTAAAATATCTCACTTGACATTTCTAACCCAGAGTTAGTTGACTTAACCCTCCCTCGTCGGTGGGTTAAATATTTAAAAATTTAACTCAAGGTTAACCCCTAACTCTTGGTGGTGCAAGACATAATTAGAATTTAACTCCAAAGTAACATCTAACTCTGAGTTAACCATTTTAACCTAGCGTGGCGCAAGTAGGCCTAAGTTAAATTAAATGTACCAACTTTTTTTTACGGGTCTGTTGGCTCAGTTGGTAGTGGCCCTGCCTGAGATCGCGGGTTCGATCCCCGCTCGGGGCTAATATTTGTCTGCATGAACATGTCTGTTGGCTTCGAGTCTGGGTGTTAAATATTTATTAATGTCTGTTTATCAGTTGTTTATGCAACATACCCATCGGGTCCGATTACTTACAATCCGTTTGCTGTCTTCCACAGTTTATTTTATTAATGAAAAAATAGAATATACTTATAGATATATAATTTAAGAGAATAGAATATAAGTTTTAGAATTATAATAGAATGCTTAGTCTGATTTTGTTTAATCTAACATAATATACCTATTTTTATTATTTTTTATTAGATATTTTATTTTAGTTTGTGGTGTTAAATCTTTATCGCATTAGAAACAGATATTTTTATTCGAAATAATTATGTTCTACTCAGATTTTGAATACATTAACTCCTTGGCATAGTTTCATTTGATTAAAAAGTTGAAAGTATGCTTGTCTATATGACTCTATGCTTGTCTATAACTCAATAAGCATGGGTTCGGCGACAGTTCAATTTTTTCCATTTCACTGAGACTGCTGATAACTAATAAAAATTATGTTATTTTTGCAATGATAAAATTTTAATTATTTTTTTATGAAATATTTACCTACCTATATACCTAGTCGAAATAAGTAGGTATGTAAACGTAAAACGGCAATGTGAACGAACTTACACCGAACCCATGTTACGTGAAATAGACTATAATATAAAAGGATAAATAATAATAATAATTTATTTCAAGTTACAAATGACTCATAAAATATGAGTCATATTGTACCTGTCATAGGATATAATATGAGTGTGCCAAGAAGTGCCAAGCGTGGTCAATAGTTGACATGACACCCCAACTGCCAAGCTTTGGAATTTATGTCTTTCCCTAAGGAAGAGTTGTGTCCGGCAAATAAGTAGATAAGTATTTACCTACCAAAGTATTGTTATCGACAAGAAAACTGTTTATAAACAGACCGAGTTCAAATAGTATGTTATTGTGGAACAATGCAAGTAAATATTAATAAGCATATTGATATCGAAAGCTACTTTATCAATCTCATGCTCCTCTACAAGGACGGTTCACAGCTACTGCATTTTTTAACTGAATCTCAACGGCATAAGAACTATTTTCGTCTGACTCTTGCCGTATCCCTATTTAACGTACGAGTATGTGGTACAATCTGCTCTTTAAAACAAGACTTTATTGATATACAAATAAGACAATGAGAGTTTCTGTTAGATTTATTTACAAAAATAATAATTTACCTTCGACTCCACGATTCCAAAATGACGTTACCGCCAAATTCGCTTTCACAATAGCACGAAAAAGATTTTATTCAATCACAACAGCTGTCTAATCACCTTTCGACACTAAAGAAACTGAGAAATGAATAGAAATTAGTTTTCAACGTGATTTAGAATGGAATATGAGAATATTTAGCAATAAATACGGTGCAAAAATGCGTTAAATCGGTACGGTCGTGAGTAAAGCACTGTTGCCGGGCCGGCGCGCCGGAACGGTGCCATCCGGCGCACGGGACGGCAACGTTGCCTCGCTGTACGAGCTCGCAACGTCGCGTCTAGTTCATGATGGCGGAGTCTTGAGTGTTCGCGATTGTGTTCAGTTGTAGTGAGTTCAGTTCCAGTTTTGAATGAATTGGTACTTCGATTTATTTAAGTGCTTGCGTTTGATTGAATGTGGTGTAGATGTTATGACGATAAAAATACTGTTTATTGTCTTTGATTTCTTTGTTCGTACATTAAAATTGATGGATATACATAAATACAGCATTAGTTAGTAGCTATTAGTAATTAATTAATAACCTGTATCTAATTAGGAACGTAATTAAATTACAGTACCCAGAAGGAAAGATAGGTGATTATGACCTTGTTACCGTTACATTTACTCAGAATCAATTCTGAGACCAGCGGGTTTCCTCACGATGTTTTTCTTCACCGTCGAGTAAAATGAAAATTTTACAAAAAACATGACGACCATCTCCGGATTCCCGCCAAGATACTTGATAGTTTTCTAAGTTGATTTAATAATAATAAATAATAATATATAGTGGGACACAATTCACACACGGCTATTTAGTCCCAAACTAAGCAGGGCCTGTACTATGGGTACTAAACCACTGATAAACATACTTAAATAAATATTAAACGACCAGACACGAAGCCAACAGACATGTTAATGCACACAAATTTTGACCTTGAGCGGGGATCGAACCCGCGACCTCCGACTCAGAAGGCAGGGTCACTACCAACTGAGCCAACAGGCCCGTCTGACATTTGACACATGATGATTCAGTGCACAGAAGCTATGCTGTAGGTATAAACAGTTTAACGACAGAGGGCGCTAGTGTAAGATATCAAAGCAGCTCCGAGCGGCGCAAATTATTCCTTTCTACACGCACACACCACCAGGTCATGTATAAAATAGTTTGCATAGAGTTGGGTTTCACTGCAGACGCGACAGTCAGTTCGTTTGTACTAAAAGATTAAATATAATAGGGTATAGAGGACAAAGCGAGGAAACTTGAAGCCGAAAGTTATTCCAAGTGGAATAAGTCTAGTACAATTTCGACCGAATGACAGCTCGCGTTCATACTAACTGACATGGCTTGAGCTTCAAACATGCTTTAAAGTTTTGTATGAAAATATTCCCAATGCCCCCTATGTCCTATTATATTTTAATCTCTTTGGTTTGTACTCTTCTCGGGGCACTGCATTTGGAACCAGCAACTCATCGGTGGAGATGTGCAGCTGTTTACATTTAGCCAATCTTCATATACCAGTTTTGAGTGCCTTGTTATTAGACTAGTGTATTTTCTATACCTACAGAAAATCAATGATTTTGACTTTGTAAACAAAATTTGAAACAACTCGCCCGGTTGTTATTGTAACCGATGAAAAAAGGAAGACTCGTCTCGTTTATAATTTTTTTACAGAGTAGTAGCAGTTCTATCAGTGGTAGCCTTACGGTAAAAACCTGCTTCACATGATGATATAATAAGTTAGGCTCGGGTTCGAATCTTGGCATGTACCAAAGAGTTTTTCAAAAACTTACGTAGGTACATAGTCATTACTAGCTCGACGGTGAAGAAAAAACATCGAGAAGAAACCAGCAGTTCCCAGAATTAATTCTGAGTCATGTGTAACAAACCCGGTCCGGCTATGGGCTTACCACGTATCTCGTTTAGGGGTCCAAAGAAGACACTGGTGAAACGTGGGTATTTCCAGAAATGGAGTCCAGTCAAAAGCACGTGGTCCTTGAGACATAAGACTTATAATTACTTGTAACTTTCTTATTACAATCGTCTTAGAGGTCAGACTCGCAATACAAAGTGTAGCTGCTGCATGTGCTCTTGACTGTACCCCCTCGGCAAAGTAACTATTCTCTTATCTGTGCCCTCGGGGAAAAAGGTATCAGTTTTTTGTTCTAGTGGTGTTAGTCTCTCAGAGACAATTAATTTAGACACAACCAACCTTAATTGCCCTTCTGGATATCAAAAGCCATATTTCCAGTTGGTCTATGAAAAGGCACGCTCCCTCAAACAAAACGGAAATTCCGGTGCAGACACAGGCTAGTTTTAGAGATGCTCTTAGCCTTGCCAACACCCTGTACACAACTACGGGGGGTGGAAATAACCCACAATTTAATACACCGTGTTCCGGAGATGTAGGTTGTAAAACGGTTTGTTAAGACGCTATAGTACCTCTTGTACTGTGGAAAATTGCAGCAGACAGTATTATAATAAAATTCAAATTGAAACGTTTTGAATTAGAATTAATTAACTTGCTTTCGTTAGAGTCATGGTGGTTATGGCTATGGGTTTCAAACACTATCCATTTACAACGCAACTAGCCTAACACTATCTCCCAATCCGTGGTGGGCTCGCCTTGGATGGGAGATTATGATGAATCAAGTGTCTGTCTCCTGTGTATGGGATTTTCCGAAGACTTCTTAATAAGGCTTCTTAATAAGACTTCAGGACGCGCAAAACAACTACATATTTTTATTAAATAGAAAGTTTTCGTAAATAATTAGATCTTTTCACCACATTTATAGCAAACTGGCTGTTCCGAGATTTCACCAGCGTAGGTCCCGTTCCGTTTTCGTGGGAAAATTATAGCCCATGTTGCTCTCAAAAAACCAGGTTTTCCATTGAAAGCCTGGTTTTTTGAGCAAAATTCTTTCACCAATGGGTGAAAGAATTTCCAAAATCGGTCCGTTAGTTTTTGAGTTCGTTGCAAACATACAAAAACACAAATCTTTCCTCTTTATAATATTAATGTAGATAAATTTTTATAACGGTATATTTCTTTGGAAATAAATAAAGGATATGTTCCATCTTGGGCCTGCACATTGTACACCAGCGTGAAAGATAGAGAAAAATCTAGTGATTAACAGAAAAATATTTAAAAAAATCATTTCCATCTATTTAACTTGCACAAAAGTAAATAAACTTCAATGGATCCGAATGGAATCATATTGAAATAATACTATTTCTAAATTCTTAAGCCCATTAATACTATTTCTAAATTCTTTTTTCGGTCGTCGCGATGCTAGTTTAATGAAAATTAAAGTTTATTGTACAACGAAACTAGACAAATATGAGCAAAATCATAACTACAGTTATTTTATTTATATTTATCTAAAAAACTGGTGTACCTAGTGCAGGCCCAGTCTCCATACATTCATGAAACGTCTCCTTTCTAAAAATATATTAAAGTATTTAATTAAAAATTAAATACACGAGTTCGCACAAGTCTCAATGTGATCCTGTTTTTTTCGGAGCACCCTGTATATAAAACAAGTAGGGGAGGGTGAAATTAACCCTTGGCTTTATGTTTTACATTTTTACGTGCAAGCTTATAACCTTCGCCACATTGTTGTGAGAATACGGGGAATATTACCTAGTTTTAGTAAGACTTATAAGTCTTATGACACTGACAAAAACGACAACAATTTCCGTGGTGCCAGCTTTAATTGCAAGGCCTTTAATTAGATTGTAAATAAATTTAATGTAAAAAAACGTTTTTGTACAGAAGTTTTTTTTCGAGTTATTCTCAGCTAGCAGCTCCTTCAATATGGATATCAAATGAAAGGGTATTTAATGAATATTGTAGGAGTAAATTAAAAATAACGAGACTGCCATCTTTGGTGATTCGCCATGTTGGATTTAGAATGACGACAGCTTTACCATACATTGTCATCCAAATTAGAGGTTTAAACGAATTTTAGCTAATTTGGTTGAAGATATCTGCTTCAAAATTGAATGGCAAGATTGCTTTTATTTAATGTATGTTAGTACATTGTATGTTAAATAAAAGCATGTAAAAATAGCTAAGGTTCCGAAGATGTACCCCCAAACCTAACCTTCTCGGGGTACGGCATTTTGGAAACAACAACTCGTCGGTGGAGATCGGCTACTGTTTACATTTAGCCAAAGAGATTAAAATATAATAAGGCATAGAGGGGACAAAGCGAGGAAAATTTGAAGTCAAAAGTTATTCCAAGTGGAATAAGTCTAGTACAATTTCGACCGAATGACAGCTCGCGTTCATACTAACTGACATGACAAGGACATGACGCCTTAGGCTTCAAAGTTTTGTATGAAAATATTCCCAATGCCCCCTCTATGCCCCTCTTTGTATTTAGCCAATCTTCATGGACGAGTTTAGATTTCTTTGTTATTAGACTATTGACTTTTCTGTATTTTCTATACTTACCCACTGAAAATTTATGATTTTGAGTTTGAGTTTGACCCAGGGTTATGACTCTGCTGCTATATACCGTACTCGCCTAAGGCTAATTTGAATTCAGAACATAATTCCCCGAAACTCACGTACCGGCAAAGTTGAAGTTTAAGCCTACTTGAAGAACATAGAATTGAAATTATGTAGCAACTTAGTAGGGGTTTATCAAGTGAACTTGTATTACTAATTAATTTAATGGTAAAATTACATTTACTTACTATAGCGACCCGCCCCGACTTCGCACGGGTGCAATGCTTATACTAAAACCTTCCTCTTGAATCACTCTGTCTATTAAAAAAAACCGCATCAAAATCCGTTGCGTAGTTTTAAAGATTTAAGCATACAAAGGGACATAGGGACATAAGGACATAGGGATGTAGGGACAGAGAAAGCGACTTTGTTTTATACTATGTAGTGAAGATAACATATGTTTTAGAGAGTAGTGGCAGTTCTGTGGTTTGTGAGCCCGCTTTTCTTGAGTGAGGCTGGTGAGAGCATTTACACAAGAAGGCCATAGCTCGACTTCACTCCCAAAAACTTTTTTCTCGTTCTCGTCAATTACAACTTATCAGCGATAGAACGAAGCGACATAACAGGAAATGGGTAGCTTGAGCTGTGGGCTTTTGTACCAATGACATTTTTAAAAACTTAAGTAGGTACCAATTTGTTTTTAAATTAATGATGGGCTTACTCTTGACCCCAGACTAGCCTGAGAAAGATAGGGCCTACGATAGGACGAACTTGCCCAGAAAATGCCTGTTCACTCGATCCTTTAAGGCTTGTGGGTTGTATGAACTCGTAAATACCGACGCCAATATAATACCAAAACTATTGTTTTAACTTTATCTTTGCTATCTAGTTAAGATATAAGGAGATAATAAAACTCACAATTGATACGCAGCTTCCATACTCCATATCACCTCCATATTTTATTAGAGGCATAGACAACATAACACAGACAAGACAATAGACTGATCAGTACAATACAACAACTATTACCTGCTTGACAGTGAAGAACAACATCGTGAGGAAACCCTCAGTTCAAAGAATTTATTCTGAGGCAAGTGTAACAGACCCGGTCCGACGATGGCTGGTGAGGCCATCGCCAATCACGTTTAGGGGTAAAATATTCTCGAGAAAAGTAGTTACTTATTTCCAGAAATGGAATAGCATAATTATTTTTGAGCATAATTATTTTTTATTTATGATATACATAGAGAGAGAGTCAATGCTCTACAATATTGTTTTTTGTCTCACATTCCTGGAGTAGGCAAATAAACTAGAAAATTGTCGAGGACAATCACAGGAATGTCTGGATTGTCGAGCCTTGATGGAATTATGGCCGTCGCCGTCGCTGTGCGAAATCTGCCGAGTTGGAAAACGTCTAGTTATTTATCTTTCTGTCGAGTTTTATTTCAAACTAGCAATGGCGCATAGTATATTTTCGTCGGAAATAGTGTAGATTTCTACCATTAAAATAGTTTTTAGAATCGACTTGAAGATCAGAATTTTTTTCTTCTGTTTGTGTACAAAACAAGAACTTCATATACTTACCATCACTACATAGTATAAAACAAAGTCGCTTTATCTGTCCCTATATCCCTATGTGCTTACGTAATTATGTCCCTATGTCCCTATGTATGCTTAAATCTTTAAAACTACGCAACGCCGCGGTTTTTTTTAATGGATAGAGTGATTTCAGAGGAAGGTTTTAATATTAGCATTGCACCCATGTGAAGCTGGGGCGGGTCGCTAGTTTAATTTAATAGAATTTTTAATAGAATTTTCAATAATATTGTAGATAATAAATTGAACTTATACAAGTAGCTATCAAAAGTATAATTCATATCATCGTCAGATAGGATATCTATACATATAATAAAACTCTAACGGGGCCGTGTCTGTACATTAAATATTTTTTGAAAATTTTAACGGTAGTGTATATAGTTATCGATATAGATACCGAAACACCAATTTTTGGAATTTTTGTCTGTCTGTCTGTCTGTCTGTCTGTCTGTCTGTCTGTCTGTCTGTCTGTCTGTCTGTCTGTCTGTCTGTCTGTCTGTCTGTCTGTCTGTCTGTCTGTCTGTCTGGTTGTGTACGCATCACTCAAAAACTACTGGACGGATTTTGATGAAATTTATTATGGAGATAACTGAGTACCCGGGTCAACATCTAGGGTACTTTTTATTCCAGGAAAATATCTCATTCCCACGGGAAAATATAAAAACTGGTTAAAAAGAGAAATACGTACTACTCCGAAACGATAACACCTAGAAACTTGAAAAATGGTATGAAGGTGTCTGATATGTCATAGGAAATTGGTATGAAGGGATTTTTGGAAATTCCCACGGGAACGGGAATAAACTAAATCCAAGCGGGAAAACGCCGCTGGGCACCCGCTATTTGAAATATGGTATGTAGGTATTGTAGGTGTCTTAAATATGTCGTAGGCAACCACTATGAAGGGATTTTTGGAAATTCCCACGGGAACGGGAATAAACGGAATCCGCGCGGGCAACGCCGCTGGGCGTCCGCTAGTTATATTATAAAGATCTTTTATTTAAGTGAAAGCAATATGAAATTGATGATGACGATTAATTTTATTTATTTACTTTTTAAAAGATTAACAGCTTTAATAACAAACTGAGTAATATAACAATCATGCTAATTACTAATCTCCATTTATAGGTAACAAATTACTTTAGACTTCAAAAATGTTGAATTAAAACAAAACAAAATTATTTTCATAAGTACATATCTAATTTAACGATTTAACAATGCAATTGGAAAATACCATGTGCACTCAGTTTAAATCTGCCAAAGTGTTTCCAAAAAAGTTATTTGCCACTAAACGTTTGACTGCTGGGTTTGTTTGTTTGTTTTTTTTTTTTTTAACTAAACTAACACTTATCTTATAGATATTTACAGGAATATCAGTCATTTACGGTTCGCACTCTGGTGAACTTCTCGCCACGATTTAAATATCGGGCTGTCAATACAGTCATTAAGGCACTGCATAATACTGTTGCGCGAACTTCTCAGCCCATCCCAGAAGGAAGCCACCCTGGACCTGATGACGGCAAAGAAATCCGTTTTGTTTGGTGTGATATTTGTTACTCAATCACGGAAAGAATTGGATAAAACTTATTAAAACAGATACCTTAATACGATTACAAGCTGGATTGACTGATAATATTAAAAAAATAGTAAGAAATAACAGGACAGGTCTGTTAAAAGTTAGTCTGCTTAACACGTTAGCCAAAATTTAATTTCTACTTAGGACATCACCACATAGTATAAAACAAAGTCGCTTTCTCTGTCCCTATATCCCTATGTCCCTTTGTATGCTTAAATCTTTAAAACTACGCAACGGATTTTGATGCGGTTTTCCTTAATAGATAGAGTGATTCGAGAGGCAGGTTTTAGTGTTAGGATTACACCCGTGCAAAGACGGGGCGGGTCGCTAGTACTATTAATATACCACTGAGTCACTATTTGGCTCGACGGAGAAGGAAATCATAAAGAATATCATTTACAATTACTACATTTATATAATTAAATAATGTAGACGTTTCAAGAAACACCCGATGTTCTGACTGCAACATTATTACATATAATAAGGATAATGACGGAAATTGTCCGTAAAATAAAGCTGTTACACGTGCCGCCATTTCTATTTTATACACACTTACATAATATAACAATATTAGTATTAAACAGCAATGAAAAGATAGGTTACATAAAAATGAATGTCTAAATGTGTTGTTAAATGTTGAATGGCATTTTTTTCGTAATTGTTAGGACAAGGTTTTCATTATTTTGCAAAAATCCCACCGGAACGGAAAATGGACATCTGTTTTCCTCTCGGAGATAAGCATACATAGTAAAATAAATATTAAACGACCAGACACGAAGCCAACAGACATGTATAAGCACACAAATCTTGGGCCCGAGTGAGGATCGAACCCTCGACTTCTGACTCACAAGGCAGGATCACTACCAACTGAGCCAATAGGTCTGTCAATATGTATTTATATTTCGGGTATATCGGAAACAGCTGAAACTCAAAATTTAATGAAATTTTGTTTTGAACATTATTGCATTTCCTGTTAAAATGCAATTTTACTCACCGGAAGATGGCGTTAGCGACACTGGTGTTAGAACGAGCGAAGCCACTCCAGCCGCCCTAGCCAAGTGGCACTGTATTTTTTTATTTTTGTTTATTCGGAATACCAAGCTTTAAATACATAATAACAAACTTAAACATCTACTTAGCCATTAACAGGTACTCGCATATAAATTAACAGGTATTCGCAAATTTACAATCTAATCGAATGTTCTTTTAGATTGACATGTATGAGATTGACATAAGCACTTGCCAACGAGCGCTAACGCTGTTGTCAATCCCATACATGTCAATCTAAAAGAACATTCAATTAGATTGTGCAATGCCACTTGGCTAGTGCTGCCGTGTCAGGCCAATCTCGTCTAACTTGAAAAACATAGTTTTGAGATAATCGACTTCAAAGTTTTTTACACATTTATGTCTGTATCATTTGTATTAACATGTTTAGAGACTAGATTTTTATTGAAAGGGGTTCTAATAAGCGTCTAGAATATGGGGCCTTAGTTATTATTTCTTAATTGTATGTATTTACTGTTTAAATCGAGATAAAAGAGTTAGGCTTAACCACTGTTTCATACAAACGTGGCCACGCGCTGTCTATTAACTTAAGTTAGAAGAGTTGTGCATGACTACTAACCACGCACCTCTTGTAGGATCTATCTATGCTAATTAAAGTTGTATGAGATAGGTCATAGGTACTTACCGTTAAAGAGGTATTTTTTTTTATTTGTTTGATAAAATTTATTTATATAAAGAATGGTTAAGTAAATAAAAACATGTTACTAGATTATAGTTTTTAATGTTTAGGTATTGTAACATAATCGGAAGACTAATCAAATACCTAGTAACTTTAGGTATTTTCAACGAACTAAAGACAATAAATTTCTATTTATTAATAATATTATCTAGCCTCAGATAATATTATAATATAATTTGAAGAGTCTTTAAAAAAGTTTAAACATATATTATGATACAACCAAGTAAGTATAAAAAACAGCAAGCAAAATCAAATGCAACATCAATTTATAGTCTTCGTTAAATTACAGGTAGAAACAAAATATTTTTATTAGGTTAAAAAGACTAGTTGTAATTTTTCTCAATTTATTATAATTATCTTTATACTGGATGATTTTTTAACTGTCTGAAAAAAAATAAGACGTACGAGTATAATAGAGCCAAACTCATACACAAGATTAATTGTTAAATATAGTCATGTTAAATGCAATCTACAAAGTCTAGCAAAGTACGCACAGTGCTGCTATATAGTAACAATGCCAAATGAATTTATTACACTTACCTTAATAGGTACCTAGTGTAATCACTATATTTTCACCATATAAGACTAATCAACGCCCAGCCTAAACCCTTAGACCTAGAAAGCAGATTTTTTTCACAGCTATTGTTTTGAAGACGTAAACTAGGAATAAGAAAAGAATTTTCGAAATTCAACCCTAAAGGGGGTTGAAAGTTTGTATGGAAAACCTTCATTTTTGGGTGTATCAATTCGAAACTTTGTAAAAATACTCCTCAAATCAAACAACAAGATATTTATTTCTGGACTTTCCAAAAAACCTCGCCTAAGGGGTTGAAACAGGTGGTTGGAGTTTGTATGGAGACGTGTTTTTTTTAAGTCTATCAAGTTGAAACTTGGTACGACGCGATCTTCGACGCTCCAATACGCGCTCTATAGAGAAAGCGACTGAGCAAAATCTGGGGTCGAAAGTGTTCGTCCAGTCACTTGGGAGGAGCCACCTGACGAAACTGACCAAACCCAATGGGGATATCGTCGTTTCAAGGCTGGAGATTCTCTCGGAAGTATAAAACTTCTACGGCCAATTATACGCATCGCACGCATCTCGACCTGATCCCGAAAATGAGGATTCCAGAGTCACCTTAACCCGTCATTACACTGAAGACCTGCCAAAAAACAGCCAAGACGAAACCGAGGCGGCTCTGAAACAACCTAAAAATGGAAAAGCCCCTGGTGAGGACGGGATTACAACCGAGCTCCTGAAAGCGGAAGTAAGTTCTGTACTGAAAGAGCTTCGGGAGCTCTTCAACTCTGTCCTGTTCTCTGGGAGAACTCCAGAAGCTTGGCGAAGGAGTGTGGTCGTTTTTTTATTTAAGAAGGGTGATAAGACCCTTTTAAAGAACTACAGACCCATTTCGCTCCTTAGCCACGTATATTATAAGTTGTTTTCAAGAGTCGTTACGAACCGTCTAGCGCGAAGACTCGACGAGTTTCAGCCACCGGAGCAGGCCGGCTTCCGAGGAGGATACAGCACCATCGACCACATCCACACAGTGCGACAAATTATAAAAAAGACATGAAGAGTATAATCGACCCTACGAGTATGTCTTGCGTTTGTGGACTATGAGAAGGCGATTGACTCTATCGAAACGTGGTCTGTTTTAGAATCTCTGTAGCGATGCCAAGTCGACTGGCGATATATATCCAAGTGCTGAGATGTCTTTATGAAAACGCGACAATGTCCGTTTAAACTCAGGATCGCTAACCTAATAATATGCTCCTGCGTCGAGAGGTGCGACAAGGGGACGTAATTTCCCCAAAATTGTTCTCAAACTCATTGGAGGATGTGTTTAAGATGCTGGACTGGGAGGGACGTGGCATTAACATCAACGGCGAGTACATCTCACACTTGAGATTTGCAGAGGACATCATCATACTGGCTGAATCCCTGCATGACTTGCAGAAGATGCTGGACGGCCTAGTTCATTCTTCTGAACGCATTGGTCTCCGGATAAACTTGGACAAAACCAAAGTTATGTTCAACGATCATGTTACTCCGGGACCGATAGCTGTCAATGGCGGTACTCTCGAGGTTGTTCGAGAATACGTTTACCTCGGGCGAACTCTGCAGTTTGGTAAGAACAACTTTGAGGCTAGGAGGCTAACAGGAGGATTCAGCAGGGCTTGGCAGCGTTCGGGAAGCTTCGTCGAGTCTTCTCTGCCCGTATTCTACAGAGCCTAAAGACGAAGGTCTTCAACCAATGCATCCTGCCGGTTATGACGCGGAGCCGAAACGTGGACACTCACGGTACCGCTGGTCCATAAATTCAAGGTCGCTCAGCGAGCTATGGAACGGGCTATGCTTGGTGTCTCTCTGAGGGATCGATTCCGAAACGAGGTGATCCGGTAGAGAACCAAAGTTGTGGACATAGCTAGAATAAGCAAGCTGAAGTGGCAATGGGCTGGCTATATAAGCCGTAGAACAGATAGCCGTTGGAGTAGACATGTTCTGGAGTGGGGTAGGACGCCCTCAAGCTAGGTGGAGGGACGATCTTCGCAGGGTGGCTGGTAGCAGCTGGATGAGAGTTGCCGAGAATCGAGCTAAATGACGTGCAATTGGAGAGGCCTATGTCCAGCAGCGGACTGCTATAGGCTGATGATGAAGTTAAAACTTGGCACAAATACTCTTAGAAATAAATGATGAGAAAAGTGTTTTTGGGTTTTCCCAAAATCATCCCCAAAAAGGGAGAAAGTAGGGGTTTGGAAAGACCTTCATTTTTGGGTGTATCATTTCGAAACTTTGTAAAAATACTCCTCAAAACAAACAACAAGACACGTATTTCTGGAGTTTTCAAAAAATCCAGTAAGGGGGTGAAACAGGGGGTTGGAGTTAGTATGGAGACGTGTTGTTTTTTACGTCTATCAAGTTAAAACTTGGCACAAATACTCTTAAAAAGTATTTGTGTCAAGGTTGAAGTTGGTATGTATGGAAAACCTTAATTTTTAGGTGTATCAATTGAAAACTTTGTAAAAATACTCCTCAAAACAAACAACAAGACACGTATTTCTGGAGTTTTCAAAAAATCCAGTAAGGGGGTGAAACAGGGGGTTGGAGTTAGTATGGAGACGTGTTGTTTTTTACGTCTATCAAGTTAAAACTTGGCACAAATACTCTTAAAAAGTATTTGTGTCAAGGTTGAAGTTGGTATGTATGGAAAACCTTAATTTTTAGGTGTATCAATTGAAAACTTTGTAAAAATACTCCTCAAAACAAACAACAAGACACGTATTTCTGGATTTTCTAAAAACACCTCCTAAGGGGTGAAACAGGGGGTTTTAGTTTGTATGAAGACGTGTTGTTTTTTACGTCTATTAACGTGAATGTTGGCTCAAAAACTCTTAGAAATAAATGATGAGACACGTGTTTTTGGATTTTTCTAAAATCATCCTCTAAAGGGGTGAAAGTTAAAGTTGAAGTTGGTGTAGACAAGTGTGTTCTTTTTGCGTCTATCAACTTGAAACTTTTCTTTTTTATAATATTAGTGTACCTAGATAGATAGATAGTGTAGATTATCCTACTTGATATATTTTCGAAACACAAAGGAATATCAAATTCCACGTGTACGAAGTCGCGGGCATCAGCTAGTTATTTATAAAAAAACAATAAAAAAATTGGTACCACATCCATTTAACATCTTCATTAACTATTTAGGTAATATCCGGCTATTCGAAGTGGCAGTGGTTATGCATATTTATTGTAACTCAAGTTAACAGATATACGTACGCATTACAAAATTATGAAAAGAGTCACGCACAACTATGTCAACATTAGTTAAACGAGTTAGGCATGACTCAGTCAATCAAAAATCAAGTTGAACGAGTTTGCCAACGCCAATATCTCAGAAAATAATAAAGATATTTAAACAATTGTTTTTGTCTGATGATTATCATCGAAAATAAAGTCGTTTTACACTGGCTAGGCGTAACTCGATTATTTTAAGTTAAACGAGATTGGCCTGACACGGCAGAGTGGGGCAGGTACTCATAAATAACGACTCCAAGTAAAGTAAAGTCAAAAGTACTTACAATAAATACAGTACTAAGAATGTGCGTGATAAATCCGCTTTACCTGGATTTCTGGGATGAAGGGTGAAGTAAAGGACTCTGGCACGCGACACTAATGCGAATTGTAAGCTTGGAGATATAACTTTCTGAGGTAGGTTGATATTAGCGGCGGTCGTAGCACTGCGAATGCGAAGCTATGTTTATAATGATCACAATTACGTATATTGCTGTGACAAATAATAATAAAAGCAAATTGTAGGACACAATTTACACACTCAGAAGATTGGATTAGAAGGTGTTTTGAACCGACTTCAAAAAATTTGGAGGTTTTCAATTCGATTCCTTTGTATTTCGCTCACTTGGAATCTGACTCATTAGTCGACAAAACAAATGAATAGTTGTGCGTTCCTAGATAAATTTAGTTAATTTTAGTACCTACCATCTACCTACATTAATTATTTTGTAAACAGTTCACATCCATTAAACATAAAATTCCTCATGTAAGTGAATGTTTTGTATTACTTTGAGAAATAAACTGTTAACCAATAATCATCACAGATTCTGATGTTGTTTTTTTTTTATGTTAATCCATAACTTCCTCATATCTGAACCGATTTCGAAATATATTTTCTCCTTTGATCGAGTATACGGCAAGGTTAGTTCCATATAAGTTTTGTGAAAATCTGATGAAGAACTTTAGGTGGATAACGGAACTCCTCAACGGACAAGCAAATCACTAGCTATCAAAGTAATAGCTAGTACTATCTATTATACTTTGGTAATAGGTTTAGTAACAGTAAGTAATAGATGTTGAATAATGCAATACTAGTATTTTTAATGCTGTTCGTTGATGTCATATTGTATTTTTGTTAAACATTTTCATTATTATTGATAAAATGACGATATTGGCGCTGGATCGACGGGCTTACCTATTGGTTTAGTTGGTAGTGAAACTGCCTTCTGAATCAGAGCTCGCGGGTTGTGTGCGTGAACATGTCTGTTGGCTTCGTGTCTGGTCGTTTGATGTTTATTTAGGTTTGTTTATCAGTTGTTTGATACCCATAGTACCTACAGGCCCTGCCTAGCTTGGGACTAAAGAACCGTGTGTGAATTGTGTCCCACAATTTATTATTATTTATTATTTGTCTGCCATCAAGGAATATTTTCTAGGACACGCTGTAACACTGGCCTACATACGACAGCACCCTATATATTACGTCGTTCATATATTTACGAAATACACGACACTCGAGCCCTCGGATTCCGTAAGTTATGGCCCATATTACTATGATTCATACACAGCTATATTTTCTATCGATGCCTTCAATATTGCTCGGCTGCGATGTTACTCAATATATTATTGTGTTTATGTATCTTTTTGTTTGCGTCCGACATTTTGTGGACTATTGCTATGTTGTTTTTGATGAATTGAGAAAAATATGAAATCGCTTGAACTATTAAAAGTAAAAGTCAGCCTCATATTATAAAAAGTCTCAAGGTCACATAGAAGAAGGCTATGCTAGGTATTTTGTTATGGGATCAAATCAAAAACGCACAATTGACACACGATTATTTAGTCCCAATTATTATTTATTCTTTATATTATATCATTTGTTGCAAAATGTAGTTATACAGATGGTGGGTGTACAGTTAAGTACACACATTAACCCTGGAAGGGCGCAGCAATGTAAAAATACATTAAATACCCAGACACGAAGCCAACAGACATGTTCATGCACACAAATGTTGGCCCCTAGCAAGAATCGAACCCGTGACCTAAGACTCAGAAGGCAGTATACCATCAACTGAGCCAACAGACCCGCCAGTAAGGCGTGAAATATTTATTTTTAAATGTAAACCACAAAATTTGTTTTGTTTCAGTAAAAAAGTCAAGTATTAAGATTAACCTAAAGACAGAAACGGATTCAGCTAGCAGATAAATAAATAAAAGTAGTACTTGGATTGTAGCGCGTCACAGTAAATTTACCCAAAGACTCGAACATGGGATAGCTCTCTTCTTAGAACTTCGGTTGCGGGACATACGGGAATAAATTCGCCCAACCATCTGTTTTACACTTTAAGTTTTACAGGACTGTACGAAGATGTAATGCTTATAGGGTATATTTATGTAGAAGTTACTGTTCCTGTGGGAATATAGGGATAAAATAGAGCTCCGATAATGTAGCTTTGCTGCCGAAATTACACATTTTAATCGATTTTTTAAACAGCACCATCTGGGCTACGTATGAAAAAATACAAAGTAAGATCGATTTTCGTATTAATCGATAAAAAAAATCGTATAATCGAATGAAATTTCATCTTTAATGAAAAGGAGAAAAATCAATTCTTACATAATAATTGTATAGTAAAAACTCGACATAACTAGTAATTGTATTTATAAATTAATTCTTATTATGCAGTCTGACATTTCAGATATCATTACAATTAACATGACATGTAATTTTTATCATGAATAAACGAATTGAATTGAATAGTTTTTTCACTCAATGTCACATCCCCGGTATTTTTCATCCTCATCATCAACCCGTACCAGCCCTTTCCTGAGCTAAGGGTCTTTTCTCACACTGAAAGAGTATGGGCTCTAATCTCCCACACGAGCCCACCGTAGATTGGGAGATAGTGTTAGGCTTGTGGCATCCTAGCTGCCAGAATTTTTAAGGTTAGTATTTTTAAAATATTAATAAGTATGTAGGTACCATTGAATTGACATTTTTATTCTATTTTGCATTTTCTTGATTATATTATACGCCAGCTACATGGAAAATTATATTGGAACTCTTTTTATGACATACCATCTATGTATCAACACACATAATAATGAATATACTATGTTTGAAGTTTGAATGGTTTCTGTTTAATTAAAATGGTTCGTCGCTTCGCGCGATTTATTTTCAGCCCGTGTGTTGTCAAGACTTCCGTACGAGATTAAATAATAGTAAAATCCGAGCCAAGTTCGCATTCAAACATCGCTGCCAAGTGCCAGCGGGGCCGAGACATAATTAATTTGAAAATTTCACCCCAAAACGAATTACCCGCAATCGCTGGTTAATTAAAAACGAAATTAGCGCGTTTATTGTTCAGCTGGCTCGATTAGTTTAGGCAACAAAACGTTGAGAAAATGCCGTAGAACTCATTTTATAGGTAAACTAGCGACCCGCCGCGGCTTCGCACGGATGCAATACTAACACTAAAACCTTCCTCTTGAATCACTCTATCTATTTAAAAAAAAAACGCATCAAAATCCGTTTCGTAGTTTTAAAGATTTAAGCATACAAAGGGACATAGGGATATAGGGACAGAGAAAGCGACTTTGTTTTATACTATGTAGTGATAGTGATACGTTATTCTCACAATATTAGATGACGAAGTAAACATCATCTTCATCCCCGATAGCAGGTGATAAATATGTGCGATATGCCGCATACTTATCCTAGCACCCATTTTAACCGACTTCAAAAAAGGAGGAGGTTATCAATTCGTCTGTATTTTTTTTATGTTTGTTACCTCAGAACTTTCGACTGGGTGAACCGATTTGATGATTCTTTTTTTTTTAAAGCTGGTGTTTCCAGATTGGTCCCATTTTAATTTCGTCCAGTTCTGACAATAGCATCCATGAGAAAACCATATAAGACTTAATATTTGCATTAAGTATAATAATAATATAATCTCACGCCTTTTATCAACGAGGGGGTAGGCAGAGGTATTCCGTTACTGGATATACCCACATTTCACGAGATATTTTGGACCCCTAAAAGTTCAAGTTGTATATAACAGGTATGAGCGGTGCTCATAACTTTTTTTGGGGGGAACGCCTGTCAGTGGCGTCTCCAGTTGGTTTAATACTCAAAGAGTAAACCCAAAAAACTTTTGTGCTAAATGCTCTTTTTAAAAAATATATAAAATTATCTAGCAGCATCTGAAAGCAAAATAGAAAGGAAATAGAAGAAAGCCGGCAAGTCACCTAGATATTGAATATAAATTGCTTGCATGTACTCGTATTGCTCTTGTAAGAGTGCATATTGTGCTGGTTTAGGGTTCTGTAGATAGACTGGGAGAAACGGAAGCGTCAACTTTTTAGAAAATATTTTAGTTATTGTACCTACTCTAGCACACATCCGATGGTATACAACGCGTAACAGAATAAGCGCAATTCCTCATACACCCCAATTAATATATACTTCGTACTTTAGTTGTGTCTAAAGAAAAAAAAGAAAATAGCTGAGATCGAATTTAAGAAATGTCGAATAAAGATTATTCCAATTATAAATGATTGAAGAATTAATGAATGATGAGATGAGATAATGAGATACATAATGTTGGGTATGTACCTATCATAGACAGACGTAGTAAGAATTTCTTGCTGAAACTAAATTATTAACAATGTAAATATTATGCTGAATGTGCCAGCTTTAGTAAATTAACCTTTGTATTAAATTCAACAGTTTTGCACTAAATATAGTCTAAAAATTAGGCAATCATCGTGTCTCGTTGTTAAATGGTCTGTGGTCGCGATATTATCTCAAAGCTACGTGAATTCGAAAGTATTATCTTTAACATAGTCTAAACGAAAGACTTTAAAAAACTAAAAGTCACTTAAGAATTCCACACGCCTTCCATCGAGTTTCAACAAAAGACTGCCTCAAAGGACGCTTGTCCCACTCTGTGTCTACATTTTAAACTACGTTATTTTTCCATCTCTCCACCTAGTTTGCCTAGCGGTTGAGTAACCATGAGACTGTGTTATGATAGGACAAATTTAGGTATTTTGTTATTATAAAATTTTGAGGAGTTTCTTGCTCCGTTTCATCTCGACTATACATGCCGAAGCGAAGGAGTTGGAATTACTGTCATAAGTAATTTAAGCCTTTAACATCAAGTCAAAAACGTATTGACTTGACTTTGACTTTCAATCTCTCTGAGATTCATATTTTGTTCCTGCAAACGTGAACAAATCTAGGCAAACATTATGAAGACATTGTTTTGGTCTGCCTATTTTCAAGCCACTTAAAGATCTTATCGACTGTCTTTATAACATGCAATGCAAACAGGAATCAGTAGTTTAACTCATTTTTCGGAACGCTATCTAATAATAGGCCTTGCATCATAATCATTATCTGCCCACATTTGTCCACTGCTGGACATAGGCCTCCCATAATGAGTGCTATAGCGCTCTGTCTTTAGCTCGATGCATCCAACATCTGCATGCAGCCTTTCGCAAATCGTCATCCCATTTTGACATTGCCAATCTTCAAAGCACCATCTGTCAGCAACTCTTGAAGCAATGACATTTAAACTTACCCCTCCTCCCACTATCCACCTACACAATACTGAGTTTTCACGCTTTTTACCCATGGCACCAATAATTTAAGTCTTATGCAACAGTTGCAACCATGTTGTCATAAATTGGTTTAGCCCTCTGACTTCGTCATATAGTGAGGAGCGAAGGTGGAATGCTCCTCTACCATGAAAAGGGAAGATCTTCCTTTAGGCGAGGTGATCGTTCCTGTAGACCACAGTCCAGCAGTTGCTGTTGAACAGTTGTAATTATACAAACTCATATGAAAACTTCGATAGCGCTGTTCAGAACAGTATTGTTCAGTCCAGTTTCCCAGAAGGACGTTCACGGATCAAATTAGTGATGTCCTACAAAAAGCTGGGGTCCGGAGTGCGAAGAATAAAAGAGCGTGCATGAAAAGGCTTATGTATGTGAAGGAAGCGAGGAAAGTGTGCGGAGATCGAGTAAAGTGGCGATCCATCGTCTCTGCCTATACCCTTGTGGGAAGAAGGCCTGAGCTGTATGTATGTAAGAACAGTTCTATCTAGTACCTCTAGGTGTCGCTATACATCCATTTTGCTGCTACCGATACTGTATTTGATCTTGCTCCTTTTTGCAGTCCTTGGTACTGTCCTGGAAATAGCTTAAAGATAGACACCCTACTAAAGTGCAACTTGTCTCGCAAACCGCTCGATTTTCCCGTATGTCCGTTTGTTGCGGCCAGTCGAGCAGAACGTTCGTGTCGTATTTGCAGGGTTCCGTATCTTTTTTCCCTACTGCACCAGAGTAGTTATTTATTAATTCTATTTATTAACATAAAGACATAGAGATACAATAGAAAACTAAAACTAAACTACAAAATATATAAAAAATTAGGACCCCGTGGCAAGGCGCCCATCACGCAAGCGGCATTCCCGCGCTGGATGGCAATACTTATCCTTTGCGCGAGGAAGTCGCCTGCTCGGGGGTCGCCTGATGCTTCCCTGAGTCGTCTGCTGAGCTCCTTGAAGAGCCCGTGCGCGCCAGGACCCCACGGACCAAGTGTCTCGACGCCGAATGCAATAAAATCGTATTTGGCACCGAGGCACCTGTACTTGCCCACCTTATAGCGTTCGCGAACCTCTGTCGCCGCACCGGCTCACTTAGCGGTCGCCGGAAGATAGGTCTGTTTTATATTGTTTGGTGTAAATTTTCTCCAGGAGTGCGATTTTTTAATCTCACTGGTGATATCAAAATCACCGGTGACTAAAATGATCACCGATGACTTTTATGTCACCATTTTCCAAAAGCCGTATTTTTGAAAGTCACACGCTGTTTTCAATAAATCGTCGCAATCACAAAATATCACAATCGAGCCCCGCTGCTAATTCTTCCGAAAAACATACTTTGACACTTTTGGCAGATGTCACATACGTCAACTGTCAAAAACAATCGCATGGTGATTTCAATTACGAGTGGGTAGGGGCACTCGTAAATCGATATCATAGGTATGACAAATGTAAGTCACCGATGAGTTTCAAAAATACGAACTTTCGGAAATCACTCACATCGGTGAGAATTAATCACTTGGTGAGATTCAAAAATCGACCCCCAGGTCAGCAAAGCACTAAAACCATGTCACTTGTACTTTGTATTGTATTGATTATTTAAAAGAATAAGCTGTTGTTATAGGTTATTTTAATCAATTCTTACTAATATATGTTATTTTTTGCCGTCGTATTGCGCTGTGTTGGTGGAAATCTGTTCCAAGCATAGTTGTCATTTATGGACTCATCTCATCATTTTTATATAGTCATCAGTCAATACGCCGTTTTGCAAATTACTTGTTCTACATGGGTAGGTATAGAAACTTCTTTCAGGTGGTGAGCCCATCGCCGGCAGAATTAATTCTGGGACCTGTGGGTTTCCTTATGTTTTCCTTTACCGTAGAGCTAGTGAGAGATATGTACGTAAGCTTTATGAAAAACTGAACTTTAAAATAAACGTCTGTCTATGCACAGAAATTCTTACAGAGAGTTCTCGTATTAACAAAGGCGTATTCACCGCGCTTGGAATGTAGGTCACAATTTCCCTATAGAAAGATTACCCTCTTAGAGAGAGAAAACAAATAGACATATTTGGGTATATCTGTCGCAACACCATATTGTACCACAGGGAGTTTCGAAACTACATTCAAATGTTGCCAGGAAGTCCCATGGATACCATACAGTTATCAAACAAATCGCGGGTCCTCGCGATACGAGTATTACTTTTACCCATAAATTTGTTCTAATCTATCTGACGAATGGTATTGGGAACTGGGGAATAGTAAATATGGAACACACTGTAGATCCGCTGGAGATTTGGGAGGGTCTTATTGTGCTGTAAAATAAATATATACAGGTTGTTTTTTTTTACCCTCTGGAAAAAAAATTGTGGTTAAGTATGTGTAATAGATTTATTTGGCATTGTTACTTCAAAAAAGTTTTACAAAATCTCGTATGATATCATTATACAACAAATGTACACCACCTGATTTTGTTACCGACTGGAAAAAAATTGTGTTTTAAGTAAGTAGTGTGTAATAGATTCATTTGGCATTGTTACTACAAAGAAAAGTTTTAAAAAAATTTGTATAATAACATTATACTAATACTAAATAATTATTTACCGGTACTACATAGACCGATTTAAAGCGCCAAAGACGTCAAAGTTCTAAAGCTATCGAAATTTTCTAATGAGTTTGTAAATACAACAGTTTACTGTCCAACATCAACCGTTGGACAACGGTTCCAGGCACGATCACCTCGCCTAATGGAAGATCTTCCCTTTTCGCGAGGAAGCCACCTCCGCTCCTCCATATAATCCTGAAATTAATTTGTTCAGTAGGTATCGACTACTAAATCGATTTCAGCTATTTTTAATTTGTTAAATTTTTCTGAAAATTGAATTAGCATCTGAATTTAGGGCTACCTATGGAAACCGTACTATAATATTATTGCTCTTTATTTAAGAAATTTGTTTAGACAAAACTAAAGTACGAATGCTTCATTTTTTTTTATTAGTAGGTACTAATTTATTATTATGACATGAGATTAAAAAGAGCTGCCCTTGAGTTTCTTGCTGGCTCTTCTCGGGGTACTGCATTCGGAACCAGCAGCTCGTCGGTGGAGATGGGCTGCTGTTTGCATTTAGCCAATCTTCATGGACGAGTTTAGAGTGCCTTGTTATTATAAAATATTGACGTTTCTAAGTGTATATTTTAATACCAATAGAAAATAAACGATTTTTGAATTTGGAATTTTTTTGAATTTTGAATTGGGGTGTATGAGGAATTGCGCATATTCTGTGACGCGTTGTATTCAAAGATGTCCTAGATAGCCTACAGGCTGGACACGTTAACTCTCATCAATCATATCACAGCAATCGTTACATCCTCATAAAGTATTTCTATTCTAATCTAAAATTTACGACCACCATCCTCTTAAAAACCAACCGTTATACTGCCCGCATTCAATGGTGTAATATAGTAATTTTCCTTCATAAAATATCCCTTACTAAACTTCCAGCAATAGACTGTGCTCATAAAATGAATGATCTATAGTATAAAGCAGAAATAATTATCAAGTAGGGCCCATAGTGGCGCGTTACCTGCGCAGATTACGTTTATTCCCTTTCCCGAGGGAATTATCGATAATCCCTTCTTAGTGCTTACACTTAAGGAACCTTTGTGCTAAATTTCATTCTTCTAGACTCAGCGGTTTCGGCTGTCTGTTGTTCCATCAGGCAGTCAGTCAGCCATAATTACTTAATTAACTAATGCCAGAGAGTATCTTCATATATATAGAAAAATTAAGTCTAGTTTGCATTATTCTAGTGGTAATGGTGCAACAGATTCTATTTTTTTTGCACAGAGAGTTGAATCTTGATGTGATTATTTTCAGGAAAATTCTTTGTTTACCTAAGTTACACTACTACGAGCAAAGCCACGGATGAAAGCATGTTTCAAATATGTCATCCACACTCTGCCAGCAATTAATTACTTATATTTACAACAATGGATAATAATGGCGCCTGTCTCTAAAACGAATGTCAATTGAAACCTAGATTAATTCAAGACGTTTTACCAACCGCTTAAATCCTAGAAATCGAACAAAAGGTGCCGCAGTTCAGATAATGCCAGCAAAAGTGTAAGTTTTCAACTTTGCAGTCTAAGTTATGGGCTTAAGAAAATTAAGATGAATTGAGTGTTTTGCGTTTGAAGGTGCACATTGGGTGGTATTTTTTGCGTAGCCGGTCGCCATTGGTCACAATTTAGTTCGAAGTCCTACAGCGAACTAGTTTGCTCATTTAATTCCTTCTTTTCAGTGGATAGTATTAAAAAAGTTAATGTTTATTATAAATATATAAAGCTTCTTACATACAATTATTGTGAAAAACTTTAACTATAGACTAAAAATTATATATCACTACATAGTATAAAACAAAGTCGCTTTCTCTGTCCCTATATCCCTATGTATGCTTAAATCTTTAAAACTACGCAACGGATTTTGATGAGGTTTTTTTTATAGATAGAGTGATTCAAGAGGAAGGTTTTTGTATAATCATTGCACCCGTGCGAAGTCGGGGCGGGGCGCTAGTACTTCAATAAGAAACTTTTGTAAGAGCGGCAAGAGAAAAAATAGATCACTCCGTAATGGAGCGGAATTTGTACTCGACCTTTTGTACTGACCTCGATTTTATAGTCAACTAGCGACCCGCCCCGGCTTCACACGGGTGCAATGCTAATACTAAAACCTTTCTCTTGAATCACTCTATCTATTAAAAAAAACCGCATCAAAATCCGTTGGGAAGTTTTAAAGATTTAAGCATACATAGGGACATAAGGATATAAGGACAGAGAAAGCGACTTTGTTTTATACTATGTAGTGAAGTCAAAATGTTTTATTCAAAGTAGGGACTTCAAGCCCACCTATTGAACGTCATTTCAACTCCACCGTAAATTTTTCGTAAATCTTATCACCTAGTCCCACTCCAAAACTTAGCACAAAAGCGCAGTTAAATAAATCCCTTTCATTGGCGTCCATTGAATTGTTTGATTACTTTAGTTTGCAGCAGTTAATTACATCGTACTATTGCAATTAGGTCTCTTATCTTTCTCTTTCTACGCTGTTTTCAGCTGTGAATGGGAGAGACGGAATTATGTTTGATTGATTTGAAAACTATTTGACAAAACATGACTTGAAAAGCCCGAATGGTACTGGCTGATCGCAAAAAGGGGAAGGCAGAATGAGCACATGCAACTCTTGAGCCCACTCTCCGAAGTGCAATCTGTAGAATATCAACAGACTGGCAACCAAGAGCGTGCATAAATAAATTATGCAGGAGCGGAGGTGGAATGCTCCTCCATTGTGAAATGGGAAGATCTTCCTTTAGACGAGGTGATCGTGCCTGGGGACCGCGGTCCAACGGTTAATGTTGGACAGTTGTATTTATACAAACTCATTAGAAAACTTCGATAGCGCGGTTTAGAACTCGGCCGTCTACTTCCGCGTTCTATGGTAGTGTCGCTACAAAATCAATAAACACGCGATATTTGCCTGGTATACCGACTCTTTGGAACGTCTCTAGAAACATGAAAGTTTGAATTGCGAGTGAACTTCAAAAGTGGCAATTCTACTTCCTGTCTTGAGATGGGAGCCAAATTGAAATCATGCTTACGGTATCGAGAGTTGGAGGGGTTATTCAAACAATTTTCCTGGTGTTGTTAGCGTGGAGATGTTTTGAGCCTTTAAATAGTTAATAGGTTTATTTATCGAAGCGTGAATGGATCCGTTATGACGTAAAACGTCTTTAAATCACACCGAATCACGCAGGTGCAAGAACAGAAATTTGTATTGTATATTTTAACTATGAACAATAAATTATAGCCTTTTACTTGTTCTTTAGGATATTTTTGTGTATGTATAATTTTATAAATATGGTCAAACTTCGAAGTAATCCTGAAATTTTAAAAAATGGAAACAAAAACTTAAGTGAGAATTGTTTGCAATTTTATGGGTAAGTTAGTATATGTCGAAGCAAAAGGTATTAGACAAAGACTACCTATAAATTACTTATCACAGCCCATTAGGGCAATTTTAAACCGATTTTATTAAATTATTATGCAACGTTGCTAGTTCAGTCCTGCGGCGTTTGGAACTTTGTTTTCTTAAATTAGTATCTGTTTTATTACAAAGATGTTGGGTATTACTAGATGTGTCAAACTTATTTACCTTACGATGGTATTTCAAAGGCTGGTAACGCAGTTGTGACTCTCGAGTTGCAGGTGTCCATGGGCGACGGTAGTCACTTACCATCAGGTGACCCGTCTGCTCGTTTGCTCCCTTCCCTCTTTTTTAAAAAAAGATCACTTCATCTTTTTAAACGATAACTTCGTAGTTTATGAACCGATTTTGTTGATTTTTTGTTTGTTGGAAAAGTGATTTTCCAACGGTAGCACCATGATAAGGAAACCAGGATCTGATGATGGCTTCCTAGAGAAATTGAGAAGAACCTTCGAAACTCGTAGTGACCACTAAGTCCTTTTTTACTTTTTTTAGTTTCCTGTTTGAAGTCATTTTTTTGTTATTCATTGAGATGCCGTTTCGTCGATGAAATATATTGAGGTCAAGAACAAGTCCATTAAAATATTAATACTAATATTATAAAGAGGAAAGATTTATATTTTTGTAAGCTTGTTACGAAAAAAATTCAAAAACTACTGAACCGATTTAAAAAATTCTTTCGCCAATGGAAAGCTAGAAGAACCCTGAGTAACATTATGCTATGTTTTATTCTCATATTCCCACTTGAACGGGAACTACGCGGGTGAAACCGCGCAGAACCGCTAGTCATTAATAAAATAACTATTTTAATGCACCTGTAATGGCGGAGGAACTCTTCTAGTGGCAAAGGATCAGCTATGCAGGGATTCAGTCAGTCTTATGCTTGAAAAAATCTTACAGTTACATTGCATTAACCTAACATTATATAACGACGGGCCTGTCAGTTGGTAGTGACCCTGCCATCTGAGTCGGAGGTCGAGGGTTCGATCCCTTCACTACCACTATACATAGTACAGAATAAAGTTTCTTCCCGTCTGTATGTCCCTATGTATGCTTAGATTTTAAAACTACGCAACGGACTTTAATGCGGTTTTTTCTAATAGAGTGATTCAAGAGGAAGGTTTTTATATACCATATAAACCGAAGCGAAGCGAGGTATTCGCTATAGTAATGAATAAATTTAATTTTTTTATATTTCAAACCCACATTTTCATTTTATTCAATATGTTGATATTTTGATGGATTTACTCTAATTGCGTCGGCAAAATAAAATTTGAAATTCGGAATATAAATTCAAATTAAACAGCTAAAACTGTCAGTAATGAAGGAGATAGTAGTGACAACGTTCCAGCTTCGTACCACTTCCAGTTCACACCTGCGAAACCTACATCCATGTACAAAAATCCTCCGTGCACAGTTTAACGCGTAAATTGTGCCAAGATACCCCCCCTTCCCCATAACCCCCTCCCAAAACTTTCCAACAGTGTATCGGGTTTTGAGAAGCGTCTACAAGCTTTTGTCTTAATTATATATCTTTGGGAAAGTATTTTACTATGGGTTTACGTTTTCCGTTTAATTTGGAGAGTAGATTGTCATTTACCACTATGAGATAAGATTTTATTGCCAAACTGTGTAAGTACATAAAGTTGTTACATGTTTCACAGTTTTGTCCATTTTGGACGTACAATATTTATTTTATAAAAGACTAGCGGCGATTTCACCCGTGTAGTTCTCGTTCCATCGGGAATACGGGAATAAAATATAGCTTATGTTATTCAGGAATATTGTAGCTTTCCATCGGTGAAAGAATTTTTAAAATTTTGGATACTTTTCATTATGAGACTACACATTAAAGGGACTGGACATTTTTACATATGGACTCTTTAAAACACCAGACAGTGTCAGCCAGAAGGTTAACATACTCACATTACCTACAGTCGAAACATTACCCTCCTTCTATTTCATTCTGGTAACAGGTATCCTAAGACCCAGAACACTTGAACAAATAACAAACATGTTGCTATCCGGATTAATCCAACACGTTGTATCGACACTGTTTGGTAAACATGGTTCTAGGCTATTTCAACCGTCTTGAGAATTTCACACAATGTCGCTGTTGTAAGGCTTTTGGTAGCTCTAGCTATTGGAACGAAATCTACCAGCTACATAGAATACGAGCCAATGACGGCAAACTCTATGCATCAATGCACCAGTGCATACAACACGTCCCACTCAGGTTTGCCGGTGTGAAATGCTGAACTACTTATTTATACCCCTTACTTAACATTTTTATTGACAAAAGTCAGTGAAAATATAATATCATGGCTTTTACAATATGTAACCCTGCTATATATTATGTATATACCTAACGCCCTTATAAATCGTCGTGACGCTGTCGCTCTATCTAGCGACGCGGTGTGTGATTAATCCTTAGATGAATTTCCTTAGTATAATTGCCTGCTACTAGGTACGTATTTTATAATCTATGTAGGTACATTCTAAAACGTTTAGAAATGATTCTACAAATTAAAGCAAACAAAGGAAAAACCGGTTTGGAACCAGACGTAACCGGTTGAAACCAGTGCGTTGCAGTTTTGAGCGGTAATTAACGAGGTCCGCCATTTTGAAACTCATCAATCCCCGTCACCGCGCCATTTTCTTGAGATTTCTAGAACATTTGCTATTGTTTGGGTAGTTAATGACTAGTTTTAGGTCAAATAGTTCTAAGACTAGTCTAGATTACTTTTTGTTTGAGCCTAGAAATTACGACAAAGCGCTAGTAATTTCTCATTGACTAAAGGTATATACAAAAAAAATTGTGAAGGCTTCAGTATTCGTCGACAAGACAAGATTAAATTGTTAGTAGTATTTAAGAGTTTGTGAAAAATGTAGCTGAGCCAAAACATACAAATTTAATCGAAAACCGTTTGTTAATTTTGTTATTAATATTTATTTTATAACTGTTTTTCTTTATAGGTATTGTAAAAGCATAGATTAGATATGTATGTCTATTTCACTCTATAGTATCTGATGTTCTACTAAACACTTTTGTTTCCTTAAAACATCTGAAGTTAATAACAAAACAATTGAAATAGACAAGACATAGATAGGTAAGTATTTACGACTATACACATTGGTGATAAAACATTTACTTACAAAGAAAACAAAACATTCATTTACAATAATTACAGATAAAAAATGACCTCCAAAGAGGAACCGTGTGGGACAGGGCCCAGAAGATTGGCCGTATTCCCTATCTGGATAGCTAGATTGATCCTTCGACAGAGATAGCTGCCAGCCCTCTGATCAGCTGAAGCCTCGATACACATTTAAACTGAAAACTCAGAGAAAGAAAATATATAATAACTTGCTAATGTGCACCGAAAACAGAAACGTGTCAAGAGAAACATCAAAATAATATGTATTAGAAATTTACTTATCGCATTAAGAAAATGCCAAAACAACATTAACTAATCTATAATTGCATAGAAACCTTAAAGAGAAACTTTTTCCAAGAGGGTGACCAGAAACTAGAATTATAAATTTCCTAACCTATTAAAGAAAGTAACTAAAGCGAAACCTTCAAAAACTGTTACTTCTCACTTCTCACTTCACACAAAACTTATCCTATGAATAAGAACGATACTTAGCTTGCAAATTTAATTTTGCTGCTACAAATTGAACTTCTACAACACTTTTGACCTAAACCCTGTGTGTTACAAATGAAAATGTAAGTTTGTGAGTATTCAGCAGCCTTGAAAAGGGGTAGCCGTTCTCTATTGAACACTAAAAGATCTTAAGTCATCAATTTTGATACACAAAATTGAACTTTATTGCTTTTATTTTTGCTATTAATATTGTGATGGCATAAAATTCTGCTTAGAAAATGCATTCTTGGCGAATATTGAATAAACCAATATAGGTCTTATTAAGAACACAATAAGGTTAATTTCTGTGAGGTTGGCAGTCAATTTCTGAACTTTCCAAGTTATATCAACAGTGTAGTTTGGAACTGTCACCAGATGACAATATTGCTGCTATAGTACTTGATTTTTGTGTACGAGCGAAGTTTGTAAACTAGTTAGAATCAGTTTTGGAGCTGTTAGGAGTTTCTTCTTACCTTTATTGAGTTAGCAGTTTGTGTCAGGGCCAAAGGAAGTTTTGGACCCAATTCTGCTTATAATGGCTTTAGAATAGTTTTAAAACTCGTGTATTGAACTTGGGGTGCCATTGCCTTGCCATGCCATGTTTGTAATGGAACATTTGGCTGGTCAGTCAGTAAATGTTTTACCTCCTGGTCAGTACCAGCTTCACCGTGTTTTGGAAGGATGCCTTCGGTTAAGCCATCATGACATGAGATTAAAAAGAGCTGCCCTTGAGTTTCTTGCTGGTTCTTCTCGGGGTACTGCATTTGGAACCAGCAACTCGTCGGTGGAGATGGGCTGCTGTTTACATTTAGCCAATCTTCGTGGACGAGTTTAGAGTGCCTTGTTATTAGACTATTGACTTTTCTAAGTAGAATTTTTAATTACCTACAGAAATAAAAACATTTTCATCCAAAATTATTTTTGTCTACTTACATCAAAATGGCAGATTTCCAACAAACTCCGAAATGCAATGCCTACTTAATTCATAGTCTAATCCATCACCAATTTCCGACGTGTTTCGCAAATTGCCTTTAATACCCTGGCAAATTTGATACTGGCAATACCAAAGAGGGCAAATAATATAAAACAGCTTGTTACATGTCAAATAGGACCGATCGGTTTAAAAGAGGGTATTATGTGAAGCTATTAATGATAGTAAGGGCGTGGATGTGGTATGTGGATTAACGGTATGACATTTTGCCTTGTCCACTTTAGAATACAAAAAATAAAATAAATAGAATAGAATAGAATTTATTTGTACAATAAATTCATACTTATCACATTTAAAACAAAACAATAACAAAGACAGGTAAGTTGTACAACACAAAAGTAACGAATATACAACAGCCCCCCTAGCCGAGTTGCATTGAACAATCTAATCGAATGTTCTTTTAGATTGACAAGTATGGGATTGACATTAGCGTTAGCGCTCGTTGGCAAGTGCTTATGTCAATCCCATACATATCAATCTAAAAGAAAATTCGATTAGATTGTACAATGCCACTTGGCTAGGGGGGCCGATAAGTAAATCTATGGTTTGGTCTGTGTGTAGCTGCAGAATAAAGAGGCCACAGCTCAGCTAAATAATCTCACGCATTTTATCCCTGATAGGCAGAGGTATTCCATTTCTGAATATACCAACTTTTCACGAGTATATCGACCCCTAAACGTAATAGGTGGTGAGCCCATCGCCGGACCGGGTCTGTTACACATACCTCAGAACTATTCTGCGGGTCTCCTCACGACGTTTTCCTTCACTGTCGAGCTGTTGATGAATATACGAAAGAATAACGAAAGTTTTTTGAAAAACTCATTGGTACATGCCAGGATACATACATAGAGCTCACGCCATTGTCCCACAGGGGTAGAGACGATGGATCGCCACTTTGTTCGATCTCTGCATACTTCTTTCGCGTAGCACTCCGGACCCCTAGCTTTTGGAAGGACGTCACTAATTTGATCCGTGAACGTCCTTTTGGGGCGTCCCCTTTCCTTGCATCCTTCAACATTCGCACCATAAATCTCTCTTCTCATAAATCTCTTGTGAAAAGTGGGTATATCCATAAATGAAATACCTTTTCCCCCTCGGGGATAAAAGACGTGAGTTTTTTTTAAATCTCTTTTGTTACTAGGTACTTCTTTAATCCAGGATTTTAAAGTAAACCTAATTTAAAGCTAGACAAACATGCCAGGTCCATATCGCACTCGTTAATGGTACGGGTTCGGTTCCCGTAAGTCTCAATAATTCACGAACGAAACCGTTGAGATTACTGTTTACCTTTCGCTCAAGGGAGGTCGTTACTATGTAAAATGATTGAGCGACCTTTCCTGAACCTACATGATATTTTTTGTGAAACATTATGTTTTTTTTTGTAAATATTTAGTGGACTTTCTACAGCAAATACAATTTACCTATAATCACAGAATAAGTAATAGTACTACGTACTATCACTACATAGTATAAAACAAAGTCGCTTTCTCTGTCCCTATATCCCTATGTCCCTTTGTATGCTTAAATATTTAAAACTACGCAACGGATTTTGATGCGGTTTTTTTTAATGGATAGAGATTCTAGGGATAGAGTGATTCAAGAGGAAGGTTTTAGTATTAGCTTTGTACCCGTGCGGATCTATAAATTAATAACAAACTAAAAGGGCGTTATTCTCGCCGACTAACTGCAACGTAGTTTGGTAAGTGTAATTTAAAATTGTTTACTTTTTGTAAAAGGAATAAAAAAAAAAGGTGTCAGTGTAAACATATTTCAAGCAAACTATACATCAATACATTATAGTACGAGATCCGGCCGCAAAAAAGTGTAGGGATCGAGAAAAAAATTAAAATTATCGGTACTACGGAGGAGCGATGCATCCTAACACAGGCTCTTTAGCTCTAAAAGGGTGCATCAACCCATCCATAAAGTAAATGTTGTTAAAGAAATATTTCTGATTTTTTTTATAAGCTACAAACCAAAATTTTTACGCATATTTATGATCAGGAGAATATATTATACTATCTATATAAGGGTGCCCTATCGGAAAATGGCCACAAGTATTTTTAGTAAAAAAAAATCTTGATTTTTGGGACGAAATTACGAAATATACGACTCTTATAAGTAGATATATATTCTCCTAATCATAAATATGCGTAAAAATTTGGTTTGTAGCTTATACTCGATCCCTACACTTTTTTGCGGCCAGATCTTAGGCTAATAGTTAAATTTCATTCCTACGAGGAACTTACGACATGCTTCGTGAACCTCAATAAGACCAAAATAATTACATTTGACATTTTACATTTTAAGGTAGTGTCAGGTGAATTTAGGCAAATTTATTTTCAACCGACTTCACAAAAGGAGGAGGTTATCAATTCCACTGTATGTTTTTTATGTTTGTAACCTCAGAACTTAGGACTGGGTGAGCCGATTTTGATTCTTTTTTCGCTGTAAATGTTTTTTTGCAGACAACTTTATGAATGTGACTGATAATAATAATAATCTTTATTTCGCTTGAAATGTGGTACATGAAGATGGTCAGTAAAATTATATAATATTTCACACAATTTTACCAGAATCTGGCATGCAAAATTTATAAGTAGGTACATATTACATGTAATGTGTACTTATGAATTTTTACATGATATAAATGGATATAAAGACGGTGTCTAAATACGATGTTTCGAACCATAACTCTTCACCGGTTTGTATCTGAACGAACTTTTATTTCCATCTACAAACAAACTATAACAGATCTTCGCAAGAAATTCTTATATCTCTCTCGTATATTTTTATCCAACACGCTGTTACGTTTTTTCCGCAAAACACTAAAACACTAGATGCTACATCCGATACACATAAATAGCAACTTCCTTCCTTTTCCGCAAGTTTTGTACAGGGACGTACTCCGTTTAAGCGGACCCAAAAGAAGTAAGTAAGTTTGAGAAGAGTTCCTTTGGAATGAACTAAAAGAACAAAAAAAGAGAACTCTAAAAGAGTAAAAAAAAAATTTACTTGGTTTAGACCAAATAAAAATGGGACAACACGGGAAATACCAGCTTTAAAAAAAACATAGAACTCTATAGAGTAATAAAACCGAATTTAACTTGGTTTTCTCATGGATGCCATTGTCAAAACTGAACCAAATTGGAACAACACCTCGTTTTAAATATCTAAGCATACATAGGGACAGATAGACAACGGGAACTGACTTTGTTTTATACTGTGTGGTGATAAAGTTAATTAAAACGTAATTTTTTAAGCTTTAAAAAAGTAAAGAGCAAGTTTGCCTTTTAAAATAAATATATTTAAACAAAGTGACATTCCTAGAATTTGCTAAGATATTAAAGTGTTTGAAATATTTATTGCGAATGAAACAAATGAAATATCTTCCATTCAAACTTTTATAATCCTCTAGAGTGTCCTTAACATGACATTTTAGAATAATGTATGATATTATGTACCTCAAGGTTGTCTGAAGAACTGTCAGTCAATAAACTTTGCTGATTTAACATTTATCACAGTAGGTAATTTTATTCGTTATTATTCCCGCGGTGAAACTAGCAAAGATTAAAACAAATTACAGGTTTCTAACTTAGAATTTCTGAGCTAAGCCGTGGACAGACAAATAATTGGGCATGGTGATTCCTTGTAGACTAGGGAGCCCCGAAAATGACCCTTTGATTTGTGTAAATAAAAATAATAAAATATTACATGGTCCTGTATTTCTAGAACCAGTCGGAACTTCGTCTAATGGCTGGTTTACACACTGTTTAGTTAAATTGGTCAGTAAATGAACATTGCTTGCCCACTATGAAGTTTGTCATTCATAAACCCATTTACAGAAGCGATGGTCGTCTACTGACCAACTTAACTAAACTATGTGTAAACTAGCCATAACAGTAAAACTTATAAGACAAGCACCCATAAAATAAATTAATAGATATACTATTGTGTCTGATCTCCGAAGATATGAGTAAGGGTTTTTTATTTCTAAAACTGCGAATGTTGATAAAAAAAAGTAACAACTGTAACTTTTTTTAATCATTGTGTCACTTGTTGCATATTTTTATTGGTGTACAATAAAGAGTTACTACTTACTTACTCACTTTAGGGCACTTATTTTTAGAAGGGAACAATATCGTTTCATAATATGTGAGTACACATTTGTTCACTATTAATGCATTAATTTTGCATTTATTTTTAAATTAATGTTTGTAGCCCCCAACTGAATACATCCCTGGGCGAAATTAAAAAACAACAGAGTCGGTTCAGTAGTTAAACTGCAGCAATGTATAAATGCGAGTTATTGTTTTACAAATGAAAGGAAATTCTCTATCGGCCATTACAACATGGTTCCCACGTCAAAACAGTCTGGGACAATAGTCTAACGTGGGGTGGCCCTACACTGGAAGATTTGCTATGTATATAGATTTACCAGATAAATAAAATAAAATAAAAATAAAAGAAAGATTTGCCAGAAAAAAACAATCCTATATCGACGAGTACATCTGCACTTATAATACTACTATCTGGTCCCCGATTTCCCTGGTTTCACCCGCGTATAGTTTCCGTTCCCGTAGAAATACGGGAATAAAATATTGCCCATGTAACACCGTGATAATGTAGCTTTCTATTGGTGAAAGAATTTTTAAAATTGATTCAGTAGTTTTTGAGTATATTCGTTACAAACTGAGCAGTGATAGCCTTACGGTTAAAGAGCCTGCTTCACATGATGAAAATCAGTGAGGCTCGGGTTCGAATCCTGGCATGTACCAATGAGTTTTTCAAAACTTACGTAGATATTTATCACTAGCTCGACGGCGAAGGAAAACATCGTGAGGAAACCCGCCAGTCCCAGAATGAATTCTGAGACATGTGTAACAGACCCGGTCCGGCGATGGGCTTAAACCTATCACATTTAGGGGTACAAAGAGAATCTGGTGAAAAGTGGTATATCCAGAAATGGAATACCTCTGCCTTCCCCCTCGGGGATATAAGGAGTGAGATTATGTGGGTGTGTCGTTACAAACATACAGAAATACAAATCTTTCCTCTTTATAATATTAGGGTAGAAGTGTAGATGTAGATAAAGAGGGAAGATTTTACGTTTACTGTAACGAATGCACTCAAAAACTACTTAACCGTTTTTAAAAATTCTTTCACCAATAGCAAGCTTACTTTTCTAGGCGTAACATGTCTACGGGAACGGTACAAACGCGAGTAAAGTCACTGGGAACAGCTAGTTCCGCTATATATAATATTTTCCCCGCTTACACTGCAACACGGCCTTTATCCTTGCGAAATCAACAGCAGACAATAGCTCGGCCATTCCCCAAAGTTCCCAAGCGCCACTGGGAAAGTGAGAAGACGTGTGATTATAGAAAATGACCACACTTTAATTACTATCTTGGGATATGAACCCGGCCAAGATAGTTACATGTTATGTTAGAAGATTTTTTAAATTAATTGGTTTTGTTGGAGTTGAACAATACAATTATTATGTTACTTCTGTTTAAGATGAATGAGGCATGACATGGTATTAATTTTTGTGTCGTATTTTTTATGATTCATTAATTAATGTACTTGCTTACCTTCCTATATACAGTTATACAGGATAGCAAAACGCTTGTTTTCCACTTAGAATGTAGAAATTGAATCAGAAAGACTATTGTTACAATGCAGTGCGGCCCCCATAATGAGTTCTAGCCTTTAAATAACTTATGAACTTTCTCTTAGTAAGTTATTTTTTGTTAGTATCACTGACATTTTTTGTTTGGCCGGCCCTAATCTCTGGCTGCCCTAGGCCTGGGCCCAATGGGCCTAAAGGCAAATCCGCCTCTGTATAAATCGACCCACTCGTTGATAAGGCGTGAGCATATTTTGTTTATTTTTATTTACTTATAATATATATAATATAATCTCACGCCTTTCAAGGCTATTTTCCATTATTATTATTTTCCATTACTGGATATACCCACATTTCACGATATACATTGGACCCCTAAGCGTGATAGGTGGTGAGCCCATCGCCGGACCAGGTCTATTTACACATGTCTCAGAATTTATTCTGAGACCTGTGGGTTTCCTCACGATGTTTTCCTTAACCATCGAGCTAGTGATAAATATGTACGTAAGTTTTTGAAAAACTCATTGGTACATGCCAGGATTTGAACCCGAGCCTCACTGATTTTCGGCCGGCTCTTTAACCGTCCGGGCTATCACTGCTCTTATTACTTACTTAAAACAATATATATACATATATAATATAATCTCACGCCTTTCATCCCCGAGGGGGTAGGCAGAGGTATTCCATTACTGGATATACCCACATTTCACGAGATATATTGCTTAAAATAGTAAAAAAAAAAACTCACGCCTTATATCCCCGAGGGGGTAGGCAGAGGTGTTCCATTTCTGGATATGCCCACATTTTACGAGATATTCTTTGGACCCCTAAACGTGATAGGTGGTGAGCCCATCGCCGGATCGGGTCTGTTACACATGCCTCAGAATTAATTCTGAGACCTGCGGGTATCCTCACGATGTTTTCCTTCACCGTCGAGCCAGTGATAATAATGTACTTAAGTTTTAAAAAACTCATTGGTCAAACTCATGCCAGGATTCGAAGACGAGCCTCACTTATTATCAGCATAATTCTAAGCAGTCCATTGTATAGCTATAGTAATATAGCTATTTTACATACAAAGTTTTCTGAAATAACTATAGCCAGATTCCTCTTAAAGTTACCGTGTGCCGTGTATTCTCGAAGAATGCTTCTTAAGCCTTTGGTTCGAATTCACGGATGCAGCCTCGTAAGGAACACTTACGAGGCTGCAGCAGTGTAAGGAACACTTCAAACTACTCATGAAATAAAAAAATATTAATTTATTTATTCCCTATCTACATCTACACTAATATTCAAAAGAGGTACGATTTGTATTCTTGAATGTTTGTAACTAATAAACTCAAAATCCACTGGACCGATTTTAAAAATTCGATCACCTGTGGAAAGCTACAATATCGCTGAGTAACATAGGCTACATTTTATTCCCGTATTCCCACGGGAACGGCAACTACATTACTAACTAGTGGATAATAATAATAAAATAGTAAAATATCATCTCTACCCCCTCGGTGATATTTATTTACTTTATAGTCAGCAAAATTTCCATTAATAGATCTTTTTTAAAGTTCTGATTTAGAAAACCAGCTTGTTTGTTTAAAGTCTGCATCTACCCTTAACTGTTTAATTATTCCCAAGACATAGTTATGTGACGCAAGCTCGCTCGAAACTGTATTCCAAGATGTTGCTCGTTCGAATCGTTCTTTCCCATTCCCGCGGGATTTTATAAAAAACCTAAGTATAGTCCTGTTCGTAGGTCCAATGACTAAGGCGTTGACTGACCAGTTAGTCATTAATTTTCATCCAAATTGGTATTACAAAAAAAAACATATAATTTTATTTATTAAACTTCATGTCGGTACCAATAAAATTGTAGATATTATGGCAAAATTGTGCCTATTGTATAAACGACTTAATGCCTTATCGCAATCATTATAATATCATATCTCTCTTTACAATACTAATCATCATAAAGCCGCCCGGGCACCCGCTAGTGTTGAGTACATCATATTTACTTTTGCGCGCTGCATTATCTATTCTTCAACAAAAAGTCATAAAATCATCAAAAAAAGAAGATAAAATATATAAAGCACGCTCTATATGCAAGCAATAGTCAACGAGGGGCAATAAAACTCCAAATGGCCATATCACCCATAAATGTGTTATAAATCAATCAAGCCTTGATATTGCTCCGTACTTCCTTAATAACTTCGTTTATGGCAACCACTGTTGGACTATATTTTGTTCTCGAGTTGCGATTGCGGCCGCGAAGTTAGTCCAAGAGCTGAGTCAATAAAAACTGTTTAAAAAATCTGCCGAGGAAAAGTGTTAACGTTTATCTAAGCCACTCATAGCGAATTAGGGAGTGATATTATTTGTTTAAAGTACACTTAGAAACGTCAATAGTCTAATAACAAGGCACTCTAAATTCGTCCATGAAGATTGGCTAAATGTAAACAGCAGCCCATCTCCACCGAAGAGTTGCTGGTTCTAAACCAGCAAGAAACTCAAGGACAGCTCTTTTTAATCTCATATCTTATCGCATGTCGCATTATGCACTGTTTTTTGACGAGCATATTAATTTTTGCTTGCGTTAAAGGCTGTTGAACAAGTAGGTTGTGTAATGTTTATTAATAAAACGTTTCTTTAGTTAACACTGAGTTTATTATAATAAATCTCTAATTTTAGGTTTACACAAGCACCGCCATTGATCGTCCAAACAAAAAAGACTTTTTCCTATGGTTACACAGTTCACTATATTCTGACAGCGTCTGTACTTGGAAACGACGCTCGTTGTCACTGCCATATGTCTTGGGTCATTATAAACAGTCTGTAGTTGCGTTCCGTTACAAGCACACATTACTGCATCACTACATCATCCCCCTTTTACAAAAAATAAATAAAATTGTAAGTTAAGTAGACCAACAAAACAGTCTTACAAACTCAAATCATCCTTAACTTAAGTTACAGCAAAGAAATGCAATGCTCCCGCACTACACATTCACCACAAACACAGTTACACCGAATTATTGAGGTCGAACATGAAATGAAGTTCTAGTATATCTACAACCATTACTATCTTCTATATTATGAGATCTAAAATTATTATTACTAACAATTTTACCCAACAACCATTTCTTAGAACTAGGGTCTATTTTAAACCAAACATTTTGTCCTACTTGAAAATGAGACTTCTCTTTAGTATTTTTATTATAATTAGTTATGTTTCTATTCCTAACTTTATCAAATTCCATCTTAGTATTATCATTTAACTTTGGTTTTAAATATGTATACGTACAAGGTAACTTTGTTTTTAAATTCCTATTCATCATTAATTGAGAAGGTGTAAAATGTGTACCCGATACAGGAGATGATCTATATTTTAACAAAGCCATTCTATAATCTGTCTTATCTTCATTACATTTTGTTAACATTCTTTTAGCAATTTGCACCCCTCGTTCCGCCATACCATTGGACTGTGCATATCTTGGACTTGAGTAAATGAATTTAAAACCCCATTCACTTGCAAACTGTTTGCATTGAAGTGAATCAAATGGAACATGATCCGCTACTATTTCTAATGGTATGCCAAAACAACTGAAAACATCTGTTAAAACATTAATTATGCACTGAGAGGACTTATTTGAAATTGGTTTAATATCTAACCATTTTGACATGTAATCATAAATAACTAGGTAACTTTTCCTCTTAAACTCCATTATATCAATTCCAATTTTTACAAATGGTAAGGATGGTACATCATGACATAATAATGGTTCTTTCATATTATTATTTTGATACATTTGACAGATGAAACATTTTTTAACAAATGATTCAATATGAGCATCCATTTGTGGCCAATAATATAAACCCCTAACAGTTTGTTTCATCTTGGTTATTCCCAGATGACCTTCATGTACCCTTTTTAAAATTGTTAATCTTAATGACTTTGGAACAATTAATCTATCATTCATAAAAAGCAATTTCTGATCTATTGTAACTTCATGTCTCAATTTAAAAAAATGTTTAACAGTATCTGGTACCATATTAATAGTCTCTGGCCATCCTTCCTGTGTGTACAACAACAATGTTGCTAAAGTGTCATCTTTTGAAGTTTCTTCAACTAATTCTTGTTTCTGTTCATCTGTACATTGTAAATGATTCCCTAATCCAATACAATGTATAACTTCAAACATGTATGATTGATCTTCATCTACTTCATTTAAATAACTACGCGACAACAAATCTGCAATATGCATCAAGCGGCCTTTTAAATATTTAAAATCAATATCATATTTTAATAATTTTAGTTTAAGTCTTTGTAGTCTAGTAGAAGGGATTTCATGTATGCCTTTCTTTAATAAAGTTTCCAACGGTTTATGATCATTAAGGACAGTACATTTTTTTCCATAAATGTAATAATGAAATTTTTTCGTGGCCCAAACTACACTTAACAATTCTTTCTCAATCTGTGAAAAATTTTTTTCTGCACTGGTAAGACTTCTTGATGCATAACATACAGGCTTGCCCTGCTGCATTAAGCAGCAACCTAAGCCGTCTTTACTAGAGTCACATTGTATTGTTACAGGTAGAGAAACATTAAAATTTTTTAATACAGGTGCCGAACTTATGCATTTTTTTATATCACAGAAAACATTTTCATGTATTTCTGTCCAAAGCCAACCTACATTTTTCTTCATTAATGCTTGTAAAGGTGCTACCAAATCTGCCAGATTACTAATAAAATTTCTTAAATAATTTACCATGCCCAAAAAAGATTGCAGTTCAGTTTTATTAGAAGGGCTTTTAATATTTAATAATGCTTTTACTCTTTCTGGATCAATTTTCATTCCCTCTTTTGAAAAAACATGACCGAAATATTTGACCTCGTTTAGTTTACATTGAAATTTTCTTTTATTAAATTTAACATTGCTTACTCTAGCTCTTTCAAAAACGCGTTCTAATATTTTATCATGTTCATCTTCATTATCAGCACAAATTAACAGATCATCACAGTATATGACTACACCAGGAATGTCACCAAAAGTTTGTTCACTATATTTTTGAAAAATTTCAGGAGCAACTGACAAACCGAAAGGTAATCTTAAAAATTTATAACAACCAAAAGGACTACTAAAAGTACACAGATCTGTTGAGTTATCTGTTAATCTAATGTTATAAAAGCCATCTGACAGATCAAGTACCGAAAATACAGATTTGTTACTTAACTTTGTAAGCATTTCCTCTAATGTTGGTATGAGATGATACTCCCTTATTAATACCTTATTTAATTCCTGTGGGTCGAGACAGAGTCTTAAATTACCATCGCTTTTCTCAATTATTACAAGATTACTTACAAACGATTTCGGATGTTCAACTTTCTCAATAATTCGCTGTTCTTGTAGACTCTTTAATTTACAAGCCAGACGCTCCCTTAATGCATGAGGAACTCGCCGAGGTGGCTTTACTACAGCCTGTGCGCCTGGTTGAATGTGTAGTTCGAGAGGTACCTTAAATTCTCCGACTCCCTGGAAAAGTGACAAATTTTTATTAACTATAACCTCCTTTTTATTAATATTAATACTGTTAATGCTACTATTCTGTAGTAATTTTAATTCACATTTTTTTTACATTTATGACATGTTTGACCAAACGCTGGACATTCAGCTGGTCCATGTTCTTGATTACATTTCAGACACCTATAAAATTTACTACTGTACTTCGTGTTTTTTTTAGAATTATTAAAATACTTAGCTTCACGCTTTGGCTGACTTGACACAAGATCCACCGACACAGATTCTTGCTTCTGGAGCACCTCTGCATGTTCCTTCGACAGCTCAGCGACTCTGCACTTGTCCACCGCTTGCTCTAAAGTAAGATCCTTATTTTCCAAAAATTTCTGTTGCAGCTTTCTGTCCCTGATGCCCATGACAATTCGGTCCCTCAGCATTCTATCTTCCAGGTCCTTGAAATTACAATTTTTTACTAATTTTTTTATCGCGATGTAGAAGTTGTCAAAAGTCTCGCCATCTTCTTGTTTTCTGCTATTGAATTTAAATGTGTTAATGAGTTCATTCTGCTTCGGTTCAAAGTATTGGTCGAACAATTTGAGCAGATCATCAAATTTTGGGGTATCTTCAGAGTCTTTTATTAAGTTGTAATACAGTTCGAGCCCTTCTTGTCCAATACAATTCAACAAAATTGCCGACTTTCTTGCTTCATTCACGTTTGTTAATCCAGCGGCCGTAATAAAAATCTTGAGCTGTTGCTTGAAATTCATCCACTTTAGCAACATATCACCAACTGAATCCAATTGCAGTGGTGCAGGCATTTTAAATTCTATACCCGACATCATTGCCTCTTCTGTGTCTTCCTTGTTCTCCGTTTTGTATTAATTTATTATTCAGTTCACGGTAAATCTTATTATGTTCGATTGACGACTGCGCCATGTAATGTTTATTAATAAAACGTTTCTTTAGTTAACACTGAGTTTATTATAATAAATCTCTAATTTTAGGTTTACACAAGCACCGCCATTGATCGTCCAAACAAAAAAGACTTTTTCCTATGGTTACACAGTTCACTATATTCTGACAGCGTCTGTACTTGGAAACGACGCTCGTTGTCACTGCCATATGTCTTGGGTCATTATAAACAGTCTGTAGTTGCGTTCCGTTACAAGCACACATTACTGCATCACTACAGGTTGGTGGCCGGAAATCTAAAATAATCTTTCAATTTGTGGTAGATTAGCGTATAAAATTATGTCCCAAACGTCCTTAAATGTAAGAAAATACCTATAACCCAGCTGTGGGCTGTTACGGCTTCATGATAACGATGATGTTGTAAATTTTCTATCTAACTTTATTCCGTAAACTGACTCCCGGTCTATAAGGCCCATGTCAAAGTAAACTGCAATAAAATCGCGCCATTGTTTTCTTTTCCTTACAAATGCGCTATTACTTATCGGAACTTAGTCACGGCTAAGTACAGGCCCCCTGTGGCTGTAGCTTAGCCTAATATAGTATTACAATGTAGAAAACCAGCGGCGTGGCGCCTTCAGTCTTGAATCAGTATTACGAGTAAGTATGATTTTTCAGCGTATATTTTTGACGGGCCTGTTAGCTCTGTTGGTAGTGACCCTGCCTTCTGAGTCGGAGGTCGCGGGTTCGATCCCCGCTCAGGGCCAACATTTGTGTGCATGAACATGTCTATTGGCTTCGTGTCTGGTCGTTTAATATTTGTTTAAGTATGTCTATCAGTTGTTTAGTACCCATAGTACAGGACCTGCCTATTTTGGGACTGAATAACCGTGTGTGAATTGTGTCCCACAATTTATTATTAGATATTATTATTATTGTTATCGTAAAAATTTATAAATAAATAATATTAATCCTTTTACCCCCGAGGGAGCATTTCAAGAAATAGGTACCCACATTTCACCAGTATAATCTTTGAACTTTTCAACGTAGTGGTGAGCCCATCGCCGAACCGGGTCTATTACACATGTATCAGAATAATTCTGAGACCAGCGAGTTTCCTCACGATGTTTTCCTTTACCCACGAGCTAGTATAAGATAGTGACGGGTTTAATGAACTCGGAAATACAGACGCTGGCAGGTTGTTCCAGTCCTTAGCAGTGCGCATAATCGGAAGAGCATAAAAAGATCTTGAAAACAGATGAACACAACAGACAGACTTACTTTCGCATTCATAATTATAGTAGGAATGACGTTGAACTAACTTGTACATGAATGCATGAATGTACATACATACATACATACATAATGCTCACGCCATTGTCCCACAGTGGTAGGCAGAGACGATGGATCGCCACTTTGCTCGATCTCTGCATACTTCTTTCGCTTCCTTCACATCCATAAGCCTTTTCATGCACGCTCTTTTATTCTTCGCACTCTGGACCCCAGCTTTTTGAATGAATGTACAAGCGAAATATCTCTGAAACCTAACTAGTTGTAGAGGTTTGCCAAACGCCTGGAGTCCTTAATAGTTATCATAAGCCTTGGACCTTAAGATCAAGTTATCAACCCGTAACAGTCCACTGTTGTCTGTTTAAACGTCACCTGAAACGGTAAAAAAACAGGTATAAAACCAAACGCCTCTCAACATTTTCTTTCGAAATCGAGTGAAAAGGGTCATTCGCATTTCGCATTAAAACGTAAAAGTCATCCCACAAAAAGTCCCGTCACTCGCCCCTACCCAAGATATTGCGAGTTCAACACAAACAGAGAAAATGGAAAACATTATATTAACGACCCGCTTATGTGGGGCATGCCTATTTCGTTTGGTGTATTCCTGCTACTACTTTTTGTTGGTTGAATCCGAGTAAATAATAAGATTTTATTTTTTAAATGTAGTTTAAAAACTTGTCAAAATAACTTGTAAATAGATTACAAAATTTAACATTTTTGACTATGATATTAATGACTATGACATAAAAATATTGCCTAACTACAAATAGATTAAAGTATTATAGGACATAGAGGGGGCATTGGGAATATTTTCATACAAAACTTTGAAGCATGTTTGAAGCTTAAGCGTCATGTCAGTTAGTATGAACGCGAGCTGTCATTCGTTCGAAATTGTACTAGACTTATTCCACCTGGAATAACTTTTGGCTTCATATTTTCCTCGCTTTATCCCCTCTAGGTCCTATTATATTTTAACTTCTTTGCCTAACTAGTACCATTTTTCAACATTGTTTTATAAAAGAATAGCTGCCAAATTACCTTTTTTTTTAATTTTAACAGAGCATTTCTGTAGCAAATAAAGATTTCTTTACCGTTTACAAAAACTATCGTATCTTATTTTAATAACAATATTTTAATTCCTAGTTTTAATACAATTATAATGATAAATTGTGGGACACCATTTACACACGGTTATTTGGTCCCAAACTAGGCAGGGCCTGTACTATGGGTACTAAACAACTAATAAACATATTTAAATAAATATTAAATAACCAGACACGAAGCAACCAAACATGTTCATGCACGCAAATGTTGGCCCCGAGCGGGGATCGGACCTGTGACCTCCAACTCAGAAGGAACGGTTACTACCAACTGAGTTAACAGGATCGCCAAACAATAACAATAATAACTCTTTATTGTATGTACACCAAAAATAATACAAAAGAGATTCCAAAATTGAATGGAGTAAAACGCGTGATATTATTAGCGGTCACTTCCAGACAGCGTTAGGTTGGATAAAACTGAATCATTTTTTTATTTTCTTCGAGAATATAAATCTTTTCTCCCCAAAAATGTAAGGTCAATTTAAGAATAAACCTACCGGTACCTACATCCGAATAGCAAAACATTTCGGGTGATGCGGACAATTTACACATATTATCACTACATGCCCCTTACTGCCTCGGCGAAGAGATATCATTATTTATCCAATTGCAGGCTAAGGTATTGTGTTTTGGGTTGGATACTGGCTTGTTGTTACGCCACTCAAAACATAACCAATTTAAATAAAAGTAACTTAAACATTTGTTTATGTACTTATGTACCAAAGATATTTAAATATAATAGAACATAGAGGTGACAAAGCGAACAAAATCGTTTTCTAAAGTTACTAAGGTAAGTGATAATAAGTACAGTCAAGAGCACGTATAGCTTGACACATTGTTCTTTGTAACGTTCTTATTACAATCGCTTTTAAAGGTCATAGTCGCACTATCACGTGCTCTTGACTGTACTAACTCAACTGACGCTTGAGTTCCAAGTTTTTGTACAAAAATGTTACCAATGGTTCATTAGGAATATTTCTCTCTCTCGAATCCCTATTATATTTACCCTTTGATAACCTTTATTGTTTTTTTAAACATTATTTTGGAGGGACACCTAGCTAACATAACACAGCTAAAGCGTCATAGACGGCAGGAAATTCTATACCGCGCTATCGAAGGTTTCTTATCAGTTTGTATAAATACAACTGTGCAAAATCAAATCTCAAAAATGTCTCAGCCATTGGTAACAAATTATTTTAAATAAAGCTTACACCATTTATCCCTGAGGGGCCGGCAGAGTTATTCCATTTCTGGAAATACCCACGTTTCACCAGTATATTCTTTGGACTTACACAGTGATGAGCCCATCGCCGGACCGGGTCTGTTACACATGCCTCTGAATTAATTGTGGGACCTGCGGGTTTCCTCAAGCTTTCCTTCACTCGATTCGAACTCGAGCCTCACGAATAAGAAGCGGGCTTATTCACCTTTGGGCTATCACTTCTCGATTTTGGCATACGTTAAGCACATTTTGACATACATATTATATACAGCTCACGCCTTCTTCCCACAGGGGTAGGCAGAGACGATGGATCGCCACTTTGCCCGATCTTTGCACACTTCCCTCGCTTCCTTCACATTCATAAGCCTTTTCATGCACGCTCTTTTATTCTTTGCACTCTTGACCCCAGCTTTTTGAAGGACGTCACTAATTTGATCCGTGAACGTCCTTCTGGGGCGTCCTCTTGCCTTGTATCCTTCAACATTTGCACCATAAATTTCTTTCGTTACTCTTCTTTCATGCATTCGTTCTAAATGACCAAACCAGCTTAACATACCCTTTGCTTTCCTTGTCACTATCTTCTTTCAAACCACACTTCTCTCGTATATCCGCATTCCTCACTCTATCACACAATTTTCCTCCACACATTTTCCTCAAAGACCTCATTTCCACTGCGTTCATTTCATGCTTCTTCTGCCACACCCAACATTCACTCGCATACATCAGCGTCGGGACCAGAACACCGTTATGCATAGCCACCATGCACATTTTGAAGCACAAAGAAAGCTAGTTTCCGTAGCTAGGTTGACCCTAGGGAAAGGGTAAATTATAAAGGTAAAAGAGATAACAGGATCTTCTCTCCTTATCTTAAAGCGGACATTAAAAGTTACTCGCGCAATTTTCTTAACAAAGGAACATAATCAACGCTTACAAGCTAAGATTGTCTTGTTTTCCCTTGAAAAGGAATAGAATAAAAATGGTAAACTGACTATTGTATATACGCCCTTAAGTTTAAGTTATATTTGAGTTAATGTTTTGTTTATTAATCACGCACAAGTTTAAATTATCTATTTAAATACGAAGTTGCATGAAATGAGCAAGCAATGGGTTCGATTCTGCATTACAGCTCCTAAACTTATTTTAGTTTAGTCCTGTCATTCTCTTTCTCATAGAGAAAAAAGAGACGAGTGATATTTAGTCCTGTCAAATTAAAATTAGTCCTTTCAACTAAGGCATTTCATAACGTGTTTAGTGCATATGTAAATAAGTCACGACTAAAATACAGCCTCTGACAGGACTAAATTCGGTAGGTTATCTTCTATCCCTTTTCTTTTTTTGAGGTAAAATAAAGACAGGAATAAACTAAAATAAGTTTAGTCGCTGTAATGCAGAATCGAACCCAATAGGTATATTAATTTATTTCTAAATAATAAACATGAACAAAATATTATAACTCACTTGTGAATAATAGCAATGAAAAAGTCACAGTTTCATTACAGGTGTCCTTATGTGACTAATTGCAGTGAAATTAGATGCACTTTATGCGCAAGTGTGTTGAAAAGGTTATTTTCTGACGTCCAGAATGAAGATTCCGAATCATTTCAGAATGGAATGAACTGACAGCTAAAAGAGGAGGTAGGTAGAAATATTAAATTTCTAGAAACACTCACGTTTTACCAGTATATACTTTGGACCCCTAATAGTGATGGTGTTAACAGATCTTAGTATGTGTTGTTACACATAATAATGTATTTTTAACCCCCGAAGAAAAACAGAGTCTATTATAAGTATGACGTGTGTTTCTGTGTATCTGTATGTCTGTTCACTCGTAGCTCCAAAATGGCTGAACCGATTTTGGTTCAGTTTTTTAAAAGTGACTTTATCGATAGTGTCCTTAGCTATAGTTCAAGAAAATGTATCTAGCAGTTGGTGTTTTAATATTTTTTTTCGAGTCGAAGAGGTTTTTTAATTTTCAAATTTAAAGTTACCACTAGCTGTCCAGCCCCCTAGCCAAGTGTCATTGTTGTGTGTTTGTATGTTATAGATCTATGGATGTTTGTTCCTCTTTCACGCAAAACTACTGAACGGATTTAAATGAAACTTTACAGTTATATAGATTATACATCAGAATAACACATAGGCGATTTTTATTCCCGTATATTCCCCCGGGAACGGGAACTACGCGGGTAAACCGCGGGACGCTGCTGGTAGACAATAAAGCCCCAGTTCAGAGGAAGTTTATATAATCCAACTTAGCCGCGGGACGGTTTAAGCCGGCTTTGTCTGGCTACGGCTGACAGACAGACAAACAACTTATTTAACTTAGTTATGACTAGCGAGGCGACCTGACTTCTTCCGGTGTTGGCGAGAGTCTAAGTGGTTTGTTTGACTACATTTCTAGACAATGCAAATAAATGCAATGTTGAGTGCTGTTGGTGTTATGAATAATTTTATCAGTACGTATGTCGAGTAGTCAGTCAGGGCAATACACATTTATCCCTACCTCAAAAGTGATGCAAGACATCGTGAGGAAAACTGCAGACCTGAATTGATTTTACATACATACATACATACATAATCTCACGACTATTTCCCATTGAGGTAGGCAGAGACAACAGACCGCCACTTGCTACGAACCTGGCAGACCTCTCGTGCTTCCTCCACTTCCATCAAAAGGCTCATGCATGCTTGTCGGTTTCGGGTACTCTTTATCTGGCTTTTCTTTTTTGATTTGATTGATTGTACGTGCAAAAAAATACTGGTGTAGGTATTTCAGGAATGGAATACTACTGCTGACCCCCTCAGGGATAAAACGTGAATATTTTTTTATATTCTTTATTAATTCAGATTACTAATTACATTTTTTTTTTAAAACAAACAGAAAACCAGCTTAAAGCAATGCATTGCGTTTCGTTGAGTGAGTGAGGTAACCGGAGGCCCCAAACCCCCCCCTCCCCCTCCCACTATTCCCACCTCAAAGGTCGGCAACGCAGTTGTGACTCTTGAGTTGCAGGTGTCCATGGGCGACGGACGTCACTTACCATCAGGTGACCAGTCTGCTCGTTTGTCCCCTTTTTTATCATAAAAAAAAAAACCGGCCAAGTGCGAGTCGGACTCGCGCACCGAGGGTTCCGTACAACCTTGCAAATTTATGGTTTTCGTAATTTTTCCTTTATCTATGCTATAAGACGTTGCTTCGTACCAAATTTCAAGATTCTGAGTTCACGGGAAGCACCCTGTAGGTTTTGATTCCCTTGCAAGTGTCGAAAATTTGCGGCATAAACGGCTGTATCTTTTGATTGCGTTGGCTTAGAAGTTTGATTTTTTCACAGCTTCAAGGGACAGTAGACTTGAGTAATTGATATAAATTTCAGCTTCATACCTCCACGCGTTCCTGAGAAAAAGGGTCTTGACAGACGGATGGACGGACGGACAGACGGACAACAAAGTGATCCTATAAGGGTTCCGTTTTTTCCTTTTGAGGTACGGAACCCTAAAAAACATTTTAGAATAAAATATTTTTTGAAGTTGGACGTAGTGCTAGTGGCTACTGTTAGGTTTCTCAAGCCACCCTCGACATGGCTTAAGTTCCTATGTGCGTAAACAATCCTTACTTCAAACACCCATAAGACCCATTCACTGACCGCTATAATAGTTTATATGACACCATGATGTAAGATGTATGTATGTTTGTGTATATAGGCGATATTTACCTGCCCCGTGCTTCGCTTGCCGCTTTGAGAGATAAGTGCACGGTTCAAACGTAGGGTTGAACAAAATTTTACGTGAATTTAGATTTTTTTTAAATGTATTGGTCTCAGAATTAATTCTGAGACATGTGTAAACAGACCCCGTCCGGCGATGGGCTCATCTCGTGAAATGTGGGTATATCCAGCAATGGAATACCTCTGCCTACCCCCTCGGGGATAAAAAAAAAGGCATGAGATTATATTTATATATTTATTTATTTATATCGGTCGTTACCAAGGGAAAGAGGGATTCATTTTTATACATAAAATGAAAATGATTTTATTTTCTGTAGGTAATTAAAAATTACACTCATAAAACTCAATAGTCTATAATAACAAGGCACTCTAAACTCGTCCATGAAGATTGGCTAACTGTAAACAGCAGCCCATCTCCACCGACGAGTTGCTGGTTCCAAATGCAGTACCACGAGAAGAGCTAGCAATAAACTCAAGGGCAGCTCTTTTTAAACTCATGTCTTACTAGTAAATATGGTTTACAATAATAATTATGATTAATAGCCTTAACCTTCCAGCGGTCGCGCGCGGTCCATGAGTCCGCAACGAACTTATTTTATTAAATTAACTAAAACTATAAACAATAGACGCTTGCGCTTCCGTGTTATCATCGGGGGGGTAAGGTAAGCACCCCTTATTAGCCCTGTGACATTCGTCGTGTGCACACATGCTTTCTTATTTGTGTTTGCGGTCTCAAATACCGCTCGCGACCGATTGTGTTCCAAAACAATCCAGTGCAATTAAAGTGAAATCTCAGTACATATTTCATGTGATGTGATTTGTTTCTTAGATAATTAGTCAAGTTGATACCTAGTCAAGTTTATAAGTTGTTAATAGTAAAAAAGAAAATTTAATTTTGTTTTGTTTTTGTTGATTTATAACGGTGATTTCTACCCAGAGACAAAAAGATTGTGTTTTTATAGACCTTTAGTTCTATTTTATTTCACTTGTATAAGACCTCTTTTTAACTACTTTATTTTATACTACCGTTCCCGTGGAAAAATTATAGCCCAAAAAAGAAAGCTTTCCATTCGTGAAAGAATTTTTAAAATTTGTCCATAGTTTCGGAGCCTATTCAATACCAACAATGAAAAAATCTAATCTTTCGTCTGCCCCAAATCGTAATTAAAATTTAATTATGTGTACTAACCTATGTTTTTATTTACTTTGTGCAATACTAACCCTTTATATAAACTTTCTAAGGTCCGAAATAAAAATTATTCTTTTCTATTCAATCCTGTGTATTAGTGTACAGTCTAAGATACGAATATAAGACGACCTTCACCGAGCTGCTTATTAGATGAAAAGTATTTTATATCAAATTTAATATATTAAAAAAGATACCGCGAGTGGGTTGGCTGATAAAATTCAGTCCAGGTCCACTCGCAACAATATTTTGATTTTTTACAACCGGAATTCATTATTTTCAAGACTGTTTTCATATTCTATAGACTTCATACTTTCATTTGGTATGTAATTTGTCTATTGAACAAACCAGTGCAATGTTAAAAAAAATATTTTTTTATCCTGGACTGAATTTTTTCAGCCAACCCACTCGCGATATATTTTTTAAAATATTAAAGGAGACGTTTCATGAATGTATGGAAACTGGGCCTGCACCATGTACACCAGTTTTTTAGATAAATATAAATAAAATAACTATAGTTTTATTCATGATTTTGCTAATATTTGTCTAGTTTAGTTGTACAATAAACTTTAATTTTCATTGAACAAGCATCGCGGCGACCGAAAAAAAAAATTGCGACCTGACCGGTAAATGACAATCGACATTATTTTGATGTTTGTCGGACTAATTCATAATAACATGGAAATTGGGCTTAAAAAGTAAAAAATAGTATTATTTCAATATGATTTAATGCGGATCTATTGAAATTTAATTACTTTTGTGCAAGTTACATAGATGGAAATGATTTTTTTTAACTATTTTTCTGATAATCACTAGATTTTTCTCTATATTTCACGCTGGTGTACAATGTACAGGCCCAAGATGAAACGTCTCCTTTGATATAAAATACTTTTCATCCAATAAGCAGCTCCGTGAATGTAGTCTTATATTAGGATCCTCTACTACTAGTATAGTTTGTACCTACAATCGCTATATAATGAGTGCCAGCCCTAGCACGTTGCGCACAGTTCCGGCCGCCCGGCTTCCTTCCCGCACAACCCTACCTTGGCCGTAATTTTTGTAATTTTATAAACCCTCCCCTCTGCCTTTGTGGTTACTTCCGCAGTATAAAATGTTAAGATTAATTTATAATAACATTTTTATTTATTTATTAGATCCTCCTGATCCTAGACAGCAGTGATAGCCCTAGAAGTGGCACAACTTGTGTAACATAGTTGAGTTGTAAAAAAAACAGTGATAGCCTGGACGGTTAAAGAGCCGGCCGAAAATCAGGGAGGCTTGGGTTCGAATCCTGGCATGTACCAATGAGTTTTTCAAAAACTTACGTACATATTTATCACTAGCTCGACGGTGAAGGAAAACATCGTGAGGAAACCCACAGGTCCCAGAATTAATTCTGAGGCATGTGTAACAGACCCGGTCGGACGATGGGCTCACCACCTATCACGTTTAGGGGTTCAATGTATCTCGTGAAATGTGGGTATATCCAGTAATGGAATACCTCTGCCTAGCCCCTCGGGGATAAAAGGCTTGAGATTATATATTATATGTTATTATTTATTATTATCCTACTGAAACTTCATTTAGCCCGATTTTTAGCCTTACAAATTTGAGGTCCTTTTAGATGGTCTATACTAAGTAGGTACTACAAATTCTTCGAGTCGATTAATAGAATAATGATAATTCGACTTGTGTTTATTAAATTACTAGCAAGTGCGGAGTTGCCCAGGCGGACAGCGATTTATGACGATGTTATAAAAATAAAAAAATCTCAAGCTTTTTATCTCCGAAGGGTAGGCAGAGGTATTCCATCCATATCTGGATATACCTACTTTTTACGAAATATTCTTTGGACCCCTAAACGTGATTGGTGGTATGCCCATCGTCCGACCGGGTCTGTTACACATGCCTCAGAATTTATTCTGGGACCTGCTGGTTTCCTCACAATGTTTTCCTTCACCGTCGAGCTAGTAATAAATATGTACGTAACTTTTTTAAAAACTCACTGGTACATGCCAGGATTCTAACCCGAGCCTCACTGATTATCATCATTTTTTTACATCTTTGAATAAAATTAGATAACTAACTCAGAAACTACCCTATTATGCTGAGTAAAACCAAGCAGTTCAATCCTAATAATGAAAGTGACCACTAAAAGCTGTGAGTAACACTGACTGCACGTTGTCGGGTCATCAAGTCTTAAACAAATTATCCTGTACCCTACAACCCTACATTCTAAATTCTAACTCAAGTCTTAAGACCTTTACACTCTCCGATGACACTAAAGGTAGATTTCCGTGCGTTGCGATCGATCGCAGCTGCGTGCGATCGATCATGCGACTGACGCGCGCGGCTGATGTGACAAGTCAACAAAGAGATTAAAATATAATAGGGCATAGAGGGGACAAAGCTATGAAAATTTGAAGCCTAAAGTTATTCCAAGTGGAATAAGTCTAGTACAATTTCGACCGAATGACAGCTCGCGTTCATACTAACTGACACGACGCTTGAGCTTCAAACATGCTTCAAAGTTTTGTATGAAAATATTCCCAATGCCCCTCTATGTCCTATTATATTTTAATCTCTTTGCAAGTCAATGTATGAAAATGACAGACGTCGGCCGCACGCGTCTGTCGTAGACTTCGGAAATGGCGCCATACATTTTCATACGTTGACTATTTTCGCATCAGCCTTGCGCGTCAGTCGCATGCGATCGTAGATCCACGGAAGTCTACCTTAAGTCGTTGAACGATTCACGAACGAAAAACAAGAGGAGCAGAAGAAAAAGAAGAGAACTAAAGATACTAAAAACTGCGTAAGTAGTGGTGTGGTGGTTACCGAAAGCAAACGCCCGAGCTACATCTATAAAAAAATCACAAATTGCCTTAAGAGTCCCCGTGATTGTGTTTTGATTGTCACAGTGATCCCATCAGACCCTGACCTGATGACAATAGGACCACCACGAAAGTACACCCCTTATAGGAAAACAATCCAAAACGGTCAATCCGTCATCCAGTAACCGGGAAAGAAAGAAAGAAAATAGGTATATTTATTGACACAAATAATTTTAAAACATTTCTGTCGGTGCTGACCTTGATAGCTTGGCAAAGGGGGAACAATCAGTTTCTCCTACCAAGCCATAATACATGGATCAGTACAGAGCTGGTTTTCATTATTCCCCTATTTACTCTACAAGATGGCATGAGAGCGGAATAGTGTACCTATAGTAGGCAGCCATAAAAACAAACACAAAAATATAAAAAAGTTAAATTCAGTAAAGATACAATGGAAACGCGTTCTGAGTACATGCAAAAGTTATTATCTGTAATCTAAGCTTCACAATGATTTAGTATTTGACTATTAGGTACGTCTCTAGTTTTATTGAATTTATTGAAGCAATTAGTACAATTTCTCAATTTGTAGAAATACTTAGTTTGGCACAGTTTTGATGATAAGATTTAGCAATTTTTACAGACTGTCATTATCTGTCAATTAGTTCGAATGTTTCTGCCCTTGAGTTTCTTGCTGGTTCTTCTCGGGGTACTGCATTTGGAACCAGCAACTCGTCGGTGGAGATGGGCTGCTGTTTACATTTAGAAAATCTTCATGGACGAGTTTAGAGTGCCTTGTTATTAGACTATTGACTTTTCTTTGTGTATTTTTTATACCTACACAAAATAAATGATTTTTGACTTTTGTAGAACCGACTATTCTCAATCTTCCGGCAAAGTCGGAAGGTGTAAAATGACTTGACAGACCATTCAAAGGTTAATACCTCCGGTCAAGACACAATTAGTAAATCCTCGGGTATCCATTACGAGTTGCAGAGACTGTTGCTTGACCTTAATATCCCCTACATTGTCTTTGCCAAAGTATTTCGTAATTTAAGCTCGAGGTTAAACTATGTATAACTATTATGTTAAGTCAATTTTATGGGATAGTGGATGGGCGATCATCTCTTAGCCCGGCTATTATATTTACCAGTAGCGACCCGCCCCGGCTTCTCACGGGTGCAATGCTAATAATAAACCCTTCCTCTTGAATCACTCTATCTATTAAAAAAAACACATCAAAATCCGTTCCGTAGTTTTAAAGATTTAAGCATACATAGGGATATAGGGACAGAGAAAGCGACTTTGTTTTATACTATGTAGTAATTAATACTAGTTAGGTACCTATACCACATTTGATGATATACATAAAACTAGCGACCCGCCTCGACTTCGCACGGGTGCAATGCTTAAACTAAAACCTTCCTCTTGAATCACTCTATCTATTTATCAAAACCGCATCAAAATCCGTTGCCTAGTTTTAATGATTTATGCATACATAGGGATATAGGGACATAGGGATATAGGGACAGAGAAAGCGACTTTGTTTTATACTATGTAGTGATAGTGAAGTACAGGGTGGGCAACTTAGAGGTATACACCTTTTTTTGCCGCTATATTGTTTTGGCGGGAAATGTGACAGTTGTTTAATAAAAATTACTTTGTGTAGATACCCCAAATTTGTTATGGAGCGTTTTACGACTGAACAGCGTGTCTTAATTATTAAAACATTCTACTCAACCCAATCATGTATTGCGGAAACTCTAAGAAAATTGCGGCCAATTATTGGTAGAAATCACTTCCTTCGCTGCTAACCATAACTCCTTTAGTGAATAAATTTGATCAGTATGCAGCAACATTTTTATCCTTTTAGTTCCCGTTCCTGCGGGAATACGGTAATAAAATATAGCCTATGTTACTCTGGGATCTTCTAGATTTCCATTGGTGAAAGAATTTTTAAAATCGTTTCAGTAGTTTTTGAGTTTATTCGTAACAAAAATACAAATCTTTCCTCTTTATAATATGTAGCATAGAAAAGCCTACAAAAATAACTTGTGGCATAGTTGCCAGTTTACAAGAATGCACCAAGTCCGGGATAAAGTTGCTTTCCTTTTTCTTCCTGAACAAAATACTTGTTTCGACTTTGCTCCCACAAAAGACTATTTCGTGGACATTTTGTTTTTGAAGTTGAACATTTCGCGACTAACTGTTGCCCAAGCGCTTTAGTCATTGTTTTATGAAGATAAAGGGACATTTAAAAATACAACTTTCTACGATATTGCATAGACTTTCATGTTTAACTAGTTGTATGCAAAAAATGTTGCACTTTCATGCAAACTTAAGCAGGGATAGCCTTACGGTAAAAGAGCCTGCTTCTCATGATGATAATCAGTGAGGGTCGGGTTCAAATCCTAGCATAGTACCAATAAGTTTCTCAAAACTTACGTACTTATTCGTCACTGGTTCGATGGTGAAGGAAATATCGTGAGGAAGCCCGCAGGTCTCAAAATTAATTCTGAGGCATGTGTAAGAGACCCGCGGGCGTATTCACGGAGATTCGACTCGGAATCAGAAAATCTGTCGAAAGGTTTCGAGATGGGCTATTCACAGATGTCATATTTGACATGAGGATTCGACATGTTTTCCGATTTCGAGTCGAATATCGAATCTCCGTGAATACGCCCGCCGGTCCGACGTTAGGGGGTCGAATATTCTCGTGAAAAGTGGGCATTCTCAGAAATGGCATACCTCTACCTATCCCCTCGGGGCTACTTTAACATCGTAGGGGGATGAATTAGTAAAACTCCTTTGTCAGAGCTCACTTAGGCTATATAAGGAACTTCTATGCATAATTTCAGCTTGTAATCTACCGGTGTACCTACCGGTCTCTACGTTTGTCTATAAGACAGTGTTATGTCATTTGGTTGAAATATGACACTGACCAAACTCTAGTAGGTATAGCAAACTATCGAAGAAACAAATCGATTATGCGTGGGAGGCACAACACAATAAAGCGACACTGAGAATCAAAACTGAACTTTAAGGTATAGAAAATAAGGATGTAATATTAATAGGTGACTTACAGAGATAACCCACGCATCATTAGGTCAGCTGACTGTGACGAAAATTTGAGGTTATTACACCTTGAACAAACCTGTTTTAAGACAGCAATGTATTTCTGAATTAGTATCTGGTTTGGCTATAGGCTGACCCTGCTTTCTGGCTCTACACGCACCATGACCAATTGATCATGAACCGTAAAAACGTGAAATGACCAAACGCAAAATGACCTGCTCCTCACAGATACGCGTAATGAGTTTGGCTACTGAAAGTTGAGACTGAGGTTTTATTCCGAAAATGTATCTGGAAGCACCAATACTAGTACGTCACTGTACTAAATACCTGAGTAGTTGATGTATCAAAGTGAAAAATATTTGTGCGATTTCTAATTGACAACATGACGAAAACACTGAAAAGCGATTTGCATAAGGTTCTTTTTACAATGGTTAGTAAATTTAAAGAAAAACAAGTAGAAAGAGATATAATTTTTATTCAAAAACAAGAGTGTTTACTTTAAATGCCTCAGTGCATTGGTTAGTATGAGATGGAGATTTTGATACTTTTCATTGTCATTGCACATTTCGTTTCATTTCGCAGTAGTTAATTTGTTATGACTATTTATTCATTTGCAGAAAACATGGATCATGTAAGTGATCGAGTTGCAGAGAACATAAAAGCAATGATAGAAAAATTACGTGATTTGTTCCAAAAAGAATGTATAAAAACACAAAATTAGTATAAAACAATAGTTAAGCAATAATAGTGATATTGCATTAACTCCTAAAACAATAAATTTGTAATTGACTTTTTTTACATTTATGTATTTTTTTAAATTAAACCTATTTATTAATTACTTAAAAGTATCTCGTATTTATTTTCTCATAGAAGATGAAAAGTAGAGGATATTACTCGAGAGCAAAAATATTTTTCCCTTAGGCGATGTACTTTGAAATATACATACTTTCAAAATACCGCCCTCGCCATAAAACTATTATTTTGCTCCTTTGACCATGTTTTTTTCCTTCCTTTACTTACTGTTGTTTGTGTTTGCAATTTATTTAGTGAAATATTGAACTAATATTATTTGACTTTAATATAATAAATAACAAGTATCAAAACTATATTTCCAACTATAAACAGAGTTGCCGTGCGATGATTTTTTGAATTTTTTTCAGTCTCATCTTTCAGTAGCCAGACTCTTATCGCAAAATGACCAATAATTTACTCCGAAATTTGAGTCGGAGGTCACGGGTTCTCGGGGCAAAAATTTACATGCGAAAAAGTGTAAGTAATTTTATTTAAGGAAAATTATTGAAAAACAGTGATAATTTCCATCCCTATTCCCTACTCTGATTCTACAGTAATACCAACCGTCACATATTTAAATTGACTCTATACCAACAAACCGAAATTAACATAATCATATAACAAAACAAAGCGTAAATTCTCTATTATAACCTTTCGTGTCCCAATATTGTGAGACAATAATAGTTGTTGATATCCGTTGTGCTAGACGTAACAAAATACGAGTAGGGGACACATTAAAAGGACAAAATATCAGCTATCCGTATAGTGTGGGTGGTAAGCGGTAAGGAAAGTTTGGAGTGAGCTTTGTTAAAAATGTGGCAGAATGACAAATTTAACACCGAAGAAAGAAAAAAAGAAAATCAATTTATTAGACACAGCATAATACTAAACAAAACGAATAGTTAAGACGCTGCAAACAATAGTGCCTAAAGAAATCCCCATTCAGCTTGGGGTGCTACCACACTACCTACTACCACACACTTCGACTCGGTATTGTTATATTATTCTTTATAAATTATCGCAATTAAGGTATATTCGATAGCTCCAGTTCTCATGTGAAAATTATAGACCTTGTTACTCCCAGAAAAGTAAGATTTTCACTGGCGAAAGAATTTTTAAAATAGGTCTAGTAGCTTTGGAGCCTGAACTGAAATTCACACTTTTACAGAGCAGCAAAAAAACCGTTTTTTGCACCATGTTTCATCGATACTACCATCTTAATATAAGAAAGTTACACAAATTTTGCTGTGATTAGGCACTGTCTAAGACAACGATATTCTCACTCCAACAAAACCAAAATTATAATTTCACCTCCATTTCGTAGATGAAAGGACAAGTACAGACAGTGTTAGGTTTCATTTTAATAAGCTTCCACACTGTATGTGGAAGCGATAACAGATACGTTGTATTATTATATTACCTTGTTTATAACTCATTAACTTTACTGAGTGTGGGGTGTAAAATTTAGAGATAGGAAAATACAATGAAATTGCGTCAAAGGAATAGACTCACATACTAATGAAGAATACCCGAAACCGACCAGCATGTATGAACCGATGTGGATGTGGATTAAGCGCGAGAGGTGTGTCAGGATCGTAGAAGGTGGTCTACTATCTCTGCCTACGCCTACGGGAAAAAGGCGTGAGCATAATATGTATGTATGTCGAAAACATCGTGGGGACACCGCCCAGAAATGATTCTGAGGCACGTATGCTGCACCCAGGTCCGGTGATAGGCTTAACCTCGTAGCTTCAATTGCGCAATCTACATACAACCGCCCCTGCTATCGACCCGAGTTAAACAATCAGAAGCCAGCAACACCTTTTTTTTCAATTCCGATCCATTCATCGACCCAAAATAGTCATAAACATGAAAGAAACACTTTTTTGTAATTGTCATTGTTACTGTAATAAAGGACTTTGTCGCCACAGGGTAGGAAAAGATAGCAGCTTGCAAACATCTATATCTATACATATAATAAAACTCTAACGGGGCCGTGTCTGTACATTAAATATTTTTTGAAAATTTTAACGGTAGTGTATATAGTTATCGATATAGATACCGAAACACCAATTTTTAGAATTTTTGTCTGTCTGTCTGTCTGTCTGTCTGGTTGTGCACGCATCACTCAAAAACTACTGGACGGATTTTGGTGAAATTTGGTATGGAGATAACTGAGTACCCGGGTCAACATCTAGGGTACTTTTTATTCCAGGAAAATATCTCATTCCCACGGGAAAATAAAAAAACTGGTTAAAAAGAGAAATACGTACTACTCCGAAACTATAACACCTAGAAACTTGAAAAATGGTATGAAGGTGTCTGATATGTCATAGGAAATTGGTATGAAGGGATTTTTGGAAATTCCCACGGGAACAGGAATAAACTAAATCCAAGCGGGAAAACGCCGCTGGGCACCCGCTATTTGAAATATGGTATGTAGGTGTCTTAAATATTTCGTAGGCAACCACTATGAAGCGATTTTCGGAATTTCCCACGGGAACGGGAATAAACTAAATCCAAGCGGGAAAACGCCGCTGGGCACCCGCTATTTGAAATATGGTATGTAGGTGTCTTAAATATGTCGTAGGCAACCACTATGAAGGGATTTTCGGAAATTCCCACGGGAACGGGAATAAAAGGAATTCGCGCGGGCAACGCCGCTGGGCATCCGCTAGTACATACATAAGTGTATCAGGCAGAAATTTTACTGATAGTACTTATTTCAGGTCAGTGTGTCAACTTTATTTTTATTTTCGGCCATCACGATGATTGAATAAAAAAATACTCAACTTGTTTTCTGCGCCTAGTATTTTCCTTGCTGTAGTGATGTGAAAAGTTGTATTTCTTTAAGTTATTCTGCATCTCGTACCCTTGACACCCTCGTTACACACAGGATTCAGTACAAGTACTCCCACAAAAATCTATTTGGCAGCCTTGCATAACACAAGTATTATGTACCTCATTGTGGATGCAAGCTAAATTAGTGGCAAGACAGACAATGGAGTTTAAGCCAGTACAGCGGACAGCTGCCAAAAACGACTGGCAATAAATCAACCGAGTACCCTGCGGTCGGCGGGCGGTAGCGATAGCATGGTCAGCGCGGAGTTTTAGGCTATTTGGGCTAGCTTTTGCAGTAAAGAAATTTCAAGAAACTTGGGCTAGGTGTTTGTAAAGTGTACTATTTATAAGTCCTTATTTATTGACAGTCACGCGTTTTGTGTAAAATAATGTATAATATTAGGTATCTAAGGTAGGGTTGTCTGGAAGAGATCGCTAAAAGCGATAGGACCACCCATTATACTTAAATTATTGTTTATTTATATTTTATTAATTTTATTCTGTTTTTTAGTACTTGTTGTTATAGCAGTAACAGAAATACATCATCTGTAAAAACAACACTCAACACACAACAAGTCTACAACAACATTCAACTGTCTAACTATCACAGACGGACAGACAGAATCGGACTGACGGACAACGGAGTCTTAGTAATAGGGTTCCCGTTTGTTTGACCCTTTGGGTAAGGAACCTTAAAAACGTACGGGAAGCATACATGTCATCACTGAGTGTGTCAAAATATCTATGGTATATGAAAATAATCTAAGTACAAATCGCCTAAAGTTTACTTTCAGTTCATCAGTTGACCTTGTATTCTATAAATATATTTTAGGACATCATTCCTCTCAGCACTAAACAACTAAAAATCATATTTGAATAAATAATTATACACCCAGATACGACGCCAACAGACATGTTCATGCACACAAAATTCAATATTGACCATAAGCGGTAATCGAACCCGCGACCTCCAACTCAGAAGGTAGGGTCACTATTAACACAGCCGTCTGTGAATTGCCAAGATTTTCAACTTCATATTCACCACAGGTAGGTTTGTAGCCTAAAATTGACTTTTTATTTTTTTAGGTCATTTAAATGCTATCTCTTTTGTGGACCTTACTAACATAATCTTCATCCTTATAATCTCGTATCTTCGCGGGTAAAGGGCCCAAATTATCCGGGGGCCCAATATACCGCAACACAACGTCAAACGGATTCCTATTAATTTCACCAGTGGGACCAGATTATCCCAGCCTCGTTAGATATTTAACCAGTTGCTGTCTAACTTAGATGCTATAGCGACCCGTCCTATCTTCGCTTCAGCAAAAGAAAAGGTGGCAAAAGCATTGAGAAGACTAAATTATAAATCAGGCGGTTTTTCGAGGTTATCTAGAAAACATACATAATACATAATCTCACGCCTTATATCCCTGAGGGGGTAGGCAGAGGTATTCCATTTCTGGATATACCCACTTTTCGCTAGATATTCTTTGGACCCCCAAACGTGATAGGTGGTGAGCCCATCGTCGGAGTCTGTTACACATGTCTCAGAATTCATTCTGGGACCTACGGGTTGCTCACGATGTTTTTCTTCACGGTCGAGCTAGTGATAAATATGTACGTAAGTTTAGAAAAACTCATTGGACATGCCAGGATTCGAACCCGAGCCTCACTGATTTTCATCCTGTGAAGCAGGCCCTTAGACCGTAAGGCTATCACTGCTCTAGAAAACACTTCGAAGAAAATGACTATGAGACCAATTCTTCTTTCAACTAGTATACTACCAAGTAGAATACATCACAAAATCTTTTTAAGCACTATAAGAACAAATCAATAGTCGAAAATTAAAAGGCAATAAAAAATTATAACCGTTTCTCTCGTTTATCTTTTTTTTTATTGTTACGACAACATTAGGATAACACATTTTATTTACAAAATAGATAGTTAGTATTGGTTTGTTTCCTTTCTTTTATGAAAATTTGTCACTGTCTATCAAAAATTTCATCTGCCTAGCCACTTCATACAATATTAAGCACCTATCCCATATCCTTTAACGATGTTTTTATTACGCGCTTTACAATATTGTAGTTAAACAGGTTACAATGCAGTGTATGGTCGTCGGGTTATTCGCAATCCTATTAGCACTTCATTTTATTCGCACTTCATTTTATTCGCTTCGTCTCATTCTCAGGTTGTGCCCTCCAGTTCTTCTTATTCTCTGTTCATCCCATTCGCATTTTTTCCAGGGTGTAGGTTTGGTCAGGTGTTTTAATAAACTGTAATCAGTTTCGCAACACATTAAGCAATACTAACTGCAAGTAAATTCATAAACATACCAAACATTGGATATAAACTTTTATATTTTGAATTGATTTTAATTTAGTAACTTTAGTACACTACGTATGTACCTACGTTTATCTTTTAATCACAGTTTCAACACTCAAAGTGATAATATCGTTGTCGTTCTATATCACCTATCATATCATTATTTTTTTGTTTGTACAATAAAGAGTTGTAACTTACTTACTTATTAAGTAGATACCACTTAATAAGACGTTTAAAGTTTCAACTTTGTGGTACTTATACTAAACTAGCGACCCGCCCCGGCTTTGCACGGGTGCAATGCTAACACTAAAACCTTCCTCTTGAATCACTCTTGAATCACTCTATCTATTAAAAAAAACCGCATCAAAATCCGTTGCGTAGTTTTAAAGATTTATGCATACAAAGAGACATAGGGACAAAAGGACATAGGGATATAGGGACAGAGAAAGCGACTTTGTTTTATACTATGTAGTTATAGTGATAATAGAACTCTAAAGAGTAAGAAACCGAGTTCAACGAATTATACAAAAAAATACAGTCGAATCGAGAAACTCCTTCTTTTTTTGAAGTCGGTTAAAAAACGAATCATCAAAATCGGTTGGCGTGATATTGAGTTATTCGTCCATTTGTCGCGCAAATACTTAATTCAAGTTAAAGACTAATATGGTTTTCTCAAGGATGCCATTGTCAGAACTGGACCAAATTATGGGACCACACGGGAAATACCAGCTTTTAAATAAAAACACCATCATCTAAATCGATTCACCCAGTCGGAAGATCTAAAGTAACAAAAAAAACATACCTCCTCCCTTTTTAACCGACTTCAAAAAGGAGGAGGTTATCAATTCGTCAGTATGTTTCTTTTTTAATATTTTTTTGTATGTTTGTTACCTCAGAACTTTCGACTGGATGGACCGATTTGGATAGTTCTTTTTTTATTTGAAAGCTGGTGCTTCCAGATTGGTTTAATTTCGTCCAGTTCTGACAACGGTATCCACGAGAAAACCATATAAGTTGAAGATTGAAGTCGGTTTATTTACTCTATAGAGTGGTTATTTTGAAGTCTGTTAACTGCAAATTTGGAGAAGCGCGAATAACCCTTTCCGTTTGCGTTTGGGTCACTGCACGCGCTATGATGAGAATTCTCATGAATGAGATGAGATAGTCGAATGGATAACCTGTTGTGAATTTTACTATTCTTAGCTCAACATGATTAGTATAAGGCTTTTTGACAGTGTGAAAAATTTAATACTAATTCTTGTCATTCACATTCAATAGATTACGGGATTTAAAAGAGATTTATTTGAATAATACAAAATCGCAAAAAATATAAGTAGGTAGGTACCTAATTTACAAAAAAGAAACAGAGACATTCTTGATTGAAAACAGATTGGATTCCAAAGTTAGTAGTTTTATCTGTCATTTATTTTCGTCTATTTGAGTAGGTATTGGAGTTTGTTTGTGACGTCACAGAAGCTTTTGCGAAGCTAAGTTGCTTAAATAAAATTTTGACGGTTTATTCATATCATATTTTTATTTTATTGTAAGGATATAGCAGTAAGAGCCTTACGGTTAAAGAGCCTGCTTCACGTGATGAAAATCAGTGAGGCTCGGGTTCGAAATACTGGCATTTACCGTCAAACCTACCGGAAAACGTCGGGAGGAAACTCGCAGGTCCCAGAATTAATTTTGAGATATTTGTAAACAGACCCGGTCCGGCGATGGGCTCACCACCTATACGTTTAGGGGTCCAATATATCTCGTGAAAAGTGGGTAGGTATATCCAGAAATGGAATACCTCTGCCTACCCCCTCCGGGACTAAATTATTTATTTATATTTTATTTTTAAAAGGATAGGGATTAAATTCCCCTCTATTAGATTTCTTGGACAATCTTCCTAGACTATATATTAGGTAGGTATAGATATGTACTGGTAGAGAGTAATGCCTACTTACTCGGGAATAAAGCGTGAGTGTATAAAAGTTGTAAGTAAGTACATACATCTTTAAATTGTAGTGTTAACACTAAAAATTAAACCATTACATGAAATGATGTAGTTTTAAAAAGTCTGGCTATTAGTTGGTTAGCCTTTGCTCTCTCAACTCTTAATTCAAGTTTCAAAAAACCGGCCAAGTGCGAGTCGGACTCGCGCACCGAGGGTTCCGTACAACCTTGCAAATTTATGGTTTTCGTAATTTTTCCTTTACCTATGCTATAAGACGTTGCTTCGTACCAAATTTCAAGATTCTGAGTTCACGGGAAGCACCCTGTAGGTTTTGATTCCCTTGCAAGTGTCGAAAATTTGCGGCATAAACGGCTGTATCTTTTGATTGCGTTGGCTTAGAAGTTTGATTTTTTCACAGCTTCAAGGGACAGTAGACCTGAGTAATTGATATAAATTTCAGCTTCATACCTCCACGCGTTCCTGAGAAAAAGGGTCTTGACAGACGGACGGACGGACGGACAACAAAGTGATCCTATAAGGGTTCCGTTTTTTCCTTTTGAGGTACGGAACCCTAAAAATGGGAATTTATTACTATTTTACACAAAACATCATACATCAGAATAAAACATAGGCTTCTATTAATTTCGTAACGAAGACGAAGTCTCGAAAGCTAATACACAAATAAAATTAAAACAAACAAAAATAATCATGAAATGAAAACAAAACACATCGAATTCCAAATTCGAAGTAAAAAGCAAAACAACGCGTCAAAAGGAACCTGGTTAAAAAAGGAATGGTAGGTCAAGGATCTAACGACCGGTAGCGGCAAACAGGTTGTAATGGCTCCCGGGAACTGCCGATGATTGCCGAGTAGTTACGATGATTGCCGAAGGGAAAGTTGTTATCTATAGAATGTCTAGAAGTAGCATGGTCAAAGTTAAATCAACACTAATATTTTACCTTTTTTTATTTGCTTTTGATGAAATTTACGATAGTTTACACCTTGAAGAACGACATAGACAAGGCAAAAACAAAGTTCGTAAAGTTATAGAGATAAACTTAAGTCTTAGTCGTAGTATTACTAGCTGTATCAGTGATATATACTGCGAATTAAGTACCTAATTAGAAACGATTTTACATATATTATGTTTTTACAACGTTTTGATTTCATTATTCCTCTAACACAAAAACCGTAATACACTCAAGCGTCAAACTTTTTAGGATTATAGTGCAAATTCTAATGTAAAATGACAAATAATTAAAGTAAGGACCTCGATCTGTACGAAATACGTATTTGTACATTATCTTTATAGTATTTACAATTTAATAGCTTGAATGTGACTGGAATAATATCGCATTTTTTTATTTGCGCGAACAACGGCCAAGTTATTTCAGACTCACACTGACTAAAGCCCCATGCTGTTTCTACCCTTGCCCTAGGCCGAGCCACAGGTAAAACACCCAATTTTTGACAACCCACCAATTCATTGACACTCCTACAGTTTTATTTAAAATTAACTAAATTATGATATACAATTGTATTTAGAATAGTCAAATAAACAATATGGTTTTATCAAATTATTCTAAATATAATTGCGTTTTGTAATTTTGTTAATTTTGAATAAAACTGTTCGAGTGTCAATTTATTGGTAGGGTGGACTATGGTGTCAATAATTGGGTGTTTTACCTTACTTGTATTCTTCTGAGACCCGGACGGAATAAGGCGCACTTACTAATTTAAGTAAATATGTAATGCCATATCTATTTCTTGCAAGACTATGGGGGGTGCGCGTGCGGCGAACGTGTCCGAAGATTCCCGAACACCGGCGGAAACTAACGAAGGGACGTCGCGTGGCGGGATCGTGGGATAATTGCCGTACTTGTGACGGTTACCATTTTTATGGGTATTGCCGGCAGGGTGAGGGTAGAATTCTATGATAAATAATAAATTATGAGTGTCAGGCTGGGATGACTTGTGTTGGTTTGGTATAAATACTTATTATAAACGCAATTCTTGAAATTAAATTGTTCAGTATCGACTACTTAATCGATTTCAGCTGTTTTTAATACTTAGTGTTAATTTTTTTCCGAAAAATTTATTAGCATAACTGACTTTAGGGCTACCTATGGAAACTGTACTATTATTGCTCTTTATTTAAGAAATTTGGTTAGACAAAACTAAAGTAGGTATAAATGCATTATTTTTTTTATATTATTAATAACTAGCGACCCGCCCCGGCTTCGCACGGGTGCCATACTAACACTAAAACCTTCCTCTTGAATCACTCTATCTATTAAAAAAAACCGCAACAAAATCCGTTTTCGTAGTTTAAAAGATTTAAGCATACAAAGGGACATAGGGATATAGGGACAGAGAAAGTGACTTTGTTTTATACTATTTAGTGATATACTAATTGGGGTGTACCTACGTGGAATTGCGCTTATTCTGTGACGCGCTGTATAAATAAAAATGTCACATGTCATAGTGATTACACGTCAATATCTAAGCGAATTATTTATTTATGTATTAGAAGACAATAAAGATCTGAAGAGCAGTGATAGCCGTGTGGTTAGTAAGCCCGCCTCTCAAGCGTGAGGCTCGGGTTTGAATCCTGGTAAATGTACACTCATTGGAGTTTATCCAAAGCTTTACATTTGTAGTGCGAGTCTGATCTCTAAGGCGATTTTAATAAGAACTTTACAGTCCAATGTGTCAAGCTACACGTGCTCTTGACTGTACACTCATTGGAGCTTATCCAAAAATTATAAAAGTTTGTATGGGGTAATTTTCCCATACCTCATAAAGGTAAATAAAAGGTTGAAAATGACGGAGTCATTTGTAATAATTTTAGCGACATCTTTCATTCCAAAAACCTGCAGTAAAATTTTATATACAACATTAATTAAGAGTTCAATAAACATCGTAGAGGATCGTCATTAATATGCAAACTTTTAGCCTTTTTGCGGTTTAAGTATTCATATAAAATGAATTTTACTGTGGGAAACCTGGTGCTATATCGGGAAAAGGCTTTTTATAAAATGTAAACCCTTATAACGAAATTCATTGAGATTTGCAGGCATTGAATATTAAAACAGCGTTATAATATAATAATGTAAATATACCGCCTGATTTATTTTACCGCCTGTAAAAAAATATGGTGTGATAGGTAAGTGTAATAGATTCATTTGGCATTGTTACTTTAAAAAAAACTTTTATAATAACATTATACTAATATAAATTACTCAATTGTAGTTAATATTACACACTGAAATATTTAAAATAGTATTTTAAAGAGAAACGGGCTGGTAGCTTCCATTCATGCTCAATCTACCTACAACCGCCAGCTGCTACATAGTAGTGTGCGTAGTTTTCTAGACTTTGTAAATTGCATTTAACATGACTATATTTAACAATTAATCTCGTGTATAGCTTCGGCTTTAAATACCTAATAAGTCATATTTATTTCCAGACGGTAAAAAAAACATCCAGTATAAAATAGTGTAATGTTAAGCTGTGTTGAAAGTGAGCCTGTCTCTTATTCATGAGGCTGGGGTTCGATTTCAGACACATGCAGTAATGTAGAAATAAATAATCTCACGCCTTTTATCCCCGAGAGGGTAGGCAGAGGTATTCCATTACTGGATATACCCACTTTTCACAAGATATATTGGAACTCTTAACATGATAGGTGGTGAGCCCATCGCCGGACCGGGTCTGTTTACACATGTTTCAGAATTAATTCTGAGAACTGCGGGTTTCCTCACGATGTTTTCCTTCACCGTCGAGCTAGTGATAAATATGTACGTAAGTTTTGAAAAACTCATTGGTACATGCCAGAATTCGAACCCGAGCCTCACTGATTTTCATCATGTGAAGCAGGCTCTTTTGCTCTGCGATAATGTAGCTGTTAGAAAAACTAACTGAACGCTTGTTGTTAACGCCGACAATGTAATAAACAGCAGTTTTTGCAAACAACATTGTTTTCCAAATTCAACTGAAATCGTCTTCTGGGCCATTTCCCACATAATTTAGCTACACATGCGACACGTTCTGTCTCCAATAAAACGAGCAACAATGTAAGCTTTATCACAAAGACATAGAGGTCATAATTTCGTACCACATGCGGTGGAACGCCAGCGTCTTACTCTTATTTTCAATTTTAGCGAATGCATTCAATAAATCTAAACGGGTTTTGTATGGTGGCGGCAGAATGGTGTAACTTAAGAAATGTAATTTCAAGGCAGGTTTGGTACTACGTACAGAACTTTTTGTATCAGTGATCGTGGGTTCGATTCCCATGTGTGCGTTTATGTGATTTCCGTTTATCTGTTTTTCTAGTACCAAACTAAGTACAGGCTTTTTCTAGTTTGTTGTTAAATTATCCGAATCGAATGTGAATTATTGGATAAAATATAGCCTATGTGTTATTCTTATGTATAAGCTATATAACTGTAATGTTTCATCAAAATTCGTTTAGTAGTTTTTGCGTGAAAGAGGAACAAACATAATATATATGTCGGGAGGAGGAAGGAGGAGGGTCCCCTCTGCTCGTTATACTACATCAGTCATTATACTCAGGGGTCTCCCGTGCATCAGAAGTATTCAGGATCGCCGATACGGTATCTATGTGGGCATATCTATTCTGGGCAGGGTAGTAGGTAATAATTAAACTGGTTAGGTACACAAGAATGAACATAGTCACTTTATTAAATAAGGTCACAAAGTGAATAAGAGACAAGTCTACAGTCATGCTAAGATAATAATCTAGTAGGTGTTCCAAATGAATAAGCGGGTAGGTACTCATAATCCAGATAATAGAATGGGACAGGCCCACCCCCATCCTGGGGACATAACCCACCACCATCCCATGGTCTCGCCGCTCCTTGGCACTGACCTAAACGTGGGATGCGCTCAGTAATCCCTCTTTACTAATTCACACTTCACGCATGTCTTGATTCCCTACAAATTCTAATTGTCCCCTTACCTCGCTATTGTCTCCATAAGGTACAAACAATACCAAATGCAGCAGTGCACCAGCCCAACCCTTGGACTGTGCGTAGTTGGCTCCATCCACGGCACGACTCCATCTTCTTAGCGTCTTCACTACTTTACTGGCTAATGACCATCTGTCTTAAGTGACGACCGACTCAGGCGCAGGAACCAAGTAGAATCTCGACCCCGTTCCATGTCCCGCGCTCCTTGACTGTGTCGTGCATAGACTGACGCGAATCATCGACGAACCAAACACAATGCTCCATTTCAGTCGACCTATTACGATGCAGTAGTAGTGTTGCAATATTCACACGGTTAATGCTGCGTCCGGCCTCCGATAGATGTCGCCATGAAACCGTATTATTGACTGCCTCGCCGACATATATATATATATCCATACATACAAACTTTCGGATTTATAATAGGACTAGTAGGATATATATTCATGTTTTAACTACTCCATTATTTGTATTGATTTCCTAGTTCATCTTTAGGTATTTATCTACTTCCAAAAATGGAATTTCAAAAGAGTAACTTTATAGCGTAATACAAGAAACTATACCAAAAAGAGACACTGCACAATGTGTACTAAGAATAAAATAAAATACAATAGGTGGGATTATCGGCTTAAGTGACCTCTTCCAGACAACCTTTGATCTGACACTGATCGATTAAAACTAGGGTAGCCGGTGCACTATTAACGGTATTAGCCATAGCCACAGTAGTGGGACTATGCTGCTGAATGCATTTTAATTAAATTTATTAGAAATTTGTAGCGAACTGCGGTTTCACCCGCACGAATCCCGTTCCCGTGGAAATGTTTTCGACTTTTTTTGCATTAAAAAGTAGCCTATGTCCTTTTCCAGGCTTTAGACTATCTCTTTACCAAATTTCATTTAACAGAGTTACTTTCGCATTTATATTAAGTAAGAAAGTTATTAAGATTTTTAAATACCAGACTTACAGCATTTCTGCAACACATCCATGGTACCATAAACGCAAGCATTATATTACCAACTTAAATTCAGCCCACACTCACCAATTTGAACCTTATTCCCATCGCATAAGATACGACTAAACGAATAAACAAAACTTTATCTAAATCGTTTCAGTAATTCCCACGATCCGCCTCGAAAAGAAAAGAAGACACAGTACTAATGTTTTGCGAATCTTTTAATGAAATCTTTTAACGATAAACTTTTAATAATGATTCTGTTAATGATAATTTAATGACAAAAAGGTTAAAATTTTTGTTTCTGCGTGCGAATTTTTCGGGGATTTCTTCGGAGTTTTTTATAATCGCAACATTTTGTTGCTTTATTTTATTTCTCATGGCAACAACAACAAATATGGATTTTTAACATCATCAGTTTGTACGGGTGATTTTCTTAAAAGGTGCAAATTCATCCTGGAGTGCAGCCAAAACACGGGCTCAAGGTAGTTTCTATCTCTATTTTACTACCAAATATAAACATCTATGGCACGAATATAAATGAGACAGTAATTCTGTCTGTTTCCTACGCTCTCACGGCTAAACTGCTAAACCGTTAAAAAAACCTAATGAAAGACAAGTAGGCAGCTATACATTGAGGAAAGACATAGAATAATTTTATAGCTAATTTTGGACAAAGTCGGTTAAAGTTGTCGTCATCAACATCAACTTGGTAACGAATCGGCACCGCCTCAACTCAAGGCGTATTCTTTACATGAACGCGGCCCTTCATACGACGCGACCCTTTATTTCACCATCTTAGGGGATGAATTTTGCAAAATCCTACTCTGTATTATCTATCTATGTGCAAAATTTCAAGTTTCTGGCCCCAGCCAGGTGTGCGTTGATATATCACAAATAAGTCAGTTTATAATTTTATATTAAATAGATTCCTTACTACGACACAAACTAATGAGCATCGCATCGACATCGCCTCGGGACAAGCTCGAGAAAGATAAGCGAGGCGGTGAAGATCCATTACTGAGTTGATATGTGTGTTATAAATATTACACCATCTTAAAAAGAGCTACTGCATTTGGAACCAGCAACTCGTCGGTGGAGATGGGCTGCTGTTTACATTCAGCCAACCTCCATGGACGAGTTTAAAGTCCCTTTGAAATGACACCCATTTTTCACCCCATTTGTTCCTAGTAGATTAAAAAGGTGGTATTTTAATATAATTAATGAAAAGCATGCAAAAATTCCCCTTGCAAATACGTCGTTAATTAAATCATCAAAGGAATGGAATTCTTTTGACGGGGACGCGGCGCATCAAAGCAAATAAAAAAGAGTTTGCTTAAATAAACATTGACTGGTATGTAACTTAATAGTTAAAATCCAGGTAATCCTGGATTAATTAAAAAATACAACTAGTAGCTTTGTAGTCCCGGTTTATAGTGAAATCAGCTGAGAAGGAGGTCGCTGGTTCTCTCATGCTTCATCCACATCCATCAAACGACTATGCATGTTTCCATCCATCGGTTTCGGGTACTCTATCGGTTTTCTTCAACACATCGCTGATCTGGTCGACATAGGTACGCCTAGGTCGTCCACTTCCGACTCGCCCATTCACAACACCCTTGTATATTTGTCCAACGACTTTCATTCATCCGCTCAATGTGACCAAATCACCTCAGCATTCCTCTTTCAATCCTAGTCACTATATCATGTTTCAAGCCGAATCTCTGGAATCACACAATATCATATGGATATTGTATCAAGTCCTATTATATTTAAATCTCTTTGGCTTAACATGCGTTTTGAACATGTTTCAAGCAAATTGAAAAGGCCATGATCGCTTGCTAAAACTACAAAAATACATGTGACAAGCGGAGTTACTTTCCCATATATAATACTTAGCCGGTGCTCAGCTGATTCTCTTAAGTGGGCGCCTTTTACCTCTTAAAGCCGTATACAGAAAGAAAGCTGAAAACTTATCAGCGCTGACCGGCGCCTGTCGGCACTTATCAGCGCTTATAGGCGCCGGTCTACGCAGGTAACCGGCGCAGGCATTTATATGAACCAGCGCCGCTAAGCGCCGACAATCTTCGACAGGCGCCGGTCAGCGCTGGTGCCGCCCGCCAATCATCGTACGACATTTTGCTCGCTCTGCTTCAATCTGCTTGCTTTCTGTAGAATGGACCGATCGGCGCTTATCGGCGCTGATAAGTTTTCAGCTTTCTTTCTGTATACGGCTTAAGGTGGGAGTGGGAGGAGTAACTGCAAACAAAAATAAGTTAGTTGTAACATAAGATCGTATACATAAAACTCGTCGGTATTTCTAGGCTATAGGCTACTGTTCTGTTTACCTTCAGCCAACCTCCATGGACCAGTGTATTTGTGAATTTTTAGGGTTCCGTATCCAAAGGGTAAAACCTACCCTATTACCTGCTATTACTAGGTATCCACTGTCCGTCTGTCACCAGGCTGTATCTCATGAACCGTGATAGTTAGACAGATGTAATTTTCACAGATGATGTATTCCTGTTGCCACTATAATATCAAATACTGAAAAACAGAATAAAATAAATATTTAAGGGGGCTCCCATCAACAAACTTTATTTTTTTCAACAAATGGATTTTCACTGAATTTAAGTCTTTCAAAATCAACATGATGTTTCCTAGACTATTTTACAGTTTTATCTCCGTTTGAGAATTAAGTATACAACCTGAAAGGTTTGCTATATAGGTTTTTTTCTACTTTCTATGCGTCAATCTAGGTACATCTACACTGATATTATAAAGTGGAAAAATTTGTATTTTTGTATGTTTGTAAAGAATTAACTCTAAAACTACTGGACTGATTTTAAAAATTCTTTCACCAATGGAAAGCTAGAATATCCTCGAGTAGCATAGGTTATATTTAATTCCCGTATTCCCACGGGAACGGGAAATACTTGGGTAAAACTCGGAGCGTTGCTAGTAGCCAATATTCCAAAAACATTGATGTTTCAGTTTGTTCATAACTTTATTTGAACTTTGCGCACGCATCAACCATTGTTAGAATTGAATTTTATTGATATCTGGTTTGTCATTGGTCCGCAACTACGAGTATAGTAATGACCTATTGAAATGGCCAAAACAGCAAACGGCGCCTACGCACCGCCCACAACCACTTTTTATATCACCAACCGTTATACGCTTTCACAAGCTCGCTTAATTTCTAATTATTAACTATATATGTTTGTAATAATAATATAGCACTATGCATGTTTAGGATGTTATGGTAAATCAGATTTTTCATCACAAAGACAGTTAAAAAAATCTGATTTTTTTAACTGTCTTTGTGATGAAGTGAAGGTTTTATTCCAGAAAAAGAATACTATATAATATGTAACAGAATAAGCGCAATTCCTGAAATTAGGTAAATTGGTTAGAAACAACTAAAGATCGATTGCATCAAATTTTTTATATTAATATATTAATTGGGGTGTATGAGGAATTGCGCTTTTTCTGTTAGGTGTTGTACTTATAGTTTTTATTGAAAGTCAATGAACGAGCCCCATCTTTATCTATTAAAAATATCAGCATCTCCGCTTACCCCTGTGAAACAACGGACGTGAAGATTTATGATTTAATTTTTCCCTATAAACAAAGTTTAAAAATTAACCCCTGGATCGACGGTCTCCAGTTATAATACCGTGATAATAAACAACACATGTCTTTTATGACTCACATACGGACATTACTATTAATGTTATAAAGCTAGATACAATAAATATTGTGGGTGGTCGAATGCAGTAGGTAAGCTTCTAGGAATTTAGAGAAAATTAAAAACCACATGTTAATGTGTTCGCCCAAACGAATTTAATGAAATTTTGTCCAACTAAAAATATTTTTCACATCTAAGAAATTATGTATTAATTCGTATCAAATCAAATATTTATAACTAGCGACCCGCCCCGGCTTCGCTCGTGTGCAATGCTAACACTAAAACGTTTCTCTTGAATCAATCTATCTATTAAAAAAACCGCATCAAAATCCGTTGCGTAGTTTTAAAGATTTAAGCATACATAGGGACATAGGGATATAGGGACAGAGAAAGCGACTTTGTTTTATACTATGTAGTGAAGATTGGATAGTTTTTGGAACAGATAGGTGACAACGACTGGGTGTAGGTATACATTTATTTACAATAAAATAAATATATAATCAAACGCCTTTTATCCCTGAGGGGTAGGCAGAGGTATTCTGCATATACCCACTTTTCACGAAATATTCTTTGGACCCCTAAACGTGATAGGTCGTGAGCACATCGCCGGACCGGGTGTGTTACACATTCCTCAGAATAATCCTGAGACCTGCGGGTTTCCTCACGATGTTTTGTTTCACCATCGAGCTAGTGATGAGTATGTATGTTTTGAAAAACACAATGGTACATGCCAGGATTTGAACCCGAACCTCACTGATTATCATCATGAGAAGGCTCTTTAACCTTAGGGCATACACTGCTGCACTGGATTAAATTAGGGTTTTTTAACTCCTAAATACCATCTGATTTTTTTTTATATAATAGAAAGGGGGCAAAGGAGCAGACGGGTCACCTGATGGTAAGTGACTACCGTCGCCCATGGACACCTGCAACTCGAGAGTCACAACTGCGTTGCCGGCCTTAGGAGGTGGGAATAGTGGATATAGTACGAAGTAGGATTAAGGGTTAAATACCGTTTTTCGATAAATACTTAACATTAGTGACCCACGACCCGAATCCACGGCTAAAGTTAAAAACACTCAACGACTCTCAAATTTGCTTAATATCCTCATAAAAACACATTTAATGGTCCAGCGACGCTATCAATCAGATTTTATATTCCGAAGTGTCTAGTAACCTTTGTCTTTTTACGAGTTATTTGTTTGAGCATATAATATATTTCTTAAATGAACGAAAATTTAATATTGCTATTAAAAGTTTTATGATGAAGCAGGCCTGAAATTAACTATTAGAGCAGATAACTACATATAAGTAGGCATTAATTGAAATTACCGGCAAATGGGCATCAATTATTCAGACATAGCAGGCGTTCCTATGAGAATTTAGCAAAATACTTTCTTACCTTGGGGGCCGCTCCTTAAAGAGCTGTCAGTGCGTTTGGTCGAGGCTTCAGGTGACCAGAGGGCTGGCAGCTATCTCTGTCAAAGGATCAGCCTAGCTATCCAGAGAGGGAATGTGGCCAGTTTTCTGGGCACTGTCCCACATGGTTCCTCTTTGGAGGACATTTTTTATCTGTAATTATTGTAAATGAATGTATATTTTCGTTGTAAATAAATAAATATAACATTCTAAGCGGATAACTACATTCTACGAAGAATCTACAAACCTAATTTCAAGTTTCTAGAAGTAATACTATCTGAAATATCGTGTTTAATCAGTGAGTGAGTGATTTATCAAGCTCAACGGTGAAGGAAAACATCGTGAGGAAACCCGCAGGTCCCAGAATTAATTCTGAGGCATGTGTACCTAACAGACCCGGTCCGGCGATGAGCTCATCACCTATCACGTTTAGGGGTCCAAAGAATATACTAATGAAACGTGGGAATTTCCAGCAATAGAATACCTCTACCCACCCTCTCGGGACAAAAGGAGCGAGATTGTTTTTTAAATTCAGTTTTACCTACTTAACCGATTGTAAAAATTCTTTCACCCATGGAAAGCTTACTTTTGCGGAAGTAATATGGGCTATAATTTTCCCACGGGAACGGGACTAACGGGTAAAATTGCGCGGAACATCAGTGTCTTTAAGTAGTTAATCTAGTTAGTATACGTCTATACCTCCGTTTATTCGGTACCGTAGAAATCTCTGCTACTATCACGGCAGAGCCACGTTACGTTATTGACCTACACAACTACGTGAGTACATAAAGAAACACCTACATGAAAGCATATATGAGATTACTTTGGGTGTGGTATAAGTGTTGAGTAAAAAACAAGCGATTTTAACTCTAAAGAGAGAGAACATAGAACTCTAAAGAGTAAAAAACTGACTTCGATTATACTAAAACATAAAGTCGAATTGAGAACCTCTTCCTTCTTTGAAGTCGGTTAAAAAAAAATTTATCAAAATCGGTTGGCATGATATTGAGTTATTCGTCCATTTGTCGCTCACATACTCAATGCAAATATGGTTTTCTCATGGATGCTATTGTCAGTACAGGGGGCCAATGCTACTAAATGTCAACGGTCTTAATTGGATGACTTTGACATATCAATGGTCAGACAATGGTGTTATTTTTACACTTTTCAGAGCAAATAACACCATCGACTGACCATGTCATTGTCATTGTCATCCAACTGTAACCGTTGAAATTTAGTAGATTTGCCCCCTGGACTCAATTAAAAGGGGGCCACACGGGAAGCACCAGTTTTCAAATAAAAAAATAATAATCAAAATCGGTTTAGTCCAGTGTAAGGATCTTTGGTAACAAAAAAAACAGTTGGATTGATAACCTCCTCCTTTTTGAAGTCGGTTGAAAAGGAAAATGCCTAGTCGTTCTTTGGACCCCTAAACGTGAATAGGTGGTGTGTTCATCGCTGGAACGAGCTGCTAGAACACACTCATATATATATATATATATAATCTCACGCCTTTTATCCCCGAGGGAGTAGGCAGAGGTATTCCATTACTGGATATACCCACATTTCACGCGATACATTGGACCCCTAAACGTGATAGGTGGTGAGCCCATCGCCGGACCGGGTCTGTTTACACATGTCTCAGAATTAATTTTGAGACCTGCGGGTTTCCTCACGATGTTTTCCTTCACCGTCGAGCTAGTGATAAATATGTACGTAAGTTTTTGAAAAACTCATTGGTACATGCCAGGATTCGAACCCGAGCCTCACTGATTTTCGGCCGGCTCTTTAACCGTCTGGGCTATCTGCTCTTGCTATCACACTCATGTCTTAGAACTAATTCTGGAATCCGCGGGATTCCTCAGGGCGTTTTCCTTCACCGTCGAGCTAGTGATGAATTATATTATGTACATTAGTTTTTTAAAGACTTGTTGGTAATTTAATTATTGTTTTATTTTGTAATTTTATTAATTGTGAAATAAATCAATCGAAATGTATTGCTTGGAGCAGATTTATAATTTTCGGTGGGACACCAATACTACGTAGGCGAGACCATAAGCTCGACCAGCTCAACGTATCGAAGGCTTTTTCGAAGTCAACAAAAGTGAGGTACAACTCCATCTGCCATTCTGACGCCTGTTCGAGAATGATAATAATAATAATAATAATAATAATCTTTATTTAATAGCCACAGTTTAACAAGTTACAGTAATACAGAGGTCCCCACACTAGGCCGAGCCTGTATCGTGGGGACCAGTAGCTATAACATTTGACTTTCAGTTTATCTAAACCGTTGCAAGAAGGTATACAAGAAAAAAACTATTAATATACTAAATAATTAAAAAAATGGAAAACAAAACAAAAAGAGGGTATGAGTGAGTGTGAGCACTTAGGGTGTGTCTGCTGTGTGTGTTAGGGTGTGGGGGGGTGTGATTGTGTATGGGTTTGTGTGAGAGAGGGGGTGTATGTGTAACAGTTACTGATGCGGAAGTGAGTGAATTAATTACAGAAGCTGCAGGTGGTAAATTACTAGCGGGACTATTCTATGATGCGAAGAGTGTTTATCTGGTCTGTACAAGAGCGGTTCTGGCGGAAGCCCGCCTGTTCATTGCGGAGGAGGGGCTCAACGGCCTTCGACAGCCTGTCGAGGATAATCTTACAGAAAACCTTTGAAGGGGTCAACAGCAAAGTGATACCTCTCCAATTGCCGCACTGGCTAAGGTCGCCTTTTTTGGGGACAGTTATGAGGAGTCCTTTACTCCATTCTTCGGGAAGCTCTTCGACCGATAACCGGACGAATAAATAAAATTATCCTGATGAATAAATTTTTTTTTTCATTATAAATATATTTATTCAACATTTAACTACGATATCATTAAAAATAAAATAAAAATACAATATGAATAAAATTATTTTATTATTTAAATAACCACTCTAAAGAGTAAAAAAACCGACTTCAATCTTCAACTTATATGATTTGATGGGACCAATCTGGAAGCACCAGCTTTCAAATAAAAAAAGAATCATCCAAATCGGTTCACCCAGTTGAAAGTTCTGAGGTAACAAACATAAAAAAAAACTGACGAATTGATAACCACCTCCTTTTTGAAGTCGGTTAAAAAGAAGTGTAGCTAGCTTTAGCAATGGGTATGATTGCTACCTACTCCTCAATCAATTTCATTTGATGAAACACTTCGATGTACCAAGTCTCGACAACTCCTATGGCTTCGACCACGCGAAGGTAAGCAGTCTGACCAGCAACCTCGCTCCCACACCATCCGGAGTCCACCTAATTAAAAACTAACTGACTCTATTGTGTCCCTGTAGCTAATCTTGTTATCAACTTTACTTCATACTGTATAACTGCACTGATGTCGGTTTGTCTGTCCAGTTCCCTTGAAGTTTTGCCAAGGCTCGTAGGGCTCGAATCCTTACACGTACCAACGAGTTTTTCAAAAACTTACGAATATATTGATTACTAGCTCGACGGTGGTAGGTCCCAGAATTAATTCTGAGACATGTGTAACAGACCTGGTCCGGCGATGGGCTCACTTATCACGTTTAGGGGTCGAAAAAACTCGTCATAAGTCTCTATTTCCGGAAATGGAGTATCTCTACCTACCCCAGGGATAAAAGGCGTGACATTATTTAGTATTTAGTAAGTCTTCGTTCTAAAAAGAATCTACGCTCAAAACCATGTATGCATACAATAAAAATATTAATTCATTCATTCATTAAAATTTGAGCATCTTAGGTCCAGCGGGATTAGATTAGACCATCCATTAGTCCGAAACTTCTTTGAACTCGACATAGTATAAAGCAGTTGATATCCACGTCTGTCTGTATGTTTACTTCTTCTAAATTACTCAACGCATGCGATGATTTCATTATCATTTAGAGAATTTCTTTCGATAGATTTTTAATCACACACATTGCCCATGCGAAGTCGGCGCGGGTCGTCGATGTAAGAAAACCAACCCGAAAAAGCACAATACAGGAAGATAATAGGTTAAACATAATAATGGAAACAGAATGGACTATTATCTTCCACTAGCGGCGCAAAGTTTGCAGCCACAGAGCTTAGCTTAACGTATTGAGACCACAGGCCGCGGCCTACTCTGTACTGAACCTTTATACGACAAAGATATAGAGAAACACAGAAGTGGTTTAGTTATATAGACCAGGGATGTTGCGAATATTCGCAACAGCATCCGCAAATGCGGAGCTTCCGCATAGATTTGGACATCTGCATCACCATCTGCAAGCGCAAATCAATGATGTCCATACGGATGAGAATGTAATACAAGTTGCGACAAGAAAGAAAAGGCGGGTCCGGTGAATGGCGCATGCCCTTCGCTCGTGACAATTACCAATGGGATCGAAAAAATTTGTGACAAGATCTGAGACATTTCTTAGTTTACTTCCCTAGGTGTGTAATATACTATTCTGGTAATACTCTTGTTGAATCACGTATTGTTGCATCGTCGTTGCCTATAATGAGAACGCAAACTAATTCGTTGAAATACAAGTATGAATGAATAAATGAACTAAAGAATGAACGAACGAATGAAAGAACTAAAGAACGAACGACCGAATGAATGAATGAATGAGAAGGAATGACTTGTGTGATAATTCCCTAATAATCAACAGCTCTTCTAGTATAACTGGGGTCTGTGTATGCAAGTTATAACCTGTCTAATTTGGGTCAGTTACAGTATGGTTTAGACAAAATTTAAGTATGTAGTTATTTTCGTTAATCATTCTACACCAGCTTCTTCCCGTGACTGCGTTTGGGTTTCGAGATAAAAATGGATTCTTTATCCTTCCTGAAGTTACAACTTGAGTTCCTACAAAATTTCGTTACAATTAATTGTTAATTGTAATAAGTTTAATTCTATTATACATTATTTTATGGGTTTTTTATAATAATAATAATAATATAATCTCACGCCTTTCATCCCCGAGGGGGTAGGCAGAGGTATTCCATTACTGGATATACCCACATTTCACGAGATACATTGGACCCCTAAACGTGATAGGTGGTGAGCCCATCGCCGGACCGGGTCTGTTTACACATGTCTCAGAATTAATTCTGAGACCTGTGGGTTTCCTCACGATGTTTTCCTTCACCGTCGAGCTAGTGATAAATATGTACGTAAGTTTTGAAAAACTCATTGGTACATGCCAGGATTTGAACCCGAGCCTCACTGATTTTCGGCCGGCTCTTTAACCGTCGGGGCTATCACTGCTCTTTTTTTTTTATGCATTTAGGTAATAAAGAAATTTATTATTAATAAATATAAGTTCAGTGGTTTAGCCGGGAAATAGCAGCAACCTGACAGCCAGAGTTAATTTTCCATGTAAAATAATATACACAGATTACAAGTGAAAAATAAAATACACTACTAAACGTGGTTACGGTAACTTTCTCCCAAATGGGGGTTAGTTAATGAGTTCGTGTTTATTAATAACTAGCGACCCGCCCCGGCTTCGCACGGGTGCAATTCCTCTTGAACCACTCTATCTATTTAAAAAAAACCGCATCAAAATCATTTGCGTTGTTTTAAAGATTTAAGCATACATACTCGTAGGAACATAAGGACATAGGGACAGAGAAAGTGACTTTGTTTTATACTGTGTAGTGATAGTGATGTAGTGAAGTGATTAAAAGTATAATAATATAGCCTAACCAAAGGTTGAAAGAAAATCATTCTCTAGAGAAACTTTTTCTTTAAACGTCTTTGAGCCTAATATACTTAAATAAGAAGTTTTTAGATATATAACTTAAATAACAAACAAAACACTACTGATGCAGTGGGTAAAAGATTCTATTTTCATATTTTTTTCGTTCGAAACTGGCTTTAAAACCTAAACAGCTCCTAAAAAGATTTCATTGGGCAATTTTTATCTCAGCCCCACAATCTTAATACCTGTTTAAGTTTTTATGAATGGACATTATAGTGAATGGGTCTGTAATGATGTTACGTAAAAGACAGACAAGTTTGCTTTATTTGTGTGTGTCGTGATTGACCTACGGCCCACGGAATCACGTGTTTGTGGACCCACAAAGCTTGTTGGCGAAATTTTGGATGTGGCAATGTTTTCGAGGACTTTTTTTATTAGTATAGGAGGAAAACCGGTCACTTGATGGTAGGGTTGCCAGGTCACCAAACCTAATAGCCGGACAGACCAGCCAGTTTGACCGGACATTTGGGTAAAAAGGCCGGACACTATACATTTGACGATTTTGTGTCTCGGTATTAATATAGGTACGACAAAAAAATTGACAAATTTTAATGAAATATAAAGAAAAACGATTGCTCAATCAGTCTAAGTAGGTACTTTGTTATTAATTATTAGTCAAATAAAGTCATCCGTCAAAATTGTACTCATTTGTGAATGTAAAAAGCCTATCAAAAGCCGGACACCGTTTCTTTTGGCCGGACACACAGTCTAAAAGCCTAACTATGTCTGGTTTTATCCGGACGCCTGGCAACGCTAACTGAAGCCCATGGACACTTGCAACTCGAGACACAAGTGCGTTGTCTTCGAAGTGGGAGAACGCTCTCTTCGCTTCTCTCTTTTATAAAACTCATTGGTACATGCCAGGATATGAACTCGAGACTTCACGCATTTTAAGGCTCTTTAACCGATGGGACTCCATTTTTATTTTATAAGTCACAACTTTCTTACATCCTAGTAAATATAATAGCTGTTCTAATAATCAAGAAGCGAATCGCCCACACGACAAAATGTCTACATAATTTAACTTAAGAGTTACACCGGCCATATTTTATTTCGCCAATTCGCGAGTGAATGATGATGATGACAGACAGACAAACAGACTCGTGGGCGTGAATTAGATTTGGAAACCTATTAATTTTTTAATTAAATATTCAAATTTATTGGTTTTTAATGAGACTGTTCTCGAATATAGCTTTACATATAAATATACAAGGTTTTTCGACTTCATATTATGCGTTCCAATATTTTAATATATTAAACGATCAGATACGAAGACAACGGACATGTTCAAGGACACAAATGTTGGCCCCGTGATCGAACCCGCGACCTCCGACTCAGAGGGCAGGGTCACTACCAACTGAGCTAACAGGCTCTTGATCCACACTTCAACTTCGTCGTTAGTAAGTTTTTAATATTTCGCACTAGGTAATAACAATTAACAGTTCGACAGTCAGTGAACCATCAATTATCCGGAACCAATCCTCGGACCCGATGACAAACAACCGAGGGTTGTCCGGTGACAGCGATGACGTACGCGAAATGTCACATCCGTCATTGCTGTGACAGACGCATTGACTTGTCAATGGCGGACCAGGGGATGAGAGGTAGCGAGTTTGGTTTCCTTAATCTACACTAATCCTAAATACCTATTAGAAATGCGAAAGTGACTTTTCAACTCTCCGGGCGGAAAGCGTCAACTTTCGGCCCGCTGCGCTAAATAAAGTGCCGCTTTCCGCCTCCGTCGAAAAGAAAAAAGTATACACACCTCGGTAAGTAAACAAGAAAGTCGCCGATCACAGACATTTCTTATTTTACTTCCCTAAGTCTCAGAATTAATTCTGAGACATGTGTAAACAGACCCGGCCCGGCGATGGGCTCACCACCTATCACGTTTAGGGGTCCAATATATCTCGTGAAATGTGGGTATATCCAGTAATGGAATACTTCTACCTACCTTTACTCGGGGATAAAAGGCGTGAGATTATATATATATATATATATATATATATATATATATATATATATATATATATATATATTCCCTAAGTATGTAATATACCTACTATTGCTGGTACTATCCTGGTGATGTTCAAAATAATGAGTTTTTCAAAAACTCCCATAAATAATATCACTAGATCCACGGTGAAAGAAAACATCGTGAGGAAACACTAATGTCCCAGAATTCATTTGTAAGGCACCCCGATCCGGCGATTGTCTCATCACCTGTCACCGTTTCCAAGGTACGGGATGCCACTACCGACCCCTTGGGAATATATGAGTTTTTTTTTTTATTTACAACTCAAACCGATCCGGTCTTATCTCACCGGGTAGTAAGGCGAACAATTCCACGCTCCCGAGGTGGAATCAATACGAGAACCGCAACACAGCCATTCCACAGCTTGCCGGATCCGATCCGCTCTTAATGATCCACGCAGGAACAATTAAAATAGTCGGTTTCCCTTGATTCACTGCCACATCTGGGTAATGAGGTGTGAATTTTACGACGTTCGCTTTGTGTGGACACGCCATTGTTCCAAGTTTTGACTGGTGTGGCTTTTGTTTTTGGGTATGGCGATTTAAGGAGATAATACCTTCTAGCGTATTGTAATTTGGCAATTATCATTTCTGTTCTCAAACTTGGTGTTGTCTGGTTGTCTTTATTTCAGGCCTTCTAAAAACGAAATACCTATGAATATTTATAAAATTAACTTTTCTCTTGTTAAAATTTTCATATAGAACTGCTCAGTTGTGTAAACTCTAAACAGTAAAAAAACCGACTTCAACTTTTATGGAACTGGACCAAATTAAAAAAGGACTACACCCGAATCAAGTAAAAAAATTATCATCAAAATCGGTTCACCCAGTCGAAACTTCAGGGGTAACAAACATAAAAAAAAACAAATAAAACATACCTACGCTTCGAATTAATAACCTCCACTTTTTTTAAGTCGCTTAAAACAAGTCAATTATGTAAGGCTAGACTCTAAGTAAATTCAAGTCTGTATTAGTCTCTAGACTTCAAATTAACGTACCTACAGTAAGACAATGTACGGATGGAACATCCACACTAATCTAACTAATGGATCTAGCAATACCTTAACATGTATAAATGACATTCAGTCCGTTTGTCTGTTGATAAACTTGATTCCGATGCTCTAAAGTGATAGATAGATGCTATTTATTATATCTACAGCTCCAAGACAAGAAAACAGTCATAATAAATGTATGTAATAAGTGTAATAACAATACAATACTCTTTATTGTACACCAAAAACAACACAAAATTTATACCAACATTAACTAAAGTACAATAAGCGGTCTTATCGCTTTTAGCGCTCTCTTCCAAACAACCTTAGGATGGATGAAACTGAATAACCTTACATAATAATACATATGTCTACAATATTAAACATAATAATATAATCTCACGCCTTTCATCCCCGAAGGGGTAGGCAGAGGTATTCCATTACTGGAAATACCCATATTTCACAAGATACATTGTCCCACATACAGCCCATCGCCGGACCGGGTCTATTTACACATGTCTCAGAATTAATTCTGAGACCTGCGGATTTCCTCGCGATGTTTTCCTTCACCGTCGAGCTAGTCTATACATATAATAAAACTCTAACGGGGCCGTGTCTGTACATTAAATATTTTTTGAAAATTTCAACGGTAGTGTATATAGTTATCGATATAGATACCGAAACACCAATTTTTGGAATTTTTCTCTGTCTGTCTGTCTGTCTGTCTGTCTGGTTGTGCACGTGTTAGAATAATTGATTTATTTGTAACTTTGTTTTAACGAATACATTATATACGTAAATATCCTACTGACATTTTAAAAGGATAATATGATTAGATATATTAATTATTAATATCCTATCACCAGTAAATAATATTATTTAGCAAAAGTGTAAAGTCGCTTGTGATTGGTCGAAATATCTCATGACACGAAATTAGCGGGAAAGGGTTTATAAATAGCAATGTCACTGTACCGGACCTATTCATTGTATTATCATCTAACTTGTAAGTCGTTGTTTTATAGTTAAATTGATTTTATTCTAAAAATCATACCTACCTACGGAGATATATGTTAAAGGTGAATAATATATATCTCAAGGTACCTACATGTGATACAGTAGGTAGGTATTATTGTTCTAGTATAACTGTTACCAACTGAATGGCATATATAAAACATAATGCTGGTAGGTACAAAGGAAACTAATTATTTAGGTGAAGGTGATATTAAAAAGTTTAGTTTATACTAGAATCATGTACCTACTGTAATGTACCTAATTACTTCACATTATTATGTCAGGATGACTATTTACTAATTATTGGGGATGTAATAAGCAAACACTACAATAACTATTTGATATCAATCTTTTATTTTGCCAATTCGGTGTTTTATCGCTGAGGAGAAGAATTGGCAAGAAACTCCACAGCAACACTATATTTCTTTTCATATCATCTCAATAATAATTTCTAGGTACAATTTGGATCACTACACGTTGTACAATACTAGACACACAATATCAAAATCACAATAGTAATATTATAAACAATTATGCTAATACTTATCTTTATATTATATCGTGGTACTTGGGTAGGTATATAAACTGCGCCAGGACACAATCTCGTGGTAAATGAACATAGTAACGACTTACAAGTTAGATGATAATACAATGAATAGGTCCGGTACAGTGACATTGCTATTTATAAACCCTTTCCCGCTAATTTCGTGTCATGAGATATTTCGACCAATCACAAGCGACTTTACACTTTTGCTAAATAATATTATTTACTGGTGATAGGATATTAATAATTAATATATCTAATCATATTATCCTTTTAAAATGTCAGTAGGATATTTACGTATATAATGTATTCGTTAAAACAAAGTTACAAATAAATCAATTATTCTAACACGGCCATACTGACATGTACTTCGCTCTCGAAGTACTAGAAAAAAAATTTCCAAAAAAAACTTAAACATGAGTTACATTATTCATTGCTATGGCCAAATTTTTTACATTAAGCAGATGAGGTAGCAATGGTCAATTTATTTTGCTTTTCCAATTCCAATTATATCACACACATCACATTTTCAATATACATTAGTAAATTTATTTTTATTAGATTTTGTCATATAGTCGCCCATCAGCAGTTCAGTCATTATTGTCATCATCATACCTTTTACATTTTCGTATGATATGATATGTACATATGGCCACAGATATGGCTAAAATTTAATTTAATTTAAATTCATTTTATTTCGTTTTACTTCATTTCAAAGACTTAGCTTCAGAATAATTATTTTAGTTCCATATAATATCTAAATAAAATTAAAACCTTCGAATAAGCTAGTAATAACATTTAGTCATCTATCTCATTGATCAATAAACAATTTGTATAAAATTATCAATAAAAGAATTTCTAGAATCTTTTTACCAAAGATCCTACGAAAAATTTGTAAACAACTTTATCTCTTTATAATATAAATATAGATCATCACAATCGCTATGCTTGGCAAACTGATAATATTAATTATTGATTCTCATATTTCAAAAGTTATAGTCACATCTATCAGCAATATACCCTGACTGGGACTTTTTTTTTATAAATGAAATCACAACAAACTAAAACAGTTATCTATCTATAAACCAAAGATGATAATTAAAAGAATAACAAATCATTCTCACTGGCCTAGATGTTAAATTGATCGGTACCCATTTGTTATATCATTAAAATATTAATATAACATTGCTTCTATATTCTATTACGGCCATACTGACAGTACTTTGTTCTCGAAGTACCTATATACTCTTATGAATAGAAAAAAAACTTATTTATTTACAAAAAATCTTAAACATAAGTTACATCATTCATTGCTACCGTCTAACTTTTCACATTAAGCAGACAAAGTAGCAACGGTCAATTTGCTTTCCCAATTATCCATTTCATTACATTTTGTCATCTAGCCGCACACCTGCTGCACATGAGACTGACTAGATAAGCAAAATTGACTTCAGCAGTTCAGTCATCCAAGTTACATCACATTCTTATACACTAAAATATAATTTTTCATCAACAACAATAATAATAAAATATCAGTGATATTTCTTTATACCTACTGCCTACACCTCTCAAAAGTGACCACAGGCAGTAAAATGCTTTCAGCAAAACTACGCTTACTGTTTTACTTCAGTATGGTTGAAGCTAATCAAAGATTTTATTATGAATGACCCAAATAACATAAGCTGTTATGTCTTAGATAAAAAGTCTTGCATAGTAGATGTAGGTAGTTTAAGGAATATTCAACGGCAAGAAGCCTAGCTACCTAATTAGCTAATAGCTCTGAATAACACAATACGTAGTTTGTCATTGTTCACTTTGAACTGTAGTTAGGTACTAGCGGTATTTGCCATAATGTAAAAAAAAACAATTGAAATTTAATCATTGATAGTTCTTAGTCATAAATAAATGATCTACTTAACTTTTTGGATCATAGAAATTTCTTAAAGTCGGAATATAAATGACTACCTTACGAAACACAACTTAATATGTTGAAACAGAAAAATAACGAAGCATGTGGGTACTTTAATATTACCTGGGCACTTATCTTCATTTAAAATACTGACGGTACTCTTAAATTACTTCCATAACTAAAGTTCTATTTTTAGATTCTTATATTTATGTTTCTGTCGGTATATTGAAAAAATATTACTCAGAAATATTCATGAAATCTTTCCTCGAATAGTTACAACTATCGGAGAACTGATACTTTATGTATTTTATATACTCAACTAAATCTATCGCTCGGTTATTCTGACTAAAAATCTTAATACGATACTTGATTAATGGAGCAGCATAACACGACAGAAGCTCGGGAAGAAGTTGTCCTGCGTGGCGGGGCCAGGAAGTATCACACGCCGCCATCGGCTTAACCGCAGTCAGGAATGAAGCAGCATCACACGATGGAAACATCGGGCAGAAGTCGTCCCGCGATCGTTTTTCGGACAGGGATATCTGAAACATTTCAACATTTTAGTATGATGCAAAATGAGCTGTATCCCACTTCTGATGTTAGATTTTTATAGTTAAATTGGTTTTCCTCTAAAAACATACCTACCTACGGAGAGATATGTTATAGGTGGATAATATATCATGGTATGTGATAAGGTAGGTAGGTACTATTACTATTGTTCTAGTATTACATGTCTTTTGATTTGCCAACTTCATTTCCAGCTTCATTTTCAGATTTGGGATCATGTATAAGGCTTACAAATGTATTCAAAAGAATATGCAGATCTCAATGAGGACTACATATATGTGCCGTTTGGGGTGGAGACCAGGAGACGGCGAGGGCCGGAGGCGCGGCAGCTCCTCAAAGAGCTGTCAGTGCGTTTGGTCGAGGCTTCAGGTGACCAGAGGGCTGGCAGCTATCTCTGTCAAAGGATCAGCCTAGCTATCCAGAGAGAGAATGCGGCCAGTCGTCTGTCCATTGTCCCACATGGTTCCTCTTTGGAGGACATTTATCTGTACATGTTGTTATCACTATCACTATATATATAGTATAAAACAAAGTCGCTTTCTCTGTCCCTATATCCCTATGTCCCTATGTATGCTTAAATCGTGAAAACTACGCAACGGATTTTGATGCGGTTTTTCTAATAGATAGAGTGATTCAAGAGGAAGGTTTTATTATTAGCATAGCAATATATATAATTTTTTTATATAAGTAGAATATATATTTTCTTTGTAAATAAATCTTAAAAACATAACTTAAGAACATTGATTAATTTTAAACAGCAATTATTCTAAGAACAATATTGGTATTACAATCAATCATGGAGAAGGCTTTCAAAAACAAAGTTATTACAAGTGAAATTAATAAGTTTGTTCTTTACATAAGTAAGATGGAAATTTAAATTATCTGAAAATGTGTGAGAATTCTACTGATCACAAATATTCTCTGCAAAAAGAAATTTCAATCATCGTTCTGCACGATTCCTATTATTTAAGACTAGCGGTTCTGCGCGGTTTTACCCAAGTAGTTCCCGTTCCCGTGGGAATACGGGAATAAAATATAGCCAATGTTACTCACGGATCTTCTAGCTTTCACGGTCTTTTATTCTTCGCACTCTGGACTCCAGCTTTTTTAAGGACGTCACTGATTTGATCCGTGAACGTCCTTCTGGGGCGTCCTCTTTCCTTGCATCCTTCAACATTCGCACCATAAATCTCTTTCGTTACACTTCTTTTATCTATACGTTCTAATATTTATTTAAGTTTGTCTATCGGTTATTTAGTACAGGCTCTGCCTACTTTGGGACTAAATAGCCTTGTTTTAACTGTGTCCCGCATAAAAAGATTGAATAAAATTCTGTTTGGCAAAACTGTCTGATAATAATGTAAATAATTGGGTAGGGTGTCTGTACAAAAACATACGGACTAAACCAAAATCAGGGTGACTGTCAAGCTATATCTAAGAGAACTAACCACTCCAAACTCCACCGCAAGCCGAAACTCATCAAAGTTCACTCAGGGACAAAACTATAGGCCGGTAACTGTCGTGGAATGAACTATGTGCTACAGCTAATCCATAATGTATGATGTAATAGGTCAGAGGGTCAACTATAGAGTTACTATTTAGTTACACTTCAGAGATGTCAAGGACTTATAAACGGTGAATGTGAGACACTTTTTGAAACAGACGTGATGCTTTTTTTACCTACAGCACTAGTGGAGTACGATTGACAGATACAGTGAAGAATAGTGTGATTCGAGATTGTGGTGGCCTGAAAGATGATATAGTAACTAGGATAGAAAATAGTATATAACATACCTATATTCTGAGACATGTGTAAAGAGACCCGGTCCGGCGATGGGCTCACCACCTATCACGTTTAGGGGTCCAATATATCTCGTGAAATGTGGGTATATCCAGTAATGGAATACCTCTCCCTACCCCCTCGGGGATAAAAGGCGCTAATATATATATATATATATATATATACCTATATATATATATACCTATATATATATATATATATATATAACATACCTAGGGAAGTAAAATAATAAAGGTCTCAGATCCCGAGGTGTGTATATTTATTTTCTTTTTGACGGAGGCGGAAAGCGGCAACTTTGTTTAGCTCAGCGGGCCGAAATTTGCCGCTTTCCGCCCGGAGATATGAGTCATTTTTAATTTAACTTCCCTTGGTACGTAATATACTATGTCGACTGATCTCCAATCGAACGAACGATAATAGGATACAGGACTGAGACCTTCGAGCAACAATAATGGTTTTGACAAATTGGCCTCCGAAATTCACCTACAACTTTTCTAATTATAGGCGTATGCCGACGACATGTCGTATCCAGATCAAGCATTCAAGTGAGTTGACTTAGGCAAGTTGGTAAGTCGGGACAAACAGACCAACTTATCCAAGTTTAATTAATTACTTCGGGTGTACACACGCGGACAATGGCACTGTGAACTTAGTTTGTCAAGCGCTTTGTGGTAGGCTGTACGCATCTTGAAGGGCTATGGTATGTGTATAGGCCTTTATGTAGGCCTGCGTTTAAGCTCAAGTAGGCTAGTATACCACGTTTCGGTAGTTGAACATCATCAATAATGAAACAGTTGTAAAGTTTGATAGGTTTTGACTGACCCGGTCCGGCGATGGTCTCATAATATTAATATTCTTGTGAAAAGTAGGTATTTATAGAGATGGAATACCTCTGCCTACCTGCTGCGATACTTTTGGGGATAAAAGGTTTTAGATTCTTATTTTTTTTATTTTGTAATTAACCTTACTCTATTGCCAGAATAAATAACTCTTGAGTTGCAGGTCCATGGGCAACGGACGTCACTTACCATCAGGTGACCCGTCTGCTTGTTTGCCCCCTTTTTTAACATAAAAGAAGAAATAAAATGAGATAACAAAATATCACGCAGCCAGCCTTAGCTACATCGACGCATGTGTTCATGACAGATACTGCCTTCAGGATGGCGTTCTGAGATCTGCGTATTCGCTCCCAAAATGAAGTCAAAACTCAAAAGTCAAAGTCAACAGTTGGAACGTAGTTTCTTATCGCGCGTTGCGAAAGGGGGCTTGACGGAAAAATAAGACCAAAAGTTGTAACGACCGACACTTTTTGATAAAGTTGAAGCTCTATGATAAATCTAATAATGATGATGAGATGATGATTATGACTACAATGACGATGACGACGACGATGATTACGACGACGACTACGACGACAACGATCACGACGACGACTCCGACCACGACGATGAAGATGATAATGGAACTTCGTTCCATCCAAGTGTCCCTTGACACCTCTCATTTTTTTTTTCAATGTAGGGGCTCATAAGTCTTCTTATTAAAAGTCATTGCGACTCCACCGCCGGCGATATGTGATCTAACGACAGCGAAGAAATCGGTCACCCTCGCTCCAGCAAACATGGTCGAGGCACTGCAGTATCTCGGCAGCTTCGTTAGGATGCAGTATGCATCATTGTACTGCACCCTAATTGTGCTGTGAGACTTCTATTTGAATACGAGTATTACCCAAAAAAACTCACACCTTTTATCCCCGAGGGGGTAGAGATATTCCATTTCTGGAAATACCCACGTTTCACAAGAATATTCGACCCCTTAACGTGATAGGTGGTGAGCCCATCACCGGACCGGGTCTTTTACACAGGTCTCAGAATTAATTCAGACATTGGTTTCCTCTCGATGTTTTTCTTCTCCGTGGAGGTAGTGATATGCACGTTAGTTTTGAAAAACTCATCGGTAGGTACATGCCAGGATTTCAACCCGAGCTTCACTGATTATCATCATGAGAAACGGGCTCTTAAGCCGTAAGGCTATCACTGTTCCTTTATTAACCGACTTCAAAAAGAAGGAAGGTATCCATTCGTCTGCATTTTTTTTGTTATGTTTGTTACCTCAGAACTTTGGACTGGGTGAACCGATTTGGATGGTTCTTTTTTTATTTCAAAAGCTGGTGTTTTCAGATTGGTCCCATTTTAATTTGGTCCAGTTTTGACAATCTCATCCATAAGAAAACCATATAAGTTGAAGATTAAAGTTTTTTTACTCTTTATTTTACTTAAAGCAATGATAATCAAACTGACGCCGAAAGCGATTAATGTTGTCGATATTCCTCAGGTAGTACATTTAGTTCTAAATAAGTTCAATTGAAAACAATCCGATAATTCAACTTAGTTCCAACTGAATGGCGTAATAGCGATCCGTCCGGCTCGGTGTTATTACGCGGTTATATTACAACTTATTACTCAATAGCTTGTGAATGGCGTCTCAAGATGGCCGCTTTTACACCGCAGTGTAACATAACATATTCCTGTAATGTTATCATCAACTTGTAACAGCCCACTGCTGAGCTATATAGGTTTTTCCTCACATAGATGATGAAGTATAGGTTTTTTTTACTTCAAAATTGGCTCTTCCACCTGTAACTAGACCCTGGTCCGGCTATGGGCCACCTGTGAAGCTTGTGGGTCAAAAAATCTTTCACTGATGCACTATTCTCGAATGTCATTTTACTACCGCGTTAGTAGAAGTGGGTGAAACTATGATACAAAATAGGTATTTGGCATTGCGGTATGGAATAAAATAAGGGCAGTGATAGCCTTACGGTTAAAGAGCCCGCTTCTCACAATGATAATCAGTGAGGCTCAGGTTCAAATCCTGGCATGTACCAATGACTTTTTCAAAACTTACGTCTATATTCATCACTAGCTCGACGGTGAAGGAAAACATCGTGAGGAAACCCCTCAGGTCTCAGAATTAATTCTGTGTTACAGACCCGCGGCGATGGGCTCACCACCTATCACGTTTAGGGGTGGAATATTCTCGTGAAAAGTTAGTATTTCTAGAAATAAATTATCTTAGCCTACCTCCTCGAGGATAAAAGGCGTATTTTTTTTTTTAAAAATAAATAATAAAATAAATAATAATAATAATCTCACGCCTTTCATCCCCGAGGGGGTAGGCAGAGGTATTCCATTACTGGATATACCCACATTTCACGAGATACATTGGACCCCTAAACGTGATAGGTGGTGAGCCCATCGCCGGACCGGGTCTGTTTACACATGTTTCAGAATTAATTCTGAGACCTGCGGGTTTCCTCACGATGTTTTCCTTCACCGTCGAGCTAGTGATAAATATGTACGTAAGTTTTGAAAAACTCATTGGTACATGCCAGGATTCGAACCCGAGCCTCACTGATTTTCGGCCGGCTCTTTAACCGTCCGGGCTATCACTGCTAAAAATAAGTACCTACTTATTTTGACTTTGACGCCCAAAATATCCAAGATTCGCTGGAAAACAACGTTGTGAGAGTATGCCATTGGCCACTACCTCTCATTTCCTTTCCATTCATGATTTCGAGCTCGTATCGCCAGGACCGGTTCCCAATCAAAAGCACCTAAGTTGAAAGCTTGAGCGTGTAATTTGCTGGAAAAACTGAGTAGTGTTATTAATAGAAATTTTACCATAATTTTCAGTGAAAGCGCAACGTAAATTTTGCGCTTTCTCTGAAAATTATGAAACACTACTCAGTTTTTCCATGGATATACCCACTTTTCACGAGATACCTATATTGGACCCCTAAACGTGATAGGTAAGCTCATCGCCGGACGGGGTCTAATTTACGCATGTCTCAGAATTAATTGTGGGACCTTGCGGGTTTCCTCACGATATTTTCCTTCACCGTCGAGCTAGTGATAAATAAGTACCTACCTACATAAGTTTTGTTAATAGAAGATAATATAATAATAATATTACATTGTTATAGAAAGAAAGAAACAAGACACATTATTACCTCCGCCAAACTGCAAAACAGTTTGTTGGCACTTGGCAGACGTAGCACCTCTTTTTTTACATGTATATATATTTTTATAATGATATTTTTTATATTTTTATATTGCTTTGTATGTGTGTGTATCAGTGGCATTTTTTAATTTTTTCTTTCTTTCTTTTTGAAATGCTCTTTGGTCACCAAGACTTGAACCCGAGCCTAATGCATGATTTTTTTTTATTCCCACGGTCACATGAAAGAACATCTCAAAACTCATCACTTGCACCAAACCACATCTGACCATGAACCTACTTTAATTATAATAAGACTACGACCGCTTCCAGCGGATGGCGCGAACGGTGCTCCTGCGCAGACTACTAAATAATTTGTGAATGATCATTCTTGATGATAACTTGGTGTGACAGCCGACAATGGCGACAATGTACGATTAGATTCTGCGAATGACAGTTCTTTTAGACTGAATCACTTTTCGCACTCTGTCTAACCCACTGGGAAAGAGGCGAGACACTATAACTGTATTTATATATAATTATTATTCACGTTTAACCAGTGGAATAATAATAACTCTCACTCCTTAAATCCTAAGGGGATGGGCAGAGGTAAGATACCGTTTCTGTTCGATTCAGATCGAGTGAAAAATTTTCCGAAGTCGATTCTAGGCGTTTCTGACAGCCACGGAAAATTTTCCAGATCATTATGTCACATCATTATCTTTCGATACCAACATCAGCCCATCTCGAAAGTTTTCGATGCCAACATCAGCCCATCTCGAAAGTGTTACACAGATTTTCCGATATCGAATATCGAAGCTCCCGGAATACGCCTGCGGGTCTGTTTACATATGTCTCAGAATTAATTCTGGGACCTGCGGGTTTCCTCACGATGTTTTCCTTCACCATCGAGCTAGATAAATAAGTACGTAAGTTTTTAAAAACTCATTAGTCCATGCCAGGATTCTAACCCGAGCCTCACTGATGAAATGAAAATCATCATGTTAAGGCTCTTTAACCGTATGGCTATCACTGCTGCTTAACCAATGTGGTTTGAAAAAAATTCACACTTGAATCTGAAATTTTGAAATTGGGAAACGGTGTAGTAGGACGTTAGTACATATTCTTATCTACCATAGTAGTAGGTCGCGGTGATTTGCGACAATAATAGGTTTAATATAATTTTCAAAAGAAACCCACAGCGCCATCTATAGATAAAAACCGAACTACTAACGAACAAACCAATAAGTCAATATCTACGGTGCAGGAACTAACGTAGTTCCTCTAGGACTCCAGAGATGGCGCTGTCAAACCCGTAGCGATGACGTGATAGGTAATGTAGGTAGGTAAATAAAAGAAAATACCATGCAAAATATCTTCTTAGAAGCTTAGCAAATATGAAAACGTGTAATTGAATGTTTATAGGACCGCTGTCGAATAAAAGTATCGTTAAAGAGCTGTATCCGACCTTTTTGAGTGTCTTGGGTGAGCTTAGTAAAGTTTAGGTCCGTTAATCATCGGTTTTCTGCTTATTTTTAAGAAGGAGTAGTAATAATGTTCTTTACATCATCATTGGGATAATATTTAGCAGCTATTCAGTTTTTTTAAAAGTAAAATAAGTAATCTCACGCCCTTTATCAACGAGGGGGAAGGCAGAGGTATTTATATTTTGAAAATACCCACGTTTTATCAGTATATACCTATAATATATTCTTTGGACCCCTAAGTATTATAGGTTGTGAGCCCATCGCCGGACCTTGTCTGTTACGCATGCCTCAGAATTAATTCTGGGACCTGCGGGTTTCCTCAAGGTGTTTTCTTACATCGTCGCCCTAGTGATTGGTATGCCAGGATTCGAACCCGAGCCCCCATGCATGAGAAGCGGGTTCCTTAACCTCGTGACTATTACTGCTTATTTTTATTTTTTAGGTATCCGTAGGTACCCAAAGTGTAAAACGGGACCCTATTACTAAGACTCCGCTGACCGTCCGTCTGTCTGTCCGTTTGTCACCAGGGGGTCAATTCCACTAAATGTCAGCCATTGGCGAGCCATTGTCATCGAACTATCATTCCATTATGCTGCAACTGGCACTATGACATCTAATTTGTATTCCACTAAAATCATAGTGGCATTACAATGGAATGACGACTACGGTAGGTGTTGCCTACCATATATAACTATTACTACCATGCGTGTCATTAGTTTTATTTCGGGTTTTCAGCACTAAAATTTTTAGATGATTGATTTTATTTATGCTACGTGTGACATTTGGATAAGTTTTGAAGAAACTTCTGTATTTTTGTGCATTGACTCTGAAGCAGAGCCAAAATCTGAATTTCGTGTCGCATTTAGGGTTTAGGCCAATGCCTTGAAATAAGGGGAAAAAAACAATCACTGGACAGCGCCATTCCATGGTAGGAATAGTAGAATACCAAAAGTGGTGAACAATGATAGTTGAATGACTGTGAAAACTGACAGTTAACAGAATACGAAAAGTGCCGAATAACACCATCGAGTGACCATTGCCATGTTATTGTCATCCAACTATCACCGCTGTCATTTAGTAGAATTGTTCCCCAGGCTGTATCTCATGAACCGTAATAAGTAGTTAGACAAGTTAGTGCTGTATGTGTGTATGTGTCTGATCGTTTCGTATATAAGTGAATTTCCTTAGTTACTCAGAAACTCAAAACTAACAGACAATCGTCGAATCTTAATCTTCTCCAATATCCGTTACTCAACTTGATAAACTAAAGAGGTCTTCAAGTCACCACCGTTTTATCTCAATAATTAAAAAGTTCCGAAATTCGTTATCTATGTCAGTTCAGGGGTTGACTGGATAAAAGTTTTCTTACCGATAATTTTGCGGTATCGATGGACTTTCAAGTTAAAAGGCCTACCCGAAATCGGTAAGGTATACCTACCGCTAATTTAGAGTTACATTCCAAAGTGATAGAAAAGAAACGCTTATGTTACTTACTTTGCAGGTACTCGACTACTTTTCTAAGTTAATAATAATAATAAATTGTGGGACTCAAATCACTTAGCTAGGCAGGGCCTGTACTATGAGTACTAAACAACTGATAAACATACTTAAATAAATATTAAACGACCAAACACGAAGCCAACAGTCATGTTCATGCACACAAATGTTGGCCCCGAGCGGGAATCGAACCCGCGACCTCCGACTCAGAAGGCAGGGTCACTACCAACTGAGCCAACAGGCTCGTCTCAGTTAGTGCTACAGACTTGGAAAATATAAAAGTTTTAAATAATTAAGTCTGAACCAAGAACCATACAGAAAGAAAGATATATGTATTTGTCCTATTGATTCTTCGAGCACAAAACCTAATGTAAATAGCTATATAGGGTGGACAAAAAGGTCTAAGATTCAGCACTGGCTGTGGATATTGATCCACAACAATCGCGGATATTCTGTAGCCCGTCATGTCGAGGGTAGAGCAGAAGTAGGCAAATAATAGGCTAAATAACATACAATAATACTGTTTATATAGGTACACTGTATGTATAATAAAAAGAAAAAAGTGTCAGTAGCTACAGAGGTGAAATGAGAATCTTAAGAGTTTTTCAAAAATTTAACTAGGCGTGAGATTATTTTTTTATTTTATATTTTACTAGCGACCCGCCCCGGCTTCGTACGGGTGCAATGCTATACCTTCCTCTTGAATCACTCTATCTATTAAACAAAACCGCATTTAAGCATACAAAGGGACATAGGGACATAGGGATATAGGGATATAGGGATAAAGGGACAGAGAAAGCGACTTTGTTTTATACTATGTAGTGATTTAGGAGAATCTTATTTTTTATGAAGTCGGTTAAATAGCCAGCATAAATCACTGAACGGCTGTACCCAAAAGTAGGCCGTATGTAACTTAAGACATAACTCAAGTTAATGGGTGCACTTGGATAAATACTTAATTTGTTCGTTTGGACGAGCAACCTCGCTACGTAAATCCGCATGTTAAATAAAGAGTAAAAAAACCGAATTCAATCTTCAACACATATGGTTTTCTCATTGATGCCGTTGTCAGGACTGGACGAAATTAAAATGGGACCAATCTGGAAGAACCAGCTTTCAAATAAAAAAAGAATCATCCAAATCGGTTCACCTAGTCGAAAGTTCTGAGGTAACAAACATAAAAAAAAACAGACGAATTGATAACCTCCTCCTTTTTGAAGTCGGTTAAAAACTACCTAAAAAGGTCAGGTGATGGGCTCATCACGTTTAGGGGTCCAAAGAATATCCTGGTGAAAAATGGACCAAGGAAGGAATCTCTCTGCCTACCTCCTACATAATATAAGACGTGAGATTATTTATTTTTTTATATAGTGGACTCGATTCTGCAGACCAGCTTTAATTCCTAATTTTGTTAGCCTTTCCTTCTCCATAGAATACGGAAGATAAAGGACAGAAACAAACCATAGATTATAGAGTTATGTCAAACATGTAAAAAACAACTAATCTGTTTACAACAAATTTTTAAACTAAAATAAGTTTAGACACTGTAATGCAGAATCGAGCCCATAATCTACTTATACATACAGGGTGAATTTTTCAAGTGGGGTGGATGGCTACATCAGAAACTGTGAGGAATAGCGAAAAGTACCTACTCAAAGGAGTCTAAATCTTTGGATTTTTGAAAAATCAATACTTACCTATTTCCTAGCCAGGAATCGAACTCGTTGATTTGGAATAAAAAACACACCCTGTATTATTACACCATTTGATAGTGTCGCTAATAAGGATCGAGTTCTAGGAAGATACATGACATACTGCAACGTAAGGCAATGTAATATTGTCGCAAGTGGTGATGCAAGCCCTTTTATTTGATTCCCATATTGTAAGAGTGTATGGAGCAGCGGAGGTGGAATGCTCCTCCATTGTGAAAAGGAAAAACTTCCGGCAAAGCGATCGTGCCTGGGGACCGCGGTCCAACGGTTGATGTTGGACAGTTGTATTTATACAAACTCATTAGAAAACTCCGATAGCGCGGTTTAGAACTCGGCCGTCTATTGGCGCGTTGTATGTAGTGTCGCTACAAGTGCATTAAAAATATCCGTCATCATGGGTTTTCCCCCATGTTGGATTTCGAATGACGTCACACAGCTAAAAGGTAATGCAATATCATCCAAACCACAGAACAGTTTTAAACTGGTCTGTGTCTAGACTAAACGTGTAAATATACAAAATTTCAGCTTAATCAGTTTTAGATATCTGCTTCAAAATTGAGTTGCAAGATTCTACCCAAATAAACATAATGCATTGCAAAATTTGCCTCTTGACAAATTTAAAACAATAGTTAAGCAAAAATTACTTAAAAAAGGCTACTATAAAATTACAGACTACTTAGTAGACCAACATGCATGGGATTAACCGACTCGACGCTCTGTAAGGCCATTAATTATAATTATTATTGTAAACCATATTTACTAGTAAGACATGAGATTAAAAAGAGCTGCCTTAAGTTTCTTGCTGGCTCTTCTCGGGGTACTGCATTTGGAACCGGCAACTCGTCGGTGGAGATGGGCTGCTGTTTACATTTAGCCAATCTTCATGGACGAGTTTCGTGTGTCTTGTTATTGACGTTTCAAAGTGTATTTTGTATACCTACTGAAAAAAATAAATTTTGAATTGATTTGATAAAATTGTATTTTTGTCATTACTACGCAATGTTACGTCCTATGGCCTCAAAAATGACGCCTGAGGATTTAATAAATTCAAAAACGCATTTAATGCAAAACTTATTCGAAGTTTCCGCCATTTTGAACATAATTTTATTTACGGTGACTTTTTCTGCGCAGACCAACCGGGACGCTTTTTTATTCTGATTCATTCTGAAATTATTAGCATAGTAATAAATAATGATTTTGATTTTTCATACATTTTGATTTGTCAATCGCGTTTCGTTTAAAACTATTTACTTATCAAGTACAATACCTACTTTTTTAAGAACTCTTTGGTACATATCCTAACCAGGAATCTTGCATCCAACAGCTATCGCTGCAAATTTAGTTTGATCAAAAATTCATGTGAAAATATCCCAGAATACTCATTAAAAACATAGAAAATATTTACACTACACTTTTTCATTAAAATTGGGGCCCTCGACGGCAAAAGTTGGAAAAAACTAAGTGGAAATTAGCGATGCAGGGAAAACCTTTTTTCCAGTAGATTCCATTTGCTAATTGGATTTAAATTGCACGCCACGTTTTTATACCGGTATACCGTGCGTCGGTAAAATAGTGATGTTCCTGCCACTTTATTATCGACTATCGATATGACGCTAAATCGTAGTGTCGCACTTTTTGCCTCAGATTAACGCCTAAGCAAAGAGATAAACATACTAGCGCATACAGCCAAAGCGAACAAAATCCTAATCCAAAACTGTTTACCTATATAAATAAGTCTAGTGTGAACAACAGCTCCCGTTATATTGAAATCTACATATCTGAAATAACGCTTTAAATCAACGTTTTTGTATGAAAATATTTAAAACATTGAAAAACATTCATTTAGTTTACCTCTACTCATTAAGACGGAATTGTCTTAATGAGTAAGTAAGTAAGTAACAACTCTTTATAGTAAACTAAATGAAATAATTTTCTGTTTTTCTGTTACACTAATACTTACTTATTTTTTTTTACAAATTTACAATTTACAATGCTGGTTTTGCCGCATAAAAATAAATTTCTTAAAGAAAGCAACAATAAAAAAAAATCAGAATTACAATTTAGGTGATTATTTCCTAGGCATTCACAATTTTCTTTTTCACAAAAACATAAGTTACTCTTCACGATTTGTGTTTTTGACAAACACAATATTTTATTATCGATAATACTTTGGCAACACTCAATGTAAACTAGCGAGTAGATGATTTTTGGAATTCGCAAACAGCCACTCCCCTCAGAACCTTCATGAAACTCATCAACGATAATTTGATTTTGTAAAATAAAACAATGTTGGTACAGTGACAACACTGTCTCATGCGTGAGGTGATGTAATGAATTCTAGTGATGTAATTAATTCTGGTGATGTAATAAATTCTGGTGATGTAATGAATTCTAGTGATGTAATGAATTCTGGTTATGTAATGAATTAAAATAAAATAAATAATCTCACGCCTTTCATCCCCGAAGGGGTAGGCAGAGGTATTCCATTACTGGATATACCCACATTTCACGAGATACATTGGACCCCTAAACGTGTAATGAATTCTGGTGATGTCATGAATTCTGGTGAACGTCAAGAACAGTCAAGAGCACGTGGAGCTTGACACATTGAAAATGAAAATGCTGTAGATAATTGAGAATAAAATTACACTTAGAAAAGTCAATAGTCTAATAACAAGACACTCTAAACTCGTCCATGAAGATTGGCTAAATGTAAACAGCAGCCCATCTCCACCAACGAGTTGCTGGTTCCAAATCCGGTATCACGAGAAGAACCATCTCATATCTTTGTAACCTTCTTATTGCAATCGCCGTATTCCCACGGGAACGGGAACTCGCAGGAACCGTGGCGGAACAGCTAGTGTTGTATAAATAGGTTAGCATATATCGTGTTTGTATGGCCATTTTTGTTTTATTTATGTTTATATCACGCCAGACAATGATAACACCACATTCACATTGAATCACCAATCAAAATGGCGGCGCTCGAATTCATTTCTCATATAGTGGGCCTTGCGCAGAATGAAAAGGGTTGTCACATACCAAATTGAACCAGAATTATTTATTATAATATTATATTAAAGTATATACTCAGTGAGAGAGAGAGAGCAGTGATAGCCTTTACGGTTAAAGAGCCGGCCGAAAAAGAGCGAGGCTCGGGTTCGAATCCTGGCGTACCAAATGAGTTTTTCAACAACTTACGTACATATTTATCACTAGCTCGACGGTGAAGGAAAACATCGCGAGGAAACCCGCAGGTCTCAGAATTAATTCTGAGACATGTGTAAATAGACCCGGTCCGGCGATGGGCTCACCACCTATCACGTTTAGGGGTCCAATGTATCTCGTGAAATGTGGGTATATCCAGTAATGGAATACCTCTGCCTACCCCCTCGGGGATGAAAGGTGTGAGATTATTCATTTATTTTCTATACTCAGTTTGTACTCGCGATTCAGTAAACGTAGTGTAGGATGCCCTCCGGCCAGATGAGATGACGATCTGCGAAAGGCAGATGCTGGATGCGTCGAGCTGAAGACAGGGCGCTATGGCTCTCATTAGGGAAGGCATATGTCCAGCAGTGGACAAATGTAGGCTGATGATAATAATTATAATGATGATTACTCATTTTGTAATTCAAAAGGTACAGTCAAGAGCTCGTGGAGCTTCACATATTGGATTTTGTACCGTTCTTATTACAATCGCCGTTGAGGTAAAACTCGCACTATAAGTGTAAAGCTACATGTGCTATTGGCTGTACTATATTTGATACCTGGTTCAAGAATAAACCACTGAACCGATCTTGGTGAAATTTGGCGAAGACAAAACTTGCATTCCGAGAATTTAAAGGACGTAGGTACAATTAATTTTCTGTTGGTACACTTAGAAACGTCATAGTCTAATAACAAGGCACTTTAAACTCGTCCATGAATATTGGCTAAATGTAAACAGCAGCCCATCTCCACCGACAAGTTGCTGGTTCCAAATGCAGAAACTCGAGAAGAACCAGCAAGAAACTCAAGGGCAGCTCTTTTTCAACATATAGTTGGTACTGTGTCCCTTTTTATTTACTAATTTATTTGCCATTAATAAATAAATACATTTGAGATACTTATGACATACTTTCAGATTAGTGACGTTTTTATCAAAATTCAGTTCTGATGATGGGATCCATGAGGAATTGAGGAACTTCTTAAATTTTTATAGCATACATAACATCTTGATATTTTCAGCAATACTGCAAGCATTGCATTCAGAATATATTATTTAGTGAAGTGGAACCAATGACAAAGATCACAAAGTCAGTTTCAATTATTTAAAAGTAGTTTTTTTGAAGTGATAACGTCTTATAAATTGGTGAACGTCGGCTGCACGCACGAAAAAGTGTCACGTTCCGCCTGAGCCGAGCGTGTAAATGAGAGAGCGGAATAAGCGATAGAGAGACACGATCGGACTAAGCGTTCGGCTAAGCCTTTTAAGTTTATTAAAAATGTAATGTTGACAACCCTAGAGTAGAATCAACGGTCCAAATTGCAACAATTCGGCGCCTGAGACGGCTCACAGATATTGTTATTACATTTTGTTTCGTGTGTTTTTATGAATTCTTTTATTTCCGCGCTCTATATAAGAACGTTGGTTCAATTACGCGAGAATTTCTCTCTATTCTATTGTACTGTATACGTACATACCTACAGACATACTCCGTCTTGTGCTTAAATTATAGGGTGCGGAAAATAGGGCATTTCTTTCAACTTCGGTGAATCTATTCATAAAACTAATTTAAAAATACAAAACAAAATACAAATAATCTCATGCCTTTCACCCCGAGGAGATAGGCAGAGGTATTCCATTATATACCCACCCTAAACGTGATAGGTGGTGATCCCATCCGGACCGGGTCTATTTACACATGTCTCAGAATTAATTCTGAGACCTGCGGGTTTCCTCACGATGTTTTCCTTCATCGTCGAGCTAGTGATAAATATGTACGTAAGTTTTAAAAACTCATTGGTACATGCCAGGATTCGAACCCGAGCCTCACTGATTTTCGGCCGGCTCTTTAACCGTCAGGGCTATCACTGCTCTGAGAGCAGTGACAAAACTAATTTACTGTCCACAAAATGTTTAAATCTAAGGCGAAAGTAACTCTTCTTTTTAAAAGCTAAACGAAGAAATATTGCAGGGATATAGCTTGTAACTTTATAGTAATAGTGCTATTTTATGAATGTCTGTTTTGTGTGTCTTCTTATCTATATATATAAAATGGTAAACTGACTGATTGGTGATGTATCAACGCATAGCCTAAACCGCTGGGTCTAGAGACTTGAAAATTTGCACATAGATAGCTTATGCAGTGTAGGCATCCTCTAAGAAAGGGTTTTGCAAAATTCAACCCCTAAGGGGGTGAAAAAAACGTGAGCGAAGCCGCGGGTAAAAGCTAGTTATTAAATAAATAAACAGAAAGACATAGGCTTAGGTACTTTTCATTAAAATATTAAAACTTTAATTAAGTCGTTGTCAATAGCAAAATCTTGTCGAATCTGAACTGTTTGGAGTAGCAACAGCAACATTATAATGTTGTTTTAAAGCACTGGTAGCTCTGTGGTGAGTCCGCCTTTCATGCGTCAATCTCGAGTTCGAATCCTGGTAAGGTACTTATCATTTTTTTAGGAACTTTAAAACTATTTGTGAACAATCCCGCCGTGCTAGTTGACTGATATTATACAAGACTAGCGAACCGCCTTCGCTTTGCTTCGGTTTATATCTACACTAATATTATAATGAGGATAGATTTTTATTTTGTATGTTTGTTACGAATAAACTCAAAAACTACTGGACCAATTTTGAAAAAAATTTCTTCAATGGAAAGCTAGAGAATTTTATTCCCGTATTCCCACGGACAAAGAACAACGCGGGTGGAACCGCTCAGAACCGATATATAAAAACCTTCCCCTTCAATCACTCTCAAAATCAGTTGCGTAGTTTTTAAGATCTAAGCATACATAGGGACAGATAGACGGGAAGCGACTTTGTTTTATACTATGAATTACTATGTAGTGAAACAGACTGATTGACCGATCAACGTACAGCCGAAACTGCTGAGTCCATAAGCATGAAATTTTGCACAAAGGTTTCCATTACTAATTTACCTAAGAGCAGTAAGAAGAGATTTTTGGAAATTCCCAAGGGAACGGGAATAAACAGTACCCGCGCGGGCAACGCCGTTGGCACCCACTTGTCCTATAATAAATTGATAGTCAACAGAAAATTCAATATGGCCGACAGTCGTGACGTCATCCAGTCATAGTTTTTTTTCGGCTCGTCGACTTGCTTAATTGCCGCGAACTGTGACATGGACTGACATGGGCGCATTTTTAGGGTTCAGCTGGCACCAGAACAAAAACGTAGCGTTATGTAAAACGGCAATAAAAAAGTGCTTACGTCTTTCCTATTAGCGATATTTGACATTCTAAATTACACATAAAAATTAATATAATCTCACGCATTTTATCCCCGAGGCAGAGGTATTCCATTTCTGGATATACTCACTTTTCACGAGATATATTGGACCCCTAAACGTGATAGGTGGTGAGCCCATCGCCGGACCGGGTCTGTTTACACACGTCTCAGAATTAATTCTGAGACCTGCGGGTTTCCTCACGATGTTTTCCTTTACCGTCGAGCTAGTAGTAAATATGTACGTAAGTTTTTGAAAAACTCATTGGTACACACTGATTTTCGGGCGGCTCTTTAACCGTCCGGGCTATCACTGCACTTTACCATGTTTTGTGCAAATAAAGTGTTATATTTTATTTCTGTTCATCTCATTGCATGACGGGTCTGTTGGCTCAGTTGGTAGTGACCCTGCCTTCTGAGTCGGAGGTCGCCTTACAAGTAGGATAATGTTTTTACTCTACGGACTGGGGCGGCTATATTAACCCATACAAAATCCACCCTACATTTAAAAGATAATCTGTAGGTAATTAATAAAAATGCTAGGCGTACCGTCCTGAACTAAAGACGGTAGATCAATATTTTTTATTAAAATAAATAAAAATAAAAATAAATAAGACGTTTATTCATTCACACAATGCTACACTAGACTTGACTAAAAACTTAGTTACTAGAAAAAAACACAATGTGAATGAAACGGCTAGAGTCTCAGCACAACTGCTGCTTTTCAGACCCTGCCCTAATTTAAAATTATTCTAAGTATGCTTTATAACAGTTTTTGTTTGCTGTCTTACGCTTCTAAATATACAAAGTGATAATTAAAAGAAATATAAAATAATAAGTGCTGTTCAAAGACAATAGAACTACTTATTTCTGGTTATATGGCAAATACTTTAAACTCGACGAATGAGATGAGACCGCGTTACACTGAAAGAGACAACTATCAAATACGCTATATAGATAGTATACAGTTTTTTATTTTTTATTTAAGTTTGACCAACAACAAGAGGATTTCTGAACTGATAGAAGCCATTGCTTGCAGTATTTTTTAAAACTACATAGTGACACGGAACACTTCACTGGAGGGGGGAGATCATTCCAACACTTTGAGGCTGCAAATTTGAAACTTCCGCGAAAGGATACAAGACGAGTTGGTATAGAGACTTGAATGGAGGGAAAGCGTAGCGATCTCTTTTCTCCTTTTACTCTTAGTCTAGGCAATAAAGGTAGTGGACCCTGTGATGTATAGCATAAAGAGGGTAGATCTAAGTACTTATTATAAATACGTATGCACCGTTTTGTGAAGCTCAGTTCGCTATTAAACGGATTACAGACAACTTCGGTGTATTATTTCTCAGTGGCAGACGAGGATATTTCAAAATGGCAGTTGGCAAAATATTGGAATTTGATATTGAAGCCGGAAACTGGCCCTTGTACGTGGAAAGGCTAGAAATGTACTTCAAAGTGAATACAGTTAAAGAAGAACTCAAATTACCAACGTTAATTACCGCGATGGGTGATCGTGCATATGAACTATTAACGGATTTGTCGAGCCCAAAGAAACCGTGCGATATGACTTATGCAGAAGTGGTAAGTCTGCTGCGAGAACATTTAAATCCAAAACCGTCGATTCTAGCGGAACGGTTTGTGTTTAGACAAAGAGTGCAAAGGTCGGATGAAAACATATTGTGTTATGTGGCGGTATTAAAAAAACTATCGAAAGGATGTGAATTCGGTGCTAATTTATTGGAAAACCTAAGAGATCAGTTCGTTTGTGGCATACGGGATGATGGAATTCGGCAACAACTATTCGCTAAAGGTCCAGTGACATTCAAAGAATCGGTGACGATGGCGGTATCATTTGAGTCGGCGGTACGGGACGCGGCCACAGTGGAAGGAGTGACAGAGACAGGCAGGGCGAGCGCAGGCGACCGAGGAGTCGCGAGCGCGGGCGCGGGCGCGGGGGCTAGCGCGCTCAACGGTGCGGGGCAGCGGTCTCGCGTATCGGCAGGACGCCATTCACTCGGCGGTGATGACGCAATTAATAATTTGCAAGTGGGCGGTTGTTTTGCTTGTGGAGATTTTAGGCACCGAAGAAATGAGTGTAAATTCAAAGACTATGAGTGTAGTCGGTGCAAAAAAGTGGGACATTTACGGAGGATGTGTCCGGAGAATGCGACTGCGAAGCCAGCTCATTTTGGTGGCAGGGGCGGCCACCGAGGTGGCCGCGGAGGCGGCCGCGGAGGCGGACAAAGCCGAGGCGGGAAGCCTGGGGCTACGCCAACAACATCGACGCGAGCTCATTGGGTTGGAGAAGCAGAAGAGGGCACAGAAGAGGTGGACGATGAAGAACCTATCTATCAGATGTCGTTGAGTAGTTACAAGCCGGTGAGCATCAGTTTAAATGTAAATACAGTAAATTTACCTATGGAAGTAGATACTGGATCGCCACTGTCTTGTATTTCATATGAGAATTATGTTCGGTATTTTAAAAATAGACCCTTACTAAGATGTCGGTTATCGGTTCAATTTTATAATGGTGTCAAAGTGAAACCGTTGGGATATGTAGAAGTGGAAGTTAATTATAAAAATAGGAGAAAGCTATTAGATTTATATGTTTTTGAACACGGGAGGACTACGTTATTAGGAAGACAGTGGCTAGCGGAACTTCAAATAGATGTACCTAAAGTGTCGGTTGTGGATAATTACAATGTTGTAGCAACTAGTAAAGAACAACGTAATGAAATTGTCAATAACATATTTTCTAGATATAAGGAGTTGTTTGATGGCAAACTGGGGTGCTTCACCGGCGGACGAGCGTCACTGCGCTTGCGGGAGGGGGCGCAGCCCGTGTTCTGCCGAGCGCGACCGCTGCCGTACGCCCTGCGGGCGCGGGTGGACGCCGAGCTGGACGCCATGCAGAGCGCTGGCGTCGTCGAGCCTGTCGAGAGCTCGGACTGGGCGACACCACTGGTAATTGTTCATAAACCTGACGGAGCTTTGCGTATTTGCGCCGATTATAAAGTGACCCTAAACCGTGCGTTACAAGTCGATAAGTACCCTGTGCCTAAAATTGAGGATTTGTTTACGAGTTTACATGGTAGTATGTATTATACTAAACTTGATCTTTCACAAGCCTATAACCAGATTATGTTAGATGATACTCGAGAGCTTACGGTGATAAATACTCATAAAGGGTTATTTAGGTATAATAGATTGTCATATGGACTGGCTTCAAGTCCGGGTATATTCCAACGGATTATGTCTAAACTGTTTGAAAACATACCCAATGTTACTGTTTTCTTAGATGACATTTTGATAAGCAACTCTTGTTTGACGTCACATTTAGATACTATTCATAAAGTGTTAGATATTCTCAAAGAAAATGGATTAAAATTAAAGAAAAATAAATGTGAATTTTTTGCTGATTCTGTTAATTATTTAGGGTTTAGGGTTAGCAAGGAGGGCATAAAGGTAGACCCGGGTAAAATCGAGCCAATATTGAAGTTATCTCCTCCTAAAAATGTATCTGAAGTCAAGTCTTTTCTAGGCATGATAAACTTTTATGGAAAATTTATTAAAAACTTAAGTTTTCACTTATCTCCTTTGTATGCTTTGTTAAAGAAAGGTAAACATTGGATTTGGGGCTTAGAGCAGAATAAGGCATTTAACTACGTAAAGGAATTATTAACTAGTTCGCAAGTGTTAGCGCACTATGATGAGTCATTACCTATTATTGTTACATGCGATGCGAGCTCGCGCGGTGTCGGCGCGATACTGGCGCAGAGGTGGCCCGAGGGCCAGGAGCGAGTAGTCGCCTATGCGTCGAGGGCGCTCACGCCGGCCGAGATAAATTATAGTCAAGTGCATAAGGAAGCTTTAGCTATTGTTTTCGCCCTTTAGGCGGAGTACGTCATTTTCTTTACCAGTCACTTTCTGGTTAGGTCACGTTCTGAAGACGCCACTTTCTGTGGACGTCACGTTCTAAGGAGGCCACTTTCTTAGAGCGTCACGTTCTGAGAATGTCACTTTCTTAGATTGCCACTTTCTGACTTTGTCACTTTCTGATTTCGTCACTTTTGGGTACCTACAAGAAGTTTATTTTATTTCTCTTAAGGCTGCGTCAACCTTTTAGCTTGTACAGTTAGATATTTGGAGCGGCGTGGCTTGGTTCGCTGTATGTATGCGTAATAGACACGCACACTACTACGAGTACGTTGTGCGATCGCTTCCTAAATGTTACTAACTAAAAATATTACGCATTATTTTATTATCTTCACATTGTAGGTTGAATTTATGTGCTTAATTATTACTATTTAAGTAAAACCTTATTTCATTTAAAAGATTAATTGTTTTATTTGCTTTTATGTAAGAGTGTTGTAAGGGTAGTTATGTAAGAGTGATTTAATTCTTTTTTTTGTGAATTTGAATATAAGTTAAAAAACAAGCATAAAGAAGATTGTATGCATAGAAAATATAAACGCATAATTTTCCAATTTATAACAGTTTTTATTTATTCATCATAAGCATACGTCGCACTACAGCGGGCGGATTGGTGGCACGTCAGAGGTTAGGTTGCCAAAAAAATCAATACGTTTTCGAGTTGACAAAATAAAGGTTCTGTTCTGTTCCAAATAGTTATGTGCAATTCCAAATATCTTAGCAACTTTTTATAAACACCATAAAAGGTTGACGCAGCCTTAAGAGAAATAAAATAAACTTCTTGTACCTAAAAGGTACCTAAAAGTGACGAAATCAGAAAGTGACAAAGTCAGAAAGTGGCAATCTAAGAAAGTGACATTCTCAGAACGTGACGCTCTAAGAAAGTGGCCTCCTTAGAACGTGACGTCCACAGAAAGTGGCGTCTTCAGAACGTGACCTAACCAGAAAGTGACTGGTAAAGAAAATGACGTACTCCGCCTAAAGGGTTTTCGCTGTAAGAAAGTTTCACCAATATTTATATGGTAGGAAATTTGTACTTAAGAGTGATCATAAGCCTCTTGTCAGCATATTTGGACCGGAACATGGTATTCCAAGTATGACAGCTAGTAGAATGCAACGATGGGCGTTGTTGTTATCCGCTTATAATTTCACAATTGAATATATAAATACTAGTGCGAACACCGCCGACGCCTTATCGCGTTTAGTGGAAAGCTATAAAGCAAGAGGTACAGAAAAAGGCGATACGGAGGAGCCGGAGCAGACTTACCTACATTTTGCTTCAGAGGCATTGTCCTTAGATTTTACCGTAATAAAAAGGGAAACCCAAAAAGACCCTATTCTAGGTCGAGTATTAAGTTTCATACGGGATGGTTGGCCAGAGGAAGTTGAGATTAAAGAATTAAAACCATATTTTAATCGGAGAAATGAATTGTATTCTGAGTTAGGGTGTGTTATGTGGGGGCACAGACTTGTAGTTCCAAAATTTTGTCAAAGTCGAATATTAGAAGAACTACATGACATACACATGGGTATGGTTAAAACAAAATGTATAGCTCGAAGTTACGTGTGGTGGCCTGGCGTAGATGAGGCCGTGGAGGCGATGTGCCGTGCATGCCGGGTGTGCGCGGAGACGGCGCAGGCGCCACCGCACCACGCTCCCCAGCCGTGGCCCTGGCCAACTCGACCTTGGAGTAGGTTACATTTGGATTTTTTAGGGCCCATTGAGGGACATCGCTACCTTATCATAATAGACGCTTGTCCTAAATGGATTGAAATATTTCATATGAAATCCACTTCAGCTGTGGCAGTTATTTCTAAATTAAGAGAAGTTTGTTCAAGGTTTGGCATCCCTAGGCAAATAGTGAGTGACAATGGGCCTCCTTTCACTAGTGAGGAGTTAAAGGCATTTACGCTACATAATGGAATCGAGCATATATTCTCAGCACCTTACCACCCAGCCTCTAATGGAGCTGCGGAAAATGCGGTTGAAACTTGCAAAAAGGTCATAGTTAAAGCTAAGAAACAGGGCATAGATACGGAGGTTGCTTTACAAAGGTACTTGCTTATGTATCGTAACACGGAACACAGCACGACGGGAGAAAGTCCAGCGACCTTAATGTTTGGTAGGTCTTTACGAACCAGGTTAGATCGTTTAAAACCTTCGAGGGAGCAGCGCGTGCACCATGCACAGGAGCGGCAGCAGAGCGCGGCAGGCGGCGGGCACCGCGCACTGCAAGTCGGGAATGTCGTGTGGTACCGTTCGTATCGAGGACAGAGTAAGTGGCTAGAGGGTATTATAATAGAAACAATCGGTCAAACAGATTATAACATTAAATGTAGGGATGGCACAGTGGTACATCGACACATTGATCAATTAAAGTTAAAATCCAAGCATAGCGGGGAATTAATTAAGGAACCGGTTCAGGAGTCTGATGAACGGTCACAGAGCGCAAGTTGGCAATGTTTCCCAGGGTGGCCTCAATTGCCAGTGGGGTCGACAGAGAGACCCGATGCCTCTTTGGGTTCGGCGTCGCAGGCCGCGTCGAGTAACCATGACTTAGTTGGCGGGACGAACGGCAGCGGTCAAAATTCAGGCAACGTGAGTTCGTCCGCGGGAGAACGCCGCTACCCCATAAGGGAGCGTAGGTCACCACAAAGATATGGTTTTGAGAAAACTGTGTAAAATTGTAATAAAGAAATGTGGTTGAGTTTATATAACATAACCTCTATAAAAGTTGATGTTCTGGATAAGTAGTTAAGAAATTAGTTGTCTAGTTTTAAGTTATTTTGTTGTTCTCTTAAAAATATTATTACATTGTAATGGGGAGGGAGGTGTGATGTATAGCATAAAGAGGGTAGATCTAAGTACTTATTATAAATACGTATGCACCGTTTTGTGAAGCTCAGTTCGCTATTAAACGGATTACAGACAACTTCGGTGTATTATTTCTCAACATTAATTCCTCAGTCGATGAAACTTGGCAGGATTGTAGTATAGTATGAGACAATACTTGCATAAAAAAATTCAAAAAAAAACCTAACCGAAGTTAGGTTTTTATACTAAAAAAAAAAATTTTTTTTGTTGATAATTTGTTAATTTATAAAAATAATGTAGCCAGAAGGTTTTTATTTTGGATTTTCCTATTGTAAGTCCACAGCGACCATTAAATGACATTCCAGTTTAAAAAATGGACTGAGCAATTTTCTCGAGCAAGGTACATATACGTCTGAGTTTTGTTGTTTCTACCAGGAGATATTTTTGGATATTTCGCATATAGCTTTCTTAACACACATGAATATTGCTGGAGAAGAAAATATAGACTGAGCATTTTTCCCAACAAAGATATCAAATAAATAAGTATTTCAGTAAAAATACCTAACTTCGGTTAGGTTTTTTTTTTGTTTTTTTTTTATGCAAGTATTGTCTCATACTATACTACAATCCTGCAAAGTTTCATCGACTGAGGAATTAATGTTGGGGTCTTCATACAAAAATCCGCTTCATTGCCTAGACTATCTGTCGTTCCAAACCAATTTTTCTAAGTATGGTGGATTGCCGGAATCACGTAAGCCAAAGACAAGTGTTCCTAGCTTAAGGGCACGCCGATTATTAGTACCTAACCTAGTCATATGGGTCACCAAATCATCATTAAATATGTAACAGGCACCTGGGGATCGATTTTTGAATCTCACCAAGTGACTAATTCTCACCGATGTGAGTGATTTCCGAAAGTTCGTATTTTTGTAACTCATCGGTGACTTACATTTGTCATACCTATGATATCGATTTACGGGTGGGTTGATGCACATGTAGTAGCAATTATTTTTATACAAACTAGTTCTGGGACAGTGGTCAAAATTAATTCTATCTGGATTTCGAACAGCTCTGTCACAAAGCATTCTTTTGGTTTTAAAAAAATTGAGTGCTGTTTTACAAATTGCATACTTCTAAAATATACATACAGGCCCTGCCTAGCTTGGGACTAAATAACCGTGTGTAAATTGTGTGCCACAATTTAGTATTTATTATTATTATTTATTATTCTTCTACTTGCAAATATACCAAACTGACAAAGTCTGTTATTCTTAAGGTTGCAGCATTTATCGATATCGATTGTGTGGTATATGATTACTTCACTAGTCCGTCACTATTGAAGCAAATTCAAAAGTACAATAATACGTGAGCTTTCTGATTGGCCGAACACAAAATGTTCTTTAAATACTATTGGTAAATTGATTGACATTTAGTACGTCATCTCATACTTCGCCCCCCGCGCCCCGATTTTTGGTTGAAGTGGTTTCCATAGTGTTTTTAGAACATTAGCAGTCTATAGGAGAGAGAAAAAATTTCTTTAAACGTCTTTGGATAGCACATACCTCTTGTTCCGTGTACGAATTAACTTCATGCTGTCCAAACTCGTGAGTCCGAGCGTCAATTGGCAATTCAACTGTTTTAACTACAACCTTTTTGGATTTCTCCTTAGACTTATCCTTTTTATCGTCATGCTCCTGAAAATAAGAGAGAACACTCAAAACTTTTGAAATTAGTGATTCCCCACCACCAGCACTGCTTGGAAAGTAGGCCCCTATTTAGAAGAGCAAGAAGTTAAAGAATGAAGATAGAATAAGGTATTCCAAGCGGCGCGGTGACCCATTTGCACCATCTTCACAAATCACTGCAAGCAATTATCTTACTTCTCACTAATCTTCATCTTCGGATACTGCTGCGAGATGAAAATTGGAAGAAAACAATTAGAAACTGTTAGGATAAAACATGTGGGGTGGGACCCACTCGTAATTGAAATCACCATGCGATTGTTTTTGACAGTTGACGTATGTGACATCTGCCAAAAGTGCCAAAGTAAGTTTTTCGGAAGACTTAGCAGCGGGGCTCGATTGTGATATTTTGTGATTGCGACGATTTATTGAAAACAGCCTGTGACTTTCAAAAATACGGTTTTTGGAAAATGGTGACATAAAAGTCATCGGTGATAATTTTAGTCACCGGTGATTTTGATATCACCAGTGAGATTCAAAAATCGCACTCCTGGTCGTATTTGACAGAGTTTTGTATTATTTTCCAGCAATAAATGGTAAATTTGTAAATATATTATGACATTAAAATATACACACTCAGTATAGTTACAATATTATGAACAGAAATATTGTAGAAGCAATTTTGCGAGAAAAATAACTTTTTTTAGCATTGTTACATTGATATGAACAAACCAATAGATGTGTCAAACTGAATTAATTCATTGATGTCAAACTGAATTAATTTATTGATGATTAATTTATTAATGACGACTTTTCATGTTTCATTTACTTTTGTGCTTTTATGCTGACTTTTCAATATTTCATAGTAATTTTTACCTTTCTGACAACTTCATAGAATTGCATAGCAAATAAAGAGGAAAGTCGACAAAAAGTCTGTAATTACTCGATATAATATCAGTATGCAGTCACTTATTCACAGAGTGATCGCGCCCAATTGTGCATAATATTGTAACTGGGTAAATTTTCAAACGTACTTTTTTAGGCGTCCTATGCCCTTTATAAAGAAGCTATCATTCAAAACAGACTAAACACATGCTTTTTCGAAAATATACCTCGTAGATTAACCATTTATGTAAACCGATTAGAATTAATATTAAAAACTTACAAGAAATTCCACGTTGAATAATTCGACTTGTATGGCGGCCTACCCCTGGGAGGCTTGTCCCACTTCAAATTGCGCTCAGAAAACGACTCACTATAACACGAAATTTTAACGTATCTTTTATCAAAATATCTCATTTTAAAGATATTTACTCCATTTCATAATTAAAATCACAAAAACTTTACTAACTATTAAATTAAAAAACTGAGAAGCTAATATGTTTTTGTCCCGCGTAAAACTGCTTTTTGGATGCGCGTATTTGACTACTTGTTTCATATTAGTCAAGCGATTTCACACCAAATTTTTGTATCGTACCACCTAAGCGTTTGTCGGACCCCAACTTGGGTGTGGAGAGGATGTCGTATACGTAGGTTTTTACATGTTCCCGAGGTATTTTTTTCCTAAAATCTGTTTTGGTCACCGTGAGCGGCCAGTTCGATGGCATGTTTTAGATAATGAACAGAATGATGTATTGTATCGTCAAGTTAGTATGTTGTGGTTAATTACCTCTATATTACGACCTGCCAATATCTTCCAAATTAATTAGGTAGTTGGGAAATTATCATGAACAAAAACATTTGGTCGTCATTTTGGTGGCGTCATTGCAGTGGCGCAGTGGGCCACCGTAATGATGAATGCCCGTATAATCAATACTATTATTAATAATATATTAAGACATAGTACTTGTTTTTCATATATTATTACTGTGTTGTAAGTATTTTACCGTGATAATAGCATAACAGTAAAATTGACGTATTATCTAGGTATAACTGTAGTAACCCTATAAGGCTACATACATTAAAGAAATAAATAATATTAGTAATGTTTTGGATACCAAAAAAGTTGATTAATACAAAATAACACATGTGTGTACTTATTATTGCTTTTTTCTTTGAAATATTTAAGAAAACGTCATTACGGTGGCAAAAAAAAAATTCAAAAATATATTTCTCCGAAAGTACTGTGTTTCCAAGGGCGCCTCCCAAATTATTAGATTCACAGCATCTTAATCTATAATCTAGAGCATTTAGTTTGAGTGATATATGAGAAAAAAAAATTGCCATCGCAATGACGGAAAAAAGCCCGCTTTGAAAATTTACCCAACTATATGTATTGTGATCGTTACCTTACTAATATCGCAGGGCCACGAGGCCTCTATCGAGTCGTCTTTAGGCCCTGTTTTATTGGATGATTTTTTTTTACTTTTAAATGACCCCATTTTGCATTTTTCCAATGTCAAGTAATTTAGTTTTCAAGTCTTTATTTTATACTTTAATCTCACTAAAATCTCTCTGCTTCAGAGACCATGCACAAAAATTCTGTGTCTCTAACACTTTCTGCGTCCCTCCGTTGCTTATTAACAGTAAAATGATAGCACATTTACTAAAGACTTCGTTGTGACTTCTTGAGGCAATCCAAAAATGTTATCGAATTTTCCATTCACTGCACACTTTGACGGACACTTGCCACATAATATACTATCACTAATACGAGTCAAAACCCGAAATATACAGCAAAATGAAAATTATACAAAAAGCATGTTGTCCCTCTTCGGATTCCCGCCAAAAAGACTTGGGTGACTTATCTATCGGACAACAATATTTTTCATAACGATGTTTTATAAATAGAGAACGACATGTACATATTGAAATACGATAAAAGGAAAAGCTTTCTCAGTCTATACTATGAGAATACTGGGAATTCGATAGGCTTTTTACATACCTTTCATATAGTTACATTTATAAATCCCTCAAGATATAAAATTACTGTCGATTTCTGTTGAGTCTATATCAATTTTCAAAACGAAATAGAAAAAAAAATATTTTACATAAATAAATAACCTTTGTCCTCTTGCGGTTAGGAGATCTATTTCTTTTGAATAGTGCATTTTTGACCCGGAAGTGACAGGTGGCTCATCACAAAACCGCTATGCTGTTACATGCCATATAACCAATACTGGTTTTACGAGTTTCTTCACAATATAATTTATTTATTTATTTATTTTAATAAATACCAATGAGTTTTTCAAAACTTACGTACATATTTATCACTAGTTTGATGGGGAAACCCGCAGGTCTCAGAATTAATTCTGAGACATGTGTAAATAGACCCGGTCCGGCGATAGGCTCACCACCTATCACGTTTAGGGGTCCAATGTATCTCGTGAAATGTGGGTCTATCCAGTAATGGAATACCTCTGCCTACTCCCTAGGGGATGAAAGGCGTGCTTTTTTTTCAAATAAATAATTACATTTTTGACTCTATATGATCCCGAGCCGTTCATGAAAGGCACGCCACAACAAAAATTACGCATAAACATGTATTTTACAAAATAAAATTAATGAGTCTTGTCATTCTGCGCTAAGCGTGTTTAGCTAATTACCCCGGGTCGCAAATTATAGACCCTTGTCATACGGCGCAAAAACATTACATTACTTGTCTCTGCGTCGGCTAAGATTTAAAACATATAAGGAAACGTTAGAATTGACTTTTATTCGAGGCATGTCAGTTGTCAAATAAAATTAAATGTCTGATAATAATAATAAAAAAAACTGTCGTTTTATTAAAGTAACTATTATATAATCTGTGGCATCAGGTTACAGCTTATCTATACTAATCTATACTAATATTATAAAGAGGAAAGATTTGTACTTTGTATTTTTGTATGTTTGGAAATGGAAAGCTAGAAGATCCCTGAGTACCTAACATAAGCTATACTTTATTCCCGTATTCCCATGGAACGGGAACTATGCGAATGAAACCGCGCAGAACTGATAGTAAAAAATAAATTTGATGTTCTTTCCTTATACATATACCTATTTATTGCGCCTTCCTTTTGATACCGGCGGTGCACGGTGATATATCATCTCCAATTACTGTCAATAGGTATACATAACTATAAACAACGTACCTATATAGGTAGACTATTGCTACCAATAGCTTTCTCTACCAATAGCTACAAACCACGCACATACAGATTGTAGCTACGAATAGATCTCTCTACCTCCAATTACTGCCACTAGTTCTCTATAGCTACAAGTAACGTACGTATTGTCTATACTATACTATTGTCTATATTATTGTCAAAAAGTCTATGTACGAAAGAACCTATAGATTGTAGCAAAGAATAGCTCTCTCTACCTTTCCATATCTACGAATAGTCATAGTCATATCGTTTATTGCGAAATGTGGTTATACAGGTGGTAGGTAATTATAAAGTACACACATTAACCCTGTAGATAGCTCTCTCTATCTCCAACTACTGCCAAGATATCTAATACTACAAAAAACGTAGTTATAAAGGATAGCTACGAATAGATCTCACTATCTCCAATTACTGCCACTATAGCTACAAACAACGTACGTATTGTCTTTACTATAAGTAACTATAAATAGCTCTATCTTCCTTAAAATGCTGCCAAAACATAGCTGCCAAACATTCTATATATCTACAAACAACCTTCATAGAGACTAAAGCTACGAATATCTCTATCTAGTTTCCACAAACTGCGAAAGGTGTCTATAGCTACAAACCACGAGCCAGCTATAGCGTAGCAAGCGTAACTATAGCTACGAATAGCTCACCATAACTCCCAGTGGCGCCTATAGCCACTGGGAGTTATGGTGAGATATTCGTAGCTCTGTTCCTGTGTAGCAATAGTTAGCCAAACCCCGACGTATCGACGCATCGATTGTGTCGCAAATGGCGCGACTTATGGCCAATCTTCTTTGCTAATACTTTAGCGGGTGTACCGTTCGCAAGTTAAGGCTTTTATTATTTTTCTAAATGGTTTTTATTCAATTAATTTTGTTTGTAATAATTTGAAACTTTGTGGTTTTTAATTTACAATATTTTTTGACGTGATACCGTCTTATAAAAAGTGTCACGTTCTGCCTGAGCAAGACAAGCGATAGAGAGGCACCATCGGCCTAACCGTTCGGCTTGTGACGCATCTATCTCTCTTCCACTCCAGTATGCAATTTTTGATCAATGTTTTCTTATGATGTTATCACGTTAAATTATCGTCCGTAAACTGGCTTTACAGACAACCAATTTTTTTATGTTTGCCAACTCCAAAAGTACTAAACCGCTTGTTTTTTTTTCATAATTTAGAAACATACACTTCTGAACATGGGCTATAATTTTCCCACGGGAACAGGACATAAAAAGTTAGTTACAGTATAAAGAAATCGCTTTCACTTTATCTGTATTGCTTACTTATAGAAGTACTTTGGACTCTATACTTTACGTGTTAAGTCAAAGTCAAAAGTTTTTATTCAATGTAGTGACTTATAAGTTCTCTTATCGAAAGTCATTGCGACTCCATCGCTACCGACCGAGGTTCTGTTTACACATGCCTCTAAATTCATTCTGAGGTCAGCAGGTCAGGTTGATTGAGACCGTTGACTTCCGGAGGTAACGGGTTCGATTTCCGTCCAAGGTCAACATTTGTATGCTTCATGCCTACAAATGTTGACCGTGTCGTGTCTGCTAGCTTCATGTTCATAGTCCAGGCCGTGCCTAGTTTTGGACTAAAATGACCGTGTGAATTGTTTTTTTTTCAACATTGATTTATTTAGTTTCCATCATCGTCGAGCTACATAAGAAAATTTACATAAATTTATGAAAAAGTCATTGATTCCTCTACCAGGAATGGTAGGTACCTACACCTTTTCCAACTTTTTGTTTAAAATTTTATTTTTTTAAGTTATTTGTTTTTGAAAATAAGTTAAAAAATAAAGAAAGTACTAAGTCAAAGAAGCAGTGATAGCCTTACGGTTAAAGGGCCGGCTGAAAATCAGTGAGGCTCGGGTTCGAATCCTGGCATGTAGAGAGAGTAGAGTTTTTCAAAAACATATATATATATACATATATACATATTTATCACTAGCTTGACGGTGAAGGAAAACATCGTGAGGAAACCCGCAGGTCTCAGAATTAATTCTGAGACATGTGTAAATAGACTCGGTCCGGCGATGGGAGACTCGGTCCGGCGATGTGCTCACCACCTATCACATTTAGGGGTCGAATATATCTCGTGAAAAGTGGGTATATCCAGTAATGGAATACCTCTGCCCACCCCCTCGGGGATATCAAGATTCGTTTTTTTTTAATTATTTATCTCCAAAAAAATAGTTTTCTAACTCGACTATCAGTTATGCTGACGCTACTTCTTCGAATTATCTCGGCTCAAGATATTTAGCCCATTAAAGCTTCGGAAAGTGGAGCCCCCCCCCCCTCCCGAGAGCCGTGGCAGAGGAATTTCACTAATACATCTCCCCCAACCCTTGGCATTTTGTGCAAAATTCCGCTTAGAGTGTGGGGGCTGACTTATAGCGGAGCTTCACTGTTATAGTTGCGAATATAGTTACAAAGTTGTATCTATCTATACATACTGAGAACTCTGCGACCTCAGGGAAAGGCTATCATCATCAACCTGTAACAGCCCACTGCTGAGCTAAGGGTCTTTCCTCACACATGGGGAAGTATGGAAGTATCTCCCACGCGAGCCCACCGCGGATTGAGAGACGGTGTTAATCTAGTGGCCACTTAACAGTCAGAATTTTTCAAGCCATCCATAATATCTGACATGGTTTAACGACTTCCATTGTGCGTAAACACAACGAAAACCGGGACCAACAATTTAACTGCCTTCCAAAACACGGGAGCGCTTGTAATATAAATGCCACTAGGCGGTGACCCATCCACTTACTGACCGCAGCCAACTTTGCTCAACCATAGTGATCGTTACAAACACACTGGCACCGCAGGGCTACGAGCGCTTCGAAAGGCTATTATACTTTAAACATACTTTTATTTATATAATACAGTAAAAAACACATTATAGGTTCACATAAAATCTAAAACCAAATCAATGATCCAAGGACAAGTCAAACCCACGTCAATCTAATTTTGAATTTAAAACATTTAAAACTATGTACAATACCGGCCAGTGCATCGGCCACACATAGCTAAAAACTTATGTACATTATTTATCACTAGCTCGACGGTGAAGGAAAACATCGTGAGAAAACCCGCAGGTCCCAGAATTAATTCTGAGGCATGTGTAAAAGACCCGGTCCGGCGGTTCACCACCTATATAGGGGTCCAAAGAACATCTCGTGAAAAGTGGGTATATCCAGAAATGGAATACCTCTGCCTACCCCCTCGGGGATAAAAGGCGTGAGATTATTTATTAAATATACAAAAATATACAAATATACAAAATATACAAAATAAATATACAAATTATTCATTTTATTTTTATTAATATACTTCTTTGGAGTGTCTTTTTTACTTTGTTGCGCTCTAAAGTCAACCGCTAAAATCAATCCCATGTATATATGATTTCATTTGAGGTAAAAATAGTTTATATATTCTTTATATATATTATATACTATCAAAATCCTAAACAATTAGTTTTCAGTCAAAATATATATTATTAGAATTTTTAATAACCGTCTTCCTCATCTACTCGTATCAACGCGCTTTTGAAATTATCCTTGTTGGTTGAGAAAACGGGATTTATGATAGACATATAAAAAAAATGCTGTGCGTACCGTCCTGAACTAAAGGCGGTAGACCAATGAGACAAATGAGAAATTGTATAAAATGCTCACAAATCATTTTTTAATCAGTCCCTAACGTATTCAGAAACAGCTTCTTCACAAATTTGTTGTTTCTTCAGTGTCAGTAGATATTTTTGTTTTCTTTCTGTGAAAACCTGTAATTGGTCTTTATGTTTTTAATATTTTCTAACTATAATGTTTCATATGGCTGTTGGTTTCCTAAAATAAACAAATAAAAAAAATAATTAAAAAATATTATCTACTAAGGTAAACGCAGCTATTACCGACCCCCTTAAGCAACTTTTGAAATTGATTATTAGAATTAAGGGTAGTGGTTGCACACACACCAGATTTTTTTATTTTTTATTTAAATATAGATTGTATATTTTATATTTATATTTTCATTTGTTTATAAATATCATGTTTTCATTGAAAAAATAATCAAAGGATTGTTGAAGTCAATTGTTTCTATTACCGACCCACCCGAAACGCTTTGAAGCTATTACCGATTTTTATGAATCTAACACCGACCGTAAGTAAATAAAGCATACTTTTTTTCACAGAATACCTACCTACACGTTCGATTCTCAAAATAACTTAAACCTTTTTTTTATTTGCCAAAAAGCCTATAATTTTTTTTCGAACTTCCCAAGTTTAGCGCAGCGGAAGCCGCAGTTGCAATGACGGTTCCGCACGTGTACTTAATAACTATTTTTAATACAGTTGCGAAAAAATTAAGCAATTTAATAAAATAATAAAAATACAATAAACTCAACTAACATTTTTGGAAAATCGCGCCAACCGTAAAAGATTAAAAGCAGAGGTTTTTTTTTGTTTTCTTCACTCATTCTGGGTAGGCAAAGGGAACTATACATACAGCCAAGTCTTCAGTAAATTTTTTTATGGTTATGAAATGAAAATTAAATTTAATGACATTAAATTAAATTAAACCTAACCTAACTCATTGAATCAAATCATTATATTGAAACAAATTAGTAGCTTTACTTTTAGACATTACATAACGTTAATCAAAAAATACCAATTAATCGGTATAGAATCGGTGATAGCTTCTCTTTGTTGCAATTACCGATTCATATGGATCGTTAATTATTGTTAAATAAAAAAATGAACAAATCTTTTATTGAGCCACGAAAAATAATCGATATTAATTGTAATATATTTCCCCATCCGTTTTAATACAATAATTTATTGATTTAGTCTTAAACTATAAAAAAATACACCATTTTCATATAAATACGAAGAAAACTCTAAGTAGTTTCTTTCATATCCCACGTCTAAATGTTTAATAATGCGTGGCAGTTTATCGCGGAAAAACAAGTTTATAATATAACATGGTGTATGTCGCTAATAGATGCTTATAATTTTAGAATACTTAAGATTGAAATGGTGTTATAAAAACTTGTCTAATTATGATAAGCATTAACGAAAAAGGTAAAAAATAAAGAATAACCTCTCAGCCATTGCCGATCCATGGGTCGGTAATGACTGCACTACTAAAATGCACTGCAGTTATTGCCGTTCTATTTTAATTTCAAAAATACTTTTTCAAATCCCTTGAAACACAATCATCTAGTTGCGGAATGTGGAATATACAAATAAAGGAATATGTTGAGTTATTCAGAATAAACCTGACATAAATAGTTATATATAAAATATCTTAAGCAAAAAATTTGAGTACTTAACTGAGGAAGTAAGGGTTAGTATGACACGATCGGCGCACTCGCTACGTTCACAGAAACTAACGTATTTGGTCACATTCCCGTGTACCTACGTACACTAACACCAGTAAATTAATTAGGAAACATACAAACATGTGTGTATATTATACTCTCTTGTGACTGAAATCGTTCCAAACCGATAAAAAATAAGAATAAGCTGAATGGGTCGGCAATACCTGCAGATTTTCGATGGGTCGTTGATAGCTGCGTTTACCTTATATAAAAATAAGTCGGGTTTTCCTTCCTGACGATTTAACTCGAGAACGGACGGACCGATTTTGATAAAACTTTTTGTGTGGGTTTGAGTGGGTCCAGGGATGGTTTATAGCAAAGAAAATTCAGCATTGCACCCGTGCGAAGCCGGGGTGGGTCGCTAGTTCTACTATATAAAAATAGGTCGGGTTTTCCTGCCTGACGCTATAACTCCAGAACGCACGAACCGATTTCCACGGTTTTGCATTTGTTGGAAAGGTCTCGGGCTCCGTGAGGTTTATAGCAAAGAAAGTTCAGGAAAAATTTCAACAGAAAAGCGGGAAAATCTTATAAGCATTGCACCCGTTCGAAGCCGGGGCGGGTCGCTAGTTTTCTATAAATAAATGATTGTCATAAAGTCGCTGCAAGTGGAACCCCACCCCACCCTCTCACTAAAGATTAAAGTGTGTTATACTTAAATTAGTAGGATTTGTTACCTCACGTGATACAGTTTTGAATAATAGGATATCGGGAATTATGTTAACATTAATTAGTCTGTAGAGTTTAAGTATGATCCCCCCTCAATTAAACGTCTTTGATTCTCTTTTTAATCTCATGTCTAGTAAGACAAAAGTAGTAAGTAAAAAGAGCTGCCCTTGAGTTTCTTGCTGGCTCTTCTCGGGGTACTGCATTTGGAACCAGCAACTCGTCGGTGGAGATGGGCTGCTGATTACATTTAGCCAATCCTCATGGACGAGTTTAGTGTGCCTTGTTTATATTGTCATTTCAAAGTGTATTTTTATACCTACTGAAATAAAAGAATTTTGAGTTTGAGTTTGAGTTTGATTTACTAAATAAAATAACTTAAAGCTCCAAAGAGTAAAAAACCCACTTCAACGAACAATATTAAAAAAATACAGTCGAATTGAGAACCTTCATTTTTGAAGTCGGTTAAAAAAAGAATAATCGAAATCGGTTGGCGTGATATTGAGTTATTCGTCCATTAGTCGCGCACATACTGAATGCAAATTTAAAGACTTATATGGTTTTCTCATGTATGCCATTGTCAGAACCGGACCAAATTGAAATGGGACCACACGGGTTCATCAAAATCGGTTCACCCAGTCGAAAGTTCTGAGGTAACAAACATAAAAAAAATACAGTCGAATTTATAACCTTCTCCTTTTTAAACTCGGTTGTCAAGAAGGAGGTTATCAATTCAACTGTTTTTTTATGTTTGTTTCTTCAGAACTCTGACTGGACGAACCGAACCGACAGCTCAAAGTCAACAACATAAAAAAATGTACTCTTTGAAGGACATTTTTTATCTGTAATTATTGCAAATTAATGTATATTTTCTTTGTAAATAAACATTCTTTTAATCTCAAAAAATGTACTGACAAGAAATTGAACTCGCCTCTTGCAGAATATCCAAATAAACTGAGCTAAAGGCACCTAAAAACCGAATACACGTGTATTCACACCTAAAGCAGAATTATTCATAGTAATCAATTATTCACAGTAACCTTAGTAATAGATCTACGTAAGTACGTAAATATTTTAAAACTTTCCAAATCTGTCTGTACATAAAAGATATTAAAGTAAACTATATTTTTTACTGTGGGACATAATTTCACACACGGTTATTTAGTCCCAAACTAGGCAGAGCTTGTACTATGGGTACCTACTAAATAACTGATAGACATATATATTGGCAGGGTCACTACCAACTGAGCCAATTGAATAGTCATAATATTTATGTGAAACTAGCTGTTCCCCTCGATTTCACCTCCGTGAGTCCCGTTCCCAATGAAAAAATATATTTTAATCCCAGAAAAGTAAGATTTCCATTAGTGAAAGAGTTTTTGAAATCGATTCAGTAGTTTCAGTATCTAATCATACAAACTAAGATACATATTTCCTCTATAAGAGCAGTGATAGCCCGGACGGTTAAAGAGCCGGCCGAAAATCAGTGAGGCTCGGGTTTGAATCCTGGCATGTACCAATGAGTTTTTCAAAACTTACGTACATATTTATCACTAGCTCGACGGTGAAGGAAAACATCGTGAGGAAACCCGCAGGTCTCAGAATTAATTCTGAAACATGTGTAAACAGACCCGGTCCGGCGATGGGCTCAACACCTATCTCGTTTAGGGGTCCAATGTATCTCGTGAAATGTGGGTATATCCAGTAATGGAATACCTCTGCCTACCCCCTCGGGGATGAAAGGCGTGAGATTACTTATTTTTATTTTTTTCCTCTATAATATTAATGTTGATTTCCACTACTTGGTTAATCATGTAAAAAAACATATTATAGTATCTAAACATAAGTTCTAGGAAATATCATTTTTTCTACTTACATACTATACCTACGCAATAAAGTTGGAAATTATAATGCAAACATAATGTATCCAATATTATAAATGACAGGTATGTAAACATTTACCGCATCCACGCATCCGTAACCACGCATCCGTAACCACGCATCCGTAACCACGCATCCGCATCCACGCATCCGCAAGCGTGCATCCGCAACCACGCATCCGCCACCTAGTCCAACCGCGCGATGTGAAATCACTATAAAAGTAGTGTCCCCGCGGACAGAACTGCGAGAGAAGGCTAAGAGCCTATTAAATCACCACAAATCGCGTACTAACAGCATTATGTATCATCATATCGGTCCCTTGGGGTAATAAATAAATAATTCCAAGGGTACAGGTAACTGAAACGGTCCTGCTCTGAATTTTTTAGCTTAATTTACAACCGTGTTAGGTTACAGAGATGGATTGAGTGGATTAACAGCCCACGCAAAACAGTTGGGACACTTTTAGATTATTTATTAACTAGCGGTTCTGCGCGGTTTTACCCGTGTAGTTACCGTTGCCGTTGGAATACGGGACTAAAATATAGCCTATGTTACTCAGGGATATTCTAGCTTTCCATTAGAAAAATAATTTTTAAAATCGGTATACAACATGTAAAAGAATAAGCGCAATTCCTGAAATTAGTTTGTTCAGTATCGACTACTTATTCGATTTCAGCTATTTTTAATGTGTAAAATTTTTCCCAAAAATTAATTAGTGTAGCTGAGACCTGAGTTTAGTGCTTTCTATGGAAATCGTGCTATTATTAATCGATATTTAAGAAAATTGGTTAGACACAACTAAAGTTCGATTGCATCATATTTTTTTTACATTAATATACTAATTTTGGTGTATGAGGAATTGCGCTTTTTCTGTTACGCGTTGCAGTAGTTTTTAAGTTTATTAGTAACAAACATACAAAAATATAAATCTTTCCTCTTTATAATATTAGCGTAGATAGTGTAGATTGTGCAAAATTAGGGTCCACGGTGAATAATCGCGGGGGTCCGCTGTTTATTATAATACATCCAATACAATAATTTTATTTAGTATTTTGAATTTTTGAATACAACAAATAACTCTGTGTCCCCATATCAAAACGATTCGGCCCTGCATTATTTATATCACTCAACGACGGTGAGAAGGTAAAAAGAATTTTAAGCAAGACTAAAAATCTGGATTTAGGTCAGATATTCCCTTAGGAGTTGGGTAGTTGACTGCTTAGTAAAATATACCACTGAGTAGTTGGCATGTACCAATGAGTTTTTTCAAAAACTTACATATTTATCTTCTATTTAAATATTTAACTAGCTCGACGGTGACAGAAAAACATCGAGAGGAAATTCTGAGACATGTATAAAGACCCGGTCACAACTTATAACGTTTAGGGGTCCAATATATCTCATGAAAAGTGGGTATATCCAATAATGGAATACCTCTGCCTACCCCCTCAGGTATAAAAGGTTTCAGATTATTATTATTAAAATATGTTATTTTATTTTATTTACTAGCCAACACCTGTGACGTCGCTTCCGTACTGAACCAATTTAACATAGAACTCTAAAAAGTAAAAAACCGATTTCAACTTATATGGTTTTCATATGGACGTCATTGTCAGAACTAGACTAAATTGAAACGGGAAGCACCAGATCTTTTCAAATCATCAAAATCGGTTCACCCAGTCGAAAGTTCTGAGGTAAAAAACATAAAAACATACTAATCGAATTGATAAACTTCTTTTTTGGAGTCGGTTGAAAACTCCATGTATCTATAGATAACTCAGCTTTTAGGCGGAGTATCAAGATGAAACATAATAAGTACAACAAGATTTTAAGTTAAACCAGCAGCAATACATCTGCGAAAACCGCATCCAATTTCATGTTGGAGTTTTTGCGTGAAGCGGACAGAAATAATGACAAAAATTCGAAAAAAAATATTTTGGCTTCTATTGCTGTGAAGACTTCCTAATTTAAGTTTTTTTTTAAATATCTCCTATTCACAGACATAAGACACTCACAATTTTATTATATGTAATCGATATATAGATAATAATAGATGTAAATACTATTTTTAGTATAACTGTCTGATGCTGTAATAAATAAAATTAAAATAACGATAACGTTGCTACAGTGTGTGCTTCGCCTTATTACTTAGCCCGTATATACAGGCTGAGCTAAAACCAACAAACGTTTAACAGCAGCATCCTGTAGATCGAATAATATCAGACGTAATGACTCGCTCAGCTAATGTTTAATTCATACTGTATAATCAAAGGGCATGATTGGATGGTAGCTACTATTATTGTTGAATTAACTAGTTTGTTTGTCTATATCGAAATTATCCGGCAAGGTGTATATCATGCATTCGCCCCGGGCCGCCCACCGCTGGGGTAATAGCCCACGTGAGCCCACTGCGGAAAGAAAATGATCTATTTCTTACTATCTCTTACTATTTGTGTGCCCGATGAGATTTGGAAATAAATTATAGTTTAAAAAAAACAAACTTACGTACATATTTATCACTAGCTCGACGGTGAAGGAAAACATCGTGAGGAAACCCGCAGGTCTCAGAATTAATTCTGAGACATGTGTAAACAGACCCGGTCCGGTGATAGGCTCCTATCACGTTAGGGGTCCAATATATCTCGTGAAATGTGGGTATATCCAGTAATGGAATACCTCTGCCTACCCCCTCGGGGATAAAAAGGCGTGAGATTATATATATATTATATAAAAAACAAAAAATACCCTTCGAATTTAGTGACATCTAGCGCTTCTGCATAGAACTAAAACGCCCCAGACGGCAAGTTCTAAACCACGCTATCGGAAGTTTTCTAATGAGCTTGTATAAACTGTAAAACACCAACCGTTTGACGGCGGTCTCCAGGCACGATCACCTCGCCTAAAGGAAGATCTTCCCTTTTCACGATGGAGGAGCATTCCCACGGGAATGGGAACTACGCGGGTGTTACCGCGGGGCGCTGCTAGTAGAGTGTACCAAAAATTAAGAACTTACATACAAAACTTTCATCCCCCACTTATACGAAATAAACCCTTTATTTAAAGAACCCTAAAAACATTGACAGTGGCAGTTTACATCTGCTAACTACAATAGGAGAAAGTCTGTATGTATTTGTATGTACCGAACTTTACCATAACACACTCCCCAGATATCTCCGAAGATAATAAACCCCATTCCCCGAGAATCCCGTTAAAGCAGAATCCCACTATTTTTGCGATATAATGCGTAATTCCCGCACTCCGCGGGATTACTCAAGATTAGTCCGGGAGGACCTATCGAAATGCGTAGGGGCAAATACCGAAGTAAAGACAGCCATTCACGGTGCGATTGTGCGACTTTTTCTAGGTTTACGTAACTGGCGCCATCTATCCGCAACAAAGAGTAACATAATGCCTCAGACTGCAATCATATCACTACCAAAATATCGCAGAATTAGAATAAACTAGGTGGGTCAATGCATTAGTAGCAAGTGAAAAATCGATGAATTTTCATATTGTGTCACACCTACTGCGCTCCTTAGCTTATGAATTCGAAAATAATGTACTTAAATATCATTTCATTTTTCATATTTCATTTCAAATAATCGCTGCAAGGTTCGACAGCTCCTACATTAAGCACTGGTCGCAAATGCCCCGTAGTGTCACAAAAAAATTATTTAAGTTAACAAGGCTACTAACCAACTATCTATGGACTGAAATAATAGTGTGATATATTATATACGTAGGAGAGAGAACCAAAATGCTCGGCAAAACGCCCCTGACTCGTGCCATGCACACACTAAATTCGGTTGCCGAAAAAAACGATCTGTTCTCTTGTTCTTTGAGCGAATTCTCCAAAGTTACATTAAATATTGTTTGCTGTAGAGTTTAAATATTGATATAGAAAAATAGATTACCTACACTGTCGCATTGGGTGACAAACCTGTAAGATAGTATAGTAAGTTGAAGAAAATAAATAAATAAATATTTTTTAAATGCATAAACCCCGCAATCGCCCCGTGTACAGGCAGCCTTACAAGAAATACAGGCTGATACTATAATGGCGGCAGAGAGTAGGCAATCTGAGCGAGATCAAAAGTGGCCCATTGACTTTGAATGTTTATACAAAATTGGGAAGCAATACCCGGAATATTGGCTCTACTTCCCTGGCCTTGATATGTAAATCGGTCTTAGGTTCGAGTCTCGGATTGGTATGTTATTGTTTGGATTAAGGGTCTTATGTTGTGTAGTGAGATTCATGGGTGGAGTATGAGTTTAGTATGAGTTTACTCTTGCCCCCTTTACTCACTTCAAATAGGGAGGAAAAACGATCCAGAAGAATTCTCTAATTGATATTAATAGCCGTATCCCGTTGAAAACGAAACTATTATTTTCTGTGTGACCCGATCCGGCGATGGGCTCGACGCCTATCACGTTTAGGGGTCGAATATTCTCGTGAAAAGTGGGTATATCCAGAAATGGAATACCTCTGCCTACCCGTTTGGAGATAAAAGGAGTGAGATTATTTATTTTTATTTTTTATTATCTGTTAGTACGAGATCCGGCTGCAAAAAAGTGTAGGGATCGAGTATATGCTACAAAAAAAATTTTTGCTTAAAGGGGCAATATACATAAAGACTCTGAAAAGTCTGCTGATTTTTCAGTCTTTATGTATATTGCCGTGAAGTGGACGAAATTTCGTAACAAAAATAATTTTTTTTTATTAAAAATACTAGCGGCCATATTTTGATAGGGCACCGTGGTAGATATACATATATTCTCCTAAACATAAATATGCGTAAAAATTTGGTTTGTAGCATATACTCGATCCGTACACTTTTTGTGTAGCCGGATCATAGGCTATGTGGCTACAAACGCAATTTTTTTTGTTTTGAACATCATAATATGTGTATGTTTCTAGAAAATTATCGCTGTAAAATAAATTTTCTCTGTCCTCGGCATTATCTGTACCTAAGTCTTGATGTGTGTGAGATCTCCCGGTAAGCAGATCTGCCGACTGGTCAACACTACAGTACAAAGAGAATTCGCCACAAAGATGAGAGATTAGAAGAATTCCGGCGAACAAACAAACACACAAGCAGATAGTGTATTGTGTTCTCTCAATACGTTTCCGCAGTGCCCCACTGTTCGAATGTACAATTGTGGCCTTGATAAGTATAGACATTTCATTTATTATTATTTTCAATATTTTATCATTACATGCAACTAGTAGTCCCTGGGCTTGCTTCTGTGGAACTTGTTTAATTTCTATTCCCTTGGGAAATATTTTTTTATACAATAACTTTGCTATTATATAATTTCGGAAATTTTGTGATGAGTGAATAAGTTTCCATTTTACCCCAAAAATTTTTAACAGAGTAAGTATTTATCGAAACCTGAAAACGTGGAAATTGGTTGCCCCATTATCAGACAAAGTGCCAGTTACACACACCTCAGAAGTTTCTATAAATATTAATAACGATAAGAATCCATTTTTGGCATCTATTGCCTATGTGATTAACTTCAACTATCCATAATATTTAAATGCGAAAATATGTTTGTTGGTATGTCCGTCGACAACAACAACAAAAAGTCATGTTATAAACAATATTTACAGATTCTTAAATAATTATAGACCTGGAGTGCCGAATAAGTATTGAGTACGGATGAGATACAATGTGAAAACTGTATACAACGCTTAACAGAAAAAGCGCAATTCCTCATACACCCCAATTAGTATATTAATGGGAGAGAGATACCACGGCCTCACAGAAAACCAGCGTAAAGCAATGCATTGCGTTTCGTTGAGTGAGTGAGGTAACCGGAGGCCCCAATACCCCCTCCCCCTCCCCTCCCCTCCCCCCCCCCCTCCCCTCCCCTCCCCCTATTCCCACCTAAAAGGTCGGCAACGCAGTTGTGACTCTTGAGTTGCAGGTGTCCATGGGCGACGGACGTCACTTACCATCAGGTGACCCGTCTGCTCGTTTGCCCCATTTTTAACATAAAAAAAATATATATATATATATAAAAAAAATATGATGCAATCGAACTTTAGTTGTGTCTAACCAATTTTCTTAAATATCGATTAACAATAGCACGATTTCCATACAAAGCACTAAATTCAGCTACGCTAATTCTTTTTTTTTTTTAATTTAACACTTATTAAAAATAGCTAAAATTGAATAAGTAGTCGATACTGAACAAACTAATTTTAGGAATTGCGCTTATTCTGTTACATGTTGTATAAGTAGGTATTGATTTTAACGTATCTAAATAATAGTAACAGTCAAGACAAGTTAGTGTTAGTTAGTGTTACAAGAAAGATACAATATGTGTAAATACTATTTTTTTTAATCCCGCAGGGCCCAGAATTAAATCTGAGACATGTGTAAACAAACCCGGTCCAGCGATGGGCTCGGCACCTATCACGTTTAGGGGTCGAATAATATCGTGAAAAGTGAGTATATCCAGTAATGGAAAACCTCTGCCTACCCCCTAGGGGATAAAACGCGTGAGTTTTTTTAAATCTTGCCTATTTTCAAACAGTTTCCTTCAATAAAATTGCAGACCTCGAACCGACGCGCGAACATGGTAAAACTAAACCCGTGCGAGTAGCAATCATCGGTTTATCTAAACGGGCATCTTCTGCAAATTGTTTTGGTAGTAGCCCTATCGGATTCCGAAAGGCCCCGGTGATAATCCTAGCTCTTGTATCCTCGGAATTTACTGCGGAATTTTTGTAAAAAAAATGTTTGAAAGGAGAATATTTGTGCGAACAATATTTTGTCAAATGCTTTTTTTACGGATGAAAGTTTGTTTAGCATATTTACTTTTATGTATCAGATGTAGCTGATCTTATTATTTAAACATAGTATGATATGCTTAACTTTACAGTCAACATTATTGAATTGACATTCCAAGATACCTTTCCTTTTTAGTCATTGCACCATAACAATTTTTTTTCTGTGTGTTAATTTGTGTGTAACTGAAGGTCATTATAAACTATCAATGTCAATTTTGTTTGTTTATTGCACAAAATTAGAAAGTTATTTTTTTTAATGCCCAGTGTTATATTGATTTCTTAACATCATTTGAAAGGAGTCTATATAAAATGTGGTAAACCATTTTCTTGACTGTCTAAATTCTAATAAAATAAATTGAGGTAGTAGGTAAATATAAGGTTAGAAGTTAGGTAGATAATGCAAATACCTACTCAATAGATAAATGTATTTTTGCAATTAATTTTTGGAATTAATTTAACTATTTTTCATTTTAGTAGAGTATAACTAATATAAACACACATGTTTGTAATGAATGGGCTTCAAAACTACTGGACTGATTTTCAAAATTATTGCACCAATAGTAAGCCTACTTTTCTGGGAGTAACACGGGCTTAGTGGGTAATATTCCTACGAATGAAATGGACAGCTAGTGATTGACCAAGGTCACGCTTAAAACTAAAATTATTATATTTTTTATTTTGAAACTGCGTACACTTTAATGTGCACTCGTGTGTACGAGAACTAACAAAAAGGATCAAGCAACAAAATCCGCTCTCCGTTGTTAGATTGAGCGGATGTGCGATACAACTACATTGTATGTGTGTTGAAACTTACAGAGAAAATTACAGACACTAGCTGCACTGGTTCTAAATTAAAAATCTACGAAGAACGGTAAAGTTAGACGCGGTCTAAAGCAGATAATGTGACTTTTAACCCTATTGTAATATAGCATTATCTTTCTTTATAGGTAATCGATAAACAGTCACAGCGGGAAATGCAAACAGCTTTCGATGGAAATCAAAAACCGGTTTTTGAACATTTTGTAACCCATAAAACCGGTTTTCCGTTTTTTAGTCAACGGATAAAAACCGTAGCCAGCGGGAAATGCAAACAGCTTTCGATGAAAATCAAAAACCGGTTTTTGAACATTTGGAGCCCGGTTTTCCGTTTTAGTTAACAAATAAAAAATTACAACCGGTATTCATTTTGTTCCTTACCATTTCTCGGTGACAGTCAGCTGTTTTGGTCAGTGTTTTTGGTAAGGACGCTTTTCTTTTCAACTAAGTATTCTATTCCTGGAAATATAAACTTTTAGAGTATTTTTGGACCCCCTGAACGTGACAGGTAGGCTATCGCTGGGCCAGGGTGCTGTTACACATGCCTTTATTCCTCACCTCCTATTCACAAAAGCTGTATTTTTTTTGCAAATAAATGTATACCTACTTTCTTTCCAATAAGTATCTAAATTGAATGCTTGATGACGTAAAGTAAGCGTATTGATAAAATTCCCTTTCAATAGAACAAGTTAATTTAAACAGCTCCCCTTAAACCAATATACCGGATACATCCGGTTTCACCGGGGGTTGGGGTGTGGTGCGACTGGCAGCGATTCCGTTCCAGCCTACTGCGTCTTACGTGATGGGTGAAATTAAGAATAGTGAGTTTTCACGAACGAGATACTAAGTACCTATTTATTTATTTGGATATAAGTTGTTGTTGTTGCAAGTGGCATTCTATTGTATAGTTCACGCGAATATACATGTTAAACATTTTATGACGCGAACGACAATTATCCGACAGTAGTATTGTGAAATTTGAAATTAGAATTACCTACCTCTTTCTCTTCTTTTTTTTCTCAACGAGCCAACGGCAGCATCAGTATACTTACCTGAAATTTGAGCTCGACGGTTATTCCGAGCTAACGTTTGCATTCTTTGAAAATTAGTTTTTCTACATGCAAAATGCTCCTGTATAAATAGAATATATTTTGAAACATAAAAATTGTGCTACGACGACCGCAAGTGACAAAATTGTGTTTTCATCTCTCCGGGCGGAAAGCGTCAACTTTCGTTCCGCTACGCTAAACGAAGTTGCCGATGTCCGCCTCCGTCTAGCAGAAAAAAGTATACACACCTCGGGAAGTTAATAAGAAAGCCTCAGATCACATGCTTGTAGACTTCGGCTTCGCCTCGGACGACAATTGCTTGTGATCTAAAACATTTCTTATTTTACTTTCCTAGGTATGTAACTATTCCTTCATATCTACTCTCTTCTTCATGCAGTAAATCCCTTTGGCTGCTGAACATCTCTTTTTTTGAAACCCGACCTTCACTCGGGTCTTCGTGTCATCTCTACGTGCTAGCTGTTTGCTTCCGGAGGAGTGCCTTTCTTTTCCACTCTTCCCTACCACGCCGTAACTGGTTCGGATAAGTGGAATTCGCCGCAGTATGTTTCATTGTCAGTACACCACGGACTTATCTCTCTTACTGACTTACTCACTGATATCTGTGCAGTACACGCTTGCTATAATCGCGTAACAATTCGGAAGCTGTATTTCCGAGTTCATAAGTTACGAGCTTTTAAGGATAAAGTGAACAGGCATCGTAGCCCTTTCTACAGTACAGTACAGGGTCAAGAGTAAACCCATCATTATTAAAAAAATAAAATAAAAAAATACGGGTCGGATCCGCTCACCGCTTCCACTGGCACCCATCCCCCCGTGGAGTGATTGGATATGAAAATTTAATGCTTTTGTAGTTGCGACCCCAATCACTTAGTGCGTGTGCAGGATATAGGCCCCGCTGACCCAGTAAATGAGTGGTGGATACCGCTCTTTGCGATAAGTTCGGACGTGTTTTTAATGGATTTACATATTAGAGATGTATAAGCGCTCGTAGCCCTGCGGTTCCAGGGTGTTTGTAACCCTCGTTAATCACACTAGTTAAGCAACGTTGGTCGCGGTCAGTCAGTGGATGGGTGAGCGCCTAGTGGCATGCATATCACAAGCGCTGCCGTGTTTCGGAACGCACGTTAAATTGTTGGTCCCGGTTTTCGTTGTGTGCAATCTGCGGTGGGCTCGCGTGGGAGATTATAGCCCATACTTCCTCACATGTGAGGAAAGACCCTTAGCTCAGCAGTGGGCTGTTACAGGATGATGATGTCATATTTAAAGAGACTTCCTTTGTGTTTCTTTGTCTTCCTCTTTTTATTCTTTAACATATCTATCACTACCTCGACGGTGAAATAAAAGATAGAAGAAAAAGAAGAAATACAAATCAGAAAAGTTACCAACAAAATTTGTTGTCGGTTAGTTTTGAAAAACAAACATATCAATGGGTTCAATTCTACAACACCGTCTAAACCTCTTAATTTTATTTGACAGCTGCTAAAGCATTTTGCTATTCTAGGCAGTACTGTCAAAATCAAATGACAGGACTAAAAATGAATCTGACGTTCCTAATTTATCTGGTCAATTCAATTTAGGTTTAGCGACCTTATGGCTATTCTGTGGACGCCATTTTAAGCATTTTAGAAATGTCATCACGACTAAACCTCCTAAATTTAGCGGCGATTAAAATGGTGTCGCTTTAATTAGATTATAGGAAAAATCCCGACATATTTGTGTTTGTGTTATTTTTCAAGATATGTTCCATATTTTTAGAAATAGTCAAGAGGGTTTTTGGTAGAAATACGAAAAGGGGGATCATGTTTTTTTTGTAAAATTTATATTTTGCTGTATATTTTGGGTTTTGAATAATAATATTTTGTGTGGCAGGTGTCTGTGAAGGTGTGCAGTGAATGGAAAGTTCGATAAAATGCATGGGATCGACGTTGTTAGATTGCCGAAGTCATTTAATGAAGTCTTCTGTAAAAGTACTATAATTTTACTGTCGATGATCCAAAAAAGGGTGTTGACTCAGTATTTTTGTACATGGACTCCAAAGCAGAGCCGTTTAACTAAGAAACTTGAAGATTGGTGGATATGTTATTGAATTAACAAGAAAACAAAGACTGAGGACGAGGCACATATCCATTTAGAGATAAACTTAACTGAAGACGAGGCAGTACGGTCTATGACTCTAGCCTGTCCAAAGAGAAAAAATCTATTTGATAATACCTTTTCAGTGTTGCCCGAATAATAGTGACTTTAATATTTGAAGTAAAACAAGAAAATATAAATTAAACCTATGTTAAAATGATAAAAATGTCATCGAAAGTAATCGTTGAGAACTTTATTTAGATATTAATAAATATATACACATTTATTATTGTATTTTTTTTAGATTTCATTCATTCGTTCACTCAGCTCTTTTTTTATTTGTAATTGCAACACTATTCAACTTAGGCATTTTACGCTGTGGTTAAAGACTATCTAAATTTAGTAACCATGGCGTTTTAGAATTGCATTTGGCTTAGCGGCTGCGTAAAACTAAATATAATTTAAGAAATTTAGTTTTAAGCTATTTAGGCAGTGGACGCGTAGAATTGAACCCAATATCACTCTTAAATCAAAACAGTGACGACATCTGCACTAGTCCTTACCCCGGTGTTTGCCCCAGTAATCAAACCTATGTCTGTTTGTTTGTACATAAGATATGAGGCGTCGACAGACGAGTCTATTGAATTTAATATTAGATTTGTATCATCGAGTCTCTGTGATTGGGGTACGATTGGTATGATTGATTTAGGGTATTAGAGTATTAAAGGCTGTGTACAAATAGTAAACGTAAATATAATATCGATGCACGTTAAGTTTAATTCTCCTCGATTGCAATAGATGGCGTTGTGCATTTTCTACACCGCGCTATGGTTTCGTTACCGCAGAAGCCTTATAAGTAAAATTAAATTTATTTAAGTAGGCTATGCCGTATTAGAGAAGACCTGTTCCTTAGTGTATAAAGTATCAGCTGGTTAATCCACTATTATTTGTGATGCTCTGCACCCTTGGGCCAGAAGTATGGTTGCGATTTGTACAGGCTGTATACACAGGAGGGACCTGTTGATTTGGTTGCAAAAGTAGAGATGGCAGCCATCTTTAAAATTCTCATAATATCACCAACACTATCTACATCTACACTAATATTACAAAGAGAAAAAAAATGTATTTTTGTTACAAATAAACTCAAAAACTACTAGACCGATTTAAAAAATTATTTTCACCTCTCCGGGCGAAAGGCGGCAACTTTCGACCCGCTGCGCTAAACGAAGTAGCCGCTTTCCACCTCCGTCGAGCAGAAAAAAAGTATACACATAAGAAAGCCGTGATCTGAGACATTTTTTAATTTACTTCCCTAGATGTGTAAAAGCTACATTATCACTAAGTAACTTTTATAATAATAGGCTATAATTTATTTCCCGTTTTCCTAAGGGAACGGGAATTACGTGGATGAAAAAGAAAATCGGATTAACATACAAAAAAAACGTACGTGATGAATTGAGAACCTCCTCCTCTTTTAAAGTCGGTTAAACACCACTAAAAAAGCTCTAAAGACAAAGCAGTGTTATTTAAAGAATGTTTTTCTTTACTTTTTTATTAAAGCATCAATGCGATAAGATGACAGTAATTTTCCCGTCTCTCATAATAATGTCATAACTCTGAAATCCGCACTTTTGACAAAAACATGCGTGGCCTAAAAGAAAAGGTCGTAACTTAAAATGTACAAGATTTTTCGCGATCACGTTTATACTTTTAGACACGACTTGCTATGAATAATTTAAATTTTGACTTACATCACTCCTACTACTTACCTGTATATTTTGAAGTAATTTAAAATAGATAAATAGTGTGAGATATTTTTTTATTCATAATAAAAATAAGTTGACTGACTGTCTGACTAATCGCTCAACGCACAACCGAAACCGCTGGGTCTAGATTCATGAAATTTTGCAGAAAGGTATCTTCAATGACGTATGTGAGTACCATAAAGGAATAAAACATAAATAAAAATATAAAAAGTCACGCCTTTTAGTCGATACTGAAAAAGGCGAGGGGGTGAGCAGAAGTATTCCATTTCTGGAAATACCCACTTTTTACTAGATATATTCGACCCCTAAACGTGATAGGTGGTGAGCCCATCGCTGGACCTGGTCTGTTACACGTGCCTCAGAATTAATTCTGAGGCCTGCTGGTTTCCTCACGATGTTTTCCTTCACCGTCGAGCTAGTGATAAATATGTACATAAGATTTGGAAGACTCTTTGGTACATGCCAGGATTCGAACCCGATCCTCACTGATTATTATCATGAGAAGCGGACTCTTTAACCGTAACGCTATCACTGCTAAACCATAAATCTATATCTTAATTATACAACGCGTAACATAATAAGCGCAATTCCTTATACACCCCAATTAGTATATTAATCTAAAAAATATGATGCCTTCGTACTTTAGTTGTGTCTAACCAATTTCCTTAAATAACGAGCAATAATAGTACGATTTCCATAGGTAGCACTAAATTCAGCTATGTTAATTCATTTTTCGGAAAAATTTTACATATAGTGAAATTAGCTGTGTAGCGATACTACATAGAACGCGCCAATAGACGGCCGAGTTCTAAACCGCGCTATCAAAGTTTTCTAATGAGTTTCTATAAATACAACTGTCCAGCATCAACCGTTGGACCGCGGTCCCCAGGCACGATCACCTCGCTTATAGGAAGATCTTGCCTTTTCACGATGGAGGAGCATTCCACCTCCGCTCCTCCATAGCTGAAATCGATTAAGTAGTCGACACTGAACAAACTAATTTCAGGAATTGCGCTTATTCTGTTACACATCGTATTATATTGTTTCAGGTAATTTCCAATGGTAGGGGATTGGAAATTTCTAGAAAATATGTGACGTGCCGGAGCAAGGTTAGCTTTAGTTCTACATCAAGAGAATGTCTAGTTTATTCAAAGCATAACCACCTAACTTCGCCTTTTTATTTTTACGATACCCTCTTTGACGAACAAAAAAACACTGGTTGCACTCCGGGAGTGCCGGCAGAAGTGTAAACTTGATTATCGATTTCGGTGTTACAACACTACTCTCCAACCGTCTTACGGTTTTTCGATCAGCACACGTGACCTGACGCGAGTTTCACAGTTTTTACCCATCCCACAAAAGTGCTCAACGCCGCTAAAGAAGTTTTCACTTCAAAAATATTTAATTACAAAAAATATATTAGGATTTAGAGTTCTTACCAATAAGGACACTAAAAGATTAAAATAATGGCAAATACTACATCCAAACACCGATATATCAAGACTGAGGGAGTCAATTTACAAAAATGCCCCCTCCAACAACAATTGAAGAAAAACCAGTCCCAAGATCTGATTAAGACTCAGTCGACACCAGATAAGTATATATAAAAATAGTATGAAAGTCAAAGCGAAGCACATAGAAATGTTTACCATTAAATGCTATAACAAACAAACAAATGCGCTGACTCTTCATCTCCCAGGGCCCTAGGGGGTTGGCAAAGGTATTCCACTTTTCATCAGGGAATTTGTCGGCCCCCGAATGTTTTAGGCTGTAGAGCATAATTTCTGAGTCACACCGTTGTTGATAAATTTATATGTAAGTTTTAAAAAAATCATTAGTACAGTCTAGAGCACGTGGAGTTGATTGGACTTTCTAACGTTCTTATTGCAATCACCTTAGAGGTCAGACTCGCACTACAAGTGTATAGCTTCATGTGCTCTTAACTACAGTCAATACCCTTGCCAGGAATCCAACGCGGGCCGCATGCATGAGAGACGGGCTCATTTAAAAATACATACTGTGGCAGTCTTCTTAATGTATATAATTTTTATTTAGTTTCAGATTTCAATGTACAGACAAATTTCGTTTTAAGTTTTATATATGTAGATATCCGATGCGTGATGGCGCACGGTTACTATGGACACTGAACTTTGTTAATTCTCTTGTCTATTGCCTGCTGAAATTATACTTTTATATATTTGCCGTGTTTAATCCTTCTATCATTTACAACAACTACATTGGTGACCCCGCTTAAACACGTGTCAACATGGCTTATAACCCAGTGCCGGGTAAATCAAAAGATCGCGGTGAAGAAAGATTCTCGGACTGCGACCCGCCTTTCGAATTACATCGGGTTGGCGTGAGAATGCCACCGTTCTATCCAGAAAAACCGGCGCTATGGTTCGCTCAACTGGAGAGCCAATTTATTCTGGCAAACATAACGGTGGACTCGACAAAATTTCACTACGCTATGGGACAGCTCGACCCCGTTTATGCATCGGAGGTGGAGGATATTATCGTGGACCCATCATCTTCAACAAATAAATACAAGCGGCTCAAGACAGAGCTCACTAAGCGGCTTTCGGCTTCGAGAGAGAAGAAGGTTCAGCAGCTTCTCACACATGAGGAGTTGGGTGATCGAAAACCCTCCCAGTTCCTCCGGCACCTGAAGCATTTGGCCGGCCCAACGGTTCCAGAGGAGTTCCTTAGGACAATTTGGACGAGTAGGCTACCGAGCAGTACCCAATCAATCGTGGCATCGCAAGCAAAGGCAACGCTAGAGGAAGTAGCTGACCTGGCGGATAAAATTCACGACGTCGTGACTACTACTACTCCGCATGTTGCAGCAACGGCTAGTTCGTCAGGTACCGTCTCAGATCCACTTGCTAACCAGATTGCCGAATTAACACGCCAAGTGCAGTCGCTCACTACACAAATGGACAGGATGTCAACACCAAGGAAAAGATCGTCATCGCAGCAGCGAAACCGATCATCGTCTAAGCGGTCGCAGAGCAACTACCGTAAGTTCCCGACTTGTTGGTATCATCACAAATTCGGTACCAAAGCTAACAAGTGTGTGAAACCTTGCGACTACTCGGAAAAATAGATGGGCAATCTGTGATGGCGACCGACGATTGTCCTAACAATGGTCGCTTATTTGTTACGGACCAAAAGACAAAAACTCAATTTTTAGTGGATACCGGTAGTGATTTGTGTGTTTTCCCTTATAGTGCATTAAAAGAACGTAGACCTAAAACTGATTTCGAACTATGTGCGGCAAACGGTTCGTCTATTAGTACATACGGTTATGTTCATTTAACTCTTAACCTAGGGTTGCGCCGTGACTTTTCTTGGAGATTTATTGTGGCTAATGTAACTAAGGCGATAATAGGCGTGGAAAAGGAAAGAAATTTCCTTTTACAATTTAATCGTAGACGTTAGAAACCAACGCCTCATCGACGGCACTACTACGCTCGCAACCCGGGCTTCACTCGCTCGAGCATCTGACATTTCTTCGGTCAAGGTAATATCTGGTCACACTATTTATCATGACATACTAGCTGAGTTTCCAGACATCGTTCGCTCTTTAGGCATGCATACCACACCGAAACACCAAACTGTTCACCACATCAACACTACACCTGGTCCACCAGTATCTAGTACACCACGTAGGTTGGCACCTGATAAACTGAAGATTGCCAAGTCTGAGTTTGAGGCCATGCTGTCTATCGGCACTTGTAGACCTTCAAAATCTCCATGGTCGTCTCCACTACACTTGGCACCAAAGAAGGACAACGGGTGGCGTCCGTGCGGGGATTACAGGCTGCTCAATACCCGCACTATTCCAGATAAGTATCCCATCCGTCATATTCATGACTTCTCTCACAGTCTTGCAGGTTGCCAGATATTTTCAACGATCGATCTGGTTAAGGCTTACAACCAGATCCCAGTCCATCCAGATGACATCGAGAAGACCGCAATTACAACTCCGTTTGGTCTTTACGAATTCCCGTACATGACGTTCGGACTTCGTAATGCCGGACAGACGTTTCAGCGCTTCGTAGATGAAATGGTACTGGGGCTGGATTTCTGTTACGCGTATCTCGATGACTTTCTCATATTTTCTAAAGATAAAGAGTCACACCAGCAGCATCTTAGGCAACTTTTTAATAGATTGCATGAGTATGGGATGGTCATCAATACTGCCAAATGTGTCTTTGGGGAGCCCGAAGTGACGTTCTTGGGTTACAATATATCCGTGGATGGAACAAAACCTCTGCCTGCAAAGGTTGAGGCTATCAAAAGCTTTCCAGTGCCCAAGACCGTAAAACAACTGCGTCGCTTCCTGGGGATGATAAATTTTTATCGGAGATTCATTCCAAACGCTGCACGACATCAGACACCACTGAATTCTCTCTTAGTTGGGTCAGTGAAGGGTTCCCATCCGGTGAACTTCACTGACATAGAGCTGCAAGCCTTTGAAGCTTGCAAAAATGGACTATGTCAAGCAGCTATGTTGGCACACCCTGAATGTGGAGCAAAATTTGCAGTCGTCACTGACGCATCGGATACGGCGTTAGGAGCGGTGCTTCAACAACTCGTAGGAAGCTCGTGGCAGCCGCTTGGCTTCTTTTCACGCAAGTTGAGTCCCTCTCAGCAGAAGTATTCTCCATACGACAGGGAACTATTGGTCATTTACGAAGCAATCAAATACTTTAGGCACATGATTGAGGCAAGAGACTTCACAGTTTATACTGACCATAAGCCGTTGATATATGCGTTTCATCAGAGGAAAAACAATTGCTCACCAAGACAGTTCCGACATCTGGATTATATTTCCCAGTTCACTTCAGATATCAGACATATATCTGGGAAGGATAATGTGGTAGCCGATACCCTTTCACGAATTGAGGAAATCGTTCAACCAATAGACTTCAAAAAACTTGCAGAGTCTCAGGGTCAAGACGATGAACTCAAAAGTATCGTGGAAGGAAATACATCTTTACGGCTTAAAAAGATTACACTGCCAGATACAAACGCGGAGCTGTACTGCGAGGAGAGAAGCAATATATTGAGACCATATGGCACAAAAGAGTTTCGCCGACAGGTATTCGAAAGTCTACATGCACTTAGTCACCCTGGCGCAAACGGCACAGTAAAGTTGGTTACAGATAGGTATGTTTGGCCTGGGATACGAAGCGACTGCCGAGAGTGGACTCGCAACTGCGTAGCTTGCCAGCGGTCAAAAGTCACACGTCACGTGTCTGCCCCGCTAGGCAATTTTAAACTACCACAGGCGAGGTTCCGTTTCATTCACATCGACCTCATAGGACCCCTGCCATTATGTCAAGGCTACCGCTATTGTCTCACAGCAGTGGATCGTTTTACACGATGGCCAGAGACAATACCGCTACGTGACATTACAGCTGAAACTGTAGCAAGGGCTCTTGTGGATGGATGGATATCGCGTTTCGGTTGTCCTACGGATATAGTCACTGACAGAGGGAGGCAGTTCGAGTCGTCGTTGTTCAAAAGCTTGTCGCGGATGATAGGTTTTCAGCACAGGCGAACGACAGCGTACCATCCGGCGTGCAATGGCCTTGTGGAAAGATTCCACCGTCAACTGAAAGCAGCCATTACCTGTCACGCCAATGATAACTGGGTGGAAACATTGCCATTAGTCCTGTTAGGTATTCGCTGTGCACACAAAGACGACCTACAAGCTTCCTCTGCGGAGTTAGTTTATGGTGAGCCACTTCGACTCCCTGGGGATTTACTTTACCCAAGTGACGAGGTCGGTGTCGACTTTGCAGATTTCGTAGCAAGGTTACGCCTATTTTCCCGAAAACTACAACCTTCACCAGCCTCAAGGCACGGTAGTCAAAGGTCAATTTTCATTTTCAAAGATCTTAAAACATCTAGTCATGTGTTTTTGAGGGATGATACATCAGCTGGTTCATTTAAACCTGCTTATACGGGACCATACGAGGTCCTTCAACGTAGTGACAAAGTATTTAAAATTATTGTTAACGGTACACCAGTCACAGTATCGATAGACCGCATCAAGCCAGCCTACATACTACGTGACATGGACACCAACTTAACACACACTTCACACCCATCGCCACATATAACATCAAACACACCCTTCCCAACTCATGACACACACATACAAAACACACCGCAGGCCGAAGAAAACATAGTCAGAAAGACACGATCAGGTCGTACTGTGAAATTTCCCGACTGTTATCGCCCGTAGTACGGTCTCTGGAGGGGGGTGATGTGGCAGTCTTCTTAATGTATATAATTTTTATTTAGTTTCAGATTTCAATGTACAGACAAATTTCGTTTTAAGTTTTATATATGTAGATATCCGATGCGTGATGGCGCACGGTTACTATGGACACTGAACTTTGTTAATTCTCTTGTCTATTGCCTGCTGAAATTATACTTTTATATATTTGCCGTGTTTAATCCTTCTATCATTTACAACAATACCAATGACGAGTACGGGGCTTATAACCAACTTTCCCATTTTGCCGACTTTTTTGTAAAGTCATTCTGTCAAAAGTCTGCGACAAAATGTAGCCCCCGCCAGTCTAAGCTACATAGTAATAAACAAATAACGACGTAAAAAAATGGTAATTTTACAGAGAATAACAGCCACGTACAATCGAACGCATAAAATTCGAATTCGAAATAAGAATTCGTTCAGATTAGTTTGACATCGTGGCTACAGCGTAATCCGGGCAGATTTAAAAAGCGAACACGAGCTCTAAATTTGAATTTCATGAACGTACGTACACAGTGCCGTTGGCCGTAGCCTTGGCGTAGTTAATAGAGGTGTAACCAGGAAACTATTAATATTTGTTAATTGTTATTTTTATTACAATAAAAAAAAAATGAAATTAAATGTGAAATTACAAGTAATTGAATTACCTTTAAACTATATATTTAATTTCAATTTTAACTAACTTACTAACATAATTATAAGTAGTAATTTATAAGTAGTTAGGCATGAATGCTTAACGTTGTATCAAGGACACTAGATAATCCTCAGATAATCAGCACCAAGTGTGATATTTAATCGTAATTAAAAATCGTTGGCTGCGAGATTTTACAGTTTAAAGAATGCAAAAAAAGTGATTTCATAAAAAAAATATGATTATAAAAATGGTACTCATTTTATTATTACATTTTTAATAACTTAAACGTCATAAATTTCACGACTTTAACCAACAATGCAGCAGCGTAACTGGCAACAAATAAAAACCACCTCAAAAATCTAATTTTCTCAGTTACACCCCGCCGTAATGCAAGATCTTTTGAAATTAGAACGTGAGAATTTCATCGCAGCGTATTCCAGCAGAATTTCCCCGCGCTCGACGAGTGCACCCCGTAATTTATTTTTAATTGGTCACTGAAGCTGTTCGCTTTCGAATTTTTTTCCAAATTCAAATTAGAGAAATAGTTTAGAAGCTTTATGGTTTGTAAAAGAAAAAAGGTTTCATTAATTCAATTTCAGTCTTGCAGCCAGTGTTAAAATACTGCAAAGTAGAAATTACTCAGACTATGAAGGTCACTACCAACTGAGCCAACAGATCCATCAACTGTATAGGTATGAACAAGTGTATCGAAGGGAATAGGGCTGAGTGCAAAGTTTTGGTTTTCCCGCTCACCGGAGACAGCATCCGGCAAAACCGGAAGTCCAATCAATAGTTCCACAGACCTCTTCCTGTTTGTCGGTAAAACGGTAATGTGTTTCGCCGGTAACATTTACCATTATGTGGTTATCTAGTACTCAATGGGGATAGATATGCATTTACCGATCTGAAATTTTGTTTTGTTGAGATGTGAAAAATAAAGTAACCCTGGATCCTTCCTGTGATAATTAAGGCAAAATAAATATCAAAAGAAAGAACATAGATAGAATAGGGAAAGGATGAAGGAAAATAACAAGGATAGAAAATTAGCATTGGAAACTCACCAATAAAAAAGAGAGAAAGAAGATGTATGTGAAAAAGAAATAGGATGTTGAATAAAAGTACGAGAGGCATAAAAGAGAGAACTGGAGTGAAAGAGAAGTTAGCAATAAGAAGGTCCTGCCAAAAAGCGGGGAGAGTAGCATAACTAAAAAAAAAACTGTGAAAACCGCATCCAATTTGTTGCACTCCTTTTTGTGTGATTCCCGTGCAAGCATACGGACAGACAGGCAGATAACATTTCTTAAAATAATAGTTTTAACTTCTATTGATGTTCCGGCGATGGGCTCACCACCTATCACGTTTAGGGGTCCAATGTATCTCGTGAAATGTGGGTATATCCAGTAATGGAATACCTCTGCCTACCCCCTCGGGGATAAAAGGCGTGAGATTATTATATATATGTTCTAAAGACTCATCATGTTAGGTGTTCTTAAATATCTCCATGTACAGACAATGGCAAAGTGGGAAGACATAAAATATAGCTGTTTTTTTTTTCATTTATGAAACCACTAGCTACCCGCCCTCGCTTTGCTTCTATTTATATGAAATAAATAAAAACCTTCCTCTTGAATCTCGCTATCTATTTAAAAAAAACATCAAAATCCGTTGCGTAGTTTTAAAGATCTAAGCATACATAGGGACTGACAGATGGGAAGCTTTGTTTTATGCTATGTAGTGATTGGAAATCTTACTTTTCTAAGACTAACATGGGCTATAATTTTTCCACGGGAATGGGATTTTCGCGGGTAAAATCGCGCTGAACAGCTAGCCCTACTAATATTATAAACGCGAAAGTTTGTATGTATGGAATGGATGTCTGTTCCTCTTTCACGCAAAAACTACTGAACGGATTTAGATAAAATTTTGCAGTTATATAGCTTATACATCAGATTAACACATAGGCATAAGAATAATTGCATAATTATAAATAAATTATAAATAAAAGATTTCTTCCAGCGCATCACACCGAGGCAGGGTTCCTAATAAGCTGGCAGCATTTCCTCTTTGTATTGCCAGGCTTATTCTTTGGCAAAAATAGCTGCCAGCCTAACACATAGGCTATATTTTATTCCGGTATTTCCATGGGAACGGAAACTACGCTGGTGAAACCGTGGGGCCCTGCTGGTCTCATATAAATCGAAGCAAAGGGAGGCCAGGTCGCTACAACACAATAGCAGAGGTAACTAATATTAAGTAGGATTTGAACATACACACTCGTGACAATAACTAGTCCATTTTTTTCCCAATCTCCAAGGCCTGAGCCAGGCTTGAGCAAACAAGCCGTAGTCAAAAATACATTTTTCTTGCAGGATAATGTTTTAATAATGTCTTGCGTCCGCAGCGAAAATACGTGTCAAAAAATATGGAGGACACTTTCTACTATATTTTTACTAACAGTGCTGCCCGCATAGAATCCGTTTTTTTCCTGTTCCCGTAGGAATTTCCAAAAGTCTTCGTAGTGCTCATACTGGATTTTTTCATTTCTGGAATTTATTTATTTATTGAAAGACGAACACAACAGAGCCTATCTTTTTTATAGCCAATCCTTGATCTCGCTAGAATACGGAAGAAAAAGGACAGAAACAAACCATAGATTAGATTAGATTAGCGTAATGTCAAACATGTAAGAACCAACTAATTTGAAACTTTTGAACGTGCTTATCTGTCACTTTTATCCAGGACCTTGTTATATCGTCGCTAAAATTACTAAACACGTGTATTTGAATAAGATGTGAGGTTTAATTTTGTTATTTTGACATTTGTGACATTGTAAATAAATATGGCGCTTATTTCTAGAATAGAATAGAATAGAATAGAAATACTTTATTTACTTGAACAATACACAATATACACAAAAAAACATTTAACAAATTCGTTAAGAAATAAGAAGATGGTCGTGTAAAGCGTATCATGCAAGCAAAAGGGCCATGGCTCAGCACTACGTCACAGCCGCAGGGCTGTGATTGGCTGTTCATTCTGCCACAACCCGGCGAGGAACGGGGACGCCGCCGCTCAGAACACAGAGACAGCTCACATTTCGAGATAAAATCATATTTGATTAATAAAAGAAATGAATGAATTAATAAATTTGATTAGTACGTTAAATATATTATTAAATTTCTGTAATTTCTGTCCCTTTCCTTTCCAAAGGGGTGGAAAGGAAAAGAGCTAACTTAAAATTAGGGACTTTAGCAGGTCTGCAGAATCGAGTCCAATGGATACATAAATATACTTATTTAACATTTAGCTCCAGATTGTTTTCAGATGGAATTTAATAAACCATTTTTATTTTTTTAGAAAAGTGGTGTCCACACTAGCTGCCCACGGCGTTGCCCAGACATGTCATGATTTCGTCGTTTGCTCCTGATATTGCTCTTAGGAGCTTATCCTTAGCTTTTTATACAAGACTTCATGGATATTTTTTTTTCTACATGCGAAGTGTTCATTCATTTGAAATGACGGGCCTGTTGGCTCAGTTGGTAGTGACCCTGCCTTCTGAGTCGGAGGTCGCGGTTTCGATTCCCGTTCGGGGATCCCCCGGCCGCCAACATTTGTGTGCATGAACATGTCTGTTGGCTTCGTGTCTGGGTGTTAAATATTTATTTAAGTATGTCTATCAGTTGTTTAGTACCTGGTGATATCTAGAGCCCTATCACTCACAAGGGGTGTCTAGACTTCGAATGAAAGAGTGGACTGTATTACAAGTTAAAATATAATATGAAATAAGTAACGGTTACAGCGATTCGCGCGCGTACAAGTTCGTGCGGCGATCGATGACGAAGAGACCCGTGTCCGTGCGCGGGCGCCGGTTGAGCCCGGTACATTCCCCCGCGCGTCTTGCCTCCCCTCCGTGGCTTGAGCGAGTAGTGTTTGGCGTAACCAGTACCCATAGTACAGGCTCTGCTTAATTTGGGACTGAATAACCGTGTGTAAATTGTGTCCCACAATTTAATTTAATTTAATTTAATAAAAAAAAACATACATTACTTCTTAAGTCCCCGTCATAGCATACACTGGGTTCGATTCTGCTTTACTTACACCGACTAAACCTATTTTGGTTCAGTTCTGTCTTTGTCTTACCTCAAAAAAAGAAAAGGGATAGAAGATAACCTACCAAATTTAGTCCTGTCAGACGCTGTATTTTTGTCGTGACTTCTTTACTTATGCACTAAACACGTTATGAAATACCTTAGTTGACAGGACCAAATATCTCTCGTCTCTTTCGTTTTCTAGAAGAAAGAAAGTGACAGGAGTAAACTAAAATAAGTTTTGTAGCAGAATCGAACCCATTAGCATGGCATATAGTGTCATCTGACTAAGGCTACTCATTGCATACGTTTCCTTCACCCATTTGTAAAGGAAACACTCTAAACGGTAAATCAATACATCGACGATTGGAGAAAAAAGTTCGGGAGTGAGGAACCTAATAATTGTCTTTGCCGGGTTACTTGGAAAAGTTTACCACTAAACACAAACAGGGAATTTTGTAATTGTTGGACTACAAATAATTTTATAGAATGACAAATGTAATTTTCTTAATAAGTCTATGCATAGTGTAAAAAAGAAACTTTTTGCATGCTGATTTAAATTGTCTGAGTAGGTGAAACTTTTTTATTTATTTATTTGCTACAAATTGTATGTTAGTAGGGTTCATAATCACTAGGTACATAGTATAAAACAAAGTCGCTTTCTCTGTCCCTATATCTCTATGTATGCTTCGGATTTTGATGCGCTTTTTTTTAATAGATAGAGTGATTCAAGAGGAAGTATTAGCATTGCACCTGTGCGAAGCCGGGGCGGGTCGCTAGTAAGATTATATATTTGTTTCAATACAATTTTACCCAATGGGTGTAGCAATGAGATATGATAACAATTAGTAATTTACATTAAAATAATTAATTTGGACACATTATACATACTTACTTAAAACACCTACATTGAATACCCTACCCTATTTTTATACCCTATTCATTGCAAATAAAGATTTCATTTCATTTAACGAGGTTTAAACTTAAATAAAATAAAAATCTTTACCTGGCCATATTTCTTCTTTGCATCTCTCCAGGAGGCTGGTGTTTTCAAATGTTTAATACCTTTTACTCATACTTGTATTAGTTGTGTTTAATTGATGTACTTTTTGTAATGGTCATTCATTTTGAAATAATATAATAATATATAATCTCACGCCTTTTTATTCCCGAGGGGGTAGGCAGAGGTATTCCATTACTGGATATACCCATATTTCACGAGATATATTGGACCCCTAAACGTGATCGGTGGTGAGCCCATCGCCGGACCGGGTCTGTTTACACATGTCTCAGAATTAATTCTGAGACCTGCGGGATTCCTCACGATGTTTTCCTTCACCGTCGAGCTAGTGATAAATATGTATGTAAGTTTTTGAACAACTCATTGGTACATGCCAGGATTTGAACCCGAGCCTTACTGATTTTCGGCCGGCTCTTTAACATGCCAATAAAAATATTTCTTAAAATGCGTAACCTCTCTCTTCACTGTTTAAAAAGTTTGCGGCGTCCACTATAGTATGCACCCACTCAACGACCGTAGGCAAATTTATACGTAGCCCTATCTTGCGTACCGCGTCGCATTTTACTGGGGCACAATTTAAGGGCCAATAAAGTTAAACTGTTCGAAAAACGAGCGGCCCGCGGCTTAATCGCTCGGAATATCACTTAGTGATGCACTCCACGGTTTATACGGGGATTTGCCGACAACGTTGAGTGGATGACGATTTTTATACCACCTTTAGAGTCTCCAGAAAGTTTTATACGAAACCAAAGATATTGTATATAAAAATACGAAGATATGTTAATAGCTAGGAAAAAGAGGCCGAAAAATTTAGTTAATTGACCTTATGTTTGCGTTGCGACGAAAAGTCTAGTCGTATTTCAAGCGCAACTCTTGACAGACAGCTGTCTTTTTCTTTATTATTCTGTATCATCTTTCGCCGTCCTTGTTGTATACTATCAATAAGGTAATACCTGTATAAAAAACAAAAAAAGGTTGGTTGTATCCTGTTGGTAAGGTTGTATCCTAAGAAGTAAGCAGCGGGAACTGCTACATGTACGTACAAGTTGTAGCCACTCGTAGTGGATCAATTTTCTGGCAGTATGAATATAACTCATCTTTACTATAATATCTTTGTACGAAACGCCCGTTAAAAATACATTGGTTCGGTTTGAAACTTTTGCTATTGTTATTTTGGTAGGCGCTCACGACAAAAAATAGTCAAGCAAAAGTAATTGTAAATACAAACAAATGTTCGAGACGAAATAAATTACTTTTCGAAGCGCACTGAATTATTCGCAGACGAATAACTTTCCCATTATAACGAAGCGAGTTATTTATTTTGGCCCTTCAACAAATGTCCAAATAGCGCCTGTCATTACAGAACTGATGAGATTACAGAACTTTGCTATAAACATTTTCACAGGCGCTGAACTAAATCCCTGGACGTTACAAGGGTTTACCTTGGGGTAAGTACAAAACAGTATCAGGGCTGAATACAAAAAAACATTCGAAAGTCAAACACATACGAGTATAAAAAGATGACAAAAAAATGAGAGGTATCTTGGGACACCTGGTTGGAATAAAGTTCCATTCGTTCTATATTATTATGTACTATCTATTTCCCGTAAAATCAGTACCCGTGGCAAAATTATAGCTCAACAAAAGTTAGCTTCCCCATGGTGAACGAATTTTATAATAGGCCCAGTAGCTTTAGCTAATCATTACACACAAAATAAAAATAAAACATTCCTCTTTATAATATTAATTAAAGTAAAATAAAATAAAAACACTTGATCATCATCAAATCATCAAATCTCATCTCGACCCCAACTCGCTCGACCCATATCTCGACCCCCATCTCGACTCTCAACTCGACCCCCATACCATTTCCAGTGTCGGTTACAATTTTATAGGTTCATTCGCCACATGTCTGTAGTGAAAAGTGCTTTAGGGAACTAAGTTAGTTCCAAAAAATCCATCTTAGCTAGGAAACGAAGTAACCCAACCCAATTATAAAGATTAATCGTGGATTTTACAAATTAAAATTCAGAACACACAAAAACCCTCTATTTTTCAGCTTAGGACTTGGCGGGCACACCGCTGCGCACGTAATTGGTAATGAGAGGCAATTTATTGCTGCCACAGGAGCAACAGAAAAAATAATTATTTGGAAACAACGTTTAATATTCGCGAAGTATTTGAGTCGAAACAAATACTTCAAGATACCTGGGTCGTTGCCTGTCTGAGGGAATCGTGAAAACACACGGACCGATATTGCTTGCTGTGCCGCTGAAACTAAACATCTTATGTCCACGCGTGGACAAGAATAATACTACCATTCATCGTCATCATCGACCCGTAATAGCCCACTGCTGAGCTAAAGGCCTTTCCTCGCACATGAGGAAGTATGAGATTTAATCTCCCATGCGAGCCCACCGCGGATTGGGAGATGTGTTAACCTAGTGGCCACATAACAGTCGGAATTTTTCAAGACACCAGACCTATATTCAACATGTAAAAGAATAAGTTACATGTTGAATATAGATTTCAATTCCTGAAATTAGTTTGTTCAGTATCGACTACTTAATCCATTTCAGCCAGTTTCACTATGTGTTAATTTGATTGCTCTTGATTTAAGAAAATTGGTTAGACACAACTAAAGTACGAAGGCATCATATTTTTTTATATTAAAATGCTAATTCGGGTGTATGAGAAATTGCGTTTATTCTGTTTTTCTGTGTCTAACACTAGCTGTTCCGCGCGATTTCACCCGCTCAAGTTCCGTTCTCGTGGGAAAATTATAACCCATGTTACTTCCAGAAAAGTAAGCTTTCCATTGGTAAAAGAATTTTCGAAATCGGTCCAGTAATTATTGAGTTTATTCGATATAAACATTCCTCATCATATTAGTGCATATATACTCGTATCACCTACATCTACACTTCTACACCAATATTATAAAGATTTGTTTATTGGTATGTTTGTAACGAATTAACTCAAAAACTACTGGACCTATTTTAAAATTATTTCGCTAATAGAAAGTTACATTATCGAGGTAGCATAGGCTGTATTTTATTCCCGTATTCCTACGGGAACGGGAACTACGCGGGTGAAACCGCGCAGAACAGCTAGTTGCTAAATAAAGTTGCGTCAAAATATCTCGCCATAAAACTTAGGTGGTACGACTGTTGGTTCTTTATCACTTAAATATTTGTATTGTTACCAACTTTTAGTGAAAAAAATAAAATCATTTGTATTTCTCGCAGGTACATCTAAAATATGACCCCGTGTAAACATACCGTTTTAATTTCGTATGTAAATTTTGCCCAATGCTTTAGTTTACAATGTTGACGTTACTATTTGGAGGTCGGTATGACTTTGCTTGAACCTTTTTCGGCGGAGGAGGTTAAGCACTATTGATGTAAATTGCATACTCATTTATTTTCTTTAAAAGTAAAACAGAAAAGAGTAGAAAATGCATAGCCAGTTTTTAAAAAGATTGCCTCTGCTGCTAACACTACTCTTTGAAAAGGTTACTGTTTTACTGACTGCGGAAAAAGAGGGTAATGTTTTTGATTCTTGAGCAGTGACAGGCCTGTGGTTCGTCAAAAATTTTTTTGGCACGCATTTTGCATTTTGCCAATGTCAAGTATCAAGATTACCTACTGCCTCTTTATTATAGAGGTTATATATTATTTTTTTATATGAATATTACTTAATTATTCAAACTAATAACAACTAAACTATTGGAGTTACATTGGCCAATATCTCAATACCTATAATATCTACACTAACATTATAAAAAAGAAATATTAGTTTTTTAATATGACTGTATTGTTTGTAATGAATGGGCCCGACACTAATGGACCAATTTTAAAATTATGAATGAAAAGCTTACATGAAAAGTATAATATTTCATTGATAGATTAGATGATCTTCTCTTATTGGAATAGACAAACATATCAAACCATGGTCATGTATGGGTACTAACAAAGCTTATCAGTTAGCACCAATGGCTGTGTTCAGATGTTTGTGAAGCCGACTGTACGGCCAGGGCAGTTCAAACGCGGCCTCAGGGTGTTTCATTTAACATAAGCCAGGAGTGGCCAATGTAGGCCTGCGTGCCACAAAGCATTGTGCAACACAGATAAATAATAATTATTTAATTAATTATAAATTATAATAAGATAATTAAGAAATAAGGTACAGTCAAGAGCATATGAAACTTTACACTTATAGTGCGAGTCTAAACCGACTGTATAAGAGCGTTACAAAGTTCAATGTGTTAAGTTCCACGTGTTCTTGATTGTACAATAGAGTTTATGAGGTTTACATTATATAGTTCTCGCATATTTCACCAATCAAGTAATTAATTACAAGAAATAGAAAAAATTACAATATTAATAAAAATTTAATAAATTTACACATATTCAATGTACAATTCATTAAGCATAAAACATATTTAAAATGTCAATAAACAAATTTCATTTCAATCTATTAAAAATAAAAACAATCAAAAAATATAAGAAATCTAATCCGCCACATTACTCAAAACAACTTACAACAATTGGGATACATTTTTATTATTATGTATGTATTTAAATTATGCGTCAAAAGATTCAGTAAATTATAAAAACAGCCATTATGTAACAATTATACAAACTGAATTTATTTATTTTGAATCTTAGACTTTATATTTCTATCTTGTACCTATTGCTTAAACGCATTTAAAAGAAAGGATTGTAATGTTTTTGATGTTTTAGTGCCACATACATGCAGCCGGGTTTTAGTGGTTTTATTACTAAAGAATCTCTATTTTGAACGCAGTCAACTCATTGGCAGGTGTGACCAATAAAGAGGCTCATTTCTACGCTGGTCGAATAAGGCCCGGATTGACCATCCCCGCAAGCTATATGAGTATTCCCCGTTATTGCTCAGTCGGCTGAGCCAGCCGGCAGCCTTTGTGACTGGACGCACTGACCGACAAACTGCATGTTTATGCATACACTTGATTTTACTTGCGTCATTTGCGTTTTTTTTTTATATTTCCCGCGAAATTTCTTTGAGTTCAGTTTCGAGGACTTAGTTGTTAAAATGTGACAAATAGACAGACTACAACAACAACAACACAATATGGATACCAACATTAACCAAAGTGCAATGGGCTGTCTTATCGCTTTTAGCGATCTCTTCCTAACAACCTTATAGGTTGGATGAAGCTGAGAGATAGAACTAGGGTCGACGGTGCACTAAAGTACTTAATATAAAATATTATTGATCATACTCCTACATACTATTACAGACTCACAGATGGTGAGCAGATAGCTCATCAAAGATTTACAATTAATAGATAGCATCCTACTAATATTATAAATGCGAAAGTTTGTATGGATGTCTGGATGTATGGGTGGATGTTTGTTCCTCTTTCACGCAAAAACTACTAAACTGATTTTGATAAAACTTTACAGTTATATATCTTATACATCAGAATAACACATAGGCTATATTTTATCCCAGTATTCCCACGGGAACGGGAACTACGCGGGTGAAACCGCGGGGCGCTGCTAGTACATAGTAAGTATTGATTGTAGCATGACGTAGGAAACAATAATATGACGTAAATAAAAACAATTAAAACTTCGCTTTTCACTTGTATATTTTTAAGACCCATAATTGTGACAATGTTGAGCCTATTGCCGTACCAGGATGCTGTTACACATGCCTCAGAATCAATCAATGGGACCTGCGGGTGTACTTACGATGTTTTTTTCACCGTCGAGTTAGTGATAAATACTTATAGCCGGTCTGCTCCAATCGCTATCTTAACAAACTATCATATAATATTTTTTTCGTATAGGTACGTGTAGCGACACTACATAGAACGCGCCAATAGACAGCCGAGTTCTAAATCGCACTATCGAAGTTTTGTAATGAGTTTGTATAAATACAACTGTCCAACATCAACCGTTGGACCGCGGTCCCTAGGCAAGATCACTTCGCCTAAATGAAGATCTTCCCTTTCCACCTCCGCTCCTCCATAGTGTTTGTAGCATCTGTAAGAGGTCATAAAGGTAACACATTAAAGTTTTAAAGTAAAATTATCCCACACAACCCCAGTCGTGTAAAAAACCAATTCTAACCGCTTCAATCCAGTTTGCGCCGATTAAAACAGGTTCACGCGTCACAGCGCGATAGTGTCAAGAGTGTCAGGGTGTCACTGTCGCGTTATTGCGCGATGTCGGCTTCGCGTCAGATGATTTCAGGGCTGTCAGACTAGGCTTTTTGTTTCGATATACCGCCAAATTGAATTTGGAACTCTTTGTGTGTCAAAGTCAGTTCTTGTTAGAGCTAATTGGATTTTTTAATCTGTACTATTTTAAATGTAAAAAATAAAATAAATAATCTCACACCTTTCATCCCCGAAGGGGTAGGCAGAGATATTCCATTACTGGATATACCCACATTTCACGAGATACATTGGACCCCTAAACGTGATAGGTGGTGAGCCCATCGCCGGACCGGGTCTATTTACACATGTCTCAGAATTAAATCTGGGACTTGCGTTTCCGCACTATGTTTTTTCTTCACCATCGAGCTAGTGCTAAAAAAAATGAAATGATTGATTTTATTTAAAATTAATGCTCGTCTAAATTACTGCAGGCGACATCACTACAACTTAAAAAACTGATATGAAAGCAGAGATATCCCAGCGGTTTAAGCGCCTGCTTCTCATGAGGCTCGGGTTCGAATCCTAGCATGTACCAATCTCACCACCTATCACTATATATTGGTGAACCGTGGGTATATCCCATGTATATCCAGAAATGGAGTACCTCTGCCTACCTCCTAGGGGATACAAGATATATTTTTAAACTTAAAACCGGCCAAGTCTGAGTCGGACTCTCACGCAAAGAGGTCCGTACCACCGTAGAATAAAAACACGTTACTTGTAGTGTATCAGCCCCTTTAATTTAATTATTTTTATTATTCGTGTTTTAATGACAATAGAAATCCACATTCAGTGAAAATTTCTATTCTATCTATTATGGTTCACGAGATACATTCCACTGATAGACAGACAGAAGGAGGCTTCAGGCAAAACCGCGGTTTTCGATAACGGAGTTTGGTGAGTAAAAAGTTGATTTTAAGGTTGCGTGGTCCGGATTTCGATCACGCAGTTGAAGCAATATTGGAGGCGGACAGGCATTGGATGCCTCGTGGCATATCATGAGCTAGTGAACTCATAAGTCGTTTTGTATTTGAATAGCGCTTACAATAAAAATTGGAACCGCTACATAGTATAAAAAAATTGTCGCTTCCCGCTGTCGTCGTTCGTTATACTAATTGGGGTGTACGAGGAATTTGTTAGTTGTTTAATTAATTATATACTCGTATATTATTGTTTTCTTTCTCTACACATTTCGTACCATGACCTACCACAACTTGTCTATATGTTTCTACACACATACGTGGCTTTGTGTGGCTTTAAATAACTATCTGACGCTCGAGACGGCTTAGCTGTCATAAACAACATTTTAGCTAAAAAGTTTCTATTTGGTAAATAATTTTCGATATTCCACCGCTGAAAGTATATTTTACCGCCATATTGGACCGATCGACACTCGCTTAGGGTTGCCAGTTATGAATAAACAGTAAATGTATCATTTAATATTCCCTATCTACCTATAGTATTAACTTTTACTCATACGTGCTTATTCTTATTCAATAGAAATAGTTGACTAACGGCGTTGCCGGCGTGGATCTGTTTTCGTTCCCGTGGTGATTTCCAAAAATTCCTTTACAGCGGTTACCTACGACATATAAGACACCTCCGTACCGTATTTCAAGTTTCTAGGTGTTTTTTTATGTGTTATCGTTTCGGAGTAATACGTATTTTTATTTTTTTATATTTTCCCGTGGGTATGAGATATTTTGCTGCACTAAAAAAGTACTCTAATGTTGACCCGATTACTCAGTTATCTGCAATATTCATCAAAATCCGTCAGGTAGTTTTGGCGTGATGCATGCACAGACAGACAGACAAAAATGTAAAAAAATGTGTTTTGATATCTAAATCGATAACTACTTATCTTAAGACAGCAAAAAAAAACGTAGTTACAGACACGGTCTCGTTACAGCCCTTGAGTCTCTTGCTGGTTCTTTCTCGGGGTACTGCATTTGGAAACAGCAACTCCTCGGTGGAGATGGGCTGTTGTTTACATTTAGCCAATCTTCATGGACGAATTTACAGTGTCTTGTTACTAATAACAAAATAAAATGCCTTGACTAAGTGTAGGCACAGAATAAGTAATAGTAGGTACCTTTAGTACCTATAGAAAATAAATGATTTTTGACAGTGTTATTATAGGTTTGATTCAAATATTTATTTGCATGTCATAGGTTTTACAATGTGTTACGTACGGTACATGATAGCTCTATGCTATGGCACCCTGTAAAGATGTCGCAAAGACAATGTATGGAGAGAGCGATCACACTCCAATATTATTCTTAACTAGTGGCCCGGGCAGACGTCGTTCTGCCACCGTATAAACCATCCCTGGACCCACTCTAACCCACACAAAAAGTTTCATCAAAATCTGTCCAGCCGTTCTGGAGTTTTAATCAGACTAACGAACATCAATTCATTTTTATTTATATAGATTATACTTACAAGTAATTAAAAGTAATAGAAATTTAGTATATATAGGTAATATTTAATAGGAATTAGCAAGCTGAAGTGGCAGTGGGCCGGCCATATCACGCGAAGAACCGACAACCGTTGGGGTAGACGTGTTCTGGAGTGGAGACCGCGACTCGGCAAACGTAGTGTAGGGCGCCCTCCGGCCAGATGGGATGACGATCTGCGAAAGGCTGCAGGCAGATGCTGGATGCGTCGAGCCGAAGACAGGGCGCTATGGCGCTCATTAGGGAAGGCCTATGTCCAGCAGTGGACCAATATAGGCTGATGATGGTGATGATGATGAGGTAATATTTCTATAATATCAGCGCAGTGTCAACCCTGACGAAGCAACCGACCAGTTGACAGCTCGCGGCGACTCCGCAACGAAAACATGTCCTAGTGTCTGTTTTATTCTTTAGTAAATATTCTGCGACTTCTGAGACGAGACGCTTGTTTGGACTGTTCTTTGTGTTTTGCGAGAAAATTCAATTTGAATGGCTGTGTTTTGTTTAGTGTTTTTCTATTAGTTTTTGCTCCTTATACTTTAGCGTTTCGCAGTAATCTGTAAAGAACCGCGGGTTCCAATTGGAACCGAGACACAATTAAAAATCTATTGTGTCTGTGATACTTGGATTAAAAATCTATTGTGTCTGTGATGCTTGGTCTTAGAGGTTAAGTAGTCGGAACCATCGCAAAATGGCTTCGTGATCTATAGTCTATAGCTAGAGAAAAGAAAGAAAAAGTGTTTATTCACTGAAATATTTTTTACACCACACATTATTACTTACATTGTTGGCAGACTTAGCTTCTTTTTTTAAATGTATATAATGTACATTTTTTTTATAATAAAACTTTTTCACATTAGGATAGGTAATAAAACTATTTATTCTCTTTAATTTAAGAATATACACGAGTTGTTTACACGAGTTTTTATAAATACAACTGTCCAACATCACAACACAACAACAGAGCAGTGATAGCCCTTACGGTTAAAGAGCCGGCCGAAAATCAGTGAGGCTCGGGTTCGAATCCTGGTATGTACCAATGAGTTTTTCAAAAACTTACGTACATATTTATCACTAGCTCGACGGTGAAGAAAAACATCGTGGGGAAACCCGCAGGTCTCAGAATTAATTCTGAGACATGTGTAAATAGACCCGGTCTGGCGATGGGCTCACCAGCTATCACGTTTAGGGGTCCAATGTATCTTGTGAAATGTGGGTATATCCAGTAATGGAATACCTCTGCCTACCCCCTCGGGGATCAAAAGGCGTGAGATTATTTAATATTTTTTTATTTATTTAACTGTCCAACATCAACGTTGGACCTTAGTCCCCAGGCACGATCACCTCGCCTAAAGGAAGATCTTCACGATGGAGGAGCATTCCACCTCCACTCCTCCACGCTTACATGACTTTTTGGATACACTTATATAGACTAAAATAACTTAACTTTTTTTTTATGATAAAAAAGGGGGCAAGCGAGCAGACGGGTCACCTGATGGTAAGTGACGTCCGTCGCCCATGGACTCAACTCAACTCAAGAGTCACAACTGCTTTGCCGACCTTTGAGGTGGGAGTAGGGGGAGGGGAGGTAGGCGGGATTGGGTCCTCCGGTTACCTCACTCACTCAACGAAACGCAATGCATTGCTTTACGATGGTTTTCTGTGAGGCCGTGCTATCAGTCCGGTCGAGCCGGCTCAAGCGTGCCGAAGCATGGCTCTCCCACGTCTAAACTAACTATAGATGTAGGTACACAATACATAAGGCATCAGATCAACAACAATTACCTCGGTTAGAGGCTGATTAGAAGAGGTTGTACCGAATTGAATCACTTAATTCAGAACCCTTAGAGACCTAATCTATTTTCAACCTAAATTAACGTAACACTGGGCTTGAGCTGTATTTACCGATAGTAATACAATTGCGTACATGTTTGACTGTATCTAAATTGTATAAATAATACAAGTAATTTAATAAAAAGATTATCTCTAAAATGTGTTTCGATTTTACAGTAAAAGTAAATAAATACAAAATATCTCGCCTATTATCCCCGAGGGGGTAGGCAGAGGTATTGCATGTCTATAATTTTAAGCGTGATTTCCAGACCAGAGCGCTCCGTGAGTTACACATGTCTCATAATTAATTCTTGGACCTGCTGGTTTCCTCACGATGTTTTCCTTCACACCGTGAAGATAGGAATAAATATAGAAAGAAAGAAAGAAAGAAAAATGTTTATTTTTGCCTCAGATACACAAAGACGTACAAAGCAATAACAATGTAAGATAATATAATAACACAAAGTAATAAAACAACAACAAAAAAAAACAAATAATATGGCAATTAAGAAAAAAATAAAAGTGGATCGAGTTATCCAAAAGAATTTAGTAAAATTGACACCTCAATTAAAGTAATATAAACGTATAAGATACCCATTATTTATTTTTGACACTTGAAAGAAACAGCTAAGATACACGTAGCAAAATGAACGAATGGTTTCGTAAATTATTTTAAGTTTGTCTTAAAAAGGCTGCATTTCAAACCAGAGTTCAACGCCCCGACCACAGGTTATAAATCACGAGTAATTTATTCGAAGGAAGCAGGCGAGTATGTTTCGTTGTTGCATCTCGACGCGTTCAGCCGTTTGAGTAATGGATGCCATTTTTTTAAGTTATGGGAAATTTTGGCGGGGCTTTTAAAACTGGCGATGTAAAAGCAATATCTGTGTAAGAGATAGTTAAAAACAGCAAAGATAGCCGTAAGGCTATAATACCGTAAGGTTACAGAGCCTGCTTAACATGATATGATAATCAGTGAGGCTCGGGTTAGAATCCTGGCATGTACCAAAGAGATTTTCAAAAAACTTACGTGCAAATTCATCACTAGCTCGAGGTCCCATTAATTCTGAGTCATGTGTAAAAGGCTCACCACCTGTCACGTTTGGAGGTCCAAAGAATACCTAGTGAAAATTATATCCGGAAATGTTATACCACTGCCTACCCAGTCACTGACTGTAGATTGCAACCCATAAAAGACAACCATAAAGTCACAAGTCATTATAAGGAATAAGGAAAACAAAACCAACATAATCCCTCATCATTTGCCATCAGAATCAAGAGCTATAATTTTACACATTCTAAGCCGGAGCTAAACAAAACGGAGCGTCACAGACGGTACGGAATTAACATTTCTTATTTTTTATTTCCTTTCCTTAGAATAGGGCTGTCAAGTGGTCAACGGAAATTTATAATTACATGACACATAATCAAATCCTCTCAAATTATCAATTACTAGCAGCGGCCCGTGGTTTCACCCGCAAAGTTCCCGTTCCCGTGGGAATACGGGGATAAAATATAGCTTATGTGTTATTCTGATTTATAGGTTCTGCGCGATTTCAAGCGCGTTGTTCCCGTGGGAATACGGGAATAAATTATAGCCTTTGTGTTATTCCGATGTATAAGCTATATAACTGTAAAGTTTCATTTAAATCCGTTCAGTAGTTTGTGCGTGAAAGAGGAACAAACATAAATCCATACATCCATCAGTTTTGCGTTAATAATATTAGTGGGATTCATCATAGATTCTAGGATTATTATGCACTTGAAAAAAGACTGTATATACAGACAAAAAAGATAACGCTCGCAGGTGGACCACGGGTAAAATTTTTTCCTATGGTTCCTTACCTTAGTCCACCTGGGTGGTCGATGGGCAAAAGTAAGTGCCCATGGTAAACCCACATGGACTAAATAGGTGGCAAGACCCGGTTTTTCGTACTTGATGGGCGTGTTAGAATAGAATAAAATACATTTAATTTTTCAGTGTGTATTTTTATGGTACGAGTATTTAATGCATACAAATAAAAAAATATTCGTATTTAAAATTTGTTGTTATCTCAGCTTGGAGTGACCCGCTGCCTTCTAACTCGGAGATCTCGGGTTCGATTCATTTCGCTCTAACATTTTTATGTGCATAAACATGTGTGTAATATTAATTTAAGTATGATTATCAGATGTTTTGTATCAATATAGTACGGCAAAACATTTAGGGGTCCAGTCTATCACGTGAAAAGTGGGTATATCCAGTAATGGAATACCTCCGCCTACCCCCTCGGGGATAAAAGGCGTGAGATTTTTTTTATGTTTTTATTTTATAGTTTGGGACTAAGTAACCGTGATGGTGGGAATTGTGTCCCACTTTTTTTTTGTTTCGGCTATTTTTAGGTGTTGTATCCAAAGCGTGGCAACCCTGAACAAAAGAAGAGGGCGTGATTCTTACATTTTTATAACGCAAGGTATTCAGGATTAGGGAGATTACAGACCGACTCGTCTCTGACTGTGACATGATTAACAATTACTTGGTCTGATTCTATTCTGAGCAGTGATAGCTTTACGGTTAAAGAGCCTGCTTCACATAGTGAAAATCAGTGAGACTCGGATTCGAATCCTGGCGTGTACGGATGACTTTTTCAAAAACTTACGTACATATTTATCACTAGCTCGACGGTGAAGGAAAACATCGTGAGGAAACACGCAGGTCCCAGAATTAATTCTGAGACATGTGTAACATCTGGTCCGGCTATGGGCCCACCACCTATCTCGTTTAGGGGTCCAAAGAATATCTGGTGAAAGTGGGTATATCCAGAAAGGGAATACCTCTGCCTAACCCCTGGGGGTTAAAAAGGCGTGGGATTTTTTTTGGTTTGATTCTGCTGCTTTTTTGTTACTTTTGACCTCTAGCTTAGAGGACGCCAATGAGATTGTGAATACTCCTCCATCGTGGAAATAGAAGATCTTCCGCCAAGTGAGGTCATCGTCGACAACGGTTAATGTTGGACAGTTGTATATTTTATAGAAACTCTTGAGAAACTTCTAAAGCGCGGCTTAGAACTTGTGCCGTTACGTGCTTGCCGACTCTGGCGCAGAGTTTGTTCTATTTCGAATCGACGCATGTCGATACAAAAGGAACGATATGAGTTCACCCAGAAGAAGCCTATTCATACGAACAACACTACTTCCAACTTAAAAAAAAAAATATGAAAATACGCGTCCTATTTCCAACATTACAATATAAATCAAGCATCTTACCCTCTTTCGTCATTCACTAAGTTCTTTATTATGTCTGATCTTAAAAGTAATATAATTTTATATAACAGTATTTATGTATTTATCATTGAAAATTATAAATACATAAATACGCGGTGGGCTCGCGTGGGAGATTAAAGCCTATACTTCCTCATGTGTGAGGAAAGACCCTTAGCTCAGCAGTGGGCTGTTACGGGTTGATGATGATGATTTGAAAATTTCTGTTTTATTTATATTTTAGTGTTTTTTTTTTATTATTTTTTTTTCTTCTACTTTAAAAAGTAAGTTACACCCGTTTTGCATGCTGTGTTCACCTGTAATAAACTGTGCACTTAGCTACAATTTTAATTAATGTTAGATACTGAAAATGTTGGTGTAAAAGTTGTTGGTGAATCAAATAAATAAATAAATAAACACACAGACGGCGGTTAAGAAATTCCACTCTTTGGCTGTGCCCATTATAAAAGTTTTATTTTGAAATGAAAACTATGTCATTTAAGATGCAAGCTATACAGGCTGTTAGGGAAACGCTCAAAAAACTAAAACGGTGATTGGAGATTCTTGACATAATTATCTAATTTATTCATAAAACTTTATTTTTTTTATTTTTCATACATCATCGTGAAATGTGACGATAGTAATATTTTTCTAAATAAAAATTGTAATGAAAAATATAATAATAAAATTGCGAAATATCAATTCAAACACATATTTGGTCCCAAATTAGGCGAAATTGTTTCGTCTTGCTCCCTGAATCGTTTGTCTTACCCTATAGGTATTCTTGCAAATTTTTATGGAAATCGGCTCAGCGGTTTATCCGTGAAATAGTAACAAAGTAACTTTCAATTTATGACAATAACTAGCGACCCGTTCTCGGTTTGCCTCGGTTTATATGGTATATAAAAACCTTCCTCTTGAATCTTTGTATCTATTAAAAAAACCGCATAAAAATCTGTTGCGTAGTTGTAAAGATCTAAGCATACATAGGGACAGACAGACTTCGTTTTATACTCATCATCATCAACCCGTAACAGCCCACTGCTGAGCTAAGGGTTTTTCCTTCCACATTAGGAAGTATGGGCTATAATCTCCCACGCGAGCCCACCGCGGATTGGGAGATGGTGATAGGCTAGTGGCCACTTAACTTATTTTATACTATTTAGTGATAAAAAAGTAGGGATGAATGCTTACGGAGGCAAAAGTAACTAGAACCAAAGGACACACAAAGGAAAATAAGCAACTATTACAGCTCTAATATATTTGTCAAAAGATTAAAAGCTGTTAGCCAGTCCTTATGGGAAGGTGAATAATTAGACAGTGAACCAACGATTGTACATTTGAAGGTGACGCTAAGGGAATTAATTCTGCTAGCGGAGTGTTGGAATTCTGGGATGGGATTATGCAGTACAAAATTCTTATCATCGAATTACATATATCTACAATAAGGTTGAGGCTTCAGGTGACCAGAGGGCTGGCAAGTGGCAGCTATTCGTATCTCTGTCAAAGGCACAGAGGGAACGCAGCCAGTCTTCTGCACACTGTCCCACATGGTTCCTCTTTATAGGACATTTTTTATCTGTAATTATTGTAAATGAATGTATATTTTTTTTGTAAATAAATGTATTACTACTGTAAAACTCTACACTAATATTTTGATAGATTCGATTTTTTGTTTTTGTTTGTTTGTTTTGAATAGGCTCCAAAACTACTGGACCGATTTTAAACATTCTTTCCCTTATGGAAAGCTGCATTATCGGAGAGTAACATAGGCTATATTCTATCTATTATATACATATTTCATGAAACGATTATGCTTTTCTACAATTTATGTTTCCCCAAAAATCAATACAAAATGAAGTGTAACAATAGTACTAAACCTATTTGGATTACCCGGGGATTAAGGAAAAGTTGCCAAACAAAGAGAAAATTAAGGTTTACATTTTATAAACTGAAAACCAGAAGTAGTAGAAGGAATTACAGAACATACACCAGGATATTAAAGCGCTGCTTAGAAACATCCCAAAAAAATTGCAATAGATACTACATTTCAAATAGTAAAAATAAGTGTAAAGCATCGTGGAACATTATAAAAGGTGAAAGAAATATGATAGGCTGTAATGGTATTATTAATGAACTGCTAATCGAGAATCGTATTTTAACTAACCCTAAAGATATTGCTGAAGCTTGCAACAAATTTCTCGTTGACATGACTAATAAAAATCCCAGTAAGCGAAATAAAATTGATACAAATAAAACTACAATACAAAATAGTATTTTTCTAGATGTTTACAGTGTATCAGATGTAGACAATATTATTACTTCACTCAATAATACCAGAGCTGAGGGCTTTGATGAAATCTCAACTAAGGTTGTAAAATATTGTAAAGTAGAGTTAGCACCCATCATGACATACTTGATTAATCTGTCGTTCGAGCAGGGATGTTTTCCCAACCTCCTAAAATCTTCTATTGTAAAGCCCCTGTATAAAAAGGGAGATAAAAAAGAACCAGACAGCTATAGACCTATAACGCTCATTCCCATTCTATCAAAAATATTTGAAAAAGCAATGCATAAACGAATAACCAACTTCATAACAAAGTTTCGTATTATCAAAAAGGAACAACATGGGTTTCAATCTAATAAATCGACAACCCTAGCATGTTTTAACCTTATTCATAAAATTACAAATGCTTTAAATGACAAGAAAAGAGTAGTGACAGTATTTTTTGACATGACAAAAGCGTTCGACTTTGTGTCACACGGTTTACTGTTACAAAAATTATATAACTATGGTATAAGGGGATCTGCATTGAATTGGCTATCAACGTACCTGCAGAATAGAAAACAGTGTGTAGAAATAACTAATATAAATAAAAACTCAATTTTCACTTCGCACAGATCATCATATCGAATAAACGCGTATGGAGTGCCTCAGGGAAGCGTATTGGGACCACTACTGTTTATTTTATATATAAACGATCTTCCTGACATAACTCGTAATAACTGTACACTATTTGCAGATGACATCTCGATTACTATAACTTCAAATAAAAATGACGATATTATTAATTATGAATCTAATATAAATGGTACTATCACAGCAATCGTGACATGGTTACACAATAATAATCTCCAAATTAATTAAAAAAAAAACAATTAAATTCAATTTCTAAAAAATAGAGAGACAACCAGTAGTCTTAACATAAATCATAACGGTCAGAAACTCATGGAATCAAATGAAACCAAATTCTTAGGACTTGTAATAGATCATCACTGTAACTGGAAAACACATGTTAATAAACTCTGTAGTAAATTGAATAGCTATGTTTATCTTTTGAATATGCTCCGTAGGGTAACTACACAAGAAACTGTACTAACCGCATATTACGGTTACGTAAATTCTAATTTGACATATGGTCTTCTGCTCTGGGGAAATAGCACCGATTCTTTTAAAGCATTTATAGCCCAGAAGAAGTGCATTCGAGCTATGTGGCGTGGTACCGGACAGACCATACAAGCCCCTTTTCAAGGAACTTGGAGTGTTACCGCTCCCATGTATGTATATATTGGAATTATCAACTTTTGTTAAATCTAATAATAATCTATTTATGAGCGCAGGGGAATTAAACACACGAAATATGCGAAACCCAAAACGGTTGATATACGATATAAATCCTAGGAGTGCGATATATCTAAAAAAATGTTATGCAATGTGCGTTAAAATATATAATGCTCTGCCAAAGGAAATAAAGGAATTACCAATAAGACCCTTCCGATCTAATCTGAGACGTTGGCTAAAAGAAAAGTGCTTTTATTCAATAAACGAATTTTTGAACCATCGACATTAATGCACCAATGTATACCAAATTATTAATTGACTATTTTGATGACTTTATTATTGATTATGATTAGCGATATTTGACTTTGTAAATTTCTAATATTGATTAATTAATTTTGTTTGTAATTGATGTTTAATTCATTTTTATAATTGTAAACTTTGCATGCCTCTATCGTCGCCTTAGAGTGAAAACCTCGTATTTGAAATTTCATGGTTTTTTTTTTATTACATATTTGGAAAGAAAACCTCGTAACGGACGTTCTAGTTTTACTCGAGTAAACATCATAGACATGGTGCACCATCTATGACCTATAATGAGAACCTCGTAAAAGCACTCGTATGTCAGTCTGCTGTGAAAACCTCGTAAGAAAGTGCATGCGTGGCTGCCAATTCAATAGTTCAAAGTCGTTTTTTCAGTATAGTTATACTGTTTTCTGAAGGAAGTAAGTGATTTTGATGTTATAAATAATTTGGTAAATTGTATTAATTAATATTTTAGAAGTTATTGCAACTTTTGTTTCTCGTTTGAAAGAAAAACTCGTATAATTTATCTCTTTCTTGAAAACCTCGCAAACTCACTTACGAGGATTTTTTTTACACAAAATAGATGGAAAATAAACCACGTATGTATGGTTACGAGGTATTAATGATTAAATATTTGTTGATAAAGACTCAGAAAAATATCAAACTCGACCACCTACGAGGTTTTCTCGAAGTTATAATGAACCTAATTAGGAGATTTTGGATTAGAGTGGAGAAAAGGGCGCAAAAACACGAAAGAACGTCCAATTATTCTTAATAACTTTATGAAAGAGAATGAGATTCAGATATTCAGCCACGCAAGGTCATGTAATTCTTATTCATTACGGAAATGTCAAACTGTACCTACACAATTTAGAAGGTCCGCATCCAAAATCCCTTAATTACTTACTTACTTTTTTTATAACCAGCATAAAATATTTAAGAAGGCATGCAGAGAGTACAAAATTTTCTTTTAAAATACAAATGACGGCAAAATTCGAAAGCGCTGCTGTATGTTAGAAAAGTCAAAAATATCAGAGACTGCTTTATATTTCTGACTTGTGTCGAAGGATGGCAATAGTCAGCAGTCCAAACCAAAATTTATGTGAAACCAAGGAAACGAAAGGTCAAGATGGTTCAGCATCTTACGATTCATAGTTATTCGACTTTTTATAAATTTTTTGACTACTTCAAACTTTTTTTACTAAGAATTTTCCTAAAACAAGAAGAATTTGTAATCACAAATATAATTTTATTTAAAATTATATGTATTTTAATGTAAATAACTATTTTTTATTTTACCCGGTTTCATCGATTAACTTGTAACTGCAGTCCAAATAGTGAGTTTTTTGTTAGAAAACCTCGTAAGTGACATTTAACATGTTTAGGCTAATAATGTGTAATATATCACTCTATTCTTTAAAAAAGTAGTATAATTACATATTAAAACAGGTATAATCCAATAAGCTTTGGTAACAAAAAATTTCAGGGCGCGGTTTTTTCTTCCTCCTGTAAAGTTGCTCTTTTTCTTATACGAGGTTTTCACTCTAAGGCGACGCTATGGTAAAACATGTTGACCAATTTATTTTTATACTATAACACCATACCTACCATGTTTTGTGCAATAAATTATTATTATTATTATTATTATTATCCCCGTATTTCCGCGGGAACGAAAACTAAGCAACAGCTAGTCTACATTCTACATTATTCTAGACTAGAAGAGGAAAGATTTGTATTTTGAAACCAAGATCTGATAATGGCATCTCAGAGAAATCGAGAGGAACCTTAGAAAATCGTAGTGGTGACTAGTGCTTTTTTTTTTAGTTTCCATTTGAATGTTTCCTTCTATTTGAAGTCGGTTTTTAAAAAAAAAAATTATATTGAAGAAAGTGAGCTATTAAGGGGTGACCTTACAATAGCAGACACTGACATCGCCGGGCTACGAGCCCTCCAAATCCTCTATTACTTTGACAATTTGATTTTCTCTCGCCACTAAATGAGTATTGATATATAGAAACTTTGCAGACTTACTTAAGTTTGGAGACCGAATAATATTTCGGTTCTGTATTTTGAGTTTTTGTACCATTATATAACTTTTGAGGACTATATATGATTTAGGTACTAGTCATAGTTATAGCTAACAGATGATTTTGTTCGCATTGAATTTGGGTTCGAATCATTTTTAAATAGATAAAAAAAAAACATTTTAAGTATTTTCCCGCTATATAAACTATCCTATATACCATGCTTTATGCGTTCACAGTGTATAAAGAAAATAAAACCGGCCAAGTGCTAATCGGACTCTCACAAGAAGGTTCTACGTTATTTTATTTTATTTATTTATTTTAATTAAGAAAAACCCTTTTCTTGAATGTGGACCCCTCCTAATTTTAAAATGTTGTAGCGACTTTACATAGAACGCGCCAACACACGACCGAATTCTAAACCGCGCTATCGAAGTTTTCTAATGAGTTTGTGTAAATACAACTGTCCCACGTCAACCGTTGACCCGTGGTCCCCGTGCACGATCACCTCGCCTAAAGGAAGATCTCCCCTTTCACGATGGCGGAGCATTCCACCTCCGCTCCTCCATAATGTGTCATTAATTATTATAGTAATACACGAACTGTGGACATTTCAAGTATCTACATATTACGTTTCCAATGGTACAGCTTTATGAACGACGGACAGACAGATATCGGTAGGTGAGCATAAGCATTTCGGAAATTCCCATGGGAACGGGAATACGCCGGGTCCACGCAGGCACATGCTAGTCTCTACATAGTATAAAACAAAGTCGCCCGCCATCTGTACGCATAGATCTTTTAATCCACGCAACGGTTTTTGATGCGTATCTATATACATATATATACATAAAATTATAAACTGACTGATTGATTGGTGATGTATCAACGCACAGCCTAAGCCGCTGGGTCTAGACTTGAAATTTTGCACATAGATAGCTTATACAGTGTAGGCATCCACTAAGAAAGGATTTTGCAAAATCATTTTGAACAAATTTTGCAAAATTGCGATACCGAAGCGGCGGGTAAAAACTAGTATCATATAAACCGAAGCGAAGCGAAGGCGGGTTGCTAGTCTTGTATAAGAAAATATCACGATCAAAAACATTGAAAATTTATTTCCAATATTTTTCTTTTTACCCTTATTGCATAGCCCCGTCCATTATAAAACTCATCTTGCAGCGAGGAAATATCATTAGCGATAGAGCCGACCCGGAAAAGAGGCTTTCGCGCCGACTGCATTCCCAATGACTACAAAATGTATATAATGTACTTCTGCAATGTAGGTAAGTACAGGTATTAAGTAATCATTTTACGAAGTTTAAGCGTTTTTAAGAAAGCTAGAACTGCCCTTTGGTTCTTGCTGGTTCGGGGTACTGCAATTGGAACCAGCAACTCGTCGGTGGAGATAGGCGAGTAAACATTTAGCCATTCTTCATAGAAGAGTTTTTTATTAGACTATTGTCGTTTCTAAGTGTATTTTTTACCCACTTCTTCTTTATCGACTTATTTGAAGAGAACCACTCTAATCATCCAAATCAGTTCACCCATTCCAAAGCTCTGAGGTAACAAACATAAATAAAAATAAAAAAACAGACGAATTTATAACCTTCTCCTTTTTGAAGTCGGTTAAAAAGGAGGTGGATCTCAATTTGTCACATACACCTCAAGGGCCCCATATAAGTTTTGTGAAAATCTGATGAAGAACTTCCTCTAGAGATATCAGAAAACCACTCGCTATCAGCGTAATAGGTTTAGTAACAGTAGGTAATGGATGTTAAATAATAGACTTTTTAGTGCTATTCTTCTGGGTACCCGCTATTTGAAATATGGTATGTACTTAGGTGCCATATGTATATGTCGTAGACAACCACAATAAAGGAATTTTTGGAAAGTCAAAACTGGATCCACGCGGGCAACGCCGCTGGGCACCCGCTATTTGAAATATGGTATAATATATTAATAATAAATATTTACACACGGTTATTTAGTCCCAAACTAGGCAGGGCCTGTACTATGGATAGGTACAAAACAACTGTTAATCATACATTCATACATACATATGATCACGCCTTTTTCCCGAAGGGGTAGGCAGAGACAACAGCCACCTACTACGATCCTGGCATACCTCACGCGCCTTATCCATATCCATCAATCAGTTGATCAAACCCGCGACCTCCGACTCAGAAGGCAGGGTCACTACCAACCAACAGCGGTCAGCCAACAGGCCCGTCAATATGTATGTAGGTGTCTTAAGTAGGCAACCGCTATGAAAAGATTTTTGGAAATTTCCACGGGAACGGGAATAACTGGGATGAGTGCGGGCAACGCCGCTGGGCATCCGCTAGATTTTTATTTGTTTGATTATTTATTTATTTGCTATAAATTGTATGTCAGTATAAAACTTCAAATAAACCTACGGAAATGGGATCAAACCGCAGTCTGAAGTCTCGTTAACTCTAGAGCACTGACACTCGAGTGCATGTCACATTGGTGACGTCACGCCGCGTCAGAGATAACGATTCGAGTGACGTGCGATAGTTGGGTGACGTCACTATCACGTAACCAGCTACAGGTCGGTTAGTGAAGGTTGGCGCGTTTGCTGCTCTCACAATGCAATCGTCTTTATATATTACGGATCCGCGAGGTTTGACCCGCGTTGTTCCCGTTCCTGTAGGAAAGCGGGAATAAAATATATCCTATGTTACTTCTGAATATTCTCGATTTCCATTGGTGAAACAATTTTTAAAGTCGGTCCAGTAGTTTTTGAGTTTATTGGTTACAAAGATATAAACATACAAAAATACAAATCTTTCATTTTTATAATATTAGAGTTGACTAATCTGCGTAGTTTCATCAGCGTAGTTCCCGTTCCCGTGGGAATATAAGAATAAAATATAGCCTATGTTACTGAGGGATATTCTAGCTTTCCTTTGGTGAAACAATTTTTAAAATCGGTCGAGTGGTTTCGGGGCATATTCAATACATTTATGTAATACACATATTTCCTCTTTATAATCCTACTAATATTATAAATGCGAAAGTTTGTATGGATGGATGTCTGGATGTATGGATGTCTGGATGTATGGATGGATGTTTGTTCCTCTTTCACGCAAAAACTACTGAACGGATTTTGATGAAACTTTACAGTTATGTAGCTTATACATCAGAATAACACATAGGCTATATTTTATCCCCGTATTCCCACAGGAACGGGAACTACGCGGGTGAAACCGCGGGGCGCTGCTAGTATTAGTATAAAAGTAAACTCGTAGATATAGATGGAACAGAATAAGCACAATTCCTGAAATTAGTTTGTTCAGCATCGACAACTTAATCGATTTCAGTAATTTTTAATAATGTGTATTTTTTTTCCGAAAATGGAATTAGCATAACTGAATTTAGGGCTACCTATGGAAACCGTACTATTATTGCTCTTTATTTAAGAAATTTGGTTAAACTATACTAATTGGGGTGTATGAGGAATTTCACTTATTCAAACTCAAACTCAAAGTCAAAATTCTTTTATTTCAGTAGGTATAAAAATACATTTTGAAATGTCAATATAAACAAGGCACAGTAAACCCGTCCATGAGGATTAACTAAATGTAATCAGCAGCCCATCTCCACCGACGAGTTGCTGGTTCCAAATGCAGTACCCCGAGAAGAGCCAGCAAGAAACTCTGTGACTCGTTGTAAATCACTACTATTCTGTGACTCGTTGTAAATCACTACTATTCTGTGACTCGTTGTAAATCACTTGCGGTTTCGCGAGTTTTCACCCGCATAGTTCCGATTCCCGTGGGAATATGGAGATAAAATAGAACCTATATCTAACGTACATCGAAACAAGCCAAAAGGCTCGGAAATAAAAGGCTTGAGATTATTTATATATATTGTATAGTTTTTTAATAACACAAATTTCTAGTTTATTTTTTTAAATGAAGATGCATTCCACAAAGACATTTTTTTCTCAATATAAAGATCTGTGCTCGTTCGCGCAGTCAAATTGCTGGATGAGCGAGTACCTAATCTAGAAAATAGAATTCAGTGAAGTATAATTTCAGTTGGAAACTTTATGGAAAAAGAAAACAATATTCTTTTTCTATAGTAGCAGTGATAGCCCTTACGGTTAAAGAGCCGGCCGAAAATCAGTGAGGCTCGGGTTCGAATCCTGGCATGTAGGGGAAGGGGGGGCATGATGGGGTAACTAAGGAATATAACAAAAATACAGCATAATCACTATATTTATTACTCTTATTAATTTATGGCACGTGATGTCATTAATCTATCTATGATTTGGTACAGTTTTTGGAAAATCAACTTGTCACATTTTTTAATAATAAATCGTTAAATAGGACTATTCCGAAAAACCATCTTGCCCCATACTATGGGGTATGATGGGGTTATGAAGTTGGGGCATGATGGGGAAGGCTAATTATTCTCAAAAACAAACAAATGTGTATTTCCTCCAGATCGTCATTGTCCACGCCAGCACAAGCATTGTCAGCCCAACGTCCATGGAGCTGGCAGGCTACCCAAAGTTACCCTACACCCAATACCCCATATTGCCTCATAGGGTAACTTTGAGCAAAAAAATTTTTTACTAATAAAATGTTAGTTACATTCATACAAACAACATACAATATCAAAATAAACAACACTAGTAAACAAAGATCAAAAAGACACAAATGTAGTGATCATAATTAGATAAAAATAATGACGTTGGACCTTACACAAAATTAGATCGACGAAACGTTAAAACAGTTTTCCGTTTTTAAACAAAAGACGCATGCACCCCCACTCACAGTTTTGCTCGCACTGACCGTTGGTTGACTGAGGCTTCCTATTGGCTTATTGCTTTCTATTCACAAACTTCTAGTTTCTTGTATATGTGCCCATCCCATCTTACCTCGATACCCCATCATGCCCCCCCCTTCCCCTACCAATGAGTTTTTGAAAAACATACGTACCTACATATTTATCACTAGCTCGACGGTGAAGGAAAACATTGTAAGACATCTGTAAACAGATACGGTCCGGCGATGGGCTCACCACCTATCACGTTTAGGGGTCCAATATATCTCGTGAAATGTGGGTATATCCAGTAATGGAATACCTCTGCCTACCCCCTCGGGGATAAAAAAGGCGTGAGATTATATTTATTTTATTTATATATCCTTCTACTCAAAAATGTAAAGTAATTATAAAAAAATATCTCACGCCTTATATTCCCGAGGGGGTAGGCAGATGTATTCCATTTCTGGATATACCCTCTTTTCACCAGAAATTTTTTTGACCCCTAAACGTGATCGGTGTTGAGCCCATCGCCGGACCGGGTCTGTTTACACATGTCTCAGAATTAATTCTTTACCTGCGGGTTTACTCACGATGTCTTCCTTCACCGTCGAGATAGTGATAAATATGTACGTAAGTTTTTGAAAAACTCATTGTTACATGCCAGGATTCGAACCCGATCCTCACTGATTTTCATTATGTGAAGCAGGCTCTTTAACCGTAAGGGTATCACTACTAACGATAGAGCTAATGATAAATAACGTTATTCTATATCCAGAAATAAAAAAAAAATGTTTTTTTTTCTAATCACCCATAACCATGCTCACCCCAAAATAATCTCAAAGAAGCCAAAATTTTCTTTCCGCAAGTTCCAAAACTAACGGGGCACGAGGCAAAAAGCCGATAGTTTTTCCTACGTGTCAAGAGCTGTTGGCTGAGCCGACTTGAACCGACGACTTGCGGGCATTTTTTTTTCATTTCTTCGTGACACCATGAATTGTGCTACTTGTGGGATAATTTATTTATTATTAAATATTATATAAAAACACTTTGTTACATAATACACAATAAAGTTTATGTCAGATATTCATTTGTCTTAAAATTTGTAATAAACAATTTTTTGAAATCCTTCAAATTTAATTTCTCACTTTAAAATTAGTATTTGTTTTTTAATTTAAACACAGAACTTTGATTTCACGAAGTTTTCTTCTTTCTCAACATAACGTTAAAACGATTTTAATGAATGTCCGTATTTTTTAATTTTTTTTTTTTATATATTAATGTAACTTACAGAGTACATCTAAGGCATTACATTTATGCTACTTAAAAATACCGTGATATACCGTAAATACTTTAGTCCTCTTTATTATTTGCCAAATCTAACCAAGTGGTTTTGGTTCAACTGAGAGCGTAAGTAACAACATTTTAAAGTAAGCAGGCAAGATTTTAAAATCTAACCTATAATATTGTGCTTGATCCTTGTAAAATTTACGTATAAAAAAATCAGTTGAAAACACTGCACCTTACTACAGTTACATTATATTCAAGTTCAGTCAAGAGCACATGAAGTTTTACACTTGTAGTGCGAGTCTGACATCTAAGGCGATTGTAATAAGAACGTGTCAAGCTCCACGTGCTCTTGACTTGACTTAAAATGTTACTCGCTGATAATGTAGCTTTCCATTGTCTAAATATTTTTTTAAATTGGTCAATTTGTTTTTAAGTGTAAAAATACATTTTTTTCCTTTTTTAAAGTTTACATTTAATTAGTGTAGAAGTATATATCACTAGCTCGACGGTGAACGAAAACATCGTGTCTTAGAATTAATTCTGAGACATGTGTAAATAGACCCGGTCCGGCGATGGGCTCACCACCTATCACGTTTAGGGGTCCAATATATCTCGTGGGTATATCCAGTAATGAAATACCTCTGCCTACCCCCTCGGGGATGAAAGGCGTGAGATTTTTTTTTTTTTAGTGTAGAAGTTTACTTATATCAAAGAAAAAACTCCGAGCTTTTTCGAAACCATGGCGACCCCACCCCACTCCTGTTTGAACATCAATCAATCGGTAATGACGTCACCGGTTCAGAAAAAGCTGGAGGCGGTGTTATTTTTTCATCTCTCCACTAGTTCTGGCTTTTAGCAAACAAAATATTAAAGATACTTCCTAACTTGGCTGTTGAATTATCTCCGCATTTGCGGTAAAAGCAGTGATAACCTTACGGTTAAAGAACCTGCTTCACATGACGAAAATCAGTGAGGCTCGGGTTCGAATCCTGGCATGTACCAATGAGTTTTACATATTTATCACTAGCTCGACGGTGAAGGAAAACATCGTGAGAAAACCCGCAGGTCTCAGAATTAATTCTGAGACATGTGTAAAAGACCCGATCCGGAGACGGGCTCACCACCTATCACGTTTAGGGGTCCAAAGAATATCTCGTGAAAAGTGGGTATATTCAGAAATAGTATACCTTTGCCTACACCCTCGGGGATATAAGGAGTGAGATTTTTTTTTGCGGTAAAGGATTTTTTTATAACTGTTCGTCGTTTAGAGGAGGTATGAGTGTATGATGAGGGGGTCAGCAGAAATATTCCATTTCTGGAAATACACATGTTTCACCAGCGGATGTTTGATGTGACATAGTGATCCAATCGTCGTAAGTAGGTGTTGTTACACAAACAATTCTGGGACCTGCGGGTTTCCTCACGACGTTTTCCTGCGTCGAGCTTACATTCGATAACAAGCGTACTTTCAATAAGTGAATACCACATTCCAATGTTGTCTACACTAGTATTATAAAGACGAAAGATTTGTATGTTTGTAATAAACTTAAAAACTTACTTACTTTATAGACCAATTTTAAAAATTCTTACACCATTGGAAAGTTACATCAGGGCTATATTAGGCTATATTTTGTCAATGTATTCCCATGGGAACGGGAACTACGCGGGTGAAACCGTGGGGGCGACTATCCGGAACCAAACCATAGCGCGATTTAACTAGACCATCGCGCCATCTATCGATACGTTTTAAAAATTTATTGGCACGTTTTACGTTAGCCATACGCTATGTGTTATCCCCAGATTCTCACGGGAACGGGAACTACGCGCGTAAAAACGCGGGCTGCTAGTATACTACTGTTGTACCCGCCTACATTGTCAGGGGTCAATATTTTATCTCCGTATTCCCACGGGAACGGGAACTAGACGGATAAAACCGCGGGCTGCTAGTATACTACTGTTGGTACCCTACATTGTCAGGGGTCACTAGACGAGGTCGAGGGGGATGAGGGTTGCAGAAATGAAAGATGTTGCTCGTGTCGAGAGTCGAGATCGAGTGTGATCGCTGATCGGATCTGACCTCCTTTTATACTAGTTGAGTACAAAACTCGCTTGTTCACCTTATGCCAACAACGTATTCTTTCCTACTTCGGCCACACAGTTCGCAGAGCCGACGAAAATTTAAAACTAATTGTAGTAGGGAATACCGAAGGCAAAAGATCACGCGGTCGTTCTCCAACAAGATGGGCCGACCAAATTAAAGACTCATCCAAGTTCTACACGGTCGTGAGAGACGCGTAGACAGAAACCGGTGGAAGCAGATCATCCACTCCAAATGCAACCCTAATGCTGACCACGATCCTCAGACAGGGACCGACCCCAGAGAGAGTATATAACTAAAAAAGGTAGATACATACGTACATATACATATAGCTCACGACTTCTTCCCTCAGGGGTAGGCAAAGACGATGGATCGCCACTTTGCCCGATCTTCGCACACTTCCCTCGCTTCCTTCACGTCCATAAGCCTTTTCATGCACGCTCTTCTATTCTTCGCACTCTGGACCCCAGCTTTTAAAATGACGTCACTAATTTGATCCGTGAACGTCCTTCTGGGGCGTCCTCTTGCCTTGCATCCTTCAACATTCGCACCATAAATTTCTTTCGTTATTATTATATTACATACTAGCGACTCGCCCCGGCTTCGCACGGGTGCAATGCTAACACTAAAACCTTCCTCTTGAATCAATCTATCTATTAAAAAAAACCGCATCAAAATCCGTTGCGTAGTTTTAAAAATTTAAGCATACATAGGGACATAGGGATATAGGGACAGAGAAAGCGACTTTGTTTTATACTATGTTGTAGTGATATTATTTCGTTGTTATTTTCGGGTAGATACATTTTAGTAAACCCTGTAGGAGGGTACCTACAATAATAAAGAACGATGCTAAAATCGTCGAAGCTCGTGTCCGTACAATGGGAGTACTTTAAATAACAATTTCGTACATTACCTACACTGGATCCAAATCGCGTGTAAATAATACCGAGGAACCAAGTTACGCCGTTTGGCACGCCGCCGAAAGTTGGTAACTCAATTTCGGATATTTTTCCTGCTTTTGAAAGCTTTTAAAGAATTTATCACCGCGTGAAAGGCGAATACACTTCGGCGCAAGTCGTAGAGGCACGCGTCACGGCGATTTTATAGAGGTACATTGGAATGTGTTTTCCTTTAGTACAATTTTATAAGAATGCAATTAATAATCGTTTAGTCTACAATTTTTCGAAAAAAATAGAAAAGTGTTTTAAAAATTGCAGTACTCAATACAATCTTGTTATTAAGACATATCTAGATACTAAGGCCTTCTTATTATCTTTATGACATCTCTAATTTAACAAAATATTTACACGTAGGTTTGTAAGAAATAGGATTTTTTTTATTTTGTTTATTTATTTATTTCTTTTTATTAAGATATACACTAATATAATCTCAAAACTGTAAACATTTTAAGAGTTGTCTTAATTTTTTGTCAACTAACCTAATGCAAACTAAAAATATTCGCAGTAAAATACAGAGCGTCGCATCGTACTCGTATGAAATTAAAACTGTGTATTTTTTTTTAAGATGTTTTAAAATATTTCATTAAACTTTGTAAGAAATAAGATACTTTTTGTCCTACCCTAGTCAAAAATAAAAAAAAATCAAAAATAATTTATTTTCGGTAGCTATAAAAAATACACTTTGAAAGGTCAATAGTCTAAGAACAAGGCACTCTAAACTCGTCTATGAAGTAACTAAATAACTAAAGGTAAACAACAACCCATCTTCACTGACGAGTTGCTGGTTCCAAATGCAGTTGTAACTTATGTCTGAAAAATATACTGTCGAAAAATATACAACAATAGAAATTTCCGCAAAAGGAATACCGTTTTTTTTTTGTTGCCCAGGGAAAATATCTCAACTCCCTCAGTGATAAGGTCTAAGAATATTTAATAATCTTTTGCTCCAATATTTCCTTAGAAATATAAGTCCTTCAAATCACACAATTGACAATCATTCCTCTTCAGATAAATCTTCCTTAGAGAAATTAAACTGGGTTTTGCTAAATTCTCTACTTACCCCTGTTTGCCATTGTCGCGTACACACGAGTCGTCTCATTAGGCAATATTTCGTCGTCCCAAAAGCTCCCAGACAAAGGAAGCTTTATACAATGATAAACAGATGGATATTACGAATTTTTGTTTATGAAGATTTTGAATTATTTACGTTCCGCTGAAGAAAACGTTCTTGTTTATTTAGAGAGGAATTATTTTCTATTCTAAAACTGTTGCTAGGTGGACTGTGTTAAGTCGGAGTTTTAAGTATATGGTGAAGTATTCATAAAAAAAGAAACGGGACAAGTTTGAATCTTGCAGGCGAGGGTTCGGTACATCTTGTGTCCTACATATACCTATAGATTAAAAATATTTTAGTAATTTGACATTTTTATGGAGGTCACGGGTGGCCAATAAGTACTAATATATATAATCATGTTGTCTCATTATTGATATTCGAGAAAAGTAAAAAATTACGATTTCCTTGCTTCTTGACAAATTTCATGATCTTAGTTCAAAAAAATTACCCTATAGGAATTCTAGAATGTCAAAATATACGGCATAAATGATGGTATATTAATTGTGTTGACTCAAAAGCTTGGGTTTGTTTCAGATCCTTAGAATTGCATACCTGAGTATTTGATATTAATTTCCTAATACCTACGTTTATGAGAAAATGGGTCTTGGCAGATAGGTAAACCGACAAATAAGTGATCCTATAAACGTTACTTTTTAAAGTACGGAACCCTAAGGATGTTTTATATGTACGGCTACAAAATATAAATCTTCAAAGAAATTTTAAATAGAAAATGGATGCATTACAATTTGCCAACGTTTACTGGGAAAGTTGACCTCAGAATCAAAACAGCAGTTCACAATACAAAACAGCCATTAAAAAGTTGGACTCCCCAACAGTCAAGAGCGAACTTTTATTTTTAACTTGCAAAATTTTAGCAAAAAATATTTATATAAATTGAAAACAGGTTACAGCCTAATAGCCTGCGCAGACGACGGACTTTGTCCCCGGGGGACAAAGTCCCCCGAATCGTAAAAAAATATGTCCGTCTCTTTTTGTCCTGTACCACCCCTCGGTGTCCGCGATTATTCGGGGGACTTTTTGTATGCCATACTTTTAATCCCTCGTGTGCGTTACTCGATACAGTTGTAAGCCCTCTATTTTGGCGGACAAAAAAATACGGGGACAAAAGTGTGTCGTCTGCGCAGGCTATAAATGTTACCATATACCTAAATAAATATTCGCTTATGCCTTATCATCACTGAGGGGGTAGGCAGAAATATTGCGTCAGTTAAAATTCATTTTACACACATTCATAATCTCACGCTTATTTCCTAGTGGGGTAGGCAGAGACAATAGATTGCCACTTGCCACAACTTGGCAGATCTCTCTTGCTTCATCCACATCCATCTAAGAACTATGCATTTTTTGTTTTTTTTATTTGCTCATTATTAAATACTAGCGGTCCTGCGCGGTTTCACCAGCGTAGTTCTCGTTCCCGTGGGAAAACGGGAATAAAATATAGCCTATGTTACTCAGGAATATTGTAACATAAATTTGGTAAAAGGATTTTTGAAATCGGTAGAGTAGTTTATTCGTTACAAACATACAAATCTTTCCTCTTTATAATGTTACTAGCGACCCGCCCTGGCTTTGCACGGGTGCAATGCTGATACTAAAACCTTCCTCTTGAACCATTCTATCTATTAAAAAAAACCGCATAGAAATCCGTTGCGTAGTTTTAAAGATCTAAGCATACATAGGGACAGTCATACAGCGGGAAGCGACTTTCTTTCATACTATGTAGTGGTTGCCATTTTTATTGTAAGCGCTATTCAAATACAAAACGACTTGAGTTTACTAGCTCATGATATAATGCCACCAAGCATCTAATGACTGTCCGCGTCCAATATCGCTTAACCTGCGTGATCTAAATCCGGACTACGGAACCATAAAATCAACTTTTTACTCAGCAAACTCCGTTATCGAAAACCCCGGATTTGCCGAGTTATCCGAGTTTTCCTGACACCGGATGGAGACATTGACTAACTTTTTTAATTTGCGGAAGTGGACATAATCGACGGAAGTGATGTCATCAATCTGCTGTGACGGGTGAGCCGCAAAAACTGGAGCGGTGCAGTTTTATTAAGCTCTTTATTTAAAAGTAGTTTTTTTATAAGAAACAATAAATAACAGAAGTATTCCTTCAACAATCCTGGTGATGTACCAATGAGTCTTTCAAAACTTACGTACGTATTCATCACTAGCTCGACGGTGAAGGAAAACATAAAACCTAGCTATACAGAGCGAACAGTTTTCTGCATGGGCACCGTCCCACATGGTTATCTGTAAGTTTTTGAAAAACTCATTGGTGTCTCGCCAAGAGTCAAACCCGAGCTTCACGCTTCACAGCTTTTTTAACCACAAACCCATCACTGTTCTAAGCAAAATTAAATTTTCTATCAAACCAAAAAGTATCCCATTATTTTGGAGAATAAACAAATTAGTCTAAACAAAATCAGTAATGCAATCAAGGTTGTGCCTCATAATTAAGCGGGGTGTATTCTGAGTTCTTTCTGATTATGTTCTTTTTTTCTTTCAGACCGGCCATTACTGCAGATACAATGAGAATTCCCTTGATGAGCGCACAAGAACGACGAAAATACTGTATGCGGTAATTAAGTAAAAATATTGTGGCAGCGGAAACTAAAGTTCGATTGCATCATATTTTTTTTATATACTAATTTGGGTGTATGAGGAATTGCGCTTTTTCTGTTACGCGTTGTAGAAAACCTAACCTAGGGTGTCGCCGGCAGCGGGGCAGAGGCCCAAGATGCCGGTGGTCAGGGCTGCAGAAAGAGGAACCGGCGGACTAATTATTATTATTATTAGTAATATTGCTTGGAGTGGAGATAAATATTATGTTAATTTTTGGTTACACGGTTAGAATGCTCAGCGTCCCAGGTGTTCACGATAATACGAGTAATTACAAAATACCGTTTATAAACTTAAAACCAGTTAATCTTAAAACCCAAAACCAGGGACATTCATCATTATTGCAGTGGACCCTTCAAATTCATATGCCGCATCCACCAGAGCCACGCTTTCCCAGTCCCAGTTTAAACCATTCATTAACTCTGGAACAGTTTAATTCTCGTCAAGAAGTTAATGAGACGGTCGCCTCGCAGTTTTTAATTTTATGCCTTCATTTAACGCGCGTCGTTTGCCTTCACCTTCGCTCTCATTGGTTTATTGTTATGGTTTTTTTTTTTGTTTTTTTTTTTTCTAAAATTCTAGCTGTTTTACCCGTGTTAATTACATACTACATTTATCGCTAGCTAAACTAAAACATCGTCAGGAAACCTGAAAAATAATATACATTAAGTAACAGAATAAGACAATTAAGAAACATAAGACAATTCCTGAAATTGGTTTGTTTAGTATCGACTACTTAATCGATTTCAGCTATTTTTAATATGTGTTAAATTTTTCGGAAAAATTAATTAGCATAGCTAAATTTAGTAAATGGAAATCATACTATAATTGCTCTTTATTTAAGAAAATTGGTTAGACACAACTGAAGTACGAAGACATCATATTTTTTTATATTAATTATAATAATTGGGTTGTATGAGGAATTGCGCTTATTCTGTTACGCGCTATATAGGTTTCCTACATTATCACGATTCTGTTCGAACCCTCGACCTCAAGTTGACTTCTCAGTCTTACGCAATGATATTTCAACAATGCCAAAAGGTACGTAGGCTAACACAGCAAACAAACCAGCACGTCTAGACGATGCACAAATATTTTGAGAAAGCTATTTGCATTTTGCTAAGCATTCTATTGAACCTTTACTACTTACAAGTGACTTGACGCGACTGCCTTCACGTTTGAACGACGTTTTTTCTATTTAAATATATTCCTTTTACATTAAATAGTAATACAAATAAATAAAAATAAAAAATAAAAATAATCTCACGCCTTTCATCCCCACGGGGGTAAGCAGAGGTATTCCATTACTGGATATACCCACATTTCACGAGATACATTGGACCCCTAAACGTGATAGGTGGTGAGCCCATCGCCGGACCGGGTCTATTTACACATGTCTCAGAATTAATTCTTAGACCTGCGGGTTTCCTCACGATGTTTTCCTTCACCGTCGAGGTAGTGATAAATATGTACGTAAGTTTTTGAAAAACTCATTGGTACATGCCAGGGTTCGAACCCGAGCCTCACTGATTTTCGACCGGCTCTTTATCCGTAAGACTATCACTGCTCTTTCTATTATATTCTGTTTTTCTATTTTAATATATTAATACAAATAAATAAAATATCCTTACGCCTTTTATCCCGGCGGGTAGGCAGAGGAACTCCATTTCTGTCAATACCTCCGAAGTATTTCTGAGTTCATGTAACCCGTCAGTCTTTCAGGCTCAAGTGAACAGTTTCGAGTGCCTTGCTATTAGACTATTGACTTTTCTAAGTGTATTTTTAAGCTATTGCATAGCTTCTATCGCGGGCCTTGAGCGCGGGGACCGAATCCAGAAATTCCGTAACGAAAAAAACCTCACGCTCCCCACTCCGAGGGGCACGGAGGTGTGGCTTGAAGGCCGTGCATTGTCTAACGTCGTTTGTTTTCGGCAGTCTTGTTGATACAAAATGCTATGCAATAGCTTTACCGCGGCAGTCCCCGAGTGCCACACGTCTTTTTTTATTATTAACAGAAGATAAAAACATTTTCATTTTTCAACAGGCATCTTCATCTTTGCCTTTGGACTAGTTGGGTTCAAGAGTAAGACCATCATTAATAAAAAGAACTATGTTTTACAAGTATATTTTTTAGACCCCTTAAAGTGATGTGCCAATCGTCGGACTAGAGTTCTGTTACACATGTCCCAGGATTAATTCTGGCACCTGCGGGTTTCATCACGATATTTTACTCCACCGTCGAGCTAGTGAAAAAAATCTGTTTATAACCAGCGGATCTGCAGTTTCACCCGCGTAGTTCCCGTTCCCGTGGGAACACGGGCATAAAATATAGCCTATGTTACTTAGAAATATTCTAGCTTTCCATTGGTGATAGAATTTTTAAAATCTTACCAGTAGTTTTTGAGTATATTCGTAAGAAAAACACAAATCTTTCATCTTTATAATATTATTAGTATAGAAGTATATATGGTACGGAACCCTTAGTGCGCGAGTCTGACTCGCATTTATCCGTTTTTTTTTTCATGAAATACATTTTAACTAACAGTCACGACATCAACCCTTCTGATGCAGTGTAATAGCACCCATTAAACCGAGCTGGCCGTGGTGGGCCGCAGAGTGCTGGCAAATTGCATCTAAGCTATCAATGATAGCCTGCGGGAAGTGTTTGATTTTAACGTGTGAGACATTTTCACACTAGGGTCAAATCAAAATTAGGGTTCGAATCCTGGCATGTACTAATGAGTTTTTCAAAAACTTACGTACATATTTATCACTAGCTCGACGGTGAAGGAAAAGATCGTGAGGGAACCCGCAGGTCTCAGAATTAATTCTGAGACATGTGTAAATAGACCCGGCCCGGCGATGGGCTCACCACCTGTCACGTTTAGGGGTCCAATGTATCTCGTGAAATGTGGGTATATCCAGTAATGGAATACCTCTGCCTACCCCCTCGGGGATGAAAGGCGTGAGATTATTTATTTTTATTTATTTGTAGATCACATAACAAAGTTCTTTAAAGAAATATAAACTAGGACTCTACAGTCTACTATTTTATGGTATACAATATAACTTGCGAACAAGTAAGTAGGTATTCTTGCAACTTAATATCAGTGGCGGGCCTGTTAACTCAGTCAGTGACTGCCTTCTGAATCGGAGGTCGCGGGTTCGATCCTCCGGGGGGCCAACATTAGTGTGCATAAACATTTCTGTTGGCTTCGTGTCTGGTCGTTTAATATTTGTTTAAGTATCTTTATCAGTTGTTTAGTACCCATAAGACAGGCCCTGCCTAGTTTGGGACTGGGAGTGTTTTCAAGAATGGAATACCTACCTCAAATCCAATAATTATAGATGATGTACAAACTATCAACCGATTAACATTCGTGAATCAAATTTCACTATCGCTTTTTTTAAGGGAATTTCGGTAAAAGGAGACGTTTTATGAATGTATGGAAACTGGGCCTGCACCATGTACACCAGTTTTTTAGATAAATATCAATAAAATAACTGTAGTTTTATTCATGATTTTGCTCATATTTGTCTAGTTTCGTTGTACAATAAACTTTAATTTTCATTAAATTAGCAGGGCGGCGACCGAAAACAAAAATTGCGACCTGACCGGTAAAATAACAATTGGACATTATTTTGATGTTTGTCGGACTAATTCACAATAATATGGAAATTAGGTTTAAGAAGTTAGAAATAGTATTATTTCAATATGATTCCATGCGGATCCATTGAAGTTTAATTACTTTCGTGCAAGTTAAATAGATGGAAATGATTTTTTTAAATATTTTTCTGATAATCACTAGATTTTTCTCTATTTTTCACGCTGGTGTACAATGTGCAGGCCCAAAATGGAACGTCTCCTTTACGCTATCAGGGTTTTGTAAGACTCCAAGTCACTAGTTCATAATAGATTAGTATTTTCTCGGTTTATTAATTCGACTTCGAGTTTAAGTAGGATTAACTTACTTTTCTTCGTAACGTAACAAACGATCTTAACATCTCAAGCAAATTCATTCCATTAATTCGAATTCTTGAAAACACATTCAAGATATCAAATAAATTAATCAATTTCCAAATAAATCGCAACAGCTGGTAACAAGACATTAACGAAACCAAAGAAATGGATTCTGAATTTATTTGACATAACAAAATGGCCGCGAAGCATCTTTGATAAATTAATTCCACCTCAATTCACAAAACCCCGTTGTATTAAAAATTGAGACTCATTCTCCGTACATGCTTTAATGAGCACGCGAGTATTACAGAAAATTACGAAATTACAGAATTACACGAAACCGACCGAACGCGGCCTGTAATCCTGTGTAATCAAATGAGGAAGAATTACTTACCTGAGTTGCCGGGGGTGGAATTGTTAATGCTTATTCGCTGAACTACAGTGCGATGGTATTTTTGTCATAGAACAAATACAATTTCTGCTACATACTTTTCGATAATTATAATAATGACACTAGCTGACCTGACAATCGTTTAGATGTTCAAATGCTATAAAAAATGTACTTTGAGGTTTTCCCGATTTTTCCTCTTGTAGTTTATTTTTATATCGTTGTTCTGCGCAGTTTTACCCCCGTTGTACCCGTTCCCGTGGGAATACGGGAATAAAATATATTATTTATTACTCAAGGATCTTCTAGCTTTCCATTAGTGAAAAAATTTTAAAATTGGTTCAGTAGTTTTTGAGTTTATTCGTAACAAACATACAAAAATACAAATGTTACCTCTTTGTAATATTAGTACAGATACAAAATAGATTCGTGGAACGAAGGTCCGTGATTTTTTTAAAAGGAATCTAGAAGACGTGGGAAGGGGTGAAGAATCGAACGAATGCATTACACCAGTGCACTTTTAGTACATACAAAAAATGCTTGCTGAGAAATCTTATTAAGGCTGATTTTTCAAAAGTCAGTTAAAAGTTATCTAAAGAATAAACATCACCTGTCGCTATTCCTTTCTATTGTGTCTGACAGTGACAGCATCAATATATTCTCCAGATAAGATTTATCTGACTAAAATCATCATAGGCTCAAAAACTTTTTCAAAATCTTAAGTAATTAAGATCTATGGTGAAGAAAAACATCCTAAGTAAACCTTCAGGTTCATTAGAGACAGTATACTGACAGACAGACAGACACATGGACAATCAGATGGACAGCGAAGACTTAGTAATAGGCACCCGTTGTACGAAAACGAGTTTGGAATGCGTTGTTTAGACTTTGACATGTCAATGAGTATTTTTCTTATACCCACAGAAATAAATGAGTTTGACTTTGAAACCGTAAAAAATAATGTTTTCTTATAAAACACTGCACATAAATCGCGTGAACGCGTATTAGCGCGACAAAGGGGCTCTTTCCATTCCTTCGGCGATATATTATCGTGCTCGTCGCTCATTGTGCGCTCTGCTTTATGTTACTATATTATGGGTCTTATCATTGTACGGTGCCTACAACTCAGGTTATTCTCATATTGTGACGTGTGTCGCAGCAACTTTTGACGGCTGTGAAAGTTTTGAAGACCAAAATGATTTTATTTCGGCATTTGAATTGTGAATTCACTTATACGCTCAAGAGTTTGTTCCCGGGGGGGTTGGTAAAAAAACTTAATTACCGGAAAGTAAAAGAATAGTCTAAAAATACATATCTACATCTACACTAATAATATAAAGAGGAATGATTTGTATTTTTTATGTTTGTAACGAACACAATTAAATTTTAAAAAATTACATGTTCATAACTGTAGGTACTTCTTAGTGGATGCGGTATTCTCCTATAATTGGTTGTGCATTAAGATTGTTATAAGCTTAAGTATTAGTGTAAGAAATATTGTAGCAACTATTGGTGGATCTATATATAATAATATATAATATAATCTCACGCCTTTTATCCCCGAGGGGGTAGGCAGAGGTATTCCATTACTGGATATACCCACATTTCACGAGATATATTGGACCCCTAAACGTGATAGGTGGTGAGCCCATCGCCGGACCGGGTCTGTGTACACATGTCTCAGAAATAATTCTGAGACCTGCGGGTTTCCTCACGATGTTTTCCTTCACTTAGCTAGTGATAAATATGTACGTGGATCTAATACACAAAAAATAAATATGCTCAAAAATGACTACACCGATTTTAAAAATTCTTCCACCAATGGAAAGCTAGATAATCACTGAGTAATGTGGGCTATATTTTATTCCCGTATTCTCACGAAACGGGAACTGCGCGAGTGAAACTGCACAGAACTGCTAGTAATGTATATACTCGCGTACCTCTGCCCATCCCCTGGGCGATAGGTTCAGCGGCACGTCACAAGTTTAAACTATAGTGACCCTGCCTTCTGAGTCGTCCGGGTTCGATCCCATCTCGAGGCCAACATTTGTGTGCATAAACATGTCTGTTGGCTTCGTGTCTGGTCGTTTAATATTTATTTAAGTATGTCTATCAGTTGTTTAGTTCCCTTAGTACAGGCCCTGCCTAGTTTGGGGCTAAATAACCGTGTGTGACTTCCGTCACACAATTATTATTATTATAAACACCACAAGGTCAAGTTAGGAACATTTTACCCATTTTATTTGTGAAGTTAAAGCACTCTACAGCTATGAACATCGCGGGCACATCTCAGGAGACAGAGCAATATCTCAGCGGTTGAACAAACGACTATTTAATTTTTTTCTCTCTCGGTAAATCGCTCTAATGTGCGCTGTGGATGTGTGGAGAGGGCTTTATCTTGTAAAAATCATACCATGGCCTTACGGTTAAGGAGCCCGCTTTTCATGATGATAATCAGTGAGACTCGGGTTCAAATCCTGGCATGTACCAATGAGTTTTTCAAAAACTTACGTACATATTCATCACTTGCTCGCGGTGAAGGAAAATATCTTGAGGAAACTCGCAGCTTCCAGAACTAATTCTGAGGCCTGGGTAACAGAGCCGGTCCGGCTATGGGCTCACCACCAATCCCGTTTAGGTTTCCAAAGAATATACTCGTGAAACGCGGGTATTTCCAGAAATGGAATTACCTTTTCATACCTCCTCGGAGATATAACACATTTTTAATAATCAAAACATCTTCCTTTTATAGTATAGGGGGCAAACGAGCAGACGGGTCACCTGATGGTAAGTGACTACCGTCGCCCATTGACACTTGTAACTCGAGAGTCACAAGTGCGCTGCCTGACCTTAAGATAGGACTAAGTCTTTTCGTGAAAGTTTGAAGGTCATATCGATCCGGAAATACCGCAGGCGATAATTTGTTCCACAGATCAGTTGTGCGTTTTATTTATCCCAACTTTACTATTATACATGGCTGTTGTAAATGGGCGAGTCGGTAGGGGCGTACTTACATCGACTAGATCAGCGATGTATTAAAGAAAAGCCAGTTAAAGAGTACCCGAAACCGACAAGCATGCATTTATTTTTTATAAGAAAAAAGGGGGCAAACGAGCAGACGAGTCACCTGATGGTAAAAATGATGATGACTACCGTCGCCCATGGACACCTGCAACTGGAACCATCGCAAAATATCAGATACGCAAAATGACGGATTTGCAAAATGTCGGATTAGCAAAATGGCGGATTTGCTAAATGTCGGATTCGCAAAATGACGGCTACGCATGTCAGATATGCAAAATGAAATTTTTTTCGCTGACTTTCTTTTCAAGGAGTAACATGGGTTATTTACCCACGGCTTCGGAACTTACGCGAGTGGGATCGCGGGGAAACAACTAGTATAAATATGAGAAGAATAATTTACAAATTGATATTGCTAAAATAATCCAAGTTTCGCAGCTGCCAGAATTCACATTAAATTCTTGAGATAATTTCAATTAGCCATTATAATGGAATTAGTTATTCAAACCTTGTCTCGATTTGTTCTTTGTAATTGAATTTAACCTCTAGACCTAGGCTGGCTATATTTTGCTTGATTACTTTTATAACAACAATTTGGATTTATATAGTTAAGTTATCAAGATACAGACATTTATTATAAAAAAATAAATAGGGATGTTTCCTGGATGAAAAGAAATCGATTCTATCTGTTCCTTACTTAGATTACAAATAAACCCCTCCCCTCCCCCCTCCCACTATTCCCACCTCCTAAGGCCGGCAACGCAGTTGTGACTCTTGAGTTGCAAGTGTCCATGGGCAACGGTAGTCACTTACCATCAGGTGACCCGTCTGCTCGTTTGCCCCCTTTTTCTTATATACAACAAAAAAAAATATTGAACACGTATTTTTTGCTTTATCAAATAAAACAAAAATAAGTAAATAATCTCACGCCTATTATCCCCGAAGGGTTAGGCAGAGGTGTTCCATTTCTGGAAATATCCAAATAAAACAAACTGCTCTAAAGTGTAAAAAACCGACTTCAGCGAATAGCTCTAAAACAAAATTATCATCGATGTATAATATTTTAGACTTTTGTTGATTTTTAAAAACCGCTTGACCGATTTTGGAAAAAATTAAATTTAATACCTCTAAAGTATGATCCACCCACCAAAAAAAAATAACAATCTGATCCATAATAATTGGCGGAATAATCCCGTAACCTACATAAAATAAACATACAGTCGAATTGATAACATCCTCCTTTTTTGAAGTCGGCTGAAAATGAATATATATATTATATGCCATCAAAGTGGGGTATTGACGTCACTCCTGGCTTCTCACTATAGGAAAAACTAAAAATAACAATCTATAATAAAGCCATCTCCACATTGTAGTCACAAAAACGTAAGGCGTAGCACCGTAGCACCTCTACGCCGTAGCACATTATTAAAATGCCTTTTACGTGCCACTAATGTCCATTTGATTGAACAAATGTCTGCAAATAAAAAATGTGCCTTAATAAAGCTTTCTTACAATGACATATTATGACGGCATATCTCTTGTTGATACGTCGTTTATTAAGAATAAAAGGTTTTTTGTTTGAAGCTCTGTGGCACTGAAATGCATGAATCAGAGTCAAAGAGTCATCATCATGAACTCACTGCTGAGGTCTTTCCTCACACATGAGGAAGGATGTCAATACTCCAAATAAATGATTATTTATCATCGATTAATCTCAGAATCACACGATCAACTCGATATGCATAGATCTCGTTTTAGCTGACTCTACATTTACCATATTTGCTTATCCACATAAACAAAGAACAGGTCAAGTGCAAATCGGGCTTCGAGAAATAAATGTTCCGTACATGTAACTATTATCTGTATCAATTGTTCTTACATGTACCTAAGTGGAGTTGACAGTTTTTTTTAAAGAGGCTTCACGTGACCAGAGAGCTCGCAGCTATCTCTGTCTATGGATCAGCCTAGCTATCCAGAGAGGGATTGCGGCCAAACTTTTGGGCACTGTCCCACATGGTTTCTCTTTGGAAGATATTTTAAAATTGTTAATTTGATTAATTCTAGGTAAAAAAAAATCACCTACGTATAAATCTTCTATATATAAAAAATACCACTGTCCCTTTCCGAAAAGTCGATGTATTTATGTAAAATTTTCAGAAAGAATGTAAGGAATATCTTTAACAAGAAAATACTTATGGAAAATATAAAAAAAGCTTTAGTTTTTATAAATGTGAAGTGTAGATATTTATAGAAACATGCAACTCACGCATGACATTATTTTAAAATACACGTGGAACAGCTACACAAATGTAGCTGTTCCCGTTCCAATGGGAAAATTATAGCCCATCGTACTTCCAGGAAAGTAAGCTTTGTATTATTGAAATAATTTTTAACGTCGGTCCTGTAGTTTTGGAGCTCAATACCAACAAACAAAATAGAATATATATGTGTAGATTATATCTCTAATTTGACGACTATCTTTAATTTTGCCTTTCAACTGTATTCATTAATAAACTGTAAGCGTGCCCTCTGTCTACTGAAATATTTCATGCTCACGGACAGATCACAAAGATCTACTAAACCATATTTCACCGCCTGTAACTCACGTGTATAGCTTTTTTTTATTTGTGACAACAAACAATTATACAATGTCTAATTGTCTATGTATTACATGAGATTAAAAAGAGCTGCCCTTGAGTTTCTTGCTGGCTCTTCTCGGGGCATTTGGAACCAGCAACTCGTCGGTGGAGATGACAAGACAATCTTCATGGACGAGTTTAGTGTGCCTTGTTAACTTCCTCCTGCGTAGCATTATAAGAGGAAGTTAATGGTTTGAGTAAGATGTCTGTCTGTGTATCTGTGTGTCTGTGTGTCTGTGTGTCTGTCGACAGGATATCTCCGGATCTACTGGACCGATTGACTTCAAATTCGGTCAGTAGATACCTTAGGTCAATACCTCGATCGAGTTTGAATTTCAGACCCGTGGGTCAAAAGGGACTGGGCATTTCAGACCCGTGGGTCAAAAATTTCAAAAATTTCAAAAATCTCAAAAATGCCAAAACTGTCAAAAATGTCAAAAAGGTCAAAAAATTTCAAAAATGTCAAAATTTCAAAAATGACAAAAAATGTCAAAATGTCAAAAAGCTCAAAAATGTCAAAAAGGTCAAAAATGTCAAAATGTCAAAAATGGTCAAAAATGTCAAAAAGGTCATAAAATGTCAAAAATGTCAAAAAGTTCAAAAATGTCAAATAGTCAAAAAGGTCAAAAATGTCAAAATGTCAAAAAAGGTCAAAAAATGTCAAAAATGTCAAAAAGGTCAAAAATGTCAAAATGTCAAAAAGTTCAAAAATGACAAAATTTCAAAAATTTCAAAAATGTCAAAAAGGTCGAAAATGTCAAAATGTCATAAAGGTCAAAAATGTCAAAAAGGTCAAAAAATGTCAAAAATGTCAAAATGTCAAAAAGTTCAAAAATGTCAAAAATGTCAAATAGGTCAAAAATGTCAACATGTCAAAAAGGTCAAAAAATGTCAAAAATGTCAAAATGTCAAAAATGTTAAAATGTCAAAAAGTTCAAAAATGTCAAAATGTCAAAAAGGTCTAAAATGTCAAAAGTTTCAAAAATGACAAAAAATTACAAAAATGTCAAAAAATGTCAAAAAATGTCACCATCAAAATTATTATCATCATTAACATCATTTTCGTTGTTGGCAGTCAACAGGTGGAAGTTTGTCCATAGAATTACATTCTCTCGTTATTATACTATTGACGTTTCAAATTGTATTTTATATACCTACTGAAAATAAATGAATTTTTAATTTTTGATTTTGTAACAAAGTATTACTTATTGTATGAGCAGAACCGTTATCCACATAATATGCGATAGGTAGGTATTATACGTCTGCGGTAAACCGAACATAAGTGTGCTCTGAATGTCATGTAATTAAACTTCAAACTATAATTTGCACTTAACAACTACAAAAGTGAGCTGTCTCTGTGTTCTGAGAGGCGGCGTCCCCGTTCCTCGCCGGGTTGTGGCAGAATGAACAGCCAATCACAGCCCTGCGGCTGTGACGTAGTGCTGAGCCATGGCCCTTTTGCTTGCATGATACGCTTTACACGACCATCTTCTTATTTCTTAACTAATTGGTTAAATGTTTTTTTGTGTATATTGTGTATTGTTCAAGTAAATAAAGTATTTCTATTCTATTCTATTCTATTCTATAAAAAAAAAGATTTAAAAACGTAAAGATTTAAAAAAAAAAAAACTTTCCCGTAACGTCTTACTAAAACGGCTGTGACAAATAGACAGACAGTCACAGATGCGATTGTAGGGTTCTTTTTCTAAAAGTACGCAACGCTAAAAGTAATGCAATGTACTGTATTCGATAGGCATATGAATATTTCTTTTCGGGACCGCATAGAAATCACCTTTGAGCGGTAATATGTATTCATTGTCTGTATGCCACAGTCCGAATCCGTCTTTTTCTGATGGACTACGCATAACAAATCCAATCCATCTGTCCATCTATCCATCAGGTCTTTTGGGTCACAGAATAAGTGAAATAACAGATGTGACACTTAGTCTTAAGATTAGCAGTCTTCTATACTAATCTACATTAACATTATAAACAGGAGAGATTTGTATTTTTATAATAAGTTTGTAACGAATAAACTCAAAAACTACTAAACCGATTTTAAAATATCTTTCACCAATTCAAAGCTTTTTTTTCTGGGAGTAATAACCTACAAGTTTTCCACGGGAACGCGACTTACGCGGGTAAAACTTCGGGGCGTTGCTAGTTTATATATAAAAGGGGGGCCTCATAGAAGAGACGTATTTTTCATCATCATCAGCCTATGTTTGTCCACTGCTAGACATAGGCCTCTCCTAATGAGCGCCATAGCGCCCTGTCTTCAGCTCGACGCATCCAGCATCTGAGTGCAGCCTTTCGCAGATCGTCATCCCATCTGGCAGGACGTGTTTTTACCGTTTTTCTATTGTACGAAACCCTTCGTCTGCGAATCCGACAGGCACTTGCCTTATTTAAACACGCTGTACTAATATTGCATGAAACCCAGCTCCGAGTAAAAAGTAGCTTGTCCACTTTATGCCCACAACGTAGTCTTTCCTACTTCGGCCACACAGTTCGCAGAGCCGACGAAAATTTGGAAAAACTAATTGTGGTAGGGAATACTGAAGGCAAAAGATGGCGCGGTCGTTCTCCAACACCATGGACCGACCAAATTAAAGACTCATCCAAGTTCTACAAGGTTGTGAGAGACGCGTTGAACAGAAACCGCTACAGGCATATCATCGACTCCAAATATAAATATAATAAATATAATCTCAAGCCTTTTTTATCCCCGAGGGGGTAGGCATAGGTATTCCATTACTTGGTATACCCACATTTCACGAGATATATTGGACCCCTAAACGTGATAGGTGGTGAGCCCATCGCCGGACCGGGTCTATTTACACATGTTTCAGAATTAATTCTGAGACCTGCGGGTTTCCTCACGATGTTTTCCTTCACAATCGAGCTAGTGATAAATATGTACGTAAGTTTTTGAAAAACTCATATATTGGTACATGCCAGATTCGAACCCGAGCCTCACTGATTTTCGGCCGGCTCTTTAACCGTTCGGGCTATCAATGCTCCAAATGCGACCCTAATGCTGACCACGCTCCTCTGACAAGGACCGACCCCAGAGAGTACTAATATTGAGATTCTATACTGCTCTCTCGGTTCATCTATGCCACCGTCCATCTACCGCAGTGCCAACCGGAAAAAACAGACTCTGTTTACCGTCCGCGGCGCTCTTGATTGAATCCGGCTCAAACCGGCTCGGCCCGGTTCAAAGGGGAAGCTTTTAAGTTTTTTTTCGCACCACTCCGGACCAATCGGCAACGTTGTTTGGACGCGTACAAATTGGTGGGGACATTGGAGTCTTATTGGAGGTATTCTTTTTGAAAAAAAGGGGGATTTTTTTCCAATTTAATGCTTACTATGAAATGAGTATGCTATATTATCGTCTCATGTTAAAACTACCTGCAAATATATATGCAATATTAAATGATGATTATTCCTACTGCTATAAAAGCAGTTATTTACATTACGGTGTTTCAGTTGTGTAGTCTAGTTCCCGAAGGTCTCGTCGTACTCGTACGTACGTCGTATTCAACCGACTTCAAAAAAAGGAGGAAGTTATCAATTCGTCGCGTATGTTTTTTTTTTATGTCTGTTACCTCAGATCTTTCGACTGACTGAACCGATTTTGATGATTATAATTTATTTAAAGCTGGTGCTTCCCGTGTGGTCCCATTTTAATTTGGTCCAACAACAGCATCCATGAGAAAACCATATAAGTCTTGTAAAAGATGGTATTTCTTTTATGAAGAAGTGTAGGTAAATAAGTATTTTACGTGACTTTTAAGACGAACTATAATTCTTATTTAACAGTTTTACAATTGCCTAATAACGTACAGACTAACGTTGGGCGTCACAAAAAAATATATTAGGACAAGTCCCACAAGCCCGTTCCAAATACGCCTTTATCTCGCCAACCGATTTCGATGATTCTTTTTTTAACCGACTTCAGAAAAGAAGAGGTCCGTCCGTTGTCCGTCTGTCAAAGGGCTCTATCTCATGAACGTATATGTAATGCTTAAAATCGATTCTTCCATTATGTCTGACCTTAACGACAATGTACCAATTGACATATGTAATGACTTGACTCGCCCTTCTCAGTCGATATCACGACACATAGTTTATCAAAGTCAGGTGGACGCTCCACCTAATGAGGGTCCAAAACAAGGCCTCGAACGCGTTCAGTATACGCTACTAATAAGTAACAAGTTTAAAAATACTTTTAAAAAATCATCTACACTAATAATAAAAAGAGACGCAAAAACTACTGGACCGATTTACAAAATTCTTTCACCAATTGAAATCCTTATTAGTGATAGCCTTACGGTTAAAGAGCCTGCTTCACATGATGAAAATCAGTGAGGCTGGAGCTCGAGTCCTGGCATGTACAAATGAGTTTATCAAAAACTTACTTATCTACATATTTATCACTAGCTCTAAGCTAAGGGAAAACATCGTGTAAACAGACCTGGTCCGCCGATGGGCTCACCACTTATCACGTTTTGGGGTCCAAAGAACATGTCGTGCAAAGTGGGTATATCCAGAAATAGAATACCTCTGCCTACCCCCTCGAGGATAAAAGGCGTTAGTTTTTATTTGTTCACTACTGACTTCGGGCCGATACAGGTCGCTAGCGTCTACGCGAATAGTCCCTCCTATCTCGCTCTAACACACGAGTACCAGTATGTTATTTCTCTCTAGTACATCTATGTATATAAAAATCAATGCCACTTTTCGTTGTTATTTTATAACTCAAGAACGGGCTCACCTATCCAAACCAAATTTTTAGGCTTTATTCGGACTATTTAGCAAATGGTTTATGTAAAGTTTGCGTAAAATCTTTCGAGTGGTTCTTTATTTATCACATTTTTACAGGACAGCGTCTGTCGGGTCAGCTAGTTAAATATATAGTGAAACATCCTAATCCTTCGCAGCATACCAGTTTGAACCATCATGACCACCTCTCGTTATCCCGCGTCACGGCTGCACTAATGAAAGCGTGTATTTACATACTGCCCAGCCCATTGCGTGATATGCATGATAATACTGATAGTGGCTGAGATAGCCGGAGGGTGACCTAATTTTCTTGGCATTGCAGACTCTAAAGAAAATCTTTTCATGGATTATTTTGAAGTAGGATACCAAAAAATATGAAATTATGACTTGCTAATGGATAACTGTTTTTATTCGATACATGAACTATTATTTAATTATTTACATGTTTTGTGATTACTATTTGACAATAGATTTTATTAATTGTCGCTATTGCTTATTATTTTATGATAGTACCAATATTTGATTTAGTAATACCACAGAATAAGTAATTGTTAGTACTTATATTCTATTATTGCTATTTCATTTTGTAACATTGATTCTCTACTATTCATTATTTTTACTATAAATTGCTATTTATTAAGTTAATAATGAGTGTCTTAAAATTCTGTAATGTTATTTGTAATTTATTAGTTTTTGAGATACGGGATTTAACACAACTGACACTACTTACGAGTTTAGATACATTTTTGATTTTTTTTTTCAATTTTGAAATCGGTAATGTAGTTTTCGATTTTATTCGTTACAAACATACAAAAATACAAATCTGCGCAAGTATGCCGACCTCAATGAGGGCTACATATTTGTGCCGTTTGGGGTGGAGACCATGGGACCGTGGGGTCCGGGGGCGCGGCAGCTCCTCAAAGAGCTGTCAGTGCGTTTGGTCGAGGCTTCAGGTGACCAGCGGGCTGGCAGCTATCTCTGTTAAAGGATCAGCCTAGCTATCCAGAGAAGGAATGCGGCCAGTCTTCTGGGCACTGTCCCACATGGTTTCTCTTTGGAGGACATTTTTTATCTGTAATTATTGTAAATGAATGTATATTATTTTCTTTGTAAATAAATACAATCATTCCTCTTTACAATATTAGTGTAGCTGTAGATAGTGAAGATTGTCAGTCCGCACTTTTTTTCATTAAAAGCAAATCTCACCCCTTTTTATCCCCGAGGGGGTAGGTAGAGGTATTATAATTCTGGATATACCCACTTTTGGTGAGATGTTACCCCTAAACGTTATTTCATTTTAATGACAAATTAATGCTTCGCAGAGCTGACGTAAATGCGCAACTATTAATATTTCTATAAACAGGATAAGCACGTAAAAGACTTACGTCACAGAGTAAATTGCTGCAAGAAACAGAATGGACACGTGACGTAACTTTCTAGATTCACATTTATACCAATACCTTGGTCTTTTATAACTTATACTGTTAGGTAAACTTGTAAGCAAAGTTTATTTTAACCAACTTTAAAAAAGGAGGAGGTTATTTTTTTTTTTTTTTATTTATTTGGTTTACCAACGTTAGTTTACACTGAATCATTCACTTTCATTATAATATTACAAATTCATGCTTAGCGTAACCAACACTTAAAGGTAAACACCGCTTACACTAAAAATAAATTTAAAGACACAGAGAAAAAAAAAAGATAAAGGAATAAAGCTACTTATATATTATTAAGGTTCATAACAATAATTTTTCGGAAATTTGACGCGTATGTTTTTTTGCAGCTGCTATAATAATCTATATTTTGATAAAAAAGTTTAAAAAATAAAATAAATAATCTCACGCCTTTTATCTCCGAGAGGGTAGGCAGAGGTATTCCATTTCTAGAAATACCCATTTTTCACGAGAATATTCGACCACTGAACATGATGGGTGATGAACCACAAATCATGTTCAGTAATGATGAATGAAGTAAAATCATTCTGAGACCTGCGGGTTTCCTCACGATGTTTCCCTTCCCCGTCGAGCTAGTGATAAATATGTACGTAAGTTTTTGAAAACTCATTGGTACATGCCAGGATTCGAACCCGAGCCTCACTGATTTTCACGTAAGGCTATCACTGCTGCTGCAATATGCTTAGTAACAGTAAATTGATGTTGAGATTGTAAGTAATAGTCGACTCGTGATTTATTTATTTTATTTTATTCGGAACACCTACAGCTAGATTACATATAGGTAACTAACACCTAAAAATAAATCATCGAAGCCATTAACAGGTGTTCGTAGATTGACGGGCCTGTTGGCTCAGTTGGTAGTGACCCTGCCTTCTGAGTCGGAGGTCGCGGGTTCGATCCCCGCTCGGGGAAAACATTTGTGTGCATGAACATGTCTATTGGCTTCGTGTCTGGTTGTTCATTATTTATTTAAGTATGTCTATCAATTGTTTAGTACCCATAGTACAGGCCCTGCCTAGTTTGGGACTAAATAACCGTGTGTGAATTGTGTCCCACAATTTATTTATTATTTATTTATAAGTAAAAATTAGGACGTAGACTGTCAAGCTCGAAAATAACAAAGTCAAGCATTATTTATAGCACTCAACATTAAAACAACAACTTTTACAAAATACCAAAAAGTTTTTTTTTTTTCTAAAAATACAAACTGGAGTCAGGGAGAGAAGGGCTAGACACTAATATTAAGACTATAGATATTTTTAATTAATTTACGAGGAACATATTTATTCGGGACAAGTAGGTATTATGATGGAAATTCGTGGAGTTTTTGTTCCAGTCTACCATTATCAACGCTCATTTTACTTTATTAAGGTATATTTTTTGTATTGTTTCCTACAGTAAAGAGTTATTGTATTGTACCCTAGTGGTTATAAAGTTTGTACCATCATATTTGAAATCTTGTTAGCTTGTGTTTGCATCTTATTATCAATAAAACAACCTTAAAATCAATTTATACTATAATCAAGCGGTAACTTGAGAGAACAAAATTGATTACCCATCTTGGAAACCTCTTGAAGTTGTCAAAAACTTTCCAGTTGTTATAAATTCAAATTCGTGTTTTGTTGTCATGGCAACGCCAAAACGTGGAAGAAACAGGGGGCTCAGCCGAATGAGTTTTTAAAATGGGAAGATTAGTTTACTAGAATGATTAATTTTTTTAAATGGTAGGACGCAATTCACACACGGTTATTCAGTCCCAAACTAGATAGAACCTGTACTATAGGTACTGAACAACTGATAAACATACTTAAATAAATATTAAACACCCAGAGACGAAGCCAACAGACATGTTCCTGCACATAAATGTTGGCCTCGAGCGGGGGTCGAACCCGCAACCTCCGACTCAGAAGGCAGAGTCACTACCAACTGAGTCAACTTTTCCTTCGCTGTCGAGCTAGTGATAAATGGGTAAAACACCCAATTACTGACACAGTTTTATTCAAAATTAACGAAATTACGATAAACAATTTTATTATATTTAAAATAATGAAAATATAATGGAGTAGTAGTAATGGCCTAGTCAAATCAGTTACTTTTTATAATCTGTCAAAATGAAATTTTAGTATGGAAAATTTACTGAAATAGCAAGGTGTGACGTCATAGTTTCTAGTACTTAATTGCAGCACTTTTAATGATTGTTTTGTTATTTTTAAATTTGCTAATATTGTAAAGTGAAAACCGAAATACATGTTCCAAGGTGTTTTTGGATAATCTTTTTAATTAATGACTTCTCGAAATTAAATTTCGATGCAGTCAACTACCCAATTGTTATTAATTGGTGGGCTGTCAACAATTGGGTGTTTTACCCTGCGTAAGTTTTTCGAAATACTCTTTTTGAAAAATTCTTCTTAAGAGGCACATACTACCTGCACTATCTGAGTTCAAAAAAAATCAAAAAAAAATCAAAAAAATCAAAAATATTTATTTATCTAATAACATGTATTGTATGGATGGGTTGATGCACGTTTTGAGTATTAAACCAACAGGAGACGTCACGCGCACTAGTTTCTTTGCAAAAAAGTCTGCCAATTTCTGCGGGGGGGACGAGGAAACAAACACAAATAATGCTAGAACAAACGCATTTTTTGACAAAACAATTAAACACTAACTGCACACAAGTACATTTACACACAGAAACAACCAATCCGGGCACCCCGTGAACTCAAAACAACTAGTTGTATATAACAGGTATGAGCGTTGCTCATAACTTTTTTGGCAGAGGGGAACGCCTGTCAGTGGAGTCTCCGGTTGGTTTAATACTCAAAGCAAGAAACGCGTCTGTATTAAATTTTAATTGAGTCTTTGTCCTTTTAAGCCTAATAGAAAAGCTTACCAGACCGTAAGGACAGCGGTTACGAGATTGCACAAGCAAGTGGTACTAGCGGAGGAATTCACTTGTTTATTTTATTAGGTATGTGACATTTTATAGTGTTTTCATTTTGCGCTAGTCGATTCGAGAATTATTTTAATAATGGACTCGATTCTGGCTGACCACGCAAAATTCCTAATTTTATGTTAGCCTATCTTTCTCCATAGAATACGAAAGAAAAAGGACAGAAACAAACCATAGATTGAAGAGTTAATGTCAAACATCTAAAAACCTACTAATTTGAACTACTTATAAACGAGCTTATCTGTCACTTTTATCCATGACCTTGTTACATCGTCGCTAAAATTGCTAAACAATGAGAAGACTCATTTTAATTTGACAGGACTAAATATCTCTCATCTCTTTTCTTTTCTAGGAGAAAGAAAATGACAAGACTAAACAAATAAGTTTAGTCGCTGTAATGCAGAATCGAGTCCAATAATGTAGGAATGGTAATGTAAGCAGGATGCATGTAATGGAACGGGATGTGTGTGCGAGTGAGACGACGGGAATGAAAGAGAGATGAGAGTAATGGTCGACGTGATAAGAGGACGGACGTGTTTACAGAAAGTGGAATAATATAATAAATTTCCGACTTTCCTTTTGGGAAATATCCTTCTACAATAATAATAATATGATAGTATTTTTTTTTTATATCGAGGGACTAAACGAAGCCATTATATCAGAGGTGGTTTTACTCCCGAGCTTGCGAGTCAATGAAACCGAGGGTATATTAAGTTGGCGATTAGTCTGTGCAAAACTGTACTTTTCACTTTGAAATAGTCAATTTAGTACAAATTTATTTAAAACCAAACAAATTTACACTCGACAAAAATTCTGAAATTTTCGCAGTAAGTTTTTTCTTCTAAACCTGTCACAGATTAACAAAAAGATTTAAATCTCTTTGCAGATCTACGAATAAGGTCGTAGTTGCAGATCAACAATTTAAAACACATGGCGCCACCTTCTTTGCGGAAAAACCATGGAACTAAAACTCTCAACATTTTCGCAATGAAGATGGTCCACACTCCACAGATATTTACTGACTGTTTGAGTTTGTTTACATCTCATTAAGGAAATTAAAAAACTAGTTACTTTTTACTCCCTAGAGACTAAAGTGGTCACTTTAGTCCCGCTTCGTAGGGCTATATTGCCGTACTTTAAGAGCATGAGAAGTCAAACAATAATTTATTTATAAAACACTTTTTCTTACAGATAGTTTAACAAAGAGTATACCTAACAATTTCACTCCTTCCATTCAACTCTGAAATTCTCCTTCCGCAGGGGTGCATAATCGTTTCATTATTTCGTTCGTTTTATTTATTTTACTGTACAAGTATGTTTTCGGGCCTCTTGCCTCAGTTGGTAGAGAATCTGCCTTCTGAGTAGGACGTCGGGGAAACGGGGATCGAACTCGTCGCGGGTCAAAATTTATGTGCTGTATATTAAAAGTAAACAGACTTTTTAAAACAAGCCATTGGATTTAGAGTGACGTCACTTTATTTTTCGAGTTATTCTCAGCAAGCCCTTTAATTTGACACCCATATTGTAGGATGTAGGATGCATTTAAAATAACAAGTCCGCCATCTTGGGTGTTCCGCCATACTGGATTTAGAATTACGTTATACAGCTAACTAAGCATTGTCATCCAAATTAAATGTGTATACATTTATTTTTTTTACTTTTACTAACTAAATTTATTTGTGTGTGTGTGCGTGTGTGTTTGAAAGAAGATGTAGTGACAAGGATAGAAAAGGGTATGTTAAGCTGGTTTGGTAATTTAGAACGAATGGATGAAAGAAGAGTAACGAAAGAGATTTATGGTGCAAATGTTAAAGGATACAAGGCAAGAGGACGTCCCAGAAGGACGTTCACGGATCAAATTAGTGACGTCCTTCAAAAAGCTGGGGTCAAGAGTGCAAAGAATAAAAGAGCGTGCATGAAAAGGCATATGAATGTGAAGGAAGCGAGGGAAGTGTGTAATGATCGGGCAAAGTGGCGATCCATCGTCTCTGCCTACCCCTGTGGGAAGAAGGCGTGAGCTGTATGTATGTATGTATGTATGTATGTATACTACATTTTAGCTTAATCGGTTCAAGACAACTTCAAAATTTAGTTGCAAAAATTCCAACCGAACCAAAATAACCCAATTTAGTAATTAGTATTGATTAAAAAAAAATATGTGTTGTTAAAAATAAGAAGTTTCTTGCCCCGCTTCTTCTCTGTCATACATGCTGAAGCGGTGGAGTGAAGTTAAAATGACTTTCAATAAGTCAACTTAGCAAGTCAAGTCAGCTGAGCAGTGATAGCCCGGACGGTTAAAGAGCCGGCCGAAAATCAGTGAGGCTCGGGTTCGAATCCTGGCATGTACCAATGAGTTTTTCAAAAACTTACGTACATATTTATCACTAGCTCGACGGTGAAGGAAAACAACGTGAGGAAACCCGCAGGACTCGGAATTAATTCTGAGACATGTGTAAACAGACCCGGTCCGGCGATGGGCTCACCACCTATCACGTTTAGGGGTCCAATATATCTCGTGAAATGTGGGTATATCCAGTAATGGAATACCTCTGCCTACCCCCTCGGGGATTAATAAGGCGTGAGATTATATATATATATATATATATTAGTCAACTTAATTTGAACGGATTGATAGTTTTTAGGGTTCCCATAAAACGTCACCAGGCTGCATCTCATGAACCGTGATAGTTAGATAGTCGAAATTTTCACAGATGGTTTATTTCTGTCCCATATAACAACAAATACTAAAAAACGGAAAAAAATAAATATTTAAGGGGGCTCCCGTACAAACGTGATTTTTTTGCCGTTTTCATAGATAATCATACGGAACCCTACGTACCTGGCTGGTTTTTTAAAAATTACCTACACTTGGTCCTAAAACTATGCGAAATCCGGGCAACAGAATTAGCGCTTGAAGACGCATTAAATTAACGAAGTAAGTCTTACACGGATAGAAACAAAGGATATAATTTTCATATTCGCGGCCCCGTGGCCTATCCGGGCATCGAGGAGGCATTGTTATGCAAATCCGGTTAGTTTCCGGGTATTTTAATGTTGTTACTATTTATAGGTTTGTGTTCTCTATAGTCTGTTTGTTTGAGGCTCAAAAATGAATGAGGAAACATTATTTCTATTCCCTTATTGTTGAATAATGAATTAATAAAAAAAACGCTTTCTATCCCCGAGGGGGTAGGCAGAGGTATTCCATTTCTGGAGATACCCACTTCTCATCAGAATATTCGACCCCTAAACGTGATAGGTGGTGAGCCCATCGCCGGACCGGGTGTGTTACATTAATTCTGAGACATGTGGGTTTCCTCACGATGTTTTCCTTCACCGTCGAGCTAGTGATGAATATGTACGTAAGTTTAGAAAAACTCATTGGTTCACTCAGTGAGGCTCGGGTTCAAATCCTGGTATGTACCAGGATTTGAACCCGAGCCTCACTGATTTTCATGATGAGAAGCGGGCTCTTCAACCGTAAGGCTATTACTGCTCTTAATAAAAAGTCACGCTTAATCCGTAAGGTAGCAAAGATGTTCGGTTTTTAGAACTACCAAAACGTCACTTGTTTTAACTATTTGGAGTTTTTAGACGTTTTACTCATACTTCCTAATGAGTGAGGAAAGACCCTTAGCTCAGCAGTGGGCTGTTACGGTTTGATGATGATGATGATTAGACGTTTTAACGCAGGTGGACCGGGGTGCAGTTACATATGCCTCAGATATTATTTTAAATTAAATTAAATTTTATAAGTATTAAGATAACATGTACGAAAATAAACTCTTATTATAAACACGAAATTGAAAATTTAGACTATAACCTTGATCTTCAGTTCCACTACCAACCTACTCACCCTACACCAAAGGGGGTAAGCACAAGTTAAATAATAAAGGAGCACACTAAAGGGTTTCCTCGCAAGCAAATGGAGAGCAATACGTTTCGCGGGAAAGTCCAATATTTCCACATTAACTGCACTCGGAGTAGTCCATTTTATATCTCAGTTCCTTGTTCTAGAAGTTTCTACGATTTATAAAGAGGAAATTGTGAGAAATACAGAACACTAGATGAATAATAGTAATATCTTCTGATGTATAAAAGCGAAATACCACTGGCACTTCTGGACGTAAATCTAAGAAACTTGAAATTTGGCAGGCAGTTTCCTAATACTTTGTGAGGAATGTGGATATAAAACTCAAAATCAAACTCAAAATTCATTTACTTTAGTAGGTATATAAAATACACTTTGAAATGTCAATAACAAGGCACACTAAACTCGTCCATGAAGATTTGCTAAATGTAAACAGCAGCCCATCTCCACCGACGAGTTGCTGGTTCCAAAAGCGGTACTCCGAGAAGAGCCAGCAAGAAACTCAAGGGCAGCTCTTTTTAGTCTCATGTCTTACTAGTAAATATGGTTCACAATAATAATTATAATGAATAGCCTTACATAGCGCTGAGTCAAACCCATGCATTTTGGTCTACTAAGTAGTCTGTAATTTTATTGTAGCCTTTTTTATGTAATGTTTGCTTAACTATTGTTTTAAATTTGTCAAGAGTGCGAATGTTGAAGGATGCAAGGAAAGAGGACGCCCCAGAAGGATGTTCAAACTAGTGACGTCCTTCAAAAAGCTGAGGTCCTGAGTGCGAAGAATAAAAAAGCGTGCATGGAAGTGTAGTTGTTGTAAATGATAGAAGGATTAAACACGGCAAATATAAAAGTATAATTTAAGCAGGCAATAGACATAAGAGAATTAACAAAGTTCAGTCACCATAGCAACCGTGCGCCATCACGCATCGGATATCTACATATATAAAACATAAAACTAAATTTGTCTGTACATTGAAATTTGAAACTAAATAAAAATTATATACATTAAGAATACTGCCACAGAAGAATTACGGATGTGAAGCTAGCTAAAGAAGTATGCAGAGATCGAGCAAAGTGGCGATCCATCGTCTCTGCCTACCCCTGTGGGATAGCGTGAGCAGTATTTCCTTTAAAAAGGATTTTTAATATTCTAATTTCTAGCTAATTTCTGTACCACAAATGAATTTCACATTAAATAACATTCCGTTCATACCACTTTAGACCACTCTAGTGACTGTGTTGAAAGTTCCTTGTAGTGACATCGTGAACCGTGTAGTTTTCGTTGCATATCAAACACTGGCCGACCCGTATTCAAATACATTAACCGGGGGGTCCAGAAAGGTATGCTGTAGTCGAAAATGTCGTAAACTCAGCGAAGAACTGGCGAAACTCGCCTATACATTATTATAAATCTTAACTTTTTAATAAAAGCTATAACAGATGTATTCTACCAGCTTACAGCTAACCACTAGAAAAGTTTTTTATTATATCTTTTAGCAAAATATTGCATTGTAGGAAAATCATTCTTTTTTTTTTTTATTTGTGTGCCTACATACTACCAAACCATCTGTATTAAACCTTTTGTGAATGTAGAAATAGCATAAATTAGTTATTAGGTACTATCATGTTATCCTAACATTATCAAACTTACGCCTCTACTAAAAATATGCATCATCACAACAACCACATATAATAGCCTTTTTATTAAGCTCTTAATGTTTCTTGACCAGGTGGTTCTAAGATCAATAACCAGAAATAACACCAAACTATCGCCGCCAATCTTTGAGTATTAAACCAACCGGAGACGCCGCGTTCCCCTCTGCCAAAAAAAAGTGTCGGTCAACGATCATACCTCTTATATACCACTAGTTTTTTTGAGTTCACGGAGTGCTCGTATTGGTGAATGTATTTGTGTGCATCTAGTTCAAGCTAGTGTTTAATTGTTTTGTCAATAAATGCGTTTGTTTTAACATTATTTGTGTGCGTTTCCGAAATTGGCAGACTTTTTTGCAAAGTTACTAGTGCGCGTAACGTCTCCTGTTGGTTTAATACTCAAAACCGCCAATAAGATCACCCATTGTACTTTTTTAAATCATTCTGTAACTTGTTGCATATTTTTATTGGTGTACAATTAGGCGTTGTTACTTAATTACTATCGAAGCGATTCGAAAACGTAAGACAACCTCGCTGAAGACCACTGACCACCAAAACTAGCTTACAAAGTTATGATTAGCTTCTGCCGGGTACCTATGCTAACAACTTAGCATGCATCCCAATAAGTCAGCTTTGTTTTCGTATCAGGACATTGTGATTATTCACATAATTTACATAGAATATAATTTACATGCAGTATAGGTCCCTTTGATTTTACAAAAAAATAACTGACTAACTTTTTGTATCAAATTTCTGTAGTTTCGAGTTTCAATACTTTCAAATAGCAGTGATTGCTCCACATGAAGATAATCAGTGAAGCTCGGGTTCAAATTCTGGCATGTACCAATGAGTTTTTCAAAACTTACCTGCATATTGATCACTAGCTCGACGGTGAATGAAAACATCGTAAGCAAACCTGCAGTTCTCAGAATTAATTCTGAGGCATGTGTAACAGACCCGGTCCAGCGATGGGCTCTCCACCTATCACGTTTAGGGGTCAGGCAATGTCATTTACCAATGATTAAAAAAAACTTCGACAGGGTGACGATAATCACTTTCCATCAGTTGACCCATCTAATCGTTTGCCCCTCTATAAAAAAAAAAAAAAATCTCACGCCTTTCATCCCCGAGGGGGTAGGCAGAGGTATTCCATTACTGGATATACCCACATTTCACGAGATATATTTGACCCCTAAAACGTGATAGGTGGTGAGCCCATCGCCGGACCGGGTCTATTTACACATGTCTCAGAATTAATTCTGAGACCTGCGGGCTTCCTCACGATGTTTTCCTTCCCCGTCGAGCTAGTGATAAATATGTACGTAAGTTTTGAAAAACTCATTGGTACATGCCAGGATTCGAACCCGAGCTTCACTGATTTTCGGCCGGCTCTTTAACCGTCAGGGCTATCACTGCTCTTAGTACAGTAAAATAATAGATATTACACTAATATTAATCCTTGGAAGAAAGTTTATCAGCGCAGCACTCTCGAGAGACGTCCAATCCTCAAGAATTATAACAACTAGCCAACTCATATCCGGGGCTTAGAGAGCTGGGGAGCGGACACGGTCATGAGAGGCAGCGATATCGGGTAACAGCATTATTTCAAAACAAGTTTTTTTTCACCTATCATGTTTAGGGGTCCCACCTGTCATTGATGTACGTACGCGGCGATAGAAATCAAAATTGAAAAGTTCACCAGTATTTAATTTCAATTTGTCCCAAGCTGGGACAACTACTGCACTATAAAAAAACGCGTTTCAAAATCTAATAAATTTTGATTTATTTAGTTTAGTATTTTCTGTAGGTACAAAAAGTACACTTACAAATGTCAAATTTGTTTCTTGTTTGGAGACGAAGAACTTCTTTATTTTTTACTAGCTATTCCGCGCGGTTTCACCCACGTAGTTCACGTTCCCGTGAGAATACGGTATCAAATATAGCCTATGTCACTAGCTGACAATGTAGCTTACCATTGGTGAAAGAATTTTTTAAATCGGGCCAGTAGTTTCGGAGCCTATTCAATACAAAAAAATAAACAAATAATATTAGTATAGATATAAATTACATACATACATACATATGCTCACGCCTTTTTCCCGAAGGGGTAGGTAGATATAAATTATTTGTCGTTATATCGGCTATAGTACTTGTAATGCAGATTCTGCCTTTTTGTTTAACTGTATTACGGTTTATGAGTTACAGCCTACTGACACACAGATAGGGAAGGCTTATAATAGAGTCCCGTTGTCACACTATGGAGTACCATAAAAAGATGTTATTAATATATTATATATATTATTATTATTAATAATAATTTATATTATTAATAATAAATAATATCGTTTATTCATAAGCCAAAATTACATTGGTTTTAGTATAGTAATACATAATGATTGTGGTAGTACAACAAGGCTTGTTATTTAATTATACAGTTAAAATTTCCCCTGGCTTTCGAGCAAGGAAACCCCTGTGTTGCGAAAGCCAGTGGTACCATGTTGCGGCGATTATTCAAGCTCAGATGAGAGTCTTTACTCAAAATATCATAATATCAACTAGTTAATACGATTCAAGGGATTATACAACGCGTAACAGAAAAAGCGCAATTCCTCATGATACAATCGAACTTTAGCTGTGTCTAACCAATGTTCTTAAATATCGATTAATAATACCACGATTTCCATAGAAAGCACTGAATTCAGCTACGCTAATTCATTTTTAGGAAAAATTTAACACATATTAAAAATAGCTGAAATCGAATAAGTAGTCGATACTTTTTTTTTTATTAATATTTCTTTTACAAATAATAATACAATTTTAGATGACACTCGCCAAACTACAATGCAGTTTGTCGGCGAGAATACAAATACTGAACAAACTAATTTCACGAATTGCGCTTATTCTGTTACTTAATGTATAATGCACAGTGTAGCGTGAGAGTGTGTAGATGTTGAGTTTAACAGTGTGTGTATAAATTAATAGTAAAACTCTTGAGAAAGCAACAATTAATTAAGTCGCTTCCGCTTATCGCTTCCGCTTTTCACGTTACCCTATCCCGAACGCTACAATGGAAGCCAGGTACTTTGTTACACTTCCCGGGAACTTATAACTGACGATTTGGGGTAAAAATGATTGAGTTATTGTACTTTTATTGAACTTCGGGATACGTATTGTACAAAATAGTTTTATCGAGGTCGGGTAAAGCCGTGTTCAATGTTAGATATTCAAATAAATTTTATGTTTAAAAAAAAGAAAAAAATCTCACGCATTTTATCCCCGAGGGGGCAGACAGAGGTATTCCATTACTAGAAATACCCACATTTCACGAGAATATTCGACCCCTAAACGTGTAGGTGGTGAGAACATCGCCTGGGTCTGTTACACATGCCTCAGAATTGATTCTGGGACCTATAATATATTATTATAAATATTTTTCCATTTATATTATTCCACTGGAGTAATGTGCCCACATCATCATGAACAACCCGTAAAATCCCACTGCTGAGCTAAGGGTCTTTACTCACACACGGAAGTATGGGTCATATCTCCCACGCGAGCCCACCACCGTAGATTGGGAGATGGTGTTAGGCTAGTGGCCACCTAACTGTCAGAATTTTTCAAGCCACCCAAAGGTATCTGACTTGGCTTAACGTCTTCTATTGGACGTGAACACAAGAAAAACCGGAACCAATTTATTTTTGTGGGACACAATTTTGTTTCAAACTAGGCAGTAAAGTAAACCGTACTATTATTGCTCTTTATTTAAGAAATTTGGTTAGGCAAACCTAAAGTATGAATGCATCATATTTTTTATATATTAATATACTAATTGGGGTGTATGAGGAATTGCGCTTATTCTGTGACGCGTTGTATTCCTAAGTACAACCGTAAAACATTAACTTCCTTCAGATGCAGCCGGATAAAACCAGCATTAACTTAGTCGAGTTAAAGGCGGAATAGAAAACACGCTACCAATTTGATACAAATAAAAGCCAAAAACGCATGGAGCGTATTTCATCGGCCGTGGGAAGACAGTCGTGAATGAAGAATTACAAGACCTTTAGAGGACACGACACGGACACGACACGACTATCGCTTCCAGACCCGCCTAGTCTGTCGCTGTGATATTATTTATTTAATGTTTATTTGAGAAGCAAACATTTATAATTAATTACGAATACAACCAGTAAACTTTCCACTATTATACTATACGTAGAGTGAAGGGAAATACTAAGTATACAAAGTAGAAAACAAAAGGTTAAATTGGAATTTTATTAAGATAAAACGTGACCCTCCGCCCGTCAAGTTTAGGGGTATTATGCACGCACGACAAAGCATGAATCTTGTCACGTTCCGCCTGAGGCAAGCGCGCAAGCGAGAGCGCGTAACAACCGATAGAGAGGCACGATCTTCATCATGGTTTCTTGTGACGCACGTAAAATTATCGTCCGTAAACCAACTTTACAGACAACAATTGTTTTTTAAGTGTTTCTTTCCAGGTAGAATACTTCTGCCTGCCCTCTCGGAGATATTTGCATATGTTTATTTATTTTCATTTTCTAGGAAACAGAGGAAATAAAAAAATCGTATATTGAAAATACTTTACGCACAACATTAGGGAGATTAAAATTGTTTTTTCGCTGACGAGACGTTTCGTTTCTTGATAACGGTATTGCTTCTCCAGTTATTGTGTTTGTTTCTCACAAAATAACGTTCCAATTTGTTTGGGGAATATTGCTTAGGTAGCATTATTTTCTCGCTAACCTAAGTATTTTACAGGCGTCGAAATTACATTATTTATTCAGTGTTATCAAAAGGGGAAGGAACGAATAACAGAGTACTAGCTACATTATTACTACTACTTTATATAAAAACCCTTTCCCGTAGGAATATGGTAATAAAATAAATACATATAAAATGATAAACTGACTGACTGATTGGTGATGTATCAACGCACAGCCTAAACGGCTGGGTCTAGAGACTTGAAATTTCGCTACAGCGTAGGCATCCACTAAGAAACAATTTTGGAAAATTTAACTCCTGAGGGGGTGAAATAATAAATATATGTTACTCAGGGATAATCTAGCTTTCCATTGGTGAAAGAATTTTTAAAATCGGTCCTGTAGTTTTTTAGTTTATGCGTAAAAAAATACAGAAATACAATCTTTCCTCATTATAATATTAGTAAAGTATAAATATAGAAGTATAGATTGTTGCATGTGTTTTCCTTATATAAAAACCAGACTGTAACAGCCAGTTACAAAAAATTACTATACAAAAAGTTTTTATTAATATATTATTATTATTAAGAAGATTGAAATTAAAAGAGGTATATTTCCTCCGTTTCCAAAAAATCGAATACTAAGGGATTATGAAAAATTAATGACCAAAATGGGAAAAACAGGTACTTTCGCCTTTGAAGTTTCTCCGAAAAATTAGATTTATTAGGTTTAAGATAGGTACGTTAAGACGTACACAGAATTTTTTTATTTTAAACTAACTCCGTATAATAAGTAGCACAAAGAAGAAAAATATTTTGTTTCTTAAGCTAGATTCATAATTCTCATTACCTCAATAAAAACATCACTTTTACATAGTTTTTCATGTTGATAGAATTGCACCCGTGTTTAAAAAAATTAAAAGTAGTGTTCGATACCAAGCGGTAAGACTGTTTAATTGTTTACCTAAAGAACTTAAAGTGATTGACGATCATAAAAAAATTAAGACAGATGTCATAGAAAAGAAAAAAGCCCGCGTTAACATACATACATTCGCCACAACCACCACCTCTTAGGAAACTATCATAGTTCGAACATTACTCAGATTCGTACCGCGACCTCTTAGAACAATCTTGTTTCATTTCTACAAAGTGATGTAAAAGAACGAATGATTGTCGCATAAATGTCTATTCCATAACGAGATAGCTCATTTTCAAATACCGTGATCACTTTTGCACAGTGTTCCTAAACAATCTGAAAGAATTAAAGTTCTTTGATTGGACACGAAACAATATTGAAACAAGCTTACTTTATAAGGACGTCATGGTATGAAGATAGCAATACTAAAACAATACTGTTGACATGACAACGTCTTATAATTCGATGGAGCCGGCTGCACGCACGAAAAAACATGACGTCATGCGGCGTTACCTCGCTCTGAGGCGTTCCATTTAAGGTTTGAAGTGCAAGCGAGAGCGCGCAACGAGCGACAAAGAGGCTCAATCCATTCCATCAGTATTTTCTTATGACGTTGTCACGTTTAATGGGCCATTTATACGAGGCCATTCCACTAAGACAATCCACTAAGACTGCATACAAAAAAAACGTGAGGACAATCCATTCCATTGTCCTGACGTTTTTTTTGTATGCAGCAGATTGCCCTCGTGTAAATGGCCCGTAACTATCGTGAGTAAACTGACTTTACAGACAACCGATTTTTTTTAAACTTGTTTTAACCTCAAGACCAAGCATCACAGACACAATAGATTTTTAATTGTGTCTCGGTTCCAATTGGAACCCTCGGTTCTTTACAGAGAGATGGTGGTACGGGCCCAGGTGACAAATGGCTTTCAGCGATCACCCCATAAAAGTGTCTGGTATCTGCGCAATATTTACGGGCACTAAACCGACGTCCAAGGATCGGGATGAAAACAGTATAAATCTTATTGCCAATAAGGGGCCTATAATGTCGCTGCTTCCTACGGGGAATCAAGAAAAAACATTTTCAGATACAAATCACCGGCGCTTTGTTAAATATAGGGATGGGGGTGTTATCGATATTGAAAAGTTAAATAAAAAAAATGCAAAAAAAAACAAATGGATTTTTGTAAGTGTAAATTAATTACACTCTCAATTTATTTTCAATACAGTGAAATCAAAGTCAAAGTCATGTTTTATTCAAAGTAGGGACTTGTAAGTCCACTTATTGTAACGCTTTTATGTAATCTATGTACTATGTATTATTTTTTTTATATATTCATAGAAAACGGTTTATGTATATAAGTATCTACCTTAATCCATTGGTAATTTAGTGCACCACCTACCTTCATCTGTTTATCTCAGTTACATCCATCCTAAGGTTGTCTGGAAGAAATCGCTTGAAGCGATAAGACCACCCATTGTACTTTTTTATTAATGTGTCACTTGTTGCATATTTTTATTGGTGTACATTAAAGAGTTGTTATATATTGAACGACATTTCAACTATACCGCTTCAGCATGAAAATTTCTGCTTAGCCTGATGGTTGACTGGTAGATAATTAGGCATTAAGTTCGCCATGTGTACATTTTCTTGGTACAGTCAAGAGCAAGTCAAGCTTTACACTACCAGTTTAAGCTGAGCTCCGATTTATACTGCAATCCATAGAATACAGGGCCGGGTCAAAGTAAAATGTGTCAAGCTCTACGTGCTCTTGACTGAACAAGAAGTTAAATAAATAAAATAAAAAACACACAATATCCTTTCCGATACCATATTATCGACATCACCCCATCTCTACCAGGTAGACGCCTTGAGCTGACGAGGCGCGTAGATCGCCAAATTGCCATCTATTTATTATCGAGTCATTCGAGTTGTGTCGACATGTGTACGGCTTACGGGAACACTATACGAATACTGATACGGCACGGGTATTTTGCTTAATATCAGTTAGACTGTTTAGCTGAGAGGAGATGGGTGTAGTGAGTAGTGAGCAGTGATAGCCTTGGTTAAGGACCCCGCATCACATGATGATAATCAGTGAGGCTCGGGTTCAAATGCTGGCATGTACCAATGAGTTTATCAAAACTTACGTACAGTCAACAAAGTTGTTAGGGTTACATGGCCAGTAACTAAGAATTCATTTTTCTGGGGAAGTCATAAATAAATCTTATTGATTAATGTTTATTTCGAAAGGTATCTTTGATGCCTATAATTTACCAAAAAAATACTATAAATACATTTAAGGCTTTAAGAGAAAAGTGAATCTTAATTTTTGGAAATGTAACACTAACAACTTTGTTGACTGTACATATTCATAACTAGCTCGACGGTGAAGGGACACATCGTGAGGAAGCCCGCAGGTATCAGAATTAATTCTGAGGCATGTGGAACAGACCCAATCCGGCGATGGGCTCACCACCTATCACCTTTAGGAGGGGTCAAATATATTCTCGTGAAAAGTGGGTATTTGGGAAATGGAATACCTCTGCCTACCCCCTCGGATATAAAAGGCGTGAGATTATATATTTATACTAGCAGCGCCCCGCGGTTTCACCCGCGTAGTTTCTGTTCCCATGGGAATAAGGGGTTAAAATATAACCTATGTGTTATTCTGATGTATAAACTATATAACTGTAAAGTTTCGTCAAAATCCATTCAGTAGTTTTTGCGTGAAAGAGGAACAAACATCCATACATCCATACAAACTTTTGCGTTTATAATATTAGTAGGATGAAGTGACTAGAATGGGATTCAGAATGATAAAAGGAAGCTATGTTAGTACAGTGAAGAGCACATGAAACACTTGTAGTGCGAGTCTGATCTCTAAAGCGATTGTAATAAGAACGATACAAAGTCCAATGTGTCAAGCTCTACCTGCTCTTGACTGTACCAGTGAAAGAGAAGTAAGGATAAAAGATATTATATCTTTGGGGCCAACAATGGGGGCGATTCTGAACTTTACACCGACTAAACTTATTTTGGTTTAGTCCTGTCTTTGTCCTACCTCAAAAAAAGAAAAGGGATAGAAGATATCCTACTGATTATAGATTATAGTACTTCCAGAGGCTGTATTTTAGTCGTGACTTCTTTACTTATGCACTAAACACGTTATGAAATTCCTTTTTGATTTGGCAGGATTAAATATCACTCGTCTCTTTTCTTTTCTAGGAGAAAGAAAATGACAGGAGTAAACTAAAATAATTTTAGTAGCTGTAAAGCAGAATCAGCACCATGATTCCCAATGGCCATCTATAACTAGCTGTTCCGTGCGAGTTAGCCCGCTGTCCCGTTCCCGTGAGAAAATTATAGCCCATGTTACTCATAGAAAAGTAAGCTCTCCATTAGTGAAAGCCAATATTATAAATTCAATAGAAAACATTTTTAAGGGCGGTAGTTTGGTCTGCCAAAATAGTTTCATTTATGTGACAAATATGTCTCAAAAACCGAGTGAAACAAAGTCTCAAAGTCACTCTCCATCCCAATCTTTTTCTTACAAACTCTATTAGGAATACGTAAAAAGGAAAGAACCAATTAATTTCAGTTCCTCGACTTTTCACAGAATCCTTTTTATGTTTACAATGAATACTGCGATCCCGCAATGAAGTCCTCAGAGGTACAACGGTCCGCACTTACTGCCACCGGGGTTCCGTACGACATGAATTATTTACTTCGGCCCCAAAGACAACTTGGCAATGCGTAGACGCTGTCAGAATCAAAATCGGCGGACCGAAACTAAAGCTGTGCAGCTCAAAACAAAACATAGACGTAAAGTACACCCACTCATATAAAGTCTAGCCAAAGTCATTTTTCTTCTAGTTAAAAAGAATTACACTTAGAAACGTCAATAGTCTAATAACAAGGTACTCTAAACTCGTTCACGGAGGTTGGGAGAATGTTAAGTCAGTTGCTGGTTCCAAATACAGTCATCCGAGAAGAATCAGCAACAAACTTAAAGGCTGTACTAGTAGGGCTTCTTCAAACCGTGTTTTGTCGTCAAACATTGTGCAAATGACATCGCATTACCGGTTAAGCAACCATTTGCACACATAAATTATTATCTTATGTCTGCACGTGAAATTCTGATGCTTAACTGACTATACCTGTAAACTGTGACGCTTAAACATCTCTGCCTCTGCGTTGGTTTTTAGCCAAGTTCTTCTTTCGTTCTATGTGAAACTACAGTAAATATTTTTAGCTTATATATTTACTGTGGTGAAACCAAGGCTTAGACAAGATCAGTAAGTTGGCGTAGTATTATAGTCTATAAACAGTTTTTGCACGCCTATGGTTAAGTTTAAGTTCGATAGGAAATTGTCTATATTTAGTGGAATAAAAGGGGTACAGATCGCGTTATGATTGGATTTTTGACAGCGCGACGGCGATTTTGTAGCATGGTTCTGTGACAGCGTGTGTTCAATTTATATAAGTTTTTGCCTAGCAAAGTTAGATGATACAAAAGTCAGTGAATCGTTATTTATTGCCTAAGTGATACCTGATTGGCTGTTTATGCTTTAAGCAACTGTGGAGCTTAAGCTTCGTAGACGCCTTCATTATGCAGTGGCTACGTCTTGCGTCGTTATCTGTGTTCGACTCTAAGTGTTTTTAAATTGTAGTCTTTTGCTTTGTTATATTTGAGTCTGGGTTTTAACGAGATTTTTTACATTATTTTACGTAAGCCTCTTGTTAATAATTGTTATTATCGCTGCAAAGGTTTATGAATAAAATACCGTTAATAATAAGTCATATTCTGGATTCTTTTTGCGACATTGCCTAGTGACAGACTCAAAGAACTCGATAAAAACCGGCCAAGTGCGAGTCGGACTCGCGCACTAAGGGTTCCGCACCAAATGGAAGGTAAATTGTGGTTTACGATTTATGACGTATTAAAAAAAAACTACTTACTAGATCTCGTTCAAACCAATTTTCGGTGGAAGTTTGCGTGGTAATGTACATCATATATATTTTTTAATTTTATCATTCTAGAAGTTACACACATTTTAGCACTTTGGAAGTGTCTTCCGCGCAAACTATTCAGTTTAGAAAAATATATACAACATGTAACAGAATAAGCGCAATTCCTGAAATTAGTTTGTTCAGTATCGACTACATAATCAATTTGAGCTATTTTTAATAGGTATGTGTTAAATTTAAAAAAAAATCGTAGCTGAATTTAGTGCTTTCTATGGAAATCGTGCTATTATTAATCGATATTTAAGAAAATTGGTTAGACATAACTAAAGTTCGATTGCATCATATTTTTTTTATATTAATATACTAATTGGGGTGTATGACGAATTGCGCTTTTTGTTACGTGTATAATTATTAGAAACCTCAATATCATTTTTCAACATCTGTCCATAGATACCCCACGCGTATGGGTTTGATAAAAAAAAAGTTTCAGTTCTAAATATGAAGAACCCCGAAAATTTATTGTTTTATTTGTATTTTTGTATGAAAATCTTAATGCGGTTCACAGAATACATCTACTTACCAAGTTTCAACAGTATAGTTCTTATATTTTCGAAAAGAAGTGGCTGTGACATACGGACGGATAGACAGACAGATATGACGAATCCATTAGGGTTCCGTATTCTGCCTCATTTGTCTACGGAACCCTAAAAAAGAAGTTGCAATTTTTTTAAATCGTTCTAAAATACTTTTAGCTTCTTATGCAACATTACTTTTAGGCAATGTTGAAGCACTTGACCGAAAAGTTACTTAAGTAGGTATTGAATTGTATTTTTACTGTAAACTTTGTGTAAAGTACGTACTTATGTTTGATTTCTATATTTTTAGCAGAATAAATAAAACCTTTTTCAGTTTCTTGCTGTCTCAACAAGTTTGGGTCTGAAATGTATTCGAATACACTTAAACAGTATACATATTTACTTAGTGTATACTGGATGATTTTTTTTTAAATAGTGGCTCAAATTAGATGAAATTTGAAATATACTGTGTTTTTACAATGCCTGCTTGGTTACTGAAAATTCAGGATTCTAGTTTTAGCCACCACGATTTTATAGGGGGTCGAAAATGGCCTGAATTGCTTCGAGAAAAGGATAGTACGACCGTGCCGCTTTTTGGTCGACTTGGCGGGGACGTTTGACCCAGATGACGTTTAAGGTACCTATCTAGAGCCAAAGTTATACACGAGATTAATTGTTAAATATAGTCATGTTTAATGCAATTATATTATATAGCGGGTGCCCAGCGGCGTTGCCCGCGCGGATCCAGTTTATTCCTGTTCCCGTGGGAATTTCCAAAAATCCCTTTATAGTGGTTGCCTATGACATATATATAAGACACCTACATTACATACCATATTTCAAATAGCGGGTGCCCATAGCGACGTTGCCCGCGCGCATCCCGATTATTCCCGTTCCCGTGGGAATTTACGAATATCCCTTTATATGGGTTGGCTACGATGTATAAGACACCTTCACACCATATTTCAAGATTCTAGGTGTTATCGTTTCAGAGTAGTACGTATTTTTCTTTTTACCCAGTTTTTATATTTTCCCGTGGGAATGAGATATTTTTCTGGAATAAAAAGTACCCTAGATGTTGACCCGGGTACTCAGCTATCACCACACCAAATTTCATCAAAATCCGTCTAGTAGTTTTTGAGTGATGCGTGCACAACCAGACAGACAGACAGACAGACAGACAAAAATTCCAAAAATTGGTGTTTCGGTATCTATATCGATAACTATATACACTACCGTTAAAATTTTCAAAAAATATTTAATGTACAGACACGGCCCCGTTAGAGTTTTATTATATGAATAGAAAATTCTAGAAAACTACGCACACTACTATAATATGTAGCAGCTGGCGGTTGTAGGTAGACTGCGCATGAATGGAAGCTACGAGCTTGTATCTTTTTAAAAGGGTGTTATTTAAATGGTAAGCAGAGTATTCGTATTTTTGTAAGCAGAAAAATATAATCTGTAAGCAGAAATAGCTAATTGGTCAGCAACTCATGGCCAGCAAACATTACAAAACCTATCAGCAATTTATGTCATTCTGGATGGCTGTAATTATTTTTGAGCTGCAATGAGCTGCTACTGTTTAATAAAATTTTGGTAAGCACTCAGAGGGGAAGCCAAAAAATATTTTTTGAGCTTCTTATAAAAGTAGCAAAAACAATCTCAGCAAACTTGTCATGCGCAAAATGGGCGCATTCCTTACGTAGATTAGGAATGACTTTGGATTATGCAACTTTTATGATTATGATTATTATTACGCTTACAAGTAGTGGTGGTGGTGGTGGTAGTGTTGGTGGTGGTTGTGGTGATGGTGATGGTGGTAGTGGCAGTGGCTGTGGTAGTGGTGTTGGTGGTAGTGGTAGTGGGAGTGGGCGTGGGAGTTGGGAGTGGGAGTGGGGCGTAGGAGGGAGTAGGAGGTAGTAGGAGGGAGTAGGAGGTACTAGGAGATAGTAGGAAGTAGTAGGAGGTAGTCGGAGTTAGTATTAGTTAGTATGAGTTAGTAGGAGTTAGTAGGAGTTAGTAGGAGTTAGTAGGAGTTAGTAGGAGGTAGTAGGAGGTAGTAGGAGGTAGTAGGAGTTAGTAGGAGTTAGTATGAGTTAGTATGAGTTAGTATGAGTTAGTAGGAGTTAGTAGGAGTTAGTATGAGTTAGTAGGACGTAGTAGGAGTTAGTAGGAGTTAGTAGGAGTTAGTAGAATTAGTAGGAGTTAGTAGGAGTTAGTAGGAGGTAGTAGGAGTTAGTAGGATTTAGTAGGAGTACCTACCCCGTCCTACTCCCTCCTACTAACTCCTAGTAACTCTTACTAACTCCTACTAACTCCTACTAACTGCTACTAACTCATACTAACTCCTACTAACTCCTACTAACTCATACTAACTCCTACTAACTCATACTAACTCCTACTAACTCATACTAACTCCTACTAACTGCTACTAACTCATACTAACTCCTACTAACTCCTACTAACACATACTAACTCCTACTAACTCATACTAACTCCTACTAACTCCTACTAACTCCTACTAACTCATACTAACTCCTACTAACTCCTAGTACCTCCTACTAACTCCTAGTACCTCCTAATACCTCCTAGTAGCTCCTACTTCCTCCCACTAACTCCTACTAACTCCTACTACCTCTTACTAACTCCTACTACCTCTTACTAACTCCTACTACCTCTTACTAACTCCTACTACCTCCTACTAACTCATACTAACTCCTACTAACTCATACTAACTCATACTAACTCCTAGTACCTCCTACTACCTCCTACTTCCTCCCACTAACTCTCCTCCTACTAACTCCTACCTACTCCTACTACCTCCTACTAACCCCTAATACCTCTTACTAACTCCTACTACCTCCTACTAACTCCTAGTACCTCCTACTAACTCCTGGTACCTCCTACTAACTCCTGGTACCTCCTACTACCTCCTAGTACCTCCTACTTCCTCCCACTAACTCCTACTAACTCCTACTACCTCCTACTAACTCCTACTAACCCCTAATACCTCCTACTAACTCCTACTAACTCCTAGTACCTCCTACTACCTCCTAGTACCTCCTACTTCCTCTCACTAACTCCTACTAACTCGGGGTTAGGCGGGCGTAGGAGTTAGTAGGTGGGGGTAGGAGGCAGCAGGAGGGGGTAGGAGGTAGCAGGAGGGGGTAGTAGGAGGGTGTAGGAGGTGGTATGATGTTGTAGGAGGTGGTAAGAGTGTATAGGAGGCGGTAGGAGGGGGTAGTAGGCGGTAGGAGGGGGTAGTAAACGATAGGAGAGGGTAGGAGGGGTAGGGGGCGTAAGAGGGGGTGGGAGTGGGAGTAAGAGTGGGAGTGGGAGTAGCTATAGTATAATTATTCACGACATGTTTTCTCTGCTGTTCAATCATGAAGTCTTGCTGACCAAGTAGTTATTTTGCGGACCAAGTAACTATTTTGCGGACTGAATGTTTATTATGCAAACCCATGTTATTGTAAGCTGCCTATTTCTGATTTAATTTTTGACCATTATTAAAATTATTTGCCGAACAAGGATTGCTGCCTGATTTTTTTATTTGCGAACAAAATCTTTGTATGCCGACCAAATGATTTAAATGCAGATTTTTTGTGGCTAACCAAATTTTAAAATTGCGGACCATTTAATTACTTCTCTTTTTAAAATACTATTTCAAACATTTAAGTGTGTCATATTGACTACAATTGAGTGACGTATATTAGTTTAAGCAAGAAAAAAAATTAAGTAACAATGAAAAATGAATGAATTACCTATCACACCATATATTTTTTTCCAGACGGTAAAAAAAGTCACCCTATATACTGTTGGGGCAAACTCAAATATACACACACCGGCACAATTAGCGGAACAGAAAAAAAAAGGAGAAAAAAGAGGGAATTTAGAACAATGAATGTAATTTTTAAACAATATATTATTTAAAATGAAACAACAATTAAATTAACATGTTTTGACATTCATTTGTAACACCATACTTAAAATTTTATAAATATAAAAATTAAATTAAACAAAATGCATTTTTCTTCGATTTTTAATTATAGAGAAACAGCAGAAAATTCAAGATTTTCCAAAGTTTAACAACAATTTCAATGACTGTTCAATATCGAGTGTTTCCTCCTCGTGCTCTGATGAGGGTTTCCATCCGTCTGGGCATGCTGCGGATGATGTTATCAATGGTTTCTTGGGGCAACCTCTGCCATTCTTCAAGTAATGCGTTTCGCAACTCGTTGAGATTATTGGGAGGGGGCATTCTTGACTTTACACTCCTCTTTAGCAAGTCCCAGACGTGTTCTATAGGGTTCATATCGGGGGACCGTGCTGGCCACTCCATCACCGTTATACCAACATGGTTTAGGTATGTCTGTACTGTGCGAGCACTGTGAGCCCGAGCATTATCCTGCATTAGAATGAAGTTGTTACCAATAAAGGGGGCAAATGGCACAACATGTTCTTCTAAAATCTCCCTGATATACCGATCAGCATTCAGATTCCCGCCATCGACCACTACTAACTCCGTACGAGCTCCTAAACATATTCCTCCCCAGACCATAATTGAACCGCCGCCATATGCAACTGTATTTTCAAAATTAGACTGGATATACCGTTCTCCTTTGCGTCTCCATACTCGCTGCCTTCCATCAATTTGATTTAACATAACTCTGCATTCATCAGTAAAAAGAACCTGTCCCCAGTCGTCGAAGTCCCAATCACGATGTTCACGACCAAAGTGTAGACGGTTTGTGCGATGATGTCTCTCAAGTTTTGGGGCTTTGGCGGGCACATACGAGCCTATACCCACTTCTTCGAATCTTCTACGAACTGTCCGCTCACTCATCCTTACTGCTCGTACCTCTTCCAGTAAATTTCGAGCCTGCACCGCCGTTAGTCTCGTGTTCCGTCGGACTTGAAGTTGGAGAAAACGGTCATCCCTCCTTGAAGTACACCTTTTCCGGCCTTGTCCTCTCCTTCTCACTAGAGCATTCGTCAATCTGTATCGTTGGATGCTACGATAAATCGTTGATAACGATCGACGAAGGCTTCTGGCAATCGATCTGTAGGTTTGACCATTTCTCCTCATTTGATCTGCCCTAATGATTTCTGATGGCGTTAAATCAGGCATAATTAGATGCTCGTAAATTATCAATATGCGAAAAAACTCAAAAGCCTCAAAAACTGCAATTCAAAGCTTTTCAAATGGAATTCACGAACCTTCTAAAAACGGACAAGCGGTGGAAAAAATGAATCAATGAAAATTAAAACAAAAGAATGAAAAAAAGGGCAGTCGCTTAGTATTCCATTTTTAAATTAAAACCCAAATTTAAAAAAAGCTTGTTTAGCCGGCCAGTAACACGCAAAAATGCGTAAATACTCCCTTTTTTTTCTGTTCCGCTAATTGTGCCGGTGTGTGTATTACTCCTAAACGAGCGTTCTAGATGAAACTTGAATCAAGATACAGTAATAACTCTTAGTAGTCGAATTTGTTTCGGGGAATTCCTGAAAATTATCCGCATGGGAACAATTTCAGTCAACAAGTAGCCGCTAGGTGATAAGTATCATAAATTTCAGTAGTTAGATGTTTTGTGTGTTCATTTACTTGGAGTTGGGCTGAGGCAAAGATAACAAGACAGTAGGTAGGTGTAATATTGCAGAGAAATTGTGAAAAATTAATAAACAATCTCACGCCTTTTAATAATAATAATAATTCATTTATTTAACGACCAACAAAGGATCACAAAAATATAGGTTAGTAATCTTAGCACTATGAACTTATTCTAAATGTTAGTAACAGAGTTTACATTAGATTTATAGTAGACTGGTTTGGTTACCGCCACATGTACGCTACAACAATGATTCATGTAGCAGCAATCAAACCTGTCCGCTTTCATGCACAGGATGTTGTTGGCGCTGCCGCGCACTCTGCGCACCAGGGACGCGCACCTTTTACGCATAGTAGCATAAAAACAGTCTACTCACGCCTCTGCAAAACATGCCCGAGGCACTGCAGTGGCGCGGCAAGCCCATCAACATACGAAATGCGTTATTATATTGGACGCGAAGGGCGTTGTAAGTTTTTTGAGTATAGTTGGCCCACAGACTGCACGCATAAAAAGATGTACAAAATGCTCTAAAAAGTGTAATTTTAACATTTCTGGAGCTGCGCGCGAACCTGCGGGCCACCATATTTGCTCTAACTGACAACGCCCTTCGCTCCCTCTCAATATCCTCATCATCTTTGAGGTCAGCGGTAATGATATGTCCCAAATATTTAAATTGATGCACTTTTATCCCCGAGGCAGAGGTATTCCATTTCTGGATATACCCATTTATCACGAGATATTCGTTGGACCCCTAAACGTGATAGGTGGTGAGCCCATTGCCGGACCGGGTCTTTTACACATGTCTCAGAATTAATTCTGATACCTGCGGGCTACCTCACGATGTTTCCCTTCACTATCGAGCTAGTGATAAATATGTACGTAAGTTTTTGATAAACTCATTAATACATGTCAGGATTTAAACCCGAGCCTCACTGATTATCATCATGTGAAGCGGGCTCTTTAATCGTAAGGCTATCACTGCTCTATAAGATATAAGGTACAAGATACATTATACTTGACTAGCTTTTACCCGCGGCTTCGCTCGCTCACGTTTATTTCACTTTAGGGGTTGAATTTTGCAAAATCCTTTCTTAGTGGATCCCTACACTGTATAAGCTATCTATGTGCAGAATTTCAAATCTCTGGACCCAGCGGTTTAGGCTGTGCGTTGATACATCACCAATAAGTCAGTCAGTTTATCATTTTATATTTATAGATTATTTTAGTTCTCATGACCTCAATTTCACGGAGGTCTAAATTTAAGAGGACCTAATAAACTTGGGCACTTTAGAATACTAGAATAGGTCTGCTAAGTGAGATGCTCTTTGGAGTGCCCTCAGGAGTCAAAGAGACAAAAATGGCCCCACCTAGCGTACTCTCCGCCTTTTGTGCTGACGCGCTGCGCCAAGGAGGGTTAGCAGAAATGTATTTCATTTTCTTTTTAATAATGTTTAAAATAAATAGCAGTTATAGACCTAGTTGAAAGTAAGATGTTTCCTATCTTTGTGATGCCTCTTACTTAGTTAACATTTTTTTTTGTCAAATTTCAATAATTCTATATTCCAAGCGATTATATTATTACTGAAGAAAAGCTATGTTACAGCTTGACCTCTAAATTACGTCACAATTCCGGATGCAAGTAAAAGTGATATTTTAATTGACATTTTCACAGTTGCATTACTGTCAAATTCAGCTGGAGCGGGAATTACGTCATTTAGAAATGTAGTGGTAAGAAAGATTTCTTACCATTTTTTTCTTTACATACCAAAGGGGTTGGAACATATCTCGAAGTCAAGTCGAATATCTAGCTTAAAACAGCAGTCTAGGAGATTTTACCAAATAAGAAAGTATGTTTGTAATGACGTGTTCTATCGATACGCAAAGCCTTAAGAAAAAAAAAACAGTATCCCAGGCTTTATATAAAAATGTTAAAACCCCTTTACCATCTTTAAATTTACCTCTTAACCTGCTGACCGTACCTGCCAACAAAGGGGCAATGTCGATACAGTGTCGGATGCACAAATATTTGTTCGTTAACGCCCTGCTCCGGTCAGTCGCTGTTTGGACAACCTGTGCGGTGGACTGTACTCAACGTCGACTTTGAGTCAGAAGCTCAATAATGTTTTGGCTGCAGAAATGCCTGCGTAAGGCGACAAACGTTGCAGTAAAACAATTTACTGTTTCAGAAAACTAACTTTAGCGTATTCATCATTAGCTCGACGGTGAAGGAAAACATCGTGAGAAAACCCGCAGGTCCCATAATTAATTCTGAGACATGTGCAACAGACCGGGTCCGGCGATGGGCTCACCTCCTATCACGTGTATTTCCAGAAATGGATTACCTCTGCCAGCTGCCCAGCTGCTGACATATACAGCTGACGCCGTTCTTCCTACAGGGTTAGACAGAGACGATGAATCACCACTTTGGTCGATCTCTGCACACTTCTTTCGCTTCCTTTACATCCATGCAGGCTCTTTTATTCTTCTCACTCCGGACCCCAGCTTTAGGACGTCACTTATTTGATCCGTGAACGTCCGTGGGCGTCCCCTTTCCTTGCATCCTTCAACATACGCACCATAAATCTCTTTATCTAGAAAAGAAATTCACAGAAAGTATATAAATTCTATATTGTACACCATATAAGCATGTGAATGTTATTAATGATGGCGGAAAATGCATGAATTTATAAACGGATTATAGCGAAATAGCTCTCTAGCGGTGCTGTGGCGACGCGGCTATTGTCAGCCAATTTCATTTAGAGTCTCTCCAGAAACAACTGAATATTTCGAAATTGTTTCTAAATTATTTGAAAGAAAATCATCATATTGAGATTATTTTATGTAAGTATTTTTGTATTTATGTTTATTACGATATATGGTATGTATTAGTTTATTTTATCAACATATACGTAAAAGAATAAGCGCAATTCCTCATATACCCCAATTAGTATATTAATTAATTAATTAAGATCAATAATAAGTAGTATTGTGTTATAAGTATTAGGATTTACCGTAATTTAGAATTTAACAAGATTTATGGTACCTAATATTAATCATAAAAGATTGATTTAACTTTTTTTTTGTCGTACCTATTAATATTGACACAAAATCCTCAATGATGTAGGGTGTCCAGCCTTTTTACTCAAATCTCAATCCAAACTAGCTGGTCTATCCGGCTATTAGGTTTGGCGACCTGCAGGCGTATTCACGGAGCTTCGATATTCGACTCGGAATCGGAAAATCTGTCGAATCCTCATGTCAAATATGACATCTGTGAATAGCCCATCTCGAAACCTTTCCACAGATTTTCCGATTCCGAGTCGAATATCGAAGCTCCGTGAATACCGCTGGTAACCCTAGGTCCGGCGATGGGTTACACCTCCATTCACTGGTGAAAGGTCGGTATTGCCAGGAATATCTCTGCTGACCCTTCTAGGGTGGTAAGCGTACCTACGTACGTATATATTTAATCTATACTTATAAAAATACCAGTTACTCACACATCCGAAACCTACGAAAATTTAGCATTTAGAAAATTTAAATCTGACAGATACATTCCTTAATAATATAATATAATCTCACGCCTTTTTATCCCCGAGGGGGTAGGCAGAGGTATTCCATTACTGGATATACCCACATTTCACGAGATATATTAGACCCCTAAACGTGATAGGTGGTGAGCCTATCGCCGGACCGGGTCTGTTTACACATGTCTCAGAATTACTTTTGAGACCTGCAGGTTTCCTCACGATGTTTTCCTTCACCGTCGAGCTAGTGATAAATATGTAAAACTCTTTTTGAAAAACTCATTGGTACATGCCAGGATTTGAACCCGAGCCTCACTGATTTTCGGCCGGCTCTTTAACCGTCCGGGCTATCACTGCTCTTGTACATTCCTTTTACAGCATAAACAACTGCCCCCCTAGCCAAGTGGCATTGCACAATCTAATCGAATGTTCTTTTTGATTGACATTAGCGTTAGCGCTCGTTGGCAAGTGCTTATTTCAATCCCATACCTGTCAATCTAAAAGAAGATTCGATTAGATTGTACAATGCCACTTGGCTAGGGGGAGCTGATATGAAAGGATTTTATTAAATTCCCAAGGGAACGGGAAAAAGTGACTCCTCTAGACTCTTGCTCCACATATGTAATGGGGCCCGTTTATACCTCAAAAGTGGGCTATTACTGCTCCAAAATGTAAGATGTTCAAATCCGCCTATTTCGTACTTCGCTATAATAATGTTATAAACAATTTTCGAGTGCAAAATTGCTTTAAACGGTCTCTAAATTGGATGTGAATTCTCTAAGATACAGGCTTATTTTCCCCTTAAACAATACACCGTGGTATTCAAGGATTATTATTTAACTAACTTTTGCCTGCGACTTACTTCGCGTTCCTGGTGCAAACAAAAATCCTACTAAGTATAATAAGAATTACTTATTACTAAAACTTTAGTGCACCACCTACCTTCATCTGTTTATCTCAGTTACATCCATCCTAAAGTTGTCTGGAACAAATCGCTTAAAGCGATAAGACCGCCCATTGTACTTTTTTATTTATGTGTCACTTGTTGCATATTTTTATTTGTGTACATTAAAGAGTTGTTACTTACTTATAGGTAAATGGTGACACAATTGACCCACGGTTATATAGTCCGAAACTGGGCAGGGGGCCAATTCTACTAAATGTCAACGGTCTTAATTGGATGACTATGACATATCAATGGTCAGACAATGGTGTTATTTTGACACTTTTCAGAGCAAATAACACCATCGACTGACCATGTCATTGTCATTGTCATCCAACTCATGTCAGACACAAATGTTGGCCCCCAGCTGAAATTGGTCCTGCTTAGAAGGCAGGGTCAATACTAACTGAGCCAACGGGCCTGTCAAAAATAATTAAACTTTTTTAAACAAGCTTTTGCAAGCCCTTTCATTCGATCCCCATATTGTATAGGGGTGCATTAAAAATTACGAGTCCGCCATCTTGGGTGTTCCGCCACGTTGGATTTAGAATGATGTCACACAGCTAACTATGCATTGTCATCCAAACTAAACTTCTATACAAAATTTCAGCTCAATCGGTCGAAGACATCTGCTGTAAAATTGAGTTGCAAGATTCCACCCGAACAAAAATGCTTATATTGCAAGTTAAAAGCTTGTTATAAATGCGGAGTGTGTTTGTTGGTTTAGTGGACGCAGAAAGAGCAGTGATAGCCTTACGGCTTAAGAGCCTGATGACATGATGATAATCAGTGAGGCTCGGGTTCGAATCCTAGCAAGTACCAATGAGTTTTTCACAAACTTACGTACCTACATATTCATCACTAGCTCGACGGTGAAGGAAAACATCGTGAGGAAACCCGCAGGTCCCAGAATTATTTCTGAGGCATGTGTAACAGATCCGGATCACCACCTATCACGTTTAGGGGTCCAATATATCTCGTGAAAAGTGGGTATATCCAGAAATGGAATACCTCTTCCTGCCCCCTCGGGGATAAAAGGCGTGAGATTTTTTATTTTATTTTTTATTTTATAATTAGAAGAAGTGACACAGATGTTTTAGGGAATTATATTAATTTCCATCATAATGTGAGGCACCTTCCACTGGTATGTACACGTCCAGTGCACGGTGTAGACATGAACAATGTAGACAAAACGCTACTGTGAAGTGGGGACTCACACCAGAAAATGGCTTTAATCAGAATTACAGCTCGCAGAGCAAAATCTAATTTCGGATACGCGCAGAGCGACTTCCACAAAATGCGGTTTGCCGAGCCAACGGGTAGGGGTGGGGTGATGTGGATGCGTCGATATCGATATGGCTTAATTAATACTGCATCGTACTCCGGCGTGATGTAGAGCTGCGGTTGTACTTGTAAGCAGTGCTAGATAAGACATGCTAGCAGCACAGCAGTAAGCAGAAACTGCTACCTGCCCCGCGCCTTTGCCCCAAAAACCTACAAATTAAAAAAACTATAAGCTACAATTTCATACAAATTTAAAAAATATATTCAAATATAAAACATGTCTGCCATAGAAAACCTTCAGAACTAACTCAACTAAATAATTCATTTACAATCTCTTTTGTGCATTTTTGTTAGGTACTTTAAATGTATTGTTGCTTAGCCGCTGACAATAAACATAAACACCAAAGTCTGAGTTTATACCAAACTAGCTGTTCCGGCGATTAAGTCCCGTTCACGTCGAAAAATTACTGCCCATGTTACTCCTAGAAAAGTAATCTTTCTATTGGTCAAATAATTTTTAACATCAGTCTAGTAGTTTCGGACCTATTCAATACAAACAAACAAACAAAAAATATAATCTTTCCTCTTTATAATTTTATTGTAGAAAGGGGAAAAGAAAACTTTTATGAATAATATAAACTCAACTTTTATCCGCGAGGCAGAGATATTCCATTTCTGGATCTACCCACTTTTCACGAGATATTCTTTAAATAATATAATTCTTATATTTTAAAATCATTATCGATATTGTTCTCTGCACATCACTATTATCAATGTAAAGAGACCGGTGCGCTTACATCTCGCCCAAGCGTCGGTTAGGAATTTGACTTGTACTAAACCTAATATTACGCCTTGAAAGCAGCTCCGATCATATTAGGGTTTGGACACACGAGCTTTTATATATAAGAATTTTACCTGGCTTTATTTTAACTAAGTATTTTTAATTAGGTAGTTTGTTCAGTATCGACTGCTTCATTGATTTCAGCTATTTTTAATACGTGTTAAATTTTTCCCAAAAATGGAATATCCATGGAAATCGTGCTATTACCTATTGATCGTTATTTAAGAAAATTGGTTAGACACAACTAAAGTTCGATTGCATCATATTTTTTTTATATTAATATTACTAATTGGGGTGTATGAAGAATTGCGCTTTTTCTGTTACGCGTTGTATACGGGTTCCTTTTGAGGTGCGGAATCCTATAAAAAATCAAGTTCTATAGTCTGAGTATGACAAGTCCCAAAATCATTGCAATGTAACTACAATTTTGTTTGACGAAGAAAATATAGTATTTCCAATTAACATTACATGTAACTACAAAAGAAATTTAATAAAACATTGCCGGATTTATTTTGTTATTTTATCATAATGTATTCATCCAGAATTCTTCATCCCATCTTACAAAAAACATTGTAGATCTTTTTAACCCTTTCCAGCAGTTGTAACGTAGAGATTGCTTGCTCAGTGAGTAGGCAGTAGGCATTTAGTAAGCGCCAGCGCGCAACTGAACTCGCCAGCCAAGCCACCGGGCTCGTGCATTTTGTAGGTATTTCAACATAGTGACTTTAGAAATAATTTTATCAAGTCAAACTCTGCAAATTTGTTTAGAAATATTTAGTATCTTTAGCTTAGTACAAAAAACAAATGGCAGACATCAATAGTTCAGTCATGACATAGAAAAAACAAAGTAAAAAGGGGTAACTTCGTGACTTTTTATATCGAGTGAAGTTCATCAGATCGCGTAACCGAATGCGACTTTGACTAGACTATGTCCTTAAGTTATATACAGGCTGACTTTTTTTACCGTCTGGAAAAAAATGTGGTGTTATAGGTAAGTATAATAGATTCATTTGGCAATGTTACATAAAAGTTTTTTTTTTTTCTCAAAAATTTTTTTTCTTGCTTTAACTAATATACATTACTGAATTGTAGTAAATAATACACACTGAAATATTTGAAATAGTATTTTAAAAAGAAACAGGCTCGTAGCTACCATTTATGCGCAATCTACCTACACCCGCCAGCTGCGCGTAGTACTGTGCGTAGTTTTCTAGATTTTGTAAATTGCATTAAACATGACTATATTTAACAATTAATCTCGTGTATAACTTCGGCTCTAGATACCTTATACGTCATATTTTTTTCCAGACGGTAAAAAAAAATCATCCAGTATATCTTTTTTTCAGAACTTTAAATACTATTTTCTGTGTCTCAGATGATTTTAAAAATCACTAAAATCGGTCTCCGCTCGCCCACCCAGCCTTAAATATTACTTTTTCTTTTGACAACTCGTCTTCAAATTCCGTCTAAGCGGACCCTTAACCCAATAACCTCCCGACTGGGGAGCTTTGGGAGAACAGGGGTAAGTTAGACCAGTCGTTGGTCAAACACTCACTAATACTGCTAATTTGTCTTTCAGGGTCAAAATACCCGGTTTTCCCCACCCTGGGGATCGAACGTACAGTCTCTGTCCACTATCTATACATATAATAAAACTAACTGTCCACAGTCTGTATATAGAATATATTTAATACTCACGGTAATTCCCGTTCCCGTGGGAATACGCGGATAAAATATATCCTATGTTACTCAGGGATATTTAGCTTTCCATCGGTCCTTTAGTTTTTGAGTTCATTCGTAACAAACATACAAAATAAAAATAAAAATAAAAAATCTTTCCTCTTTATAATATTAGCATAGATAGTTTAGTAGAAGTGTAGATATAGATAAACTGTAGATTAGGTAAGGGGTCCTTATTGCAGCAATAGAAGCGAAATCAATTTTATTATTTTTAGTTATTTTTGTGTCTGACTGCGTCAAAATGGATGCAGTTTTCACAGTATTGCTGCTGGTCTAACTTAAAATCTGGTATACGTGTGTCATATTGATCCGCCGAGAAGCCAAGTCATGTACGAGTATACTCGTACATACAGACTGTTTTTTTCTTGTTATCTATTTTAGAGCAGTGATAGCCCGGACGGTTAAAGAGCCGGTCGAAAATCAGTGAGGCTCGGGTTCGAATCCTGGCATGTACCAATGAGTTTTTCAAAAACTTACGTACATATTTATCACTAGCTCGACGGTGAAGGAAAACATCGTGAGGAAACCCGCAGGTCTCAGAATTAATTCTGAGACATGTGTAAATAGACCCGGTCCGGCGATGGGCTCACCACCTATCACCTTTAGGGGTCCAATGTATCTCGTGAAATGTGGGTATATCCAGTAATGGAATACCTCTGCCTACCCCCTCGGGGATGAAAGGCGTGAGATTATTATTATAATTTTTTTTATCTATTTAAATATAACATAGACCTCTAAAGAATAAAAAACTGACTTCAACTTATATGGTTTTCTCATGAATGCCTTTGTCAGAACTGGACCAAGCACCAGCTTCAAATAAAAAAAGAATCACCCAGTCGAAAGTTCTAAGGTAACAAACACAGTCGAATAGAGAACCTCCTCCTTCTTTGAAGTTTGTTGAAAAGAAGAACCTGACTGAATGGTTGATTTGAGTTATTGTATTTTTTTTTTTATTTGTTTCCGCACATATTTGTCCCCTGACATGGTGGTCAGGGTCCTTTTTATGGTCGGTTTTTTATTCTGTTAGTGTAACAAAGAAAGAAAGAGTTATTGTATTGTATTTATTTACAAAGAAAATATAAATTTATTTACAATATTTATACATAAAAAACGTCCTCCAAAGAGGAACCATGTGGGACAGTGCCCAGATAACTAAACCACCTACATTCATCTATTTATCTCAGTGACATCCATCCTAAGGTTGTCTGGAAGAAATCGCTTAAAGCGATAAGACCGCCCATTGTAATTTTTTTGTATCACTGTGTCACTTGTTGCATATTTTTTATTGGTGCAGTACAATAAGAGTTGTTACATACTTGCACTTAGGCCTAAGAGCATGAAATTTTGCACAAAGGTTCCTCAAGTGTCGTAAAAGAGAAGGATTTTTTTCGAAATTCCCATAGGAACGGGCGTAAACAGGATCCGCAAGGGCAAACCCGCTGTTCACCCGCTAGTTTCGTGTAAACTTCTTTGTCGTTTGACAAAATTGAATTATACCGTCCCGTGTAACAATATTAAAATTTGTGGTATTTCAAATGGTAGTGTATAACTAAATCTCTTCTCTGTGTCTACTTTGCTGGTAATTTACTGAAGCCAGTAGAGGGGATTCCCTAGGGAATGGTCAGTTTCTATATGGAAACAGTCCGTCTAAATCAAAATGTTTATATTCAATGCAGTTTTTGCATTGAATATAAACACAATATGTGTCACTAGCTCAACGGTGAAGGAAAACATCGTGAGGAAACCCACAGGTCCAAGAATTAATTTTGAGACATGTGTAAAAGACCCGCAGACGTATTCACGGAGACTCGATACCGTTTCCGTCGAATCTATCGACTTCGGAAACTTTATTCTAGAGACGTTTCTGACAGCCATGGAAAATTTTCCGAATCCTTATGTCACATATGACATTAGTTTTCGACACCAACATCAGCCCATCTCGAATGTTTTCGATACCAACATCAGCCCATCTCGAAAGTGTTCGACAGATTTTCCGATATCGAATATCGAAGCTCCCTGAATACGCCTGCCGGTCCGGCGATGGACTCACCGCCTATGCCGTTTAGGGGTCCAAAGAAAATCTCGTGAAAAGTGGGTATGTCCAGAAATGAAATACCTACCTCTGCCTACCCCCCACGGAGATAAAAGAAATTAGTTTTTTTTTTAAGTCCACTTATTGAAAGTCATTGCAACTCCACCGCTTCGGTATAGTTAAGCAGAAGCGGATCAAGAAATTCCCAATATTATTTTAAACCATATATACATAAACTAGCGACCCACCCCGGCTTCGCACGGGTGCAATGATAACACTAAAACCTTCCTCTTGAATCACTCTATCTATTAAAAAAACATAGTTTTAAAGATTTAAGCATACATAGAGAAATAGGTTGTGATAGTGATATAAACTACAAGTCACATGTCATGGTATGCTTCATTTTTAATAAGTAGTTATTGTATTGTAAACCATACAATAACTACTTATTAAAATTGTATTATAATTGTAGCTTGTAAACCATACCTACTAGTAAGACATGAGATTAAAAAGAGCTGCCCTTGAGTTTCTTGCTAGTTCTTCTCTTCCACCTACAGTTGAGTTTCATGGTAACGGACATTCCCGCACGTATCTATATATGTATATGTACGTCAAAATTATGGTTAGGGCTAGGCTATTGTAGGAACTAGGGTTGTAGGTAATACAGTAGCTTTTCCCTTACCGTTCATGTACAGTCGGCTAGCTATGACAGCACAGAACACTACTCAACAGTAACATTAACTTTGAATGAGTAAAGAAGATGATAATGATTTTATTTGGACATTAACACGACACAACTATACACAAACACATAAAAATAGCTAGTTGACTCTACATTATGGTTGCTGTTGTTTACATTAAGCCAATCTTCATGGACGAGTTTAGAATGCCTTGACTTTTCTAAGTGTAATTTTCACTTACCTACGGAAATAAATACATTTTCGTTTTCTCGTACTACTTAACGAGCGCATTTCCACTGAATTTATTCAACTTTCACGCTTTTAAAACAACACTCTCAGTTAATACCTCTAGCAATTCTCAAAAAACATTTCTACATGTCTCGTACTTATTTCACCTGAACAAAGACAACACAATGAAACTATTTAAACGAGTTCCCTTTTTATATCCCGGAGTCCGGACTTTGTGGACACTAAACCCCGGGACTCCGTGTCGGGATTACGGCAGCCATCTTGGTTTTATGCACCCACAGCTTTTAATTTCTCTAAATAGAGCTTTTGTTGGAAAACGCAGACAGGTTAACTGTAAAAGTCAAAAGGGTATTGAGGTTCATAGTGAAAAACAAAATGGCGTATTTTTTACATACCTTTGTAACTACCAGACGTTTGTCTGTCTTTAAATAGTGTTTTATTATACTGTTTTATTACCTATATGATAGCATAATTTATGCTAATAAATAAAAAATATATAATATATATATTAAAAAAAACTCCACCTATTATCCCCGAGGGGGTAGGCAGGGGTATACCATTTCTGGAAATATAAAATTTTCACGAGAATATTCTACCCCTGAACGTGATGTGTGGTGAGCCTATCGCTGGACCGGGTCTGTTGCTTCCTCAGAATTAATTCTGGGACCTAATTCCTCACAATGTTTTCTTTCATCGTCGAGCTAGTGATAAATATGTATGTACTTAGTTTTGATAATACTCATTGGTACTTAGGTACATGACATGTGTGAAGCAGGCTCTTTAGCCGTAAGGGTATCACTGCTCTCATTTTACATTTAATTTCATTTCATATTTCATTACATTTAATTTTCATTTCATTTCATTTTCATTTCATTTCATTTTCATTAATTTGTCACACGCCTGCACTCGCCTTTACGTTATTTATTTTAACACGAATTTCCTCTCCATCACCTCGTCAGGGCTGCTGACACAGAAATAAATTAAGTGGAACGCACTCAGAGTCTCGGGCCATTAGCTCAATCAGCCCGGGGCAGTCCGGCCTTTTTTAAGTTTATTTATTTTTTCCTGAACTAGGAAGATTTAAATTATACAAGTAGCATATCTGAACGGATAGATGTGGATGAGGTGCGTGAGGTATGCCAGGATCGTAGCAGGTGGCGGGCTGTTGTCTCTGCCTACCCCTTCGAGAAAAAGGCGTGAGCTTATGTATGTAGCGTATCTATATTGTAAGTAGATATATCAAATATATAATCTCTCAATGAGTTTTTCAAAACTTACGTACATATTTATCACTAGCTCGTCGGTGAAGGTGAAAACGTCGTGAGGAAACCCGCAGGTCCCAGAAGTGTGAAAGACTAGGTCCAGCGATGGGCTCACCACCTATCACGTTTAGGGGTCCAAAGAACATCTTTTGAAAATTAGGTATACCTATCCAGAAACGGAATACCTCTGCTTACAATTTCGGAATAAAAGACGTAAGATTTCTTTTTAATCTCTCATCTCCAAGTGGGTTAGCAGAGGTATTCGATTTATGGAAATACCCTCGTTTCACCACTATAAATTCTTTGTACCCCTAAACATGATAGGTGGTAAACCCCATTGCCGGACCGAGTCACATTGATTCTGGGACCAGGTTTCCTCACGATGTTTTCCTTCACCGTCGAGCAAGTGATAAATATGCACGTGAGTAGTTGAAAAACTCTTTGGTATCTGCCCTCGCGAGGATTCAAACCCGAGCCTCACGAATGACTCTCTCGGGAACAATAGAACAATGTATTTGTAGGCCTTGTAGATACCTTAAAATAAATAACTATATACTGTTACTCAGTGATAATGTAAGCTACATTATCACTAAAAATCCATTAGTCAAAGAATTTTTTAAAACGGCCCAGTAGTTTTTGAATTTATTCGTTACAAACATTCAAAAATACAAATATTTCCTCTTTATAATATTAGCGTAGATTGTGTAGATAAATCAACACATTGAAACAGCATTTTATATAAAAAACGAGACATACTAAAACACTTCAACGGAAAAACTAACTGCAAGCTCCTCCATCCCCCATATTGAATTTACTGTGACGTCATAATATCACTTATAGCGTCACAACTTGGATCAATACCAATAGCACCTCGTTTACTCCTACAGCGTAACAAGTTGCTTCAATACATCTACAGTATACATACCAATCGTATACATCTTACTAATATTATGAATGCGAAATTATGGATGGATGTATGGATGTCTGGATGGATGTTTGTTCCTCTTTCACGCAAAAACTACTGAATGGATTTTGACTACATCAGAATAACACATCAGCTATATTTTATCCCCTTACTACCACGGGAACGGGAACTACACGGGTGAAACCGCGGGGCGCTGCTAGTACATGCATGATTGCCACTTGATTTTAAAACAATAGTCAAGCAAAAATTACAGGCTACTTAGTAGATCAACATGCATGGGATTAACTTACTCGATGCTATAAAAAGCTATTAATTATAATTATTGTTATAATCCATATTTATTAGTAAGACATGAGATTAAAAAGAGCTGCCCTTGAGTTTCTTGCTGTCACTTCTCGGGGTACTGCATTTGGAACCAGCAAATCGTCGGTGGAGATGGGCTGCTGTTTACATTTAGACAATCTTCATGGACGAGTTTAGAGTGCCTTGTTATTAGACTATTGACTTTTCTAAGTGTATTTTCCATACCCACAGATAATAAATGAGTTTGAGTTTAATCTCACGCCTATTTCCCATTGGGGTAGGCAAAGACAATAGACTGCCACTTGCTACGAACCTGGCAGATCTCTCTTGCTTCATCCACATCCATCAAACGACTCATGCATGCTCGTCGGTTTCTGGTACCTACTCTTTATCTGACTTTTCTTTACCTAGGCATACATCGCCGATCTGGTCGATGTAAGCCTAGATCGTTGCTCTGCCGACTCTCCCATTCCAATTACCAATCGTAATTCCTAAATATTATAAAACTGTAACAAGACCGTGTCTATACATTCACCGGTAGTGTAGATAGTTATAGATGTAGATATCCAAACACCAATTTTTGTCATATTTGGGCTGTCTTTGTTTGCGCACGCATCCCGCAAAGACTAACTGACGGATTTCGATGAAGTTTGTTGTGGTGATAGTTAAGTAGCCGCGTCAACATCTGGGGTACTTTTACCCCGGGAAAATGTCTCATTTATATATATATATATATATAATCTCACGCCTTTTTATCCCCGAGGGGGTAGGCAGAGGTATTCCATTACTGGATATACCCACATTTCACGAGATATATTGGACCCCTAAACGTGATAGGTGGTGAGCCTATCGCCGGACCGGGTCTGTTTACACATGTCTCAGAATTAATTCTGAGACCTGCGGGTTTCCTCACGATGTTTTCCTTCACCGTCGAGCTAGTGATAAATATGTACGTAAGTTTTTGAAAAACTCATTGGTACATGCCAGGATTCGAACCCGAGCCTCACTGATTTTCGGCCGGCTCTTTAACCGTCCGGGCTATCACTGCTCTCAAATCAAAATGTCTCATTTCCACGAGAAAATTAAAAAAACTGGTTACAAAGAGAAATACGTCACGACAGACAGCGATGGCTTAGAAGTAGGGTCCTGTTGGCACCCATTGGGTACGGATCCCTATAAATCCCGTCACAAATTAACCAGTAGCTATCTAACTGACAGTTAAGCGTCAGTTAATTTAACCTCGTCATTTAATCCGGTTAATAGAATTAAAGTTACCTAACAAATTACGCACATTAGCCGGTAAGTCGACCGAAATGGGACAGTTCCAGTTTTGCTAATGCCTTTTTTTGGGGTTCCGTAATAAATTTAAATACATAAATAAATCTTTTGTGAAAGCCCTGTTGGTAGTGAGATTGCTACATGCGTCAAGGCCATGTAATATCATAGAACTCATAAGAGTAAAAAAAGCGAGCAAAAAAAAAACCAGTGATAGCCTTACGTTTAAAGAGCTTGCTTCACATATAATCAGTAAGGCTCAGGTTCCGGAATCTGGCATGTACTAATGACTTTTTCAAAACTTACATACATATTTATCACTAGCTCGATGGTGAAGGAAAACATTGTGAGGAAACCCGCGGGTCCCAGAATTGATTCTGAGGCGTGTGTAACAGCCCCCTGATCTTGCAATTGACTCGGCAGAAACTAAAGAATATATTGGTGAAATGAAGGTGTTTCCAGAAATGGAATACCTTTGCCAACATCTTGGGGTTAAAAAGTAATTAGATCCGAAACCGCTGCTTGTATTCTACACTATGTTAAAATTATTTTAAGAAACCTCCAGGTCTGTTGTCATACCTAACTTATTCTTTTACATGTTTGTATACGACTGTATGAGTTCTAAATAAATAAAATATAATAAAAATAAAAAGGCGTAAGTTTTTTTAAGTATACAAAACCCGTCTCTGAAACTGCGGCTCGCACCTCAAACTTCACCTTTTCCCTGCTTCCCTGATTGATGTCACCCTTTATTATCTCTTTCTTTTATAACATAAAATATGGTATTAAAAGATAATATCTTTTCTTTCTACTATTGTCCCTTTGGCAATAGGATTGGTCATAAATTGTGGATGAATGTCGTCGAATGTCGTTGCCAAAAATTAATGTGGAGCCAATTTCTATTATTCGCTGTGATCGTTTTTAATTCCGAGGAATATTTTGTCTGAGTTCCACATTTTTATAAAAAGAAACGAAAAATATGCACTCGCCTTTACCCTTAAGGGGTTCGGCTGATATATTCCAATCCTGGAAATACCAGAGAGCATATTCTGTGGTGCACTAAACGTGCTAGGTCCGGGTCCGTGTACGAACGTGATAGTTGCGGGTTTTCTGAAAATTTCATTCTTAACCGACGAGGTAATTTATATCTATACTAATATTATAAGGAGGAAACAAGCGGGAAAGATTTCTATTTTTGTATGTTTGTTACGAATAAACTCAAAGACCACTGGACCGATTTTAAAAATTATTTTACCATAGAAATCTAGAATATCCCTGAGTAACATAGGCTACTTATATTTTATTCCCGTATTACCACGGGAACGGGAAATACGCGGATGAAACCGCGCAGAACCGCTAGTTGTAAATATAGTAGGTACCGTAACTTTTGGAAAAACTCAGTGGTACAGTCAACAGCATATGAAGCTTTACAGTTGTAGTGCTAGTCTGACCTCTAAGGCGATTGTAATAAGAACGTTACAAAGTCCAAGTGTCACGCTGCTCTGTACATGGCCATGCCATTTCTCTTAATTTTGTACAAATATAGCGACATCTATTGGCTCTACATGGAACAAACAAACTCTATAGAGATAAAGCACGAGCGAGACGTCACAGGCCTAAACCGCGCTATTGAAATTTTCACAAGAGTTTGTATAAATACAACTGTCCAACATCAACCGTTGGACCTTGGCCCCAATTCCACTAAATGTCTACGGTTATAGTTGGATGATAATGACATGTCAATGGTCAGTCAATGGTGTTATTTGGCACTTTTAGTATTCAAATAACACCATTGACTGACCAAAGACATGTCATTGTCAGCAACTATTAAAAAAAAATCTCACGCCTTTTATCCCCGAGAGGGTAGGCAGAGGCATTCCATTACTGGATATACCCACATTTCACGAGATAAATTGGACCCCTAAACGTGATAGGTGGTGAGCCCATCGCCGGACCGGGTCTATTTACACATGTCTCAGAATTAATTCTGAGACCTGCGGGTTTCCTCACGATGTTTTCCTTCACCGTCGAGCTAGTGATAAATATGTACGTAAGTTTTTGAAAAACTCATTGGTACATGAAAGGATTCGAACCCGTTTATTTATTTATCAATAACAATATAAGTTTACAGAAAGCACCAAAACACAAGTACGAAATAGAACACAAATTACTTAATCAAAAAGTACGAATGTCAAACAAAAATTACAAAATTAAGTCAATCACAATGTCAGATTAAAATGACACTAGCAAAGACGTTTAAAGAAAAAGTTTCTAATGATTTTCTTCCAACCTCTTTCAGATTTGATTGGTTGCCATGTTGACCAATCAGTGACCGTTCTACATTTGGTATGAAATTCTGACGATTGATAAAAGTCCTTACAATTATAATGCAGCTACTGAAATTATAACCTTTTACAATAACCCTACGACATAAATATAATACCTACGTTCTTATATTTCAGACCCACTAATCTAGGTTAAGTGAAACTTAATTAAAACCACAACTTCATCCAAAGTTGGAGTCGGTATAGAGGAATTCCGTTAATTTCATATACCGATAATTCTAACTTGAAATTGTAAGTTAGTTTGAATATTATATAGGCCTTTAATATTTTGGGAGATAAACGCAAATAATTGATAAACTCAATTCACAGAATATTATTTAGTCCTAGACAAGGCAGAGCCTGTGCTATGGGTCTATTCAAAGAGATTTAAATATAATAGGACATAGAGAGGGCATCGGGAATATTTTCATACAAAACTTTGAAGCCTAAGCGTCATGTCCTTGTCATGTCAGTTAGTATGAACGCGAGCTGTCATTCGGTAGAAATTGTACTAGACTTATTCCACTTGGAATAACTTTATGACTTCAAATTTTCCTCGCTTTGTCCCCTCTATGCCTTATTATATTTTAATCTCTTTGGGTCTATGTCTGTCAATCTATCACAGGATATATCTTTTGTAATGTATAATATTAGTAGAGACTTGAAATTGAAATTGACACAATGTGTTATTATTACCTTTTTACGCTTTTATGCCTAAACCACTTATGCGATTATAAAAATTCCTTCACCAGTGATAAGCTACATTATCAGGAAGTAACACAGGCTATATTTTATTGCCGTATTCCCACGGGAACGGTAACTACGCGGGTGAAACCGCAGGGAGATTGATAGTAAGTAGTTAAAAATGAAAGGAAGCCCCATACAGAAACATATTTTTAGTTCTAGTCTCTCAGTTTCATCCATCCTTAGGTTGTCTGGAAGAGATCGCTAAAAAGCGATAAGACCGCCCATTGTACTTTAGTTAATGTTGGTATCTATATTGTGTTGTTTTCGGTGTACAATAAAGAGTTGTTGTATTGTATTGTATTTTTAGCGTGAGGTACGGAACCCTTAGCTAGCGGATCCTACTCGCACTTGGCCGGTTTTTTGCACCGGAATCGAACCCCACACTCACGTCTCGCGCCGAGCTATATTCGGGCAATAAACACTCAGATTTATGTATGCACAGTCGCGCAAAGTGCATATATTAAAGTGCTCCAGTTTGTATGCAGAGGTTGTTCCTGTGACGGCGTATTCTGGAAGTTCTGGATTTAGGAAGAGCAACTTTAGACGATTTACACACGAGATAAATTGGACCCCTAAACATGATAGGTGGTAAGCCCATCGCCGGACCGGGTCTATTTACACATGTCTCAGAATTAATTCTGGGTCCTGCAGGTTTCATCACGATGTTTTCCTCCACCGTCGAGCTATACATACGTACGTAAGTTTTGAAAAACAAATTGGTACATGCCAGGATTCGAACCCGTGTCGCACTGATTTTCATCATGTGAAGCAGGCTCTTTAACCGTAAGGCTATCACTGCTCTTAATACATACATACATACATATAATCACGCCTCTTTCCCGTAGGGGTAGGCAGAGACCACTTCTTTCCACTTGCTACGATCCTTACATACTTCTTTCGCTTCGTCCACTTTCATTATTCCTTTCATACATGCTCTTCGGCTTAGGGTACTCTTGACCTGGCCTTTTTTCAAGACGTCCCCAATTTGGTCTCGAAACGTCCGCCTAGGTCTACCCCTTTCCACACTTTCATTCACACTCGCTTTATACACTTTTTTCGTCAATCGTTCGTCATTCATTCTCTCGACATGGCCAAACCATCTCAGCATACCTTTCTCAATTTTTGTCACTACATCTTCTTTCAGACCACATCGTTTCCTTATCTCATTATTTCTTATCCTGTCACTTAGTTTAACTCCTATCATACTTCTTAACGTTCTCATCTCAACTGCATTTATTCTGCTTTCATGTTTCTTCTGCCATACCCAACTTTCACTTCCGTACATGAGTGTCGGAGCCAACACCCCCCTATGCACAGCCAAACGAGCCTTGTTAGACACCTTCCGGCTGCTCATAAAAGAGTGCAAAGCTCCATTCACCATGTTTCCTGCATTCACTCTTCTTTCAATATCACTCTCACACTTTCCATCTCTTGTAAACTTTGAACCCAGATACACAAACTCATTCACCTGTTCAATTTGTTCGTCTCCAATCACGATATTGCACTCTGTCACTGCCTCATCTCTTTCAAACACCATCGCTTTCGTCTTCTTTACATTCATCTTCATTCCCTTTCTAACAAAACATCCACTCATAGCAGTTACCATCTCCAGCAACTCCTCGGCCGAAGACGCAAGTAATACTTGGTCATCAGCATAGAGAAAACATTTGACGAGTAACTCATTCATTCTCAACCCACTTTCATTCTCTTTTAAATCTGTCAAGCAATTGTTCATGAACAGATTAAACAGCCACGGTGACGCTACACATCCCTGTCTAACACCTTTTTCGATATTAAACCATTCAGTGTATGCCCCGTTTATCCTCACACAAGCACTGGAATCCCTATAAAGAGATTGCAATGCTCGTATGAGGATACTGCTCACACCGTTCACGGACAATGCTGACCACAATTCATTCCTCACCACTCTATCATAGGCCTTTTCTAGATCCACGAACGCGCAATAGACCTTCTTGTTTTTAGCCAAAAACTTTTTGGCTATGCACCGCAAAGAAAGGACCTGATCCGTACATCCCATTTCCTTTCTAAATCCCGCTTGTGCATCCCATACTTTTTCGTCTGTTTCATTCACAACCCTTTCAATCAACACTTTCGCATACAATTTACCGACGACGCTGAGAAGGCTTATACCGCGGTAATTTATGCAGTCCTGCTATGACCCTTTTCCCTTATATAATGGCACGATTACAGCTTTGCACCAGTCTCCCGGTACTTGCCCATTTTGCCAGCATAAATTGAAAAGGCGGTACAGCTGGCTAGCCACTATGCCCTGTCCAGCCCTCAGCATCTCGACGGTAATCCTGTCATATCCTGCAGCCTTACCTAATCTCATACTTTTCAACGCTTTCACTATTTCATCCATGCTTATCTCACTTTCATCAACATTTATACCATTTTCCATGGAAGGTGCCGGATGTTGTACCTGCACCTCCTCTCTTTCAAACAAACTTTCAAAATACTCTTTACATCTCTTTAACACACATTCTTCTCCTTTTATAATGCTCCCATCTTGACTCCTGATTGTATTCAGCTCCGAGGTAGAAGTTTTTCCTCTGGCTGTTTTGATGGATTTCCAGAAAAACTTGATGTTTGACTGGAAATCTTCAGTGAGCCTCCTATCAAAATCATCCTTTCGTTTTTCTTTCTTTCTAGACACAACTTCTTTCGCTGCTGATTTCAATCTTTTATACTTCGTCCTTGCTTCCTTTATCTCGTCATCCGTTGCCTTTTGAAATTTTTGGTTAGCTTTTGTTGCTAACCAATCCAACCACGCTTTCTTCTTTTCTTGCACAGCCCTTTGTACATCTTTATCCATCCACACATTATCGTTCTTTCTTCCTTTCCTTCTTTTAGCTACTCCGCATACCTCAATAGAAACACTTACGACCCCTTTCTTAAATGTCTCCCACAAATCTTCAATCACACCTATCTCTTCTATGCCTTTAAAACTTTCTTTCAGTTTCTCTACATACTCGTCTTTCTTTTCTTTCTCTTATAGATTTTCCACTTTTACTCTGTCCAGAACACTCGTAGGCTCGGCCCCTCGGTGTCGCCACCGTTTAAAGAGGCCACTCATTCGGGCTATGACCAGGAAGTGGTCTGTGTCGATTCCTACTCCGCGGTATGCCCGAGTGTCTAGCACTTTCTTCCTCAGTCTTTCATCCACAATTACAAAATCAATCATACTTCTAGACTCACCCTGATCGCTTGTATACAAATGGATCTTTTTGTGGTCAAACATTGTGTTGGCCACGCAAAGATTCCATTCCAAGCATACTTCAAGCAGGCTTCTCCCATTGTCATTCACTCTCTCGTCCCCAAACGTACCCAGAACTCCTTCATACCCATCACGCTTCACTCCAACCCACCCATTAAAGTCCCCTAACATCACGATCCGTTCATTTTCTCCGCATTTATTCAAGACCTCTCTCATGCTATCCCAAAATTCCTCTCTCTCTTGTTGGGCTTTTAATGACCCACCTCCGCGCAGATCCGTCGGTGCATAGACCCCAAGGATAAACAAGCGAGTGAGTCCGACTTTTAACCTAATCCAGAGGAGTCTTGGGCTTACACATTCATGCTCCATCACACATTCAACCATTCGAGAGGACAGAATCACACCAACTCCCTGACAGCCTCGGCTGGTTTGGGGGACTCCCGACCAGTATGCCGTGTAGGGACCATGAACCGTGGTGTCACATCCCTTCCTCTTGGTTTCGTTCACGCACAGAATATCAATGCATCGTTCATCCATCATCTGACATACTTCATCTACCTTACCATCCATTCCTCCTCTTACATTCAACGTAGCGAAGCGGCTCTCCATGGGCCGCTTTTCACCCCCGCGAGAAACGAGACGTGATGGGTGGCGAACCACATCGCCGCCATTTTGGTTAATTAAATTATTTTTTAAATTATCCATTGCATTCCCACGAGTAGCGAGGGAAAGGTTTGTCCACCCCAGCAGAGCCCCGCATGCCAGGGTAAGGCTGGCCTAATTCTGGGTCGCCCGGTCCCAGGGCAGTGTGGCACGCTAACGACTAGGCTTACCCCTAGCCATGCATCCATCCGCGCGGCAGACGTTGGATTGGCGGAGAGGGTAGGAATAGGGAAAGGGAAGGATAGGTGGTGTGAAAAGGAAGTTAGAGTGGAAAATCGGATATGTAGGATATTACCGCCCAGTAGGGCAAGGGATAGGCCAGTAATAGCTAGGGAAGCCGGGGTCGCATACCCGTATACTATACCACAACTACCGGACAGGGAAGTTGGGATAAGTATCCCATGACTAAATGTTAATTAATAAATAATAATAATAATAATATAATATCACGCCTATCATCCTCGAGGGGGTAGGCAGAGGTATTCCATTACTGGATATACCCACATTTCACGAGACACATTGGACCCCTAAACGTGATAGGTGGTGAGCCCATCGCCGGACCGGGTCTATTTACACGTGTCTCAGAATTAATTCTAAGACCTGCGGGTTTCCTCACGATGTTTTCCCCCAACGCCGAGCTATACATACGTACGTAAGTTTTGAAAAACTAATTGGTACATGAGGATATGTTAGTCCTCGTAGCCAAATAAGTTTGGCGAAATAGTTAGGCCATGAGTCGAAAAAACCTGCTTATAAAGACTGATTGCAAGTGGCCAAATATTAGGAAAAAAAATGTACCAATAGAGAGCAATGATAGCCCAGTGGTTAAAGAGCTCGGTTTCGAATCCGAATTAGATTATTTAACCAGCCACATGGCTTCAGTTATTCAGAATAAGCGGCGGTGAAGGATTTGCGAGAGGTTTAAAGTTATTACTGGCCTTCGGAGGTGAGCTGCGCGAGTTTTAGTTCTGCACTAGCAACTGCCGACGTGTTTGCCTGAGTTTTATTATTAAAAAAGTGACATGAGTTATCAAGCTATAAAGCCTGGTTATATCTGGTGTACAATTTCTAGGCACTAAGTACATGCGCTGTCTTTTATCAATATACAGTTCTGATGTTGAATGTATTAATGTAATTGTAATTAGTCTCATAACAAGTATTTTAATGTAAAAAAAATTTTTTTTCACACTACACAATACATACACAATCTCACGCCTATTTCCCTAGGAGTAGGCAGAGACAATAGACTGCCACTTGCTACGAACCTGGCAGATCTCTCGTGCTTCATATACATCCATCAAACGACTCCACGCTCGTCGGTTTCGGGTAGGCACTCTTTAAACAAAACCATAATTAAACCATATATTATAACTTAAGTAAGGTATATGGTTGTGATATATAAAAAGCTCACGCCTTTTATCCCCGAGGGGGTAGGCCGATAGATTGTGATAGATATCAGTCGTATAAAGCTCTACTAATATTATAAATTTATGAGAATTTAACTCTGTCGTCTGTTTTCAGTGAACCAATCGTTATACGCTAGTTTTCTTAGAACCCAGACGAAGCAGCGAGAACAAGATATTATTCAATATTCATTTAATGTCGCACAGACAGACAACCCCACTGCTTCTTGATATGAGTACATAGTTGTATTTTATAACTTTTACGCCGGTTTTTGTTTTATAACACTCCAAATGTACGCTGAGAATTTTTAGGAGGATTTTAGTCCACAGCGAGAATTTTTCAGAGTTTTGAGATGAATTTGTCAGAAACATCTGTTAGGATTTGTTGGATGTTTTTATACAGTTCTTAAAACTAAAATGAGGAGAAAAATATTGTGTGTATAACGAAGTCGGTGTTTAACCGACTTCAAAAAAGGAGTAGTTTCTCAATTCATCACGTATTTTTTATGTTAATCTATGTCGGGTCTGTTGGCTCAGTTTGTAGTGACCCTGCCTTCTGAGTCGGAGGTCGCTGATTCGAACCTTGCTCGGGGCCAACATTTGTGTGCATGAACATGTCTGTTGGCTTCGTGTGTGGTCGTTTCATATTTATTTAAGTATGTATTTCTATCAGTTGTTTAGTACCCATAGTACAGGATCTGCCTAGTTTGGGACTAAATAGCCGTGTGTGAATTGTGTCCCACAATTTATTATTATTATTTCCCTAAAATTTGAAGCGATTTCGAAATCAGTCCAGTCAAGGGTAAGCCTTGACACGTTTAGGGGCCAAAAATATACTGATGAAAAGTGGGTATATCCAGCAATGGAATACTTCTGCGTACCCCTTTGGGGATACAGTACAATGCAATGACTCTTACTCACTAAAAAAAATATAGTATGGATATAAACATTAATTAAAAAGGTATAAAAGGCGTAAGCACATTTTAATTTGAATTAGGGAATTTTGATGTTTGAATTCTTCATCATCATCAACCCGTTACATCCCACTGCTGAGCTAAGGGTCTTTGCTCACACATGAGGAAGTATGTGCTATAATGTCCTGGAAGATGGTGTTAAATTTTTCAAGCCACCAAAGAGTATGCGTCAGTACGTTCTCTTCTTGAAGGTTTTACTTGATAAGTTTGAATTTTTATTTTACTGTATATTAGGTAAATCCAAAGACTTTTGGCAGGCTACGAGTGCCTATGTATCTGCCTCAAAGTAATAGAGTACTATTACTTATTCTGTGGTAATAGTAACCCAATATGTGTTACAAACGAAAATCTGTCGTCGCCCAGTTGTGTGCCCAGGATCGCACACTCCCCCCATAAAGTGGCTTAAAAATACCCGCGCCGTAAAAGACACAGCAGTTTAAGGGTTATACGTGATTCTGCATAACAACCTCGTGCAGGGTTAAATCGCTGGAAGTGCCACTTCTATGGATACCTACACTAATTATTACGGGCCTGTTGGCTCAGTTGGTAGTGACCCTGCCTTCTGAGTCGGAGGTCGGGTTCGATCCACACTCGGGGCCAACATTTGTGTGCATGAACATGTCTGTTGGCTTCGTGTCTGGTCGTTCAACATTTATTTAAGTATGTTGTTGTAGTACCCATAGTACAGGCCTTGCCTAGTTTGGGACTAAATGATTGTGTGTGAATTGTGTCCTACAATTTATTATTATTATAAAAATGTGTGGTTGTTATGTAATATCTTTGTTGACCTTGTTTTGAGTTCATAAAATCTCTTTTCATGTCAAAAAAAGTCAAAAGTCAAAAGTCAAAAATGTTTTATTCAAAATAGGAACTTACAAGTCCACTTATTGAACGTCATTTCAACTCCACCGCTTCAGCCTGTATGGTTGAGGAGAAGAAGCGGGCAAGAAACTCCTCAACACAATATTCTTATAGTCAATTGTTACTTAATAAATTGGGTTACATAGTTTCGTTAGTTTTTCGCTATCGTATTGCCCTGGACTGGAGGAAATCTGTTCCAAGCATCATTGTCATTTATATAATCGTCTAGTTTGTAATATGCCATTTTACAAAGTACATGTTTAACATGAGTTTTGAACACAGTTTCAGGCAATTTCAAAATTTGTTCTGGTATTTTATTATAAAAGCGTATGCAAAGCCCCACAAAGGAATTATTAATTTTACTTAATCGTGACTGAGGTTGCTCTAGTTTATTTTTATTCCTAAGATTACAATTATGCCTGTCACAGTTTTTAGTATACAGTAATATGTTTTTCCGTACATACATAATGTTTTCATAAATGTACTGACAAGGCATTGTTAAAATATTAATTTCTTTGAACAGTTCTCTTAAGGAATCACGACATCTTAACTTGTAAATGGCGCGTATAGCCCTTTTTTGTAAAATAAAAATAGATTCTGCATCAGAAGCTCTGCCCCACAGCAAGATGCCATAGGACATTATACTGTGAAAGTAGCTAAAATAAACGAGTCTTCAAATAAAAATCAGATGGCTTACTGATGTAGACACAGGTCTACATCAGTAAGCCATCTGATTTTTCTGACGGCATAAGCAGCTGAGCTCAGTCTGTTAGATAATGCAGAAATATGAGAATTCCATTGAAGTTTGGAGTCTATCGTTATCCCCAAAAAAACTGTATTATCAGCGAAATCTAATTTGTCATTGTTTAAAATTATCTCATTCTCTACTCGTCTAACATTAGGGAGTACAAACTTTACACATTTGGTCTTCTTAGCGTTGAGCACTAGATTGTTTGCAGTGAACCATGTGAGAATTTGTTGAAGAGTGTCATTTACCTCGTCGAGCTTCTGAGCTTGTCTATCTACTTTGAAAATCAGAGATGTATCATCAGCAAACAACACTATCTTTGACAAACTCTCTACCATGAATGGAAGATCATTTATATATACAAGGAAAAGAAAAGGACCAAGAATCGAACCTTGAGGCACCCCAATTTTTACGGGTGCGCCCTGTGATTTACAATCATTTATTTTTACTTTTTGTATCCTATTTTCGAGATAGGACTGTAAAATATCAAGCGCTTTACCGTTGACTCCATAATGATTTAATTTATATAGCAAGGTCTCATGATCTACGCAGTCAAATGCTTTTGATAGATCGCAAAGAACTCCAATTGCGTTTTGAGATTTCTCCCAGGCATTAAAAATATTCTTGAGTAATGCTATTCCAGCATCCGTGGTTGAACGACCTTTGGTGAAGCCAAATTGCTCGTTATGAAATAAGTTATTTAGATTGAAGTGTGAAATCATTTGATCAAGCAATAACCTTTCAAAAACTTTGCTAAGTACTGGTAAAACAGAAACAGGTCTATAATTTGAGGGGTCTTTTTTCTCTCCTGATTTAAAAAGAGGAATAACTTTACTATGTTTCATTAGATCAGGAAATAATCCTTTGTCAATACAATTGTTAAAGATATAAGCTAAATATGGTGCTACTAAGGTTATGATGAAGCTACATACCTTAACAGACATGCCCCATATATCTTCAGTACTTTTAAGTTTAAGTGCTCTAAAAGTTTTAATAACGGTATCCGGACTAGTGTGTCTAAATATAAGAGATTCGTTACAGCTATTTACATTTTTTCGTAGAAAAGTTATGGCAAGAGATGTGGATGAGTTCAGATGTTCTGTTGTTTTAATAGGTATATTAGTAAAAAAATGTTCAAATTCCCTAGCCACATCCTCACTCTTGGTAAATAGGCCGTGGCCCGTTTGAATAGCTAAGTCATGGTCACGTGGTTTCACTCGACCCGTTTCTCTGTTTATTACTTTCCAAACAGCCTTTATTGTGTTATCCGATTTTTTAATAGTATTACTTATGGACATTGCTTTAGCACAAGCACAAACCTTTTTGAATGTTTTAGAATAGTTTCTAACATATTTCACAAACTTTTCATCATGGGTATATGATCGCTTTTCATAAAATTCAAATAATTTGACCCTGCTTTTACGAACACCAATGGTAGCCCATTCGCTAAATTTAAATTTATTAGAAAGTATTTTATTTTTAAGTTCAAAATGTGAATCAAATTCCTCGGTTAAAACAGAAAAGAATTTCTTAAAATAACCGTGTGGATCAGAATCAACAGGATCGGGCAAAGGTAACTTACACTCTAGTGCTCTTTTATACTTCTCTATTTTACATACTGTGACAGGTCTTATCTGGATTTTTACTGATAAATCGCGATTGTCCACAGGGAGTAAAATACACTGACCGCTGTGATCGGATTTTACGCAACCTGGAGTGCGATTTTTGAATCTCACTGGTGATATCAAAATCACCGGTGACTAAAATTATCACCGATGACTTTTATGTCACCATTTTCCAAAAGCCGTATTTTTGAAAGTCACACGCTGTTTCGTCGTAATCACAAAATATCACAATCGAGCCCCGCTGCTAATTCTTCCGAAAAACATACTTCGGCACCTTTGGCAGATGTCACATACGTCAACTGTCAAAAACAATCGCATGGTGATTTCAATTACGAGTGGGTAGGGGCACTCGTAAATCGATATCATAGGTATGACAAATGTCAGTCACCGATGAGTTTTAAAAATACGAACTTTCGGAATTCACTTACATCGGTGAGAATTAGTCACTTGGTGAGATTCAAAAATTGACCCCCTGTTCGAAAAAAATGGTACTCAAGCCACTTCTAGTACGTACCCCTACTCTGCGTTGTATCGAATAAACAATAATTTAAATATTATCTCTGTTTACACGCTTCAGCGTTGCTAACGGCTCTTACACGGCCCTATGACTGTTACACACCCTCTTAGCTTCATCGTGTGCTTTTAGAAGCCCAATTTAAGTTAAGTTGTCAGAAGACGTTTAAAAGTACAAGAATAAGAAGCAATTATTTCCCTGTTACATTTATTTTGAAAACAAGCAGGAAATTCAATTAATTATTTTACAAAAGAAGTGTCTAGTCGTCCGCTAAATTTGTCGGACGAATAAAATTATTCATCCGCTAGACGGACTAATAATATTACATTTATTTATTAAATTTAAATTTCTTATATTTATTAGACGGGCCTGTTGGCTCAGTTGGTAGTTAGGTAAGTACTCTGCCTTCTGAGTCGGAGGTCGCGGGTTTGATCCCTGCTCTGGGCCAACATTTGTATGTATGAACATGTCATTAATATTTATTTCAGGGTGTTTATCAGTTGTCTAGTACCCAGCCATAGTACAGGCCATACCTAGTTTGGGACTAAATAACCGTGTGTGAATTGTATCTCACAAATTATTATTATTATTTATTTATCCAATAAATTTTGCAATTTGTAACGCTAAATTGTGTCAAAATAAACTACACATTTTTGACAGTGAAAAACTTCCTTCATACTGAAATTCTTTCACCATAAGAATGCTACATTATCCCTAAGTAACATAGGCGACATTTTATTCCCATTTTCCCATGGGAACCGCGTGGAACAGCTAGTTCATAATATTTATATAGGAAGGATATAGATTGTTATGATAAACATTTTAGATCAAAGTCTTAAAAGTTGAGAATCTTACATCCACTTAGCGTGTTTCCCACAATCCAACTCGTTACGGAAAACTTCCAGTAAAGACGACATGCCAAAATTAAAACAAAGATAATTAACCCTTCAGCTTCAAGAATTTATTACAAAACCCCAACTTTCGCTATCCCGAAATCACAGTGACGGGTTATTCCCGCTTGTCCTGAACTTTGGATATCTTAATAAATAAATAAAATCAATAAATAAATACACTTTGATCTGACGCTTAAGATCAAAGTTTTTGTATTATAACATAGAACTCTAAAGAGTGAAAAGCTGACTTCAACGAATAATACAAAAAAAAACAGTCGAAATAAGAACTTTACCTTTTTTGAAGTCGGTTAAAAGAGAATCATTAAAATCGGTTAGCGTGATATCGAGTTATTTGTAAATTTGTCGCGCACATACTTCATCCAAATATAAGACTTATAGGATTTTCTCATAGATGGAATAGTAAGAATTTGACGAAATTAAAATGGGATAAATCTGGAAGCACCAGCTTTCAAATAAAAAAAGAATCATCCAAATCGGTTCACCCAGTCGAAAGTTCTGAGGTAACAAACATAAAAAAAAAGATACAGACGAATTGATAAACTCCTCCTTTTTTAAGTCAGTGGAAAATATTTCCAATGGCAACTCTAAAAAGGCTCTTATATAGAAAAAGCTTTAAATGATAAGACTGGGCGTTGTACGTAATATGTCAAGCGTAGAAACAGCTAGACTTGTCTATTTCAGCTACTTCCACAGCTTAATGTCATATGGCATTCTACTGTGGGGGAATGCTGCTGATGTCCAGAGAATATTTATTTTGCAGAAACGAGCCATTCGTGCAATTTATAAAATAGGGTCTAGGATGTCTCTAAAGGAAAAATTCAAGGAAATTAATATACTGACACTGGCGTCACAGTATATTTACGAAAACGTATTGTATGTTAAAAAGAATATATCACTTTACAAAAAAAAATGTGACAGACATTGTATAAACACTAGAAATAAGAAAGAACTGGCTGCTTGTGTTAGTCGATTATCTAAAGTTACCAAATCATATAAGGGTCAATGTATACGCTTTTACAATAAGATTCCCATTGAATTACAAAATTTGCCTCTTGACAAATTTAAAATAATAGTTAAGCAAAAATTACATAAAAAAGGCTACTATAAAATTACAGACTACTTAGTAGACCAACATGCATGGGATTAACCGACTCGACGCTATGTAAGGCTATTAATTATAATTATTATTGTAAACGATATTTATTAGTAACACATGAGATTAAAAAGAGCTGCCCTTGAGTTTCTTGCTGGCTCTTCTCGGGGTACTGCATTCGGAACCAGCAGCTCGTCGGTGGAGATGGGCTGCTGTTTGCATTTAGCCAATCTTCATGGACGAGTTTAGAGTGCCTTGTTATTATAAAATATTGACGTTTCTAAGTGTATATTTTAATACCAATAGAAAATAAACGATTTTTGAATTTGAATTTGTACCTTTTTTAAAATAATTGTGTAACTTATTGTATATTTTTATTGACATACAATAAAGAGTTGTTACTTACTTATATTTAAAGGTCTTTATTTTCAAGTTTAATACCTTTGGTATTAGTTTTGTAAATATTATTTATTATTTTATAGATTCTATAATTTTATAGAATTCCCTCCATCTAGGTGATGTGTATTAAAACTGGATAAAACCAGAATAAACCAGTTCATACGATGAAAACATCTCGTAATTTCCGGTTTGGAAACAGGAAGCGAGTATTTCACAGACGGCTATTGATCCATCGGCTACTTTGTTTGTGATCGAACTAACCTCCTTTCATTGCTGTCGGTTGAGCTGCTCAATCATCGGTAAGGGTTCCGATCTCTTAATATTATATATAATTATGTTAAATGTACTCCAATTCTGGAAGTACCCACTATATCTTGAGTGTAAAAATACACTGGATCTGTCATAATCTGGATCCCTTAACGTGATAATAAAAATAATAATCTATTATTTACTTAGCTTGTTTTTGTTAAGAATACTTGTTCGCAAGTTATATTATACATCTATAATATTATAAAGAGGAAAGTTTGGTTTTTTGTATGTTTGTTAGGAATAAACTCAATAACTACAAGACCGATTTTAAAAATTATCTCACCATTCGAAAGCTAAGATATCCCTGATTAACATATGCTATATTTTATTTCCGTATTCCCACAGGAACGGGAACTACACTGGTGAAACCACTCAGAACCGCTATATACTAATGTGGGTGACCCAAATAAAGCCTATGCCCTAATAAGGCCTATTCCTTATATTTCCCGCTACACGATTTCAAATGGCCACCAACGTTTGTAGATGTATGCTTGTACATTAACTAACTCCCAAAAGCACAGCAAGATACCCGTGCCGCGAGTGTGATGGATTCTGTTGTCGAAAACAATAACGACGCGGAGCTCACGCTTGTTTTTATAAAATTCTGGTAGAGTAAACAGTAAGAATTTTTATTTTTATTTGTACACGGTGTGCTGTGTTTTGTCTATAGGATAATTATACGCGTAGTTAACTCCTCATTATACTTAATATAAGTATTGACAGCTTTTTGTGCTTATCAGGAAGTTAAATGTTTACTTGTTTTTATTAAGGCTTTATTAAGACACATGGTTCCCAATAAGGCCAAAGTGACATTTTAGTTATTTGTGTTCACAAAAGTGTGATTTTTGTTTCTAAAGCAATTTTGTTTCATTTATTACAAAGTTTAATCAATAAATACAAGTATTTAAAATTACCAGGGCATTGTTATTATAAACCCGCTAGTTAGATAATAACAAAATTAAGGTAGGCCTTATTTGGGTCACCTATCTTATAATATGGTAGATTATAGAGTCCTAGATTTTATTTATTTTAGAACGTATAATGTAACCTAAAGCCATGTTATAAATTTACTTTGATTTCTTAAAAAATGTTCACAATTTTTCACCAACTCATTGGTGATGATAAGTAAACGCTAATTTAGATAAAAATAAAATAAAATAATAACTATAATTAATTAATTCTTTTAAGTATGTAATTACACCTAAAGTCTCTGACACGAAAACATATATCAAAAGGCCTCTCAGAATTACGGGCTCCTAATTCTGATTCAATAAAGAAAAGATTATCAGACGTCTTATACAAGAGATGTCAATGGATATCGTGATTGTCGTGAGTACTCTGCTTTACTTTTGACGTCGTTTATTCGTGTCCATTGGGATTACTGCACCAGTGATAGCAATGGAAGAGCAGTGATACACTTTTTTTTTAGTAGGGGAAATCCTCATTGGATACCCTTCGCTGGGGGGGCGAAGGGTTAGACTCTTTTGTGAAAGCATGCTTCCGCGAAAGAGCAGTGATAGCATTGTGGTTAGAGAGCCCGCCTGTCATACGTGAGACTCGGGTTCGAATCATTATCGAACGGGCGGGCATGTACCAATGAGATTTTCGAAAAACTTACGTATACACTCTACTCTCATCACCACCTATCACGTGTAGGGGTCCAATGTATCTCGTGAAATGTGGGTATGTCCAGTAATGGAATACCTCTGCCTACCCCCTCGGAGATAAAAGGCGTGAGATTATATATATATATATATATATATATATATATATTTATATATATTACGTATACAATATGTAACAGAGCGCGATTCTTTTAATACGTGTTAATTTTTTTCGAAAAAATGATTAACATAACTGAATTTAGGGTTACCTACGGAAACCGTACTGTTACTGCTTTTTATTTAAGAAAATTAGTTAGACACAACTAAAGTACGAAGGCATCACATTTTTTTATATTAATATACTAATTGAGATGTATGAGGAATTGCGCGTATTCTGTTATGCGTTGTATACTTACGTAAGTTTTTGAAAAACTCATTGCCCACGCATGAGGGTTATCACTGCTCTCTATCAAACTGACGATTTTTTTTTTATCTGACTGAACAGAAACTCCCGCCAATTAAAAATGCTCTCACACATCAATCAAAATATTTAATCATTTCGTTTTATACATTTTATACAAGATGAATACCCCTATGAGGAAACAGCCTAACATCTACTTTCTCGCTCAGATTTGAGAGATAATAATGAAATTTTCACAGACATTATAATATCGCGTGAAACTCGAGTGGGCTTGCGTAATATGGTAACAATGCATGTAAAAAACCAGTCAAGTGCGTGATCCACGCATAGTAAAGGGTTCCGTCGAGATAAAATTACTTACCTACTTATGACTGTTTTTATTTTATTATAGCGGTTTCCCGCGACTTTGTTCCTGTCTGGCCAATTTTAAAAAACACCATATAGGTACCTATGTAAAGATAACTCGATTTACAGAAACATATTCCAGATTTTAAGTGAAGCCAGCAACAATACAGCAGTGAAAACTCTCTTGTTGTGTTCTCTGTATTCAAACTAGCGTGTAACAGAAAAAAATCCATATCCTAAAAGCTACACATTATATCTTAAAGTGTGTGTTTGAATAGCTTACTAATTTTTTTAATACTTTAGACTTGACCTTGATTTTTTGACTGAGAAATGAAATCATTTAGGAACCTCTGTCGTTTTGAAAGATCTATCGAATGATACTTCACTCTCCGGTCTGTCGGGCTTTGCATATACTCATGTCTTCCTTACTTGTGATCCTCAATTTGATCTGTTTTCTGATAATTGGCCCACTGTCGAAGGGAAAGTACTAAATATCTTTGAGAAATTGAACACTTCTGAGGTCCTCTGAATGCATGACGAAGCCTGTTCGCGTACTATAATTGGTACAATGTGCTTGATATTTTGTTACATATATTTTTAAGTAGGATAAATGTAATGCCTTAGATGTACTCTGTAAGTTGCATTTTTATATAAAACTAGTGGCCCGGGCAGACGTCGTTCTGCCACCGTATAAACCATCCCTGGACCCACTCTAACCCACACAAAAAGTTTCATCAAAATCTGTCCAGCCGTTCTGGAGTTTTAATCAGACTAACGAACATCAATTCATTTTTATTTATATAGAAGATAGATAAATAAATAAATAAATACATAAATAAATTTAGCAATATCATGGATGTTTCTTTTCCGAAAAGAATATAAAATTTCATAGGTAACTCAATATTTATAAACATCAACATAGAACATCACGTATTTAACGACATAGTAATTTTGCACAAAAAGCATTAAGCTTCTAAGAAATATACTGTCTTAAGTTTACTAATTATCAAATACGGAACCCTAAACCCCGCCAGTTCTAATTAACCATTACAACATTACCTACGGACCCACAATTGAATTAATGTATCATATGGTATTAAAGTTTCAAGACGAGTTAGGAGTCATATTGCACTCTATATAATTACTTTAATTAGCGTTTTATAAGACTACAATTTCTGATTTTGTAAGATTATTGTGTCAATTTGTAATGGTTATAGGTACAGGTTATGCAATTTTTGAAGTATCTGGGTAATGGATAGGTTCATTATGTGAATATGTTCCATATCGTATCCGCTATAATAACAAATATTATGTGCATAATCAAAGAGATTAAAATATAATATATATTTCAATCTCTTTGTACATAATAGAAATAAAATGTAGTGACACTACATGGAACGCGCCAATAGAAGGCCGAGTTACATAGAACGCGCCAATAGACGGCCGAGTTCTAAACCGCGCTATCGGAGTTTTCTAATGAGTTTGTATAAATACAACTGTCCAACATCAACCGTTGGACCGCGGTCCCCAGGCACGATCACCTCGCCTGGCGGAAGATCTTCCTTTTCACGATGGAGGAGCATTCCACCTCCGCTCCTCCATAAAAATAAAAACAAAATGAAAGAATCGTGTTTTGTTGCCGTTTTTTATTTTTATTAATTCATACTTTAACTACTAACTAATTATACCGTCGTAAACAATTATTGTCAAACTAGAATTGTGTAAATTTTTCTAGGAACAATGTTAGTTACTAAAATTAAGTACAAACAAAATTTAACACGGCTCATAAAAAGATGAAATAATTTCCAAGTAGTTTCTAATACAATGATGGCTTTGAGTACCCTTTCAAAGTGTCTAAGTGACCCGTAACCACGCAAATCTTTGAACAATAGCTAATAATTTAAAACGACAAGGTTCTAAACTCAGCAATGAGGGAAGTACTTTCTATGAAAAGATCTCTTTTGTAATAAATAACTGTGTAACGGCATAAGCTCTGTCATTTTGATGCTGGCTGTTTGACTTCGAACGCGGATTTGAATTAAGAACTTAAAAAAATATTATTTGTGATAACGTTCCTTTATTATTTTTTTGCAAATGAACTTTTTAAAATAGTTTTGTTTTAAATAGTGATGGTGATGTGATGTAAAAGAATATTAAAAAAAAACTATTCTGTGCCTCATTTTCTGTTTTCCTTTGGTGAGTTTTTCTTTATTTCCAAACATTAATTTTATTTTGATATTAGATTATTTTTTTATAAAATAATTTTATATAAAATAAATCTAATCATAACTATGTTCTTCACTATCTATAATCTATAACTATCATAATTTAATTGGTGGAAACTTGAAAGTACCTATGCCCTGGTTTTTTAGGACTTTATTGGTTTTTTTATCATTGTGTCACTTGTTGCATATTTTTAGTGGTGTACCTACAATAAATAGTTTTTACTTACTTACTGGATGCCTTCTCGAAGACATGGCGGGAGGAGGCACAGGATAGGGATAAATGGAGGGAGGAAGGAGAGGCCTTTGCGCAGCAGTGTGGGACAATACCTAGGCTAATAAAAAAAATAAAAAAACTTACTTACTTATGGTTTGGCTACTAGGCTTAAACCCAAGTCTTTATTTTATATTCTCAGTTAAATGTCATGTTACTTATAACAATATCCATAAGTAAGTATTACATCAAATAGGTAACAAAAATACTAAACACACGATGTTGAACCAATATTACCAGATTTTATATTTATTTGCGATGACCTCACCACCTATCACGTTTAGGGGTTCAATATATCTCGTGAAAAGTGGGTACCTATATCTAGTTATGGAAAACCTCTGCTTACTCTGGGATAAAAGGCATGAGATTTCTTATTTTTTTATTATACATACATACTTTTATTTTTAATTCATTATTTTTAAAACAAAATTAATTTATTTGTTAATTTATGTGTCAGTTAAATGGACACATAATAAAACCGGAACTCTATCTTTGACATAAAGAGATTTTAATGTCTTTGCTGTGACAGGATGTTCGATTATGGCATACTATCATCATATTAAATATGATTATTATTATTATATTTCTTAGATTACTTAAGTATTATTATTATAATATTTTTTTAGAATAATAATAATAATAAAATAATAAAAAATAATAATAAAATCATTTATTCAGGATAAATAAACCCAATTTTACAATAATTTTCTTCTGCCAAACTGCAATAACAGTTTGTAGGCAGAGGGACTCCCTTAAAACATAGAAAGCCTTGTAGCTATTTTTTGCCTGGTTGTGTTTCACTGATTACGTAACTTCGTCACTTTTCATTTATCTCAGTCTAATAATAAATCGTAAACCATAGGATATTCATCACTTTGTTGACTTTGTTACTTGGTATCCTGTGTCGATTGCTAAAATAACAATTCTATTTTAGTTCAATAAAATGCAAATGCAGAAAATTCGCGCGCGCGGAAAAACATTCCGTTGCCATGGAAACGGCAATATGGCGGCTATCTGTGACAGCGTTCACACAAGACAATGATGCAATCAAGATAATAAACAACGAATACGGCGTTTTTTTCCCTTTTAAAATTGATTAAATTGACACAACAATTGAGTGTGTGATTGGTTATCCTGTTTTTAAGACTATTGTAGAGATGGAAGTTTATTCCTCTTGTTGTTTTTGGAATATGACATGTGGGCAAAGAGATTAAAATATAATAGGACATAAAGGGGGCATTGGGAATATTTTCATACAAAACTTTGAAGCATGTTTGAAGCTCAAGCGTCATGTCAGTATGAACGCGTGCTGTTATTCGGTCGAAATTGTACTAGCCTTATTCCACTTGGAATAACTTTTCGGCTTCCAATTTTCCTCGCTTTGTCCCCTCTATGCCCTATTATATTTTAATATCTTTGAGTTTATCTCAAAATCCAGTACCTACCAATAAAAATAAACCAATTTATTATTTGTGAATTGTCCTCATACCTAGTATGTTATGATGAGATATGTTATTAATATTCTGAAAAACTACAAATAATGTCTAAGTATTCTTTTTGTGTCATCTGAATGGAAATAAGTCAAAACTATAGTCTACTACGTCCGCCTAATCTTGGTGGCATCGTCTCCAAACTACCTACTTTTAGTCCGGTTTTGAATAAATAATTTACCATTTAAAAACTTACAGTTTATAATAACTTCATAACATTTTGCAGTAGGTACTAACTGAGTTCCCTCCGTAATCGTTTATTCTGTGGTCAGACACTAAACGACTTAATTAAAAGGTTTTATCGTGTGAAAATTAAGACATAATGACGCTGGATCTGACCAATTAAATGGGTCGAGGCCAATCTTTGTTAAGAGCCACTAGCCGTAGCCATAATCAAAAGCATGGGAAAACGAAGTTAGGCCTATGAGACAATCATAGTGCTTAGAGTTGCTTACCGTTTTACAGATAATAATATAACGATAAAAAAGTAAAAAGAAACAAAAGACCAAAAAAATTGGTTGTCTGTGAAGGCGGTTTACGGACGATAATTTTGCGTGATAACGTCTTAAGAAAACATTGATGAAAAATTGCACAGTGGAGTGGAAGAGAGATAGATGCGTCAAAAGCCGAACGTTTAGGCCGATTGTGCCTCTCTATCGCTTGTTCTGCGCTCTCGCTTGCACGATCGGCTCAGGCGGAACGTGACACTTTTTCGTGCGTGCAGCCAGCGTTCATCGATGTATAAGACGTTATCACGTCAAAAAGTGAAATAAAATAATAATAATAACAATTTTAAATAATTTCTTGGCAAAGAGGTTGGAAGAAAATCATTCTCTTAACTTTTTCTTTAAACGTCTTTGTTTCTTGATATTAGGAGTAATGAGACAGCTTTTAATGTGACATTGACATCGCATAGAATTTCGTTAGGATAGAGTTCAGATGAAATGTCAGTGGAGGAGCGGAAGTGGAATGCTCCCCTATCGTGAAAAAGGAAGATCTTCCTTTGGGCGAAATGATCAGGCCTGGGGACCGTGGTCCAAGGGTTGACTTTTGAGTCTAACGCAACTAGCTTTTACCCGCGGCTTCGCTGGCGCACGTTTATTTCACCCCCTTAGGGGTTGAATTTTGCAAAATCATTTCTTATTAGATGCCTAAGCTATCTGTGTGCAAAATTTCAAGTCTCTAGACCCAGCGGTTTAGGTTGTGCGTTTATACATAACCAATTTAGTTTTTCAGTACAAAATATATGAAAAAAGTTTTTGGCGATTTCTGTCATTTCTAGTACTCATACCTTAAATGGTCCCATAAAGTGTTTTGATCCCCACATGAAATAGGATCGATTGGCATACAAATATTTTTTTTTGTATTTTAGCATTTTTTTCGCTGACTGTACATTGTCTCCAAAATCTCTGAATGCAGTTCATAATATCTTAGAAAGTTAGGGATGGTCTTCTAGGAACGTTTTCCTGTAACTATAACAATTAAGGTACCTGCCCTTACTGACCCGTCTCAAAAATAAATACATACGCAATCTAGTCCTCATGATTATGTAGTAGGTACCTACCCTTATAAAACGTCCGCAATGTGATTAGTAAAGCCACCACATTCAAGAAAACAGGAATGCCAAAGAACGTGGGAACTGAATTACTGACAAAGAAAAGTGTGACACACTGCGATACTTCTCGACTCGACACAGATACTTCTATAGCAGGTTGTGTGAATAGATAGATAGTATATGTTTCACATGATGATAATCAGTGAGGCTCGGGTTCGAATCCTGGCATGTACCAATGAGTTTTTCAAAACTTACGAATATATTTATCTCTAGCTCGACGGTGAAGGTAAACATCGTGAGGAAAGGAATTAATTCTGAGACATGTGTGAAACGGTCCGGCGATGGGCTCACCACCTAGCTATCACGTTTAGGGGTCCAAAGAATATCTCGTGAAAACTGGGTATATCTAGAAATGGAATTTATTTATTTATTTATTTCAAATTATTGCACAGTACATATAGGCTTACTTGTTAACATATAACACTATATGACGCCCCGTAGAGGCACACCTCTAGAGGAATACCTCTGAATACCCCCTCGGAGATAAAAAGTCGTGATATTATTTATTTTTGTCACAGATAAAGAGATTCAAGTAGGTATTTCATCTTTAAAAGTTATGCGTTCTATAACAATCAAGTTAAAAAAAAAAAAAAAACTCACGCCTTTCATCCCCGAGGGTGTAGGCAGAGGTATTCCATTACTGGATATACCCACATTTCACGAGATATATTGGACCCCTAAACGTGATAGGTGGTGAGCCCATCGCCGGACCGGGTCTATTTACACATGTTTCAGAATTAATTCTGAGACCTGCGGGTTTCCTCACGATGTTTTCCTTCACCGTCGAGCTAGTGATGAATATGAACGTAAGTTTTGAAAAACTCATTAGTACATGCCAGGATTCCAACCCGAGCCTCACTGATTTTCGGCTCTTTAACCGTAACGGTACTGCTCTATATTTACTAAAAAAAACCTATATTTACTAAAATAACCATTTTTCTTTAGTTCTTTCTTTCAAATCTAAAAATAGGTACAATACAGCATATTACCCCGGCGCTTCTCGGCTTTTGGCACGATGCCTTTTCATATTGTCTATAATTGAGCATTGTCTCTTATTATATGCATATTGGATAGATAAACAGCTTATGAATATTAATAGAAAAACACAGATAAGTCTGTAGTCTTGCATAGAGGCTAAATTAGAAAATTATCTGATTCAGCGAGAAACGGCAAGCGCGCAATTTTAAAATATGAATCTTGATAAACGTTACAAATTTTACCCGAGTGTTCCAGAAAAAGGGGTATGTAACTATCACAGCTATACCTACGTTCACCAGAAAAACATTATTCTCCTTCGGACACTGTGTCTGTGGAGCATTGGTATTCTCATTTTTTTATGAGTTTGAGTTATGATGAACATAACTCGAACTCTATGACGTAAAAAAATCATATAAAAAATGCATTGTAATGTTCAAATGAAGTTTTTTTACCTATATGATACTCATCTTGCCCTGGTGACCTTTGAAACTTTAATTTACAATTGCGGCCTCTTTGTTGGGAAAATAAAAAAATATTTGAAGTTTAGTGTTGCAATTTGGAAACTATGTTTGCAACTATTCCGAATTTCAAATCGACAACATTAATAAATTTTAGATTGATGAATCGCTTTGAGTATTAAACCAACAGGAGACGTCACGCGCACTAGTTTCTTTGCAAAAAAGTATGCCAATTTCTGCGGGGGGGGGGGGAGGAAACGCACACAAATAATGTTAAAACAAACGCATTTATTGACAAAACAAATAAACACTAGCTTGCACTAGATGCACACAAATACATTCACCAATATGAGCACTCCGTGAACTCAAAAAAACTAGATGTATATAACAGGTATGATCGTTGCCCGGCACTTTTTTTTGGCAGAGGGGAACGCCTGTCAGTGGCGTCTCCGGTTGGTTTAATACTCAAAACTTTGAAGGACACACAGACAACGGCATCAGGGGTTTTTTTTTACCTACCATTTTGGTACAAAATTCTAAAGAGGTAAATAAACTTTAGACACTGAGTTTGATTTTGCTTTACAGCGACTAAACTTATTTCAGTTTAGTCCTGTCATTGTCTAACCTCAAAAAAAGAAAAGGGATAGAAGATAACCTACCGAATTCAGTCCTGTCAGAGACTGTATAATAGTAGTCGTGACTTATTTACATGCAATAAACACGTTCTGAAATGCCTTAGTTGACAGAACTAATTTTAATTTGATACGACTAAATATCTCTCGTCTCTTTTCTTTTCTAGAAGAAAGAAAATGACAGGAGTAGAGTAAAATAAGTTTAGTCGCTGTAAAGCAGAATCGAACCCAATGTTTTCTAAAAATCCTTAATTCCATATTTTTTATTGCCAGGTTCAACTCAAGGTCAAAATGTCTTCTCTTCTCTTCTTCGCCCTGCTTCTGCCGGCAGTTTTAGCAGAAGAAGTAGCCACTCCGTCCAGTCTGCTACGACCCAGGAATTATAACTACCTTGCTTACGATTATGAGCAGTATTCAAAACCACTCGAGCAGAGCGAACCTACTAAGTAAGTATATATATCTTCTTTTTACAAGACTGTAAAAAAAAGTCAAAAATCATTTATTTTCTTTATGTAATAAAATGCACTTAAAAAGGTCAATAGTCTAATAAATGTGTGTTTGGACATATCGCGCGGATGGATGAAAGGCGTCTAACGAGACAAATATATAAGAGAATTGTGAGTGGCCGAGTCGGCAGAGGGCAACCTAGGCGTACTATATTACATCGACCAGATCGGCGATGTATTGAAAAAAATACAGATAAACTGATGAAAAAAAAACAGAGTACCCGAAACCGACGAGCTTGTATGAACACAACCGAGACATCCTAGATGATTATACTTAATCAGGGATCAAAAATGTCGTAACATTTTATTCAAATAGGTACAATTACAGATAGCCTAACCAAAACATAACACATTTCAAGCATCAATTTAGATATGACATTCCATAAAATAAGTAAAAAGCAAAAGTTATTGTCGACTCTAAAAAACTAAATAAATATCGCAGAATATTAATCAAGTTTAATATAAAAGACATAGAAAAAAAGATATGTTGAAAACACGTGATGCGTGGAACGGAACAACAAAAAAATCGTGACGAAACCCGTCCCAGAATTTATTCTGTGCTCACTACTTCTTACATTTAGGGTTTCAAATGTACTGGAGAAAAGGGGTTATTTCTTTATTTTCTTTTCAGACAAGGCCCAGTACTATTCCCGAACGACGCACCCCCACCCCCGCGTCCTCCCCTCATCGTCACGTCCAGACCTCTAGCAGAGTCAATAGCAAGAAGCGACTTGAACCCAGACACAGAGAACAACACCATACCTTCGCAATCACAGATTAACAGAGTGGCTTACAAGCCAGACTACTTAGCCAGAGTGAATCAGTTGCTGGCTACACCAACGCCAGACTATCTCAGTCCGAAGGCAGACTTTCTCAGCGCAAAGGCAGACTATCTCAGCACGAAAGCAGACTTTCTCAGTCCGAAAAGAGACTTTCTCAGTCCCAAGCCAGCGATTTTAAATAGAGTGAAGCCATTCTTTCTGGCGAAAGTGAAGAATTACAAGCCATTTGTGTTTCCGGCTACCACAGCTGCTCCAATCGGTTTACCCTATGCTGAGGTGACTCAACAATCGAGGTACAACGGTGCTGAAGACTATAGGTATAATGATTTTGAGGTAAGTTAATATTTTTCTTTATTTCTTAGCTCCTAATAATTTACTGCAGGCAGATGCTGGATGCGTCAAGCTGAAGACAGACCGCTATGGCGCTTATTAGGGGAGGCCTATGTGGAAACAGTGGACAAATGTGGGCCGATGATGAATGATGATGAATAATTTATTGACATCAGCAATCGTACCTAGGTACTACCTAAGTTTCATCCTACTAATATTATAAATGCGAAAGTTTGTATGGATGGATGTATGTATGTCTGGATGTATGGATGGATGATTGTTCCTCTTTCACGCAAAAACTACTGAACGGATTTTGTTGTTTGTGTGAACGCGTTTCAACTTTACAGTTATATAGCGTATACATCAGAATAACACAGGCTATATTTTATCCCCATATTCCCACGGGAACGGGAACTACGCGGATGAAACCGCAGGGCGCTGCTAGTTAGAGAATATATCTAATTTGACGTCGCTTCATTTAGGAGCAGATAGAGAATCATAAAAGAAGAGTGACTGTTTGCTATTTTTTGCGCCATTTCGGAACTCAATTCAAACGCAAACGACAAATTGACCGTTATAAGTTAACCAAATGCCATTTAGCGCTTGTCGGGTATTCGAAAATTGTCTTACATAGTAGGCCTGCAGAACATCAGACGCTAAAGTATAATTCAACAGTAATTAGCAATGCGTCGTTTAAATTGAAAATATGTGCTGCCCTAAGGTTATCGTATCATCTTTTGTAGAGTTCGTAAGTGAGTGTGTTCATTACGTCTTGTCTAGGCCTACTGTATTCTATACCTTAACTATCTAAAGCTAGGCTAGTTGCCACGGGAAATATAAAAACTGGCATAGTAGGCATGGTGCTCGAATCGATGTTTTGACGTACAAGAATCGATTCTTTTAAATCGATGATCAGTGAATTTGAAAATTTCGGTTCTAGTAAGTAACCTGCATCATACGATTATTTTGAAATATTTCAAGACAACCAAAAGAAGTTTATTTAACAATTACCAATATTCGCAGTATATTATTTATAAATTATCAGACTGACAATAAAATTTGTGCCTACAAATACCTAATTAAATACTCTGTAATTCGTTGTGTTCGATTCCGATTATCTTTTCAATCGATTGTTAAGTGTTCGATTCGAAGACATTAAGAGATCGGTCTTTTTTTTAAACTTCCATCCCCGACGCGACGGTATACTGACAAAAGTACAGAACGCGTTGTATCTGGGTCATCTCGGGCATTCTCCGGTATTGTGGCCATTCTTTCGTACGGTGACTTGCAATCTTTGTGTTGATCAAACGCAGTGGCGGGTCACGAAGACAACGGGAATTGAAATAACAATATATTCTAATATGCCTTATCAACGAGGCGGCAAGGAATACCTTTGGGATAAGGGTGTCTGTACCTAACTGCCTCATTACATAGGTACATACTAACAATATCTCACGCCTATTTCCCATTGGTATAGCAGAGACAATGGACTGCCAGCTGGTACAAACCTGGCAGATGTCTCGTGCTTATCCATCCACATCCATCAAACGACTCGTGCATGCTCCTCCATCGTGAAAAGGGAAGATCTGCCGCCAGGCGAGGTGATCGTGCCTGGGGACCGTGGTCCAACAGTTGATGTTGAGTTGTATTTATACAAATTCATTAGAAAACTTCGATAGCGCGGCTTAGAACTTTATTGGCGCTTTAGGTAGTTCTATATAGTGTCGCGTCGGTGTTATCGGTACATAATTTCTTAGCTGTGATTGATGAAAATCTGTTCAGCCATTTGAAGATCATCAGTTGATGAAGGAATGAGCAAATTCCACATTTCGAAATTTAGATTTGAAATTTAATGTCCTGTTAATTAAATGATATTGCAAGACCACACTAACCTTGGTCTGAATCTGCAGTACTCTGGAGTCTGCAGTTTTTTAAAACCGACTTCAAAAAAGAAGGAGTTTTCCAAATTCGACCTTCATTTTTTTTATTTATGTTCTCGGATACCTTCCTCGTTTATGAACAGATTTTTATCATTTTTGTTGGAAAAGTGATATCCCAACGGTACCATGATAAGGAAACCAGGATCTGATGATGGCATTCCAGAGAAATCGAGGGAAACCTTCGAAAATCGCGACTAGTGCTTTTTTACTTATTTTAGTTTCCTGTTTGAAGTTGTTTTTTTTTGTTAAATATTATTTAAGTCAAAGTTTTTAATTTTCTGATGTAGCCATTACAGGCAGACAAATCGCCCGTCTCCTGGCCCCACGTCCCTAAGGAGCGATTCCGTGATATTATTTTTTTGTTACCATTCAGCCTTAAGGCGAATGATTGATCATCACAACCTTTGTTCTGCTGGTAACTAACAGGTGTTGTTTAAGGGTTCTGAACGCTTGGTTTATTAATTATTCGCTGGGCTTTGTAATCCAGGAGACGGAATTTAAGGGCTTGTTTTTACCCGACTGCGGCAAAATTCCTTATTCGTAGGGCAGAAGAGTAATTTTTTTCGAATATATCTTTACTATTAGTAACTGGGGTGGCGTATATTGTGTGGCAAGTGTCCGTGAAAGTGGGCAGTGAATGGGAAATTCGATAAAATGACGCGGGAGAGCCACGCTCTGGGCCGGCTCGACCGGAGTGATACCACGGCCACACAGAAAACCAGCGTTAAGCAATGTCTGAATTGCATTTCGTGGAGTGAGTGAGGTAACTGGAGGCCCCAACCCCCCCTCCCCTCCCCTCCCCCTACTCCCACCTCAAAGGCCAGAAACACACTTGTGACTCTTGAGTTGCAGGTGTCCATGGGCGACGGTAGTCACTTACCATCAGGTGACCTGTCTGTACGTTTATAAAAAAAAAGAGAGTTATGGACATTTTTGGATTGCCTCAAGAAGTCACAACGAAGTCTTCAGTAAGAGTGCTATCATTTTACAGTTGATAAGCAAGCAGGAATGTAGAAAGTGTTGAAAACATTGAATTTTCTTGCATGGTCTCTGAATCAGAGCGATTTAACTAAGATTAAAGTGTAAAACAAAGAATTGAAAACTAAATTACTGGACTGAAATTATTATAAAAAAATAAAAAATATTTTGACAAACGCCATCTTCCGGTGAATAGCCGTATTATTTAAAAAAAGTCACCATCTCCCAATCCGCGATGAGCTCGCGTGGGAGAATGTAGCCCATACTTCCTCAAGTGAAAGACCGTTAGCTCAGCAGTGGGCTGTTACGGGTTACGTGAAACACACGGTTAAGACATAGGACATTTATTCATCACAATATCAACTGTAGTGGACGATTAAGAATGCAATCATCAGTGTAAGGCCGACCAGACAGAGGCAAAAGCCGACGCAGATGATGATGGTCCACGCATAACCTCCACACCAATTTTCGGCGATCAAAGGGCCCCGGATCTTAAAAGGTGTTCTATCCATCCCATCAGAACTGCAAACCAATCATGTCCGTATAATTTAAATCATTAAAATTAAACTTACGTACATATTTATCACTAGCTCGACGGTGAGGGAAAACATCGTGAGGAAACCCGCAGGTCTTAGAATTAATTCTGAGACATGTGTAAATAGGTCCGGCGATGGGCTCACCACCTATCACGTTATGGGGTCCAATATGTCTCGTGAAATGTGGGTATATCCAGTAATGGAATACCTCTGCCTACCCCCTCGGGGATAAAAAAGGCGTGAGATTATATTATTATTATTAAAATGTTAATAACAAAGAACTCTAAATAGTAAAAAACCGACTTCAACGAATAAAATACAGTCGAATTGAGAAGACATAGGGTTTTCTCATGGATGCCATTGTCAGAACTGGACGAAATTAAAATGGGACCAATCTGGAAACATCAGCTTTCAAATAAAAGAATCATCCAAATCGGTTCACTCAGTCGAAAGTTCTGAGGTAACAAACATAACAAAAAACATACAGACGAATTGATAACCTCCTTCTTTTTGAAGACGGTTGAAAAGGGCCTTGCACTCTGAGAGTTCCGTACCACTTTTAATAAGTGGACTTTATGAGCCCCTAAATTTAATAAAAACATTTTAAAAAACTTTACAATACAACGACAAAAATCACATTCAAGGTCGTAGACTTCTCTTTAATTTTATTTCATTTTTGTTTAGTAGAAAATAAGTAAATAATAATAAGAGGTATTTAATCTATCTATAGTTTAAAATTTTATATTGTATTTTTAATTATATTCCCCTTATAAGAAAGTGTATTTAATACACTTTCTTTGACAATTTCAACTATCATTAATGAGATACAGTCCACAAACATACAGACAGACGGACGGACAGTAGAGACTTAGTAAGACCCTCTATGCCCTTTTATTTTTAAATCTTTTTTAGGAGGAAATTACTTTTATCACTATCACTACATAGTATAAAACAAAGTCGCTTTCTCTGTCCCTCTATCCCTATGTCTCTATGTATTCTTAAATCTTTAAAACTACGCAACGGATTTTGATGCGGTTTTTTTTAATAGATAGAGTAATTCAACAGGAAGTTTTTAGTATTAGTTTTGCACCCGTCGGAAGCCGGGGCGGATCGCTAGTACATAAACTCGAGAAACATTACCCTGCTTCAAAAAAAATCAAAATCATTATTTTCTGTAGGTACAAAAAGTACACTTAAAAAGGTCAATAGTCTAATAACAAGGCACTCTAAACTTGTCCTCATTTGCTAAATGTAAACAGCAGCCCATCTCCACCGACGAGTTGCTGTTTCCAAATGCAGTACCACGATAAGAACCATCAAGAAACTCAAGGACAGTCTTGAGTTTGTAGTTACCAAGTTACTTACTATCTTTATATTACTATCTGTGTGTGTCATCCATCGCTAAAACTTCATTACTAACCACCTTTCGTCAATATGATAGAATTCAATGATTCAGATAATTCTTTTAACTTAAAAATAGAAATTTTTGCTCGAGAAAAGAAAGTATTTCGTTCATTTTGACATATTATTCTGGAAGCAAAAACATACTTTTTTTTTTTTTTTTTTCTTATTTTAAGGCATTGGCATTTTGAGCCATCAGCACTAAAAACGATACGAAATTCAAGATTTTCAGCTCTGCTTCAGAGCTATGCACAAAAATACATAAGTTTCTTCAAAACTATTCGAAATGTCACTTGGTTATCAACAGTAAAGCGATAGTGCACTTTTACTGAAGATTTTAAAGAGGCTTCTTGAGGTAATTCAAAAAAGTCCATCGCACGTATTTTATCGAATTTTCAATTCACTGCACACTATCACAGACATTTACCACATAATATACTATCACTATTATGAACTAAAGCCCAATATATACGGCAAAACGAAAATTTTACAAAAAACATGACGTCCTTCTTCGGATTCCCGCCAAAAAGGCGCAAAAACATACTCCACATGACATGCATAGACATTATAGAGGAATAGAATTCTCAAGTCTGAGAAGTTTTATTTTACCAAAGGAGTGTACATTCCTTAATAATTAATCATAATATTTACAGATAATAGTACATTATGATATAAGTGCGGTAGGTTGAAAATTACAGCCGAGGCGATATTGCTAGCCCGAGCTGTAGGCGAGGGCTACAAGTAAGCAGAGGCTGTAATTATCAAAGCATACGTATGTCATACGACGTTTTATAACACATTTGCGAGGAAATAAAATATGGTAAACGAATAAAAACAATACAGCGTTAAGAAAAAGCGCGCGGCGCGCATCATCATTTCTTTTTAGGCAAGGGCACAAAAAACAGCCAGTATTACTAATAAAGTAAATAAATATTTTTGTGTTTTTGTTACAGATTAATTGGTTGTAATTCACTGTCCAAATTAATTAAATTAAATAATTATGTACATAAATAATTCTATATTATATTTTATCTCCCAAAGTTAATGTTAATCATAAAATGTTGAAAACTTTTTTTACATAAAAACTCTTTGCTGAGATTTTAAAAAGTACCGTTCGTTTTAAGACGGAGCATATTGATAAACCGTGCGTTTTACTTTACACTTACCGCACTTGGGCGTAATGAGATACAATACGATATTGAAATTGGTGAAATAAGACATCTTTTACGAGCAAATGTGTTATAAAAAATTATATTTCACGGAAATTAAAAAAAAACTTTTGTATGTATGGCACGCGTCCAACGAAATCAAATGAGCCCAAACTCGAGGGGTTTACGAGTAGCCATTGAGGAGTTGCGATGTCCACCTCCTGACTCCATCAGCAGATCACCTCGTTGGCACTATAATATTTGCATTTTCTAATATAATTCATCATCATCATCATCAACCCGTAACAGCCCACACTGCTGAGCTAATGGTCTTTCCTCACATATGAGGAAGTATGGGTTATAATCTCCCACGCGAGTCCACCGCGGATTGGGAGATGGTGTTAAGCTAGTGGCCAGTCACAGTTAACAGTCAGAATTTTTCAATTTAGTATATATTCATATTTCGGTTATCTCAGAAACTGCTCTAATGATTTTGATGGAATTTTGTATACAGATACAGTTTTGCAGTTTTAGTTCAACTGCATAGTTTTATTTCCTGTAAACACTTAAACATATTTTTTAAATAATACGGCCACTAACAGACAGATGGCGTTAGCGTCAGTGTTAGAACGAGCTAAGCTCGGTCTTCCAGGTACTATTTCTAATATCGAATATTATTAGACTACGATTGCTTAAAAATATGGCTGAAAATACAGGCCATTTATTTATCACACTATCTGTAGTGCAGAATTAATCTTGTGATTCCAAATCCAAGGGCGATGGCTATGAGGCAGAAGGAAATGCATGCGCAGACGTTTCTGCATCCACACAAAAATCTCCCATTCGCGGGCCGCAAGGGTTCCATTAAAACTCCTGCAAAACAATCATACTATATTATTTTTATAATAAATAATATATAATATAATATAATCTCACGCCTTTCATCCCTGAGGGGGTAGGCAGAGGTATTCCATTGCTGGATATACCCACATTTCACGAGATACATTGGACCCCTAAACGTGATAGGTGGTGAGCCCATCGCCGGACCGGGTCTATTTACACATGTCTCAGAATTAATTCTGAGACCTGCGGGTTTCCTCACGATGTTTTCCTTCACCGTCGAGCTAGTGATAAATATGTACGTAAGTTTTTTGAAAAACTCATTGGGACATGCCAGGATTCGAACCCGAGCCTCACTGATTTTCGGCCGGCTCTTTAACCGTCTGGGCTATCACTGCTCTATATTATTTTTATGTTGTTTATTATCTGGGGGCACGGCAGTGCCCCCGCCAAGTCGAGCAAAAAGCGGCACTGCCGTACCAACCTTTTCTCGAAGCAATTCACGCGCTTTTCGACCCCCTATATCTTCGTTGTGGATAAACCTAGAAGCCTGAATTTTCAGTTTAGAGTTATCTACATAATTTTTATTTATTTATTTATTTTATTTACTATAGTTACCACACGTCTATGATATCCCCATGACGTGGTAACATATAATTAAGTCAGCACCTAGTTTACACCTTATTGTAGTTCCTGAGTGTATTCATATGTTTTAGTGTATGTCTTGTGGATTACCTTAATAAAAAAAAATTCATTAGAATGTGTACATTTGAGCAGTGATAGCCTTACGGTTAAAGGGCCTGCTTCACATGATGAAAATCAGTGAGGCTCGGGTTCGAATCCTGGCATTTACCAATGAGTTTTTCAAACTTACCTACCGTCGAGCTAGTGATAAATATGTATCACTAGCTCGACGGTGAAGGAAAACATCGTGAGTAAAACCCACATCCCAGAATTGATTCTGAGGCATGTGTAACAGACTTGGCAAGGCGATGGGCTCACCACATATACGTTTAGGGGTCCAAAGAATATACTGGTGAAACCTGGGTGTTTCCAGAAATAGAATACCTTTGCCTCTGCTCTAGAAATCTGGAAATACTCGAGGATTTCTGCCTACCCCCTCGGGGATACAAGGCGTGAGTTTTTATTGCTTTCCTTTTGACGCAGTTGGGTATAAACAATAACTGAAATCACTCTGAATTTCTCCTTACTGTTTACTACTTCAACATTACTAACCACCGTTCTTTAATAAAATGTTACGGATAATAACTTAAAAATAGAAATGTTGGTTTTCTAGTGCTTAAGGCAGAAAGTAAATCGACGTATTTCGTTTATTTCCTAAATAATACCTAATTTTTATTTTGGAATACAAAACATGCATACTATGACATGAATAGATAATCAAGTCATAGCACAGAACACTATTACTCCTAAGTCATAGTAAAGAAAGTCCTAGATGTATGGTCTGAGTAGTTTGTAAGGTATATATTCTCTTTTAGAAGTACCTTCTTTTATTTGCAAGATTTGCTTTAATATTTTTTACCAGCTTTATTTAACTGCAATGTATATACAGTGTGAGTCTCCATAAAGTGCACATATGAAAATGGGTGAAACTAGACATATTTTTATCGACGGAAAAAATAATAAAAAAAAACAATTTTTTTTTTTTAATTTTTTATAAATATATTTTCTTTTGATTACGTACCTACTGTTGACTTTATGTAAATAAAACGTTATAACTTTTTAACTAAGAAGTATATTGCTATAAAATAAAAAACAGTTATGATGTAAAATAACAGAAGATACTAATTAAATAAAAAAAATATCTAAAAAACGGACCCAAGAAATAATAAAAAGGGACTTTTTGCGGAAAATCTGTATTTTTATTCGTGTTGTTTAATTAATCATCAAATTTCTCTAAATAATGCCCATATTATATGTAGTTTTTATTATGTTTTTTATTATGTTATTTTCCATCGTATTACCTTTCAAAAAACAAAAATCCCGTATCTTTATTCATATCACAACGTTTACTATTATGAGTGTTTGAACTAAGTCATTCCGGGTGCACCATTGAACGCTTCGTTCTAGATTGTCCCATTTTATTATTTCTTAATACCGTTTTTTGGGTTTTATTTTTATTTTATTAGTATCTTCTATTATTTGACATCATTATCTACTGTTTTTATTTTATCACGATATACTTCATAGTTTAAAAGTTATAACGTTTTCTTTACATAAAGTCAACAGTAGGTAATCAGAAGAAAAATATACTTATCTATAAAATATAAAAAAATAAAATCTCAGATTTTTTTTAACATTTTTCCGTTGATTAAAATGTGTCTAGTTTCACCCATTTTCATATGTGCACTTTATGGAGACTCACACTGTATATTTGTTGGATGAATCTTAATGCAACTCAATTTTGAAGCAGATATTTTCAACCCATTGATCTGAAATTTGTATACACGTTTAGTTTGGATGACAAATGTATGATTCGCTGTGTGTCGTCATTCTAAACCCAAAATGGCGGAACACCCAAGATGGCGGACTAGTTATTTGTAATGCACTCCTACAATATGGGTATCAAAAGAAAGGGCTTGCTGAAAATAACTCGAAAAAAAAACTGTAAATAAAAAGTTTTTTATTTATTATATTTTATAATAAAAACATATTATCCTCCAAAGAGCTACCATGTGGAACTGTCGCAAACTGAATCGATTCTGCGACCTGTGTGTTTCCTTACGATGATTTCCACCTATCTAGTTAAGTCTTTGAAGATCTCATTGGTACATGACTTTATCGAGATTTGAACTCGAGGATATATTGGAGTGCGAAGGCGTGGCTCAATACCGGGCGAAGCACCTTGGATCCCTGAGGTCGCTCCCCGAATCCCTTAAGGACCTCAAGTCGCTGCACGGAAAAAACAGATTTCTTAGAATAATTTAGTTTTTTTTCACGCAAAGCAAATTTACTTAATCCAAGAAAATGGTCCTCTCCCTATAGACGTAAAGAAATATTTTCTTGATAACAGCTAAACATTATCTTAAATAAATTTATTTAAAACAAGACAGAATCATTCAACTGGACAAAAATTACATTTGATCTAAGAAAGGCATAATCTTGGATACCAAAAAAATTTTTTTTGTATGGACCTGATTGGGCGGATTCTGGCTTGCTGTGCGACTGCTGCTGCTGACCTTGAGTGAAGTGTTGTTGTGGGAGTGATGAGTGATGGCGATGAGATGCTGCTTCTGAAGTCCAGGTGTTCCAGAAGGTTGCGCTGATGTCCAGGTGTCGAGGGTCACCAGTATGGAGGAACGGAGGTGGAATGCGAAGATCTTCCCCCAGGCGAGGTGATCGTGCCTGGGGACCGCGGTCCAACGGTTGATGTCGGACAGTTGTATTTATACGAACTCATTAGAAAACTCCGATAGCGCGGTTTAGAACTCGGCCGTCTATTGGCGCGTTCTATGTAGTGTTGCTACATAAGTAATAATGTTTTTCGTTTCAGTACAATAAATACTTCAAATTATGTATTTTTTTCTTAATTTAATAGAGTTTGATTTTATTTCAAGAAAATATTGTGCATGTGCAGCATGTTTATTGATTCAAGATTATGTTTCTTTAGTTCAAACTACCCGATTTCTATGATTAAGAAATTACTTAATTTGATAATATGGCAAGTTATTGATGCAAGACGATCCTCTTAGAGAAATTCCTAAATATTTTAAGCTGAGAGTATTAAAACTTAAATTTAAGTCAAATGTGTTCTCTTGAAATAAGTAAGTAAATATCTTAACCGAAGAATAATATTTCTAGGTACATTATTTCGAATGAAATATTTTTTCTTGAACTGAAAAAACATTACTTGATTTGATAAGATGGTAAGTTATTGATGCAAGACGGATTGATCCTCTTAGAGAAATTCCTAAATATTTTAAGTTGAGAGTCTTGACACTTAAATTTAAGTCAAATGTGTTCCCTTGAAATAAGTAGTAAATATCTTAACCGAAGAATTATATTTCTAGGTACATTATTTCGAAAAAATATTTTTTCTTGAATTGAGAAAACATTGCTTGATTTGATAATATTGCAAGTTATTCATGCAAGACGCATTGATCCTCTTAGAGGAATGCCTAAATATTTGAAGCTAAGAGTATTGAAACTTAAATTTAAGGCAAATGTGTGCTCTTGAAATAAGTAGTAAATATCTTAACCGAAGAATTATATTTCTAGGTACATTATTTCGAAAAAATATTTTTTCTTGAATTGAGAAAACATTGCTTGATTTGATAATATTGCAAGTTATTCATGCAAGACGCATTGATCCTCTTAGAGGAATGCCTAAATATTTGAAGCTAAGAGTATTGAAACTTAAATTTAAGGTAAATGTGTGCTCTTGAAATAAGTACTAAATATCTTAACCGAAGAATTATATTTCTAGGTACATTATTTGGATTGAAATATTTTTTCTTGAAACAAGAAAACATTACTTTATTTAATAATATTACAAATTATTGATGCAAGACACATTGATACTCTTAGAAGAATTTAAAAATATTTTAAGCTAAGATTACTATTCTTGACTATAACATATTTTGAGAAAAAAAATGTTTCAAGGTAAGATCAACAGAATTTTTAACTCGACACAATATTTTTGAATCTAGATGATATATTTTAAGTCTAAAAAAATATTCCAAGATATTTGTTTTACTAAAACGAAGAAATCCTTTTTTTCTGTGTGCTGGGCTTCCTGGAGGAGCTGGGATGGCAAGAGTAGAGCCTTTCCCACCATCACGCAAAATAGGCGCAGAAAAGACGCCGAGTTGCAAAAACAAGCTCGTGTTAACATACATGTAATATTATTAATTACAAATAAAGGAACGTTTTATTCTTTTACGTCAACAGACGCGGACAGCATTACCACCCATCTACAAAGCACTATCTGATCACGCAAACGAAAAGGCATCGAAGATTAACCACGGGGTGCCAGACCAATATGACTACCAGGTAACTATTATAAATAAATAAAATATACTCCGAAGCTTTATCTCTGAGGGTGTTAGCAGGGGCAATCCATTTCTGGAATATATGGATACCCTGGATACCCTTAGTCCCCGCTTCTCATGATGATCAGTACACACTCATCACTAGCTCGACAGTCAAGGAAAACATCGTGAGGAAACCTGCAGTCCCAGAACTAATTCTAAATAATTATAAAATATTTTTTACTAAAAATAAACGACTTCAAACAGGAAACGAGAACTAGTCGGCACTACGATTTTCGAAGGTTTCCATCGATTTCTATGGGACCATCATCAGATCCTGGTTTTCTTATCATGGTATATCTCCTTTCCAACAAAAAAAGAATCATCAAAATCGGTTCAAACGAAGTCAAAAAAATTTATAAGTCGAAATAATAAACCTCCTCCTTTTTTGAAGTTGGTTTATGAAACTACTCAGCCTTGATTATGTTCTATTCCATAGAGTAACTTATATATACTTCTATTCCTCTATATTATCTATTTATGTCATTCTGTGTTTTATGCATTAACTTATTATGACACTTCGTCACTTTTACAAAAATATGACCAAATTAACAAAAACACCAATTAGGTATAATCGGAAATGTTTTTTTGGGTTTATAGTTATACCGTGTACCTACCTGTATAGTAAGTAGGTTAGTGAGTCAACTTAGGGTCGACTTCTTAGCCGCCGTCTTCGAGAATACATTCATAAATTCTAATAAATGAGGTACCTATCGTTACATTTGCATTCATCTTAAAATGAGGATCCGTAACGTTTTTAGTTGAGAATGCAGATTTATAGAGCTAAGAAATCCTTAACATACAGTACAAAAATTTTTGTTCTACGACAAAAATTGACAAAGTTATGACCGAATTCCTAGCGAAGTTCACCGAGTAGTCGCCCTCATTGTGACGTCATCACGCTCCCGCGATCATTGAGTGCCGGCCGGCCGTACTTGGTTCCCTCACAGTGACGTACACGCTCTCGCGATCATTGAGTATGTTTATTATTTAATATCTTCGTAAGTAATGGTCCGATTTGGATAATTCAAAAAGAGATATCATTCTTATATCATAAAGAATAACGTGGATAATATTTCTAATGGATTTGCTATAACTGTACTGATCCTCATTGCGGAACATTTTCCTTCATCTCCAATCTCTAATCGTAGGTAGATAATGCTTTTCAGTGGCTTTTACACGTAGCCGGTTTTTTGTGTGCACCAAGTTTTATCCGTTTCCGTGGGAATTAAATATAGCCTACTAGCAGCTCCCCGCGGTTTCACCCGCGTAGTTCCCGTTCCCGTGGGAATAAGGGGATAAAATATAGCCGAAGTGTTATTCTGATGTATAAACTATATAACTGTAATGTTTCAAAAATGTTGTTTGTTGTTGTCAAAATCCGTTCAGTAGTTTTTGAGAGAAAGAGGAACAAACATCTATCTGTACATACTTCCATACAAAATTAATAATAATAAGTAATATAAGATGTTACTCAGAGATCTTCTACCTTTCCAAAGGTGAAAGAATTTTTAAAATTTGTCCAGTAGTTTGAGTTTATTCGTTAAAACATACAAAAATAAAATAATACAAATCTTTCCTCTTTATAATATGCATTTTTTAGTGAATGTTTATTCCGGTACCAGCAGACGCTCAGGCGTTCCCATTTCCCGAACAATTTACAAAAATCCCTTTTTAGTTCTCTCTCGTGCAAAACTTCACGCTTCTAGACCCAGTTCTTCTCCGAATACTGCATTTGGAACCAGCAACTCGTCGGTGGAGATGGGCTGCTGTTTTCATTACGCCAATCTTCACGGACGAGTTTAGAGTGCCTTGTTATTAAACTATTGGCGTATCTAAAGGCAGACTTCCGCGTTCGAATGTCGATGACAAGTCAATGTATGAAAATGACAGACGTTGGCCGCACGCGTCTGTAGCAGACTTCGGCAATGGGGCCATATACACTCCCGGACACATCTATCGGGCCACCTAGTGTTTTAAGTTTTGACGGTCCCTAGCTAAAAACGTTGTCACACGAGATCGCGGTCTTCCTTGACAACAAACGAAGCCGCCAGTCTCTAAGTGCCCTTAATAAACTCTTCGGACAGTAGTACGGCTTAAATTCAGTTGTGAACTCACCCTTCTTTGGCTAGGCCCGGCCTGCAGAAGTGCTACAGCTTTGGCGGCAATTTCAGGCCGAGTATCCATATTTTTTTGTCAAAACTGGCTCAAAGTTTGCAGTTACCATATTATTGAACCAATAATCAGAAACATAAATAAAAAAATCCAACTTTCGCAAATTAAAAAGTTTTCTCCTCCCTTGCATTGTTGAAAACAATGAACAGACTCGAATTTTAATTTTTTTTTTCACAATTCTGAATTAGATATTTAAAAAAAATCATACCAAAAGGTTGACCAATAAATCAGCTTCAAAATTGCATACCAACTTATTGCTCCATCTAACATTTATCTTTAACTAGGGACCGTCAAAACTTAAAACACTAGGTGGCCGGACAGATGTGTCCGGGAGTGTATTTTCATACGTTGACTATAGTCGCCTCAGCCGCGACCCACGGAATTCTACCATCCCTGTCAGCCATCGTCCAGTCAGTTTCGTCTTTTATATTTATTCAGACATTGGCTTGCAGGAGTATCGATGGATGAATCGAAAACCTTAGTCGGTGAAAACTGGTGCGGAGGATGGTTGTGGACAATATGCTATATCATCGCCGGTTGTCTCACGGCTATCTTCATTGGATTCATGATTGCGAAATTAGTGATGCTGAACAGATGATAGTGTGATGAATAAATGTCCTACGTCGTTTTAGCTATACATTTTTCCATCATCATATTCTAATTTTTATTTATATTCCCGTTTATATTAAATAAAATTTTTTTTTAACTATATATTAAATTATTAAAACAATGTCATAAAAGGTACACCAAATCAAATCATAATGTTTTTATTTAATGTAGTGGCTTACAAGTCCACTTAATGAAAGTCATTGCGACTCCACCGCTTAGGTATGTATGGCTGAGGAGAAAAAGCGGGGCAAGAAACTCCTCAACACCTGCAAAGAGTGTAGCATCCAGTTTATATCCACATTTTATCTGTAGTCTCGGTCAGATGACCCATTACCGGGTCCACGGGTAATTTTAGTCCATGGCGCTAGGGATTACAATATAATATTTCGACTTCTGATCATATCCTTAAAAAAATAATTGCAAATATAAACGTACTTGTGATTAAATATAAATCCATAATAAGAGCATCACTATCACTACATAGTATAGAACAAAGTAGCTTTCTCTGTCCCTATATCTCTATGTATGCTTAAATCTTTAAAACTACGCAACGGATTTTGATGCGGTTTTTTAATAGATAGAGTGATTCAAGAGGAAGGTCGGGGCGGGCTAGTAATAGATACGTCAAAAGAGATCGCATAATATTACATACCTATCCCATACATTTGTATATACCCTATATTGAAAATATGAAAGTTACCAAAAGTAGGATTTATGGTTTATTCAGACGTTTCACTACAATTTATTTCCGTTTTTTCCCGTTCCCGTAAGAATTTTCAAAAATCCCGAACTTTTGTGTTAAAATTTCATACTTCTAGACAAAGCGGTTTCAGCTGTGCGTTGATCAATCAGTCAGTCAGCCAGTCAATTAGGTTTTTCTTCTTTTAAACTTTCCGCATATCCATTAATAGTGTACATTTAACAAATGATTTTGCTTATAATATTGATAACTTTAGTTCTAGATAATTACTGAATACTGAAAAAATTAAAATGAAAATATATTTATTCTGTAGGGAATAAGAATTAAACTTAGAACAGTCAATAGTCTAATAACAAGGCACACTAAACTCGTCCATGAAGATAGGCTAAATGTGAACAGCAGCCCATCTCCTCCGAAGAGTTGCTGGTTCCAAATGCAGTACCCCGAGAAGAACCAGCAAGAAACTCAAGGGCAGCTCTTTTTAATCTCATGTCTTATTAGTCTTACTTACATCATATTCTTTTCCAGACGGTAAACAATTTCTTCATGTAGGTATTTAAACTTACTTAATACAGGTATTTAAGCGCTCGTAGCCCTGCTATACCAGTAGGTATGTTTGTTACGACCACACTGGTTAAGCAAAGTTGCAGTGAATGTGTGACCGCCTAGTGACTTATATCACGAGCGCTTCCGTGTTTTAGAAGGCACGTTAAATTGTTGGTCTCGGTTTTCGTTAGGTTTACGTAAAATGGAAGTCCTTAAGCCATGTCCGATGTACCCGGTGGGTTTAAAAATTCTAACTGTTAGGTAGCCACTAGCTTAATACCATCTCCCAATCCGCAGTGGGCTCGCGTGGGAGATTATAGCCCATAGTCCCTTGTGTATGAAGAAAGACCCTTAGCTCGGCAGTGGGCTGTTACGAGTTGATGAATACATGTACTTTTTATTTACTTTCCTTGTTTTGTACGTTATAAAGCAACCGAAGCGACATAAGTTGCCTACATTGTGTCTGTTCCTTCATCAATCATCTGATTACCGTTACAGGATAAGGATCCACAGTACCATCGTTATCAGAATGGAAATCAGCTTAAGGATGACGAGGATTACAATGATGTAAGTATTTTTATATTATCTCTAGTAACTAAGTGACTGACAACTTTTAATTGTTCATTCTGCATCAAGTGTTGTTGATAAAAAAGTCAAAACTGTTGATGATAAAAACAAATAAAACAAAATTTTAAAATATAATTTATTTGGTTTATGTGTCGATATGAAATATACACGGTTATAGTTCCTATTTAATTCTCTAAAATTTTAATTGAAATCGTCGAGCAGATTCAGAGCCTATTCATGACAATTTTTTAGTCAGACAGACATACAAAAAAAGGTCATTTATGATTAGGCATAACACACTTAAATTTTATTATTGGTAAAGGATAGATAGCTATGTGAAAATTTTGCCTTTTCATATGATATCATTTTACTTGGTAACTCCAGCTTTAAATGAGTTGATGAGTTAAGCACTGTTTTTTACCCAAAGAGATTAAAATATAATAGGGCATACAGGGGACAAAGCGAGAAAAAATTTATGCCGAAAAGTTATTCGAAGTGGAATAAGTCTAGTACAATTTCGACCGAATGACAGCTCGCGTTCAAACTAACTGCCATGACGCTTGAGCTTCAAAGTTTTGTATGAAAATATTATTCCCAATGCCCCCTCTATGTCCTATTATATTTTAATCTCTTTGATTTTATCACTTGGTTACGAAAACCCAACAAAGACCATTAACATTTCAATTTGTAATTCCAGAATTCAAACTACGCGTTCTCCTACACAGTGAGGGACCACAAGACTGGGGATGATTTCTCCCACTCCCAACAGAGCAGTGGCTCGGCTACAAATGGAGAGTACCGGGTTCGACTTCCAGACGGGCGCATGCAGATCGTCTCATACACAGCAGACGAAAACGGCTACAAAGCTGACGTGAGATACGACGATGACGATAAAACTGACAACACTATCGATAAACAAAATGGTTATAACCGTAACGGTAATACTTATAATCATGACACTAATGATTATAACCATAACATTAATGACTATAACAGAATTAATGATGGTTACTATCAGAATCAGAACTATATTGATGGTAAAAGAAACTACATTGGAGGTAACAATGAAGGTTACACCGAAAACCATGATAACCAACAATTTGTTCAGAACAGAAATTTTAAACCTGCCAAAATCAACTTTAAACCAGTGACCACCGCTGCTCCTGTCAAGGAAGATTACAACCAATACTCGGATATATCTAAAGAATATACCAACGATTATTCAGCAGAATACGACGGAAAACACGATAGCTATGAACCTCATAAAGATAAGTTTGGATTCGCGAAAAACAACGCCCAGACAGCAACCACAGTAAAACCTTCGTACGATGAACTCAAAGACCTTTTTGTTACTAAAAAGCTGTATAGTGTACCAACTGGAAGCTACTATAACCCTGTGGAAATAAATGTTCCGTCAACGACGCCTGGTCCTAATTTTGAAGGGACCACGGAACACGTGGTAGTAATAGGTACTACGAAACCAAATCTTTATACCAATATTAGAAATGGCCTCCTAAATGCAACCCCTAGCCCATTGGCGTATACTACTAGTAATTTTGATACCCCCAGAAGTTATTTAGTATCAACGATAGCGAATCTGAAGAATGGCGAAAAACCAGTGTTGTCAAGCAGTTTTATCGATAGAATCAACAAGTATTTAAGTTTTACGTAAGTCGATAAGCCGAAAATTTAAGTCATGTGTAAGTTACGAATTCTTAAGACTATAGATTGTAAATAATTTATTAAACTTTAATTTTGTATTTTTTGTAATAAAATACTTAATTGTAATAATGAGATATTGTTTATTCCGTTTTTTTAATAATTACTCTTCGTCAGCTAAATACAGCTATTTTACATTTTCCTTGTGAATGATTCTAATTGCTATTTCATCAAACGATGTTATTAGTACGCTGAAATTAAAAAGTAAAAGTGAAAATGCTTCCTTTTCAATATAAATGATACGGAAACTGTACAGCATATCTTGAAACAAGCTTTAGTTCACTGCTAAACTACGAATATACTCTTAGTACCTATTGTTATAATATTTCAGTTGGCAGCGAGTGTTGGTGTAAAAATAGTTAATGACTAAAACAATTTTTTGGATTGCTACATCAAGTACCAAGACATCCTTATGAAGTAAGCTTGTTTGAATATTGTTTTTAATTTATTTATGTTTTGGAACATGTTGTATAGGTGATGACGTTATACTTATAATAAAAAAAGTAAGTTTAAAATTTAAAAAACCCGACAGTTTAAAAAACTACAATAGATTTGTTTATTATACGGAACAAGAAATACTACGTATGTTATCTTCGCGACTTTCAGGTTCTTTAAAACTTAAACGAAGCTTACAGCTGTAAAATAGTTTGGAAAACATCATCTTGATATTGAAAAACCTATTCAGTTATATCCCATTCGATATGATACGCATATTTTTACGTTTTTACCGCCATTTTGCATTTTACAGACGCCATTTTTTTGGGTTTTACAAAAACTATTATTATATTATATTAGTATAGATATATTTTTTGCAATAGATGTGGCAAACAAATTAATAGGTACCTACCTATCCAAGTACAACTTTTGCAAAAGAATTTTCATCCCTCCATCCGTCATCCCAGTTAGCATACGTTATGTGCAGTTTCAAGTTAAACCAAATCTAAAGCTAAATATCCTAGACTTATCTATGAGACATACAGACGGAAAGATTGCCGAACTAGTTGAGAAAAATAAAAATGTATTTATTTCTGTAGATAATTGATAATTAGAAGTCAATAGTCTTTTAACAAGGCACTGTAAACTCGTCCTTGAAAATTGGCTAAATGTAAACAGCATCCCATTTTCCCTTTTCACGATGGAGGAGCATTTCGCCTCCACGCCTCTACAGATCCATTATGAGCTACCGAGTTTATTTACTAAGTGGTTTTATTTACTTCAAGTTTAAGGAAAATATCGTGAGGCAACCCCTCCCAGAATTGATTCTGAGGCATGTGTAACAGCGACCCGGTCCGGTGATGGGCTCATCACCTGTCACAATCCAAAAAAAATAAACGGCTAAAAAGTAGGTAGGTAGGTACTTCTAGAAATTATTTAAGGAACGTTTGTGCAAAATTTCATGATTCTAGACCCAGTGATTTCGGCTGCGTATTGATAGATAAAGAGCCCGCTTCCTGATGATGATGATATTCAGCGAGGTTCGGGTTTAATTCCTGACAAGTACCGATAAGTTTTTTAAAAAAAGAAAAAACTTACATACATATTTATCACTAGCTCGACGGTGAAGGAAAACATCGTGAGGAAACCCGCGAATTAATTCTGAGACATGTGTAACACCCGGTCCGGCCACGGGCTCACCACCTATCACGTTCAGGGGTCGAATATTCTCGTGAAAAGTATACCTGTGCCTCGGGGATAAAAGGCGTCAAATTATTTATTTTAATTTTTGATATAGAGAGAGTTTAATTATTTATTTGTCCGTCGTTATGCTCGCCATTCTACGAATCCGTGTTGGGCACTTGAGCTACCTCTAGCTCAACTTCACCCTACCAGGAGATAAGCATCCAGAGCAAGTTATTCCAAGTTATCCGGCTTGTACTATCTTCATATGTAACTTGACATGATTGAAATATGAGTGGCTTAGAACGCGCGGCTCTGCTTGCTTGGCTGAGCACAATAATTGGATGTTTAATTTCTTGGCAGCCTTATAAATACCTACCCTGTGACATAATCAACGCTAACCTTCGTACAACCCAATTATAAGTAATGATACATTGGTTTGAGCATTAATCTATACAAATATTTAAGACCAGGTAGCTGTAAGGTAAGAGCAGTGATAGCCTTACGGTTAAAGAGCCTGCTTCACATGATGAAAATCAGTGAGGCTCGGGTTCAAATCCTGTCATGTACCTACCAATGACTTTTTCAAAACTTACGTACATATTTATCGTGAGGAAACCGGCAGGTTCCAGAATTAATTCTGAGACATGTGTAAAGAGCTCACCACCTTCATCGGCTATCACCTTTAGGGGTCGAATATTCTCGCGAAAATTGGGTAAGTATATCTAGTAATGGAATACCTCTGCCTACCCACTCGGGGATAAAAAGCGTGAGATTATTATTATTTATTTTTTTATGGTAGCGATTTAAAAAAAAACACCCTCGCCGTAAAAATATCGTTTTGCTCCCTTACGTCGCAATCTACTATTCTGCTTTCGTAACTGGGAAAAGAGGTTGCAAAGTATTATAGAAAAGTCTTAGCTTGTAACGAGAAAAGATAAAATATTAATCATTTGTAACCTCGCTACGGTTACAAAACATAGTTACAAAGGCAGACGATTTTGTTTTTGTAACTGGTTACGGGAAAAGAGGAAATTTTCTTCTTTTGTAACTAGTCAAAGTCAAAGGCCAAAAGTTTTTATTCAATGTAGGGACTTATACGTCCTCTTATCGAAAGTCATTGCGACTCCACCGCTTCGGTATGTATAGTTGAGGAGAAGAAACGGGGCCAGAAACTCCTCAACACATTATTCTTTCAAACAATCAATAGGTACAATGGAAAGTACAATTTACATGGTTTTAGTGTTTTGCTGAGCTGGAGAAAATTTACACCAAACATCATTGCCATTCAAATATTCATCTAACTTATAATATGCCATTTTACATAAAACCACCCTTATGGGAATTTATATCACATGCTATTCCCAGAAAAGTAAGAATTTATAACAACTCTTAGCTGTCTACTTAGCATGCCTAGTTAAACATACTTTAATAGTTATGTATGTATGTATGTATGGGTGTCATCCGGGATAGTTCCTTGGCACATCGCCAGCCCGACTCAGCGGAACACGTGAGATGCACTATTGGCCTAGTGATGGGCTTATCGATGAAATATATCGGCATCACGTCGAAGTTAATAGATTACGATCGTAATTTTAGTGATGCTAAAAGTTTTGATGGTAGGGCTCCGTTAAAGGGTAAAACGGGACCCTACTACTAAGACCCCGCTGCCCGTCGGTCCGTGTGTCCCCAGGCTGTATCTCATGAACCGTGATAGTAACACAGACATTTTCACAGATGATGTATTTCTGTTGACGCTGTAACAACAAATACTAAAACCAGAATAAAAGAAATATTTGAGGGGCCTTTGGGGATACTGAATTTTTGTGCATGGTCTCTGAAGTAGAGCCATTGAACTAAGATTAATAAGGCTAAGGCTATAAGGACTAGATCCAAAGGCCATTAAACAATTTGAAAAAAAGTGAGCCCATGCTAGACGTAAGTGTTGATATACATGTCTCAGAATCAATTTTGGGGCCAGTTTGTTCCTTACGTTTCCTTTCGGTCCTTGAGCTAGTGATAAATATATAAGTAAGTAGGTACCTAAGTTTTTTTACACTCGTTGATACATGCCCTCACGGCCTCGCCAGGATTCGAATCCAAGCCCCTCGTGAGAAGCGAGCTCACTACTAACAGGGGCTATCACTGTACCATTGACCTGTTGGTTCAGTTGGTAGTGACCCTGCCTTCTGAGTCGGAGGGCGCGGGTTCGATCCCTATTGTGTGCATGAACATATCTGTTGGCGGTTGGCTGGGTGTTTAATATTTATTTGAGTATGTTTATCAGTTTAGTACCCATAGTACAGGCTCTGCCTAGTTTGGGAGTGAATAACCGTGTGTAAATTGTTTCACACAATTTATTATTATTATTAGATTATTACACTGTTTTGAAGTCTAGACAACTTAATAAAATTAAAAGCTGAATGTCGTTCGTGCGACACAGATCACTTTGTTACTGTCTCGGCATTTCAAAGTAATGTAATTGTGGAATTTTTGGACTGCCAGCCTATTACGAATAGTTCAAATTCTTTGCTTTGACAAAAAAATAATGAATTTTAGCCCTTAATCCCTTTGAACCCTTTGAGGAATAAGAATATTAAGATAGTCGCAAAACAAATTTTCAAACTAACTATTACATTAGGTTTTCTTGCAACTTGGTCAGCATTTTGGTATGGAAAAATATAGTCTTTGTCGTCCCTCAAAATGTAGGTAACTAACCTTGCCAAATTAAATCAAGATTGGTTCAAGATAGGTTAGGTTGGTTAGTATTTTCGCATATACCTACTTACCTACAATATTTTGTTAGAATTATTATCAAGTAGGTACATAGCAGAATTAAAAAAAAATAGGACCTAATTAGGCATATATTAATCATGATTAAGTATAGGTACTTACCTATGAATTAAATATGTTCTCTTTTAAGTTGTTTTTTTTTTGTGGTATAAATATTTAGTAAAGATAGATAAATAAATACATGATAAATAGCTCAGTGTAGTGACATTTATAAACATAGTTTTATTTATTATTCACAACTAAGTAAAATTACTATTCACATAACTTAAATACTATCGAATTCTTTCAAAATATCGATAACCAATGTCACATCACTAGAGGAATCGTCGCCAATAATCGACAACCCATAGACCGCAGACAGGAACAACCCGTCTTATCTTCCACTGAGGTGCACTTGCAATTTTTAGGGATCCGCATTTATCGAGTGCAAAACTTTGAACCAAATGTTCACATTTTCCTTTATGATGGTCTTCAACTGCAGTTGTGGAATTTGGGCTGGTGATGATGATAAAATATACTTATTTTCATCACCAGTCGCCTGGACAAAGTCATGTCTATGTCGAAATAATCATTTTAGATATAGCCCTACCTAATTTTGTCATAATAACTTTAGATAATACCTAAGTACTTAGGTATAGTTCTACTTATTAGATATGGGTACCTATAACATAACAGAATAATCGCAATTCCTCATACCTACACCCCAATTAGTTGGTATATTAATACAAAAAATATATGATGCCTTCAACTAAAGTATAGTTGTGTAAACAAGCAATAATAGTAGGATTTCCATAGGTAGGTCTAAATTCAGCTATTCTAATACATTTTTCGGAAAAAATTAACACAGTCATAGATAGGTATAGTCCCAAATAATTTTGCGATAATCACTCTGTATTTAGTCCAGAACAACTTTTCCATAATCAAAGATATCTAAATCGATGACATCGATCATTCATTTACAAATAAAAAAAAACTTGTACTTATACAGGCACGCTCTCTTTTATACTTACTTGAGTACTTATAGGAATGACTGAATAACCTAACCAGCATTATATATTATTGAAATCCATTCAAGTTTGATTTAATTACAAACATCCAAACTTTCGCATTTATAATCAGAGAAATGAAATGATGAGATAAACGAAAATTTCAAAAGGAAAATTTCGCATTAACACATGGCGTCACAGCAGACGGAAAACTTAACTCAAAAAGTAACTCTTACATTCGGACAAAGGAGGAGTTAGGTAAGTAAGAACAAATCCAACTTTGTAACTTACACGGCGCTTGAAAAGGATGCTATATCAAGTTAATTACGTAAAAAGGAAAGGATTTCAACACATGGTTTTCACTTAACATTTACCTGGAATTTCCTATGGAAGATAATTAATGGTAAAAAAACCGGCCAAGTGCGAGTCGGACTCGCGCACCGAGGGTTCCGTACAACCTTGCAAATTTATGGTTTTCGTAATTTTTCCTTTATCTATGCTATAAGACGTTGCTTCGTACCAAATTTCAAGATTCTGAGTTCACGGGAAGCACCCTGTAGGTTTTGATTCCCTTGCAAGTGTCGAAAATTTGCGGCATAAACGGCTGTATCTTTTGATTGCGTTGGCTTAGAAGTTTGATTTTTTCACAGCTTCAAGGGACAGTAGACCTGAGTAATTGATATAAATTTCAGCTTCATACCTCCACGCGTTCCTGAGAAAAAGGGTCTTGACAGACGGACGCACGGACGGACAACAAAGTGATCCTATAAGGGTTCCGTTTTTTCCTTTTGAGGTACGGAACCCTAAAAACGATGCGTCAGTGCAGTGATAGATAGTGATAGATGATACGGTTAAAGAGCCGGCCAAAAATCAGTGAGGCTCGGGTTCGAATCCTGGCATGTATAAATGAGTTTTTCAAAAACTTACGTACATATTTATTACTAGTTCGACGGTGAAGGAAAACATCGTGAAACCAGCAGGTCCCAGAATTAATTCTGAAACATGCGTAACAGACGGTCCGGCGATGGGCTCACCACTTATCACGTTTAGGGGTCCAAAGAATATCCCGTGAAAAGTAGGTATATCCAGAAATGAAATACCTCTGCCTACCCCTCGGGGATAAAAAGCGTGAGATTATTTATTTATTTTATTTTTATAATTTATGGATAAAACCGATGCGTCAGATTGAAAGCACACAATCACTATTATCTAATCGGTGACGCAGTCAACAGTTTCACAACGTGCTTTCCTCTTGTTGTATGTTTGGGTTCCATTACAGTTCAATGAAATTCAAATTCATAATTCATTCATTTCTGTAAATAAAATACACTTAAAAACGTCAAGTCTAATAACAAGGGACTCTAAACTCTTACATGGAGTTAGGCTGACTCTAAACTCTTACATGGAGTTAGGCTGAATGTAAACAGCAGCCCATCTCCAACGACGAGTTGCTGGTTCCAAATCCAGTAACCCGAGAAGAACCAGTAACAAACTCAAGGGCAGTTCTTTTTAACGTTACTAAAAATTATGATTTCCAATGAAATTTCCAAATAACACAGAACTCGAAAAAGTAATAAACCGACTTCAACATAAAGGTCTTCTCATAGATGCCATTGTCAGAACTGGACCATTTGAAATGGGACCACAAGGGAAGCACTAACTTTAAAATAAAAAAAGAATCATCAAAATCGGTTGACCCAGTCGAAAGTTCTGAGGTAACAAACATTAAAAAAACAATCGAATTGAGAACCTTCTCCTTTTGTGAAGTCAGCTGAAAACTGTCGTCGGTTCTAGTCTAAAAATAAGTAGGTATATATCACGCTAATATTACCTACTCTACAATATACACCACGCTATTATTAATGAACGGTGTTATATCGAACCAATTAATCTTCTAAACCATTTTTCTTCCATTATAATTTCTAAAACCAACAGACTCTCGTTTACAGCACATAGAAGCGTCGGCCATCTTGCTAATTTTCAAAATGGCGGGAAGAATCATAACCGTATCTTCTCGTTGCGCGGAAGGGCGCCCCGGTCGTTACACGAATTAGCCGCTAAGCCACTACCACACTTATGTTTTATTAATATTAATTTGAGGTTTTATTTCCTAAATAGGTAGGTGCTTGATAAAGGTCAAGGTAAGAATAGTTTTAGTTTTGTGTGTATTAAATGTATTAGGTAAGTACTTAGGTACCTACTTAAAAATATGTTGTTTTTGTTTCTATTAGGTTGGATTTTATTCTAATACCGGGCAGTGATAGCACTGCGGTTAAAGAGCCCGCTTCTCATTCGTGAATCTCGTGTTCGAATTTTGGCATGACCAATGAGTTTTTCAAAAACTTACACATTTAACTAGCTTAACGGCGAAGGAAAACATCATGAAGAAACCCGCAGGTTCCAGAACTAATTCTGAGGCATGTGTAGCAAACCCGGTCCGACGACAGGCACACTCACCTATCGCGGGGTCCAGAAATGGAACACCTCTGCCTACCCCCTCGGAGATAAAAGATGTGAGAATATTTATTTTATAGACATTGAGCCCCTGAGATGCAGATACCTATACATCAATCTCTCAATTTCTCAATCTCAGAATCAATTCTGGGACGTCCTAGTTTCCTCACGATGTTTTCCTTCACCGTTGAGCCAATAATTAATCATTATTATCACTATCACTACATAGTATAAAACGAAGTCGCTTTCTCTGTCCCTATATACCTAGGTCCCTATGTATCTTTAACTACGCAACGGATTTTGATGCGTTTTTTTTTAATAGATAGTGATTCAAGAGGAAGGTTTTAGTATTAGCATTGCACCCGTGCGAAGCCGGGGCGGGTCGCTAGTTAGGTATAAACACTAACTCCGTATTTCTCAGATCCTTACGGTAACGATTGTATAATAGAGCGACTGAAGAGTGGAGCCCAACGGAATGTGAAAGAGTGGCGGCCCGAACGCGGCAATTATGCAAACTATTGCCCGCTGTTTGTCGAGTGTTTCTCGAGCACCAGGGATGGGTTCTAGTTATCGATATCGATAACTTGTAACATATAAATAACCCTTAGTCTGTAAGCCCACCAGCTCCCGGAGGGTCCATATGCGCCAATACCTGACGTGCAACAGGTGCTGCACTAACAAAAGGTATTATGGTAAACTGACGAATTGAAAATAATTTTTCTTTTGTATCTGGAGTAGATTCGATTCTAAGAGGTTTTAGTAAGTACCTAGATTTGTCGGGGCACTCGGGAGAGGGCTTTTTAAAAAGAATTATATGAGAGATGATGCTCTTTTAAAGCTCGGTAGAGACTGATTTTATTTATTAAACCAACTTAACGCTAGGCCTCGCGCAGGAGGCGGCTTATCTAAAGAATGCGCTGACTCCGTTGTTCTGAAGCCAGCGCAGACGCTTTGTCAGCGGCTATGGGTGGCAGGGTCTACGTGACTACCTATCTTAGCTGCCAATCTCTACATATGAAACAAAGTTACTTACCGCCATCTGTGCGCTTAGATCTTTTAACCACGCAAAGAATTTTGATGCGGTTTTCACTAATGGAAAAAGTGACAAACGAGGGAGGTTTTTATACCTATAGCTAAACGGAGCGAAGCGACGGCGGGTGGCCAGTAGATTCTAATTTACAAATAAAATAGTATAAGTAAGTACAATAATACCTATGTAAAAAAAATGTATAAAAAATAATATTAGTACCTAAATGTCTCTGGAAGAGATCGCTAAAAGCGATAAGACCGCCCATTGTACTTTAGTTAATGTTGGTATCGATATTGTGTTGTTTTTGGTGTACAATAAAGAGTTATTGTATTGTATTAGTATTGTATTGTATTGTCTTAGAATTAATGAGAAATAATAGGAGTGTATGAGGATTCACATGTAATATGGCCAAGCGATCGATGGACTTACTATTTGTCACGGTTTAGGGTAAAAAGTGGGTATTTCCAAGAATACTCTAAGAAATTATTGAAATTACGTATTGCAGTGCCAAAACTAGGTCCTTATGTTTTCTCTTTTAATATTATGTCCCTTAAAATTATCGATAGTTTTATTTTTGTTTACACGTCTCGCCCCATCCCTAAACAAGCAAGGACGAGCACAGCTCAACGGTGCTGCATCGAAATCGACTGTTTTGCGTCTCTTCACTATTGTCATCGTTATCTCTGCGTCCTCATAATCGCCAATTCTCCTCGGAAACTTTTTACTTTTATTGAAAACCAGTCAATTAGTTTATTGGTTTTCCACTCTTGTTTAATAAGGTTGGTTCAATAAAAGTAGCTTTATTTCTAGACAAGCTAACTAATTCTCATGTATGTAATTTGTAAAATTTTCATTTTGGTGTATAAGTTTTGGTTCAAAATAGGTACTTAAGTGATATGGCAAGTGTCCGAGACTGTGTAGTTTAATAGGAAATTGTTAATTACACAGGATGCACATTTTCGTGTTGCTTAACTTTTGAACTTTGAGTATTTAACCAACAGGAGACGTCACGCGCACTAGTTTCTTTGCAAAAAAGTCTGCCAATTTCTGCGGGAGGGACGAGGAAACGTACACAAATAATGTTAAAACAAACGCATTTTTTGACAAAACAATTAAACGCTAGCTTGAACTAGATGCACACAAATACATTCACCAATCCGAGCAAACTCAAAAAAACTAGTTGTACCTATATAACAGGTATGATCGTTGACCGACACTTTTTTGGCAGAGGGAAACGCCTGTCAGTAGCGTCTCCGGTTGGCTTAATACTCAAAGTTCAAGAAGCCTCTTTAGTAAAAGTGTATTATCATTTTAGTATCGATTGATAAGTGACTTTGAAATGAACTTTGGAGAAACTTATTGTATTTTTGTGCATTATCTTGGTAGCAAAACTAACAATTTAGGCTGATGACTAAATTTCCAATGAGTCAGAACCACATAAAATAATGTCAACTGTCAAAAGTTAAATGTCAAAATTTGACTTTTTGGCGGGAATCCGAAGAGGGACGTCATGTTTTTTGTTTAATTTTCATTTTGCTGTGTATTTCGGGTTTTGACTCATAATAGTGATAGTTTATTATGTGGCAAGTGTCCGTGAAGGTGTGCAGCGAATGGGAAATTCGATAAAATGCGTGGGATGCATATTTTTGGATTGCCCCAAAAAGTCACAATGAAGTCTTCAGTAAAAGTGCTATCATTTTACTGTTGATAAACAAGGGAGGGATGTAGAAAGTGTTGAAGACACTGAATTTTTGTGCATGGTCTCTGAAGCAGAGCCATTTATCTAAGACTAAAATTTACAACAGACTAGGCTGTATGGGCTAGATCCCTCTGCCTTTTCCTAAAGGGACAAATTAAAAAAAATATATTAAATGTCAAAAAGTTTTGAATAGAATAGGTTGTTGGTAAATAAGTTGTTTGTATTGTTTTTTCAAAATAATTTGAATTATTAGAAAAAACTAAGAGTTTCGACAATTACATTGAACCACAAACACCTGAGAACATGGAAAATGAGCTTAACCTCCAAAGAAACCCTCTGAAGTTGTACATACAAGACATTTACCGCGCGAAACGTACTGCACAAAACAAATACATCTACGAGATATTCGGACTCACTTTTAAGAATGTAATGTTGCATGGGATCGTAACATCAATTTACAATACTACAAGCACATCCACTAACTTAGAACTGAGTGATCCTACAGGGTGTGTACAAGTTTACTACAACAGTTCAAAAAGAAACTGTAATGTTCCTACAGCAACCATAAAGGTCTTATTTCAAGATTACGCCAAAGCTTCTACGTTTGCGGACGAAAATATCCACATAATGTCTAAGTTAATGGGCGGTATTGCTGAGAGAAATAAAAACCACATAAATTTTGAAGAAGGAAGCTATGTCAGTGTTGTTGGAGATATATTTCTGGACGATAGGGATGTTAGGGTGGTGTCAGCGTACAATTGTACAGTGACCTCTGCAGAACGAGATATAGTGTGGTTGGAGGAGTTGAGATATTTGTATGAGAAATTTTATCTATGGAATAAGGAATGATTTTTGTTGAAAAAGAATAATATAATAATAATAAGTTGTGGGACATAATTTACACATGGTTATTTAGTCCCAAACTAGGCAGGGCCTGTACTGTGGGTACTAAGCATCTGATAAACATACTCAAATAATTATTAAACAACCAGACACGAAGCCAACAGACATGTTTGTGCACTAATGTTGGCCCCGAGATGGGATTGAACCTGCAACCTCAGACTCCGAAGGCAGGGCCACTACCAAGTGAGCCAACAGGTCCGTCATATAAGAAATGTTATGAAACTTAAGTGAGCATAACATCATAAAGAGGCAAGAGCCACTGAGCAATGCAAGTTTTTGTCTAACCCTTTGTCAGATACCTTGTTTTAAGTTTATGTGAAAAAAACTTAAATAGCACATTTTTCTATGAAGCAGTCAGTGCCACCCAAGGTGCTATGATAAAATAAGATTTGAAAAAGTTATAAGATAAGAGATTTATTTGCTGGATGGTGCAGATTGTCTATATTATGTTAATGGGAAGACAACTTAATAAATAATTTTTTCATATCTCATACTCGGAAAGTAGTGTATGTTTGATCTGAGTACCGGGTCGGAAGCGATGATTCCCACAACAGAGAGATTCAGGGCTGTGATTCCCGCCCTCGGTCGAAAAAGACTCATAGTAATTGCTTCCGGCCTTAGGGCGGGAATGAATTAAAAAAAAAATAGCACTACATTTGGCAAAGACGTTTAAAGAAAAAGTTTCTCTAGGAAAGAGAATGACTTTCTTCCAACCTCTTTGGGTACTTAGTAGGGATACGAAACTTTTTACATCAATTAAAATGGGTGTTATTTAAATGGTTAGCAGAGTATTCGTATTTTTGTAAGCAGAAAAATATAATCTGTAAGCAGAAATAGCTAATTGGTCAGCAACTCATGGCCAGCAAACATTACAAAACCTATCAGCAATTTATGTCATTCTGGATGGCTGTAATTATTATTGAGCCGCAATGAGCTGCTACTGTTTAATAAAATTATGGTAAGCACTCAGAGGGGAAACCAAAAATTTTTTTTTGAGCTTCATATAAAAGTAGCAAAAATAATCTCAGCAAACTTGTCATGCGCAAAATGGGCGCATTTCTTACATAGATTAGGAAGGACTTTGGATTATGCAACATTTATGATTAATGATTATGATTATTATTACGATTACAAGTAGTGGTGGTGGTTGTGGTGGTGTTGGTGGTAGTGGTAGTGAGCGTGGTAGAGTGGGGTAGGAGTGGGGGGTAGGAGTGGGGGGTAGGAGTATGGGGTAGGAGTGGGGGTAGGAGTGGGGGGTAGGAGTGACGGGTAATAGTGGGGGTAGGAGAGGGGGGTAGGAGTGGGGGGTATGAGGGTGTGGGAGTGTGTGGGAGGTTGTGGGATCGTGTGGGAGCGTGTGAGAGCGTGTGGGAGCGAGTGGGAGCGTGAGGGTGCGAGTGGGGGCGTGTGGAAGCGTGTGGGAGCGTGTGGGAGCGAATAGGAGCATGTGAGGGCGTGTTGGAGCGTGGGTGCTAGGGCGTGTGGGAGCGTTCTGGGGCATGTGGGAGCGTGCTGGGGCGTGTGGGAGCGTGCTGGGGAGTGTGGCAGCGTGCTGGGGCGTGTGGAAGCGTGTGGGAGCGTGTTGGAGCGTGTGGGAGCGAATAGGAGCATGTGGGGGCGTGTCGGAGCGTGTGGGAGCGAATAGGAGCATTTGGGAGCGTGTGGGAGAGTGTGGGAGCGTGTGGGGCGTGTTGGAGCGTGTGGGCACGAATAGGAGCGTGTGGGAGAGTGTGGGAGCGTGTGGGCGCGAATGGGAGCGTGCGGGAGCGTGTGGGTGCGAATGGGAGAGTATGGGAGCGTGTGGGAGCGTGCTGGGGCGTGTATTAGCGTGCTGGGGCGGGTGGGAGCGTGGGGTTGGGAGTGGGAGTGGGGGTGGGGGGTGGGAGCGGGAGTGGTAGCGGGGGTGGGAGTGGGGGCGGGGGTGGGAGTGGGAGTGGGAGTAGTACGACATGTTTTCTCTGCTGTTCAATCATGAAGTCTTGCTGACCAAGTAGTTATTTTGCGGACCAAGTAACTATTTTGCGGACTGAATGTTTATTATGCAAACCCATGTTATTGTAAGCTGCCTATTTCTGATTTAATTTTTGACCATTATCAAAATTATTTGCCGAACAAGGATTGCTGCCTGATTTTTTTATTTGCGAACAAAATCTTTGTATGCCGACCAAATGATTTAAATGCAGATTTTTTGTGGCTAACCAAATTTTTTAATTGCTGCCCATTTAATTACTTCTCAATTAAAATAAGAAAAAAAGGTGCGGCCTTGTGAGGTGTAGGTATAAACAACAGAAAATAATCCGCGCGCGGGGCGGTACGCGTTCCATATTTAAAATTAAAAAAAGATTAATAATTTGGTAAGCTGTTATGAAATTCAAAATATTGTTTTTCATCGACACTAATAAGCACAGAACACTATTACTCGGCTAAAAGTAGGTACATAATATTATTATAAAGAGGAAGGATTTGTTTATTATTTTTGTAATGTTATTTAGGTTAGGTACTCTATGATGTAGTATTCAAAGACGTTTAAAAGAAAAAGTTTCTCTTTCTTTTAACCTCTTTGGTTGTATTGTTGACAATTTTGTTTTTTTTTTGTAGGTGTTATTGCGTTTTTGCATGTTTGAATTTTTTTAAAATAGTTATTTTTTTTTGTTTACTTTCCTTGAATTCGAAATGAAAAGTAGAGTGTTTAACGCGGGTGGAAGTTATCAATTCCTACTCGGACTATATCCGCCCTCGCTACGCTCGGGCGTCTAAATACCTCGTATGGGAATTGATTCCTTCCGACCCTTGTATAACAATCTACTATATAATGTTTATTTTATTTTATTTGTTTAGAACTCATACAGTTGTATACAAACTTGTTAAAAATGAGTTAAGTATGACAACAGACTGGAGGTTCCTTAAAATAATTTTAACATAGTATAAATTACAAGCAGCATATAATTTTAAATTTAGTTACACTATAAATTCATATACTTTCTTTATGCCTAATGGAAGTTGTTGAGTCATGTCAGATACCCTCTTTTCTTTGCCAAATAACAGACTCTCACTAACTAAAACTGTTCTAAACTATGATGTTTTTACTTGTCCTAAGCCATGATACAGGTATACATATTAATTTGAGACCTGGCCAGTTTAAACACACCTCTTATGTCAGATGCCATAAAATATTTTGAGAGCTAGCTGCTAGCCTAACACCATCCTCCAGTCTGCGGTGAGCTCAAATTGAATATTATGGACCTTACACAAGTAAGGATAAACCAAAGAGATTTAAATATAATAGGGCATAGAGGGGGCATTGCGAATATTTTCATACAAAACTTTGAAGCCTAAGCGTCATGTCCTTGTCATGTCAGTTAGTATGAACGCGAGCCACAGAACACTTTTACTCCTAGACGCGAGCTGTCGCGTTCGAAATTGTACTAGACTTATTCCACTTGGAATAACTTTTGACTTCAAATTTTCCTCGCTTTCCCCTCTGTGCCTTATTATAATATTTTAATCTCTTTGGGATATACCCTCACCTCAGGAGTGGGCTGATGGGTTCATGGGGATGGTGATAGAAAAATACACAAGTGAAAAAATAATACTTTCATGAGAAAGTATTTTAATTAGGTTTATCCATATGTGGCGCCAAGTATTAGTACATCATCATCAGGGCGTTGTATCCGGGCGCCACTCCGTTTTCGCAAGACCTAATACATTATTCTGCCGCTAGGTGGCGCGGCAGAGAGGGAAGTCGCCGGTTTCATGGCCGGCGGCGGTTCGGTTGATTCTTTCTGTTAAAATTAGTTTTAAGCCCTTTGGTTCATGTAAACCGTTCCCGTTGAGTAATTAAAGTGGATTAAAATCATAACCGAGTGTTCTATAAAAGTCTACTTCCCTACAAATTGGCAGCCCAACGTTTGGCCCGAACGTTGCTCGGAAAGTGAAAACTCAGTGTTTGGAACAGTTGCAGTGCTTATTTAGTGAATAATTCACAGTTCCTGTGCTAAGAACGCTGTCTAATAGCTTATTTTCACGTGGATTATTCTGCGGACTTCGTTTTAATCCTAGTTGTGAAGCGTGCCCAGTAGGTACCTAGGCTCTGTTCGCGTGTCCGCGTGCCTTATTTCTTACTTCTAGCGACGAAAAACCTAGAATATCGTGTTCCCACGTAGTGCTAAAAGACTCTGGTGTGTCGTTCTTCTGTTTTGCACAAGTAAACTGCCCATAAACTGTTTAATACCTGTGTACCTAAAGTTCGGGACATTTGAACGTTTATTTTCATGTTTTGTGTTATAATTACGCATAAAAACTGTGTACAAACCATACTTATAAACTGTTACATACTTTTCGTAGTATTTTCAGTGATTTTCAATGTGATTTTGCCGGTTCAAACACGATCGCAAGCCAAGCGTTACCATTGCTCAAAGTCGAAACTTTCTCACTTTTCAATACTCGATCGATACTGTTGCAAAATCTTAGGGAAGTATTGGAACATTTATTCTTTTCATTAAAACTGTACATAAGTGAAGTCTGCGGACTATTTGGTGAACTTTTACTCATAAACTGTATGCGTTATCGTAATAATCTTATTTCACTTTTGTGTGACTTAAGTGGGAGTGCGAGATTCGTAGTATCTCCTTCGGCGAATCGGCTCATCGTCACGTGCCGAGCCGAGTTCCGACCCAGCCCGGCCGCGCACGACGACGGCGTTGCGACGGCAGGCGCGCCCGCGCTGTTACCGTGCCGTGCCGTGCGCCCAGCGCGCCTCGCTCATCGTACCTACCTACTCAACTCAAACTTTCTGAGGGAAGTAAAACTTTAATTCTTTTTTTTTATTATTGAAAGACTTTTATCATGTGGACTTCTTTGGTAAAAGTGATTCTATATAGGTACTTTTGTTCGAAAAACTTTGAAGTGCATTTGTATTTTTATTTACGTTCCATTCATTTGAGAACTGTTAAAAGTTTTCCTTTTGTAATGTGTGGACTATTAAAAACTATTCTTTTAAATCTAAATAATAATATGTGTGGACTAAAATTTATGTGAACTCTGTTGTGTCCGTAATTTATCAAAATGGTGCTAACGAGATCTCGTGCGAATAGTCTTGGCCAGCATCCCTCCTTGGCGCATACTGGCGCCGATGCTGACCAGGGTGGTCGTGTGACGCCGCCTCCGACTCAGCAGCCTGTGTCCCCCCCGGTGCATGGAGCACCCACACAGCTGTCCTCGCCCTCCTCGGCGGTGCCGCCGGCCGCGGCCGGGGCGCCCACACCGATCATCATGACGGACTTCCACCTTCAGCAAATACTGTCAACGCTGCGTTCACCGGCCCCGCCGTCCGTTGCTAATGCGATGGGGAGCCACAGCAACTTCGCGAGGTGCTCTGCGAGGTTTGATGGAGCTCAAGGGACAGACGTCGTCGCTTTCATAGACGCGATCGAGGTTTATAAGGAATGTGTTGCCATGGATGATGACATTGCGCTTCGAGGCCTCCCTATGTTGTTCACAGGATTGGCCGCCACATGGTGGCAGGGAGTCAAACATTCCATCGTGACCTGGGACTACGCGATGCACCTCCTGCGACAGACTTATGGTCGTTGCCTACCACCACACAAGATATATCGTGAACTCTTCAGTAAAGAGCAGACCGACGAGAACACGGATGTGTTTGTTTGTAGGGCAAGAGCCCTACTCGCACAGCTACCACCGAAGACTCTGCCAGAGAATCCTGTGCAGCTTGATATGGTCTACGGACTGCTTCATAGACGTATACGTGAGAAGGTTGCTCGGAATTCATTTTATACCTTTTTCGGGCTACTTGAGAAAGCTCGCGCCGTCGAGGATCTTCTAGAGGAAGGCCGTACGCGATCACACGTACGCCCCCCCACTTCCTCTGCTCCTCCGAAGCCGCCTTCTGTAGCGGTGCCTGCCGTCGTGTCTTCTGCTCCGTTGTTATCCCCTGCATCTACACCTGCGACTACAACTTCCGGTGGTACATCAAAGTCGAGACCCCGCTGTTCGTATTGCAAGAAATTCGGACACGAAAAGGAAGCTTGTCAAAAACGTTCGCAAGCAATCAAAGCTACACCATCCAACCCTAATGAAGCTAGCGCAGACACTAAAGCCGCTCCTGTCGTGTGTTTCGGGTGCGGTGCTCCAGGTGTGATACGACCGAACTGTGCCAACTGCAAGAAGAAAGATAATGTGACATCTGCGTCGACGTCCTTTCAATCCGTTGCTGCAGTGGGTGCTACGCCGATCGACGCGCGTGCTCGGCCTATGGTTAAAGTGAACATCTGCGGTGCTAGCGGTCGTGTAGTGGTCGATACTGGTGCGAAACTGTCAGTCGCGAGTGTTAGTCTAAGAGACGTCCTAGTTATGAATAATGTTGCATTTGTTAATACATTTGTAGAAATTAAGTTAGCGGATGGCTCTGTTGATCAAAAATATGTAGAAACTGTGATCGTCGATGTAGAACTACATGGAATTGTTGTCTCCACTATTTTTGTAGTCTTACCTGGTGCCACTGATACTCTCCTAGGGATGAATTTTATTAATGACGCTGGCATGGTACTTGACCTCCAACGAAAGCGTTTTTCGTTGCATTCGGTGAATCAAGGTAGTACTTACTTTCCGTTTCACTTCGAGGATGAAGTCGATTCTCTCGTCTATTCTTCCGTGGCTCTCCGCGAGAACGAGGGATCTATGTTGACTGCTTCGGAGAAGGAAATTCTTTCGTCAGTGCTTGATGGCAATCAGGATATTTTCGCACCAGGGGGAGCGCCCACTACGATGGCGCAGCATCACATCGATACAGGCGATAGTCCGCCGATCGCTGTCCCGCCTTACCGTTTAACGCCTGCGAAGAAGGAGATCGTCCGAACTGAAATAGAGAGGATGTTAGAAGATGAGATCATCGAAGAAGCCGAGTCGGAATGGGCTTCTCCTGTTGTCCTAGTGCCCAAGAAAAATGGAGAGACACGCTTTTGCGTCGATTATCGTCGCTTGAATTCAGTGACCAGAACGGATAAATACCCGCTTCCTGTAATCGACGACATCTTATCTTCTACGAAGGCAAATTGTGTTATGTCTACGTTGGACCTCAAAGCGGGCTACTGGCAGGTTGAAGTTGCTCCCGAAGATCGCCATAAAACTGCCTTCACAACGCCTTTCGGAACGTTTCAATTCCGTCGGATGCCTTTTGGGCTCAAAAATTCCCCGGCGACGTTCCAGCGCCTAATGGACCGGTTCAGGTCTGGGCTCAATGACGTATGTGTAGTAGCTTATTTGGATGACCTTCTAGTGGTCTCCGAAAGCCTTGAATCTCATATGAGGGATCTACAGAAAGTCTTCGACAGACTTCGTTTGTTTGGATTGAGGGCAAATCGCGACAAATGTATGTTTGCCCGAGACCAAGTTACATATCTTGGGCACGTCATTACGGCGAATGGTATTCAGGCTGATCCAAACAAAATCCGTGCTATTTTGGAAATGGCACCACCGTCGAATCTGAAGCAGCTAAGAACCTTTCTTCAAACTTGTTCTTGGTTCAGGAAGTTCATTCCTAACTTCTCAGACATAGCTCGGCCAATGACGGAGCTTACTAAAAAGAATGCGAGCTGGATTTGGAGTGACGCTCAAGCTCAAGCCTTCAATACGCTGAAAGAGAAACTTACCTCTGCGCCTATTCTTCGTCAGCCGAATTTTGATGCTCCGTTCATTCTTCGCACCGATGCTAGCGCCTACGCATTGGGCGCTGTGCTAATGCAAGGAAACGACGTTCACGACGAAAGACCTATAGAGTATGCCAGCAGATTATTGTCTTCAGCAGAGCGCAACTATAATACAACAGAACGTGAGGCGCTCGCTGTAGTCTGGGCACTCGATAAGTTTCGGGGTTACGTCGAAGGTGCGCAGATACGTATTATCACCGATCACCAGCCCTTGCGATGGCTGATGTCTCTTAAAACACCTAGTGGTCGTCTGGCCAGGTGGGCAATGAAGATACAGTCGTACAACTTGGACCTGGAATATACACCGGGAAAGAGTAATGTCATTGCCGACTCGCTGAGTCGTCCTGTGCTACCTGCTGCTGAAGTAGAGGAATCATGTGATCTATGTCCTATTTCAGTAGACTTACCTCATCGTGGACCTGCTGAACTCCGCGCTGCACAGCTTGAAGATCCGGAGACTATGAAGATCTTGAAGGACTTCGAGGATGATGACGACTTCTCACGCTGGACGGACCGAGGGTATTATGTGTCACAGGGTGTGTTGTTCCGTATAGATCCTGATGGTGAAGCCGAAGAGCCGCAACTAGTGGTCCCGCGATCCCTTAGGGACGAGCTATTGAAAGAGCTTCACGATGCCCCTACAGCTGGACATTTAGGCGTAGAGCGGACCCTGAAGAAGATCAAGGAACGTTACTTCTTTCCCCAGATGCGACAATACATAACCCAGTATCTGAAGACCTGTGACCTGTGTCAAGCTTTTAAACCAAGCAATCTCAAACCAGCCGGACTGTTACAAACTCCAGTCATGCAACAAAGGTTCGAGGTCCTTGCGATGGATCTTTTCGGGCCTCTTCCGGAAGGTAGTCAAGGAGAGAAATGGATCTTTCTAGTCGAGGACGTGACCACTAGATGGGTGGAACTCTTTCCCCTCGACGAAGCTACCTCCGAGAAATGTGCGAAGATTCTTATAGAAGAATTCTTTCTACGGTATGGTTTGCCACGGCGGATTGTTTCTGACAATGGGTCGCAATTCGTGTCTGCCGTTATGCAAAAGGCTATGTTTGCGTTGGGTATTTCTCAAAACCTGACGCCTGTTTATCATCCGCAAGCGAACCCCGCTGAGCGGAAAAATCGAGACATGAAGACCATGCTGGCAATTCTGGTCAACACCGATCATCAAGAGTGGCCCAAGAGTTTGCCTGCTGTGCGTTTTGCGATGAACACCGCTCACAACCAAGGCACTGGACATACTGCTGCTTTCTTGACCTTTGCCCGAGAACTTCGTTCTCCCATTCATGTTGTCAATGATATTCGCGCTATAGTTGAAGCGGAAAATTTCGTCCCACAAATTACCCCGTATCTTAAAAGTTTTGTCGACACTCTCCAAGAAGTTCGTTGGAGGCATGAGCATCAGCAGGACCTGAGAAAAGACGCCGCTGATCGAAGTAGGAGAGAGGGACCGCGTTTCCAAGAGGGTGATCTCGTCTTGATTGCAAATCACGCTCTCAGTCAAGCCTCAAAGGGAGTCACGAAGAAGTTTGCTCCGCGTCGCATAGGCCCTTTTAAAATCAAACGAGTCCTTTCGCCTACCACTTACGAAGTCGTGGATAGTCAAGACCACGTTCGAGGTAAATACCATGCCAGTCTGCTCACACCCTATGTCGGGGATTCTGAGCCCGTTGTCGCCAAGTCAAGGGGTAGACCCAAGTCACAACCGGGGCGGTCTTGTGACTTGGAGGGGGAGGATGTGGCGCCAAGTATTAGTACATCATCATCAGGGCGTTGTATCCGGGCGCCACTCCGTTTTCGCAAGACCTAATACATTATTCTGCCGCTAGGTGGCGCGGCAGAGAGGGAAGTCGCCGGTTTCATGGCCGGCGGCGGTTCGGTTGATTCTTTCTGTTAAAATTAGTTTTAAGCCCTTTGGTTCATGTAAACCGTTCCCGTTGAGTAATTAAAGTGGATTAAAATCATAACCGAGTGTTCTATAAAAGTCTTCTTCCCTACACATATAGATTAAACTACCCAAAGACGTTTGAAGTACTGAACTTATTTTTATGTATCTTGACTGCGATATCCTACTAAAATGTTTGTTGCTCTTTCATGCAAGAACTACTGAACGGATTTTGATGAAACCTTGCAGTTATTTAACTTACACATCATATTCCCACGGGAGCGGGAACTACGATGGTGAAACCGCTTGGCGCTGCTAGTAGCTTATACATCAGAATAACTGAAGGAGAAAAAGGTAATTAGGTATTGTATAATTTCGTGACTAGTACTCTAGAGCAGACCAGAGTATAAGTAGTAGACAGGTCCACTTCTAGTACTTAACAGATTATAATTAATAATAATGTGAGTTATTTTGCGACTAAGTTTTACTCCGCTAGGAGTAAAAGTGTTCTGTGCCTATAGCCGTGTAGGCGTAATCCTTCAAAGTCATTTCGCGGCGTAGGCATTGTCATCAAAAAGGTACAATACGAATTTTAGAACGAAATCTGACCTTGACTTCTTACTGTCAAAATTTGACTATGATAAACTGTATTCATGCAAATAAAAAAATTGTAAAAAAAAAAAAAAGACGTATATTTAATGATAGGGATGGGCAAATTGAAAAAAAATATCGATATTTATCGTATCGATATTTTTCAAATATATCGATATATATCACCCAAGAAATATCGATATTTCGATATATCGATATTTTTTGCCCAATTTGCAATTATTTATAAAAATTGCCAAAATTATCGAAATTTTAAAGCAAATACACATCTGGCTGTTTCAACATAAGTTATTATTTAAAAAAAAATCCAATTGCTCGACACAAAAAAAAGAAACAAAATAACAAAAAAAAACATTATTCAAACCAGTATTTGTCTGATATTGACATCAGGAGCACTCTTTGTTTGATGTATTCCCCTGTTATTCTGCTCCTATTATTTGGCACAGCCCAATTTACCACTGAAGCTACTTTAAAAATATATCGATTTTGATATATGAAAATAAATATCTAAAATTGATATATCGCGGGAAAAAATATCGCTAATTTATATCGATATTTTCTAAAAAAATATCGATATTTTGATATATCGATATTTTTTGCCCAAGCCTATTTAATGTCAGTTGTCGGCAGACAGAATACACATAGGTACTAATATTTTTGGTAATTTCGTTAATACCTTTTATATAGGTACTGTCTCTAACTACGCCATACCTACTAATAGTGCTCTTTATTTATTTAATGCAATCCAAAACCGGTTAAATTTGTAAGTGGATGAGTATAACCTAAAATTTTTCGCAAATTTACTTTCTAGAACTATGGCTGACCAAGGCATCTCCTACGAAGAGGTGGAGGCTTTATGCCAGACCCCACATCCTTCTACTAAGGTGAGCTACTTATATTTATAGCCCAATCCTCCATTTACCAGAAAACAATGTGTTGAGCGAGTTTCTTGCCCCGCTTCTTCTCGTCAACTGTACATACTGAAGCGGTGGAGTCGCAATGACTTTCAATAAGAGGACTTATAAGCCCCTACATTGAATAAAAACTTTTGACTCTGACTTACCAAGGGCTAATATTGTTAGCCTATTATATACTTACAGTTTTCTTTCTAAGTATTAAGTAGGTATCTAGTTATTCTTTGATTTATTGATTTTCTTTTCTAGAACGTAACACATAATATACATGTCTTCAAAATTAGCTAGTACCCAGCAGCATTGCCCGTTTTTAATATGTTTTCCCGTCATATTCATTACATTCTATTAATCTCTCAAACCAAGACTCATAGACAGAATTGATTTTTAATTGTTACGGTGTGCATTGGAACCGCGCGGTGCTTGACGAATTAAGTATAATACAATCATCAAATTTTGATTTACAATCGTATAGGTTATCAATTATCACCACACATTACATTCTGTTATCTCTATAACCTTGACTTGTTTATGACAATGGAGCTATTTTAAAATGACTTAAAAAATGTATACTTCAAAATTGATGAGTATGTAGTTGAGACAACTAAAAAGTTATTTTCCTTAAAATGCTACATTGAGCCTGTTATAAACTAATCTGATTACTGGTAAATTTACCCTAGTGAAATTTGGAAAGGAATATCTATATATAATAATAATAATAATAGCCTTTATTCAACAATCTTACTTTTAAATATAATTTTTTTTTTTTTCCTTAAAGATTGTCTTGCTTTCCAGCATAGGCCTCCCCTAGAGTTTGCCATAGTGTCCGGTTCTGTGCTTTTATCCTCCAAGTAATACCCTCTGCTCCTATTACGTCGTCCTCCCATCTTCGACGTTGTCTCCCCTTCTTTCTCTTGAATTGCCTTGGGCACCACTCAGTTACGTCCCTAGACCATTTGTCTTTTGTACTCCTGCTCATATGACCTGCCCACCTCCATTTCAGTTTTTTAATACAGTAGGTTATATCAGTGATTTGCTGTTGCCAGGTTTTTTATTAGACTCATTTACCTTCAATTCCAGGACTTCCTCTTCCAACAAACGATGTACAGGATCAAAGACCCAAAGAAGTCGTTACCGTTCTACACTGGTGTTCTTGGCATGACGCTGCTGAAGCAACTCCACTTCCCGGAGATGAAGTTTTCCCTATTCTTCATGGGCTACGAGAATCCCCAGGATGTGCCCAAAGATGAGAAAGAACGTGGAAAGTGGGCTCTGACGAGGAAAGCTACTTTGGAGTTGACTTAGTGAGTGTTTTTTGCTTTTTTATCTGCAATCCGTATTTGTTTATTTAGTTCCCGTTCCCATAGGAATACCGGAATGAAATGTAGCCTATGTTACTTAGTGATAATGTAGCTTTCCACTGGGGAAAGAATTTTTAAAATCGCTCCAGCAGTTTTTGAGTTTATTCGTAACAAAACAACGATACAAACATACAAATCTTTCCTCTGTATTAGTGTAGATATGGCACACAAAACAGTTAATGATTTGTACAACTAGTGTTAAATAGGTTTATATAGGCATACATATACTGATTTTGATATTTTCATCAACATTTCATTTCATTTGAAGCATTTGCATTCCGAATTTATGATTTAGTTTCGAATATTTGGATGTCAAGTGGTTTTTCAACCGACTTAAAATAGGAGGAGGTTATCAATTCACATGTATGTTTTTTTTATTGTTACCACAGAACTTTTTACTGGGTGAACCGATTTTGATGATTCTTTTTTTATTTAAAAGCTGGTGCTTCCCATGAGGTCCCTAATTTTTTCTAGTTCTGACAATGGCATCCATCAGAAAACCATATAAGTTGCAGTTGGTAGAGTTCTATGTTGCTTTGTTATATCATTAACAAATAAATTTCTCAATTTCAGCAATTGGGGCACAGAGAAAGATGACTCCAGCTACCACAATGGCAACTCAGACCCTCGTGGCTATGGACACATCGGAATACTGGTGCCCGATGTTGAGACCGCTTGTGAGAGGTACGGAAATAAAAAAAAAAGTTTTTTAGTTGTGATCAATGTATACTTAATCTACACTAATATTATAAAGAGAAAAGAACTGTATTTTTGTATATTTGCTCAAAAACTTCTGGACCGATTTCGAAAACTCTTTCATCAATGGAAAGCTACATTATTCCTGACTAACATAGGTTATATTTTTAAACAACTTCAAAACGGAGGAGGTTATCAATTCGTCTGTATGTTTTTTTTATGTTTGTTACCTCAGAACTTTCGACTGATTTCGACGATTTTATAACAATACATAATTGTTATAGCGCCAGCACCGAATACTTGACCGACTTAACCAAAACTGTTTTCAAAATTCTTTCATTAATGGAAAGCTTACATTTCATGGACCATTCCTACTATAACGGAAAGTCAAAGTCAAAAGTCTTTATTCAATTTTAAGGGCTTATAAGTCCTCTTATTGAAAGTCATTGCGACTCCACATAAGGAAGTGTAATCATAAAGTAATCATCATCAACCCGTAACAGCCCGCTGCTAAGCTAAGGGTCTTTCCTCACACATGAGGAAGTATGGGCTATAATCTCCCACGCGAGCCCACCGTGGATTGGGAGATGGTGTTAAGCTAGTGGCCACTTAACAGTCAGAATTTTTCAAGCCACCCAAGGGTATCTAACATAGCTTAACGACTTGTGCACACAACGGAAACACAGAGTAATAAGTCAATTTCTGGATTCCAGGTTCGAACAAGAAGGAGTGAAGTTCGTAAAGCGACCCCAAGACGGCAAGATGAAGGGTCTAGCCTTTATCCAGGACCCCGATGGTTACTGGATTGAGATTTTTGGCAACAAAATGATCGAAGCCGCCGTATAGACATATAGCGTCCAATTAACTCTGACGGGCCTGTTGGCTCAGTTGGTAGTGGTCTTCTGAGTCGGAGGTTGGTTCGATCCCAGCTCGGGGCCAACATTTGTGTGCATGAACATGTCTGTTGGCTTCGTGTCTGGTCGTTTAATATTTATTTAAGTATGTTTATCAGTTGTTTAGTACCGAGTACAGGCTCTGACTAGTTTGGGACTGAATAACTGTGTGTGAATTGTGTCTCACAATAAAAACAAAGTTGATCAAATCACGAGAAGGTATAAATTTTGTAAACAAAGAATTTCAAATATTGTGAATTGCAAGTTAAATAAAAGCTCTTAATAGTTATTTATGATAACTGCAGTAAGTTAGGTTTTACAAACGAGTAGACGAAGTCGAGGGTCTACCATAGTCAGACGTTTTTAAATACCAGAGATTAAAATATAATGGGTCATAGAGGGGGCATTGGGAATATTTTCATACAAAACTTTCAAGCTCAAGTGAGATGCTTAGAGTTGAACTTGCAATATCATTATGCCATAAAAACTGATTATGCCTTACTACTAACTGTTAAACAAAAGTGATGTTATTAATATAAGGTGGTATATTATATTAGGGTAGATGACTAAAAATTTCTATGTGGTCCCTCAGTTAGATTACTAGAAAATATTTTGTACGTATTTTTTCATATGTCTGGCTATGCTTTGAAATTTGGCGTGACGTCACGCCTTGCTGCAAATTTTCACAAGGAGTAACGTCAAAAACCTCACTTGTGATATTTCTTCGTCAATTTGTATTTATTTGATAATCTGAGGGCCAAATAGAATCGATTTCCTTTTACATCCCTATTTACGAATGAACTGACTTTTGTTATGTATAATGTAATATTATGTTACAAATAAATACTAGAAAATTAATTTAAAAGAATACAGAATAAAAATCCACATCAGGCTTCGTCAAAATTAAATGATATACCTACTTACATTGAAAAAATTTATGTTATTATTATTATTATGTTACATTGTAATTTAACTAAGCAGATTCAGTGACATTGTAATTACTCTAGTTAAAAAGTGTTGGCCTCGCTTTGTTTTGATTGGTCGATTCACTTAACACGATGCACCAATCAGTGACCGGTTTACACATAATTTTCAATTTCACTGAATTTACTTAGTGAAATTATAACTAAGTACTTTTAGAATAACACTACGTCGTAATTCAAGATACAGGGCTAAGATTCTGGATTCTATTGTATAAATTATTGTCTAATAATTACATATAAACTAGGATTTTTCTGTAGGTACCTACCTACTTAGAAATTTTGTAAATTTTTACAACTTATTTCCATAAAAACAATGTAAATAATAATGTTATTTAAGAATACTGTTTCATTCAATTATATCGTTGCTATTTTTATTTTGGTTTGATTTTTCTATTATCACTGCAAATGTGTAATGGAAGACTAAAGAGCATTAAAACATAATTCAAAAATGGCTGGCTGGACCGATTTCGATAAATTTTTTTGTGTGGGTTAGAGTTGGTCCATAGATGGCTTAGATTCACAATTTGACCTGATAGGTGGCGCTGTTGTCTGTAGCAGGATGTCAGCCCGGGCCTCTAGTAAAAATAATTTGAAAAATATATATGACACGTGTATTGTAACTACACGTCTACGGCACCTTGAGAAAAGGTCCTATTCTAAGAAACAAGGGTAATAAAAATTGCAACATTTATCGCAAACATTTAACCCCATTTCACGGGAAAATGTAAACAAAAGCGAATTGAATCGAGCAAATACATCAACAATGAGTAAGTATATCAATAGTGCACTAGTCCTTTCCGCGACTGCGTTCAGTTTCTATAAAAAAATGCACTTTTCAAAACAGCTATCAGTTGCTGAATAAAAAAATATAATTATTTACTAGCTACCCGCCCCAGTTTGGCTTTGGTTTGTCAAAATAATATACAAGTGTCACAGAATAAGACCAATTCCTCATAAACCCAAATTAGTATATTAAAAAAAATGTTTTCTAAACAATTTCTTAAATAAAGAACAATAATACCTAGTACCTACGCAAAGACGTTTAAAGAAAAAGTTTAGGAAAGAGAATGATTTTCTTCCAACTTCTTTGTACCTACGGTTTCCATAGGTAGCGCTAAATTCATGCTAATTCATTTTTCTGAAAAAAATCACACATTAAAAATTGCTGAAATCAATTTAAGTAGCCGATACTGAACAAACTAATTTCAGGAATTGCGCTTATTCTGTTACATCGAAATGAAAAATATACGGAAATTTAAATTAGGTACAATCCTTATTTTTGAAGTAAACACATGAGCTAAAAGTAGTCTTGTTTTTAATGGTACAGTCAAGAGCACGCTAAGCTTGACACTTTGGACTTTGACCCGGCCCTGTATTCTATGGCGCGCAGTACAAACCAGAGCTCAGCTTAAACTGGTAGTGTCAAGCTTGACTTGCTCTTGACTGTACTTACCTACTTACTAGCGACATAAGTCGGTGTCACTCTAGTACTATCAATGGTACAAATCGATGGTACAGTCAAGAGCAAGTCAAGCTTGACACTACCAGTTTAAGCTGAGCTCTGATTTGTACTGCGCGCATAGAATACATCGCCGGGTCAAAGTCCAAAGTGTCAAGCTTAGCGTACTCTTGACTGTACTACTGACCCGGGGGGTTATTTTAAGTCCAATATTTTTAATTGAAGTCCATTGGATCGTTTCGAAGCCTATTCGAGACAAACATTTAGACAGACAGACAACAATTCTAAAAACGGTATGCATATTAAGTACATCTACTATATAAAAATAAGTCGGGTTTTCCTTCCTGACGATTTAACTCGAGAACGGGCGAACCGATTTTGATGAAACTTTTTGTGTGGGTTCGAGTGGGTCCAGGGATGGTTTATAGCAAAGAAAATTCAGCATTGCACCCGTGCGAAGCCGGGGCGGTTCGCTAGTTTATTATAGAAATAGCAGTTTTAAAATAAGTAATAAATAAATAAATAATCTCACGCCTGATTTTATTGTCTTTGACAAACAAAATTTTAAACTATAAATTAAAAACCTCCAAAGCATCACATCGAGGCAGAGCCTAGGTACCCATCCATACAACTGACAGCATTGCCCCTTTGAACAGCTACCATGCAGACTCTTTGACAAGGCAGAGCTATTCCATTTCTTGATTTAGGTAGGGACCCGTTTTTCACCAGATATTCTTTGGACCCATAAACGTGATAGGTGGCCCATCGCCGCAGTTTTAACTTAAATAATAAGTATTTATTTTAAAATCACAGACAGCTCTATTTATTTTACTATGTTCAATGTTACATATAGTGGGAGAATTGGTTTGTAATTGATGGTTACTGTACATATTCGTAACATTACGTTGGTCACACACCCTATGTATATGCAATGATGTGGAATATACAATTTCGTGGTATACTTTTGTGTATGTACTATTCATATTTTTAAATAATCTCATTTCATCAAAAGTTATCAGACATGAATGTTGCACTGGTTTGTTTAACTGTGAACTTCGTGTTGACGACTGGACGCGTAATTCAGGTAGGAATTTAAAAAGTAAATTAAGAATAAATCTCCGAGGGGGTAGGCAGAGGTATTACATTTCTGGAAATACCCACGTTTCAACAGGATATTCCCTGGATCCTTAAAACGTGATACGTGTTGAGACTTGAGCCCAACGCTGGACCAGGTTACTGTAACACATGTCTCAGAATTATTTCTGGGATCTTCGGGGTTACTGTAACACATGTCTCAGAATTAATTCTGGGACCTGCAGGTTTACTGTAACACATGTCTCAGAATTAATTCTGGGACGTGCGGGCTTCCTTACGTAAACGTGGGTATTTTCAGTAATGGAATAGGTACTTCGGTCTAACCCCTGTCGATAAAAGGCTTAAGATTACCAATTTATGTATTATTTAATAAGTATCTTAGCCTTAGAGCAGTGATAGCCCGGACGGTTAAAGAGCCGGCCGAAAATCAGTGAGGCTCGGGTTCGAATCCTGGCATGTACCAATGAGTTTTTCAAAAACTTACGTACATATTTATCACTAGCTCGACGGTGAAGGAAAACATCGTGAGGAAACCCGCAGGTCTCAGAATTAATTCTGAGACATGTGTAAACAGACCCGGTCCGGCGATGGGCTCACCACCTATCACGTTTAGGATTGACATCAGAACCTTGGAGCCCCGGAGCTACAGAGCTGGCAAGTGGCCTAAATTATTGTAGTGAAAATGTAGTAGCCAAAAACACATCTCTTTGAATTTGTAGTTCTATAGTTCTGGAGTTATTCGACCTGAAAGCTAGAAATCATCAGGTCGGTGTGGCCCCGAGATCTCAGTAATTAGGGCAGTAACGGACGTTTGCTCTTAGACAAAGTTATTGTTATATTTAGGTAGTAGACAGAAAAACAAAGAATATAATTCGTAGTTCGATATTTTGACAGTAATTCACGTTTGAAGTGCGTGACAATCAGGTCCCTGTAGCCCAGTGTTTTCTCTGAAACGAAGCATCCTAGCATAGTATGTTGTTTGAGTAAGTTTCTGTAGCTCTCGATTTAGGAATTCGTATGGAGCTAGTTTTTTATGTAGTTCTACGGTTTAATAGAATTTTGCACTCTTTCTAAAAACAATCAGAACGGTGGAGCCCAGTGTTTTCTCTGCAACGAAGCATCCTAGCATAGTATGTTGTTTGAGAAAATTTTTGTAGTTCTCGATTTAGGAATTCGTATGGAGCCCGTTTTTTATGTAGTTCTACAGTTTACGAATAATTCAGGTCGGAAGCTCCGAAATGACAGCTAACCTCACTCATTACATCTTTGGAATCAAACAAGCTAGCGAAACAGAAACTTACACAACGATTTATTATCTATCGAATAATAAGTGTGCAAAATTTCATAGAGATCCATGCAGTATCTGTAAAGGAATCTAATATAAACACATTCGGTACCTTTATCTGTACAATTGAAGAGGGTGACCATACATTTTATGTTAAAAAGGAAAAATATTCGAGCACTGAAATTTGATGGTCAAAGTAAGTATGATATGACATCAAATATTAGGTATTTATTGAAATTTGCACTCCGGTTGTTTATTCGTAAGTTTTAACATTAAGTAAATAAATAACTAAAAATAGTTAACATGGTTTTTTATTGAATTATTATACCCATGGTGGTTTTTTCTAGATTGTGGTTTGGCTAATTGGTCGAACTAAACAAAGTCCATATATTATGGTATAAAGTAGTTACCTACTACCCACAGTTTCTTTTGTGCAGAGGAATAAAAAAGAGTTGTTCATCTGATTTTCTATATGTATACATATAATAAAACTCTTACGGGGCCGTGTCTGTACATTAAATATTTTTGAAAATTTTAACGGTAGTGTATATAGTTATCGATATAGATGCCGAAACACCATTTTTTGGAATTTTTGTCTGTCTGTCTGTGGTTGTGCACGCATCACTCAAAAACTACTGGACGGATTTTAATGAAATTTGGTATAGAGATAACTGAGTACCCGGGTCAACATCTAGGGTACTTTTTATTCCAGGAAAATATCTCATTCCCACGGGAAAATATAAAAACTGGTTAAAAAGAGAAATACGTACTACTCCGAAACGATAACCCCTAGAAACTGGAAAAATAGTATGAAGGTGTCGTAGGAAACCGGTATGAAGGGATTGTTTGAATTTCCCACGGGAACGGGAATAAACTGAATCCACGCGGGCGTAAGTTTTAACATTAAGTAAATAAATAACTAAAAATGGTTTTCATAGTTATTTATTGAATTCAAATACCCATGGTGGTTTTTTTAGATTGTGGTTTGGCTAATTGCTCGAACTAAACAAAGTCCATATATTATGGTATTTAAAGTAGTTACCTACTACCTACGGTTTCTTTTGTGCAAAGGAATAAAAAAGACTTGACCATGTGAGTCTTAAAAAAAATTTAACCAAGGGAAATACTTATTACTTTTCTGGGAGTAACATTTTTCCACTGGAACGGGACTGACGCGAGTGAAATTATTAGGCGCCGCTAGTTTAATATAAACTTCAAGCAGGTTCTACTAATTTGAAAAATGTGGGCCATTGATATATTAAGTGATGTTTTAGCAACTATTTAAATACCTCGTGATACGAGGTAATGTTTAAACTAACCCATACCCAAAATCACGTGTATTTTTTAGAGTCTCTAAAACAAATACTGGAGAGCCAAGCTCGGGTGTTGTATACCTGCTTCGTAATAATAATACTTATATAATTATTGACTGCTACACATGACACTTATTTTTATAACTAGCGGATGCCCAGTGGCGTTGCCCGCGTGGATTCCGTTTATTCCCGTTCCCGTGGGAATTTCCGAAAATCCCTTCATAGTGGTTGCCTACAACATATTTAAGACACCTACATACCAAATTTCATATAGCGGGTCCCAGCGGCGTTTTCCCGCGTGGATTCAGTTTATTCCCGTTCCCGTGGGAAATTCCAAAAATCCCTTCATACCGGTTTCCTACGACACCTTCATACTATTTTTCCAGTTTCTAGGGGTTATCGTTTCGGAGTAGTACGTATTTCTCTTTTTAACCAGTTTTTATATTTTCCCGTGGGAATGAGATATTTTCCTGGAATAAAAAGTACCCTAGATGTTGACTCGGGTGCTCAGTTATCTCTATACCAAATTTCATTAAAATCTGTCCAGTAGTTTTTGAGTGATGCGTGCACAACCACAGACAGACAGACAAAAATTCAAAAAATTGGTGTTTCGGCATCTATATCGATAACTATATACACTACCGTTAAAATTTTCAAAAAATATTTAATGTACAGACACGGCCCCGTTAGAGTTTTATTATATGTATAGATATAGAAAATCAGATGAACAACTCTTTTTTATTCCTTTGCACAAAAGAAACTGTGGGTAGTAGGTAACTACTTTATACCATAATATATGGACTTTGTTTAGTTCGACCAATTAGCCAAACCACAATCTAGAAAAAACCACCATGGGTAGGTATAATAATTCAATAAAAAACCATGTTAACTATTTTTAGTTATTTATTTACTTAATGTTAAAACTTACGAATAAACAACCGGAGTGCAAATTTCAATAAATACCTACTATTTGATGTCATATCATACTAATTTCACCATCAAATTTCAGTGCTCGAATATTTTTCCTTTTTAACATAAAATGTATGGTCACCCTCTTCCATTATATACAGATAATGGTACCGAATGTATTTATATTAAATTCCTTTACAGATACTGCATGGATCTCTATGAAATTTTGCACACTTATTATTCGATGGATAATAAATCGTTGTGTAAGTTTCTGTTTCGCTAGCTTGTTTGGTTCCAAAGATGTAATGAGTGAGGTTAGCTGTCATTTCGGAGCTTCCGACCTGAATTATTCGTAAACTGTAGAACTACATAAAAAACGGGCTCCATACGAATTCCTAAATCGAGAACTACAAAAATTTTCTCAAACAACATACTATGCTAGGATGCTTCGTTGCAGAGAAAACACTGGGCTCCACCGTTCTGATTGTTTTTAGAAAGAGTGCAAAATTCTATTAAACCGTAGAACTACATAAAAAACTAGCTCCATACGAATTCCTAAATCGAGAACTACAGAAACTTACTCAAACAACATACTATGCTAGGATGCTTCGTTTCAGAGAAAACACTGGGCTACAGGGACCTGATTGTCACGCACTTCAAACGTGAATTACTGCCAAAATATCGAACTACGAATTATATTCTTTGTTTTTCTGTCTACTACCTAAATATTACAGTAACTTTGTCTAAGAGCAAACGTCCGTTACTGCCCTAATTACTGAGATCTCGGGGCCACACCGACCTGATGATTTCTAGCTTTCAGGTCGAATAACTCCAGAACTATAGAACTACAAATTCAAAGAGATGTGTTTTTGACTACTACATTTTCACTACAATAATTTAGGCCACTCGCCAGCTCTGTAGCTCCGGGGCTCCAAGGTTCTGATGTCAATCGTTTAGGGGTCCAATATATCTCGTGAAATGTGGGTATATCCAGTAATGGAATACCTCTGCCTACCCCCTCGGGGATAAAAAAGGCGTGAGATTATATTATTATTATATTATTTTATCTTAGCCTTTTTGTGTTTTTTCCACTTAACTACCTCAATTTAATTTTCAGGATGCCCAGGATTTGTCTAGCCCCACTAGTCCCGTGGTGCTATTAAATCAAAGCAATGCCGTGGATGAAAAGAAAAGCTTTTCTAGGAGATCAACGCGCATAGTTCTAAAACCAGGAGGCGGAAGTAGTCCGAGAAAATATAAGATTGTTATCAAAAAGAAACGGCATCGTACAAGTCTGCCAGGAGAAATCAATACAACAACTTTAGGTAGGTACACTATTTAAACGTCCTTGGTACCTACCTAGTTAGGTAGAAATAAAATTTAAACACGTAGTTAGGTAGGTTTAGGGTGCGTACTAAGGTACCTGTAGTTTCAGAGCCTATTACAGATATCCAAAAAACAAATGAATAGGAGTCCAAAGAATATCTCGTGAAAAGTGGGTATATCCAGAAATGGAATACTTCTGCTCACCCCCTTGGGGATAGAAGGCATGAGTATTTATTTTATAAATAGCCTACCTACGTACACATAAGTACCTATTTCTTAGGTTTTTGAAAAAGCAATATTTTTCAGCTGATTCTGAAGTGTCCAAAAATTATTCTACCGAGTCATATACATACGAAAGTGATAGCAAAACCAATGGTGAGATATCTGGCTTAGCTGAATGGTTGAACGATCCTGATCCGAGTAAGGTAAGTGTAAAGACAACTAAACAAACTACTTAGAATAGAATAGAATAGAATTTAGAATAGAATTTACTTAGGTACCTATAAATGCCTAACAATAAACATAAATTATAATATTACAAAAAAAAACCAAACGAATTTGTCACCAAGTGAATATTCTGAATGCAAATGAGAAATGTTGCTAAAAATATCATAATCACTATAATGTAGGTAATGTTGGTATATCCATATTTTGTTGTTTTTAGTGTAGGTACAATAAATAGTTATTGTATGATAGATATTGTATTGTAGGAACCTACACTGAGATCCTTGCATTCCTCATGGATCCCATAAAAAAAAACTTTTTTTTTTATAAAAACGGCATTAATCTGAAAGTATGTAAATATAAAATACCTGGTAGCAAACGAACGAGATACGTACTGTCTTACGTCCTACCTATAAAAAACACATCCTAATTGAGAACCTTCCTTTTCAGTCGCTTAAAAAAGCTATTGTGAGCTGATATTCAACATTTAGCTGTAGTTAAATTAAGAAAAGACACAGATTATTAATTACTTACATTGAATATTTGAATGACAATGATGTTCGGTGTAAATGTTATAACTTGTAGGTAGTTTGCATTGTATTGATAATTATAATAATGTGTTGTTGTGGAGTTTCATCTTTTTCTACTCAGCAGGTTCAAACGTTCACGTTTTCTATAAGTCGACTTATAAGTCCCTACGTTGAATAAAGACATTTTGACCTAATTTTTAGAAGATCTCTCCTCAGTTTTCGTTCTCTCGACCCGGCATCTGTATCAGATATATGTAGTACCATTTCACTTTTTTTTATATTAAATCTACGAGACAAGTATGTCGTTATCGACTGTGAAATCCAATCGATATAATGAGAATAAGAGGACAGATCCAAGAATGAGAGATAAGGATTCAGAATACGAAGAAGCTATTAAAGACAGTTTAGCGAAAGATATATAATTACAATAAACATGAATGATGAGTAAAGTACGATTTCAATGTTTTGTTACAGGTACCTCAAATCATCCGTGATTCGGAAATAAACAATGCGACGTTCTTCCAAAAAGTAATCGTGGATTTGTGTAAAAGTCTTAATGATATATCTGATTTCTGGACAGCCGTGATCAGCAAATTTGGCCTAGATCTCCCTGAAACTAAATTACTGTACAGATATCTTTATTACATTGTAGAAATGAGCAAAAGTCTCGGAATAGATAATTTGCCTTTAGTGAAAATACTAGTTGAGATTATGGAACATACGCCAATATCTATTTACGACATATCCCAGACTATATCTACTTACGAAGAGCCTGTCGAAAATAATAATACTAATGTTAATATATTTCATGTATATGAGGTAAATACTGTGAATAATGAAGGACAAAGTTTTTTACTAAAGGGCAAAGGAAAATATCCTGATATATCAGGGTATGCAGAACACTTCAATGCAGGAAGAGACGAAATAACGAACCACCCATCAAGAAGAGCAGAATCTTTAACTACACCTCAAGAAATCAACAAACAACTGTCTTTGTATGACATGAGCGAATTTCTGAACCCATCCGAATTATATGAGCAAGAAAAAGCAAATAAACTCGATATGACGACCTCAAAGTTTCCAGAAATTCTAAAAACTCAAGCAACTTATACAAACGAAAATAGAACAAAAGCGCTAAAAGAAAATTCGATCGCCTCCAAAGAACCTTCAAAAAAAATAATCAGAATAAAACAGCATAAGTTCATTAACCCATCTGATCTTGAACCTCCATCACTAGTCCAGTGGTCATTGAAAAATATTAATAGTACACTGCACAATCAACAAAATTTCTCAACTAAACCAACAATAACTACTGATGATTCTATAACTACCATAGAAAATAATAAAACTGTTGAGTCGTTACAAAGTAGATTAATATCACATAAATACAAAGACACTCAATCACTGGTGATGCCGAAAATACTTGATAAAGTCCTTGAAGGGCTGTTCATTGACCTTGATAATATCACTACATCAATGCCGTTGACATCTGATAATAAAACTTCTGTAGAAATATTACTTAAAGAAAAGGCTAAACAACTTGATGTTTCCGAAAATACCCTTGAGAATTCAACTAAATGTAATAACGAAACAGCTGTGTTTTCAAAACCTGATAATCCCAAAGAAAATATTACTTTGATTTGGGTCCCAATCCTCGATGAGCGTAATCCAAAAAAAAATGACGATTTGAAAACGTCCATTACTCCTTTTCCAGAAACATTTTCACCAAATGCAGGTGAGTACCAAGTTACGGAATCACTACGCACTTCAAACGCTACAGAATTTAATACTGATATACCGGAATTTCACGAGTTAGCAAATCTAAAAAAAATACAGCCAGTCACTCAATTTCTGCAAATAAGCGATAGAGATCTTGAAGGGCACAAATTGCCATCATATTATGAAAATTCTTTAGAATATAACACAAACACAACAACCGGCATAATATCATCAACTAAAAATAAAGAAGTAAACTTAATAAATAATTTAGTTGCACCAGTCATTCAACTTAAAACGTATAAATCAGATAATTACACAAAAATAAAACCACAGCTACAAATAATTGATCTTGAAGTAGAATCAGAACAAGACCGAAAAAAAACTGAAAACGACACAGCTGTACCTTCAAAGATAACAACCGAAGAAACTGACATTCTAAAAAGTAAATTAGATGTTCCTATTTCCCCAGAACTCTATTATCAAAACAAAACCAATTATGAAGAAAGTAAATCTTTATTGTTAAACGATAATTATATAGATGTAGACACTCTTTCGGGAACTTCAGATGATTGGATTTATCGTAATCTGGATGTCTTGGGTACAGAAAAAGCAATTCTAAAGTCACCAGATACATCCTTAGTTAAAAATGAAATCTTAAAGGAACCCGAACAATGTGAAAAAATGAAGTTACGCTCATTAATATTTAAAAAAGTTAACAAAACAGTACCACTTGTAGAAGAGACGATACGAAATGAATCTGTATTGACGTCTATGGATAATGATATTTCAGTAACTCCTAATTTACAGATCGTTAATGAGAATTATCCCATAGGATTAAAATCTGATACAGAATTTAGTGAGAATCTTAATTTACTACTCAAGCCAGATGTCAAAAATAATAAGCTCCTCATTCCAGCATTTACAGGACTAGAAAATGCAGCTCATCAGATTTATAGATTGCAAGACGCCTTGTCAGCGTCATTACCCGCGGGATCATTGAATGTACCTATAATCTCAGAACAAAATAATGAAAAAATAACGACATATAAAGATACCAATCCCGACTATTTTTCAACAAAATATGAAACCGTTGCGCCATTATCATTAGGAACTTTTTCACAGGCACCTACTGAACTATTTAGTATGTCTAATTCTTTAAAACATAACAAAGAAAAAGTAGATTACGTGAATGACATAACAGACGATAAAGATACAGGTAAATCCAGTGATGATAAATTTGTATTGCCCTTGCCTTCTCAACTTTTTGAAACTAGTAGCAAATCTGGTATGACCTATGACAAGAATATTATGTCAATCATTCCAAATTTAATTTCGGCTAATGGGGACTATTCAAATGGATTCCACGATTATAAAGTTTATAACCCAGATACCAGTAAAGAACATTTAGACGTAATACCGATCTTATTCAAAAAACCAGGTGATCATGTACTACAAAAACAGACATCCACATTGTCGGCATTGCAACTATCTAAAGATCAAAATGATGAGATATATAAACCCCAGCAATACTCATCTAAACCAGTATTAATTGAATCATTTATGAAAGAACCAGAAGTGCCTACAATTGATTTACAAGAACACATTATCCAAAAGCCAGGATATGAAAAAAAGGAACCTATCGAATTACAAACAGTTGCACAAGTTTATAAACTACAAAAACTGAATGATAACGAAATTGAGTTACCACAACCTACTGGTCTGGTTTCAACTGTAGAAAACTTTGAACCAAACCCAAAACAATTGGATAAGTATGATGACATTCCAGCTTTGTATGATAATTCAACTCGTAATGATATCCATTTCAATTTATTGATGTTTCCAGATCCCGATTACAGAGACGTAGTTAGTCAAACACAACCTGTACAAATTACAGATGAAATAACACTGATCCCAGATAAATTAAAAAACTATGCAGCAATTGAATCAGATACAAAATACGAAAGTAATGTTGTTCCAAGTGTTCCATTTTCTACAACAAATATTGCTGAAACAAAACCAGCACTAACTAAAGTTCAATATACTATCTCTAGTCGTGAACATGACAATGTGAATCACCAAAAAGCTGTTGAAAATGAAACAAAGTATGAAAGTATCGGTGGTGGCATGATAAATAAAGAATTTAACGAAGTGCCACCTGCATATAAAACATCTTATGATTATAACCCATCAAAAATATACCACTCTTCGTATCCAGTGTACATGATACCAAATGGGCAAGAAAAGTACAAATCACAAACATATTATAATGATAACCAACTCGGGTTTCCATTTTATAACGGATTAGTAAAATTGGATCAAAAATCTTTAGAAACGGTACCAAACCAATTAGATCCAAACAATTTTAATGACAATTATTTTCTAAGGAATTCGAATTTCCACAACGTTAAAATAAAAAACTTGAAAGACTATAAATATAAAAAAGATGATAACCCAACTTTAAATCAGAATCCAAAAGACAAAATACTTCTCGGCTTTACACCTTTTAATAAAGAATTTCATCAGGGCTTGTTTCCACATTTAAATGAACAACCTAAAATATTGAATGATAGAAGTGAAATCCTTACACATTTAGTGCAAGCTGATCAAATTGATGAGAGTTTTAATGCACCACACAAAAATGTGCTAAAAGAAAACCCAATTGATGAGGTTGAATATTCAATGAAAACGCCCACAGGTGTTTCAAGAAAGACCACGTATTCTTTACCAGTCGCTGTGTCAGTTACCCAAGAGATTCCGGGGTGGAATATTAACGACTTCAAAATACCGTATTCCTTTGCGAAAGGGTTAATAATTCAATTGATAGAATATTTCACGAATGAGATTAGAAAATGTAATTAAGAAGCAGGTACATAAATGGAATCAGTCTTACACACTGTATAATATTTAAAATTATGTAATAAAAAAACAACTTGTAACCAACTTTATTTTCTTGAAATACCCGCCCACATTTTACGAGAATATTCGACCTCTAAATGTAATAGGTGGTGAGCCCATCGCCCGGACCGGCTCAGTTACACATGCATCAGAATCAATTCTGAGACCTGCGGGTTCCTTCACGATGTTTTCCTTGACCGTGTCGAGCTAGTAATGAATATGAAAGTTAATATAGGTAGTTGGGAATAGTACATTACACACCTAGGGAAGGGAAGTATAATAAGTTTGTGGTATAATGCTTTAAAACTAGCAATTTTGTTTTCTTTTAGTTAATAACTCCCCTAGAATTGTCACGGGGAACGAGCGAGACAAACCCAACACAAGTATTTTATTACTTACTGTGTACCTAATAAAGTTCATTATTTTAAATGTCTCAGATCACATGTAATTGTAAGCCGAGGTCTACAAACATACGATCTGAGGATTTCTTATTTACATCGAGGTGTGTAGGTATACTTTTTTTCTTATCCACGGAGGTGGAAAGCGGCAACTTTGTTTAGCGCAGTGGGCCGAAATTTGCCACTTTCCGCCCGGCCGGAGATATGAAAATTAAATTTACCTGAGAATAAAGTCGAAATAGTAGATTGTTATACAAGGGTCGGAAGGAATCAATTCCCCTACGAGGTATTTAGACGACGACGAGGGCGGATATAGTCCGAGTAGGAATTGATAACTTCCACCCGCGTTAAACACTCTACTTTTCATTTCGAATTCAAGGAAAATAAACAAAAATAATTTCCATTTTAAAACGCAATAATACCTACAAAAAAAAATTGTCAACAATACAACCAAAGTGGTTGGAATAAAGTGAAACTTTTTCTTTTAAACGTCTGAATACTACATCATGAGTACCTAACCCACCGACCTAACCTAAATAACATTACAAAAATAATATACAAATCCTTCCTCTTTATAATAATGTGTATAGCCGAGTAATAGTGTTCTGTGCTTATTAGTGTCGATGAAAAACAAAATTTTGAATTTCGGAACAGCTTACCAAATTATTACTCTTTTTTTAATTTTAAATATGGAACGCGTACCGCCCCGCGCGATGGCTATTTTCTGTTGTTTATACCTATACTCACAAGGCCGTACCTTTTCTTCTTATTCTAATTGATGTAAAAAGTTTCGTATCCCTATTAAGTACCCAAAGAGGTTGGAAGATAGTCATTCTCTTTCCTAGAGAAACTTTTTCTATAAACGTCTTTGCCAAATGTAGTACTATTTTTTTTTAATTCATTCCCGCCCTAAGGCCGGAAGCAATTACTATGAGTCTTTCCCGACCAAGGGCGGGAATCACAGCCCTGAATCTCTCTGTGGTGGGAATCATCGCTTCCGACCCAGTACTCAGATCAAACATACACTACTTTCCGAGTATGAGATATGAAAAAAAAATGTTTTTAGAATTGAAGTTAAATATACTTTGAGAAATTGATATACCAACCTGGCCTAACTTATTTCTTAATTAAAATTTTGTAACATACATACATAATCTCACGCCTTTTTCCCATTGGGGTAGGCAGAAACAATAGACTGCCACTTGCTACAAACCTGGTAGATCTCTCGTTCTTCATCCACATCCATCAAACGACTTATGCATGCTCTTCGGTTTCGGGTACTCTTTATTTGGCTTTTCTTCTTCTAGTTTTTTAAGTAAGATTAGGTAGGTACTTACCTAAATAGTAGAAATTTAAATTTGTAGGTAAATCGTATTTTATAAAAGTCTAACATAAATTAATAAATTCCAATAAAAAATTGGTTATTAGATCGGCCACTACGTGTGTGATTATCGTCAAACAATTTCACAGTTTATTAATTTGACATGGTGCCAAATTCGCCGTCGCTAATCTAAGTATTGTGTATTTCGTTGGAAGTGGTCAACTAGACGTTATGCTTATGTCAAAGTTTCTGTGTATGTATTTCATATCTTCAGTGGCATCTATTGAAAAGGTAAATGATCAAATTTAATATTACCTACATTCTAAATCTTTATGTGTAGATAGGTAGGTATCTACTATATAAAAATAAGTCGTGTTTTCCTTCCTGACGATTTAACTCCAGAACTGACGAACCGATTTCGATGAAACTTTTTGTGTGGGTTCGAATAGGTCCAGGGATGGTTTATAGCAAAGAAAATTCAGCATTGCACCCGTGCGAAGCCGGGGCGGGTCGCTAGTTCTAGTATAAAACAAAGTCGCTTCCGCCGCCTGTGGGCCTAGATCTTTTAAACCACGCAACGGATTTTGATGAGATTTCCCCTAATAGAAAAAAAATAAACAAGGCACGTCTTTATCGGAGCGAAGCGAGGGCGGGTCGGTTTAATTAACCCAGGGTGCAGGGCGCAGGTGCCTACAAACTATAACCTACTGTAACTACTTAAATATCGAAAAAGGTCACAAAGTAGTACCTATTAAATCAAGATGAGCCCAATATTATGATTGAGAAAAAACAATGCCACGAATACCTAAGTAAGTAGGTATGTAAGTTACCTGTTACTTAGACAGTATAACTTCTTGTTAATTAAGTATATTGGTAAAACATTAAAATTAAAGCTAGTTGGTACTTGTTTTAATGGTGGTACAGATAGCGGTCTTGACAAAACTCGACATTCTTTATCAAGTGTTTGATAAATATGGGTTACTGACTACGCATAAAGTCTTATGCATGTGAGAGAATTCCAAGTTCCATGTACATGTGAGTACTTAAGCATGTTGGCATCAGGCTTTTTGATTTATCGATGTGCATCCATATAATGCACTGAGCGGCAACATATGTCTATCCTGCTGGTTATTGAGAGCGGAGTCGGAGAAAGCTGCAACTAGCTAGGTGGACACAGGGAATAGTCATGTTGATCAAAATCCATTAAAAATGTAAAATTATACAACAGGATGATTTCGAACATAAACTGCCACAACAAAAGCTTTCCAACGAAAATGATGATCAAGAGAGAAGAGGCACTGAAGAGAAAGAAGCAGAACTGACAGCTTATGAAACACCCTTTGTTGAAGTAAGTACTTACGTTCATAATATTATTGAATTGTAAAATAATATACAGATGTTATTTTTCTTTACACAGGTACAAAACATTCATAGACATAATGCTGGGATCGAAAAATCTACTGTTTGCAAAAATTCTGAATTATTATTTAGTATACTGACTAATCTCTTAGGAATATTGGACAGAGATACGAAAAGAGGCCCTGATAGAGTAAATGAAGTGTTAGACACAATAAATGAATATTTGTCGCAATCATCACAAAGTTTAAAAAACAATGAACTACTTTACAAGTATCAAGCCTTAGACGATCAACTACAAAAAGATAAAGAAATTACGCAGGCAGATGCTAAGAAAATCCGATCACACTTAGTTCAAATGATGAATTCAGATTTAAACACAGGACTAACACATGATTTTCCGTCATTAAAAAAACCAAATTGCCGGCAAGCTTATTTAAAATTGATTCAAGTGGCAAACGATGCTTTAATGCAATTATCACAGAGTTCAATATGTGAAGATTTCAGTTTAACAAACAGACTGTCATCCGATAATTATTTTAACACAGTTCCTCAAAATGTGATGGGTATCAAAGGCGTTGTATTAAACGATGAAAATGATAATAGTAATAATGATCATCAAAATCGACAGGTACGATTTGATTTTTAGTTGTTTTCTACATTTTGAAGATGCTGATAGATAAGTAATCCAAATACTCATAATGTATTAACATATTTTCAGAAATCGAAACAATGGACAGGTTTACACGGAAGATTTAAAAAGTCAAAAGACTTCCCAGACACTTGGGCTGCTGAAAAAGAAGGGAAATTAATAAATCACTATAACCCATTTGTTGGTGACCTCCACGTAAATTTGGAACATGCAAAAAATGTAGCAAAAGAGATGGCTTTAGTTGAAAACCAGCAAGGCTCGAATGCTGAATATTACAAAGGTTCGTATGAAAAATTAAATGTCAATCACCGTCCCAGTGAAGATTCTTCAATACATGATTCACTTGGAGATGATGCATCTACTCACTTCAGTAAATCACACAGCTACATGCCAGTGGATAAAAAAGCTGCAAACATATTGAATTTGAACAAAGAGACAGATAAAGTTCATAGTGGACATAGTGTCACAAATCTCGATGTGTTACAAAATGTTGCTGTAAATGACGTAAACCGTACAACGTTTCCTCGTAATGTAGTTCATTATATGGATGCAAATATCAATGGTGTGTATCATCAAAACAAAAATACTTTGAGTCAAAATGGTGGACCAGACCTGAATAATTATAATTTTGGTGGAAATGTAGTAAATAAACCGACACGAGTATCTGTTAAACCACTTAATAGGAATCAAGTAAATCTGCTTACATCTATAGACGAAAATCTTCGTATATTGAAAGAATTGCATGTAGCTGATTTTAACTCTTTGAGTCCAGAAGACAAGATTAATTTACTCAAACACATAACAATTTTAAAAATACTTAAAATATTGGCACAAAATGGTTACATAAATAAAGTTTATCAACAAAAAATTCTTCGGATTCTAGCCTCCCCAAATTCAAAATTTGGTGATTTCGCAGATATAATGAATGATAATGAACTAACAAATATTTTAACACAAGTCTCTGAAAATCTAAATCCTGGTGCTCAAAATGGATTACAACAACAAACATTCAAATTACTAATGCCATCAATACCGAGCGCCATGAATCCACTATTTCTAAATTCATTTAAGAGTGCGAACACAAAAATTTTAAATCAAGCACAGAACTCTGCATATAGCTCTTATCAACAGCCAAATTATATAAACAAAGATGCAAATGAAATACTTTCAGGTCAACAAAGCAATGGTCATCTAAATTCAAATATTTTAGCCCTATCAATTAATCAACCACACATAAATAGAAATCCCAATCCTAATATGGAAAAGTGGTTATCCAATTGGATTAATTATGTGGATCATCAATATCAACCGGAGACATTAAAAAATAGCGAAAATTTAGTATCACTTGCTCAAAATGTTAATTCAGAAAATCAACAAATGGAAAGCCACTCCGATGACAATCTTGAAAGTATGTGGCTAACCCATTGGATCAATTCTGTTGATAATCAATATCAACCAGAGCATCTACAAAATCATAATGAAAAAATAACAAATACTCCAACAATTCAATCAGAAAATCATTATTACACTCTCGATAAACCCTATGATAAGAGCCATGTGCTAAGATCTATTACTGAAGGGGCTCACTCAATTGAAAAGCAGGATCACCGCAAAGAGGACTATAAATCCAACGAATTCGAATCAAATGGAGACATTAGTTCTGAACGTATAGATTCGTCATCAAACAGAAAGTATCCTTATACCAAAGATTCATCGATGATATCGTTCATAAATAATTTAAAGCCAAACCAACGTGAGTATATAATAACGAAAGAGAAGTTACCAGACCAGAAAAACTCCGGATCATATTCTGAATTTAATAAATGGAAAAAGGAAAAATCTTCTCTACAAGATTACTTTGCCCATAATAATACATCGAACAGTGAAGTGGACATGACGACTGAAAGAAACTTAAAGGATTTGTATTTGGTTCAGAACCACCAAAACAAAATACTACCTGTTCAAGATATTGTAAACCAGAAAAAGATATCCCAAAACTACTTTAACATGTTGGGTATTCAGCCTCATCCACAAAAAGATTCTTTAAACCGACAGATTTTTTTCCGTGATAATCAAAATCAACCACCGCTAATAATCAAACACACCAAGAAACTAGATATACCATTTCATCAAAATAATAAACCAAAATCACTCGACCCTGTAGCCCAACTACTTTTTCAAAAACTTCATTATGGTTCTTATGAAGAATTATTAAAACAAATTCAAACAGAACAAAGTAAACTTCCAGATAACTCACAAGTTCGTCAAAACGTCAACAATTTTGTATTGCGACAAGATATTCCCCAAAGGGTTGATCCAAACATTTTTTTTAATAAGCATTCATTTTTGCCTCAAGGTAACACTGACAGAAATATTAGTAAAATCCTATTTATTACACTGAAACCTAGAACACCAGAAGCATCAGATAATGTAGCTTACTTCATCAACGGTAATCAACCCACTTTTGGCAATACTGCAGATGAAGGAAAGCACTATATAATATCACAAAACAGCAAGAAAGTATTACTACCATTTCAACAAAGTGTCAGCCCAGAAAATATAAAATATCTTTCGGAATATAGTCCAAAAGATAATCTAGCAGATGGGAATTTCGTCTTGCTTCAGTCACAGAAACCCGGTATGTTAAATAAACTGAGTAGTCAAAATGAAAATCTTAAAAATGAGATAAGATATGGACCTCCTAATACCAATATAGAAAATTCGTTCTATAAAAGTATTGGTCTATATCAAAATAAATACATATGGAACAATGGAAAGAAGGTAATACCACAAATTCCTGAAATTATTACCCCAGATAGTTTTAAGCCGTTTCAAATAGATCAAAACAAAAATGTTACAGACAATATTATTTTTCCTAAACCCCAAAAACCTGTTAGCCCAGAAGACATGCAAGACGCACCTAGCATTTCAGAAAATTTGATGCAATTTTTTAAACCTAATTTAAATAGTTCTCTGGTTCAGGAAAAATACTATATAATACAAAACGGCAAAAAGATATTATTACCGACTGAACAAAATAACAGCTCACCAACGACTAAATATTTTTCTGGAACGAATTTGGGTGACCAAAACAACCGTCCTGCAAGTGTTCCGCTTGAAGTCAAAGAACCTGAAATGTTGCAAAAACATAATGACTTAATTGAAATAATTAAAATATTACAAAGTCAAGGAATTCCAAATGCTAATATACTTAATTTACTGTCATTATATCAAAACAAACCAAGTAATACTGAAGTTCAGAAAAAATATTACGTATTACAAAATGGAAAGGAAACATTACTACCATTCAAGTTGAATCTAAACAAGTTAAACAACTCTTTACTGCAGTGGCCAAATAGCTTTGGTCTTAAAAATCCAGACAGCCAAATTCAAATGGCCAAGATTCAGCAAGAACTTCCAAACACCAATATACAAAATAGCATAATACAAAATGAAAAGCAAACGTTACTACCGTTTCAAGAAAATAAGAGCCCAGAATCTAATAAATATTTTACTGATTTAAATATGAATAACCAAAACGACGCAATTGCTAATGGCAAGAAAATTTTGCTTTACTCCAAAAATTCAATCCAAAAAAGTCCTAGTAACCTATATCAAATTATGAAAAAACAACATATTTATGGAATTCCAAACGATAACTTACAATATTCACCGCCGGTAAATCAACCCGATCCAGCAAATATTGCAGTTCAGCATTATTATTACAGTAAACAAAATGGAAAGAGAGGCCCAATGCCAATTTATCAACCTAGTTTTGTTTATAATACAGTTCAACAAAAGTACTACATATTACAAAATGGAAAATGGATACCATTTGAACAAAGTATCACCCCAGAAAATTATATAAATGTGCCTGAACTAAGCTCCAAAAATCCTAGTGGCATTCAAAATCCTGTAGATAACCAAAATATACTAGCAAACCTGGAACCTACTTACCTACCAGATCAGAAATATTATACTTTTCAAAATGGCAAGAAAATAATCGTACCGACTCAGCAAAATGACAAACTGATGAATATGGCTTCATGGCTTATTCATAAATATACGAACAATGGTGTGCCTTCAAGTAGTCCAGCACAACTTGAGTATATTATTGAAAATGGTAAAAAAGTATTAGCATCGGTTCAACCACAAATTTTACCAAACAGTTTAAATATTTTAGACAAAGCAGTCGATGGTCAATTATTTGCTAAAGATCATAAAAGACCTGCTCTAGGTACCAATCTTGTTCAGAACTCTGAAATTAAACTGAACCCCTATTCGAGCACATATTACGAAAACAATATTTTTGTGCCTGGAGGCCCCCTGCATTCGTCATTCACTTGGCCAAGTGTGACCAATCTAAACAAATTGAACTATGTATCACCTAATACGGGTGTAATTGAAATAACATATATATTAAAACCACCAAACCCAATGGTTTTTGAACCTTACTATTACGTAAAATATAGATATCCTACAAACGTTTTTGCTTGGAACATCCAAAATATCTTACAAAGAAAACCATATCTAAGAGACAAAGCTTTGGACATTTATGAGGAGTTGACCGCAAATTCCAAAGTCGCTGAGGTATCACCAAACTTGAAATATTATACTAACAACGACATTCAAAATTTGATCCATCACAATAGAGCTTCCTATATCGAAACAAAAATCTTGAATAATAAAGACAAAATTCTAGACAACCAAATAAAACCTGTTGACGAGCTCAATTCTAAACTAGGATTCAATAATATTTTGCAGACGCTTGATACCATCAAAAGTTTAAATAGCGAAAAGAGCGGTGATTTAAAATCTTTAAGCGGAAATGAAGTTAACCTAAACGATGAACGTAATGTTACTGGATTCCCTGACTTGAGAACAGCTAAAAATCAAGTTTTGAATAATATTATTCCAAAACCACCTGTCACTCATCCTGCCACTGTTGTAGATGAAAAACACACTACTCAACAAGCAGCTAGCAAGCTAACTCCAAAATCTTCAGCCCTAGACGCAACATTGTCGCCAGATAAACTAATGCGTAGATATGGAGGGAAATAATACTTTATGAATCCGTATAATGCTAGGTATTCAAGCTATTCAGAAAATCCTCGGCAACGTTTCGATAATCTTGATCGCCTTAACCAAAGACGGGTCAACAGTGGTAATCAATTTACTTACAATGAACTTCAAGACTTGCTTTTACAACAAAATTTGGGAATCCCATATCACTTGCAGCCCACAAATAAACATATTACTTACCTCAAAAAGCCTGAAAGTATCCCACAATAAAGCAAAAAGATGCAGTTTAAATCATCAGCTTTATTTAAATTTATGATATTCGTTTGTAAGTATAGAAAAACACCCGTTTTTATTTGTCTTTAAAAGTCTTATCAATCTATGTATACCTACCTAAATCGACAAAATTGAGTTCATGTGGCTCACCAGCTGTTAACCGATAAGGTTGATTAGATAAAGTATAGGAAACTAGCAGCTAGAGTAACCTTTAGGCAATTTTAATACTTACAAACTCATAAATATGTAGGTATTCTACCAAGCGAACATCAGCTAAGAGTGCAGTTGACGATTCATTCCATCGATACAAGGAAATTGGGAGCATTATTAAAAGCTCGTTATTTTATCAATAAAACATTGAATTTTGTAATGGTGAAGTTTAATTTTAACCACAAGACCAGCTTATATTAGCACCAGTTTTAGTTTAAAATATGTATAAGGATTCATTCAACACGATAATCATGCATGCGGCCAGTTCATCTTAATCGAAAACTTGACCTTCACCCAAGAATCTGATTCTTCAAACATCGTTGACTTGACCAAAGGTTTGTAATAGAATAAGTTCCTGCGGGGGAGAACTGCCGACCAAGCTGTGGCAGAAACTGTTTGGCGTGGCTCGGACTTACGGCCAGATGTGAAACAGCCTGGGAGATTTTTAATCAGTGCAATTCTGACTACATTTCGATACAATTTATAGAAACTTAACGTATTTTTGTGCAGACTCAGTTCTTAGGCTTATGGTTAAATTACCAATGCCTTGTATTTTAGCAAAGAAAAAGATTGTCACTGTCAGTCCGACCGTCAGACAGTGCTGCCAACTTAGCGCGTTGCGCGCCAGATCTAGCGCTTTTTTTGTCTTGAAGCGCGTTTTAGCGCCTAGCGCTACATCTAGCGCTTTTTCAAATTATATGTAATATATTACTTAATACAGCGTAAAACATAATAACTTACTAGTGCTAAATAAAATTATGTATTACTACCATCTACTAACATTGAAAAACTAAAAAACTATGTCTGTTTTCATCTTAAGGTCGACATCTATGAGAACGATTGTCTCGTGGATTCCCCGCGTATTATTTTGTGTTCCTCCGTAGCGAACTTTACTAAGATCGTTTATGGCTGAAATAAATATAGACAAGCAGAAATCCAAGAATCCGACGATTAAGAAGACTTACCTAACCCTGCTTGATTCTTAGGGGGCGTCCATAAATTACGTGAGATGTTTTTTTAAATTTTCTGTCCCTCCCTCCCCCCCCCTGGTGAGACGTCGTAAGATTTTATCCAACCCCCAATCTCACGTGAGATTTTTCAAAATGTGGGTTTCTTACGTAAAAAAATGCATTATTGAAATAACTTGCATGCCTTATTAAAATAACTTGGAAGTAATAATGACATAAGAAAGAATATTTTTGACATAAAAAAAATACACACACCGGCACAATTAGCGGAACAGAAAAAAAAAGGAGAAAAAAGAGGGAATTTAGAACAATGAATGTAATTTTTAAACAAGATATTATTTAAAATGAAACAACAATTAAATTAACATGTTTTGACATTCATTTGTAACACCATACTTAAAGTTTAATAAAAATAAAAATTAAATTAAACAAAATACATTTTTCTTCGATTTTTTAATTATAGAGAAACAGCAGAAAATTCAAAATTTTCCAAAGGTTAACATCAATTTCAATGACTGTTCAATATCGAGTGTTTCCTCCTCGTGCTCTGATGAGGGTTTCCATCCGTCTGGGCATGCTGCGGATGATGTTATCAATGGTTTCTTGGGGCAACCTCTGCCATTCTTCAACTAATGCGTTTCGCAACTCGTTGAGATTATTGGGAGGTGGCATTCTTGACTTTACACTCCTCTTTAGCAAGTCCCAGACGTGTTCTATAGGGTTCATATCGGGGGACCGTGCTGGCCACTCCATCACCGTTATACCAACATGGTTTAGGTATGTCTGTACTGTGCGAGCACTGTGAGCCCGAGCATTATCCTGCATTAGAATGAAGTTGTTACCAATAAAGGGGGCAAATGGCACAACATGTTCTTCTAAAATCTCCCTGATATACCGATCAGCATTCAGATTCCCGCCATCGACTACTACTAACTCCGTACGAGCTGCTAAACATATTCCTCCCCAGACCATAATTGAACCGCCGCCATATGCCACTGTATTTTCAAAATTAGACTGGATATACCGTTCTCCTTTGCGTCTCCATACTCGCTGCCTTCCATCAATTTGATTTAACATAACTCTGCATTCATCAGTAAAAAGAACCTGTCCCCAGTCGTCGAAGTCCCAATCACGATGTTCACGACCAAAGTGTAGACGGTTTGTGCGATGATGTCTCTCAAGTTTTGGGGCTTTGGCGGGCACATACGAGCCTATACCCACTTCTTCGAATCTTCTACGAACTGTCCGCTCACTCATCCTTACTGCTCGTACCTCTTCCAGTAAATTTCGAGCCTGCACCGCCGTTAGTCTCGTGTTCCGTCGGACTTGAAGTTGGAGAAAACGGTCATCCCTCCTTGAAGTACACCTTTTCCGGCCTTGTCCTCTCCTTCTCACTAGAGTATTCGTCAATCTGTATCGTTGGATGCTACGATGAATCGTTGATAACGATCGACGAAGGCTTCTGGCAATCGATCTGTAGGTTTGACCATTTCTCCTCATTTGATCTGCCCTAATGATTTCTGATGGCGTTAAATCAGGCATACTTAGATGCTCGTAAATTATCAATATGCGAAAAAACTCAAAAGCCTCAAAAACTGCGATTCAAAGATTTTCAAGTGGAATTCACGAACCTTCTAAAAACGGACAAGCGGTGGAAAAAAATGAATCAATGAAAATTAAAACAAAAGAATGAAAAAAAGGGCAGTCGCTTAGTATTCCATTTTTAAATTAAAACCCAAATTTAAAAAAAGCTTATTTAGCCGGCCAGTAACACGCAAAAATGCGTAAATACTCCCTTTTTTTTCTGTTCCGCTAATTGTGCCGGTGTGTGTATTTGATGTATCTTTGTTTCATTTCATACTATCATAAAATTTATTTTATCTAAATCTACTCGACTTGTAACGAGCAAATAGTAAAACCATTTGTTTTTGGCGCGAAATATAACGCTTTTTCCAAACGCTTTAACCAAAAGGTCATTTAAAGCGTTCTAGCGCTTTTTTACAGCGCTGACAGCGCGTTTTTACCAAAACTAGTTGGCAGCACTGCCGTCAGACGTCAGTTTGTCAAGTTTGTGTTTTGGTTTAGTTCGAGTTTGTAAACAAAGCGTTTTTCAAAGAAATTACATTTTATTGTGTGATTTGGTGTTTTCTGTGTGATAATAGTTGGCGCTACAAAAAAGTAGGCTGATTAAAAAAGTGTTTATAATGCAAACGCAGAGACCACGGTACGTGCGACCAGGTAAGCAAAAGTACTTTGATTTATTTATTTCAATCTAGGTTTCTTTTATCTTGTTAGAACTAACTAAAAGATTGCTTTATTATGAATATTTTCCACAAAAATACTAATACCTTAGCATTATTTCGTCAATCAAATGAGCTATCTCTTCAATCGAAATTTTTAGGTTATAACTTTATTTCTTTTTCAGATGACGAATCCCTCTATCCAACCAGGAACAAAGATGGCGGAATAGAAACTTTTTTGAATCCAAACGTGGACTCTGCTTTATCTGTGGACACAGATTCGAAAACCAATTTTGTGTATAATCGATACCATCATTTACCATTAGAGGCTCAACGGCAGAAGTTGCCAGTGTTCCAGTATAGAAACCATATACTGTACCTTCTGGAGAAGTATCAGACCCTGGTACTCATCGGAGAGACGGGATGTGGGAAGTCTACACAAGTTCCTCAGGTAGGATTCTTTTTATTAAATATTAAAAAAAAAAACTCACGCCTTATATCCCCGACGGGGTTAGCAGAGGTATTCCATATCTGGATACAACCACTCACAAGATATTCTTTGGACCCCTAAATGTGATAGGTGGTGAGCCCATCGCCAGACCGGGTCTATTTACACATGTCTCAGAATTAATTCTGCGACCTGCGGGTTTCCTCAGGATGTTTTCCTGCACCATCGAGCTAATGATAAATAATATGAACATAAATATTTCAATTGTATTTTTTTAATATCTTTTTATGAACAATGATGTTCTATACGAATTGAGGTAGATATGATACCTGAACTGTTCTGTTATAATTGTTCATGTAACGAAATAAAAAGTGGCCTATTGGTTATTCTGATTTATAAGCTGTACTACTGTAGTTTCATCTAAATCCGTTTTAACGTGAAAGAACAACAAACATCCATTTCAAATTGCCTGATAAAAGTGAATAGCAAATTTATTTTTATGCAACTTTGCTTAGATATTAACTACTAGTGGTTCTGCGCGGTTTCTCCCGCGTATTTCTCGTTCCCGTGGGAATACGGGAATAAAATATAGCCTAGGTTACACAGGGATCTTCTAGCTTTAAATTGGTAAAAGAATTTTTAAAACCGCTTTATGATACTCGTATTAGTAGAACCACACTAGGTCTCATGTCAATTCATACACAATTTGTATAATTATCAGGTTTCGTTTAATTCATCGGGATATATCTTTATCACTTGAGTTTGTTGCTGGAGTGGGTATACCTCTGCCTACCCACTCAGGATAAGAGGCGTGAGATTTTTTTTGTTGTTGCTGGTTCTCGGGCTACTGCAATTGGAACCAGCAAGTCGTCGGTGGAGATGGGCTGCTGTTTACATTCAGCCAACCTCCATGGACGAGTTTAGTACCACCTTTTTAGTAGATGTTTCTAAGGGTCGAGACACACGGACTGCAATTCAACTGCAAAATTGCAGTTCCGGTGCAGTTTGAATGCAGTTGGCACGACTGTAATGAAACTGCAAGCCAACTGCACATCATCGTGCAGTTTGATTGCAGTTGGCGTCGGTGGCTTCGGTGCAACTGCACACCAACTACAATAAAACTGCACGTTGATGTACAGTTAGCTTGCAGTTTCATTACAGTCGTGCCAACTGAATTCAAACTGTACGAGAACTGCAATTTTCAGTCGAATTGCAGTTGAATTGCAGTCCGTGTGTCTCGACCCTAAGTGTAATTTTTTTCAGATGCAAAAATAAATGCATTTTAATTTGACCTGTCTTTTGTGTACCTGTTTCTGTTACACATGTCTAAGTACCGATTCTGGGCTTGTGGGTTTCTTCACGACGTTTTCCTTCACCGTCGAGCTAATGACATATCTAGGTACCTATGTTTATGTAATTTCATTGGTACAGTCATAAATAATGCCCAGGATCATCAGCACAAATGAATCATCTCCAGTGGTATTTCTAAGACGCAAAAGCGTATACGTAAATAATAATCCAAACTCTAATATTATAAATGCGAAAGTCTTGTTACGCCATTTCACGTCTAAACCGCTAAACCAATTTTATAATTTTTTTCACCATCCAAAGCTACATTATCAGAGAGTAACATAGGCTATATTTTATCCCCATATTTCCACGGGAACGGGAACTACGAGGGTGAAACCGCCCTCAACGGCTAGTGGTTGAATAAATACTCTTTTTATTTCTAAAAAGAGCATTCAAAGTAAGCCGCGATAAACGGATTGTTTGCTGGGTTATACTCGTAATTTGTCGATAACGCTAAACGCAAATTGCCTGTAGGAATTACGTTTGGGTGCGTTACGTAAAAGTCACGCTTTTTATAAACAAACTCCGGGCAGGTGAAGGCAGATGTATTCCATGTATGTGACGGGCCTGTTGGCTCAGTTGGTAGTGATCCTGCCTTCTGAGTCGCAGGTCGCGGGTTCGATCCCCGCTCGGGGCCAACATTTGTGTGCATGAACATGTCTGTTGACTTCGTGTCTGGTTGTTTAATATTTATTTAAGTATGTTCATCAGTTGTTTAGTACCCATAGTACAGGCCCTGCCTAGTTTGGGACCGTAAATAACCGTGTGTGAATTGTGTCCCACAAATTATTATTATTATTATTTCTGTAAATTTATACTGACTTTTCACCAGTATATTCTTTGGACCGTGTTTGGACCCCTAAGCGTGGTGAACCCACCGCTTTATAATCTTTATTTGACATTTGTTACGCAATCAATGCTTGCTCTTCTTTCACTGGCTGTATTGACAGATGTACAGAAGAAGCAACGTATGTCAAAATAAAGACGATTGCGATTACAATTATATATAACTAGCAGCGCCCCGCGGTTTCACCCGCGTAGTTCCCGTTCACGTAGGAATACGGGAATAAAATATAGCCTATGTGTTATTCTGATGTATAAGCTATATAACTGTAAAGTTTCATCAAAATCCGTTCAGTAGTTTTTGCGTGAAAGAGGAACAAACATCCATCCAGACATCAATAAAAACTTTCGCATTTATAATATTAGTAGGATAAAGGCCCCGGGTCTGTTACACATGCCTCAGAATTAATTCTGGGACTCCTCACGATGTTTTTCCTCACCGTCGAGCTAGTCATAGCTAGTGAGCTATTAAACAGTTTTTGTTATTAAATATCAACTAGCGACCGGCCGGCCCCGGCTTCGCACGGATCCAATGCTGATACTAAAACCTTCCTCTTGAATCACTATATCTATAAGAAAAACTGCATCAAAATATGTTGCGTTATTATAAGATTATATACATAGGGACAGACAGACACAGGGAAACGACTTGGTTTTATACTATGTAGTGATAGGCTTGCTCTTGACCTCAATCTAGCTCAGAGGTCACAGAGGTCAACGTGAAAAGAGCTCACTCAGAAGAAGCCTATTCATTCGAGACTTTGATAGATTCAGATTGTATATTTTTTTGCTGAACAGGATTATATAAGTGCCCATCGGCGTAGCCTGTGTGGATCCTGTTTATTTCCGTTCCCGTGGGAATAAAAAAAAACCTTTTTAGGGCTCCGGACCGAAAGGGTAAATCCCTATTACTAAGACTCCATTGTCCGTCCGTCTGTCACCAGGCTGTATCTCATGAACCGTGATAGGTGGTTAGTTAGTTGCAATTTTTACAGACGAGTCAGACATAAGTTTATAGACATTAACACCGTTAGTGTTTCTGTCTGTCTGTAATTTGTTAGTTGATACTAATACCACAGATTATTTAATAGTTACTAATACGAACTAATTCTTATAAGTTGTTTATGTGTTGTTTTCGCTAATCGCCTTATTAGTCCCGACGGTTAAGTAACCCTAATTACAAATATTTATCTACTTTTATACTAATTGACGGGCCTGTTGGCTCAGTTGGTAGTGACCCTGCCTTCTGAGTCGGAGGTCGCGGGTTCGATCCCCGCTCGGGGCCAACATTTGTGTGCATGAACATGTCTGTTGGCTTCGTGTCTGGTCGTTTAATATTTATTTAAGTATGTCTATCAGTTGTTTAGTACCCATAGTACAGGCTCTGCCTAGTTTGGGACTGAATAACCGTGTGTAAATTGTGTCCTACAATTTATTATTATTAATTATGTATTAGTTAATCTATACAAATTTTATAAAGAGGAAAGATTTGTATTTTTGTATGTTACGGTTAAACTCGAAAATTACTGGACTAATTTAAAAAATGCTTTAACCAATGGAAAGCTACAATATCCCTGAGTAATACAGGCTATATTTTTTTGTCATATTCCTACGGGAACTAGAACAGCTAGTATTTTATATATAAGCAGTAAATACATGCTATTAGAGCAGTGATAGCCTTTACGGTTGAAGAGCCGGCCCAAAATCAGTGAGGCTCGGGTTCGAATCTTGACATGTACAAATGAGTTTTTCAAAAACTTACATACATATTTATCACTTGCTCGACGGTGAGGGAAACATCGTGAGGAAACCCGCAGGTCTCAGAATTAATTCTGAGACATGTGTAAATAGACCCGGTCCGGCGATGGGCTCACCACCTATCACGTTTAGGGGTCCAATGTATCTCGTGAAATGTGGGTATATCCAGTAATGGAAGGGGTAGGCAGAGGTATTCCATTACTGGATATACCCAAATTCGGGGTTGAAAGGCGTGTGTTTTTTTTTACATGCTATTAATATTAAAGCTATTACTTTTGGAACTGATACTGGTGCAACGTGTGTATATTTTCAGGTATGAAATAATTCTGCCAAACTTTGATCCCCCGTAATAAAAGCGTGAACGACCTTTTTTTTAAATAAAAATACTATTCCGTTTCAGGAATTAAAATAAGTATATTTTTTTAATTTAACAAAACTATTTTCTGTGCATTGGTTGAATAAAAAAAAATTGTCTACTTTAACCCCTATTTTAAAAAAACGAAATCGACGAACCGTTTGCGCGCTACGATGCAACAGACACACATATACACATGTTAAAATTATAACATTTCAACTTTTGCGTCGGAGTTAAAAAAGAATGAACGAAATAATAAAAAATACAACTGAAAAGAGAACCTCCTTGTTTTTAAGTCGGTTAAAAAATCTCGATGTCATAATCACAACAGCAGCGAGTATTGGAGTATCGCCCACACCCTGCGTCTAGTTTACTCGAGACCAATCGCAGACACACAGCCCTGCCATGCGCACGTCGCCGCTAGCCGCCGCACCCAATACGATCGCAAAACAAAACTGTTACTATCAGTGAAGTGAAGTGTTACGGTCGAGACATTGTTACCGATGTTTTGAATAACAAACCTGGATTCTAGCCTCGGAGGCAAGTGACGAGTTTTCAGTGCAAATCCGTACAAACCGAATGCCTTATTAACCAGGGAGATATATGTGTTAATTATAGAACGTGCGGGATTTCAACTGCCTATGTTTGTATACAAACGGGCTGGAGGCAGCCGTACACATGCTATGAGAGTGAAGACTAAAATAGCACTGGATTAAGCTAATACAATATTCTAACAAAATGATGTGGCCTTCATCTCAAGCTAGTAAAATACTGACGCTGCTACTCTTAATAATATTTGTCTACTGCATTTATATGGACACTTTTCTATTTTTAAGAATTCAAAGATATAAAATCGAATTCTTCGACGCTTACAATTCAACACAAATTGATAGTTCAACGAAATCAGCGAATGTGTTACCAAACTACGAAGACTACACATGGATACCTTGTACTATAAATCCTCTGTGTCATCCCACAGTGAAAGCTTTAATGGTGGACCCCATAAACCACTACATATACGGTCCATTATGCGCTATAGTCGACATAGGTTTGGGGATATCAGACCGCGCGCTGTTCCTAACGCCAAACATGATTTCACTCTTCCATGTCTTCGTTGCAATCATCGGAGCCAAGTTATTAACCTGCCAGAATCTAGCTTTGAGGCGTGTTGGTGTTCTGCTGTTCCAATTGAGAATGTTCCTGGACGATCTGGATGGCCACATTGCTAGAGAACGGAAGCATATTAAAGGAGAGAGATCGGAAGTTGGCACTTTGGGGTATTGGGTCGATGGCATCTGCGATCTGATTGGGGTGGTCGCAATGATGCTTGGCATTACCTGGTATTTGAAGAACAACCCTCCAAGAAGAGGATATAAAGGCACCCCTGTCAGCACCTTGCCTTACCATCAGCTCAAGGAAATCAACTCAACGGAAGACATAGAAAAAGAACATATGCAAGAAGTGGGTATTTCGTACAAGACCAAAGTCACGTTTCAACGAATCGTCCAAGTTATAGGACTGTTCTCTGGGCAAATGCTGCTGTCGTCCTTGGCCTGGAACAGGTATATCGACGTCTACCAGGAGCTGCTGGAGAATTGCACTGAATATGATGTAGTGAGGAGAGAATCCATGTTCAAATCAGGTATATTTTTCTTCGCTACAGCTCTCTGGAGGATTGTTAACCCACACTGTTATCTACACATGCTGTCGTTAGCGGTGTTCTGTGATAAAACCTGGAGCTTTTTAAAAGCAGTGCATTTTAGTGGATATTTGGGTCTGGTGGTAGCTGTGGCGACTTCTGAGTATCTGGTGACAAACGTAAGGTCGTACGTGGTCAACGGATCTGACGGTTGATAGAAGTAATAGAAGCATAGTCTAAATCTAGATGCACTATTTGTTATTGTGATGAATGAATTGTCGAAGAGTCATTCATAACTTTGAAAATTTGAGAATTTTGTAGTTTTGGCAAAAAGATTCAGGCCGATCTTAAGTTGTTGTAACAGTTGCTCCAACATGATTTGTTTGATGTAGGGCAACATAGTTGGTATGCCAAGCAACTGTTGTATGTTGTTGTCCATGTAAGGTGGTTTTTGCTGACAGATTTACTTGTAGCACGGTGATATTATGAAGTTATTCATTTAGCAGGCGTTGATTCAGTTTTAAAGTAAACATAAATAAATAAATAATAATCTCACGCCTTTTATCCCCGAGGGGGTAGGCAGAGGTATTCCATTACTGGATATACCCACATTTCACGAGATATATGGGACCCCTAAACGTGATAGGTGGTGAGCCCATCGCCAGACCGGGTCTATTAACACATGTCTCAGAATTAATTCTGAGACCTGCGGGTTTCCTCACGATGTTTTCCTTCACCGTCGAGCTAGTGATAAATATGTACGTAAGTTTTTGAAAACTCATTGGTACATGCCAGGATTCGAACCCGAGCCTCACTGATTTTCGGCCGGTTCTTTAACCGTTCGGGCTATCACTGCTCTAGTGATAAAGTTTTAAAGTAGTTTTTATTTTCCCGATAAAAAGCAGTGTAAGCTAGGTACCTCGTAAAATTTCATCGGTTAAGAATTTTTTCCGTGAAAATGTATCAAACACAATTACACTGGTGTTACTATCGCATTTATGTGAATGAGTGTAGTTTTTCTTGTATTTTGTATGTGTCATTACCAAGTGAATTTGAGTAATGAAATTTCACTCTAAAAAGGGTAAAAAGTTCCAAATTTAAAATATATCTGCCAGCACATCGGCAACAATAGGTTACATTTTATCCCTGTATTCCCAAGGGAACGGGAACTATGCGCGTGTAACCGCGCGGAACAGCTAATCCTACTAATATTATAAATGCGAAAGTTTGTTTGGATGGATGTCTGGATGTATGGATGTATGTTTGTTCCTCTTTCACGCAAAAACTACTGAACGGATTTTGATGAAACTTTACATGTATATAGCTTATACATCAGAATAACACATAGGCTATATTTTATCCCCGTATTCCCACGGGAATGGGAACTACGCGGGTGAAACCGCGGGGCGCTGCTAGTATGCTATATAGATAGATAGGTATTTAATTCGATATCTAACAGTTGTGACAACGGTCTATGAATCACACGGACGGTATAACATAAAATTACGTGTGAATGCAACTGTGTTACTTTATTATTGATTTATTACAAGTGTAATTGTAGGTGTATTTGTATTGTAATGATTGCTTGCATACATTTTTCACGCACGTTAAATTGTTGGCCCCGGTTTTCGTTGTGTTTACGCACAATGGAAGTCGTTAAGCCATGTCAGATACCCTTGGGTGGCTTGAAAAATTCTGACTGTTAAGTGGCCACTAGCTTAACACCATCTCCCAAACCGCGGTGGGATCGCGTGGGAGATTATAGCCCATACTTCCTCATGTGTGAGGAAAGACCCTTAGCTCAGCAATGGGTTGTTGCGGGTTGATGATAATGATGATAATACATTTTTACCACTATTTCGACGGCTAAGGAAAACAAATCCCGTTTATTTGTAAATTTTCAACGAAATCAGTTTAGCCGTTTCGGAGCCTATTCGAGACGAAGTTTTAGAAAAACGGAAGTAATACTTTTTTTTATATGAGTAGGTATTATAATATGAAAAGCAGTTTTTATGTACTTATTTTGGAACCACAGATTGCCTATCTGTTAGGTATAATATATTTGTGCCTATATTGGTATATATTTGTGTTTTGAACAAAATATATTACAAATTAAGAAAAAATTAAACATTCATTATTTTCCTGTGCAACGATTCCGACCGAAGTCCATACTGTATTAGTAACAAATTGTAATATAATGTTATTTATTATACGCTTTTTTTATTAACAGGAATGAATATAACAAAATACTAAATAAATAGAACAATTTAAATTGTTACAAAAAATATTTTACAACAATCAATGGTATGATTGTATATTTTTATATTATAAGTAACTTAAAATTAATAATCACAATTTTATTAAAAAAATCTATTTCATTCTAAAACAGCATCGATTATTTTAAAAGTCGTTAATAATATAAGGATCGAAGAGAAATAAAACTACAAATTATAGGCAATTTATATTCCATTAAATACATTCAATGTTTAAAGTAAAAATATACATACCAAAGTAAAATATTTTATATTTTATAAATTGACATGTGTAAAGATATAATAATATTAATAGCTGTTCCACTACTTTAGACTGTATCTCCTTGTTAATAAGATCGTGAATAACTTTACTCCGTGGATGATTCTATTATTAGCGTTGGATAGTTTAGTATTTCGTCGACCCATTTCCCTCATTCTTTATTAGATAAGTTTTTTTAATACTAACTGTGAAAGAATGGCTTTGGATGAAAGTAGCATGTCCGTCCATGTGTCCTTTCTGAAGATCCAATGTATATATTTCATTATTTCCGGTCCACCGGTTTAGACGTAAATAGGTAAGAGACAAACTGAGTTACAATTAATTTAGTATTTATTTCAATCTGTTAAATATCACCAGGATTACTTGGTCGCAGAATATTAGGGATACTGTAATCTGTCTGTACACGAAATTGCATCTAAATCAGTTCAGCCGTTGGAGTGTGATTGATAGTGAAACAAACAATCGCACATCTAAACATACATACATACTTTCGCATTTATTATACGACGCGTCACAGAATAAGCGCAATTCCTCATACACCCCAATTAGTATATTAATATTTAAAAAAAAAAGATGTATTCGTACTTTAGTTGTGTCAAACCAATTTTCTTAAATAAAGAGCAATAATAGTACGGTTTGCATAGGTAGCCCTAAATTCAGTTATGCTAATTCATTTTTCGGAAAAAATAACACATTAGAAATAGCTGAAATCGATTAAATAGTCGATACTGAACAAACTAATTTCAGGAATTGCGTTTATTCTGTTACATATTGTATAGGTTAGTTGGATTTGAAGTGGAGTAAAGTTATTCAGGGTTATTGGGAGTATTTATTATGTAATCTTATGTACCATATATATGCTAGTGAATAAATATTGTGATATACTACGATCCGTTGTGCCAAGTTGGAAGATATAGAGCAAATATACATAGTAATTTTAAATCAAGTGCAAATTATTCAAAGGGTAGATCAAAAAATGAAAAATGCATTATTTTCGGCATTGATTTTTATTTTCATACGAGCACTAAATAACATCGATTATTACAAACAAAAAATTAAAAGACAAACTAAAACGCTGTACATAAACAATACACGCACATTACTCAATCAGAAAATTACAAAATCTATAAAAAAAGCCGACAAAAGTGGCATTTTAGTGCGATAGTAAAAAAATAGTAAGATATCCTTTGCATAGCCCTTACTATTTTTTTATTATTTTGTAAATTTTACAAAATTATAAATTTTTTTTTGAAAAGAAAAAAAGAAAACCGAACAGTTTGCTTTTTTTTTCTTTATATTATGTTAATTCTATTTCTCTTACATATTTGTATCTATCCATAGAATACTTGCACTTGATTTAAAATTACCTTATAAGTAGATATGTATTTTGCATAAAAAAAGCTAGATTTTCGACTGATTTTCGTGTAGGGATTTTATCGAGTGATTTATAGAATTGACAGCCTTCAAAAAATGTTACGTCATCTTTTGACGTGTGGCATTTCACTGGAACTTTTGAATGTTGTCACAAATGTTTGTTGTATGTGAGAGACACAACCTAAAGTTGTTCTAATGCCTTAAGTGATATAGATATTAATTAGTGTTGGTTGTAAAGTTTGAAAATGTTTTTCTATTTGTAGTTTGTTGAAAATATGAAGAATTTTAAAATTTAATGTTGTTATTAAAACAATAATTTTGTATGACTAACCTGTCATCACGTCACGTTTAATTAAAATTGTTTTTTATTTTATATTATATGTATTATAAATATTATAATGTAAAATAACTTCATAAACTAAATATTATATTAAAAGAATTATTTCGTTTATTTCGTACGTACGTTAAAATCTGTGATGTAGTTTAAAATATTTTTTAATTAATTTAGGTATTGTATTAACGGGTATGTTCACTTAATTTTAATATTTAATTTAGTTGAAAATATTTATTTTAAGTAAGTTTAAAAGTGTATTACATTATTTTTAAAAACTAAGCAATTTTATGCCAATTATTTGTAAAATGTAGTTCAAATTTATATTTAATGTAATTTCTGTTTTTCAGGGGAAAGCACTACAGCTAGTTACTTAATAAAATGTTTTGGATTTTATTGAAGTTTTATCATTTCAAATAGGTACTTAATCTTTATCACAAATTGTACAATGTTCTTTAAACAAAGCTTGTGATCGTTGAACTAGTTCCGATAATGTAACACTTCAATAAATGTTACGTAACGCCGTGATAGCCTCGTTTGAAGTGATACCGCTTGTCATGCGTAAGTTCCGTGTTCGATTTTTTAGTGTACATATTATCAAAAGTCAAAATTCAATTGGAATTAGTACTACTTGTCTTCAATTAAGAGACAACAATTATTCTTTACTAGCAGCACCCCGCGGTTTCACCCGCGTAGTTTCCGGTCCTGTTTGAATACGGGGATAAAATATAGCCTATGTGTTATTCTGATGTATTAGCTATATAACTGTGAAGTTTCATCAAAATCCGTTATGTACTTTTTGCGTGAAAGAGGAACAAACATCCATCCAGACAAACTTTCGCGTTTATAATATTAGTAAACACCTTTCTATTCGAATTTTAAAAAACCTTTGCTAAGTTAGGTACCTCCTTGGTTGCCATGTTTCGGTGTAAAAGATCCATTTTTAAGTTACACGACAGATATGAGTTTACTAATAATGAGTAGGTACCTAACTTTATTTGGCCGCTAAAACACGACCGATATGGATTTTCATACCACATTTGCCGGCCGCTGCTCGCATGTTTTGGCCAGTACAGCAATTTCAATTTATCTCGAAAAAGGTTATCAAAATAATGCTCCAATTGCCAAGTATGTTTGAAAAAACATACATATTTTGAGATAGCGTAACCTTTCCTAACTCGGACGGCGCACAATGCCACATTCGCAAAATGACACATTCGATTTTCGCAAAAATGTCACATTCTCAAAACGCCACATCCTCAAAACGCCACATCGCAAAATGCCACATTCTCAAAATGCCTTTCTCACATAATGCCACACCCTCGAACATACTGCAAGAAAGGGAGTTGAACAAGTATGGCACTTTGTTAGTGTGGAATTTTGCTGTGTGGCATTTTGCGAATGTGGCGTTGTGCGAATGTGGCATTGTGCGCCTAATCCTCTGATAAGAGTCGAACAGTTAGTGGTAGGCCACCAATCGCAAATAACAATGGCGTCAATGTGTAATGAATGATAGGTTAAATGGACGGGTCACCTAATACTGTCAGGTCTCATTGATTTAAAAGGTGTAGGTACTGTTCAAACGATTTCTAAACTATTAGGTACCCTTCGTCTAGTGCAGTTGGGTACAAAACGTAGGCTTATGACATTTTGAAGGGTATTTTTGATAAGCTTAACCTCTAAGACCAAGCATCCGAGACACAATAGATTTTTAATTGTGTCTCGGTTCCAATTGGAACCCGCGGTTCTTTACAGATGTAAGAGAGCAGTGATAGACCTGTAGTTAAAGAGCCCGCTTCTCATTCTTGAGGCTTGGGTTCGAATCCTGGCGTTACGAGGCATTCACATAAATCATTAGCTCGACGGTGAAGGAAAACATCGTGAGGAAACTTGCAGGTCCCAGAATTAATTCTGAGGCATGTGTAACAGACCCGGTCATAACATAACATAACTGGTCCGGCAATGGGCTCACCACCTATTACGTTTAGGGGTCCAAAGAACATCTCGTGAAAAGTGGGTATTTCCAGAAATGGAATACCTCTTCCTAACCCCTCGGGGATAAAAGGCGTGAAATTTTTATTTACCTCGCAATGTTTGTTTTAGTTTAGGTCAAATCTTGAATCTGAATTTTAGACAACTTACTGTCGTCCAATTTAGCTGAATTTATAGTTCGGTAACAATGCAATAATAGGTTCCATCGAGCTGATCTGATGATGGAGCCGCAAGGTGCATAATAGAACTTCTCAGTGGCTACTCGAAAACATAGAATTTACGCTCATTTTATTAGTTCAGACGAGTGCTATAGGTATACCTACATACAAAATGTTGTGTTTTAATTTTCTTAAATTATTTGGTACTGGCTTTTAGCTTTAGCTTTGCTCGCGTACGTTTATTTCATTTTGCAAAATCCTTTCTTTGTGGATGCCTACACTGTATAAGCTGTCTATTTGCAAAATTTCAAGTCTTTAGACCCAGCGGTTTAGGCTGTTTGTTGATACATCACCAATCAGTCAGTTTATCATTTTATACTGGAAGATTTTTTTTACCGTCTGGAAAAAAATATGACGTATAAGGTATCTAGAGTCGAAGTTATACACGAGATTAATTGTTAAATATATCATGTTTAATACAAATTACAAAATCTAGAAAACTACGCACAGTACTACGCGCAGCTGGCGGTTGTAGGTAGATTGCGCATAAATGGAAGCTACGAGCCTGTTTCTTTGTAAAATACTATTTCAAATATTTCAGTGTGTATTATTGACTACAATTGAGTAATGTATATTAGTTAATGCAAGAAAAAAAAACTGAGTTTTTTTTTTAATGTAGCATTGCTAAATGAATCTATTACACTTACCTATCACACCACATTTTTTTCCAGACGGTAAAAAAAGTCACCCTGTATATTTAATAGATTTAATAATTTGTTAAGTATACAAAAGGCTAAATTAAACAGATGGGCCGTTTTAATAGGTTACGCGGACATGTGACAGCAGTCTTATCACATCTCACATAATGCAAAATGCGTAGGTCAAAGACGTTTAAAGAAATAGGTATATGATTTTCTTCCAACATCTTTGGCGTAGGTGTAAGTGAGACGCACTTTGTTTGAAAGTGTTACCTATGTGACAAACTTAGCTTTAATCCACTAAGATGAACGGTTAAAAACGCTGTCAATGATTATTCTTTGGAGTGTTGCATTAATTTTACTGTTAATTTTCTATTTTATATACTTATCTGATTTACATTTAGACACGAAAATAACATACAATCTTAACGCGATTAAGTTCGAGTCTATAATTATTTAACAAAAAACATTAACCAAAGTGAAAACCAATGAACCTACGTTAATCTTTTGAATAAATAACAAAATAAGCTTTTTCCCCATTTTACAAAAATGTTATTTCGTGTCGTAGTCAAATCAAGTCATTTATTAAATTCGAATCCATAATTATTTAACAATAAACATTAACCAAAGTAAAAACCAATGTACCTACGTTAATATTTTAATAAATAAATAAAATAAGCTTTTTCCCCCCCGTTTTCAAAATTGGTATTTCGTGTCGTAGTCAAACAAAGTAATTGATGGTTTGTGTTGAAACATACGATTTTTGTTATCGGCAGAGTCGACACTGATGTCGATTGCTATTGCTATCACACGTGGTCGACTATGAACAGTCATTAGCCTACAGACATGTGCTTTTATGTCGCCTATACTTAAAATCTGATTTTTATCGGATATAAAAAAAAATCTCACTCCTGTCATCCCCGACGGGGTAGGCAGAGGTATTCCATTACTGGATGTACCCACTTTTCATGAGATATATTGGACCCCTAAACGTGATAGGTGGTGAGCCCATCGCCGGACCGGGTCTATTTACACATGTCTCAGAATTAATTCTGAGACCTGCGGGTTTCCTCACGATGTTTTTCTTCACCGTCGAGCTAGTGATAAATAAATATAAATAAATAAAATAAAAATAAAATTCATTTATTTCAGAAAACAAGTTCCATAGTAATATAAATATGTCAACGCATTAAATCAAAAATAAATAAATTAAACTTATAAAATTCAAATTAAAATTAAAATCAAATTTAAATACATTAACTACATTTACATTCATACCTACACAAAATAATTCACATGTCAATAAATAATAAAATTTAAGTCAACCATAACATTATTTAACATTAAATTACAGAAAAAAAAAAACCTATCTTACTTATTTTAATAAAGTTGCCCAATGACGGTTTATAGGACACTCACACTTGCCCCCCACTACGTAAATATGTACGTAAGTTTTGAAAAACTCATTGGTACATGCCAGGATTCGAACCCGAGCCTCACTGATTTTCAACCGGCTCTTTAACTGGATATTTATACCTATATAGACAAATAGCAGTGATAGCTTTACGGTTAAAGAGCCTGCTTTACGTGATGAAAATTAGTGAGGCTCGGGTTCGAATCCTGGAATGTACCAATGAGTTTTTCAAAACTTACGTACACGTTTATCACTATCTATATAATATAGTTTTAGAAAACCCCAGAATTAATTCTGAGACATGTGTAAACAAACCCGGTCGGGCGATGGGCTCACCACCTACCACGTTTAGGGATCCAAAGAATATCTAATGAAAAGTTAGTATATCCAGGATGGAAATGGAATATTCAGAATGGAATACACCTCGGGGATATAGCGTGATTTTTTTTATTTTTTATTTATTAGCATAAACTTGATAGTGGCGTGCTTTCGTGTTATTTAGTAGTATGTGTTTAATCCTAAAATATTTAAACACTAGCAGCTCCCCGCGGTTTTACCCGCGTCGTTTCCGATCCCGTTACAATATACGGGGATAAAATATAGCCTGTGTTATTCTGATGTATAAGCTATACAACTGTAAAGTTTCATCAAAATTCGTTCTGTAGTTTTAGCGTGAAAGAGGAACAAACATCCATACATAGAAACTTTCGCATTTATAATATTACTAGCAGCGCCCCGCGGTTTCACCCGCGTAGTTCCCGTTCCCGTGGGAATACGTGGATAAAATATAGCCTATGTGTTATTCTGATGTATAAGCTACATAACTGTAAAGTTTCATCAAAATCCGTTCTGTAGTTTTTGCGTGAAAGAGGAACAAACATCCATCCAGACATCCATCCATACAAACTTTCGCATTTATAATATTAGTAGGATAGTAGGATGTGGTTGGGACTAAACGGAATATTTGGACCAAAATAAAAATGTGACGAAAGTGGCATAACCCACTTAAATCTATTTTTGTTTCGCGGTTTCGATTCCTGCCTCGGATCAACATTTGTGTGCAACATGATTGTTGGTTTCATTTCCGGATGTTATCATGTATTTAAGTATGATTATTAGCTTTTTAGTATCTATTGCTCGCTCTGCCTAGTTTGGGACTAAATAACCGTGTTCGAATTGCATTTTTTTAATACTAGAGAAAAATAATTTTTATATGTCACACTTGCTGCCACGTGAGGTATTCCATTACTGGATATACCCACATTTCACGAGATATATTGGACTAAACGTGATAGGTGGTGAGCCCATCGCCGGACCGGGTCTGTTTACACATGTCTCAGAATTAATTCTGAGACCTGCGGGTTTCCTCATGATATAGCCATTTCATTTCACTTTTACGGCTAGTCATCATCATCAACTGGTAACAGCCCACTGCTGAGTTAAGGGTCTTTCCTCACACATGAGAAAGTATGGGCTATAATCTCCCACGCTAGCCCACCGCGGATTGGGAGATGGTGGTAAGCTAGTGGCCACTTAACAGGCAGAATTTTTCCCCCAAGGGTATCTGACTTGGCTTAACGACTTCATTGTTTGGACATAACTAAAGTACGAAGGTATATCATATATTTTTTATATTAATTGTGTATGAGGAATTGCGCTTATTCTGCTACGCTTTATATGAAACTAGCGACCCGCCCCGGCTTCGCACGGGTGCAATGATAACACTAAAACCTTCCTCTTGAATCATTCTATCCATTAAAAAAAAAACCGCATCAAAATTCGTTGCGTAGTTTTAAAGATTTAAGCATACAAAGGGACATAGGGACATAAGGACATAGGGATATAGGGACAGATGAAGCGACTTTGTTTTATACTATGTAGTGATATCACTTGAGAATGGGTCGACAGATTTGGCAGATTTTGTAGTGGTTTTTGTTTAATCTTAAAAATTGCACCCTTGTCGTTATGTTAGATTAGTTTTCATCTTCGCCTACAATTTCACTTTTTCTTACAAACCGCGCTATCGAAGTTTTCTAATGAGTTTGTATAAATACAACTGTCCAACATCAACCGTTGGACCGCGGTCCCCAGGCACGATCACCTCGCCTGGCGGAAGATCTTCCCTTTTCAAGATGGAGGAGCATTCTTCTCCGCTCCTCCATAAGGAAAATATGTTTCTAAATCGTTACCTTCTCACTCAGTCGGGTTTTTGTTTAGTTAATGTACCTTTGTTATTGTAGACGATGAGTACCTATTTGAATGAATAGCAGTGAGTAATGTTGTTTTTGCAATGATAACATCCTATGCTGCGTTCTTTGAGGAATACAATGATGGCATTGGACTGACTGCCCCAGAAGGAATGTAATGTTTTTCGAGTGTATATGTGTATAATCATCAACCCGTAATAGCCCACTGCTGAGCTAAGGGTCTTGCCTCACACATGAGGAAGTATAACCACGACATATGTATGTATAATATGTAGTCCAGTCAAATTACCGATCGTCTGAGATAAATAGATATAAAAATAAACAAAAATAAATAATCTCACGCCTTATATCAACGAGGGGGTAGGCAGAGGTATTCCATTTCTGAATATACCCACTTTTCACGAGATATTCTTTAGACCCCTAAACGTGATAGGTGGTGAGCTCTTCGCCGGATCGGATCTTTTACACATGTCTCAGAATTCTGGGACCTTCGGGTTTCCTCACGATGTTTTCCTTCACCGTCGAGCTAGTGATAAATATGTACGTAAGTTTTGAAAAACTCATTGGTGCATGCCAGAATTCAAACCCGAGCCTCACTGATTTTCATCATGTGAAGCAGGCTCTTTGACCGTAAGGCTATCACTGCTAAGTAAGATATATATCACAGAATACTTGAGCTCAGTTAACAAGATGCGTTCTTCAAATTTCAGTGCGCATTTAAAATGAACGCTTGCGTCGATAACACCCACATGCCACATCTGTCGATTAAAGCGGAGCTATAAAACACAGTGCTGCGATTAATTGAAATGATATAATCTTGTAGCGCTAAGTAGGTGCTCGATTCTAATGGACAACATTTCATTTTCACAGAGGAAGTAAAATAAGAAAACCAAACAAAAGACATAATCGATAATTACATAATAATATCTAAGCCAAAAATTAAAACTCAGGCACAATTTACTTTGTGTCTTAGCCTAGCTGCAGGAAAAAAAATGTCCACGTTGACATTTATCGTTGTATTGACATTGACATTTTGTTGATTTGTGTACCTAAGTAAAGGTATGCCTGCATTAAATGCCTGAGTTAGCATTTTTAAGGCCAAAACATTTTTTTTTTAAATTTAAATACAAAATATGTGTGTACTCTATTTTTGTATCAACTTTCAATCTAAATTATAATTTAATGGGGTTCAGAAAATCAAATGTTGTGTATTGGTATTTGGATCTAGATGTAAAAATAAAGTCCAGCCTATTATCCCCAACGGGTAGGCAGAGGTATTATATTTCTGGAAATACTAAACGTTTCATCTGTACCGATATTCTTTGGCCCCGAAACGTGATAGGTGGTGAGCCCATCGCCGGACCGGGTCTGTTACACCTTAGAATAAATTCTGAGACCTGAGGGTTTCCTCACGATGTTTTCCTTCACCGTCGAGCTACTGAGAAAAATTAACGTAAGTTTTAGAAAAACTCATTGGCAAATGCTCTCCAGGATTCGAACCCATTACTGTAAAGAACCCTTGCTACGTGCCTAATACGACACTGCGTAATTGGAAGAAAACCATACGCTACTTCATAAGCTGATGACATAACCAATTAAAACGTAAGATTAGAGTTATTAATTCGCATCAAAGTCGGACCAACTATAAACGAGTTCTAATTTTAATGTGTCGTTGATAGCGGCAGTTAATTGGGAAATATGTACATGGTAAGTATAGGTACAGTCAAGAGCACGCTCAGCTTGACACTTTGGACTTTGAACCGGCCCTGTATTCTATGGGGTGCAGTATAAATAAGAGCTCAGCTTAAACTGGTAGTGTAAAGCTTGACTTGCTCTTGACTGTACATGGTACGTATAGGTACAGTCAAGAGCACGTGAAGCTTGACACATTGGACTTTGTAACGTTCTTATAAACCGACTTCAAAAAGGATGAGGTTATAAATTCGACTGTATTTTTTTTATGTTTGTTACCTCAGAACTTTCGACTGGGTGAACCGATTTTGATGAACCCGTGTGGTCCCATTTCAATTTGGTCCAGTTCTGACAATGGCATACATGAGATAGCCATATAAGTCTTAAATTTGCATTAGGTATGTGCTCGACAAATGGACGACTAACTCAATATCACGCCAACCGATTTCGATTATTCTTTTTTCAAAAAAGGAATTTTTAAACTAGGACTGTATTTTTTTGGTATTATTCGTTGAAGTCGGTTTTTTACTCTTTATTATAATCGTCTTACAGTGGGTCTAAAATGGCCACTTTGAGCAATTCCTCTGAGCAATTCTCCTTTTCTGAATTCCCAGCAAATCCTAAGCCATTCCTCTAAATTTCGTAAAATGGTCCCATAATTTAGTGATTCACTGACTATTCAATTCATTAGCAGATTCGTATTTGGTGAAAATTTCGAATATGAATCGAAATAGAATTCTATTATAATTCACCCGAAACGGCCTTTTTGGACCCGCAGGTCAGACTCGCACTACAAGTGTAAAGCTTCATGTGCCCTTGACTGTATCTATATACGCCTGCATGGTACACTTGTACAGTTAACGTAACATGTTTATCCCTGAGGGATTTCCTTCATTCCTAGAAATGCTGGATTTTCCTCACGATGTTTTCCATCACCGTCACCCTAGTGATAAATATGTACGTAAGTTTTTGAATAACTTATTGGTAATGTGTCAATATCCACGTGCTCTTGACTGTATCTGTAATATACTATTAGGTATATCTAACACATGTGATACCCCGTAGGGGCACCGCAATATACAAAGATCACTAGGTGCTTACCTAAAGTTATTTTCTAAGTTTTCGTATTCTACCTAAACTAAAATATTGTAGGTAACATCATACCAGTTGTTATTATTAATTATATCTATACTAGCGACCCGCCCCGGCTTCGAACGGGTGCAATGCTGAATTTTCTTTGCTATAAACCATCCCTGGACCCACTCGAACCCACACAAAAAGTTTTATCAAAATCGATCCGGCCGTTCTCGAGTTAAATCGTCAGGAAGGAAAACCCGACTTATTTTTATATAGTAGATAAATCTACTATAATCTATATATCTTACAAAATGTTTTATATGTTAAGTATATAGATATTCATATGGCACGGCTATCTAAATGTAAACAGCAGCCCATCTCCACCGACAAGTTGCTGGTTCCAAAAACGCAGTACCCCGAGAGGAACCAGCAAGAAACTTAAGGGCAGCTCTTTTTAATCTCATGTCTTTGTTTACAATAATAAATTATCTGACATAGCTTAACGATTTCCATTGTATCCCGCAGTACCTCCACGAAATCGGGCACAAAGTGTGCGTCACGCAGCCAAGAGTGACCGGCGCTGTGTCGCTGGCGCATCGAGTAGCCGACGAGCGCGGCGAGCGGCTCGGCGAGCGGGTCGGCTACGCCGCCGCCATGACCGCCGAGCGGACTGTGGACACTGGCATCGTGGTAGGTAAAAAATAGAACTCTAAAGAGTAATAAAACCGACTTCAATCAATCAATCTGGAAGCACCAGCTTTCAAATAAAAAAGGATCATCCAAATCGGTTCACCCAGTCGAAAGTTCTGAGGTAACTAACATAAAAAAAAAACAGACGAATTGATAACCTGACCTACCTGACTAACCTTTTTGAAGTTGGTTAAAAATTTAATAGACTTGCTGTTCCGCGCGATTTCACTCGCGTCAGCCCCAAAAATTATAGCCCATGTCCAGAACAGTAAGCTTTCCATTGGTAAAATAATTTTTGAAATCGATCCAGTAGTTTTTGAGTTTATTCGTTAAAAACATACAACTCAATTTTGAAACATATACTTTGAGCTGAAATTTTGTATACACGTCTAGTACGGATGACAATGCATGGTTAGCTATGTGACGTCATTCTTAATCCAAGATGGCCGACTAGTTATTTTTAATGCACTACTACAATATGGGTATTAATGAAAGGGCTTGCTAAGAATAACTCGAAAAAAGCTTGTTTATAATAATATATCATAACAATATAATCTCACGCCTTTTTTATCCCCGAGGGGGTAGGCAGAGGTAGTCCATTACTGGATATACCCACATTTCACGAGATATATTGGACCCCTAAACGTGATAGGTGGTGAGCCCATCGCCGGACCGGGTCTGTTTACACATGTCTCAGAATTAATTCTGAGACCTGCGGGTTTCCTCACGATGTTTTCCTTCACCGTCGAGCTAGTGATAAATATGTACGTAAGTTTTGAGAAACTCATTGGTACATGCCAGGATTCGAACCCGAGCCTCATTGATTTTCGGCCGGCTCTTTAACCGTTCGGGCTATCACTGCTCTGTGTTTTTACTTTCATTTATTTATTTTTTACTGTAGGTACATACGTACAACTGCCTTGTTGCTCGATATCTTGAAATACACAAACTCGATTATATCATAAAAAAATAATCGTTATAAAATATAGATTCGATTACATAACTAGATACACGATGCAGCCTTCGTTTTTGCGGACAACAAAAAAAGATTTTCACGCTTGCAGTGTCAATTTCATTGTCGATTTCATTTGAGGACAAGGCCTGTCTTTGACAATGTCGTATTGTTATCATCTGCGGTTTTCTGGTGAGGCTATATGCCCTAATAGTGTTTTCCAGTAATGGTGTGGTTACTGAATCGGTATTTTAGTATTGACACAGGTAATTTATACCATAGTAAAATAAATAAATGTTGGGATACAATTCACACACGGTTATTCAGTCCAAAACTAGGCAAAGCCTGTACTATGGGTACAACTGATAAACATTCTTAAATAAATATTAAACACCCAGATACGAAGCCAACAGACATGTTCATGCACACTAATGTTGGCCCCGAGCGGGGATCGAACCCGCGATCTCCGACTCAGAAGGCAGGGTCACTACCAACTGAGCCAACAGGTCCGTCATTGTTAGAATAAGTCGATATTGGTAGATACTAATGCATAATATGTAGCCCTGTGGTTAAAGAGGCCGGTGTAATTCGTGAGGCTCGGGTTCGAATCTTGGCTTGTACCAATGAGTTTTTCCAAAAGCTTACGTACCTACTTATTTATCACTAGCTCGACGGTGAAGGAATAAATAATCTCACGCCTTTTTTATCCCCGAGGGGGTAGGCAGAGGTATTCCATTACTGGATATACCCACATTTCACGAGATATATTGGACCCCTAAACGTGATAGGTGGTGAGCCCATCGCCGTGATAGGTGGTGAGCCCAAACATCACGATTCATCCATCAGAATTAATTCTGAGACATGTGTAAACAGACCCGGACGGTGAAGGAAAACGTGAGGAAACCCGCAGGACCCCAGAATTTATTCAGATACATGTGTAACCCGGTCCGGCGATAGGCTCACCAACTACCTATTACGTTTAGGGGTCCAAAGAAAACACTGGTGAAACGTGGGTATTTCCAGAAATGACATAAGTACCTCTGCCCACCCCCACGGAGGCACAGATATTAATATACTACGGAGGTAAGAGGCGAGAGGTTACTTAACAACAACAACAACGCTTTATTGTACACCAAAAACAACACAATATGGATGCCAACATTAACCGAAGTACCTACAATGAGCGGTCTTATCGCTTTTAGCGATCTTTTCCAGACAACCTTAGGATTTAAATAATTAATGCTAAGAATTTAATTTAAGTGTAACTAATGGTTGGAAAATAGAACCATTGAAGTTAGTTAATAAACGCGAAAGTTTGAATGTATGGATGTATAGATGTATGGATGTTTGTTCCTCTTTCACGCAAAAACTACTGAACGGATTTTGATGAAACTTTACAGTTATATAGCTTATACATCAGAATAAAACATAGGTTATATTTTATCCCCATATTCCTACGGGAACGGGAACTACGCGGGTGAAACCGTGGGGCGCTGCTTGTAGTACTAGAATACTGAGTTTAAGTACTTATGTAGATGAAAAGCGGCGAAATGATATGCACTATCGTTATCCTAGAGATAATTCTCATGCGTTTCATATTGATTTTTTATGCGAATTTTATCATCCGATTCTAGTAAGTATTGTATAGATAGTAAGATAACAATTGCAGATATAGATAAGCAATGCACACACCTGTTTCGCGTCGATATCGGAATTCGGTATCTATACAACGCAATAAATGTTTATTGTACACTAAAAAAAATACAACAATATAACAGAACTTTAGAGTTCTGAGTTCTTTAGAGTAAAGAGGAAAAAAAACTGACTTCAATTTAGGTATATCTGACTTCAATTTAGGTACATAATTATATGGTTGACTCATCGATGACATTGTCAGAACTGGACTAAATTAGAAGCACTAGCATTCAAATAAAAAAGAATCATCAAAATCGGTACACACGGTCGAAAGTTCTGAGGCAGGAAACGAATTGATAACCTCCTTCTTTTTTGTTTGAAGTCGGTTGAAAATAAAGTTGAATTGGCGGTCTTATCGCTTGAAGGTCCCATATTGTATTATGTAACAGGCTGACTAGCTAATAGCTTGGCCCGGGCAAATCCAGTTTTTTCGTTCCCGTGGGAATTTCCTCCGTTCCGTTTTTCTGAAATCTCGGGAATTGTGCGCTCATCAACTAGATTTTTCGCTTACAGTGTAAATTTCGATTTCTTCCCGTTCCCTTGAATCTTCATTTTATTTTATTTTCTATACCTGCAGCGTTCCCGGACGTGCACACAACATCTACGGACCTACTACCTACATACAGACAAACCAACGTTTATACAATACTAGCCACCGGCCCCGGCTTCGCACGGGTGCAATGCTTATACTAAAACCTTCCTCTTGAATCACTCTATCTATTAAAAAAACCGCATCAAAATCCGTTGCGTAGTTTTAAAGATTTAAGCAAACCTACATAGGGATGTAGGTACAGAGAAAGCGACTTTGTTTTATACTATGTAGTGATGTGAGTAACAGAATAATCGCAATTCCTGAAATTAGTTTGTTCAGTATCGACTACATAATCGATTTCAGCTATTTTTAATATGTTACAATTTTCCGAAATATGGATACCGTACTATGGATACCGTACTATTGTTACTCTTTAAATAAGAAAATTTGTTATACACAATTAAAGTACGAAGGCTTCATATGTTTTTTATATCAATATACTAATTGGGATGTATGAGGAATTGCGCTTATTCTGTGACGCGTTGTATACTTATATTAAATTATATTTTAATCAGTTAAGAACCGCCGGTTCTAATTGGAACCGAGACACAATTAAAAATCTATTGTGTCTGTGATTCATGGTCTGAGAAGTTAAGGAGTGAATGCTTTCCGCCACTATCATGATCTAAAATCTTAAGCTTAATAGTAGGTCCTATAATTTATTATGTAATGACATTTTAATGAGTTAATGAAACCATGAAACAACTATCGTTATGGAAGCAACTTCGAAGGATATATTCCCCTGATACCAGCCTTTTCATTTTTTTCATGATATTTAGGTTTCTGTTAGTATTTCCTACAAATGATAGTTATAAAAATATATAAATATAAAATATAAATAAATATAATCTGCCGCCTTTTATCCCGGAGGGGGTAGGCGGAGGTATTCCATTACTGGATATACCCACATTTTACGAGATATATTGGACACCTAAACGTGATAGGTGGTGAGCCCATCGCCGGACCGGGTCTGTTTACACATGTCTCAGAATTAATTCTGAGACCTGCGGGTTTCCTCACGATGTTTTCCTTCACCATCGAGCTAGTGATAAATATGTACGTAAGTTTTTTGAAAAACTCATTGGTACATGCCAGGATTCGAACCCGAGCCTCATTGATTTTCGGCCAGCTCTTTAACCGTCCGGGCTATCACTGCTCTTCAGCTCTTAGTTACAAATAAAAACACATTAATTAACAAAAAAATATTGACTTTCATATAAACCACTAAACGTTCCGCGCGGTTTCACCCGTGTAGTTCCCGTTCCCGTGGGAATACGTTAATAAAATAGAGCCCATGTTACACCCCGATAATGTAGCTTTCCATTGGTGAAAGAATTTTTAAAATCGGTTTAGTGGTTTAGGCGTAAATGCGTAACAAAAAAGAAAAACTTCTAAACTGCCTAAAAAGCTGGAAACAAGATGACAATTCGTGAAGTAGGAAGTAAAGACCGTCTGCTGCACAATCTTACTACAATCTCATTCAATATGTCTTTATTGTATTTACTAGTAAGACATGAGTTTAAAAAGAGCTGCCCTTGAGTTTCTTGCTGGCTCTTCTCGGGGTACTGTATTTGGAACCAGCAACTCGTCGGTGGAGATGGGCTGCTGTTTACATTTAGCCAATCTTCATGGACGAGTTCAGAGTGCCTTATTAGACTATTGACTTTTCCAAATGTATTTACTATACCTACAGAAAATAAATGATGTTGACTTTGTTGAATTAACAAGGTGCCTTCAGGTAGCTGAATGTCTATGCCTACTCCTTCCAGAAAATGGCGTGAGCATGTATGTAATGTATGTCTATATCATTCACGTTTGTGTGATAATTTGGTGACAAATGCCTTTGAGCCATGTCATGCTTCAATAGTTATACATGAGGCGTTTTATCGCACACTTGTTAAAATGTGTCAAAATTTTACCATGATTTAGTTATCGCATATGTCGTCATCGCGAGCATAGACGAGAAAATACTGTAATCATTTATGCTTGAGTCATGCGGTTTAATACCCATTAATATTATTAACTAGCGACCCGCCCCGGCCTCGCACGGGTGCAATGCTAACACTAAAACCTTCCTCTTGAATCACTCTATCTATAAAAAAATACCGCATCAAAATCCGTTGCGTAGTTTTAAAGATTTAAGCATACATAGGGACATAAGGACATAGGGATATAGGGACAGAGAGCGACTTTGTTTTATACTCTATATTATTATTATTAATAGAGCATTTATAGACTAGCGATTAAAGAGCCTGCTTCTCATTCGTGAAGCTCGGGTTAGAATCCTGGCAATCCGTTTTTCAATGATTTTGAACAACAACAGAAACGACTTCAAACAGGAAACTAAAAAAAGTTAAAAGACACTAGTCTTCGAAGGTTCTTCTCATAAGGAAGGTTATCATGATAAGGAAACCAGGATATGATGATGGCATCCCAGAAAAATCGAGAAGAACCTTCGAAAACACTGGTTCTTTTTTACTTTTTTTTAGTTTCCTGTTTTAAGTCGTTTTTGTTGTTGTTCAAATGATGATGGCATCCCATCGTACCACCCTTGGGACATACATCCTTTATCCTTTCCAGTAAAAAAAATTTATCAAAATCGTTTCATAAACGACGAAGTTATCCGCGAACAAACATACAAAATATATATACGGTCTAATTGAAAAAACTATTTTTTTGAAGTCGGTTTAAAAACCTCCTCCTTTTGTGAAGTCGGTTTAAAAAAGCTTACAAACATATTCATCACTAGCTCGACGGTGAAGGAAAACATCGTGAGGAAACCCGCAGCTCCCAGAATTAATTCTGAGGCATGTGTAACAGACGTTTAGGGGTCGAATATTCTCGTGAAAAGTAAGTATTTCCAGAAATGGAATACCTCTGCCGACCCCTTGGGGATGGGACGTGAACATATTTATTAATTTTTACTTCAATTCATTTCTTGTTTGTAACAAGGACCTGGAGACCTGTTACAAACAAGAAATGAATTGTTTGTAACAAGGAGGCTAATAAATTGTGCGTGTCAGAGAAAACCCTGAACAAATATTTAATGTGCTTTCCGAAGCACGCAAGTGCTCGTGTTATAATGTTATTAAGCCATCACACCTATGCGATAACCGCTCCCAACATTGCTTTACTTATAATCGCTATAAGCACCCTGAAGGAATTACGTACATCTATCTAAATGTATATCTACATATACACTAATATTATAGCCTGCGTAGACGAGAGACTTTTGTCCCCGTGCGAGTCCCCGAAAAAATAGAACTAACGTGACTTGGCGCAGCAACGCACACATCAAACTTGTCTACGTTGCGCGCTCGATAGGGATGTCAAACTCAAACTCAAAATTCATTTATTTCAGTAGGTATATAAAATACACTTTGAAATGTCAATAACAAGGCACACTAAACTCGTCTATGAAGATTGGCTAAATGTAAACAGCAGCCCATCTCCACCGACGAGTTGCTGGTTCCAAATGCAGTACCCCGAGAAGAGCCAGCAAGGAACTCAAGGGCAGCTCTTTTTAGTCTTATGTCTTACTAGTAAATATGGTTCACAATAATAATTATAATGAAACTAGCGACCCGCCCCGGCTTCGCACGGGTGCAATGCTGAATTTTCTTTGCTATAAACCATCCCTGGACCCACTCGAACCCACACAAAAAGTTTCATCAAAATCGGTCCGGCCGTTCTCGAGTTAAATCGTCAGGAAGGAAAACCCGACTTATTTTTATATAGTAGATGTAACATTGATCAAAAAAAATATCGATCTGAGCCATTCCTGGAATTACCTAATTTGTCAGTATTCTTGGGTAGTTCGCGAACGACGTTCGTCCAGAATCTCGCTCTTAGTTCTTTTAAATAACAATTTTTTTTGCGTCAGCACTATTATGGAGTGCGCTGCATGGCTAGCCGACTTCATTTTTTTACTCTTGCCGCTCTTACAAGAGATTCTTATTAAATTATACCTCCTGATTTTTTTACCGTCTGGAAAAATAGGTAAGTGTAATAGATTCATCTGGCATTGTTAGTTAAAAAAAAAAAGTTTTTGAAAAAAAAAATTTTCTTGCCTAAACTAATGTAGGTACAATAAGTACTCAATTGTAGTAAATATCACACACTGACATATTTGAAATAGTATTTTAAAAAGAAATAGGCTCGTAGCTCCATTCATGAGCAATTTACCTACAACCGCCAGCCGCTACATAGTAGTTTGCGTAGTTTTCTAGATTTTGTAAATTACATTAAACATGACTATATTTAACAATTAATCTCGTCTATAACTTCGACTCTAGATACCTTATACGTCATATTTTTTTCCAGACGGTAAAAAAAATCATCCAGTATAAGTTATAGTCTATGGTTAAAGGTTTCTACAATAATAATATGAAAAACATTTCCTTATAGAATAGAAAAATATATAAAAAAAACGAACGAACTAGTTCGCGGTAGAACTGCGAACTAATATGAACGCTCCCAATGGCGAACGACTATGCCCAAGACTATAATATAATAATCTCACGCCTTTTATCCCCGAGGGGGTAGGCAGAGATATTCCATTACTGGATATACCCACATTTCACGAGATATATTGGACCCCTAAACGTGATAGGTGGTGAGCCTATCGCCGGACCGGGTCTGTTTACACATTTCTCAGAACTAATTCTGAGACCTGCGGATTTCCTCACGATGTTTTCCTTCACCGTCGAGCTAGTGATAAATATGTACGTAAGTTTTTGAGAAACTCATTGGTACATGCCAGGATTCGAACCCGAGCCTCACTGATTTTCGGCCGGCTCTTTAACCGTCTATCACTGCTCTTGCCCAAGACTATTTGCCAGTATATTAACGTAAGATGTATCTGTTCCCAGTTCATGACGGAGGGAGTTCTTCTTAGGGAAATGTTCGCGTCGCCGCTGCTGATGCAGTACTCCTGCATCGTGCTCGATGAGGTATGTGGAAGGGAAATTTTAGTCATAGTCATATCATTTATTGCACAATGTGGTTTTACAAATGGGAGGTATATATACACACATGAACACAGCAATGTTTTGTTTTTTTACGGGCCTGTTGGCTCAGTTGATCGCGGGTTCGATCCCCGCCAACGTTTGTGTGCATGAACATGTCTGTTGGCTTCGTGTCTGGTCGTTTAATATTTATTTAAGTATGTCTATCAGTAGTTTAGTATCCATAGTGGCTTTGCGTAGTTTAGGCCTAAATATCTGTGTGTGAATTGTGTCCCACAATTTATAATTAAAAAAAAAGCAAAGGCATCGAACTCGCGAAGCCGTCAATGGGGCTTATCGTAGTAACAGTCATAAGGGGTAGTCCATTAATCACGTGATGTTTTTGGAATGAAGTTCCTTATCGCGCGTTGCGAAAGGGGTTACCAAAAGTTGTAACGACACTTTTTGCTATAGTTGTAAGCCGTGTGCGGCGTGCGCGTGTTTCTCTGTCTGTCTCTCTCGAACTTGAAAGTTCTCGAAGTTAAGTTAACTTAAGAACAAATTTTGTTACAATTTCTTTAATATTAATCGAAAGGAACTACGTTCCATTCGGGTGTTCCTTGACACCTCTCAAGTTTTTTTAGCAACTTTTCTACCCCCCTCCCCCCTTGGTGTGGTGTGGTGAGGTTTTAGACTACCCAGCCCCCACCCCCTATACTGAAATCACGTGTATTTTTTTGATAGAAAGTATATGTTGAAATTTTCGATGACGAAATGATAAAATTTTAGAAAATCAAGCTCAATAAAAAGTCACGTGCTACTTATTGGTTTAGAAATCGCGCGGTCAATGAAAAATAAATACACGTGATATCTTATTACACCCCCCCCCCCCTCCTTGAGATATTTAGTGATTTTTTTCGAACCCCTCTCGAACCTCACGTGATTAATGGACGACCCCTAAAAGAATTATCGTCGCCACAAGTTAACTGCCGTTTGTTCTTGATAATTACTGCCGAGTGCCGAGATTACGCGTGTACCTATATGTTAACTTACACCTGTGATTTTCAAAGTTCCTTGAACCGCTAGCATAATATGCTTGAAAATACAAATAATATAGAATCGTAAGCCTTTAATATTTGTATTTTCAAGTATGACCTTTCCCAGAATATCTTTTCCCTAAAATGTATCTTTCCAAGAATGTCCATTTAATGTGTCAAAGTATGTCAAATATTCATTTTCCAAAATGTCTCTTTCTTAAAAAAACCCTTTTTATAAAAAAATGTTTTATTTCAATGTAGGGGCTTATAAGTCTACTTATTGAAAGTCATCATTGCATAATGTCCCTGTTCCTGCATATCCTATTTACAAAATGTCCTATACCCAGAATAGGTATTTCTAAGAATAGATATCTCTTTCCCAAGGGTCTAAAACAAAGTCAAGATTAAATATCGTTTAAAATAATGCGAGTGTACTTAAAATTATTTTATTTCCTGTATTTAAGGTCCATGAGAGGTCGCAGCTAACGGATGTCTTGATGGGGCTTCTAAAGAAAATTATCAAGGTAAGTAGCGATCATACTCATATTAATTCTGAGACATGTGTAAACAGACCCGGTCCGGCGATGGGCTCACCACCTATCACGTTTAGGGGTCCAATATATCTCGTGAAATGTGGGTATTTCCAGCAATGGAATACCTCTCCATCATCCTCCATCGTGAAAAAGAACTTCCTTTAGGCGAGGTGATCGTGCCTGGACAAGGTCCAACGGTTGATGTTGGACAGTTGTATTTATACAAACTCATTAGAAAACTCCGATAGCGCGGTTTAGAACTCGGCCGTCTATTGACGCGTTCTATGTAGTGTCGCTACACCTCTGCCTACCCCTTCGGGGATAAAAGGAGTTGAGGACTATTTATTTAATTTTTGAATTATTAATTCCAGAAACGAAGAAAACTGAAGCTGGTCATATCATCGGCGACGATGGACGCGGAGTTTTTGAGGGATTTCTTCAACCTCACAGACAGGAGTGACAGGGATAAGGCCAGTACGTCTGTAGTCATGTCCATGAAAGGCCGAACTCATCCCATAGACGTGTTTTATGCTGCAGGTGGGTCTTTTGAATAAAATACAATCAAAATTTTTAAACAATAAAAAAAGGACTAATAAAAACCGACTTCAATACATACATACATAATCTCACGCCTTATATCCCTGAGGGGGTAGGCAGAGGTATTCCATTTCTGGATATACCCACTTTTCACGAGATATTCTTTGGACCCAAACGTGATAGGTGGTTGAGCCCATCGCCGGACCGAGTCTGTCACACATGTCTCAGAATTAATTCTGGGACCTGCGGGTTTCCTCACGATGTTTTCCTTCACCGTCGATCTAGTGATAAATATGTACGTAAGTTTTTGAAAAACTCATTGTTACATGCCAGGATTCGAACCTGAGCCTCACTGATTATCATCATGTGAAGCAGGCTTTTTAACCGTAAGGCTATTACTGCTCAATGAATAGAATAGTATATTAAAAACATGTGATCTGAGGCTTTATTATTTACTTCCCGAGGTGTGTATATTTTTTTTCTTATCGAAGCTGCCGCTTTCCGCCCGGAGAAATAAAAAAGTATTTTTTGTATTTATGTGTCTATTCGGATATAGTATGTACTAGCGAGTGCCCAGGCGTTGCCCGCGCGTATCCATTTTATTTCCGTTCCCGTGGGAATTAGGACTAGTTATTTTTAATGCACTCTTACAATATGGGTATCAAATGAAATGGCTATCCTAAAATAACTCTCTCCACTCCATAAAGTGACTTCAGTCTGAATCCAAAAAAATGTCTAAAAAAGTTTTTTTACTTTTAATTTATTATTAACTATCTGTTCTGCGCGGTTTGCGTAGTTCCCGTTCCCGTGGGAATATATGGAGATAAAATATAGCCTGCTACTCAGTGATAATGTAGCTTTCCATTGGCGAAATATTTTTTAAAATCAATTTAGGAGTTTCGGAGCCAATTCAATACAAACAAATAAAAAAAACTTTCAATTTCCAGAACCGCTGCCAGACTATATGAAAGCAACAGTTGATACGGTTATCAAGATACACGAGAATGAACCATTTGGTGATATATTAGCTTTCCTAACCTCACAGGTATGTTATGACTTCAGTCGCAGTTATATTTACTGTAATGTCATCATCATCATCAACCCGTAACAGCCCACTGCTGAGCTAAGGGTCTTTCCTCACACATGAGGAAGTATGGGCTATAATCTCCCACGCGAGCCCACCGCGGATTGGGAGATGGTGGTAAGCTAGTGGCCACTTATCAGTCAGAATTCTTCAAGCCACCCAAGGGTATCTGACATGGCTTAACGAGTTCCACTGTGCGGAAACACAACGAAAACCGGGACCAAAAATTTAACGTGCCTTCCGAAACACGGAAGCGTTCGTGATATAATGCCATTAGGCGGTCACCCATCCACTCACTGACCGCACCCAATTTTGATTAACCTGTGTGATCGTTACAAACACACTGGCAAGGCTACGAGCGCTTCTAAACTGTAATGTTGATTCCGATAATTGCACGAGTTACAGTCACAAGAACACACATACTAACATACATAATAATCTCACGCCTTTCATCCCCGAGGGGGTAGGCAGAGGTATTCCATTACTGGATATACCCTCATTTCACGAGATACATTGGACCCCTAAACGTGATAGGGGGTGAACCCATCGCCGGGCCGGGTCTGTTTACACATGTCTCAGAATTAAGACCTGCGGGTTTCCTCACGATGTTTTCCTTCACCGTCGAGCTAGTGATAAATATGTACTTAAGTTTTTGAATAACTCATTGGTACATGCCAAGATTTGAACCCGAGCCTCTCTGATTTTCGGCCGGCTCTTTAACCGTAAAGGCTATCACTGCTCATTGTTATAGTCTTAGCTGTGTTTTAAGCTATTTCTATTTAGTTGCAAGAATACTTACTTGTTCGCAAATTACATTGTATACAAAGAGATTTAAATATAATAGGGCATAGAGGGGACATAGCGAGGAAAATTTGAAGATAAAAGTTATTCCAAGTGGAATAAGTCTAGTACAATTTCGGCCGAATGACAGCTGGCGTTCATACTAACTGACATGACGCTTGAGCTTCAAACATGCTTCAAAGTTTTGTATGATTATATTCCCAATGCCCCCTCTATGTCCTATTATATTTTAATCTGTTTGATTTGACAACTTTCTTATGTAACCACGAATTAAAACCGGGCTGTGTAACCGCTCTCACGTCTCTATGGCCATATTTATTTATTTTAATGTTTAACCGATTTTTTTTTACAGGAAGAGATCCACATAGCTCTAGAGACTCTACAAACTTACGCAGATCAGAATAATGAGACCAATAAGTATAGGAAACAATTCCCGAGTGGAGTGCAAGCTGCGAACTTATCTATAACACCCATGTATGGAAGTTTACCCTTCTATAGGCAGATTAAGGTAAAATACAAAAGTCTATCTATCTATGTTATATACTAGCAACGCTCCGCGGTTTTACTCGCGTTAATTTTTTGAATAAACGTACCGGACATCACGATGATTGAATAAAAAAAACACACTAATCTATACTAATATTATAAAGAGGAAATATTTGTATTGAATAAACTCAGAAACTTCTGGACCGATTATAAAATTCTTTCACCAATGGAAAGCTAGAAGATCACTAAGTAACAGTAACAGAACCGCTAGTGTAACATATTAGGCAAAGTTCTTCTGCGTCTCGTACCTTTGAAACTATTATTTACCAGCAGCGCTCCGCAGTTTCACCCGCATAGTTCCCGTTCCCGTGGGAATATGGGGATAAAATATAGCCTATGTGTTATTGTGATGTATAAGCTATATAACTGTAAAGTTTCATCAAAATCCGTTCAGTACTTTTTGCGTGAAAGAGGAACAAACATCCACACATTTATACATACACATACAAACTTTCGCGTTAAATAATATTAGTGGAATTTATTACTATTTATTTTTTAGGCATTTCAACAAGGAGAAAAAAACGTGAGGAAAGTGGTTCTGGCTACGAACATAGCTGAGACCAGCGTCACTATTCCTGGGATTGCTTATGGTATGTAAAACTTACTTACTTTACTTAAACTTACTTTTTACTTTACATTAGCTGTTGTTGTTTACGTTTAGGGGTCCAATGTATCTCATGAAATGTGGGTATATCAAGTAATGTAATACCTCTGCCTACCCCCTCGGGGATAAAAAAGGCGTGAGATTATTTATTTATTTATTTTATTAATTTTTTTAGCTGTTGCCCGCGACTTTGTGTGCGTTGAATTTGAGCTAGAAGTAGAATCTCATGGGCTCGTGACAAAAAAAAACTGGTTTTGTCGAATATGAGATAAATCCATAGGACGGTGTGATTGATTGGATGTTGGCTCAGTTGGTAAATGAATATGAAGTCGGGAGTTCGATCCCCGCTCGGAGCCAACATTTGTGTGCATGAACACGTCTGTTGGCTTCGTGTCTGGTCGTTTAATATTTATTTAAGTATGTCTATCAGTTGTTTAGTACCCATAGTACCCTGCCTAGATTGGGACTGAATAACCGTAAGTGACTTGTGTCCCACCATTTATTATTATTATTTTGATTTTTTACTTGCAGTTATAGACAGTGGGTTCCACAAGATGCCATACTTCGATCCCTCGGTAGGTGTTGAGAGTCTGTGCGTCACTCCGATATCGAAAAACAACGCGACGCAGCGAGCGGGCCGGGCGGGCAGGACTAGTCGTGGGAAGTGTTACAGGTACTATCGACAAACAGTAAGCCAGATACACGAGGAAGAATTGTCGCTTGAAAGCTCAAGTTTTTATTACTTGCGTTTAATCAGTTATAGTTAGGGAGGCGAATAGGGGAATTTTCGGTAATACTCGAGCGTGGCAGTTTAAGATATGAGAGATACCTTAGACCTAATAGAACAACCTTGTAAAGTATTTAGCTCTATATGTAGTGACGCGCTTAAAGGGAGCTTCCTTGGGGCCTACTTAACACCCCTTCCGAAAATCTGACGCGCTCGAGTAAATTTTTTTTTTTGCATTTTTGACTACTTTATATGCCTACCCCCACCACGCAAACCGGCAGATTAGTATACCGTTGTTATCAGAGGCACTTGGGGCATACGTAGTATGAATATCTGACGCGCTCGAGAATGCCCAAGTAACTGTTTTTTTTTAACATTTTTGAAAAACCGTACACGCCAAACCCACCGCTAAAATGGTTTTTACCATACGAGCTTTTCTTTTCGAAATTATTTTATCTTTCGATTTTGATAGGTCTCGACGGTGCCGTTGAATTACGCCATTTAACTACCTCGCCTCCCTAACTATTAAGAATCGCCGGTTCCAATTGGAACCGAGACACAATTAAAAATCTATTGTGTCTGTGATTCATGGTCTGTGATTCTTAATTCGAGTTAAATAATCAGAAGCCAGTAACACCACTTTTTAGGGTTCCATACCCAAAGGGTAAAAACGGGACCCTATTACTAAGACTCCTCTGTCCGTCCGTCTGTCACCAGGCTGCATCTCATGAACCGTGATAGTTAGACAGTTGAAATTTTCACAGATGATGTATTTCTGTTGTCGTTGTAACAGCAAATACTAAAAAACACTAAAATAAATATTTAAGAGGGCTTCAAACAACAAACGTGATTTTTTTGCTAGAAAGAGAGCAGAGATTAATTGACGACGTGATTCGAGGACGGACGTGTGTTTACTGAAACTGGAATAAAATAATAAATAATAATAGTAAAAAAATCTAACGCCTTTTATCCCCAATTTGGTAGGCAGAGGTATTAAATTTCTGGAAATACCCACTTTTCACTAGAATATTCGACCCCTCTTCGTGATAGGTTGTGAGCCCATCATCGGACCACGTTACACATGTCTCAGAATTAATTCTGGGACCAGCGGGTTTCCTCACGATGTTTTCCTTCACCGTCGAACTAGTGATAAATATAATAATATAATAATAATAATACTTTATATCAGATTTACATCCATATCACACCAGATACAAAAATAAAAATATCTAAAACTAGGTATTTAGAAAAACTGAGTGTCTAAATTCTAGGCAGCAATAGCAAGCCATCGTCTATAGGTGGTGGTGGCTGGAAGTCTTTCTGCCAACTCGCGTATGATGACGTTTTTGCAGCTTGCAACCCTGGACATAAACGTCGCTATCCTGCTTCTCTGGATGGCGTTGAACGAGCCTTGAAAAACATTTCAGATGCACTGCAGTAAAAAATATAATAATAATAATAATAAAACTTTATTCTTGAACTATGTTACAAAATAAAATACAGTAACATGCACAAAACTTACTACAGAACACAAATATTACTTGTGCCTGAACTACGATACCCTGTTTTTCAGGCGAACAAGGCCATAAATATTTCTTTAATAATTACACATAATCACATACAAACTAAAATCACATAAAAAGTATAAACAATAATAATATAACACAATTAAAATAAATTTACTTTAACACTACTAGTACGTTCTCTGTATCTTCGTAGGACATAGTCATCAGCACAATTGTCAACTGGGTCAAAGTCAATGTTGAATATTAGGTATAATCATATCTTCTACTAGTTTATTTACATTTGCGTTTTGCGTTCTTGCGTTCCAACTTAGGTACCTAGTTTACGATTTAAGTTATGTACGTAAGTTTTGAAAAACACATTGGTACATGGAAAGATTCGAACCCGAGCCTCACTGATTATCATCATGTGAAGCATGCTCTTTAACCGTAAGGCTATCATTGCTCTAAATAATAAAAAAATATATAAATTTATCGATACCTCCTTTGGGAAATATCCCTCTACAGTTTTATTATAAAACTTTTTAATTTTTTTTCGATTTCTGTCCACAGACTATACACGGAAGAGGAATACGAGAAGCTCCCCGCTAGTGTTCCCCCCGAAATGTCTAGAAGTGACCTTTCCGCCGTCCTGTTACAGTTGAAGGCTCTTGGCATCCACAACTTACTTAGGTGTGGTAATAATAATAATTTTATTTCGGACAGTACATACATACACAGCGTTAGTACTTAACCTTTGGTTCAACACACACATACCAAATTAAAACTTTCTAAGGGCTCCTAAAACCGGCTTTTGTGTCAAACTCAGTAACGGCAGTCTATGGTCTTTGACTTATTGGGATTCTATAAAACACAATTTTAAACTCTATTTATTTGTTTTTAAGGTCAAAATTGAGTAAAATCTCCTTGCTTCGGCATACGGGTGGTATGGCGCGGATTCGCGCTTTGGCATACCAAAGGTTACTACAAAATAAAACTTACGAGCTAATGTTAGTAAATAAATATTGAAAGGTGTTAAATTTAGGGGACCTATTATGGAGGTCTAACCATCTGTATATCAGGGGGAGTTCTGTAGTACAGTCAAACTACATAAAAAAAAAAATCCGATGATAATATAAACTGATACGGAACGTACCATGATAAAGAAACCAGGATCTGATGATGGCGTCCCAGAGAAATCGAGGGGCACCTTCGAAAAACGTAGTGGCGGCTAATGCTTTTTATAGTTTCCTGTTTGAAGTCTGTTTTTTTGTATTTTTTTTTATAACGATATCTTTTAATTTTGATGTTTTAGATTCACATTCCCACCTTCACCCTCGGCCCAAAGCCTTGGATATACTATTGACACTCAAAATCACTTTTTCGTTCTAAAGAACCTTTTTTTTTTATTACAATATCATTTAATTTTGAAGCACTCGTAGTCCTGCTGTGCCAGTGGTGTTTGAAACGATCACACTGGTTAAGCAAAGTTGTGAATGGGTGACCGCCTAGTGGCATTTATATTACGAGCGCTTCCGTGTTTCGGAAGGCACGTTAAATTGTTGGTCCCGGTTTTCGTTGTGTTTACGCACAATGGAAGTCGTTAAGCCATGTCAGATACCCTTGGGTGGCTTGAAAAATTCTGACTGTTAAGTGGCCACTAGCTTAACACTATCTCCCAATCCGCGGTGGGCTTACGTGGGAGATTATAGCCCATACTTCCTCGTGTGTGAGGAAAAACCCTTAGCTCAGCAGTGGGCTGTTACGGGTTGATGATGATCTAATTTTGATGTTTCAGATTCACATTCCCCACTCCACCGCCGGCCAAGAGCCTTTTAGCGGGTCTGGAGTCGCTGTTCGCGTTGCAGGCCATCGGCCATGATGGGGAGCTCACGGAAGATAAAGGGGCCAAGATGGCCGAGATGCCTCTCAGGCCGATGTGCTCCAAGATGCTGTGCAATAGCGGTGAGTGAATAATCAGTATTTATTTATTTCAGGAAAACGAACAGCCATATTAAACACTAGCGGATGCCCAGCGGCGTTGCCCGCGCGGATTCCGTTTATTCTCGTTCCCGTGGGAATTTCCGAAAATCCCTTCATAGTGGTTGCCTACGACATATTTAAGACAACTACATACCATATTTCAAATAGCGGGTGCCCGGCGGCGTTTTCCCGCTTGGATTTAGTTTATTTCCGTTCCCGTGAGAATTTCCAAAAATCCCTTCATAAGAATTTCCTATGACATATCAGACACCTTCATACCATTTTTCAAGTTTCTAGGTGTTATCGTTTCGGAGTAGTACGTATTTCTCTTTTTAACCAGTTTTTATATTTTCCCATGGGAATGAGATATTTTCCTGGAATAAAAAGTTCCCTAGATGTTGATCCGGGTACTCAGTTATCTCCATACCAAATTTCATCAAAATCCGTCCAGTAGTTTTTGAGTGATGCGTGCACAACCCGACAGACAGACAGACAAAAAATCCAAAAATTGGTATTTCGGTATCTATATCGATAACTATATACACTACCGTTAAAATTTTCAAAAAATATTTAATGTACAGACACGGCCCCGTTAGAGTTTTATTATATGTATAGATTATAGTTAAAAATATTAAAACCATATAGACCAATTACAGGTTTTCACATATAGAAAACAAAAATATCTACTGACAGATAGAAAGTTAAGAAAGAGTATAGGTTACATTAATGATAACTTACAAGTGTCCATTTAAGGCATATGAAATGGAATAAAAATTAATAAAAACAATATAAAAAATATTACTTATCTTAGAGCAGTGATAGCCTTTACGGAGCCGGCCGAAAATCAGTGAGGCTCGGGCTCGAATCCTGGCATGTACCAATGAGTTTTTCAAAAACTTACGTACATATTTATCACTAGCTCGACGGTGAAGGAAAACATCGTGAGGAAACCCGCAGGTCTCAGAATTAATTCTGAGACATGTGTAAACAGACCCGGTCCGGCGATGGGCTCACCACCTATCACGTTTGGCGTCGGGACGTAAGATAGCTCTTCAACAAGGACAGCTGAAGACCACGAACACCAATAGCTTCCAGCTTATTTAATAGAGTGGGAATAGAGATCGTGTCAAATGCTTTTGCCAGGTCCAAGAAGATGCCCAAGACTTTTTCCCCTACATCCAAGTTGCCAACAATATCACTAACTAAATCTGAAACAGCATTGCATGTGGAGATTCCAGAATGGAAGCCATATTGGGAGGCAAAGGTGTCTGATATGTCATAGGAAATTGGTATGAAGGGATTTTTGGAAATTCCTACGGGAATGGGAATAAACTAAATCCAAGCGGGAAAACGCCGCTTGGCACCCGCTATTTGAAATATGGTAGGTATGTAGGTTAATATGTCGTAGGCAACCACTATGAAGGGATTTTCGGCAATTCCCACGGGAACGGGAATAAACGGAATCAGCGCGGGCAACGCCGCTGGGCATCCGCTAGTTCTACAATACAATGATGGTTAAATACTGCAATATTTATGGACTACCACAGCAATTCAAAATCATACAATATCACTACTTAATCGATCTCAACTATCCTAATAATCGTACTCATATTATAAACGCGAAAGTTTTTGAGTGTGTGTTTGTTGCTCTTTCACGCAAAAACTTCTGAACGGATTTTGATGAAACTTTACAGTTATATAACTTAGGGGTCCAATATATCTCGTGAAATGTGGGTATATCCAGTAATGGAATACCTCTGCCTACCCCCTCGGGGATAAAAAAGGCGTGAGATTATATTTATATTTATATTATATATAACTTATACATCAGAATAACACAAAGGCTATATTTTATCATAGTATTCCCACGGGAACGGGAACTACGCGGGTGAAACCCCGGGGCGCTGCTATTCTAAAATAAGAGAATGATAAAACTAAAACAATATAATATGATGTACTATTACCATGCAAACTTCCACCGAAAATTGTTTTGAACGAGATCTAGTTAGAAGTTTTTTTTAATACGTCATAAATCGTAAAGTGCAATTTACCTTTCATTCGCTGTTCATAGATAGGTACGGAACCCTTAGTGCACGAGTCCGACTCGCACTTGACCTGTTTTTTTGTTTGTTACTTCAGTACTTTCGACTTGGTGACCCGATTTTGATGATATTTTAGGCCGCTGCTAATCATATTATAATTGGGGTGTATGAGGGATTGTGCTCATTCTGTGACGCGTTGTATAGTATATAGTGTACTAGCGACCTGCCCCGGCTTCGCACGGGTGCAATGCTAATACCAAAAACTTCCTCTTGAATCACTCTATCTATAAAAAAAACCGCATCAAAATCCGTTTCGTATAGTTTTAAAGATTTAAGCATACAAAGGGATATAAAGGGATATAGGGACAGAGAAAGCGACTTGGTTTTATACTATGTAGTGATGGTTATTGCATTTTATCCCTTATTGCAGGTGAATTCGGTTGTATAGACGAAGCGTTGTCTATAGCGGCAATGATGCAAGTTGACAGCGTCTTCATAAAATCTGCTTCAGGAAAAGACAACGTGGCCGCTAAAATGTCCAGGCGGAATAACTTCGAGGTAAGTCAGTACTACATTTAATACATTTAATCTAGTTAATCTTTGAGTATTAAACCAACCGGAGACGCCACTGACAGGCGTTCCCCTCTGCCAAAAAAAAAGTGTCGGTCAACGCGCATACCTGTTATACAATGCGTAACAGAAAAAGCGCAATTCCTCATACACCCCAATTAGTATATTAATATAAAAAAATATGATGCAATCGAACTTTAGTTGTGTCTAACCAATTTTCTTAAATATCGATCAATAATAGCACGATTTCCATAGAAATCACTAAATTCAGCTACGATAATTCATTTTTTTTTAATTTAACACATGATAATAATAGCTGAAATCGATTAAGTAGTCGATACTAAACAAACTAATTTCAGGAATTGCGCTTATTCTGTTACATATTGTTTACAACTAGTTTTTTTGAGTTTACGGAGTGCTCGGATTGGTGAATGTATTTGTGTGTGTTTAATTGTTTTGTCAAAAAATGCGTTTGTGTTAACATTATTTGTGTGCTTTTCCTCGTCCCCCTTGCAGAAATTGGCAAATTTTTTTGCAAAGAAACTAGTGCGCGTGACGTCTCCTGTTGGTTTAATACTCAAAGTAGTTAATGGACTCGATTCTGCAAACCACCTAATATTCCTAAATTTATCCTTCTCCATGGAATACGGAAGAAAAAGGACAGAAACAAACCATAGATTATAGAATATAGAGTAATGCCAAACATGTAAAAACCAACTAATTTGATGTCTTATCTGTCACTTTTATCCATGACCTTGTTACTTCGTCGCTAAAATTGCTAAACACGTGTATTTGAATAAGATGTGAATGTGTTCATAAGATTCAATTTTGTTATTTTGACATTTGTGACATTGTAAATAAATATGGCGCTTATTTCTGTCCCTTTCCTTTCCAAAGCGTTGGAAAAGAATAGAGCTAACTTAAAAGTAGGAATTTTAGCTGGTCTGCAGAATCGAGTCCATTCTTGGGGTACTGCATTTGGAACCAGCAACTCGTCGGTGGAGATGGGCTGCTGTTTACATTTAGCCAATCTTCATGGACGAGTTTAGAGTGCCTTGTTATTAGACTATTGACTTTTCTAAGTGCACTTTTTACCTACAGAAAGTAACTGATCGCTCGCGGCCAATATTAGTGTGCATGAACATGTCTGATGGCTTCGTGTCTGGTCGTTTAATATTTATTTAAGTATGTTCATCAGTTGTTTAGTACCCATAGTACAGGCCCTGCCTAATTTGGGACTGAATAACAGTGTGTGAATTGTGTCCCACAATTTATTATTACTATTCTTAATTATTACATGAATTATTACTGAGACATGTGTAAAAGACCCGGTCCGGTGATGGGCTCACCTCCTATCACGTTTAGGGGTCCAATATATCTCATGAAAAGTGGGAATATCCAGAAATGGAATACCTCTGCCTATCCCCTCGGGGATGAAAAGCGTGAGATTTTTATTAATTATTATAATTATAGGTAGCAGAAGGTGACATAATAATGTACCTGAACATAATGGACGCGTATTTGAAACTGAAGAATTCTCACGGAGATGAGAAGAAAATGAAGAGAGCCTGCAAAGAATGGTGTCAGAAGATGTTCCTCAACCATAGAGTCATGGAGAAGGTTAGTACCAAACCAACCAAGTGCGAGTCACGTCAGGGCTATCACTGCTCACAAAGGGTTCCGTGCCATTATCTATAAAAAACCCCAAAAAAATTACGTTTGTTGTATGGGTGCCCCCTTAAATATTTATTTATTCTGTTTTTAGTATTTGTTGTTATAGCGGCAATAGAAATACATCATCTGTGAAAATTTCAACTGTCTAACTATCACGGTTCATGAAATACAGCCTGGTGACAGACGGACAGACAGACAGAGGGACGAACAGTGGAGTCTTAGTAATAGGGTCCCGTTTTACCCTTTGGGTACGGAACCCTAAAAAAAATAAACTTACCCTACTGTCTTGTTCTAATATTTACCCAGATTAAATTATGTTATTTTCTATTTATTTATGTTGCAGGCAAATGAAATAAGAAAAAGTTTAGAAAAACTTGTGAAAGACAAATTCAAAATGGAGAATAAGACGTTTGAAGGCCTCGACTTAGGCTCAGGTAAATAATTTTTCATATCTCCGGGCTGAAAGCGGCGAATTTCGGCCCGCTGCCCTAAACAAAGTTGCCAAGACTAGCTAGTTATAGATAAATGATATATAACTCTTAAGAGTTAAAAAAATACTTCAACTTTTATGGTTTTCTCATAGATTTAGTATACTAACGTTAAAGATTGGCAATAGAGCCAGTACGGCGAGACCAAAAAAATTTACACTTCTGTGCGTGTAACGTGGATGTGTGCAAGACAAATAGTGCTCTCCCTAAACTTGTAGCTCTCGATAACAAATGGGCGTGTGGTTTATTGTGTAGTTAATACCTTCGCCAGTCACGTTATCGAAATGTGGTTAATCAATATTACGACAATCGTTACGGGTTGATGATGATGATGATGATGATGAATATTACGACAATCACTATAAAATTGAGGTTAGAAATACAAGAAATTCACGTATTTTATTTTTCGCTTAAATCAATTCTTATACATTCAGAAATTTCAAATTCCTACCCGTTTTCGAACTACACGTTCCGGAAGAGTGAATTTTTTCGAAAAAAGGAATTTGAAAAAAGTGTATAAGATAAAAGTTGCAGAATATTTTATGAGCTTTCTTTATGTATAAGATATGTTTTCTCTACGATACACCGTTTTAAAGATATTAGCGAAAAACTCAAAAGTGGGAACTTGAATCCCTCCTCCCCACTCCGGCGGACCTCCTAGACGCCGGGACTTTTAGTATGTTTACTCCCTAAGCACCCTGAACAACTTACTGAAGAAATCGCTGAGGTCCCAGCCAGTCCCAGCTCACGCAGTCTACACCTGCTGTTGGGTTATTTATTGACTGGACTATATCTATTTGTGCACGATTTGTTTTTCAGTTTTCTGTAATCATTGCATTTAGACAATTAAATCTTTCAATCGCACTTACATGTAAAATGACTAATTCTGTGGATTTTCTGTGCTAGATGAATTACAACCGGTACTGCACACGTAACCATAGTTCTTTACGTCTGTTAAACATCAAACTTACTCTTTTAATACGCGAGATTAATTAAAATAAGCGAGATTTGTTTCGTTCCCGTTCCGTGTAAAGTTGACGAAAATGGTCTCGTCTCTCTATCTCGCTCTAACACACGGGTACCAATTTTCTTTCTCTTTCGCAATGCCAATCTAAGTATACTAAATCTATGGGTTTTCTCATGGATGTTGTTGTCAGAACTGGACCAAATTAAAATGGGACCTCACGGGAAGCACCAGCTTTTGAATAAAAAAAGAATCATCAAAATCGGTTCACCCAGTCGCAAGTTCTGAGTTAACAAATATAAAAAAAAAACAAAAGAGTCGAATTTAGAACCTCCCCCTTTTTGAAGTCGGTTGAAAAGTAAAAGAGCAGTGATAGCCCGGACGGTTAAAGAGCCGGCCGAAAATCAGTGAGGCTCGGGTTCGAATCCTGGCATGTACCAATGAGTTTTTCAAAAACTTACGTACATATTTATCACTAGCTCGACGGTGAAGGAAAACATCGTGAGGAAACCCGCAGGTCTCAGAATTAATTCTGAGACATGTGTAAACAGACCCGGTCCGGCGATGGGCTCACCACCTATCACGTTTAGGGGTCCAATATATCTCGTGAAATGTGGGTATATCCAGTAATGGAATACCTCTGCCTTTCCCCTCGGGGATAAAAAAGGCGGGAGATTATAAAGTAAAATACCTTGTTTCAGAAAAATTGGAGAGGATAATGAAATGCGTGTTATCCGGACTGTTTCCTCAAGCGGCTTACCTGAGCGTAGACTCGACATACAGGGGAATCCGCGGGGCGACACTACACATTAGCCCCGATAGCTGCTTGTATCACCAACAACAGCCAAAATGGTAGGTTTATTTTTCACTATAAAAAACTTACGTACATATTCATCCATGGGCGTGCGGTCCATAGATGCTGATAAGCGCCGCATGCCCTGGGTATTTTTTCGAAAATACATGCAATATATTCAGTACTTTAAAAAAAAAAAAAAATAATAAAAAAAATAATAATAATAATCTCACGCCTTTCATCCCCGAGGGGGTAGGCAGAGGTATTCCATTACTGGATATACCCACATTTCACGAGATACATTGGACCCCTAAACGTGATAGGTGGTGAGCCCATCGCCGGACCGGGTCTGTTTACACATGTTTCAGAATTAATTCTGAGACCTGCGGGTTTCCTCACGATGTTTTCCTTCACCGTCGAGCTAGTGATAAATATGTACGTAAGTTTTGAAAAACTTATTGGTACATGCCAGGATTCGAACCTGAGCCTCACTGATTTTCGGCCGGCTCTTTAACCGTCCGGGCTATCACTGCTCTTTACTATTCTTAACAATTCGCAAATCAACTAATAACGCCACCTTTTGTTTCTAAATCAAACTATTTTTGCTTCCTACTAGCCCCGTAGCGCCGCCACTAAATAACCATATACGGTTTGCGGCGTAAGCGGGTACTACACCAGCCTACTTCATCGCCATTTTCTCTCTATTCCTACACGCAAATATTAGATGTCAGTGTGGAAATGTTTCGGAGTGTGCGTGAAATTTTGTATGGGAAATAAGCTCCGCTTTTTCTCAGCCAACCCGATTAGAGGAGTACGGCATAATACGCATCTCTATGTAACGAAAAAGACAGCAGCCCACAGTCGGGTGACTTCGGCGACGTTCGTTAGTGGACGAAGTTCTTTCATTGCGAATAGACCGGAAGTTTAGAATGGGTTATCAATTCATTATCTATTTAATTGTTTATAAGCAGATTAATAATAAATAAACAACTATCTCTATTTCAAAATAACATTTTTCTAATGCAATATTTATTCATTTACACTAAGTGCATTTTTACAGTATGGCTTGTTTGTTTTTCCAATAAAAAGCGTTTTGTTATTTCCTGTCTTCCTGGTTATTGGTCTGTGCTGTCTTCGGGGCATTGCACTTAAAGTTTTTGGCCATATTGTTTTTGTTTTGATACAAGTTACGAAATAGTTTGATGAAATACTTTTTATATATTGTGAATTCTGTACGAACGAAAGTGAAATAATGGAAAGTTTACGTTGTGATACGTGTAGTGATAGTTTGTGTGCAAAGATTTAGAAACTAACCAGTTTTCGTTAGTGCAACCAGGATTAGGTACCAATTCGATTGAAATTGCACTAAGAATGCAAAAACGGAGGTCACTTCGAATATCCATTATCTGACTTGTTTGTGAATATCAATCATTTACTGAGATGTTTGATGTGGCTGCCCAAATAATTTCGCTTTCTGCATTCAGTGTGAGCATAGGTAGGTACTTGGAAATAATTACAGTAGGAAAGGTACAGCAGGTACCTACACTACAGTAACCCGCAAGGAAACCTCGATGTAATTTACCTGTTAGCTGTATGGTAAGGTCTCTTAAATAATTTTAGTTACGATTTATTAAAACTACCTATAAATAAACATTTGGGTAACGCCGCTGGCAGCGTGCTGGTGTTGCATATGTATTCTAGCAGATCAAATTCTAATAGCATGACCGGTACTATCAACCAGTGCACGCCCCTGTATTCATCACTAGATGGACTGTGAAGGAAAACATCGTGAGGAAACCCGCTGGTCATAGAATTAATTCTGAGACATGTGTAAAAGACGATGAGCTCACCACCTATCACGTTTAGGGGTCAAAGGAATAACAGGTGAAAAGTGGGTATATCCAGAAATGGAATACCTCTGTCGACTCCCCTAGGGATAAGGGCAGAAGAAATAGCTTGTAAAAAGTCACTCCTGTGACTAACTTAACTACCCAATTTCAATGGACTTAAACAAACAATAATATTTATAGTTAATTTGTTATATATGAACAATTATATTTATAGACAATTTGTCATACGAGGATAATAATATTTTATGTAGGTATAGACAATTTCTTATACAAGGTCACAAACAATAATATTTATAGACAATTTCTTATACAAGGTCACAAACAAAAATATTTATAGACAATTTCTTATACAAGGTCACAAACAAAAATATTTATAGACAATTTATTATACAAGGTCACAAACAATAATATTTATAGACAATTTCTTATACAAGGTAACAAACAATAATATTTATAGACAATTTATTATACAAAGTAACAAACAATAATATTTAAAGACAATTTATTATACAATAATATTTATAGACATTTTGTTATACAGGGTGGTGTTCGGCAGTGTACAGAGTACGGGAGAAAAAACGTTTATGAGAGATATGATGACCATAAACAAGGATTGGTTGTTAGAAATAGCCCCGCATTACTATAAGGAGACTTGATAATAAATATTTTGTAACTAAAATGTAGTTTTTTTTAAGAAAGGCCTTCAACAAGACGAGTGTACAGGGTGTTTCGAATGGGCGAGTCGGTAGAAGACATTTTAGGCGTACTTTATCTACCGGATAAAGAAATGCCAGATAAAGTCTACCCGAAACTGGTCAGCCTGTATAATGAGTCGTTTGATGAAGCAAGAGATAACTAAAAACCTATTTAAAGATTTTTAGGGTTTGCCTGCATCATTGCGTGGGGAATACGGGAATAAAATATAGCTTATGTTACTCAGGGATATTCTAGCTTTCCATTGGTGAAAGAATTTTTAAAATCGGTCCAGTAGTTCCGGCAGCGCGATCGACTGAAAAAAAAACAAGGCGATAAACAAACTTGATAGATTTAAGACACAGATTAAAAAGAGCTACCCTTTCTTGCTGGTTCTTCTCGAGGTATTTATTATATTATTTGGAACCAGCAACTCGTCGGTGGAGATGGGCTGCTGTTTAAGTTTATTCGTAACAAAGATACAAACATACAAATCTTTCCTCTTTATAATATTATTATTGATCTAGATAATAATATAATAAAACTGGAAGGAGACCGTGTCTGCAAAAAAGTATTTTTTGAATTGTTTTGTCTGTGTCTGCACGCATCATGCCAAAACTACTCGACGGATTTTGATAAAATTTGGTGTGGAGATAACAGAGTGACTAGGTCAACATTTAAGGTACTTTTTACTACAGGAAAATATCTCATTCCCACTGGAAAATAGTAATACATAATATTTCCATTGGAGTCGGCAGAGACAATAGACTGCCACTTGCTACGAACCTGGCAGATTTCTGGTGCTTCAGCCACATCCATCAAACTGGAAAATATGAAAAACTGGTAAAAAAGAAAAATACGTACTATACTGAAACGATAACACCTAGATACTTAGAATATGGTATGTAGGCGTCTCATATGTCGTAGGCAACCTCGATGAAGAGATTTTTGGAAATTCCCACGGGAACGGGAATCAAATCTGGCAACGCCGCTGGGTACCCGCTAGTATTATACAATATGTAACAGAATAAGCACAATTCCTGCAATTAGTTTTTTCAGTATCGACTATTTTATCGATTTCAGCTTGTACTTTATCAATTTTTAGAAAATAACAGACAAATTTTAAAGGCTGTATGTATGGCCGCAATGTTGGTCGAGAAGTGTAGGACGGTGCTACGCGCCGAGGCTAAGACCTTCCGCGTTCCCCGCTCCCCGCTGCACTCGTCATTTGCAGAGCAATATGTGCATCGACGAATTCAAGTATATTCTTAACATGCCCCCCGGCGTTGAAAGGCTTCCTTTCAACTGTATTTCAACTGTTCGAATCTTCAATCGGTAGTGGGCAAATCTTGTTGAATGCTCTTCGAACGACACCCCTGGTCGTCAGAATATCCGCAACACGACTCACGCCGTCGATGCCAGAACGAACGCTCTGCACTCGCCCAAGACCCCATTTCATGGGAGGCAATCCATCTTCCTTAATCAGGACCATAGCTCCCCGGTGCAAAGATCCACTTGACGCTCGCCATTTAGTTTTCTGCTGCAGTTCGGAGACATATTCTTTATTCCATCGAGCCCAGAAATGTTGGCGAAGTTGTTCAACTCGCTCCCAGCGTTGCAGCCTATTTGAGTTTACGTCTTCTACCCTTGGACTAGGCAGAGCAGTCAGAGGTCGTCCGACCAAAAAATGACCAGGAGTTAATGGAGTGAGATCATTAGGATCTGGAGACAAGGGCGTCAATGGACGCGAGTTTAGAATGGATTCTATCTGAACTAAAGCTGTGTATAATTCTTCAAACGTAAGGCGTGACGTTTCTAAGACTCGAACTAAATGATATTTAAACGATTTTACACCAGCCTCCCACAACCCACCAAAATGAGGAGCATAGGCTGGAATGAATTTAAATTGAATACCTTCATCGGCAACCATTTCGGATAATGAATTTGAATTAGATTTTAGAAAATTAATAATTTCGTTTTTAGCTCCCACAAATTGGGTGCCATTATCTGAGAACATAAGAGATGGTTTTGAACGACGTGCTATGAACCTGCGCAAAGCGCCAATGTACGCGTCTTTAGTTAAGTCTGTGACAAGCTCCAAATGTATAGCTTTAGTGGAGAAGCATACAAAGAGCGCGACATAAACCTTGATTAGCCTACATCCACGTCCCTTCCTATCGGCGGCAAGGAGAGGACCAGCATAGTCCACACCAGTGGTTTTAAATGGGTATCCAGGGCTAACACGCTCTTCAGGTAACTGACCCATGATAGGATTAATTGTTTGAGCTTTCATCCGAAAACACCTGAGACATTTGTGTGCGACCATTTTAGCTAAATTACGTCCTCCTAAAGGCCAAAACCTTTGCCTGATTGAAGACAGAAGCAATTGTGGTGCAGCATGAAACATACGTATATGTTCGTGTGTGAATATGAGCTTGGCTAATGGATGTTTGCATGATAATAATACTGGATGTTTCACGTCGTAATCATAATTAGAATTCTGTAAACGCCCTCCTACTCTAAGCAGGTCGTTTTTGTCTAAAAATGGTGTAAGTTTTATTAAAGTGCTTTTGTTTGATATATTTTGATTCTTTTGTAAAGTATTATACTCTGGAAATGATTTTATTTGTGACTGCTTCAATAATAATTCAAAAGATTTTTCCACTTCATTTTTACTTAAAGGACCTGTCAATTTTGAATCTTTTGTTTTACAATTGTATACAAACCGTAACGCATATGCTAGAGACCTTTGTAACCTTGATAATTTCGAAAAGCGAGTAACATCTATCAACTCATTATCGTTATTTGGTTCTGAAACCGCGAGATGAGAAACAATTTCTGATGAATCATTGCTAATCGTTTGATTATAACTTATATTTGGCCAATTGTTTTCGGAGTCTAGTAAAAATGATGGCCCAGTCCACCAAAGATCCAAATCCTGTATTTTTGACATGTCGACACCCCTCGTCAACAAATCAGCTGGGTTGAGTTGAGTAGGCACATAACGCCATTCATAATTTTGAGTTAATTCTTGAATTTCAGCTACGCGATTTCTAACAAATTGTTTCAACTTATTGGGTGCTGTTTTCAACCAACCTAGTACTATTGTTGAATCAGTCCACAGAAAACATTTGTGTATGGGCAATCGGAACGCTAGGCAAACCTTTTCTGTCAATCTCGCGCCTATTAGGGCACCGCAAAGCTCTAACCGCGGTATAGTGATGGGTTTTAGCGGTGCTACCCGTGTCTTAGCGCACAGCAAAGTTGTTTGTACGTGATTATCGCTCGATGTGGACTTAACATATATACACGCACCATATGCATCTTTTGATGAATCGCAAAAAGTGTGAAGTTCGATTACAGATGGCTCCTTGCATGACACACAACGCGGAATACGCAAGTCATTTAAATACGACAAATCTGACATAAATTTAGCCCAGGTCTGAGTTATCTCTAATGGCAACGGATCATCCCATGAAATTTTAAGCAACCACAGTTTTTGTAACAGGATTTTACATTGGATTATATAAACACTTAATAAGCCGAGCGGATCAAAAATTTGTCCAATGCTAGACAACATTGACCGCTTTGTCGGTATTGTATTAACAGTGGGTCTTTGGGAGAATAATAACTCGTCCTTTGATGATGCCCAACCGAGACCTAGAGTGGTGGATGGATTTTGCTCACCCAGCGTAAGGGGAGTACTTAGGTCAGAATTATTAGATGTAAAATTTGCAACGTTCGAATTTATTTTGCGCAAATTAAAACACCCTGTAGATAAAACTTTGCAAATGTCATCACGAATTTTGTCTAACTGTGATATCGACTGACTGCCTGTCACTAAATCGTCGACATAGAAATCTTCACTGATTATTTGTGATATCAGATCATTTTGACACTCATTAGCAAGCTGTTTCAAACATCGAATGGCTAAAAATGGCGCTGACGCTGTGCCATAAGTTACAGTGTTGAGCTGATAGGTTTGTAAATTTTTACTTGGGTCGTCCCTCCAAATAATTTGCTGTAAATGTCTGTGATTTTCATTAACAATTACCTGGCGGTACATTTTCTCGATGTCGCCGGTCATGACATATGAATAGTGACGAAAACGAATCAAAATAGAAAAAAGATCACTTTGTATTGTAGGCCCTACCATCTGTAAATCATTTAATGATATTCCCGTAGACGTAGGGGCACTCGCATTGAATACTACTCTTAATTTGGTAGTCGTGCTGCTTTCGCGTAACACTCCGTGGTGAGGAAGATAATATGATCGTTGTGTGTTTGAATCCAAGTTATCTGTGATAGCTGACATGTGTCCTAAGTCTTTATACTCCTTCATAAAATCAGTGTACATTTGTTTTAATTTAGGGAGACGTTGTAATCTGCGTTCTAGCGACAAAAAACATTGTTTAGCCCTATCATATGAATTACCTAAACTGGTTTCTGACATTTTGAGTGGAAGAGCAACTGAAAATCTACCTTCATCTGTGCGCGTAAAATTCTGTAAAAAATGCTGTTCGCAAGAATGCTCTTCCGATGAATAAACTGGCTTTGAATTGTATGTAGTCTCTTCGATAGACCAAAATTTGGTTAATTGTTCGTGAATATCTGTAAAATCGTTTTGTATAAAATCGTTTTGTATAAAATCGTTTTGTATAAAATTGCATGCGACATTATTCGAATGGCGTGACGTATGAATGAGACCACTAGTGGGTCCCGACACTATGTACCCAAGCTTAGTCTGTTGCAAAACAGGACTGCGCACACCAAGACGAATCTGATTTCCCTCTACCAAATCCCAAAAAATGTCTGCGCCCAACAATAAATCAATATCTGACGGTTTGTAGTATTCGGGATCTGCTAATTTAATTTGTGTTGATATATCTAACTTTTGTGTTTGTGCACTGTTTGTACATAGACTTGTAATGTTTGGTAGTACTAAAAATGACATATCAAATGTGTATGGAGTAACTCGCGACTCAATGGATGTATTACAACGCTTTGTAATTTGTGACAATGTATTGTTTATACCTACTACCGATGTATGTGTTTTTGTATGTGTGAGTTTCAGTTTGTTTAGTAAAGCTTCTGTCATGAACGATGCTTGGCTCCCTGAATCGAGAACAGCCTTGGCCTCATGACGCTGGTTATCTTGGCCTCGTATATACACCACTGCGGTTGAGAGTAACACCCGCTCTGTCGTCTGGACTGAGAGCGTTGCTGTGCTTGCAATCGGCGGTACCGTGTCTTCAGGTGTGTCAATGGGTGTAGTGTAATGCAATAGTGTATTGTGCCTGCGCGAGCACTTCGTACATGTACCCAATCTACAAACGCGAGCTTGATGTCCAGGTCGAAGACAATTTATACAAAGCTTTAACTTACGAACTGAATCTGCTCTCTCGTTGATAGATTGAGACAAAAACTTGTTGCAATTAAAAATGCGATGACTTTCATTACATACGGGACAACTAATCGATTGTTCTGTGTTTGTGACTGCAGCTAACCCCTTGACATGTTCACTATGTTTATATTTGTCTACTTTATTGCTCATGTATATAGTTTCGAGTAAATCAGCCTTATTTTTCAAAAATGATTGAAACTCTTTGAGAGTAACATTTTTTAGTTCGCCTTTACGTTCTTCCCACTCCCTGGAAGTCTTGGAATCGAGTTTTGAATTTATTATATAAATGATAAGCGTGTCCCAGTAGTGTGTAGGTTCACCTAGGATTTCTAATGACCTTAAATTTTTTGAAATTGTGTCTAATATTTTACGAATGGATTGTGCAGACTCTCGCTTAATTGATTCTACAGAAAATATGGATTGGACATGATTTTGGACTAATAATTTCTCATTGTTAAAACGGTCGCACAACAACTCCCAGGCTACAATATAATTGCTGGACGAAAACTCCAAAGACCTTATTACCTGAGCCGCACTCCCCTCTAAGGATGCCCTCAAATAATGAAACTTTTGAACATCGCCAATGGAGGCGTTGGAGTTTATTAGCGATTCGAAAGTGTCTCTGAACTCGAGCCAATCCTCATACTGCCCACTGAATTTAGGAATCTGGATGGTTGGCAATTTAATACCTGAACTGCTACTCTTTGTATGCCTTCTTCCCATTTCTGGATTCGCTCTTGAACAACCTGACTTATACGATTCATTATCGTCATCCTCCAACTTAGAGGTATAATACCGATGAAATTCCTGCGCTCTGGCCAGAACTGAATAATAATGATTTTCAAACTCTGTTCTTTCGATGGTTTGAGCATAGGTCTCATCGGTGTCATCCACGATTAGTTCTATGGAAGTTTGAACATCATCAAATGTGGCCAGTAACGCATCTGCCTTTGAAATACGAAGTTGAAGTTCAGTAAGTTGAGCAGAACTTAAATCACCCTTTAGGTTGTTCAAATAATTAGTGAACGCAGTTAACTTACCCTTAATGGTTCCTCGCCTTTTAACTAGCTCTTTAAAATCCGCCATTCCGATAGGTTGTGGGAACTGAAGTGATTACCTATACTGTATTTATAACTGTAAATAAACTAAATATGAAGATAATTAAAGAACTAAATAATTTATAATGACATAAATTACAGTTCCGTATTATTGTATACGATTAATGCCAGTTACGTATTTTACTAAATAAAGTACGAACCGAACGAATTATAATTACAACTATGTAATATAACCAATTGCAATAACTCAGTGTGATCGATGTATATACCTACGACAAACTCGTTAGAAAAGAGAAACTGCATTCCAATGCCCGAGTCCGGCAGCTATAACAAAGGATCTCATCGGTGGCGATTTGCGATGATACCTATCGTGCACAGTTTTATGTCGTAAACAAATCTGTCGTTTATAACTTTGATAATTACGTGAACTATTTTTGATATTTCGGCAAAAGTACGCTATAAAATTATTAATAATTTAATGAAATAAATTTAATAATGGTGGGATATCACTATAAACGGTGATTAAACGCTAAAAATTGCGACAAATATAAAAAATTCTGATTTAATTTTATTAGAATATTAATTGATTAGAACAGTATTGATACGAACTCACTCCAAACTACTCTCCTGTCCAGGGTTTTCAACTTTAATCCTCGTTCAATGTGTTAGGGCGTAAATAAGGCTGATAAGATATTTCTTACTTGATTCGATAAATTCCTTTCTGGATTTCTTACTTCTCCATGGGCCACTAATTCTTCCGTAATTCTGCTCGAAGGACCAGCATGTTGACTATGGCGTCAATAACTTTGTGAATTTCTATATTCCGATGGATGTGATGGATGTATGGTTGTAAAGAAGAAAGCCACAAATCTTCATGCAATGATTTAATGTACTTTATCAATTTTTAGAAAATAACAGACAAATTTTAAAGGCTGTATGTATGGCCGCAATGTTGGTCGAGAAGTGTAGGACGGTGCTACGCGCCGAGGCTAAGACCTTCCGCGTTCCCCGCTCCCCGCTGCACTCGTCATTTGCAGAGCAATATGTGCATCGACGAATTCAAGTATATTCTTAACACAGCTATTTTAAGGACGATGAAAATAGTATTTTTTTATAAATGCTTGAGTCTAAACAAGTATCTAGTGCCTAACATGAAATAAAACACGAAACCAGAATTGCGTTAAAAATATATTAAAATTGATACGAATTGATAGGTACTGTAAAATAAATGTCGATATATCGCCATTCCAAATATCGACGATATATATTATGCTAATTATGTATTATGAAAAATATTGATATTTTAATATAGGTATCGATATTTTTTGCCCAAGCCATCATTCACTGCCACTATGTGGCATAGAGTAACTTATATGGCATGTGGTAGGCAGTGCTATTTTCTAACAAAGAGGTTGGAAGAAAATAATTTTCTTTGCTAGAGAAACTTTTTCTTTACACGTCTTTGGTACCTAAAATCTCATAATAACCTACAAAATACACTAGGTAACGAATAACTTTTAAACCCCATCTTATAAAAATGTGGTATGATTACATATTATCTTAGTCTGTCCAAGAACTATCGATTTTACACGGTTTCGTCTTCCGTGGGCAGGTGTAAGTGGGGTACCCAAAACACATGGACTTTTGCCAATGTTCTTTAGTCGGTTAGCCATGCAGCGCCATTCACTATTTGAGAGGAAAAATAAAATATTTAAAAGAACTAAGAGCGAGACTGTGGACGCACTAGTTCGCATAGTTTACCTAAAAGAGCGCTCTTTCGAACTAGGTCGTTCGCGAACTACCCAAGACTAAAGGCGATCATGCTTTTAAAATACTTTTATTTATATAATACGGTACAAAAACACATTTCAAGTTCACACAATCTTATATAAAACAAAATCAATAATCCAAAGACAAGCCAAACCCACGTCAATACCATAGAGTAACTTATTTATACAACTAGCGACCCGCCCCGACTTGGCACGGGTGCAATGCTTATACTAAAACCTTCCTCTTGAATCACTATCTATTAAAAAAAACGCATCAAAATCCGTTGCGTAGTTTTAAAGATTTAAGCATACATAGGGGCATAGGGACATAAGGACATAGGGACATAAGGACATAGGGACATAAGGACATAGGGACATAAGGACATAGGGACATAAGGACATAAGGACATAGGGACATAAGGAATAGGGATATAGGGACAGAGAAAGCGACTTTGTTTTATACTATGTAGTGATTTTGAATTTAAAACATTAAAACTATGTACAATACCGACCAGTGCATCGGCCACAGTATTGACTACTTACTAGTAAACACAGCATGACAAAGACACAAGATAGGTTTTTAATTAAACCATACAAAAAAATATACTGAGATATATCTCATATACTGAGATTATACATACAAAAAAAAAACAATTTTTTTCAACCTTGCAAACAATATATGTATAGAAAGGTGCTAGGATGAATGAATGATATTATTACTCACTAGCAGTGTCCCGCGGTTTCACCCACGCAGTTCCCGTTCCCGTGGGAATACGTGGATAAAATATAGCCTATGAGTTATTCTGAAGTATAAGTTATATAGCTGCGGATTCATAAAAATACGTTCAGTAGTTCCATTTTTGCGTGAAAGGGCAACAAACATCTATATAATATCCATCCATACAAACTTTCGTAGGTACCTAATCCTTTACCTAAATTATTATTAAACATTAAAATATAGAATAATGTTTATTTTTATGCAAAACCATATAATCGCGACTCCTTAGACAGTAGAGGGCAAAGAACTAAGAGTATTGACACTAAGTTCCTTGTCTGGTCATTTTCGTTAACTTTATCTGTATCTAAGTCCATTCATCTAAGTATATCTAGGTATACTAATATTATAAAGAGGAAAGATTTGTATTTTTGTATGTTTGTGTGTTACAAATAAACTCAAAAACTACTAAACTATTTAAAAATTCTTTCACCAATAGAAAGGTAGAATATCCCGGAGTAACAGACTATATTTCATTCCCGTGTTCCCAGGAATGGGATCTACGCGGGTGAAACTTAGGGGTCCAAAGAATACCTGGTGAGAAGTGGGTATCTATGTCCAGATTGGAATACCTCTGCCTACCCCCTCGGGGATATAAGGCGTGAGAATATATATATATATATATATATATATATATATATATATATATAATATATATATATTTTGTATCCGGTACAAAACAAAAGTGTCTGCGTTTGTGCATAGCCTTAATCCGTTATTATTTGCAACGCAAATTGTTGTGTTAATTAACTACCTATATTTTACTGTCTGAAGCGCTATCTCCTCAATAATTGGGTTTTCAATATTTATATTAATTAATTATTAACTTCATGAGGTCAAAGTCGAGTCTCGTGATTGCTGGCTGACTACCAAATGATTTGACAAGAATTAGGCGTGCGTTATCAATTCAATTCATCATTTATTTCTAATTAAAAAACCTAACGCCTTTTATCCCCAAGGTCCCGTGTTTGTTACACATGTCTCAGAATTAATTCTGTGATATTAACAAAAAAAATCTTTTAATTTTGTTACCTTAATGTGGTTTACTGATGTTTTTATTTATTCTTTTCATATAACATACAGTCTTTTTGGTGCATGGCCGCATAACCGTTTCGTATGTTTTTTCTAACGAAGAGACTCGTATAATTGTTTACACGTTGGTAATTAAAGTGTTTATTATTAACTAGCGACCCGCCCCGGCTTCGCACGGGTGCAATGCCAACACTTAAACCTTCCTCTTGAATCACTCTATCTTTAAAAAAAAACGCATCAAAATCCGTTGCGTAGTTTTAAAGATTTAAGCACATAAGGACATAGGGATATAGGGACAGAGAAAGCGACTTTGTTTTATACTATGTAGTGATAATGTAATTAAATATTTATTAACATATTTTTTCATTCCTAGTTTATTTTATGTAAGTTTTTTTGGATATAATCATAATAATATAACAAATATTATTAACTAATTGATAAAATACACTACAAAATTTTAAACTATAAATTAAATACCTCCTCCAAAGCATCACATTGAGGCAGCGTACCCATACAGCTGGCAGTATTGCCCCTTTGGACAGCTATGCAGACTCTTTGACAAAAGAAGCTCTTGGATCTTGTGTCGCCTCAATGAGACGCTTTGAGAGCTCGTTGACGAATTTTTTTGTTTCTGGACCCCACGGGCCCAAAGTCTATAAGTATCTATAGCAAATGGCACGAAATTATAACTTTGAGCCAGACCAAGATATTTTCTTTTTAATAATGCCTAATAATTATCATTTATAAATAAGAAAACTAAATACATACATACAAGAATTGCTCGTTTAAAGTAATAGGATTTGGGATGGGTATGATGATTGTTACTTTCAAATCATTTAATTACTTTTTTTTCATATGATGATTTCACCTGTAAATTTCATGGGCAAATATTTATAATTGCGGTGAAAATTCATACCTATCTGCTACATTGAATAAAATATGAAAATCCAAAGTGAAACACAAAATGGATGGTTTAGTTAGTAATTCATTCACAAATGAATTTGTGGCTGTTGTCTGTGGCACGACGTCTGCCCGGGCCTTTATTTCAAACTAGCTTTTACCCGCGGCTTCGCTCGCGCACGTTTATTTCACCCCCTTAGGGGTTGAATTTTGCAAAATCTTCTCTTAGTGGATGCCTACACTGCATGAGTTATCGATGTGCAAAATTTCAAGTCTCTAGACCCAGCGGTTTAGGCTGGGCGTTGATATATCTCCAATCAGTCTGTTGATCATTTTATATATTACTAGCGACCCGCCCCGGCTTCGCACGGGTGCAATGTTTATACTAAAACCATTCTCTTGAATAACTCTATATATTAAAACAAACCCGCATCAAAATCCGTTGCGTAGTTTTAAAGATTTAAGCATACAAAGGGACATAGGGATATAGGGACAGAGAAAGCGACTGTTTTATACTATGTAGTGACAATATATAGAATAAGCGCAATTCCTGAAATTAGTTTGTTCAGTATCGAGTTCATCGATTTCAGCTAGTTTTAATATTATGTGTAAATTTTTTCCGAAAAATGAAGTAGCATATAGCTGAATTTAGTGCTACCTATGGAAATTGTACTAGCGTTGCTCTTTATTTAAGAAAATTGGTTAAATACAACTAAAGTACGAAGGCACTATATTTTTTTTATATTATTATACTAGTTGGGGTGTACGGGGAATTGCGCTTATTCTGTTACGTTTTTTATATAAGTATAATATGGTGGAGAGGAGGTGGAATGCTCCTCTATCGTGACAAGGGAAGATCTTTCTTGAGGCGAGGTGCATGATCGTGCCTCGGGACCAAGGTCCAACGGTTGAAGCTGGACAGTTGTATTTATACAAACTCATTAGAAAACTCCGATAGCGCGGTTTAGAACTCGGCCGTCTATTGGCGCGTTCTAGGTACATACATTTTCACGTGTTCCTCATGAAATAACCCATCTCTAGAATAAATCATTAAAAGGCCACGCCCATGGTCATTTGTCGATCATGGCACCTAATTATCAGGTCATGCAGTATTGGATGTAATTATTATTATATATTTAAGTATAAATTGTTAATAATATCTTTTAATTAGGTTGTAAACAATGTCAGAGTAAATGACTTATGAGGTAAGTGTGTACATACCTGAGTTTAATTGTAGACTAGCAGGTGCCCAGCGGCGATGCCCGCGCGGGTCCTGTTTGTTCCCGTTCCCGTGGGAATTTCTGAAAATCTCTTGGTGCTCATCCAAATAACTGAAAATGCAAGACATGGGACCTACTACTTCTAATTCCTAGTAATCTGTACTAATATTACGTAAAGGAAAGATTTGTACTTTTGTATTATCACTATAATCACTATCACTGGGCGCACATAATCTTTGTAATCTAGATTAAGCACCCAGAATGGAATGTAATAGAATAAATTGTTTTTTTTTTTGCAATAAACAGATTTAAATTTAATTTAATTTAATTTTTTTACTACATAGTATAAAACAAAGTCGCTTTCTCTGTCCCTATATCCCATGTCCATATGTCCCTTTGTATGCTTAAATCTTTAAAACTACGCAACGGATTTTGATGCGGTTTTTTTTAATAGATAGATTGATTCAAGAGGAAGGTTTTAGTGTTAGCATTGCACCCGTGCGAAGCCGGGGCGGGTCGCTAGTACTATACTATATAATACTAAGGGTAGGGCCCTTAAGCTATACTAGCGGTTCTGTGCGGTTTCACCCGCGTAGTTTCCGTTCCCGCCGGAAGACGGGAATAAAATATATCCTATGTTACTCAAAAGAATTTTAAAAGTCGGTCCAGTCGTTTTTGAGTTTTTTCGTAACAAAAATACAAAAATACAAATATTCAAATATTTCCTTTTTATAATATTAGTATAGTTAAAGAAGTATACATTAAGCGATTTTGTTGTTATAGATATTTGTTACTCTTTTATACGAAAACTACTAAACGGATTTTGACACGAACTCTGAACCGATTCTAAAAATTATTTTACTAAGAGCCCCCGCGCATTAGGCGGCCAGGTCGCTGCGGCCAACTAAGTATTCCGTGGCAAGTGCGCGCACTAGGCGAATAGCGGCCACGCGCGGGGGCTCTAAAAGCTACAATATCCCTGAGTAATATAGGCTTTATTTTATTTCCGTCGGAATACGGGAATAAAATATAGCCTATGTTACTCAGGGATTTTGTAGCTTTTTATTGGTGAAAGAATTTTTAAAAACGGTCTAGTAGTTTTTGAGTTTATTCGTAACAAACAATACAAAAATACAAACCTTTCCTCTTTTTAATATTAGTGTAGAAATATAAATCCTAAACCTCGAAAACAAAGTAGGTAGGAAGTAAAGACCATCTGCTGCACAATCTTACTACAATCTCATGCAGTCTGGGGCAATACGTTTTTGTTTTTGGTACTGAATTTGGATACAGTAACTCGTCGGTGGAGATGGGCTGCTGTTTATATTTAGCCAATCTTTATGCACGAGTTTAGAGTGCCTTGTTATTATAAACTGTTGACGTTTCTAGGTGTACATAATATTCCATACCTAAAAAAATAAATGACTTTTGAATTTGAGTTTGAGTTAAAAGGTGACAAAGGGACAGACAACAAAACATTGCTGTACGTACCTGTACTCTAAAAATAAAGCAAACGATTGATTTGTTTACCGGAGCAGTGGAAAGTTGCTTTTGTTTATAAATAGTTAATTTATATTTGTGTTTGCGGAATGCTGCTGACTCACAGGGCTTATCAGACCGTCTAGCCGTCTAGAGTGAGGTATGTTTTGGAATGCAGACACAATCATCAACTCTCCCACTGCTGAGCTAAGAGGCTGTCCTCACAAGTGAGGAAGTGTGGGCCGTAATCTCCCACGCGAGCCCACCAAAGCGAATATAAATACTAGGATCCCATCGCGGACTAGGAGATGTTAAGCAAGTGGTCCTTAACTGGCAGAACAAAAAAAACTACAGAAATAAAAATACAGACGAATTGATAACCTCCTCCTTTTTGAAGTCGGTTAAAAACCGGGACCAACGCTCGTGATGAAACAGGTGGTTGGTCGGCTTGAGTCGGAGGTCGCAGGTTTGATTCTCGCCCGCAACATTTGTGTGCTTGAACATGTCAGTCGGCTTTGTATCTCGGTGCTTTTATTTATTTAAGTATGTTTATTAGTTCATGGTATATCTAGTGGTTTTAGTGAAGCCACGTGGCGCGGTCACGGGTTCAATTCCCGCTTGGGATCATTATTTGTGTCTAGAACATGATTTAGTTTTGTGTTAAATATAGGTGTACTTGAGTGTGTTTATCAGTTGTTTAGTCCTTAGTACAGACTCTAATTTGTGGATAAATAAACGTGTGTGAATTGTTTACCATAATTTACGACTTCATTTATTATTTTAATATACATACATATACTCACGCCTAGAAAGGAAGACTTAGTAGAATCGCCAATTGCTATGAAGTAGGTATAAAGAGTCATACCTCGTACGACGTAGTGATTGGCTGTAACAGCTGCCTCTATCTGTGATTGGCTGTTGGAAATAACAAAGTGAAATAGGGCAGATGGTTAATGCCTTGCCATGCTAATTCATTTATTTGAAGAATAACTTTTGTTTTTGTACTAGCATTTCCGCGCAGTTTAACCCGCGTAGTTCCCGTTCCCATGGGAATACGGGCATAAAATATAGCCTATGTTACTCCCTGATAATGTAGCTGTCCATTTGTGAAAGAATTTTTAAAATCTGTTTAGTAGTTCAGAGCCTATTGACTCGAGGTAGAGGTATTCCATTTCTGGATGTACCCACTTTTCACGAGTTATTCTTTGTGGTGAGCCTCTCGCTGGACCGGGTCTTTTACAAATGTCTCAGAACGAATTCAGGGACCTGCGGGTTTCCTCAAGATGTTTTCCTTCACCGTCAAGCTATATAGTGATAAATATGTAAAACACCTTTTGTTGCTCGCTGTGCCAAAATATGTTCTAAGTAATAACTAAGGGATCCAATGGGAATTAGTCAAAATAATCTGAACTCTATTGCGCACAAATAAATAACACCGATGTTCAGTCACGAAGTTATCGCTCCATGATTTACAATAATTCGCACCGGAAATAAGTTGGACTTATCTGCCGATATTACTATAGATTTCGTTAGACGAAAACCGACCTTAGTCCGACGACTCATTGGCAGATTTCGGGTGTGGCTCGAATTATCAACTCATGATACACATGTTATATTATTTAATTATCATCTTATCATAATCTTTACATTGTTGACTTAAGTTAATCATGTCTCGCACGTGTCACCGTCACTACCTATGGCCGCAAAATTCTACTAATCCTATAATATAATATATAATCTCACGCCTTTCATCCCCGAGGGGGTAGGCAGAGGTATTCCATTACTGGATATACCCACATTTCACGAGATACATTGGACCCCTAAACGTGATAGGTGGTGAGCCCATCGCCGGACCGGGTCTATTTACACATGTCTCAGAATTAATTCTGAGACCTGCGGGTTTCCTCACGATGTTTTCCTTCACCGTCGAGCTAGTGATAAATATGTACGTAAGTTTTTGAAAAACTCATTGGTACATGCCAGGATTCGAACCCGAGCCTCACTGATTTTCGACCGGCTCTTTAACCGTCCCGGCTATCACTGCTCTACTACTAATCCTACTAATATTATAAACGCGAAAGTTTTTATGTATGTATGGATGTTTGTTCCTCTTTTACGCAAAAACTACTGAACGGATTTTGATACAATTATATAGCTTATACATCAGAATAATACATATGTTATATTTTATCCCCGTATTCCCACGGGAACGGAAACTACGCGGGTGAAACCGCGAAGAACCGGAATAAATACAAAAGTGACTTGATTTTTGACAAAAAGTGACTCTTTCACGTCTAAACCCTAAACCGATTTTAAAAATTATTTCACCAATGGAAAGCTACATTATCAAGGAGTAACATACCTATGCTGTCTTTGATTATAAACTTTCTATGGTTCGAAATTAAAAAAATATTATTTTCTATTTTATTCTAAGAAGTAGAGCGTGTGTTATGCTGTTGTTTTCCTGAGGAGTTTGGATATACGAGAGAAGTGTGGTTTCAAAGAAGATTTAATGACAAGGATGGAAAAAGGTACCTATGTTAAGCTGGTTTGATCATTTAGAACGTATGGATGAAAGAAGAGTAACGAAAGAGATTTATCGTGAGAATGTTGAAGGATGCAAGGAAAGAGGACGCCCCCAGAAGGACGTTCACTGATCAAATAAGTGACGTCCTTCAAAAAGATGGGGTCCGGACTGCGAAGAATAAAAGAGCTTGCATGAAAAAGCTTATGGATGTGAAGGAAGCGAGGGAAATGTGCGGAGATCGGTCAAACTGGCGATCCATCGTCTCTGTCTACCCCTGTGGGAAGAAGGCGTGAGCTGTATGTATGTATGTATTCCTCGAAATAAAATACAGTACTCAATAGCGTTCGCACCAAAGAGATTAAAATATAATAGGATATAGAGGGGGCATTGGAAATTTTTTCATACAAAACTTTGAAGCTCAAGCTTCATGTAAGTTAGTATGAACGCGAGCTGTCATTCGGTCGAAATTGTACTAGACTTATTCCACTTGAAATAACTATTCAGCTTCAAATTTTCCTCGCTTTTCTCCCCTCTATGCCCATAGCCGTAACTAGCGGGGGGAAGGGGCAGGGTGGGCCGGGCCCACCCTACAAAAACACCCTTCCTATACTTAAAATAACTTCATCCTCAATCACCGAAACCAAAAACCGTCTTCTCTCTCGTCTTTTTGATTTGTAACAAATAAATAACATTATATGTACGTACCTAATAATAATATATCAATAAGAAGTAGGAAGTATTTACTTGGTCCCAAAATTCCCAGTGATGTAAGAGAATATTAATAATTTAGAATGTCTAAATTTAAATTTAAAAAGTTTCTCTTAAACAAAATTAAAATGGATTTTCCACCATCAATTACCCATCTATGTTTTATTGGAGTCCCTCTGCCAACAAACTATTGCAGTTTGGCACAAGAATTTTTTTTTATGAAAAAAAGGGAGCTTCTTAAAATAAATTATCGTAAAATTGGGTTTACTTATCCTGAATAAATGATTTATTATTTATTATTATTTTTCATCTATTTGATTTACCTTTTTGTTGGTAATTTTAGAGTCCGCTTTTGTCCGCTGGCCGCTTCATGGGTCAAAGGAAAAAATCCTAGCTACGCCAATGTCTATGCCCTATTATATTTTAATCTCTGGTTCGCACGATAAGTCACGGCAAGCCTTCACGATTTCAGCATGTGTCACATGACAAACTAATGATGCGAAGCGTCATCAATGTCTGGTTCCTGTCTGGGAGCTATAGAGTTCCGTCCGATTATAAAGTGCTACTAATGCTAAAAAAAATTTTTTCATTCTATTTTTAACAGGAAATGCGAAGGGTGGAAATACTTTACTACTGCTACATACGTCTTTAAATAGTCTATACATATTATAATAAAAATGTTAAGAAACCATGTCTGTTTTTTTTTATGTAAAATCAACCTTTTTTGATTAGGTAGCTATTATCAAAAGCCTTGTTAAATTATAATGAAATATAAATAAAACTGAATGCCAAATCAGCCTCAATACTTATTATTAAGTATATAAGTATAATCTCACGCCTTTTTATCCCCGAGGGGGTAGGCAGAGGTATTCCATTACTGGATATACCCACATTTCACGAGATACATTGGGCCCCTAAACGTGATAGGTGGTGAGCCCATCGCCGGACCGGGTCTGTTTACACATGTCTCAGAATTAATTCTGAGACCTGCGGGTTTCCTCACGATGTTTTCCTTCACCGTCAAGCTAGTGATAAATATGTACGTAAGTTTTTGAAAAACTCATTGGTACATGCCAGGATTCGAACCCGAGCCTCACTGATTTTAGGCCACAATATTATTAATTACACTAATAACATATAATTATTAATATCACTGATATTATTAATCAGTCAAATAAAGTCATCAGTCTAAATTGTACTCGTTTGCAAAAAGCCAGACACCATTTTTTTTTGGCCGGACACGCAATCAATAAGCCTTACTGTGTTCGGCTCCGCGGGTAGCGTTGCCAGGCGTCCGGCTAAACCCGGACATAGTTAGGCTTTTTGAGTGCATTTCCGGTCAAACTAAACAGTGTCCGGCCTGTCCGGATTTTGTTAGGCCTTTTACATTTCGCAATCGAGTACAATTTTGACTGATGACTATATTTGACTGATTAATAATAAAGTACTTAGACTGATTTGGTATTCTGTTTTATTTATATTTCATTACAATTTAACAAGATTTATGGTAATAATCTAAAAAAGCTTGATTTTACATAAAATTTTGTTGTCGTACCTATTGATACTGAGACACAAAATCCTCAATAATGTAGGGTGTCCGGCATTTTTACTCAAATGTCCGGCCAAACTAGCTGGTCTGTCCGGCGATTCGGTTTGGCGACCTGGCAACCCACTATCAACACACTAAATTCAACTACGATAATTAATTTTTGGGAAAAAATTACAAACATATTATGTATGTATTTTTTTATATAATACTAAACAAACAAATTTCAGGAATTGCGCTTACTCTGTTACATATTATATAAGAAGTGCGGTCAGAACACACAATACAGTTTGAGGTAGAAAGTAATAATATTTACCCTACCTACTTTGGGAGGCACGTTGAATTATTTTCTGACCGCACTTCTGATATATAAAAAATGTTTTTTCTATCTGAGAAAAAAGAATTGTCACGGCTTTTATCCACGAGGGAGTAGGCAGACGTATTCCATTTCTGGACATGCTGGGACATGCGGGTTTCCTCACGATTTTTTCCTTCACCGTCGAAATTGTGATATTTATGTACGTAAGTTTTAAAAAAGACCATGGGTACCCACATGCCAGGATTCGAACCCGAGCCTAACTGATTATCATCATGTGAAGCAGGCTCTTTAACTTAAAGGCTATCTCTGCTCTTCTATCTGAGAAGTGGAGTTATTTCTCTATTAATTACTATATTAGTGTTGGTATCCAATTGTGTTGTTTTTGGTGTACAATAAAGAATGATTGTATTGTATTGTATGTTTCTAAAGTTTTTATATTTTCAACGTTGCCTGCGGAATCCTAATTTTTATATATCTAAATCACAAGGCTTACACGCGAGACAGAGGTGTTTCCATGATAACGACACATACATACCTACATCCTTATATAAATATATCTGCTGCCATTTGAACTATTATCAGAACATTAATGGTCCAACTTCTGTTCAGTTGTGTTCAAAATTAATTTAATAATACTTTATATTTTTAAAAAAACATAATAATAACTATTGCAATAAAATATTCGGTTTTGGATATAACGTTCTGTGAAAAATACGGAAGTGTTGAAACGTCAGTGTTTTGTTTTTAATTTTAGTGATGGCTGCAATGTGTATGTTTTGGGTAAGTTTTCGTACATTTTGACATTATTATTACTATTTTGGATAGGACTTTGCTATATTATCTGGTATCTGACATTAAATTTAAGATTTTGTAAAAATTGATAGTTTTTAAAAAAATGTTAGGTACTGATATCAAATCGACTTTAATTGTATAAACATACATTGTATACCTGATGGTAGACCACAGAGCACCGAACTATTTTTAAGATCTGCATGAGAGTCACAGTAAAGACATTTCATTTCATTACTTTTGTGTATTCTGAAATTAATATATCCCAATCTGATTATATCTCAAAATACCAACAAAACTAATAAAGCAAATAACATTAAAAATAAATACGTAATATTTTTTAATCAAAATGTATTGGAAATTAGTTTTACTTAATTCCTAGCTAGCTTTCGCTCACTCCGTTCACGTTCCGGGATAGTGTCCTATTTCCGGGTTGTATATTATCCGTGTGCCGAATTTCATTCAAATTCGTTTAGACGTTTTTCAGTTATTTATAATCCGACTTTGTTTTATATATAGAGGTAAATAGGTACACCTCTAAATTAAAAGGACATACAGAAATAAATATAAACTAAAATTAAAGGTTGTCTAGAAGAGATCGCTAAAAGCGATAAGACCGCCCATTGTACTTTAGTTAATGTTGGTATCCATATTGTGTTGTTTTTGGTGTACAATAAAGAGTTATTGTCCTGCATTTGGAACCAGCAACTCTTCGGTGGAGATGGACTTCTGTTTACATTTAGCCAATCTTCATGGACGAGTTTAGTGTGCCTTGTTATTATATTATTGACTTTTCTAAGTGTAATTATTATTACCTACAGCATAAAATACATTTTCATCTATATAATATATAAAATGATAAACTGACTGACTGATTGGTGATGTATCAACGCACAGCCTAAGCGGCTTGGCCTACAGACTTGAAATTTTTCACATAGATAGCTTAAACAGTGTAGGCATCCACTAAGAAAGGATTTTGAAAAATTCAACTCCTAAGGGGGTAAAAGCTAGTTTTTCGTATAAACCGAAGCGAAGTGACGGCGAGTCGCTAGTTCAACAATAAGACCGATGCTCTCTGTTAAAAATTAAATACTAAGAAATTAATCTAAGTATTACTGATTGATTATAATGTTAATAATTAATTAATCATTAATATTATAACAAATAATCAAATAATCCAATAATTATAACAACTTACTTAAGATACTAGAAGAGATAGTAAATAAGATTAGGTACTTTTTGTCTTAGTAAGAACATATATTTTTATGTTACAGAACCATATTAGGTAATTATTCTGTTGCTCGCCTACTTCATAAAAACAGGCCAAGTACGAGGCATGAAGGGTTCCGTACAATTATCTATAAAAACGGCAAAATTTTTAAATATTTATTTTATTCAGGTTTTTCAACTGTCTAACTATCACGGTTCATGACATACAGCTTGGTGATAGACGGACAGACAGACGGACAGCGGAGTGTCAGTAATAGGGTCCCATTTTACCCTTTGGGTACGGAAATACCCACCCTTTACCCTAAACGTGACAGGTGGTGAGACCATTGCCGGACCGGGTCTCTTACACATGCCTCAGCAATTCAGAACTAGTTTTGAGACCTGCAGGTTTCATCACGATGTTTTCCTTTACCGTCGAGCTATAGTGATGAGTATGTACGTAAGTTTTTGAAAACTCATTGGTACATGCCAGGACTCGAACCCAAGCCTCACTGATTATCATCATGAGAAGCGGGCTCTTTAACCGTAAGGCTATCACTGCTCTAGATCTGTATTGATTATATCGATTACTTCATAAGGCCAAATTATCAGGAAAAAAAATATTAATTCTTCTTTTCGTATTTTAATAAGTTGTTGAGGTTGATTAGTATTTATTTAACCTTATCAGTGAAATTGTTTTATATACCTTTCTTTATAAGTCAATGCATTTCTTAATGCTTAACGAATTCCAATTAAGCTACGATAACTTGAAAACGGTTAAGTAGGAGTCGACGCCAATTAGTATATTAATATTAGGTAGTTACAGCTGTAGGCGACCCAAAAATGGAAGGGAGAGCCTGAACCTATAACCATCTCCATTGACAACTGCTTATAGTCAGCAGACTGATTGCATGTTAGATGACAAAATAAAAAATAAATTTAAAAAAAAGTAGAGCAGTGATAGCCCGGACGGTTAAAGAGCCGGCCGAAAATCAGTGAGGCTCGGGTTCAAATCCTGGCATGTACCAATGAGTTTTTCAAAAACTTACGTACATATTTATCACTAGCTCGACGGTGAAGGAAAACATCGTGAGGAAACCCGCAGGTCTCAGAATTAATTCTGAGACATGTGTAAACAGACCCGGTCCGGCGATGGGCTCACCACCTATCACGTTTAGGGGTCCAATATATCTCGTGAAATGTGGGTATATCCAGTAATGGAATACCTCTGCCTACCCCCTCGGGGATAAAAGGCGTGAGATTATATAATATATATTATTTATTAAATTTAACATATTGAAAATAGCTAAAATCGATTAAGAAGTCGATACTGAACCAACTAATTTCGGGATTGTGCTTATTCTGTTACATTATATATGTACAAGTATATACGTAAGTTTATTTATAAACTGCCCGAGACGCCCTCGTCAGGATTCGAACCTTTGTATCAAGGGGAACTGCTGTTTTATTTACATATTTTTGTCGGATTTCCTTTTTTTTAGTTTATATTCACTTGAGAGTTCTTCATTTGACCTTTCCCAAGCTATCTAAGTCTTGAGTTAGGTACTCTAGACACCTAGTATATAGCAGTAATCATTATTACAATTAGGATTTGCTCTACTACATTAGTTTTATCTTCAAACGGACTTCGAACCAGCATCTACATCCACTATATCATCATTTCCTAGGTTATCTAATGTGTGGGTTTCTTCTAGTAAAGTTACACACTTGACCCTTGTCGTTTGATGTAACGAACGCGCGGGATAAGCAATGTTATCTCTGTTTTATCATCAACCTGTAACATGCTGAGCTACGGGTCTGGCCTCACAGATGAGGAAGTATGGGCTATAATCTCCCACGCGCGCCCACCGCGGATTTTGAGATGGTGTTAAGCTAGTGGCAGTATGTGACAATAAACGCAATGCCTGAAATTAGTTTGTTCAGTATCGACTACTTAATCGATTTCAGATATTTTAATGTGTTAAATTTATCCAAAGCAGTGATAGCCTTACGGTTAAAGAGCCGGCCGAAAATCAGTGAGGCTCGGGTTCGAATCTTGGCATGTACCTACCAATGAGTTTTTCAAAAACTTACGTACATATTTATCACTAGCTTGACGGTGAAGGAAAACATCGCTTGGGCTTCAAAGCGTAGTAAAAAAAAACACTTTCGCCTTTATAATATTAGATAGATATCTATATATCAATAAAATTATAAACTGACTGACTGATTGGTGATGTATCAACGCACAGCCTAGACCGCTGGGTATAGAGACTTGAAAATTTGCTCATAGATAGCTTATACAGTGTAGGCATCCACTAAGAAATAATTTTGCAAAATTCAACCCCTAAGGGGGTGAAATAAACGTACGCGGGTAAAAGCTAGTCGAGTATATTCACAATATACCAACAATTTCAATTATTAGCACTACTGATTTCATTGAAGTGTCCTATCATTATTTATAATTATTATCATAATAATTATGATAAAAACGGGATACGATTGTATAATGTGGTAATTGGGCCATCGCTGTCATGCTGAAATGTAGGTTAGATATTAAACTTGATGCATGGGTCACGTTTTAGATAAAACGCCATAATTGGGTATTTTCCACTAAGACGTTCTTCCATTATAGCTGTTACACGTTTAGGGGTCAAAACAAATATGTACCTATACATAGTAGTGATAGGATGGGCAAATACTTAAAAAAGTACTTCAACTTAAATATGGTTTTCTCATTGATGCCATTGTCAGAACTCAAAGAGATTTAAATATAATAGGGCATAGAGGGGGCATTGGGAATATTTTCATACAAAACTTTGAAGCCTAAGCGTCATGTCCTTGTCGTGTCAGTTAGTATGAACGTGAGCTGTCATTCGGTCGAAATTGTACTAGACTTATTATACTTGGAATAACTTTTGACTTCAAATTTTCCTCGCTTTGTCCCCTCTATGCCCTATTATATTTAAATCTCTTTGTCAGAACTAGACTAAATTGAAACAGTGGTCCTGTTTCAATTTAGTACCAGCGGGAAGCACCAGCTTTAAAAAAAACCGGCCAAGTGCGAATCGGACTCGGGCACAAAGGGTTCCGTACCATTATCGATAAAAATGGACAAAAAAACACGTCTGTCGTATGGGAGCCCCCCTTAAATATCATTTTTTTTTAAAAGGTATTTGTTGTTGTATCCGCAACAGAAATACATAATTTGTTAAAATTTCATCTGTCTAGCTATCGCGGTTCTTGAGATACAGCCTGGCGACAGACAGACAGACAGACAGAGGGACGAACAGCGGAGCTTTAGTAATAGGGTCCCGTTTTACCCTTTGGGTACGGAACCCTAATAACAAAGAATCACCATTGAAGTCGGTTGAAAAGGATGAGTTTCTCAATTCGACGTTTTTTACGACTATGCCATACAACACAATAACTCTTTATTGTACACCAAAAACAACACAAAATGGATACCAACATTAACTAAAGTACAATGGGCGGTCTTATCGCTTTTAGCGATCTCTTCCAGACAACCTTAGGATGGATGAAACTGAGAGATTAGAACTAGGGTAGACGGTGCACTATATATTCTTGAACATACTCTTACATACTATTACATACATAAATAAATATACCTATAAATAATATATATTAAATACAATAAACAAGAATAGAAAATACTTTCACACAGACTATGCCCAAGACCAAAGAGATTAAAATATATTATTAGGTTATTCCAAGTGGAATAAGTCTAGTACAATTTCGATCGAATGACAGCTCGCGTTCATACTAACTGACATGACGCTATTGAGTTTCAAACATGCTTCAAAGTTTTGTATGAAAACATTCCCAATGCCCCCTCTATGTCCTAGTATATTTAAATCTCTTTGCCCAAGACTATGTTATGCATTTTTTTTAAATGCGCCGTATCTCTCAGTTTCGATGCAAAGGCATGTGTTATCAAAAGTTATACGTCCGGAGTCACGGTGTCAGTAGTGATGATTGCATCAAATTATACGCCTTTATCACCGAGGGGAAAGGCAGAGGTATTTTGTTCCTTTAAGTACACTTTTTGGACCCGTGAACGTGGCAGGTCCATAGAAGGCCAGAGTACTTTGACATGTGATTATTTTACTTTATTTTATTAGGCTTACCAACATTTTAACACGCTATTACATTACTATAAAAGATTTTACAACAAGATACCTAAAACTGTTCTAGATTTGCCAGAAAAAAATGTTCAAAACTCACGTTAAAATGGTTTTATGTAAAATGGCATATTATAAGTTAGATGAATATTTGAATGACAATAATGTTTGGTGAAAATTTTCAAAAATTTTCTAGCTCAGCAAAGCATTAAAACCATGTAACTTGTACTTTGTATTGTATTGATTGTTTAAAAGAATAATGTGTTGAGCGAGTTTCTTGCCCCGCTTCTTCTCCTTAACTATACATACCGAAGCGGTGGAGTCGCAATGACTGTCAATAAGAGGACAGAAGCCCCTGCAATGAATAAAATCTTTTGATTTTGAGTTTTGACTTTTGAATTTGATGTTGACTTTTGACTTTGACTTTTGACTTTTGACGTTTGACTTTGACTTTGAATGACATAGAACTCTAAAGATTAAAAAACCGACTTCAACTTATATGGTCTTCTCAAGGACGCCATTGTAAAAACTGTATGTTAATTGAATTGATAACCTCCTTTTTAACCAACTTAAAAAATAGCCACAAAGCAAAATTTAGATTCGGTCAATTAATAAAAATGTTATTGTAAACGTAATGTCATTGTAACAAGTATAGATTGAAATTGTAATACCTACACGATTTTATGTAAAACTCATCGGTAGGTATCATACCCCGAGCTCCAGAGACTTAATTATAAATAAATAAATAAAAATATTTATTACATTACAATTTCTTCATATTTGTAACGACCTCCACACTATTCACAGAGGGTTGCCAGGTCGCCAAACCTAATAGCCGGACAGACCAGCCAGTTTGGCCGGACATTTGAGTAAAAACGCCGGACACCATACATTATTGAGGATTTTGTGTCTCAGTATTAATAGCTACGACAATTTTTTAAGGAAAATTTATCTTTTATAATTCTTACCATAAATCTAGTTAAATTCGAATGAAATATAAATTAAATCGAATGCCAGATCAGTTTTTTACTAATCATCACTATTTTATTAATCAGTCAAATAAATTCATCAGTCAAAATTAAATTCTAGATAAACATTTTTAAACTCTTCTTAAATCGAAAGGTGCGGCAATGAACCTAGTGCGCACCACCTGCACCGCCACTCTACGTGGGCTAACAATTGAGGAATTAACACTCTCGTTTGCGAAAATAAATGTAGAGTCTTTTTTATTTAACATTGGTAAAAAACCTAACAAAAGCCGGACAGGCCGGACAGTTTATTTTGGCCGGACACTCAATCAAAAAGCCTAACTATATCCGGCTTTATCCGGACGCCGGGCAACGCTAGACTCAGCCTGTCCTGTGGAGGTCAGCATGAAAGAATTACATTTTTAGTATTACATGGGCTCGCGGCAATTAAATAAAAATGTATAAAAAATAAAATAAAAAGACATAACACTTTGATTAGAGATATCAATATCACAAATTAATTAGTACTACGTATTTAGTCTTTCTGATAACATGGTCAAAAGATCAAAACCCACATTTTTGTCACATAAATTATAAACAACTTCTTGTCAACAGAACCACTCGATACCATGCCTCCTCGCCCTGATGTGTGTGGCGGTACTGGTGCGGGAATCAAACGGCCGACCCCCTTGGTTATCACCCGATAGTGAAGTGTTCACTACTTCGGCTGCTTGCGATACAGATGTAAGTACTACAGCGAAAAAATAGACATAGAAATATCGACTTTGTTGTATAAATAACAAAATAAAAATTAAAGTAAGCAGGCAGAGGTATTATTTCTGGATATACCCACATTTCACGAGATACGTTGGACAACTAAACGTGATAAGTGGTGAACCCATCGTTGGACCGTGTTTTTTTACACATGTCTCAGAATTAATTCTGAGACCTGCGGGTTTCCTCACGATGTTTTCCTTCACCGTCGAGCTAGTGATGAATAGTTACGTAAGTTTTGAAAAACTCATTAGTTTTTGGATTGGAACCCGAGCCTCACTGATTATCATCATGTGAAGCTGGCTCTTTAACCGTAAGGCTATCACTGCTCTTGATAAAAAAGTATATTAATATGTTGATTAAATTTTGTCAACAGGTGGAGCTACTAGATCTCTGTCAGCGTTGCGCGAAATTGACAAAATCACGCCACGCTTACCCAATGTGCTGCTCTACGGACCTCGAAGCAAGGAAGTGGTGTTCTGACTTCGTGTACTTCGGGGAAACCCCTAATAGTCCGAAATTACGATAGCTCTGGTGAGAAATGCGTGGTGAGATGCGAGAGCAGAGTTGAAGAGAGCGTGCTAGAGGGGCAGAGGTCGTGAGAGAGTGTGAGATTGTGAGAGGTGACGAGAGCGTGTGAGAGAGCTGCCCAAGGCGCACTCCTGCCTAAAGGTTTATCTTTAAATTCTATTGTTAACAATAAAGGAAAGTCACTTGTCTAAAGACCTCCAGATTAGTTCTAAATAACTGCGAAAATACGTTACAAGCGCGTGCGTAGGTATTTGAATGTCTAAATAAAAAACCTAACGTAAAATAACTTACGTTTAATTTCCCTAAAATCTAAATACCTAATAGTAGTTTGGTTTAAAGTTAAAATACGAAAAGCTTAAAAAGTCAAATTGATATATTATTATATTACTAAAGTTCAAAAGGATATTACTGAAATACCTATGAACAAAGTACCTGAAATTTATTTACCTACCTAATAAAATAAAACCTCTTTGGGGCGTAGTTCTCGCCTTGCAAGCGCATTCAGGGAGCTTCGATATTCGATATCGGAAAATCTGTCGAACACTTCCGAGATGGGCTGATGTTGGTATCGAAAACATTCGAGATGGGCTGATGTTGTTGTCGAAAACTAATGTCATATGTGACATAAGGATTCGGAAAATTTTCCGTGGCTGTCAGAAACGTCTAGAATAAAGTTTCCGAAGTCGATAGATTCGACTTCAGAAATTTTTTTCACTCGATCTGAATCGAACGGAAACGGTATCGAGTCTCCGTGAATACGTCTGCTGGTCTTCGATGTTATTTTTATCTGAACCTAATCAAAGTCCAAATAATTCCCGCTCTGGTATCTTGAGCTCGCTTTAATATCTCGCAAGTGCTGTATTATTCTAAGTATTTTGACCATTTGGTATATCAAACTTTGTTGTTATAACTATAAACGTTGTAAATATTAGCTACTAGCAGCGCCCCGTGGTTTCACCCGAGTAGTTCCCGTTCCCGTGGGAATACGGGGATAAAGTATAGCCTATGTGTTATTCTGATGTACAAGCTATATAACTGTAAAGTTTCATCAAAATCCATTCGGTAGTTTTTGCGTGAAAGAGGAACAAACATCCATCCAGACATCCATACATCCATACATCCATCCAAACAAACTTTCGCATTTATAATATTAGTAGGATTTAGTTCAATCTAATATTGAAATTTCGTAGGTAGGTATTAGTTGCTTAGGTACCTAAGTATATTAATACATTACGTATTTAGGTTTTAGGGATTTTTAACGAAGGTTATTTTAGGTTAGGTTTTTTAATTTTAGACATTCAAATACGTTACAAGCGCATAAAGTAAAGTAGTTGAAAAGCAAAATTGTGATACTCTAGCTTTAGGTTGTGTGATCTATCTTAGTTTTAGCTAAGCGTAATTTTTAGTCTTATCTTAATTAATTATAATGTACATAGTTTTAATAGAATAATTAAAAATGTAGATAGAGTTGTGATGGTGGAATTCTGTGATGCACATACAAACATAAGGACATATAAATAAAAATTCTAAAAAATAATTCTTTTGACATTTATTCCTGTTGTAAGTAAGTTAGTAACAACTCTTTATTGTACACCAAAAAAAAAATGCAGCAAGTGACATAGTGATACAAAAAAGTACAATGGGCGGTCTTATCGCTTTAAGCGATTTCTACCAGACAACCTTAGGATGGATGTAACTGAGAAGTTGTAAGTAATGGTTTCTTAAATATCTCATACCTACCTATGTAGACTTCAGCCAGTCACAATTTCATTATAATTATGTATAGATTTTCCATGACATTTCGAAGGTAATTTCAATGTCATTTTTATGTACACTATATGCAGTATCTATGTACTTCTAAGAGATAAGTTAGTACGTCACAGTGTTTACCAATACCGACCAGTGCACATGCCAATATTTATGTAACCTTTATGTGATTTAATGTAACGAGAATTAAATGCAAACATGTAAACAAAACGTTAATCCTATTAAGCCGGTGCCAGACACTACGTGGCGCTACCGGTAATGTTTACGGACAGCTGTTATTAATAATGATGATAATAAAGATATTTTATAACTTCTACCACAAAGAAATGTAGTTGCCACATGTTTAACTAAAAAAAGATATGAGTAAAAACTATGAGAACCTGTGCCGTCGCTCTCATGGCTTCAAATATTAGGTAGAAAACAGTTCCCGAGCATCCCATAGAAAACAGTTTATATAAGATCTAAGGGAAATATTGTCAAAGAAACATTTTTAAACTTAAACGACTTAAATAAAAAGAATAAAGAATGAATCAATTTTTCGAAGATTTCTGCATACAAGTGTAGGAAAAATGAAAATAAATACTTACGGTAGGCGCTGGGTTACCAATTTCGGCAGGTAAGGCCCGAAACCGGCTGAAACGTGAAATGTTGTAGGATATTTCTTTTTATCTTAGAGATCGTATTTTATAACCAATAAAATTGCTTTAAGCAATTTATTCCAGACAAGTTATTACACTACATAATTACCAACTAAAAACCTTGTAGTTTACAGTAGATACCTACTTGTGTTCTGGAATTGTTACATAACAATTTCAGAATATCAAATGTGATAGATAACTCTTCTTTGTAACACTAGAACTCCTACAAACTGTACCTACGATAGGTCGTTTTTCTTTTGTTTTTTTTTATCGCATATCTTGTGTTATATCCTATCCTATCCTATCCGAAAATCAAGTAAATAAATAATCTCAAGACTTAGCATCAAGTTCAATCGTTAACATCAAGTACCTATATAATATAAAGTGTTCTCACTGTATTTGTTACTTAAACTCGATACTTAAAATATTGCGAAATTTATGCTAAATTTCGACACTCCATCTATGGTTAAAAGAATTTGTAAATATTGGTATTTGTTATTGACATGTCTAAAATACTACAATATATGTGGATTTCATATTAATTCAATATTTTAATTATCATATTGTGTTTGAAATAATTTATTTCTAACGTCTCTTGTTTCTCCCTTCGTTTTTGTTCGCATCATCAAAATATATATGTAAATATGTATTTTAAGATGTCTCAAAAGGCTTCGGCTGTGATAAATAAATTATGAATGTATTTTGTTATCTCAAATAATGATGGAAGAGGAAAAATATACAAAATTTTAATTTTAGAAAGTGTTGTTTTATTTATAAAATTCAATTATTAACATATTGAATAATTTTAAATTTAAATTATTGAAACCAGAGACTACTTTCTACGGACTTGCAAACAACTTAACCTTTATAACACGCTCATCATCAACCCGTAAGAGCTCACTAAGCTAAGGGCTTAAAAAGAGCTGCCCTTGAGTTTCTTGCTGGTTCTTCTCGGGGTACTGCATTTGGAACCAGCAACTCGTCGTTGGAGATGGGCTGCTGATTACATTTAGCCAATCTTAATGTACGAGGGTGTGGGTGCCTTGTTATTAGACTATTGACCTTTCTAAGTGTAGAAAAGAGCAGTGATCGCCTTACGGTTAAAGAGCCTGCTTCACATGATGGAAATCAGTGTGGCTCGGGTTCGAATCCTGGCATGTACCAATGAGTTTTTCAAAACTTATGTAAATATTTAATTACTAGCTCGACGGTGAAGGAAAACATCGTTAGGAAACCCGCAGGTCACAGAATTCATTCTGAGACATGTGTAAATAGACCCGGTGCGGCGATTCGCTCACCACCTATCACATTTATGGGTCCTAAGAATATCTCGTGAAAAGTGAGTACTTATATCCAGAAATTGAATACCTCTGCCTACCCCCTCGGGGTTAAGAGGCGCGAGATTATATAATTTCAATATACATGGGTCTTTTACCTCCGGGTAGCGCTCGTTTTTTCCAGCCTGTATAGTTTATAATGTTTTCATAACGGTTCCTACTAATTTTGGTTGTTATTAAAGTGGGTATATCTAAAAATGGAATACCTCCTCGGGTATATAAGGCGTGAGATTATATGGGACTAAATCTCAAAATTTGAATTAGTTGGAATTTTTCGCTAAAACTTAACTTAGGAGATTCTTTTAGGTTGCTTTAGTAGCATTTTAAAGTGGGTGGGTTTACACTATAATTATCATTGTGTGATTATAGTTAAAGGGATCTTTTTAAAATAAAATAAAACAATTGAATAAAAATCCATAAATTAATTTATTAACACTATCTGACAATATTATAACAAGTCGATTTATGTACAAAACCTTCTCTAAATACTTTTAACGTATTTTCTGCTAACATTTCATTATAGTCGACGCTGATTGACTTTAACCTTGACCTTGACCTTAAAGTATTTCACAATAATTAAATTCCCATTTCAAAACTAAGTGACTTACAAAATTCAACCTTATTTTTAAGTTATGACTATTTGGAATTTGTTACTGTATTGTTGTGTTGTGATTTTTTAGTCAATTAAAGTTCAAAATGCAATCTGCGCCTTCTATAAAAATTACTTTCAATATTCGAATTGAGCACAATTATTGTAGTGCTTTAAAATAATATAAATTTTAAAATCGTAAAATATAGGCGATTTTTTACACTTAATCTAATCGTAATCAGTGTAAATATACTTTTAATGGATAATATTCAAGCGTTTAAAAAAAGAGTTACTACCCACAAATACAGCAATGTCAGCGATCATCTAAATCAATATTCTAAAAATACTATTAGGTACACTTAAATAAAAACTAGGTGGTTTCTAAATTTTAATATTATATTGTGAAGTAAGTAAGTATTTAATTTTGTGATGTTTTTTCCTTCTGTGTACCAATTTTCACATGTCGGCGTCGCTTTATTGAACATCGCCTAAATTTTAAGATTTTATTGATTAATATTTACATTAGTTCCACCAAAGTATTGTTTTAGTCTCACAAAGATTAAGTTGAACAGTTAAAAACTTAACTTCGAATTCTGCGGTGGTACTAATATCCAAAAAAATACTGATTACTCACAGAATTATGTACAATAGTACCACCACATAGAATAACAATATTTCAGACTATTATCACAATATTACATTAACAATGTTATTTTAAAGCGATGTTAAAAAATACTGCATTTTCTAGTTTTTAAAATATTAAGTACTTAAACTTAGAGACAAAAAATTCGTATTTCGTTGCAATCGTAAACTAAAATTGAAAAATAAATTAAAAGTACAAAAGTAAAAAATAAATGCCGATTGATATAGTCTACGGGCCACGTGACAGGATTTGTGAACATAACTACAAGATCAATGTAACAGTAAGAGAAGAAAATATATCAAAGGAAACTATAGACCCAAAAAGGAATTTTGCACGTTTTCCTTTCTCGATGTATGAAATACTCATTATAAAAATGTCTAATGTAAAAATACGATAACTAATGTTACAGAATCATTTTTTTATAATTAAAATATTAAATTGAAATTGCACTTATAATACGACAGCTGAATAGGAAAAAAAACATACCTACATTATAAAAAGTTAAAAAACTTCTTTTAGTGCTCTACATCGAGGAAAGGTTTCCAAATTTAAAATAAATTACAGCATAAAAAATAGGAGTCCATAGTTTCCAAAAATATTATTTCTCTCTTACCACAAATACGAAAAACCAGCACTATCACACGATTTACGTGCACTTAAACACTTTCCTAACTTATCCACATCTATCTTTGGATAGTCTTTGATCTTTTGACTACTTTATATTATATTTAGCGTATATTTTAATTTTATACAATTTATTATAAGAAACATTTACATAGACATGGGTTTAACTAATAATCAACTATGTTTGTAAACATTCCCGCTTGGACGGATATTAAAATCTCTAAAAGTGTTTTCGTTCCGCTAAAAGCTTGTGTGTAGTTGTTTTGATGTCCATTTTGTGATTCAAATTATTAATAAATAATACATAAAATAAAAAATTCTTATAAAATAAAATTACTTAAATTATGCTGGTATTTAGTTTGAACTACGCTCGTGCTCGCTACCTCAGTTATTGGGGTAGTGCCTTAAATATACAATCGTATTTAGCTCTATTTGTAAAATAAAACTGCAATAAATATATTTTATAGTAATAAAAAACACCTAGAAATGTTTTACTAATTTATATCAAAATGTAAAAATATTACATTACTTTAATTTATGCAAATTATAAATCACAAAATGGAAAAACTATATTTTCCTTTTTAATGTTACTTTTTTTTACCCTGTTCACGGAATAGGGATTGAGACCTGAACTTTCAATTAAGAATGCTCATAAAAAAACACAAAGGACAGACGAGTTCTTCTAACCCTACGCCAATATCTGGCAAGAACGACAATATCAGATCACCAGTAACCAATAAGATAGGAAAAGAAATTAGATCATTCATTAATTACGCAATCGCATTGGTCAGTGGTGACGTGATACAGCTATTCGCGTGCTAAACGAAATTGCTCAAGGTTGTCAAATAACAACTACAATTAAATGTTTATTTGTTATAAGTAAACATATTTGTATAAATCTTGTCCTTGTGTCTTTACTTAGAATTTCACTCAATATTAAACAGTCACATTATAAAAAAAAATCTAATTTATTTACAAGAACATGATTACAATAACGCGCTACTCTGTACAATCAGTGTCATTCACCTGGGATATTTATATAGTTATTATTTAGGTAGTGTTTGACGACATTTATCAATGTATAAAAATATTTAGGACAATCATTGGAAGATACATATAACGCAAATTATTAATATATTTTTTTATTACCACAATTATAAGCCAATGAAATGAACTAAAAGTCCAAATGAAATTATTCGACAATTGACTATTATATCATCAATATAGTCACACATTATTATTGCTAAAATATAAATATTGCATGACTTGTTTGACACTTTAAATTAATTTAGAAAAACTCAAGTCCCAAATATCTTATAGCATGTCGTCTTCCGGGTGTTGTTTGTCGTAAATCTCTTGCATTTTCTGTTGTTCTTTTACTTTTTTCATCTGTGCGTATATAGAGGCAGCCTTGTAGTTGATAGGCCCGTAGTCTTTCATGTCAGCATCGGCGTAAATAAATTGGTCGTCTGGCCTAAACGGCTGGGGAATAAAGAATGGTTGTGTTATTTTTAGTGTTCAAAGTTTGCTTTTTTTTTAAATACTAACATTGATACTTCATTAATTATAGTATAACACTACGTCAATTGAAAAGTCACACCGATTATATCTTAGTAAAAATATATTTATATTTTTACTATTTTAAATTTTTACTAAAATACACAATGGTAATATGTGTTAAGTGACATAAAATACAATACAGCGTTTAATAATAAATGTTAACAGCATAAATAAATATTATAAACATACATACAAGAAGCGAGATTTTATTATTATAGATATATACAAGAAGCGATACGTAAAATAATGAAACAAAATATCAAGTCTTGTATTTGGGACTCGTCTTCTGCTTTGGGAGGTTGTTTGAATATAGAAGCCAACTACAAGCGTTTTTGTAATGAATTTAGAAGATTACCTTTTATTTAATAAATGTACGTGTCACTCTTGGTAAAGCGGGCCTAGAAATAAAAAATTAAAAACGTCACAACACTGCATAAACATGCTTAATATAAAATAAGCATTATAATTATTCTATTTGAGAATTTCTTGATTTTTAAATTCATGCTGTTTAAGCAAGTCACTTTTACACATATTACCATTCTTATTAAGTGTCTTTAATTAAAATTTGGAAGCAAATATTGTATAGTGGATTAATTGAGTCAAATTAAATCATAATTGTTATTCTTTTACCTAAATAAATGAATTAATTGACTGATTGATCAACACAAAGCCGGGTCAAGACGCTAGAAATTTTTTCAAAAAAGTATCTTAAATGACGCGAGTGTTTTAATTATACTCAGTTTAGGTGTTGAAACATGAGATTTAATATGTTGGTATTTTTTTCCAAATTGAGTACGTATAAAAAATATATTTAAAAGCTAAATTGTAGAAGTAATCTTTTATCTCACCTTTCAAACATCAATCTCATTGAATTTGAGCGTCGCGTAGTCGCTTCGCTGACTATGGCTTCCTTTCCTCTGACTAGGCGCGTTACTTTTACTAAAACTACTGTTAGTGTCTTTGTTAGTACTATCGCCCCCTATAGAGTACGTGTCGTACAAGTGTCTATTTGAATTGACTGTATTCTTAAACTTCAAATTATGATTACCTAAAGCTAAATCTGCGTAAACTAGTTTTTTATGCTTAGGCTTATCGTCCTTCGGGCCCATAGTATTGAAGTTGGCATTGTAAGTGTGTTCAGGACCAAGATTCCTAGTTGAGTTTGATATGTAGTTTCCTTTTAGTAGTTGCAAGTAGGATTTTCTCTCGGACTCATTGTATTCTGGTTCTGGGTAATCTGGTTTCTCGTAGTTATCGTAAACTCCAACACAGGACAGCTTTTCTCTGAGGCTCTCAGACTTTTTTAGGCGGTTCAATTTGTGACTGTTCTTGTCTCTTGTTCTGTTTAGAGTTTTAGTGTAATACTGAGTGTCAGCTGGCTGATAGATCATAGGTCCTATAGTGTTGTTGTAGGATCTCTCTTGGTCCACAGGGATCCGTTTGTCAACCCTTATAGGTTGGAAGTAGCAAAAGCTGTGGTGTTTTTGTAGCGGTATTTGAAAGTTTTTCTTATTTTTTCCCTTTGAGCTAATGTTAGTGAAGTGATTACGTTTTTGCATGTATTGTTGCTGCAGTATGTTAGTGTTCTGGAAATGAAAATATTAGCAGGTTAGTAAGTCGTTAGAACAGACACAATGGCATGAAAACATAAATGAATGAACTCAAAAAACAAAGCATTATACCTGAGTGTTATCACTATCCATAGTTAAATTACTTTGCACTGAATTACTACGTCTTACTAAAGTCCTCTTTGGTACAGGTTTTTCTGACAGCTTTGGTATTTGTAAAGTTTTATTTGGTGGTATCACTTGCTTTTTTGGTAATCCGACTTTGTTGATACCAGATTCGTTAAGTTGATCAACAACTGATTTGACTAAAGAACTAGAAGGTAAAATTGTTGATAAGTTTCTTTTGGGCGTTGCCCCTATAATATTTGGTTTAGTCAAGTCTTTTCTGTTAATGATATCATCATTTTCTTCATCTTTGTCTTCATTATCACTTTCAGTTTTAATTTCTGGTAGACCACTTTTGCTAGTTCTTATTGGTGTTTTCGGTTTTGCACTACCCCTTTTGAGTGTATCGAGTTTAGATACATCTTCAGCAGATTTTGTAGACCTCATCGGTGCATCAATAATGTCCAACGATTTGGACAATTTTGTATTTATCAATGGCATTGATAGATTAACATAAACGTGATCTTTTTTAGCAGGAGAAGTTAGTGGCGAAATTTTGGTTCTAGGTGCCGGTATCGGTCTATTTAGTGAAGTTGTCGATGCATTGGTTTGATCACTTTTTAATTCGAATATCTGTATCGAGTCTTCAAAGTTTTCAATTTGTTCCACACCACTAATGTTTGACTTAATTTTCAGTAGTGATGGATAATTAGCATATATTATATCAGTATTTGTAACGCCATCTTTATCACTACCTGATTCATCCTGACTATCTTTGTTGTTGTTAATCTCATTAAAATTCTCACCGTATTCTGTATTTGGATAAAACCTTTCTATATTCCTCTTTCTCACCACTCTCATTGATTGGAACTGGGGCATTTTTCTGGTCATTCTAGTGTTAAGAGATGAAAATTTCTTAGTATCAGGTTCAACTATTTCTTCTTCGATCGTTGGAAATTGCTTTAAGAAGGACGTCTGCATTGGTGGCAGATATGGATTTAACAGGACCGTTTGATGGAGTGGGTACATCTGCTGAATTGGCGATAACACTGGTATCCCATAAGTGGTTGAATACTGAGAATTTGATGGTGTAGCCATGGGGTATGTAATAGCGTTTTGTACAAACGGCGGACATACAATCCTTGGTGTAAACGATGGGTTTGTTGTCAATTGTTTTTGCAATGCCTCAATTCCTTTAGAAGTTTTTTGGTTCGTTTCGACGACTCTAGGCTGTATAGCTTGCACAGGCTTTGTTACGCATGCCAAATAAAACATGAAAATGAACGAAATTAAATAATTAGATAAAATGCAAACAAATTGGTCAAGCAAATTAAAAATATTACATTTCTACCAATATTTTTTATATAGATCCAATATCTATACATACATATGCACATGAACATTTTATAATGAGTTTAATAATTGATACACTGTAAATTTAATAAATCAAAATAGTTTTGCAAGTCTTCCTAAATCTTTGTAAATATTGATAGAAATTAATGACAACGAAACTCAAACTTGTATTAACGTAATGAGATCAAAACACATGACTGATAAATGATTATAGAACATTACCTTATTGGGTGGTTGTTGTAAGCCATGGAACGGAAGGTTCTCGTAGAGACCTGGGTGGTCTGCTGCGAGGTTACCGTTCGGTCCATTATCTACGCCATTCGTAGGTGGGCCTGGAAATTCCAGAAGTACTGCGTTAGTAATGAGAATTCAACTGAAGTCAATTTACTTTTGGGTCCAAAGTTTAAGATGTTCAATTATGATGGTGACATTATAAACTATTCATCTAGAAGTATTTTCTTTGTGGACGGATTAAGAACATATTTCATGAGGTAGCGAGTAGAGACTATGGTAAAATTATATATTCTTAGAGACTAGAGGTTCTGCGCGGTTTCACCTGAGTAGTTCCCGTTCGAGTTCGAGAGATGAATACGGGAATAAAATATAGCCTATGTTACTCAGAGATACTCTAGCTTTAGATATGTAAAAAAATGTGTAAAATCGGTCCAGTAAATTTAGAGTTTATTCGTAACAAAGATAAAAATATTTCCTCTTTATAATATTAGTATAGAAGTATAGATCATTCAGAGATTCTTTCAAATAATCAACTTATAATGAAAGTAAACACTAAAAACGCAACTAAAATGAGAAAAAGGCGCATGCAATACTTACTGTCTCCTGGTTTTTTTCTCTTTCTAGTAGCTTTAACTGGTACATCAGAGAGAGGTCTGACTTTAGCACTTGTAGCTATTCGATCTGGCCTTTTAAACGACACAACTAAAAACATGCAAACGTTAATTGCAACACAAATAGTGCAGACAAACAATCAAACAAGCAAAAAAAGTAATAAGCAAAGATGTGAGATTTTATTAGATCAATTTAAACTTTTCTTGTGTAAATAAGTAAACAATATAATAATATATTATGAAAACAATTTATGAATTATAAATCCGCGTATTTCGTACATTAGTATAAAGTGTAATGGAAAATGTGAAAGTGTATTGTGGTAATGATAAATAACAAAAACTACCTCCTTCAGTGACTATGACATTTGGCGTTTCGCTTTGAAAAAAGGATCTAAGCCTATTCTTAGGTAGAGTGTAACCCGACTTATTTAAATTTATCAACGATACAGCCCTTTGGTTTGATTTATTTATCTTCTTGTATTTACCGCTGTCATCATCAGAATCATTATCGATTTTCTTGCGTAAATTCTTGAAAATTCCTGTCATTACATTTTGTGTGTGTCTCCTAGGCTTACCAGTCTTTTTGGAATATTCAGTCTTGGTTGGAGATTTATCAGCATCGTCAGTCTTTCTGTTTCTTTCTAACAAACCTAAATTTGATTCGTCTTCTTTCTCTTCAGATTTTTGTGCATTAACAGCTTGCAGTCTTGCTTGATTCTTTGGGCTCAGCGTGTGGTTTGAGTTGACGTGTACCAACACACCTGGCTTTAATGGCCATTTGTTTGGTGACACTACTGGTTGTGGTTTGTCTGTGTCATTTGCTTCTGTGCTTTGCGTTGGCGAATCGTTTACTTCTTCAGCTGTCTTTGCAGATTGGGCAGCGTTAATTGTTGCTTCTAATTGTGACAAGTTTGCTTGCAAGCTAGAAGTTTCCTTAAATTTGTTCATTTCGAGCGGGCAATTTTGTGAGTCTACTAGCCTTGTCCTGTCTGACGATTTTGGACTAAAGGACAGGTTGATTCGAGGTGACAAAGCAGGTAAAGCTTGCGATATAATTGACTGGGCTATAGACACCTCATTTAAACAGCTACCATCCGGACTGTTTGAAAATAAAAAGAAATATTAGGATCATGCTATAGACGAATGATTGGTGTATGCAATGATAAATAGATAAGGGAAATCAGGTGTTCGGATGGATAATATTTTATCAGTAATTATGTAAGGAAAGATATACCATGATAGTCGTAAATTATATATCATAATGCCTATTTCAGGATTAAATACTAAAGAAATGAATGCAATTGATAGTAATGGCAATACACATATACTTGGAATAGATAAAAACAGATGAATAAAATATATATTATAGAATCTAGAAGAATGCTTTCCAAAAACCTTTGTTCATGCAGCAAATAGAGTGTAAAATTAAATACTTTTATAAAACCACTACAGATCCAAATCTACTCGAAACCACACCAAAAACAAGTGTTCCAAATCCAATTTCCAAAATATTGAGCCAAAAAACAGCGGCAAAAAATAAGAAAGCATTCTCCATCTATTGGATAAATTTAAAATATATAAGAAATGTTAGTAAGATATACCTGAAGTATTAATTGTTGTCAGTCTGAGAACATCTGGTGTTAGAGCGGTTAGGAACCTATGCAAGACAATAAAAAGATAAAGTATAATTATATAATTATCATATTTACTCATTTATATCCAACCTACCTATAGCAAAAATGTGTTAATATGTGATAAAGTAAAAAAAAAACATGCTACTAAATTAAGTTTTATTTTGATAGAAGTAACCAAGCAGAAAGGTAACAATTTTTGTCTTAATATGTTTAATATTAATTAAATATACACAAAAATAACAAAAGTTTTTTATAACCATACGAGATTACTCCTCAAAATATAACTACGAAAATAAAAGTTAGTCAAATTCTATTATTTTGGGTGCCAAAAAACTTTCAGCCGTTGGTCCAAGCATCAGCAAAATTACAGGCTCAAACTCTACCCAAACTGGACCTTGAACTTGACCTTTGGGCATTGACCTTGGCATGGCCATTATCTCTGCATTGGCACAACTACTGGCGACCTTGATGGAGGCATGGACAATGTATGCCAAGAATCTGCTCGGACCAAGGGCGTCGCTGGAAATTGTTATCATAATTGAAGATTATAATTTCTGGCCTTCCTGGATGGGAGACTAAGATATAAAGTGATCATACATTATGTGGGACAGCTAGGAGCCATAAAACTTAACTGAAAATATAGAGAAATTAAGAGCTGCAAAATTTGCAAAAGAAAAATATATCATGGAGTGGCAAGCGTCCGTCTTAAACTGACAATCTTGCACTGTAGAGCAGGGGTTTTACTCAAATAATAAAATAAATAAATAAACAGTTGTCCTTAGCCCCAGTTCGTATAAAGGAGGAAGAAAACCACATAACTTGCACTGGGCGACCATTTAACCTCTCAGACCATGAATCACAGACACAATAGATTTTTTGGAACCGGCGGCTCTTAACTGATTAAGGGAACTCCAAATCGATGTTTGAAAAAAAAACTGTGTAATTATTCTATACATATTTGCATCGTGGTACCTTAAATGAAGAGTGATCATTTACTGATACCTAGTCTTATACATACATACTTGTTAGTGTTACCGTTAAAAAAGTACCGCAATAAATTTGTTTCACGAGATTTTAAAACAATTAACATCAAAAATTGCAAGTTTCACACCTATCACGTTTAGGGGTCCAATATATCTCGTGAAATGTGGGTATATTCAGTAATGGAATCCCCCCTCGGGGATAAAAGGCGTGAGATTATATTATATTATTATATTTGCAAGTTTTTGTTCCGGCTCAGAAAATACTGGGATCCTGGGCAGGTTATGCTAATTCCATTTTAGCTCCTAAGTCAGTAGAAAGATAGGTACCTATTACATTTCTTAGAAGCATAATATATTATGATTATTGTGCTGTGCGTAAAATATAATAAACGGAAATTATTGTAATGTATATTCAGCCAACAAGTAAAATGCTGTTATTCTAAAGTGCAAAAATCTTAATACCTACTTAGAAAGATAAATAATAATAATAATATTAAGTATATATATAGAATGAACGTTAAATAAATTCAGTAGAAAATATATAAATACTTTTTTTAAATATTTGTTTATTTCTAAGTATTTAAGAATTCTAAATCTAGATTTCTTCGTTTAAATGTAGATATAGATTCAGTTTTTATTAATCGAAAATTTCTAAATGAATTTAGCTTTTGCTTCACATTTTGATAGATATTTTCGATTAAATATTTTAATATTATGAAAATCTAAACTAATTTATCATTCGCAACTATTAACTAGATTTTAATGTAATATTATAGAAAAACATGGAAAATAAAATAAAAACTTACTTTTCTCTCTCTTCTAATTCCACTGGGTTATTGTCTAAAAATCGTTTTTAGTCGTTTGGGTGTGTTAGTCATTGTGTTTAGTGTGGTTTAGTGAGCAGCGTCCGAAAAAAAAAGAAACAAAAATTAGTTAAAAATTACGCAAGTGATTTTTAGCTTGTTTGCTTATACAATATTATACAAAAATATTTTTATTAGTTTTATTTCTTTACACAAATATTTATTACAACATGGTGATTTGATGACAATAATTAATAATGAAATTTTTATTGTATAAGCAGAACAACATTTAAAAAATGTTTATTTATACATTTTAGAAGATTTTTATAATATTTTGCAACATCAGTTGAATAGGAAAATAACAGTTATTAGAACAAGCCACTCTTCACACAAACAACAGAATATCCAAATAAAGTCAATTGATATTTGGATGTCGGTGGAACAAAACAATGGTTTTGGAAAAAAATATATTTTGTACTTAAAAAATAACTGACTAACTGATTGATCTGTCAAAGCAAAGCCCTAATCTGTAAACAGCTCAAATTTGGATTGTCGGAAGCCTTTAAGTTACATCAATTAAGAAATTGTTTTTGAAATTTCTGAAGGGAACGGAAAAAAACTAGTGCTGGAAACGCTACTATGCATCTAAAGAAGGCCGCCGCCAATAAAATATGGCGTTCTCAATTTTGTGATTACCCGCAGTTTTGACAGTGAACTGTTTTATACATTTTTTTAAATTATATCTTCGTTCAAAACTATTTATGTGTATGTTTACAGCTCAAAATATGTTATAAACAGTTTTGTTTATAAAATAAATTAAATAAAACAAAATCTGTGGCTCAAAATAACGAATTTCTAAAACCATATCCATGTTTCGTTACACCAAGTATAAAAACAAATGTATCTAGAAATTAAAAGTTTAGTTTTCCACTTACATTTGGATTTAGCCCTCATGCGCCGGCAGACGCAGATGATTATAATGCACAGTATCACTGTGATGACCAGTATGGCCAGCGCTATACTACCGAAGAGTATCAACTTTTTCTGGTCACGCCACCATGGTACAGCACCTGTTAATTCGGGACATTAATGATAAACGAAATAATAAATTAATATGCTGTTACTGTCACAATATTATAATAAATGGTTTTATTATTTTAAAACAAAATTAACACTTTTTTTTTATTTTGTCCTATAAATTTTACACTTAAAATAGAAATTTGTTTGTATATAAAATTATAAATGTATAAATTAGTAATTGTCATTTATTGTTTAAAATTATAAGTCCAGAATATTCAGCAAGTGGACAAACTTATAGTAAATAAAAAGCTAAATGTGACATAAAACAATAAAAAAAAATAGATAATAATAACTAATTAGGTTTAAAAAATATATATATAGAAAATTTTAAAATGAAACTTATTCCCATTGTACTTACTCAAGCTTTCCCAGTTTGCTATAAAATCAAAGACTTTTATGTGAATTTGTACTACAAAATTCGAAATTTTATAGGTAAGTTTTATCTTTCAACCTGTGAAATATTTTTAGGTATTTTTCATAAAGCTATCTTCAAAAAATTTATAATCTTTAAACATTAATAATGTAAAAATGTTGTATACAGCTTGTATTACAAAAAAAATATTGAATATTTGCTACCTCTGACAATATTCAAATTATTTGGATTTATTAAGAACTAGCGACTTCATTCATCATCATCAGCCTACATTTTGTCCACAGCTGGACATAGGCCTCCCCTAATGAGCGGCATAGCGTAGCGACTTCGTTCAACGTAACACAATATCCTTAAATAATTATGTTATTTGGATGTAAAATCTATACCACTCTAAAGTTTCATCAAAATCCATTCTGTAGCTTTTGCTAGAGTAACAAACAACGGTCCATCGTCACAAACTTACGCTTTTATAATTAAAAAAAAATAATTACAAAATTAAATAACACCATTTTGGATTCGACCAACAGAAAACATTACGATGACACTTCATCATCACTAAATAGTATAAAACAAAGTCGCTTTCTCTGTCCCTATATCCCTATATCCTTATGTCTCGATGTATGCTTAAATCTTTAAAACTACTCAACGGATTTTGATGCGGTTTTTTTAATAGATAGAGTGATTCAAGAGGAAGGTTTTAGTATGAGCATTGCACCCGTGCGAAGTCGGGGCGGGTCGCTAGTATAATTATACAATGATGAATGGTCAAAACTACCCTTCATACATACATACCTACAACATCTCTTTCGCACGGTCGCGACACCCCAACACTGTTGGTAGCATAACACAGGTAAGTGCGGTACACGCCCACGTTTGGGCTTAACTTGAGGAAGCTCTGGTGGCCCACATCCCACGTTTTCTTGTCTTCTAACGTGTCATTGTCGTTCTTCAGTTTCCAGTCGAAAGTGAGCTGTGGAAAGAAAATTATAAAAAAAAATCTTCCGCCTTTCATCCCCGAGGGGGTAGGCAGAGGTATTCCATTACTGGATATACCCACATTTCACGAGATATATTTAGACCCCTAAACGTGATAGGTGGTGAGCCCATCGCCGGACCGGGTCTGTTTACACATGTCTCAGAATTAATTCTGAGACCAGCGGGTTTCCTCACGATGTATTCCTTCACCGTCGAGCTAGTGATAAATATGTACGTAAGTTTTTGAAAAACTCATTCGTACATGGCAGGATTCGAACCTGAGCCTAACTGATTTTCGGCCGGCTCTTTAACCGTAAAGGCTATCTCTGCTCTCTATAAAGAAAATTATGTTGCATTAAATAACTGCCCAGGGGGCCAATTCTACTAAATGTCAACGGTCTTAATTCGATGACTATGACATATCAATGGTCAGACAATGGTGTTATTTTGACACTTTTCAGAGCAAATAACACAATCGACTGACCATGTCATTATCATTGTCATCCAACTGTAACCGTTGAAATTTAGTAGAATTGGCCCCCAGCCCGTATGATAGTCGAACTGAAACCTACCGCTTGTTGTTCATTCGGGTTCGAATCCTTGCATGTATCAATGAGTTTTTTAAACACGTATGTATTTAACACTAACTCAACATCGTCTAATGAAATCTGGGTACCATTCAATGTTCAATATTTCAAATTCAAAACATAAACTGTAAATATTAATAAACCTAATTATCCACTTTTCATTATGTAAGCTTGTTTACTAGTCGCAACATGTACCGTTGACTTTCATAACACAGGGTTTCCTAGCATGAAAGTCAGGGGAAATCTTTCTGTATCACTTTTGAACAAGCCTTGTCCTTCCTTGAAATGTCATTTTATATTATTGTAATTATGTAAACATTATTATTATTATTAATATGAAAGAAAGATGTATTTCAGTTCACGTAGATACATTTTTCTTTGTCAAATTAAAATAAAACCTTTACCTTTTGGGGGTTAGCGTGAGCTGTGCAGACTAGGACTTGGTCCCCATTCATTTCCGTCTGTTTTATTCCACATTCTGGTACAACTGAAACACAATTATACATAGAATACACAATAGAATAAAACATAGTCATCATCATCATCTATACCACCTTAAGCCATTAATGCTTTGAGTATTAAACCAACATGAACTATGAAACGCACACAAATATTGTTAACACAAACGCATTTTTTGACAAAATAAACACTAGTTTGAACTAGATGCACACAAATACATTCACACACAGAAACAATCAATCCGAGGACTCCGTGAACTCAAGACAACTAGTTGTATTTAAAGTTTAACCGACTCAGCGCTATGTAAGGCTATTCATTATAATTATTATTGTGAACCATATTTACTAGTAAGACAGGAGACTAAAAAGAGCTGCCCTTGAGTTTCTTGCTGGCTCTTCTCGGGGTACTGCATTTGCAACTCGTCGGTAGAGATGGGCTGCTGTTTACATTTAGCCAATCTTCATGGACGAGTTTAGTGTGCCTTGTTATTGACATTTCATAGTGTATTTTATATACTTACTGAAATAAATTAATTTTGAGTTTGAGTTTAACAGGTATGAGCGTTGCTCATACTCTTTTAGCAGAGGGGAACGCCTGTCAGTGGCGTCTCCGGTTGGTTTAATACTCAAAGCATTAATGAAATTATAATTTCAAGGATTTTACAATAACACTGACCCAAGTTGACATCCACTAATATTATAAAGAGGAAAGATTTGTCTTTTTGTATGTTTGTAACGAATAAACTCGGAAACTACTGGACTGATTACAAAAATTCTTTCATTATTAGAATGCTATGGTATCCCTGATGTTTTCCCACGGGAACGGAAAATACGCGAATGAAATCGCGCAAAACAGCTGGTTTATTTAATTTTATATCCTAGCAGATCCCAGAATTAATTCTGAAGCATGATTGACCTTGGTCCGGAAATGGGCTCTATCACTTTTTGACTTATCCACTTAAGAATATACCGGTGAATCGTGGTTATTTCCGGGAAACTTTTATAAATAAATAAAGTAAAAATAAACTCATTTATTGCTGGCTTCCATTCAACTTAAAACTAAGACATTAATAATATAGGGGTAGCCGGCAAAAGGAGGTAGTCTCAGCGTTTTCTGAGCCACAGATGCCCAGCGCTGGATTTCAGACTACTCCTCTATGGCCTGTTGACGCTGACAGTTATAAAATTATAATAACATATTATATCTACCAATATAATATAAACTTACTACCGCCTCGAGGATGAAAGGCACTAGCATTTTTTTTTATCTTCTTGCAATGAGTAAAGCATAAATACACTTACACATAACATCCAAAAGCACGGTAGTATTGATAGAGCCGTGTCTATTGTACGCTTCGCACAGGTATTTCCCCGCGTCTTTCCTTTGCACAGGTCCCAATAGCAGCGTGTTAGAGGAAGACAGCACGAGGGAGTTGTTGCTATGCTCCTTCGCTATGCTCTTGCTGGGATGTTCTCGACGCCACGAGTAGCTTGGCATGGGGAATCCCCTGGAAAAAAAAGGGGGGTGTTTTCTCGAACGTTCCGCTACGCTTCAAGAGATTAAAATATAATAGGACATAGAGGGGACATTGGGAATATTTTTATACAAAACTTTGAAGCTCAAGCGTCATGTCAGTTAGTATGAATACGAGCTGTCATTCGGTTGAAATCGTACTAGATTTATTCTACTTGTAATAACTTTTGGGCATCAAATTTTCCTCGCTTTGTCCCCTCTATGCCTTATTATATTTTAATCTCTTTCAGTGAGTTCTCTTTAATCAATAACGTCACCATAAAAGTGCTATGCTAGCATCACTGCTGTTTGGAAAATGGTCTTAGGCTACAGTGGCCACATAAGTGTGAAAATTTTTCAAATCACCCAAAGGTATCGTGTTTTCTATTTATCTGTTTAATATTATAAAGAGAACAGATGTCCTCTTTATTATGAAGAGGACATATTTACTTTTTGACATGATAACGTTTTATAAATCGATGAAAGCCGGCTGCATGCACGAAAAACCATGACTTATTGCCACGTTCCGCATGAGCCGAGCGTGCGAGCGAGAGCACGGGACAAGCGATAGAGAAGCACGATATCAATGTTTTCTTATGACGTCATCACGTAAAATTATTGTCCGTAAACAGACTTTACAGACACCCAATTATTTTTCTGTTTGTGAATGAATGGGTTCTTAAAGAACTCCTAAACTACTAAATAGTTTTTTAAAATCTTTCACCAATAGAAAGCTTACATTTCTGGGAGTGCATGGCCAATAATGTTCCCACGGGAACGGGATTTTCGAGGGTCAAATCGTGGCGAAGAGCTCGTGAGAAATTACCTGGCTGAGCAGACCACTTTGGCGGGAATCTCGTTTTCGATGACTGACACCTTCTTAGGATCAACTTCGATGTTGTCTGGTTCATCTGGAACAGGACAGGTTTTGGTAATTTTTTTATCATCAAGGATCTTACCAAATATTATAAAAAATTACCAAGTGCAAGTCGGAGACGTAAAAGAAGTGTTCCAACTGTTTCCACTGAGTGTTACCATTGTACTTCCTCATTATTCCTAATTTTTTATGAAATCGTGTCGGGAATCACCAACATAACCTGTCTTTGTTTTCGGCAGGACGCGACATGTATTGGATTGACATAAGCACGCGTTAACTTTAGCGCACGTTGGCGAGTGCTTATGTCAATCCCATACATGTCAAACTATAAAATCATTCGCTATACATCTTGGCTAGGGAGGCTGAATGAATAGATAAAACTAATCTACAGATCCATTCAACTTACATTCGACAGCGAACTGCGTGGTACTCTCCACCGGTGGCCCAGCGTCGTTGCGTGACGAGTGACACGTGTAGCTGGCTGTGTCTGCAGCGCGGTCCAACACGCCTCCCGGCCACGCAGACATGTTCCAATGCTGGTTGAAATTGTAATAATAGTAAATTTTGAGACACAAATTCACACACGGTTATTTAGTCCCAAACTAGACCTGTACTATGGGTACTAAACAACTGATAATCATACTTAAATAAATATTGAACTCCCAGACACGAAGCCAACAGACATGTTTATATCCGCGACCTCAGACTCAGAAGGCAAGGTCACTACCAAGTACCAAGTGAGTCAATAGGCCCGTGAAACATAGTAGTTAGTGGCAAGAGGTTTGGAGATCGTCGAAAGAAAGAGTTACGTCTATGAGTCTCAGTCAAAGTCCAAAAAAATCTGGCGAGACGTGGGTATTTCCATAATTTTTTAATGATAATCAACATCTTTAGCAACCCGTAACAGACGTAACTGCTTAGCTAGGTCTTTCCTCACACATGAGAAAGTGTACACAGCTAATGGCCACCTAACAGTTTTTGAAGTTATTTATATATATAATCTCACGCCTTTTTGTCCCCGAGGGGGTAGGCAGAGGTATTCCATTACTGGATATACCCACATTTCACAGTTTTTGAAGTTAAATTTAGTAAATTATTTATTTTAGCAGTGATATCATTACGGTTAAAGAGCCATGACTAAAATCAGTGAGGCTTCAAATGAGTTTTTCAAAAAACTCACGTACATATTATCACTAGCTCGACGGTGAAGGAAAACTTCGTGAGGAAACTCGCAGGTCCCAGAATTAATTGTGAGACATGTGTAAAAGACCCGGTCCGGCGATGGGCTCACACACGTTTAGGGGTAAAAAGAACATCTGGTGAAAAGTGGGTAAGTATATCCAGAAATGCAATACCAATACTTATTCCCTCGGGAATATAAGGCGTGAGATTTTAAAGAAAGAAAGAATACAACATAGTTAAAAAAATAATTTTTCGTTGTGTCTATGTACAATGCAAGTTGTTAAGCCATTTCAGATACCCTTGGGCGGCATGAAAAATTCTGACTGCTAGGTGGCCGCGGTGGGCTCGCGTGGGAGATTATATAACCCATACTTCCTTATATGTGAGGAAACACCCTTAGCTCAGCAGATGGCTGTAAGGTACGTGTTGATGATGATGAGAGAATTATTTGTGCAGTACCTAACATTCTATACAATTTGTCCAGTAACACTAACTTAACTACTACTATTAGCTGAATGGGATTCAGCTAATACTCAGTTTTCACCAGTATATTCTGGGGACCTGCGGGTTTCCAAAGTATGATTTCCTTCACCGTCGGGCTAGATAAATATTTGTATTATGTGTTTTGAAAAACAAAAACAAATTTATGAGGTTAGTAAGAGAGCAACAAGGTCGTATTCACTATGAGCATTACCAGAGTGGATTCAGTGGCCTCGAAGTCGTTCCTGTTGACCTGCGGCTCGATCTTTCTCTCCTTCACGTAGTACCGGTCGGTCTTGTCGGGGTCAATGACCGCACCATCCTTCAGCCATTGGACACTGCATAGAGGAGCGCATTCCACGGTGCAAGACAGTGAGATGTTCTGGAAATGTATGTGCTTGTTATATTTAATTGAAAAACTAAGGGCTGATGAAATGATACAGTTAAATCTCATGTTAGCTGTTCTGATTGGTTGGATAGAATCATAACGCTTCAACAATCAATCAAAACAGTTAACATGTAATACCCCATTGTACTTTATGTAATGTGGGTATCCATATTGTGTTGTTTTTGGTGTACAATAGAGAGTTATTGTATTGTATGTATTATAATAAAATACCAGAAGAAATTTTGAAATTGCCTGAACATGTACTTTGCAAAATGGCGTATTACAAATTAGACGACTATACATATAAATGCTTGGAATAGATTTCCTCCAGCACAGCGCAATACGACAGCGAAAATTAACGAAAGTACGTAACCCAATTTAGTAGTAAGAATTGATTAAAAGAATATTGTGTTGAGGAGTTTCTTGCCCCGCTTCTTCTCCTCAACCATACATACTGAAGCGGTGGAGTTGAAATGACGTTGAATAAGTCACTACTTTGAATAAAGCCTTTTGATTTTGACATGATATTTAACAGAGTTCTCATTGGTTGTTAAAAAGCGTTATGATTTTATTCAACCAATCAGCTACCATGAGATTTATGTATGTCAGCTTATTTTAATTGGATTTGCCTTTTGGAAACAGGGGGTTAGATAGATCGTTTCTCATTATATCCAACACAAAAGTTGGAAAGAGACCTATTCATCAAACATTTTTGATACCCAATTTCCTCAACAGCATCTTTTATACCTTCCATGATAAGAGATAGGTTGGTCATACTGACAGTCGTTGCCTCAAAGCCACGATCTGTAAACTCACCTGTGATTTATATAAGGCACCACTGTAATGATTCATCGCGTATTTGAAGCTGGGAGGAGCTGAAATCAACAACTTATGTTAAAATGAAGTTGGCAAATTTCTTCATCATCATCAATCCAGAATAGCCAAACTTTGAGGGTCTTTTTTTACACATGAAGAAGTAAGGGCCAGAGAACGAAGGGCTTTACAACGAAGTTGTGGCTCAATACCGGGCAAAGCACCTTGGATCCCCGAGGTCGCTCCCCGAAGACCTCAAGGACCTCAAGTCGCTGCTGGGCTTCCTGGAGGAGCTGGGATGGCAAGAGCAGAGTCATTTCCACCATCACGCTTATTAGTCGCATCAAAGACGTCGAGTTCCGGAAACAAGCCCGCGTTAACATACATACATAGGCAATGAAGTGATCATATTTGCCCTTGAGGTACAAAACCAAAAAGTTCAGACTTATAAATTTTGCATTCCCCTTCTCCAATATCTTACCAAGGACATCGATGGAGATATTTGCGGGTTCTCCTTCACCTCCCGCGTTGATGCCCCTGCAGGAGAAGTTAGTGCGGTGGTCCAAGGTCACAGGGTCGATTGTCCAGTTCTGGGAGACAATGTCGCTGACGAGACGCCCGCCGCGGTGCCAGCGGAATCTGGTAGAAACCGGTTAAGGCTGGTTAATACTTGTTTTATTTTTTGGTCCCTAATCAATTTCTCGTAATTCGCTGATTGAAATCATTCTTCGAGCTCTTGCAACCCTCACACTACAAAAATCGGGGTAATACCTGAACTGATAGTACTGAAGTTGCCTCCTGGAGCATAGAAATTCTTACGCCCAGTTAGTAAACGTGATAAGTGGTGAGTCCATCGCCGGACCGGGTCATTTACACATGTCTCAGAATTCATTCTGGGACCTGCGGGTTTCCTCACGATGTTTTCCGTCACCGTCGAGCTAGTGATTAATATGTACGTAACTTTTAAAAAACTCATTGGTACATGCCAAGATTCGAACCCGAGCCTCACTGATTTTCATCATTTGGCTCTCTAACCTGTGAGATTTTTATTATAAAATAAATTACCTTAAAGCCTCAGGTCTGCCTTTCTCCTGAATGCTGCAACTGAGCACTAGAGACTTGCCCTTGACCACCCGCCATGGAGAGTACGTCAGCTTCGCTGGCCCCGGTGGATCTGGAATTTATGGAATTATTAACATCGAACGTAAAAAGAACTAAGACAAATATACAAGAATGTGAATAGACTAGTTGATAGAGGACAAACTGGACATGCTCACATAGGCCATATCGGTGATGCAAGTCTTTGTCTGTTTAAAATGTTAAATATTACTTAGGTAAGTACTATCGACAAACGCTAAGCCTGATACACTTGGTCAAATTGTCGCTTGAAAGCTCAAGTTTTTACTACCCCGACTCGAATGAGAGTTAAACAATTAGAAGCCAGTAACACCTTATTTTTTCCATTACGATGCATTCCTCGACACTGAATGGTCATAAACATGAAAGAAATACTTTTTGTAATTGTCATTGTTACTATAAGAGATGGCTTTGTCGCCACGGAGTGGGCAAAGATAGCTGGTCGCTAAAATAACACTTAGGTGTATCAGGCAGAACTTTTACTGATAGTACCTACTTCAGGAACTTTAACCACGCGGTTTGCTACAATCTCACCTAGCAGCAATATCTTCACTTGTTTCTTATTGCTTCTCAGTGTAGTCAATAAACCTACCATAATTAAGATCAACAAGCTACTCACAATTGACAACGAGCTCGGTCTTCAAGCTCTCGTTGCCCCAGCCAGCGATGTTCTTGCCTTTACAGGAGTAGTTTCCGTGGAAGCTCTTGGTTGTGTCTTGGAGGAGCAGCATTGATGGGTCCACCTCATTGCACAGGTTTTCTGGAAAAGAAAGTATTACGTTTATTGATATTGTGCAAAAACCTAATTGTCTTTAATAGTTGTTGTGTTCTCTAAGATTATCTATACATATCTAGCACACGCTGAATGGTGACCATTGTAGGAGTATTTTAAGTATAAGATTTTTTTTAGTTGTGCTTATTTGTTTCATATACTTACGCCAAAGAAACTTTTCTTTCTACCTTCTTTCTTTCTTTAACCCTTTGCCCAGATTTATGGTCATCCATAGCTTTGCTAAGATGTTGAAGACAAACGGTTACTGTCACTTTCTCTCACCTTCGCCCTGGGTACCGTTGCATTCCGGCAGATGCTTCAGTTCCTCACCGTCCAGGTACCAGATGACCTCGTCGAGGAACTGAGGATTCCCGAAGACTACAGAGCAGGTCAGCGTCACGTTCTTGTGGTCCGTCTCCAGGATGGGGCTCGTGGAATCCATGATCAGCTCCACTTGTGGCTTGTCTGGAATTTGCAGATCATATTTTCAAAAAAGTAGGTTTTTCATTTTATAGTATCGTGAGTTGCACTGTTACAGTTACATTATGAAAACAAAAAAAGGCTTGGAAACACGATCTTTTTTTTATTTATACGGTTTATTTTGTGGAGCAAATGAAACTTGGAGTTGGTAAGTAATTAATGAAATCTACAACATCAGAAGTCACCAACGCATTGACAATCTTTGAACACATAAACTTCCTCTCTTTAACCTCTTGTCACCATTACCAGGAACTTAGAAATTACTTACACCACACATTGACGTCGATGCTGCCATCGCTGCTTCCGTTCCCCACGGCGTTTGCCAGCAGGCAGGAGTAGTTCCCCATGTCAGTGCCCTTGGCATCGAGGATGATGAGGGCGTGCTGGTTGGTGGTACCCCCCTCGTAGTGGCCGGTATCGTTCACGTGGACTTTCTTTCCATTGCGGTACCTGGAATGGAGTGTGAAATATACAAATCAAACATGTAAACTGAGGCTTTCTTATTTATTTAGTTAGTGTATACTTTTTTTCTTCTGGACGGAGGCGAAAGCGTCAACTTCGTTTAGCGCAGCGAGCCGAAATTAGCCGCTTTCCGCCCGGAGAGATGAAAAATAAATTTCATTTCATTTCTATACTACTTGTTAAGTCGTCGCAAATAACTGTGTTGGTAGCAACCCGTGTGTCTCATTAATATTAAGAGTATTTAAATGCGCACTTACCAAATGACCTCACTGAGTGAAGAAGGGTTGCTCTCGTACTTGCACTTGAGCAGGATCTTGGACCCTTCCACGACGGTCACGTTTTTTGGCTCCACGTGTACTATTGGGGGATCTGGAAACAGATTTTTGTATCAGAATATCTTCGTCTACTATCCAGATTCGAGAGATAGTGGGATTCGAGAGCGTTGCAGCTTGAAATATGATATAGTGACTAGGATTGAAAGAGGAATTCTGAGGTGGTTTGGTCGCATTCAGCGGATGAATGAAAGTGGTCTAACGAGACAAATATATAAGTATGTTGTGAATGGGCGAGTCGGTAGAGGACGATCTAGGCGTATTTACATCAACCAAATCGGCGATGTGTTTAAGAAAAGCCAGATAAAGAGTGCATGCAATGCAATGCATGAGTCGTTTGATGGATGTGGAGGAAGCACGAGGGGTTTGCCAGTGTGTGGCAGTTCATTGTCTCTGCCTACTCCAATGGGAAATAGGCGTAAGATTATTGTGTCCAGACAACATTCGGTATGAAATTGAGGTGTCGCAATTTAAGAACACACATCATCACCATTATTTCAGCTACCAGTTATCCACTGAGCAGTGAGCAGCTTTGACTTCGTACGTCCGACAAGACACTGTTGGTTCTAAGCGGTTGGGCGCATTATGTCAAATTCGCAAAATGTCCAGTGGGTTCAAAATGTCCAATTCTCACAATGTCCAAATCTTAAATTGTCCAATTAGCAATTTATCCAATTCGCACATTGTCCAATTAGCAACTGGACCAAATGAGAATTGGACAAAATGTGCCCAACTGGTTCTACTAGTACTTAAAAATTTAAGTAACTTACACCAGACTTCTAGTTCCCTGGTAGCGTGAATGGCCGTCTCGTTGCTCTGCCTCATGACGTCATTGAGTGCCTCACAGCGGAACTTCTGGCCGTTCTCGTAGCGAGTTGCCTCGAATGTCAGGTTCGATGTCGTCTCGATCGTAGTGTCGGTCTGGAAAGAGATTTGAGGCAATTCACATACTGCTATTTAGACCCAAGATAGAGCAATTTAGCCTTACGGTTAAAGAGCCCGCGGCGCTTCTCATGATGATAATCAGTGAGGCTCGGGTTCAAATCCTGGTATGTACCGCAGAGTTTTTCAAAACTTACGTACGTTGAAGGAAAACATCGTGAGGAAACCCGCAGGTCTCAGAATTATTTGTGAGGCATGTCATGTGTAACAGACCCAGTCCGGCGATGGGCTCACCATCGATCACGTTTAGGGGTGAAAAATTCTCGTGAAATGTGGGTATTTCCAGAAATGGGACACCTCTGCCTACCCCTTCGAGGACAAAAGGCGTTACATTATTTATTTTAGAGATAGAGCATCTAACTATACTTCTACACTAATGTTATAAAGAGGAATGATTTGATTTTTTGGAGGTTTGTCCGACTGTTAAATAATAGGATCCCAAAGTACTCTTTGGGATCGTATTATTTAACAGACGGAAAGAATTTTTAAAATATATTCGAACCTGCGCGATAGGTGGTGACCCAAACCTTAACTTTAGTAAATGGAATTAGCAGGCATTTCGTCATAAAAAAATAATTCAGATCTCCCCCAGCAAACAATCTCAAACTGTCAGTCTTTGTCTGGAGTTTGAGTGCGGAATAAAAGTTGGTGGAAGTGACAGTTTTGTTTATCGACACTAATACTACTTTTGTACCTAAACGAACGAGCTTCGTTCATTTTACCGCCATCTTCCGGTAAGTGGCCGTATTAATTAAAAAAGATTTCTTTGTGGAAATTCAGTTTTTACAGGAAACAACTATGCAGTTGAACTTTAAATGCATAACTATATCTGTATACAATGTATACAAATTTCAGCAAAATCGTTAGCGCCGTTTTCGAGTTACTCGAAAATAAATTCATACTTATACAAATTCATACAAGAATTGTTCCCTAAAGTAATAGGATATTATAGTCGAAGTGCACTCGTAAGACTCAAATGAACCACGACTGGCTGCCCGTGTCCGAGTACACTATGATCACGTTTTAACATGAAACGAAGATCGTCCGAGCGCGCTCAAACGCGTATGAACTTTGGAATCTCCAAAATATTCCCGTTTGCAAAAGCAAATGCAACTCCGAAAATGCAAAAGCGAGATACATTTGACCTTGAAGAAGGATATAAGCTATTTTTTATTTCATAAAAAAAAAATGAAATAAAAAATAGCTTATATCCTTCTTCAAGGTCAAATCTATCTCGCTTTTGCATTTTCGGATTTATGATGTTAGTGAGGATTTCTTCAATTAAAAAAAAACCAACATTTGTCTCAGAGGGTCTACAACGATTTATCATCTAAGTAGCAACTACTGAGATTAATAACAGTTTATGTGCCTTTTTACCTCATTTAAGTAATTAAAAAAATATATCTCACGCTCTTTTTTGCCCGAGAGAGGGTAGGCAGGGGTATTCAATATCTAGAAATACCCATGTTTCACCAGCATAATCTTTGGACCCCTAATCGTGAAAGGTGGTGAGCCCATCGCCGGATCAGGTCTGTTACACCTCAGAATTAATTCTGGGACCTACGGGTTTCCCAATTTCCTAAAATGACTTTTATAATATTTATATTTTAGTAACAACCGACGCACCAACACCAGAATTTTCACCTCTTAACTTAAATGGGTCACATTATTGATTACGGCCCATCCAGGGCTGGTATCTCCCAAGTTTCCAAGTATTTGCATTGTAAATGCCTATTAATTAGTTATGCATAGAAAATAACAGGGCGAGTTACAATGCTTGACGTGTGTGTCTTTTGTTGTTTAAGTATGTTAAATTGTTTAACAATTATGTTCGGCGGTAAACAGGTGTTCGATTTGTCAGTATAATGTTTGTTTTGTTTATTGTTTTAGGAGGAAATTATGTCATCTTTAAATTATTTAAATATACGGGCCTGTACGCTCATTTGGTAGAGACACTTCTGAGTCGGACGTTGTGGGTTTGAAAAGATAATGTATCTATTCATTTTCTGTTGGTAATTGAAAATTGCAGTTAGAAAAGTCAATAGTCACTCAGTGTACCTAATAACAATTCGTCCTTGAAGATTGGCCTAGTCCTAGTTCTAATCCCTCAGTTTCATCCATCCTAATGTTGTCTGGAAGAGATCGCTAAAAGCGATAAGACCGCCCATTGTACTTTAGTTAATGTTGGTATCCATATTGTGTTGTTTTGGTGTACAATAAAGAGTTATTGTTTTGGCCAAAAGTAAACAGCAGCCCATCTCCACCGACGAGTTGCTGGTTCCAAATGCAGTACCCCGAGAAGAACCAACAACAAACTCAGGACAGATATTTTTAATCGCATGTCTTACTAGTTCAAATTGCAAAATGCTTTTTTTATAATATAGGAAAACGAGCAGACGGGTCACCTGATGGTAAGTGACTACCGTCGCCCATGGACACCTGCAACTCGGGAGTCACAACTGCGTTGCCTTTGAGGTGTAGCTCTCTTCTCGAAGGTTTGAAGGTCGTATCGGTCCGGAAATACCGCAGACGACAATTTTTTTCCACAGATTGGTGGAGCGAGGCAAAAAGTTTCTTGTGAAGCGCACAGTTGTGTATTGCCAACTATACGAGTGATTTGGATGATAGTTTTGTAGTATTTGCAATTTATCAAATTACTTACCGATTCCGTTTGCCGCTGCTGCTCCAATGAACATGAAACAAAAAAACATGTAAATTAAAGTAGGTAGTTACAAATAAATGTTAAAATAAAAAAGGTCGTACAGACGGTTGATGGCCAGGATTCGGTATAGGGACGATAATTTTAAGGAAATTATAAACCAATCAAAACACGTTTCTTGAATGGGACCCCTTATTTTTTGATAAATGTCCCCCTAACTTTCAGTCTTTGGGGGTTTGGTTTAAAGGATTCTAAGATTCTCGGATCTCTCAGAATAAATTCTGGGACCTGCGGGTTTCCTCACGATGTTCTCCTTCACCGTAAAAAATAAATCCATAAAATTTCTGTTTTAAATAAACAAATTGTTGAACACAATTAACGTACGGTTATTGAGTCCCAAACTTGGTACACGCTTGGTATACTATGGATATTAGAAAGATGCCAAAAAACTAAATTATAAAGTTAAATTTAAGAAACCACAACTAGGGAATGCAAATCTCGCGAGATTGGGGCTCAAGCGAGATTTCGCGAGTTTATGAATAACAATACTGCGAGATCTCGCACATTTCGAGATCTCGCGAGATTGGCAGTTTTGTGTGTTTTTTTTTGCAAATAATAAGATAAACATTTATTTTAACTAATTTCTGCATCAAATATTGTTTGACGTATCTATCTATAATTTTTTAAGTAACTTCAAGTAGTAAACTTTGATGTATGTATCCATCAAATAACAAATGAAAGAAACAGTCTTCTAATATCGTATCTCTTCATCTTATTCTAATACCAAACAAAAATATTTTAGTAATAAAACAGTTCTTTTATAACAAACAAAACAAAGAGAAGTAAAAAAAAACTTATTTTCTAAGTTGAGTTGACTCAAAGAGATTTAAATATAATAGGGCATAGAGAGGGCATTAGGAATATTTTCATACACATTTTTGAAGCCTAAGCGTCATGTCCTTGTCATGTCAGTTAGTATGAACGCGAGCTGTCATTCGGTCGAAATTGCACTAGACTTATTCCACTTGGAATAAATTTTGACTTCAAATTTTCCTCGCTTTGTCCCCTCTATGCCCTATTATATTTAAATCTCTTTGAGTTGACTATTAAATTGAGATATTATTAACAATTAAATCAAACTATATCTACTCATTACATTTTTTTATTTTTAATTTACTGATTCAAAAACGACTATTTTATTCTCGTAATTTACTTTAGCCCACCCCCGTTCGAGCTTCCCTATAAAGTACCTGACAACCAGCCTACACTGTCTCAACAGGACTTTTGGTCTAATTTGGACCTTTACGAAAGCGGCAAACTATAATATATGCTTATTAGATCAATTACATATTACAGATTTATTAACAAAATATATCAATTAGTCAGACTATTAGAAACTACAGATTAATTAACAAAATATACCAATCAACTGAAGACGTTTTTATGGTAGAGTGCAATCTCGTTAAACTCACGAGATCTCGCCCTTTTTTCGTCCGAGATCAATCTCCCTAAAAAAGATCGAGATTTCGCGAGAACGAGATCTCGCAAGAACGAGATCTCGCAAGAACGAGATCTCGCAAGATCGAGATTGCATTCCCTAACCACAACACAACATATACATATAAAAACACAAACAGCTTGATAGATTTTCTTGAACCATAGCTAATAACAGTGACGATCAAGTCACCTTTCAAACAAAAAAGACTAAATCAAAATTGGTTCAGTAGTTTTGGAGCTACGAGCGAACAGACAAACATACACAGAAACACACGTCAAATTTACTACACCCCTCTATTTTTAGTCCCGGTTAGAAAAGACATGAGAAAATTCCAAACTCATTTGCAATGCAAGAATAAGAAGGTCATCAGAAACGGTTTTGCAAGCCTATCTCGGAGAGCGTCCTCTTTTGGCTAAAGCGTGGTGATAGGGAAGACTGAGTGTGATGTCTGTAATCGTATAGTCATTTGACTGCGATTTTCAGGAGAAATTGCATTTGAATTCGTTGGCATGGAGCAGTTGAATCCTGGAAGAGACCTTTCATTCTTTGGGTATGGATTGAATTTGCCAGAAAACATGTTGAATGAAGTCAACATCTTAAAAAAGTTTTGCAAAATGATGTATGTTAAGCGCGATTTCACCAGTGTAAGGAAAAATTATAGCACATATTACTCCCAGACGCTTTTGATTGGTCGTATATTGGTCAATATGCGAATATTTCACGTATTGGTTATTATGCGTATTGGTCATTGAGCGTGTGAGTCATTATGCGTATATTTCACGTATTGGTCATTATGCGTTTTGGTCATTACTCGTACTCATGTAGTTATTTTGCGTATGGTCGGTCATTCCGCGTATTCGAATAATATAGAAATGAAGTTGTCATTTTGCATATATTGGTCATTGTGCGTAGAGAGCAAGGACTTTTTAAGGTAGTTTTTGAGTTTATTTGTTACAAACATACAATTTGTTTTCCAAATTTTAACAATATTGTAAGTATCGAGTTTAAGGAAGAGATGAGAAATCGTTGCTATTTGCTAATACATCGCTGATAAAACCGACCGTTCTTAAAAAGACAAAATTCAGTGAATTTTCGTAAGATAAAATCGCCGTATCGCTTTCAGCCCCATTTAAATTAATAAGATTTTTTCGGAAGACGAAACTCTCAAAGAATTTTGCCGTCTGAGAGAAAAGTCCTAATTAATGCTCCCCCGATTCGTTTAAAGGATATCTTCGGAATGAATTACGGTTGTACATAAATGTCTAGCAAATGGTGGGACGAAAAATGCAAAATTTAAAACTTTTTACTGCATGTCATAGGAGCTGAGCTTGGAACCGTGAAGAGAAAAACCGACTTCAACAAATTACACTAAAAATACACAGCCGCGGGGCTGTGACTGGCTGTTGATTTTCTGTAGCCCAACAGATCTCTCATTTATGGTTAAAAATTAATAAACAGAAGAATATAAATAAATTAAAATACACGGAATTAATACATTTAAATGGTAATTATAAGTAGGCAGGTTCATTGAATTGAGAACCTCTTCGTTTTTTGAAGTCGGTTAAAAAAGGAATAATGAAAATCGGTTGGTGTGATATTAAGTTATGTGTCCATGTGTGAGCACATACAAGACTTATATGGTTTTGTGGTGGATGCCATTGTCAGAGCTGGACCAAATTACACTACTAGTAGGACTACACGGGAAGCACCACATTTCAAATAAAAAAAGAGTCATCAAAAATGGTTCACCCAGTCGAAAGTTCTGAGAGAGAAAAAAAACATACAGTCAAATTGAGAACCTCCTAAAGTTATGTACTCAAAATAATATTTTTTTACACAAAAACAAAACAATCTAAAACACTTTCCTTTAACGATAATTTCCACAGGACTTAATATTTACGAAAGAAATTGGGAACACGAAAAAGGCGGGAAGCAGCCAGCGGCCATTTGCAATTTTATAATATTCTCAAAAGATGTACTGAGCAATAAACACAGATTAATAAATGGCTGTAATTTTTCGACGTTTCGACGTTTTAAGGAATTAATTGGGCGCACATTTTTCTTTTTGCAGAGTTTCGTATCTTTTTTGTTAGTGATGTGCTGCAGCTTCACAAAATATATATCGATTGTGGACTAACGTTTGTTTGATAGCGTGTCATTTGAGAAATGATAAAAAAATAAGGTTGTTTTGTGTTCCAGAAAATAAAATGCTTCCTTCTTTATTTTCTTGAACAAAGCATGTTTTAAGACATTGCTTTTTTTCCGTATTTTTAAATTTTATCAAAGCCTGCACATCTTTCCTGTGAAGTAGCTTCTGTCATTAATATGAAAGACAGTTTAAAGTATTTGTAAGAAGAGAGTACTATTACCGCCAGCAAGATGTTTAATACAGTTTGGCAGATAGCTTAAGGTTAATTACTGTACAAATTATGGTAAATAAATGCCTTTATTATTATTCCGAAAGGTTATTTAGTTTGCAGTGTGTGTTGACAAGAGACGTAAATTAATCATCAGGTTACGTCGTTGTGGCTTCAGCCATAATATTAATATTATGACAGCTCCCAAATAGTTCTGGATGCTTCTTGTACAAACCATTTTACAACAACCGAAATAATAAAGTTACATATCTGTCAAAACAAAAGGTTTTATTGTTTTACTTTATTTATTAGTACACAATACATAAAATAAAACCCGTAAGAAACAAAGGAAACAAACAAGACTAATAAAGAAAACGCAAAGAGTAAACTACAGCCTTTGAGTATTAAACCAACAGGAGACGACACGCGCACTAGTTCCTTTGCAAAAAAGTCTGCCAATTTCTGCGGGGGGGACGAGGAAACGAACACAAATAATGTTAAAACAAACGCATTTTTTGACAAAACAATTAAAAGCTAGCTTGAACTAGATGCACACAAATACATTCACCAATCCAAGCACTCCGTGAACTCAATAAAACTAGTTGTATTTAACAGATGTGCGCGTTGACCGACACTTTTTTTTGGCAGAGGGGAACGCCTATCAGTGGCGTCTCCGGTTGGTTTAATACTCAAAGGGTACCATTAATATTTATTTTAAGTCTGTTCTATCGACATCGATAAAGTACATGTCCCAACACTAGCTCTTAATCCGATTACTGCAGTAGGCTGCGAATTTAGACGTTTATTTTTCGCATTGCGACTCATTTCTGTGCATATTGTGTCTATGGCTCGGCTTCTCTCGTTATTAACAAATGGGATTTTTGCTATATTCACGGAGTTTTAGCAGAATTCTGTAAAGCACATGGCCATCTCATAGCAAGGCATGCTTCTAATACTTATTTGGTCGGGCGTCAGCTACGCCCTTTCACAATAGTTCGCGTCTGGGCTAACAACACCGTCAGTCTTTCAACTTACGATATGTATATTTTTTTATTTAAACATACATACCTACAATTGGTTCTTACAACTAAGTGACAATATGGACACCTTATTTGGTTTATTTTTGCGGGTGCGCCGTGTGGTACTTAGAAAAGTAGACAATATTAACTAATGTGATGTAAAGAGTTGCTACTTATTTATTTACTAACTACAACATAATTCGAGCAGTGATAGCTGAACGGCTAAAGAGCCGGCCGAAAAGCAGTGAGGCTCGGGTTCGAATCCTGGCATGTACCAATGAGTTTTTCAAAAACTTACGTACATATTTATCACTAGCTCGACGGTGAAAGAAAACATCTTGAGGAAACCCGCAGGTCTTAGAATTAATTCTGAGACATGTGAAAAAAGACCCGGTCCGGCGATGGGCTCACCACTTATCACGTTTAGGGGTCCAATATATCTCGTGAAATGTGGGTATATCCAGTAATAGAATACCTCTGCCTACTCCCTCGGGGATACAAGGCGTGAGATTATATTATATATATTATTATTATTATTAACATAATTCATATATTTAGATAATTTTTTAAACCAATTTTGACTCAGATATCTTCAGCCGATTGAGCTGAAATTTGGCATACTTATGTACCTAAGTTCGATGACAACGCAATATTATGGCACCATCGAGCTGGATCTGATGATGGAACCAGGAGGTGGATATCGCAACGCAATGGTAACTCGTAAACCCCTTGAAAACAAAAGCTTGTCTTTTAGTTTTCATGAACTATATTTACTTATATAACTTAGGAAGCGAACCTTAACTTTTACAATACTAAAAAACGCTACCTCCTATACCTACATACTCATATCTCTTTATGTCTGTATAGGTATATATACGACCCACGTTTCAGCAGTTAATGAAGCTTCCATTATTCACCTTCGTCCGGTTATCTCTCTAATTAATTTCGTCCGTTTTTAATTACAGCTGAGCGGGAGAGAAATATTAAATATCAGTTTTAGTAGCGATAAATAAAAGCCGGGGATGAGTCTTAAGTGGTAATCAACGGGTAATTCAATTTCGCTTAGTCTGGGCACGGGGGTAGGCGCAGTTATATTTTTATCCCACTGCGTCGGAGAGGGTAATGATTTTAGGATGTATACTCGTTAGAAAAACGATTTCTGAAATGAATACAAGTGTTTATGCTGGTGATTCCTGACACAACTCCATAAAAAAAATTTGGAAAAAATAAACTTTTTCTTTTATCATCATGAAATGAACCGATAGGTAATTAAAAAACAAACCTCTCAAAATCATAATAATACACAATGTTGTTATTATGATTCATCCAGTTGTTTCGGCCCAAACGGCAGTAACACCCTGTGTATACAACGCGTAACAGAATAAGCGCAATTCCTCATACACCCCAATTAGTACGTATGTTAATATAAAGAATAGGTATATGATTCCTTCATACCTTAGTTGTGCCTGACCAATTTTATTAAATAACTAGCAGCGAACCGCGGTTTCACCTGCGTAGTTCCGGTTCCCGTTCCCGCGGGAATATCGGAATAAAAAGTATTCTATGTCCGTCTCCTGGTTCTAAGCTACCTCCCCACCAATTTTCAGCCAAATCGGTTCAGCCGTTCTTGAGTTATAAATAGTGTAACAAACACGACTTTCTTTTATATATATGGATGAGCAATAATAGTACGATTTTAAAAAAAATTGTCAGTGCTTTTTATATGCAGTCTAGTTTTTTAACCGATATTTAAAAAATAGGAGGTTCTCAATTCGTCTGCATTTTTTTTGGTATATGTATGTTACGCGAATGTGAGTAAATTTTAAAGATTATTTTTTTGTTTAGTAGATATACATACTTCAGAGATGGTCCCATTTAAATAATAAAAAAAACTAAAAGGTCTAAATATTATATATCTATATAAAGCTTTACGCTATTCGTTTAGTCGGTATTTTCACTCTTTAGAGATGGGTTTTTGTTTTCTAATTTAAGTAGATAATTGTTTGAATATGTACCTACACCAAATGGAGTAGCTTTTATTGTAAGCCCAAAACGAAGGCCAGTTTCACAGACAAACAAGTATTAGAGGGACAATACAATTTCTCCAAGAATAATTCTTTAAACGTTCCCGACTCCCGCAAAACGGGAAAGCTTACGGGACCAACTAAGTGGAAACCGGGACTGTAAGTAATTCCTCTCAGAAATACGGGAATTCTTTTAAAACGTAACAGTTTGTTTCTATAGTGGAATAGGAAACTTTGTTGCTGATAAATAAAGTGGCATTTTGAGTTTGAACCAGAAGTTTTATTTCTTTCGGTGAAGGAAAACGTCTTCGAATTTCCGTAAACACCGTCATTTAAGGAACATTTTTAGAATAATCGATTTTTATTTTTAAATAATCGATTTTTGAAATGAAAAAAATCTACTATATCTTCGTCGGTGTCACCAATATGGAGGAACTGAGGTAGAAACCTCTCTGTAAAAAGAAGATCTTCCTTTAGGCGAGGTGATGGTGCCTGGCCGCGGTCCAACGGTTGACGTTGGACAATTGTTTTTTAGTAAGTTTTAGTAAGTTCTATGTACAACCGCTAGATGTCGCTACATATACAGTGTGTAACAAAAAGGGGGCTACAAGCCGAAAGTGGATTGTTAGAGACTTCATTCGGAACAACATTCACTGTAGGACCAACTTGATCAGAGCAACTTTATTTTTCACTCCATCATACAAATCAGCTGAGCGCCGAAATGTACTGAGATAAGAAAAATAAAGTTGCCCTAATCAAGTCGGTCTTATATTGAATGTTGTTTCGAATGATGTTTCTAACAACCAACTTTCGGCTTGTAGCCCCCTTTTTGTTACATACTGTCAAAGATATTAAAGTAAGGATGAGTTATATTTATACTGCTTGCGTTTGAAAATTGATCCCCTACGAGTGTGCTACAACATGTACATACTTACTTCTTAGCGTATTTATAGGATACAACAATGACGGGGAAAGATGATACGGAACGAATAATAAAGAAAAAGAGAGCTATCTGTTAAGAGTTGCGCTTAAAATTCGACTTGAAATACAATGCGACTAAATAAAATGTGGTTAATTAGCTACATTTGTCGGCCTCATTTTCTGTGCTCTAGTAACATACCTACGTCTTTCTATATATAATATCATTGCATACTGTACATAGAGCAAATTGTGCTCCTATAACAATGTAGACTACTGTAGACAGTTAGTCGAGCTAAAGACGCTTTTGGTAAGCTGGCTGTAAATCTAGACCAGCTCTAAACCACGTTCTTATTGGGTTGTCTGCTACAATGTAATTCGAGTTACAATGTAAATAGACTAGTTCCTCTGATGGATATCTGACCATCGATGTCAGATGCAATAGATGTGCCTAAGTGAATTATTTATTTTTGTATCAGAAACTGCCAGCGCACATTACTCTATGATAGTGATATTTTTAGAAAATAATGATAAAATTATAAGACTGGCTGTTACTAGGAAACCAATAAAGCGCCACCAAGTACAGGACGGCCGTTTTAACTTGGCTGCTCTGAACATAGGCTAAGCCTGCGCAAACCGCCTCATACCTCCAAATGGTCGCTAAAAATTTTCATTGCGCAGCCATTTAAGCAACTTCAGAGCTGCCAAGATAAAACGGCTGCACTGTAAAATTAACGCAACACTCCAAAAAATATAGTCACCGCAAAACTGTTTTTGTTATTTGAATAACAATAAATTTAATTGAAAATAATTCAGTAATTATTCGATACATTTTTTTTTTATTTAAAATAGTTAGGTATATTAAATATCTTTACTCAATTTATTCTAGTCAAAGTCTTCAATATGAGTACAAAACTTATATATTGGAAGCCAAAACTGTCTCCGAAACGATGGTCGAACGAAAAGAGATTAAAATATAATAGGCATAGAGGGGCATTGGGAATATTGTTATACAAAAACTATGAAGCTCAAGCGTCATGTCAGTTAGTATGAACCATAGAGTAACTATATATACGGTATGAACGCGAGCTGTCATTCGGTCGAATCCCGGTTGAATCACACTAGACTTTTTCCATCTTGTAATAACTTTTGGCCTCAAATTTTCCTCGCTTTGTGCCGTCTATGCCCTATTTTAATCTCTTTGAACGAACCACATAGCTCGTGAGTAAAGGTTAAAAATATAATTTTACCCATGTTTCACCAGTATATCTACTCTTTGGCCCATAAACGTGATAGGTGGTGAGCCCATGGCCGGGCTGGTCTGACTGGTTGACCGTCGAGCTTATGATAAATATGTAAGTATGTAAGTTATAGAAAACTCATTGGTACATGCCTTTATCAAGATTATAGTAATATGATAATTAATAATAAAACATTTAACCTCAATTTAATATGTAAGCCGACATTAAACCAGTATAACCGCGTAGTATCGGATCCGTCTCGTTGAAGCCTCCTCGCGGTGACAGGATGAAAAATTGCACTGCTCCCCCTAATTCCCTCCACCATTAGTGCGACAAGGAGAAAGAATAAGACGAAGTGGCAGAGGAGATGATCTTCTAATAATGACTTCATTTATTAATGAGAATACTAACGCTATTTTGTAAAGGCACTAGCTTTTGTCCGCAACTTCGCCGTGTTTCGAGATAAAAGAAGTCTAATCTACACTAATGTTATAAAGAGGAAAGATTAAAAAAAAAAAAAATCTCACGCCTTTCATCCCCGAGGGGGTAGGCAGAGGTATTCCATTACTGGATATACCCACATTTCACGAGATACATTGGACCCCTAAACGTGATAGGTGGTGAGCCCATCACCGGAGCGGGTCTGTTTACACATGTCTCAGAATTAGTTCTGAGACCTGCGGGTTTCCTCACGATGTTTTCCTCCACCGTCGAGCTAGTGATAAATATGTACGTAAGTTTTTGAAAAACTCATTGGTACATGCCAGGATTCGAACCCGAGCCTCACTGATTTTCGGCCGGCTCTTTAACCGTAAGGGCTATTACTGCTCATTTTTATTTTAGTATGTTTGTAACCAATAAATTCAAAAACTACTGAACCGATTTTAAAAATTCTTTTAAAAAATGAAAGCTAGAATATCGCTGAGTACCATAGGCTATATTTTATTTCCGTATTCCTACGGGAACGGGAACTACGCGGGTGAAAAAATTAGGTACAAGTAAAGTATTTCTTACAAACATGATTTTTTCGAGCTATTCTCAGCAAGCCCTTTGATTTGATTCCCATATTGTAGGAGTGCATTAAAAATAACTAGTCCGCCATCTTATGTGTTCCGGTTGTTCCACCATGTTGGATTTTGAATGACGTCACAAAGCTAATCATGTTTTGTCATCTAAACGTTGTTTAACCTTAAGAATACTCTCAAAAAATACAAAATGTAACAGAATAAGACTACTTCATAGATTTCAGCTATTTTTAATATGTGTTAAATTTTTCCCAAAAAAAGAATTAGCGTAGCCGAATTTAGTTATTTCTATGGAAATCGTGCTATTATTATAACTAAAGTTCGATTGCATCATAATTATTTTATATTAATATACTAATTGGGGTGTATGAGGAATTGCGCTTTTTCTGTTGCGCTTTGTATAAGTATACCAGCCTTTTCCAGATTGACCTATCTCTTGTGGTATACTTGAACAAAATTCAATTTGCCGTCGACGCGAGCTTAATTAAAGAGGCCGATGTGTCTCGATGGACAGCCTGTGTCATTTATCCGCTCACACTTGAAACCAGGACAGATTCTCACCAAGTTAGGACCAAGAAGCTAAATAAATAAAAGTTGTTTGTCGGTAAAGTCCGTAGTCCGAGTATTAAACCAACCGGAGACGCCACTGACAGGCGTTCCCCTCCGCCAAAGAAAAGGGTCGGTCAACGCGCATACCTGTTATATACAAGTAGTTTTTTTTGAGTTCACGGATTGCTCGGATTGGTGAATGTATTTGTGTGTATCTAGTTCAAGCTAGTGTTTAATTGTGTTGTCAAAAAATGCGCTTGTTTTGCTACTGCCCCCGCGCAGAAATTGGCAGACTTTTTTGCAAAGAAACTAGTGCGCGTGACGTCTCCTGTTGGTTTAGTACTTAAAGGTAAAGTCTGTTTACGGACGATAATTTTACGTGATAACGTCATAAGAAAACATTGATGAAAACTTTTACCTATAGATGGCGTCACCAGCCGAACGCTTACGCCGATCGTGCCACTCTATCGCTTGTTCCGCGCTCTCTCTTGCACGCTCTGCTCAGGCGGAACGTGACAATGAGTCATGCTTTTTCGTGCGTGCACCCGGCGTTATCACGTCAAAAAGTCTCACGTCTCTTTTAACACATGCAAATTCGGTTTCCTTAAATTCACTCCATCTTATTCTAGGGTTTTAAAGTTCTTCTTTTTTAGTAATTCAATTTATTTTAATAAAAAAATCCCTTAAAGAATTTTTTAAGCCAAAAATATAGATGCTAATATTTAAATGCTGATATTTAGATGCTAAGTTTTCCATTAGATCAATAACGTTTTCAATAAAGTAAATATATAGTAAATATACATATGAAAATTGAACTACGTTTGGGGGGTTAAACTGCAAAAACAAAAAACTGCATTTGGAACCAGCAACTCGTCTGTGGAGATGGGCTGCTTTTTACATTGGGCGTTTACATTTAGCCAATCTTCATGGATGAGTATAGAGTGCCTTGTTATTAGACTATTGACGTTTCTAAGTGTACCTTTGTACCTACAGACAATAAATTATTTTTGACGTTTTTTTTAAATCTTACCGCTTTTTGTATGGTTTACTTACAGTCGCGCAATCCTTTTTATGATTTTTTATTTTATTGACCGTCTAATCATGCGCACTAAAAATAAAGAGTTTTACGCGCGCTATCAACAAACGAATAAAACTCCTGCGCTTGATGGACTGTATTAAGGGATGCCCATAAACCGTCGAATGGGCATTCTAATGTAGCCAGCTATTCTCTCAATTCTTACACAAAGACCTGTCTGTGAGTATGGTTTAAGCCATGAGAAACTTTATTCTGTTACATTCTTGTTTGTGTAGGTACCTAAATTTGATTGAAAAAAAAAATTTTGTCTAAAGTCGGTTTAGGGACGATATTTTACGTGACAACGTTTGATGAAAAATTGCATAATACTTTTAAAGATGTGTCACAAGCCCAACGTATAGACCGATCGTGCCTCTCTATCGCTTGTTCCGCGCTCTCGCTTGCACGCTCGGCTTAGGCGGAACAAATGAGTCATGGTTTTTCGTGCGTACAGCCAGCGATCATCGATTTGTAAGACGTTAACACGTCAAAATAATAATGATGGGCTTATACTTGACCACAGACTAGCCCGAAGTCAAAGAGGGGGCAAGCTTGTCCAGAAGATGCCTGGTATGGTATGGTATGGTATGGTAACGCGGGCTTGTTTCCGCAACTCGACGTCTTTTCTGCGCCTATTTTGCGTTAAGGTGGGAATGGCTCTACTCTTGCCATCCCAGCTCCTCCAGGAAGCCCAGCAGCGACTTGACGTCCTTGAGGGCTTCGGGGAGCGACCTCGGGGATCCAAGGTGCTTCGCCCGGTATTGAGCCACGCCTTCGCACTCCAGCAGCACGTGCGCAGCCATTTCTTCTGCCTCCATGCACGCTCTGCACAGGGGGCTGTCGGTGACACCTAGAGTAAACAGATGTTTGTTAAAAGGACCGTGGCCTGTTATGGCCCCAGTTACCGTACGTAGCTGTTTCCGGCTCAGGTTTATCAGGGTGCGAGAGAGATGCCGGTCCAGGTGTGGTACCGCGGATCTCGCCTGTCTACACTCACCCAGGCCGGTCCAGGCCCGCTCCTGTTCAGCCTGAGCACGGAGTCGCAGTTGTGTGCGGGACCAGCCGAAGGGGAGGGGCACCAAGGGCTCTGGGCCTATCACCGCCATACCTGTTCCCTTTCTGGCCAACTCGTCAGCCGCGTCGTTTCCGCGCGACTCACTGTGACCCTTGATCCACTGCAAAGTGATTGTATTGTCGGAGCTTACCTCCGTCAGCTTTTCATGGCACTCCATGATGAGACTCGATTTGATTGAGTTACTACGGAGGGCCTGTAGAAGATGCCTGTTCACTCAAGCCTTAAAGGCTGACAAGTTTTGTTTTTTATGATAAAAAAGGGGGCAAACGAGCAGACGGGTCACCTGATGGAAAGTGACGTCCGTCGCCCATGGACACCTGCAGCTCGAGAGTCACAACTGCGTTGCCGACCTTTGAGGTGGGAGTAGGGGGAGGGGGGGTGGGGGGAGGGGAGGGGGGATTGGATTGGGGCTTAATAATAATAATCATTTATTTCAGGTAATATAAATGATAAATTGAAATGCTATACCTACAAATATAATCAAAAACAAAATCATTTAAGAAAAATTGGTACAAAGTCAAATTTAAAATTAAAATAAAATAAAATAAAATTGTACATTATATCAAGTTAGTATAATTAATATACTTGGAAATACATAGGAGGAGACCTATATTCAAAAGTGGGCCACGCTGAGGATACCTACTTTAACAGCAAAGAAAACAGTCTCCATTAAAAAAACTAAATGACCGTCTCTACGGAATTATTACGAAGTTTCAACTTACTTTGTAGCATAATAATTTGCATTTTACAAGAAAATTATGCTCTGGGTACAATTAAAATTGCCGGGAAAATAAATCTGAGAAGACGCTATAGTCTATTTTACTTAGCTCTAGCTTTTGTCCGTGACTTTGTTTGCTTTGAGGATAAAAATCTGCTTACATATTTTCTTAGGAGCACTTTCGAGATGGGCTGATATGTTGGTATCGAAAACTTTCGAGATGGGCTGATGTTGGTATCGAAAACTAATTATTATGTGACATAAGGATTCGGAAAATTTTCCGTGGCTGTCAGAAACGCCTAGAATAAAGTTTCCGAAGTCGATAGATTCGACTTCGGAAAATTTTTCACTCGATCTGAATCGCACGGAAACGGTATCGAGTCTCCGTGAATACGTCTGCTGAAGCCTTTACCACCTAAGTTTCGTTAAGATATATCTAATTTGACGAAAATCCAGTTAATCACATTCACATGTATTTTTTACTATGTCTAACGACAATGTAATAGTCATATTAAGTATTTAACTTTCACACATTTGTGACTCATCTATCTCTCTTCCACCCCAGTATGAAATTATTTATCAATGTTTTCTTATGACGTTAACACGTAAAATAATCTTCCCTAAACCGAATTTACAAACAAAATTTTTTTTAAATAACGCGACAAGTACATGCCTTATGCACGATGATAAACAAAATAAAGAATATATGGAGCTATTTCTTAAGATGTCGTCCTATTAAAATAATTGCGAAGTTTACTAAGAATAACTATGCTTTCTTATCTTAACGGTGTAGTGATGGGACGTTGTTATGTGTATCAGAGTTGTCGATAAATTATTTATGAAAACTTTTCGTCGTTACAGCCGGTCTTTTAAATGTCTTTGATAGGTTTACTGCTTCTTATTTGCCCTTGAGACTCGTCTGGCTCTATTATCATCGAAAGTGAACACTTTTGTGTAAATATGTTTGTGGGTGACGCGCCGAGGTGGTATTTCTACGCTAATATTATAAAGAGATAAGATTTGTACTTTTGTATGTTTGTATCTAATACACCTAACGCATCAAAGGTCGGCAACGCAGTTGTGACTCTTGAGTTGCAGGTGTCCATGGGCGACGGACGTCACTTACCATCAGGTGACCCGTCTGCTCGTTTGCCCCCTTTTTTATCATAAAAAAATAATAAACATAATAATAATAAACTCAATAACTACAAGACCGATTTTAAAAATTCTTTTACCACTGGAAGATACTATATCCCTAAGTAACATAGGCTATATTTTATACCAGTGTTAACAAGGGAATGGGAATAAAGTGGATGAAACCGCGCAGAACCGCTAGTAGGTCATAATATTTAGGTATGGCATATAGGTATGAGTATGTAGCAGTGTTTTAGTAATAGTGTAGTGTATATTTGTGTTGCTGGACCCTAGTGACCATTTAGCTGAGTCATAGACCTTTTTGTCACGGAGTACCTACTGTTTCTACCTATGTTTTGTACCTACTGTTTTTGTAACTGTGGCAAATAAATATTTTTATTATTATTATTTAGTTTTGGACTATATGATGAGTCAACTGTATATGAATTGTTTCACAGTACATTATAATATCTCACGGTTTCACCCGCGTTGTTCCAGTCCCCGTAGGAATACGGGGATAAAATATAGCCTATATGTTATTCTGATGTATAAGCTATATAACTGTAAAGTTTCATCAAAATCCGTTCAGAAGTTTTTGCGTGAAAGAGGAACAAACATTCATACATCCATAGATTCAATCGTTCGCGTTTATAATATTAGTAGGATTGATATTATTGATTTAAATAAGTATAAACTTTGATAAACATATTATGTCACGGAATTATTAAAGCTTATTTATTGTAATAGCATTGCTAAAGTGATGTACTTTTACAGTCAAGAGCACTTGGAGCTTGGCACATTGAACTTTGTAACGTTCTTATTACAATCGATATAGAGGTCAGACTCGCACTGCAAGTGTAAAGCTCCATGTGCTCTTAACTGTACAACGTCTAATTACCTTTAACTTTTTTTAAATATCGATACTCGATAGCCACTTCAGCACATCACTATTACAATGCATCGTGTTACAAAAGTGCTCACTTTTTCAATGCTTGTTTAAGTTTAGAGCGTATTTTTAATCTAGAAATCTAGACTTCTTTGTAATACTGAGGATGACTTGGATTTAGAGTTCCTTACCAAAAAAAGGCTACTATAAAATTACTGACTACTTAGTAGACCAAAATGCATGGGTTTAACCGACTCAGCGCTTTGTTAGGCTATTCATTATAATTATTATTGTGAACCATATTTACTAGTACGACATGAGACTAAAAAGAGCTGCACTTGAATTTCTTACTGGCTCTTCTCGGGGTACTGCAGTTGGAACCAGCAACTCGTCGGTGGAGAAAGGCTGCTGTATACATATTTAGCCAATCTTCATGGACGATTTTAGTGTGCCTTATTATTGACATTTCAAAGTGTATTTTATATACCTACTGACATAAATGAATTTTGAGTTTGAGTTTGACCAAAAGATTTTGTGTATAAGAACTTCAGTGTATCATCAACACGTAAAATTAAATTAAATTGCATTTTATTTCAGATTACATCCATAATAACACATTATTAAGATTAAAATATAAAAATAAATTAATACTAAACTTAAACTTAACATATTTAAAAAAATACTTTTCAACAAGCAAGATGAAGTAAAACAATGATGAGGTTAGTGTCTACAATTTTCAGTTAGTACGGGCCATAGTCTCCCACGCGAGCCCACCGCAGATAAATAAGTACGTAAGTCGAAAAACTCATTGCTAAATGCCGTCACTAGGATTCAAACCCGAGCCTCACGGATGAGAGGCAGGCACTAACAAAGCTATAATTGCTCTTTATAGTTGAATATAATAATATAAAATGATAAACTGACTGACTGATTGGTGATGTATCAACGCACAGCCTAAACCGCTGGGTCTAGTCTAGCTGCTTTAAATTTTGCACATACAGGGTGATTATTTTTACCGTCTGGAAAAAAACGTGGTGTGATAGGTAAGTGTAATAGATTCATTTGGCATTGTTACTTAAATTATTTTTTTTTGTTGAAACTAATATCATTACTCAATTATAGTAAATATTACACACTGAAATATTTAAAATAGTATTTTAAAAAGGAACAGGCTCGTAGCTTCCATTCATGCGCAATCTACCTACAACCGCCAGCTGCTACATAGTAGTGTGCGTAGTTTTCTAGATTTTGTAAATTGCATTAAACATGACTATATTTAACAATTAATCTCGTAAATAGCTTTGGCTCTAGATACCTTATACGTCATATTTTTTTCCAGACGGTAAAAAAAATCAGTATACAGTGTAGGAATCCACTAAGAAAGGATTTTACAAAATTCAACCCCTGACGGGGTGAAAGAAGCCGCGGGTAAAAACTAGTAGGTGGATAAAATCAGTTGACTTTGTATCGCACTTCGCAAGTTTAAATTAACTGGCTCTCAGTTAAGCATTGAGATGGAAATAAGAGTGAGTTTTTCTCAAGTCAGTTGCTTTTCCATTTTAATTACTTTGTAAGCGTTCACAACTACGAGTTTTAAACTGGTTTACCTTTGCTTCTCTGTTGAAGTTTTAGATTTTATTACTAGCGGTTCTGCGCGGTTTCACCTGAGTTCCCGTGGGAATACGGGGAGAAAACATAGCCTATGTTACTCGTGATAATATACACTCGGCGTCAAAAAAATCGCACCTTTGAAAAACCACTTTTAATCCCATTAAGAATCAATGATGATGGGACTATTAGGTATCATTTTATAGGTCTAATCATCAACATTCAGAAAATCGTACTTTAGTCTTGCTAGGTCATAAAAAAAGAAGTGATTGCAAAAGAAGAAGAAAAAGTTTGTTGACAAAGAATTAAAGTAAGACAAAAAAATGCTTAAAAATTACTTAAAACCTAGTTTTACCCCCCCCCCCCCCCCCCTTTTATACCTCTAAAAGGTAGCGCAACTAGCGGCCCTTTTATAAAGTAACTATGCATTATTTTTGTATAACGTCGTTATTTGGGTGAAATATTTTTTTTTATGGCATAAATGATTGTTAATTTTAATGTCGTTAAATTAATGTTTAAAATGATACTTAATAGTCCCATCACCAAAGATTCTAAATGTGATTAAAAGTGGTTTAAAGTATTATTTTCCGAAGGTGCGATTTTTTTGACGCCGAGTGTAGTTTCCAATAGGCGAAAGGATTTTCAAACCGGTGCAGTAGTTTTCGAGTGTATTCGTTGCTCTTTATAATATTACTAGCGACCCGCCCCGGCTTCGCACGGGTGCAATGCTAATACTAAAACCTTTCTCTTGAATCACTCTATCTATTAAAAAAAGAGAAGTAATTAAATGAGCAGCAATAATAAAATTTGGTTAGCCACAAAAAATCAGCATTTAAATCATTTGGTCGGCATACAAAGATTTTGTTCGCAAATAAAAAAATCAGGCAGCAATCCCTGTTCGGCAAATAATTTTGATAATGGTCAAAAATTAAATCAGAAATAGGCAGCTTACAATAACGTGGGTTTGCATAATAAACATTCAGTCCGCAAAATAGTTACTTGGTCCGCAAAATAACTACTTGGTCAGTAAGACTTCATGATTGAACAGCAGAGAAAACATGTCGTAAAAAATTGTACTATAGCCACTCCCTCTCCCACTCTCATTCCCACCTACCCGCTCCTACCCTCTCATACCTCCTCCAGGTGGTAGGAGGAGATAGGAGGATGTAGTAGGATGTAGTAAGAGGTAGTAGGAGGAGGTGGTAGGAGGTAGGAGGTGGTAGGAAGAGGTCGGAGGAGGTAGGAGGAGGTCGGAGGAGGTAGTAGGAGGTAGGAGGAGGTAGGAGGAGCTAGGAGGGGGGTAGGAGGTGGTTTGAGGGGGTAGGAGGAGGTGGTAGGAGGTTTTAGGAGGTGGTAGGTTTTAGGAGGTGGTAGGAGGTTTTAGGAGGTGGTAGGAGGAGGTAGGAGGATGTAGTAGGAGGTAGGAGGAGGTAGGAGCTACTACCTCCCACTACATCCTCCTACCACCTCCTAAAACCTCCTACCACCTTCTACCACCTCCTCCTACTCCCTCCTACCTCCTACTACCGCCTACTACCTCCTACTACATCCTACTACCTCCTACTACATCCTACACCGAACTCCTACACCCCATTCCTACCCCCAACTCCCACGCCCACTCCCACTACCACTGCTACAACCACCACCACTGCCACTAACACCAACACCACCACTAACACCACCACCACTACCACTACCACCACCACTACCACTACCACTACCACCACCACTACCACCACCACCACCACTACCACCACTACCACCACCACCACCACTTGTAATCGTAATAATAATCATAATCATAAAAGTTGCATAATCCAAAGTCCTTCCTAATCTATGTAAGGAATGCGCCCATTTTGCGCATGACAAGTTTGCTGAGATTATTTTTGCTACTTTTATATGAAGCTCACAAAATATAATTTGGCTTCCCCTCTGAGTGCTTACCAAAATTTTATTAAACAGTAGCAGCTCATTGCAGCTCAAAAATAATTACAGCCATCCAGAATGACATAAATTGCTGATAGGTTTTGTAATGTTTGCTGGCCATGAGTTGCTGACCAATTAGCTATTTCTGCTTACAGATTATATTTTTCTGCTTACAAAAATTCGAATACTCTGCTAACCATTTAAATAACACCCTTAAAAAAACCGCATCAAAATCCGTTGCGTAGTAGTAAAGATTTAAGCATACATAGGGACATAGGGATATAGGGACAGAGATAGTGACTTTGTTTTATACTACGTAGTGATGTTAGCTTGAAAGTTCATGGGAACATTCCTGAACTCACATGGTCGTAGCCTAAATTCAAAAGCAATATAACCTAAAATCCACACCGGTATAGCCTTAAGTAGTTGTAGATTTAGCCTAAATACAGCTGTGAATCTAGCATTAAACATTTGGAGTAAGTAGCCTAATCTTCACTTAGATATAGCCTAAAGTCAAGCGAGCATAGTCATCGGATCAAGTACAGTGGCACTCTCAAAACTCCATTCAGATTCCAATTGATTCAGAACTCAGTTCATCTGGAAAACGGAATAAATACATCGAAGTTACTGAAACTTGGCAATTGATTATTCGCCGACGGAAGCGGCAACTTTTAAAACGCTACTTTGTTAAAACCCAGAATTTTTAAGTCAGAAACAATAAAAGAAAAGTTTTCCAAGAATATTTCTGTGAAGGATGTTATTTGACGAGTAAATCTTTTATTCAATCAATCAAATGATTTTGTTCAATGTAGGTGCTTACAAGTCCACTTATTAAATTAAAACTTGACGGGTCTGTTAGCTCAGTTGGTAGTGACCCTACCTTCTGAGCCGGAGGTCGCAAGTTCGATCCCCGCTCGTGGCCAACATTTGTGTGCATGAACATGTCTGATGGCTTCGTGTCTGGTCGTTTAATATTTATTTAGGTATGTTTATCAGTTGTTTAGTACCCATAGTATAGGCCCTGCCTAGTTTGAGACTAAATAACCGTGTGTGAATTGTGTCCCACAATTTAGTATCACTACATAGTATAAAACAAAGTCACTATCTCTGTCCCTATATCCCTATGTCCCTTTGTATGCTTAAATCTTTAAAACTAACTTTGATGCGGTTTTTTTTAATAGATAGAGTGAATCAAGAGAAAAGTTTTAGTATAAGCATTGCACCCGTGCAAAGTCGGGGCGGGTCGCTAGTTATTATTAAAAGTCATTGCAACTCCACCGCTTTAGTATGTATAGTTTAGGAAAAGAAGTGGGAGAAGAAACTAGCTTCAACTCATTCATTAACTTTGAAACAATCAATACAATACAACCTACAGGTTAGGTACATGGTTTTACCATATCTCTCTTTATTGAATTAATTCTGAGACATGTGTAAATAGACCCGGTCCGGCGATAGGCTCACCACCTATCACGTTTAGGGGTCCAATATATCTCGTGAAATGTGGGTATTTCCAGCAATGGAATACCTCTGCCTACCCCCTCGGGGATAAAAAAGGCGTGAGATTATACTTATTTATACTTTATTGTACACCAAAAACAACACAGTTTGGATATAACACTTAATTAAAGTACAAGGTTTTAGTGCTTTTTTGGAGATAATGTATACCAAACATACTTTTCATTCAAAATATTCTTAGATTGCCGTTCCAATGAGAGCTGAAAGCAAAGAGATTTAAATATTCAGGGAATACAGTGGCCACTAGGAATATTTTCATACAAAATCTTTTACTTTCAGTGTTTGTTTCCATTTCTTATTGTTTGAAGTGTCTCCTATGTCTAGAAGTATTTCATTAATTAGGGATGGAACAATATTTATTTATTTATTTCACTAATAATTTCAAATACAATGTCCTTATAGGCATACCCAAATCGACAATGTAAACGATGACATACGAGTATTATTAAATGTAGTATACAATTCCAATATAAAATATTAACGTTAAACAATTAACAATGAATAATATTTAGCCTTCATAATGTCAACCAAAGTAAAATTAAAAATGTTAAAATATGTAAAATTTATAATGTCAAGTTTCAAGTGTCAGTTTAAATGTAACTTATAGGTAATAAATAATCATATCAGAACAAAAGAATATGCTTTCGAATATGTCAGAAAAAGAATTTACGTCTTCATTAATAAAAGTAATAAAATTAATATGAGAGGTTACAACGATTGCCACAAAAATTATTCGTTCTAGGGACAACCAATTTAATTTTCGAAGTTCGTCTAGTTATTTAAAGTAACACCTCAAAATCTTGAATCGCCCAAAAATGTTTCTCTGAATAGGAATCTCTCTCAAATATACAAGGTGTTCCAATATTCTCCAACCAATGCAACGTCCTGTAAGACGTTCTGGGCAAAATATAAAATTCCCTGCTTCGTCGGCGCGCTGTGACGTTTCATTTGCGGACATTATTGAATTTGACTTATTGGGGAACTGGCCGCCACCTCGACTGAAGTGGACAGTGGAGATAATGGAATAGGTATTTTTGTTTTTGACGTGATAATTTATTTATTTAAAAATAGTAAAATAAATAAATAATCTCACGCCTTTTATCCCCGAGGGAGGTAGGCAGAGGTATTCCATTACTGGATATACCCACATTTCACGAGATATATTGGACCCCTAAACGTGATAGGTGGTGAGCCCATCACCGGGCTGGGTCTATTTACACATGTCTCAGAATTATTTCTGAGACCTGATAAGTTTAACCCAATGCTGCCCAGGAGCCCGCCGGCGGGCTGGCACAAAATGCCGCCATTCCGTCAAGCAGCGGCAGCCCGCCGGCGGGCTGGCCTACCCAAACGACTTTAAACCTTATTTGTATCACCATTAAATACATGATATTGAATATAATTTACTACCGTGATCTAGAATAAATTCGGAATCCGTGGATATCCAAAGCTAGACATGTTTTTTGTTTTTATTTATAGAAAACCGCTTCCAAACACGCGCCATGTGACAAGTCATAAAAAAAATGGCCACTTCATAGTAAATTTTCGGTGTCGGATTTCAAGTGGTGTTCAATTATAAACATAAGTGGCCTCTAAAGGTTGAGTTGTTTATCTTAGACGATAATACGATCTTTCTAGTTGGTGTTTAGTAACATTGTTTATAAATTTGAGTACTGTGGTAATATTGGTAGCAATTATTCTGTGATTATTCTCGAAACAGGTCCGAGTTTTTATTTACGAACAGAAATGAATGACTTGGACTCATAGTACCCCTTTGTTTTTTACATGTGGCAGCACATAATCTATCCATAGACAAAAATACATTGACAGTAGGATGATAGTCAAAGTAGTTTTTTTTGGTGATAATTTTTTTGGGAAAGTTGAACAACGCGCGGAATTCTAATTGCACCCGCGCGCCCCCAAAAAAACGTCAAAATCAAATAACATTTTATTGTGGTTTTACGGGTTTATTTCTAATATAATTTAAAGACAAAAAAAAGAGTGTCGATTGAGGATGAAGTGTGAGAGGGAAGTCTATTTTCTCTGCCTACACCATCGTGAAAAGGCGTGAGCATATATATGTACGTATGTAAAAAACTATGTACCTACTATAGATGTTAATAATACGAAGTTATATTAGTAATGAATGGTGACGTAAATGACGAATAAAGTTTTTGTCAAAATTTGACTCGGACCTAAAAATTTTTTATAATTTCTGAAGTGTAAGTAGAAGGGTGTTTTGTAAGATACACATTTGTATTATGTATTGTCCCTGATGTTTTTTGATGGAACAAATAATTTTTACCCGTAAATTCAAAGTTTGTGTCTTAAATCTGTAGCTTTACATTCTCAGTGAATTAGTTCCAATAAAGCTACTTTTTATTTATTCATTTACTTTTTGGAAGATTAACAGCTTTAATAACAAATTGAGTAATATATAAGAAAGAATAACAAAATATTTTTTCATCTCTCCGGGCGGAAAGCGTCACTTTCGGTCCGCTGCGCTAAACGAAGTTGCCGCTTTCCGCCTCCATCGAGAAGAAAAAAGTATACACACATCGGGAAGTAAATAAGAAACCCTCAGATCACATGTTTGTAGAACTCTACTTCACCTCGGTCGACAATTACATGTTATCTGGGACATTTCTTATTTTACTTCCACAAGTAATGTGGTAATAATGTGCAGCACAAATCTTTCCCCGGTTCTTCTCCTTAACTATACATACCGAAGCGGTGGCGTCACAATGACTTTCAATAAGAGGACCTAATAAGCAGTTGAATAAAAACTTTTGACTTTTGAATATCGACTCCACGCCTCCGCTGTTCCGGTCCGCTCATGGTGGCAGGTGGGGCGGATTCGACCGCACAAATTTCGCTCGGCTCTCTCAAGCTATTTGAAATTACAAAGCTGGCGTATAACCCCCCCTTAGTTTACAGCTGACAGTGGAACTGGTTTATGGGGGAGTGTTTTTGAAAGTATTCTCCAAACATCCATATTCTTAGCGTAAAAGGTATATTACTGTCTGGTCAATTGAGTCATTGTTTATATATGAGTTTATGATCTGTCAAAACAAAACGTTACGATGGTTTTTTTTATTGTATATCCAACTTAAAATTTGCTATAATTTTAAAAGGAAGACCCTTAAACATTTTCAGAGGCGTTTTGTGTTTTTTTTTCAACCGACTTCAAAAAAGAAGGAGGTTTCGTTTCGACACTATGTTTTTTTTTTCAGATGTGTTACCGCAGAACTTTCAACTGGGTGAACCGATTTCTATGATTCTTTTTTTATTTAAAAGCTGGTGCTTACCGTGTTGTATTATTTTTATTAGGTAAAATTACACAGTTTTTATAGTGCATAGTTTTTACGTAGTTGTTTAAATTAATGAAAAGGTTAGCGGAAATAAATAAATAATAATAATATAATCTCACGCCTTTCATCCCCGAAGGGGTAGGCAGAGATATTCCATTACTGGATATACCCACATTTCACGAGATACATTGGACCCCTAAACGTGATAGGTGGTGAACCCATCGCCGGACCGGGTCTATTTACACATGTCTCAGAATAAATTCTGAGACCTGCGGGTTTCCTCGCGATGTTTTTCTTCACCGTCGAGCTAGTGATAAATATGTACGTAAGTTTTTGAGAAACTCATTGGTACATGCCAGGATTCGAACCCGAGCCTCACTGATTTTCGGCCGGCTCTTTAACCGTAAAGGCTATCACTGCTCTTAGTTAGTGGAAACTTAAATGTTATTTATCAAGGTTCGTTGGTCACCACTACGTCATAATGTCGTAGCTACACTACATAATACAGACATCAAAATAAAAAAAAAAACTGAACTGATTTTCTCCTTGAATCTTAATTCGATTAGCAACGGTTTTCGAATATCTCCGTGGGACGGAAAAGGTCCCTAAATTAAGCAAAACCCTTGGGTCATTTGGCTTTTAAAAAGTTACGTCGTTGAGTGGCTTGATTTTAAGGGTGATTTGCGTAAAATGAAACGCTACTTTGGTTTGTTTGCGTAAGATATAAAAGACTAGGTGTTCCGCGCGATTTCACCCGCGTAGTCCCGTTCCGGGAAAATTATAAGTAGACTACTAGCTATGTTACTCTTAGAAAAACAAGCTTTCTATTAATGAAATAATTTTTGAAATTGAACCATATTTTTTCCCTCTTTATAATATTACTCGTGGTGTAGATAATAAAATTAATGAAAATACTAAATGAGTATTTGAATAAAAATGTCTGGTATAAATTTTCTCAGCACTGAAAACATAACCATTTGTATTTTCTTTTAGGGCTGATTTTTCAATCCTCAGATAAATCTTATCTAGAGAATATATTGATTATGTCACTGTCTGACACAATAGAAAGGAAAAGTGACAGCTGATGTTTATTCTTCAGATAACTTTTAACTGACTATTTAAAAATCAGCCCTTATTAACATACGTACATACATACTCACGCCTTTTTACCAAAGGGGTAGGCAGAGACAACAGCCCACCACCTGCTACGATCCTGGCAAACCTCACGCGCCCCATCCACATCCATAAATCGGTTCATACAAGCTCGCCGGTTTCGGGTACTCTTTATCTGGCTTTTTTTTCAATACATCGCCGATCTGATCGATGTAAGTACCTACGCCCGGGGTCGCCCTCTGCCGACTCGGCCACTCGCAATCCCCTTATATATTTGTCTTGTTAGACGCCTTTCATCCATCCGCTCGATATGTAAAAACCACCTGAGCATTCCTTTCTCAATCTTATTAAGTGAGTAAAAAACAATAATGTGTTGAAGAGCTCCTTGCTCCAATTCTTCTTCTGGGACTCGAAATAACATTGCCACGTACCCGGTTATGCATTATAATAACAAATTTGGATTGTTTCCCTCTCGAGAGAGGACTATTTAGCGTCTTATTATCACTTTGTCGTCCCAGGACGTGTGAGTCGGATCTTTATTCTAATGAACCCTCTTGGAAGCGATAAAGCTACGTTCAGACAACAAGCGGCAAATGCACGGTTATTTAACGCGCGTTGACTTGGTAAAGCATCAGAGTCAAAGTCAAAGTCAAAATTATTTTATTACTGTAGGTAAAAGAATACACTTAAAAACGCCACTAGTCTAATAACAAGGGACTGTAATCTCGTCTATGGAGGTTTACTGAATGTAATAAGCAGCCTCTATCTGCATTGACGAGTTGCTGGTTTAAAGTAGGTACTCCGAGAAGAACCACTAGGACTAGGCAGCACTATAGGACAAGACATTAGTAAAAAGTGTTTTGATTTGATACTTGATGCTCTTTACCAAAAGCGTCAACAAACATGTCAATGGTGCTAAAATGAGTGCATAGAGTGATAAATCCAGTGCAGTTGTAAACGCGTGTTAACGAAATTCGCGTTTGTCGCTAGTCATCTGAACGCAGCTTTACTTTTATCCAATGATATTCTTATAAAATGTTTGTTATTTCCCGTCTTAGATGCCTTTGACTACGTGTTGCATCGCAGAATTAAAAATAAACAGAGTATGCTAAAATTGTGTTATTTTAGCTTCTGTTAGATCATTCAGACAGACCAGTCAGTGAGTGTGCCTGACTGATTAGTGGCATCGGTACGTGTGATTCGGAAGAAACGTTAAACCGTTGCTCCCGGTTTTCGTTACGCTTACTTACAATGGAATTCGTTAGGGCATGTTAGACACATTTGGGTGACTTGAAAATTCTGACGTTGACGCTCAGTTAGGCGGGCACGGGACTCGATTCTTTCTGACCAGATAAAATTCCTTATTTTAGGTTAGTTTATCCTTCTCCATTGGGTTCGATTCTGCATTACAGCGACTAAACTTATTTTAGTTTATTCCTGTCTTTATTTTACCTCAAAAAAAGAAAAGGGATAGAAGATAACTTAGCGAATTTAGTCCTGTCAGAGGCTGTATTTTAGTCGTGACTTATTGACTTATGCACTAAACACGTTATAACGACTAATTTTAATTTGACAGGACTAAATATCACTCGCCTCTTTTCTTCTCTATGAGAAAGAAAATGACAGGACTAAACTAAAATAAGTTTAGGCACTGTAATGCAGAATCGAACCCATTGACTACTTAAGAAAAAGGACAGAAACAAACCATAAAGTCAATGTTAAACATGTAAGAACCAACTAATGTAAACCTCATGAAATGCTTATCTGTCACTTTTATCGATGACCTTGTTACATCGTCGCTAAAATTGCCAAACACGTGTATTTGAATAAGATGTAAATGCGTGCATAAGGTTCAATTTTGTTATTTTGACATTTGTGTCATCACTGTCACTACATAGTATAAAACAAAGTCGCTTTCTCTGTCCCTATATCCCTATGTCCCTATGTATGCTTAAATCTTTAAAACTACGCAACGGATTTTGATGCGGTTTTTTTAAATAGATAGTGTGATTCAAGACTAAGGTTTTAGTATAAGCATTGCATCCGTGCAAAGTCGGGGCGGGTCGCTAGTAATAAATAAACATGGTGCTTATTTCTGTCCTTTTCCTTTCCAAAGCGGTGGAAAAGTTAACTTAAAATTAGGAATTTTAGGTGGTCAGACGGAATCGAGTTCAATAGCGTAACACCCATTACGGCCTATACTTCCTCAGTGAGAGGAAACACCCTTAGCTCAGCAGTGGGCTGCTACGGGTTGAAGAGTGGGCAGACGGGTCACCTGATGGTAAGTGTATACCGCCGCCCATGGACACCTGCAACTCGAGAGTTGCAAGCCTTTGAGGTGGGAGTACGTTCTCTTACCATACCGGGACCCTGCAGAATACCAGCGCTGTGGCTAATGCTGCAGCACAAGCTGAGTGGGGTCCCATTAAGCACTATTTTTTACGTTTTGTTAGTTTTTTGTTTTGTGTCAAATAATTTTATTTTATTTCTTTCTTCCTTCTCAAGAAGAAAGAAAACCTTCAAAGGTTTGAAGGTCGTATCGGTCCGGAAATATCGCAGGCGACAATTAGACGATAGCTGTATGGACTTACTTGTATATTATTCGCCTGTGCCGACAGCTTGGTGGTGCCGTTGTACCACTCAATGGTCGCCTCTGGCCTCGCTCCCGAGACGACACACATGAGGGTCAACAGGGTCCCTTGGGTTGCGTGCTCTCCCACTCCCGATATCGCGATCTTGTTCGGAGGCACTGGGAACAAAGAGAAAATATTAATAGTTTTGTAGCAATAATGGCGGCGTGTTTAGAACCAGCACATTAAGGGTTCCATACTACCATAAGAAAAAAAGACTTCAAATAACATAGAGCTCTAAAGAGTATAAAACCGACTTCAACTTATTTGGTTTTCTCATGGGTGCCATTGTCAGAACTGGACCAATATTGTAATGGGACCACACGGGATGTTTGTTACCTACTTTCGACTGGATAAACCGATTTTGATGATCCGTTTTTTATTTGAAAGCTGGTGCTTTCCGTAGTCCCATTTCTCTTTGGTCCAGTTCTGACAATGGCATCCATGAGAAAACCATACAAGTTGAAGTCATAAATTCTAGTTCAAAAAAGAAGGAGGTTGTCAATTCGACACGTATGTTTTTTTACTCTTTAGAGTTGTGTTATTGTACGAGAAATCAATCTACCGGTCATAAGTCATAACTGTCAGTTCTTAAGAGGGCCTCATTGGCCAAGTAGTCCAGGCAATGAAGCGGATTTTTGTATGAAGACCCCAACATTAATTCCTCAGTCGATGAAACTTTGCAGGATTGTAGTATAGTATGAGACAATACTTGCATAAAAAAATCCAAAAAAAAAACCTAACCGAAGTTAGGTATTTTTACTGAAATACTTATTTATTTGATATCTTTGTTGGGAAAAATGCTCAGTCAAAATTTTCTTCGCCATCAATATTCATGTGTATTAAGAAAGCTATATGCGAAATATCCAAAAAAAATTCCTGGTAGAAACAACAAAACTCAGACGTATATGTACCTTGCACGGGAAAATTGCTCAGTCCATTTTTTTAACTGGAATGTTATTTAGTAGTCGCTGTGGACTTACAATAGGAAAATCCAAAATAAAAACCGTCTTGCTACATTATTTTCAGAAATTATCAAATTAACAACGATGAAAAAAAATTTTTTTTTTAGTATAAAAACCTAGTTTCGGTTAGGTTTTTTTTTTGGATTTTTTTATGCAAGTATGGTCTCATACTATACTACAATCCTGCAAAGTTTCATCGACTGAGGAATTAATGTTGGGGTCCACTACCTTTATTGCCTAGACTAAAGTCCCACTCAATCAAAGAGATATTCTCAGTGACGTCACAACAGATGCCAGTAATAATGGCGAATAAAAACTTGGCCGTCTCCGCTCGCGATTCCCAAACGACCGATCCAAACTTGCCTCCAAGTTACTGTCATCGTAATATACCCTACTATATTGGCTAGTGATGCGACAGGTGTAGTGTCGATAAAGGGAAGAAGGCACTTATGATACACATTACATTGAAAAAAATGCATGTGCATATATTTTTTAGGCCACTTCAAAAAATTAGGAGGATTCTGTATGTTCGCGGATAACTTCGTCATTCAAGAACCGATTTTGATGATTCCTTTTTTGTTGGTAAGATGATATCCCAACGATGGTACTATGATAAGGAAACCAGGATCTAAGAGCAACTTGCAAAAATCGTGGTGGCAAAATTACGTTGATTTACGATTTTTCCCGACTCTTCCAGAAAGAGGGTAATGGTTTTCGGGTGTGTTAGTTGATTTATTTGGCGTCTAGCTTAAACATGTAGATCGAATTTTATTAATTACTCGTCCTAGTTGTAGAAGAGCTATTAGGTTGTTGTACTAACGTCTTAAAAAACAATATGGCGGACGGTAGCCAACGTAATGTATAGACAGAATTATAAATTTAAATAAAATGAAGTGTTATTAGATTAATTTCAACACACCACCCCCATAATTTATTCTAAAGCATGTGTAACAGCATCTCGGTTGCGCGATGGGTGTTTTTTGATGGATTTCACTTTTAAGTAGGTATTCTATAAAAAAATTGCACAAAATACCCGATAAAACGCAAAAAATAGCTTTTATGGTGTCTAATTACTACAAATACATAAAAAAATACATGTCCAGGCATCTATCGATATTTATCAACGTTGTTAGCACATCCCTATAAATGTCGTTCATCTCTATATTGCCATGTAGGGCAAGCCCATAAAACAGTTACTGATCAGGCGTTTTTTACACAAGGGGATTCAGGAAATTGGATGTTCTCTTTCGTGACGAAAACTGTAATGAAACAGTTGCCATCAGAAACTTGAGATTCTGATCATCTCTGGAAATATAACCGCTAAGTGCGAGTCGGACTAGTGCACCGCGGGTTCCATCTTGGAAGGATATCTACATTCACACTAATATTATAAAGAGGAAAGATTTGTATTTTTGTATGTTTGTAACGAATAAACTCAAAAACGCCTGGAGCGATTTTAAAACTTCTTTCACCAGTGGAAAGCTACAATATCCCTGAGTAACATAGGCTATATTTTATTCCCGTATTTCTACGGGAACGGGAACTACGAAGGCAGAACCGCGCAGAGAGAGAGTTGATTATAAAACAAACAAATCATTCCTCTTTATAATATCAGCCTATTTTGCTACTAAATAACTAGTGTTATCCCACAATATTTAATATAGTAGCACGATTTCACCCGCGTAGTTCCCGTTCCCGTGGGAATACGAAAAAAATATAGCCTATGCTATTGAGGGAATTTTCAATATCGGTTTAGCATTTTTTAAGTTTATTCGTTACAAAGACACAAATCTTTCCTCTTTATAATATTAGTATATTAAAGAATATTATTTAATATGTGTCTCTTAACCCTATCTTGTTCTACTTCCATAATCATATATCACAGAAGCACTTTTCCTTCATTACAAAACAAACGACTGTATCCCCAACCCCCGAATCCCCGAACGAAGGGGAGATAAGGATATCAGCGGGTACCAACGGTCGCGTTTACCCTATAAGTAATAGCCCAATCATCACTTTCGATACTTTACTACTACGGTGCAAGTGATAGCGGTTAGCGGCGAGGGTAATATTGAATGCCATACAAAACATAATAATAATAATATAATCTCACGCCTTTTATCCCCGAGGGGGTAGGAGGTATTCCATTACTGGATATACCCACATTTCACGAGATATATTGGACCCCTAATAGCCTGCGCAGACGACGGACTTTGTCCCCGGAGAACAAAGTCCCCCGAATCGTAAAAAAATATGTCCGTCTCTTTTTGTCCTGTACCGTCCCTCGGTGTCCGCGATTATTCGGGGGACTTTTTGTACGCCATACTTTTAATCCCTCGTGTGTATAGGTGTTTCTATATTATAGTTTGAATAGTACGTTCAACTTGACCGTTCGACTGGGGGTAAGTTGGGGAAGACGTAACATGTTCGAACTTCCAGTGTAATGAAAATTCCCTAAAAGTGTTCGATGAAAATTCGGGGCCATTATCTGTCATAACGACTTCTGGAATGCCTTGTCTGCGAAATACCTTTTTTAATTCCTGAATAACACTTTCAGATGTTAATGATTGCAACTTTGCCAGCTCCACGAATTTGCTAAAATAATCCACTACTATTACATATGATTGATTGCCGAAATGAAAAATGTCAGTTCCAACTTTACACCACGGTCTATCTGGTATTTCGTGTGAAATTAGGGGCTGCTTAGCGTTTTGTTTTTTGTATGTCAAGCATGCTTGACAATTAGATAGATAGTCTTGTAATTGTGTATTCATATTTGGCCAGAACACAATTTCTCTAGCCCTAAGCTTACATTTTTCTAGACCCAAATGACTAGAATGAATCTTCTTCAGCATATCGCGACGCATACACTTTGGAATAACTACCCTATTGCCTTTCCAGACTATGCCGAAGTTATATGTCATTTCGCCTTTACTATCCCAATAACAACGTAGGTTTTCTTCCAGTAGATTCTTTTCATTAGGCCAACCTCGTCTTATTACCTTAATCAGCTGTTGCAGTTCCTCATCAGCTTTTGTTAATCTTTGTATTTCTAAAAAATGTGAATCAGTTAATGAGTTGCTAGCAGTAATAGCGCATACCTGCGCCTGCGCTTCGAGATGATCACGCGGTGAGGTTGGAGTGCACGGGCCCGGTACGGCTGCACGTGATAACGTATCCGCGATGTATAAGTACTTGCCCGGTTTGTAAACAAGTTTAAATGAATAGGGTTGTAATCGCATGAGCATTCTTTGCAAGCGTGCTGGAGCGTCGGCTAAAGGTTTGTTTATTATATTAACAAGCGGTTTGTGATCGGTTTCAATGGTTACATCTGGCCGGCCATAAATATATGTGTAAAACTTTTCACAGGCAAAAACACAGGCATATAGTTCCTTCTCTATCTGAGCGTATGATTGTTCGGTTTTCGTTAGAGATTTGGAGGCATAGCAAACAGGTAAGCCATTTTGCATTAAACATGCACCTAATCCATTTTTACTAGCGTCGACTGAAAGTGTTACTGGTTTTTCTAAATCGTAATATTGCAAGACCGGCGGACTTACTAAGCTCTTTTTTATATCATTAAAACATTTATCATGCCTATGATCCCAGTGCCATTCTACATTCTTTTTTAGTAATTCACGCAACATCGTCGTTTTCTCTGATAAATTTGGTATAAAATTATTCACATATGTTACAAGACCCAAAAACCGTTCAAGATCTTTAACATTTTTTGGGGTAGGCATATCATCGATAGCCGTGATGTGCGAGTTATCAGGACAAATACCTTTGTTTGTTATTTTGTGACCGAGATATTTTATCTCTGTTAATCCTATCTTACACTTTTGTTTATTTAATTTAATGTTAATATCCTGGCATCGTTTTAATACTGCTCTCAGTCTCTCATCATGAATTTCTTTTGTAGGACCATAAATTAACAAATCATCAACGAATAAAACAACACCTTCTATGTCATCGAAATGTTCATACATGCGTTTGTGAAATATTTCTGATGCTGACGATATCCCATAAGGCATGCGCAAGAATTTATACCGTCCAAAAACTGTGTTAAAAGTGCACAAATCCGAGCTAGCTGTATTTAGTTTGATTTGCCAAAATCCTTGTTTTGCATCCAGAGTACTGAAAAACTTAGCATTTAACAGATTGGCTGTTATTTCCTCAAAAGTGGGAAGCTTAAAATGTTCTCGCCTAATTGCCTTATTAAGGTCACGCGGGTCGAGACAGATACGTAAATCTCCATTTGGTTTTTTGACTATGGTCATGCTGTTTACCCAATCGGTAGGTCCTTCTACTTTTGCAATAATACCATCTTTCTCCATTTCGTCTAACTTAGTTTTGATTTGATCTCTCAAAGCAATAGGTAACTTCCTCGGTGCGTGTACTACTGGGGTTATGTTATCTTTTAACTGTATTTCGTATTCGCCTGGCAAACAACCCATACCTAAAAACACTCCTGAAAATTCATCCAAAATGTTATGACTGCTACTTTTGACTTGCAAATTCATGACTCGCTTAATCAATTTTAGTTCCTCACATGAGTTTCTACCTAATACAGGGGGCTTGTTTACATCTGCAATGACAAATTTTAAAAAATACTGTTTCTCTTTATACGATACTTTTAGGTAACACTTCCCGACTACAACTATATCGCTACCAGAATAACCCTGCATCCTCATCGAAGTCTTAGTTAATTCACTTTCTTTTATTTTAATATGTGGCAACAATTTTTTCGGTATCACATTTACATCAGCTCCAGTGTCTAGTTCAAAATTCACTATAATATTATTCAATGTTAGATCTACCGACCAATCATTTTTCGAACTAGTATTTAAATGCGTATTTACCTGATCGGTGGAGTCCTCCTGCACCGCGTACACTTGTCGAGGCGACCTACACATCCTTGCAAAGTGATTCATACGATCACACCTGTTACACCGTACGCCGAACGCTGGACAGTCCATTCTTTTATGCGCCCTTCCGCAGTTTCCGCATACAAAATTAGTATTCATTTGATTACGGTTTATAAATCCTGTTTGTTGTCGGCCGGTTGGTACGTTATTGTTCTGATAACTCTGCGATGTTGTCCTCGATGTGTTAAAACCGGTCCGTGGTAACTGATGTTCGCGCGAGTTGTTAGCTGTATTACGCGATGGTGTAATAGGCGGTCCCCGTGCGCGATTGTTATTGTTACTGGAACGCCGGTTAACAAAATGAACATTTGATATCTCAGGCTCCGCACAGCCCTCTTGCTGCGAAATTTGATGGACGTGCTGCTCCATTGTCTCCGTTCTAATATTCTGGGCATGCATCTTCGACATTTCTGCCAACTTGCATATCTCTAATGCTTTATTCAAAGTAATATCGGGTTCTCGCAATAAACGTTCTGAAAGATTAACATCCTTTATACCGCATACTAGTCTGCTACATACTAGACCATCCCTTAGGTCTTTGAAGTCGCATTTTGCTGTTATTTTATTTAGCTCAAAAACATACTGTTCCGCCGACTCGAACTCTTTCTGGTCTCTTTTAAAAAACTTGTGCCTCTCCACTGCTAAATTTTTCTTAGGAATAAAAAAATCAACTAACGTACTCAGGCGCAACAGAAAACACATCATAATAGACTCAAATTATAGGTGTGACTCATCGACGTTTTACGACACCTACGACGACATTAATTTAAACCCGACAAGCGCACCTCCGGCGCCAGGCGGCGGCACCGCACACCGCGCACATGCACACAGCTCCAGTGGTCCCGTTACTCAATCAGCTGATGTTATTCGCCCGACTAATGATTACTATCGCACTCTTTCCGGCAGGATAGTGCGACCTCCTGATCGGTGGGGATTTCCAGCATCAACGTAACAATTAGTGAGTGCAGTGTAAAAGTGAGTGACGAAAAAGTTAATAATACCTACTTACTTACTTTTTACATACAAGTACACCTACGTAAAAGTAAATATAATACTACTATAAGTACTATATCGATTGATGATAAGGAACATAAAATAAAAAACTATAGGTAAAACTAAATTAATACCTAAACAATATTTAATAAATAAAAAAAAAATTAAGCATGTTAGAATTTAAATGATGATACCATTATTGTAATTGTAATTGTACAAAAAATATACATATTATAATAAGTACTTACCTATTGTAATTAAATTGAATTAAATTCTTTTAAAATTTGTTATTATTATTATTGTTTTGTTTGTTAAGGGGATTATAGGTGTTTCTATATTATAGTTTCGTCGCTTGGCTTTGTGCATGCAAAACCAAAGTGTATAAGTATATAAATATTGAAATGTACTTAATTAATTTAATTATGAAATGTTTTTCTTGCATTGTTCTTATTCTTTCATTTTGTTTAATAAGGGGATTGTAGGTGATTCTGATTATTTAATATTAAACGCATGTGGGTACCTATGAATAAATCAGTCTTAGCTCAACCACCGTGTTTACTTCACGCCTCTCTAAACAGTGTGCGTTACTCGATACAGTTGTAAGCGTTCTATTTTAACGCACAAAAAAATACGGGGACACAAGTGTGTCGTCTGCGCAGGCTATAAACGTGATAAGTGGTGAGCCCATCGCCGGACCGGGTCTGTTTACACATGTCTCAGAATGAATTCTGAGACCTGCGGGTTTCCTCACCATGTTTTCCTTAACCGTCGAGCTAGTGATAAATATGTACGTAAGTTTTTGAAAAACTCATTGGTACATGCCAGGATTCGAACCCGAGCCTGACTGATTTTCGGTGGGCTCTATAACCGTTCGGGCTATCACTGCTCATTACAAAACATAACTTGTAAAAAAAACAAGTCTCGCTACTTAGTTCTTTTACCGTAAAAATTTGTAAAATCCATGTAATACCAAGTCGGTAAGGTAGGTACTGCATAAATTAAAAGACCTGTCTTAAGTTATTACGTAATTAGCTAACCTAATAACATCTTATAGTGACAATATCAATATTAAAAAATCTTTTATGTTTTAAATAAATAGATTGACTTGGCAATCGCACTAAAGAATCTAATTTAATGTATCACTTGTGAGATACATTATGTTTTCATGCGATGGCCAAGTCATTTTGTTATGTTTTTAAACGACTTCAAAAAAGAGGAGGTTATAAATTCGTCAGGTTTTTTTTTAATGTTTGTTACCTCTGAACTTTCGACTGGGTGAACCGAATTAGATGATTCTTATTTATTTGAAAGCTGGTGCTTTCAGATTACTCCCATTTTAATTTCGTCCAGTTCTGACAACGGCATCCATGAGAAAACCATATAAGTTGAAGATTGAAGTCGGTTTTTTTACTCTTTAGAGTGGTTATTACTAAACAACTGATGGACATACCTAAATAAATATGAAACACCCAGACACGAAGCCAACAGACATGTTCATGTTAGCCCCGAGCGGGGATCGAACCAGCGACCGCCAACTCAGAAGGCAGGGTCACTACCAACTGAGCCAACAGGCCCGTCGACAGTTTAGTCTAGAATGGACTTTTATTCTTGGACCACCGACTCCTGTGCCTTATACCTGCACTTAATTTATAAGAATTAGGTTCGGGGGTACTCCAGTGGACCTTGCCGTAAATAATGGGGCGTGCGGACCAATTACTGAAGCGTGATTGGCTTTGATTAGCTGCGTGTGCGTTGTGTGCAGGGCCGTAAGAAGGCAAGGGCGGTAAAAGCGATCCCAACAAAAAAGAAATTGGAATATGTTGCCAAGCCGAGATCATATGGCTCGCACTGTCAAAAGTTATCAGATCTCATGTAGCGCCAAGCTTTTAATTCTACACGTCCTTACTCTAGAAGCCCTAACTTCAGAAACTCTACATCTTAGTCAAAATATGTGGATTGCACCCCTAAACGTGACAGGTGGTGAGTCCATCGCCAGACCGGCGTGATACTACACATGCCACAGAATCAATTCTGGGACCAGCTGGTTTCCTTACTATGTTTACCACTGATATAGGTAATGGTTTTTCTTACAAAAGTACTTTTACTGTGATAGATTTATTTTTACAGACGATGTCCATTTCATTGTCGGTCGGGTAAGGTTCGAACATTTATCAAGGAGTTGTAACCCCTGCCACAGGGCGCATAAAGATCTAGCTAGTTACCAGGGCGCACAAAAGAATAGTTACCATGGCGCAAAAATATAGTTACTAGTCACGAACAAAATGATAGTTGCCAGGGTGCACCATAGATATACCAGGGTGCACAATCAATGGATAGTTACTAGGGCGTACAAAATATAGTTACCAGGGCACAAAAACATAGTTACCATAGCGCAAAAATATAGTCACTAGTCACGAACAAAATGATAGTTGCCAGGGTGCACCATAGATAGACCAGGGTGCACCCAAGATAGACCAGGGCGCACAAAATGATCGTAACCAGGGCATAAATGCATAGTTACTAGGGCGTACAAAATATAGTTACCAGGGCACAAAAAGGATAGATACCAGGGCGCACAAAATATAGTTACCAGGGCACAAAAAGGATAGATACTAGGTGCAAAAATTAATAGTTACCAGCGTGTGCAAAGTATAGCTACCAGGGCGCACAAATGATAGTCACCAGGGCGCATAAATAGGTTACTTACGGCACTGGTTGTGTACGCTTGTTTTGTGATAATTGAAAGCGAGGTCAATTAAGGGGTTATGGTGACAGAAATGGAAGATGGATTTGGTATTGCGGCGATTTTATACGGGAATTGCTTGGGGTATTGAGTTCGTATCTTAATGAGGGTATGTATGTGTTTTTCAAGAACTTAAGTCCATAACTAGTTCGATGGTCAAGAAAAACATCGTGAAGGAGCTTGCACTTCCCAGAATACCGGCATGGGCTCACCACCTACCACGTTTAGGGGTCCAAAGAATATACTGGTGAAACGTAGGTATTTCCATAAATGGAATACCTTACTGCCTGCATTCCTGCCCTCTCGGGGAAAAACGTCAGTTTTTAATTAATTTTTAGTCAAGTTTTAGAAAATAAGGAAGAATATTTTATTAGCGCTTTTATTGTGACTGCAGGATGAAACTTTGCAAGGGTATATATTTTACTAGGATTTGATTAAATTAAATATTAAGTAAACCTACAAACTTTAGATAAACTTATTTTCTTAAAGCAGTTTTTTAAAATCTCGAAAGAAATGTCGAAACGTCGAGAATCGTCGAATCAAACTTGTCGTCTGGGCATTTTTGATTTTGCATGAGATTGAATTATTAAAATGATTTTATTGGATTGTTAACTAAAGGTGTATGCTGCAGCTGTGTACAATTTAAATTGAATTTCCAATTTATTTATACTGATGCTTGAAATGTGTTATGTTCTAAAAATACTGTCATAATATGAATAAAATATACGTAGTTTTTTTTACAAAAAAAGGTATCTGTTCAATATATTGTGCCTGAAATCAGCTATCTCTGTAACTTATAGCACTAGAGTGGCTGGTTTACCCTCGAACCCCGCTGATATTGCAAGGTGGTAAAATTCCCAACCCCCATTACTTTTAGGGCTGTTATTAGTCCATCGATATTGAGCCAAGAGATTTATTGTATTGTAATGGCGCAGTGGAAAAGAATTTGTTTTTCGTAGAGTTTTCTTATGGGGAAGAAAAGGCTTTTGTTTTTATCCAACTTATTTATTTAACTTTTATTCATGATTTACTTTTCAACCGACTTCAAAAAAGGAGGAGGTTATAAATTTGACTATGTTTTTTTATGTTTGTTACCTTAGAATTTTAGACTCGGTAAATCGATTTTATAAGAGCAGTGATAGCCCGGACGGCCGAAAATCAGTGAGGCTCGGGTTCAAATCCTGGCATGTACCAATGAGTTTTTCAAAACTTACGTACATATTTATCACTAGCTCGACGGTGAAGGAAAACATCGTGAGGAAACCCGCAGGTCTCAGAATTAATTCTGAGACATGTGTAAAAAGACCCGGTCCGGCGATGGGCTCACCACCTATCACGTTTAGGGGTCCAATATATCTCGTGAAATGTGGGTATATCCAGTAATGGAATACCTCTGCCTACCCCCTCGGGGATAAAAGGCGTGAGATTATATATAAATCGATTTTATTTGAAAGCTGGTGCTTCCCGTGTGGTCCTATTTTGATCCAGTTCTGACAATGGCATCCATGATAAAACCATATAAGCTGATGTCTGTTTGTTCTGTTTGTTGTGTTTATTTACTCTTTAGTGTTCTTTGTTATTATTCAATAGTATTAGATATGACTGTGATGTATTTTCACATTTTTGTTTCACCAGCAAACTAACAGAGATACTGTACATTAACGTGCTTTGGTCTGACGGGCACATGTCTTTTCTAAAGGTTTTTAACCTCTTAAGCCAATAAAATAAAACACAATTGATTTTAATTGTTACGGTGCCGATTGGAACCGCTCGTTAGCGGTTCCAATCGGCACCGTAACAATTAAAAGCAACAAGTAACAAGCAACGGCTCAACGAATTAATTGTGATTGTACAGTCAAGAGCAAGTCAAGCTTGACACTGGGTTCGATTCTGCATTACAGCGCCTAAACTTATTTTAGTTTAGTCCTGTCATTTTCCTTCTCATAAAGAAGAAAAGAGACGAGTGATATTTAGTCCTGTCAAATTAAAATTAGTCCTGTCAACTAAGGTATTTCATAACGTGTTTAGTGCTTACGTAAATAAGTCACGACTAAAATACAGCCTCTGACAGGACTAAATTCAGTAGGTTATCTTCTTTTTTTGAGGTAAGATAAAGACAGCAATAAACTAAAATAAGTTTAGTCGCTGTAATGCAGAATCGAACCCACTACCAGTTTAAGCTGAGCTCTGATTTGTACTGCGCGCCATAGAATACAGGGCCGGTTCAAAGTCCAAAGTGTCAAGCTTAGCGTGCTCTTGACTGTACCTTATGTTCACCAGTACATATTTGGACCCTTAAATTTACCAAACGACAAAAATGGTTTCTAAAAACAAGTAAGTATTATCGTTTTCAAAAGTTCGATATTAATTTCACGTTCCACAAAAATCTATCGACGTGCCCCCATCCCAAAAGCACTATCTCGCCACTTATTAGCTGTACGTTCGCAATTTATCGGGTGGGCTCAGAAAATTGCTCGCCAGTACTGCCTCAAGTTCGTTAAGTGATGGCTTAATGCGCCCTTATATGTAAAATATGGGGGGTGGTATGTACCCCACACTCTTGGTCTCAGGCCCGTATTACGGGGTCGGATTAATCGCGTATTTGACACGTAAGGTAACGTAAATTGACCTTGTGGGCCCCATGAGTTGGTAAATGACTCCTACTTGAATTTATTAGCTTGACGGGCCTGTTGGCTCAGTTGGTAGTGACCTTGCCTTCTGAGTCGGAGGTCGGTTCGATCTCCGCTCGGGCCAACATTTGTATGCATGAACATGTCTGTGGGGTTGGTGTCTGGTCGTTTAATATTTATTTTAAGTATGTTTATCAGTAGTTTAGGTCCTGCCTAGTTTGAGACTACATAACCGTGTGTGACTTGTGTCCCAAAATGGTTATTTTTATATACTATTACTAGCGACCCGTCCCGGCTCGGGTGCAGTGCTAACACTAAAACTTTCCTCTTGAATCACTCTATCTATTTAAAAAAACCGCATCAAAATCCGTTGCGTAGTTTTAAAGATTTAAGCATACAAAGGGACATAGGGAAATAGGGCCATAGGGAGATAGGGACAGAGAAAGCGACTTTGTTTTATACTATGTAGTGAAGTGATTAGACTGATCCAACAGGCCCGTTCAAATACTGACATGATTTAGCAAAATAATTATCACCGTTGATAAACACAACTTAAGAACACTTAAACTCCGTTCTCATATTTAAAGGTTTTAGTGAGCTTAGGTTAAGGGAAGCTATAAATAAGTCGCACCAAGAATTATGGGTTTTTATATTAGAAGAGGTGTTAGTTGTAAGTTACGGGGGTTAGGCTTAGTTAGTATAATAACTTAGTCTAGGTTTTAGATTAGAGGATAAAATGGCGGATGTATTTATAACCTAATTTCACGCATGGTTTGAAACTTGGTGAGGGCATGTACCAATGAGGTTTTTTAAAAGCTTATGTACATACTTATTAGTAGCTCAGTGCAGAAAAATATCGCGAGGAAACCAGCAGGTCATAGAATTATTTCTGAGGCATGTGTAACAGTACCCAGGTCCAGCGATGCGATGGGCTTATAACATGTCACAGTTGGGGATCAAAAATGTACTGCTTAAGAGTGGGTCTTTCTAGAAAACTAATAACCATGCCTCTCGGATAAAGGCGTGAGCACAACCACATATTTTATTTTTGTCAATATTTTATGTTTATAGGTTTTTAATCTGGTTTTATCTTTATTTGTCAATTCCAGAACATTCTTCATTATCGCTAACGCCATCTGCCGGTAAGTGGCCGCATTATTTGAAAAAAGTTTCGCTCATTCAACTCCAGTGTTGCTAACGCCATCTGTCAGTGGGTGTGCGTATTAAATAATGAAAATATTTTGTGAAGAATTGAGTTTTTACTGGAAATAAAACTATGCTGATGCACTTAAAATACAAAACTGCATCTCTATACAAAATTTCGTCGAAATTGTTAGACCCGTTTTCGAGATACTCGAAATATTAATACACTATCGACTGGAATTCGCTTTGCTTCGGTTTATATGATACTATCAGCGACCTACGGTTTCACACTCGTAGTTCCCGTTCCCGTGGGAATATCGGAATAAAAAGTATCCTGTGTCCGTTTCCTGGTTCTAAGCTACCTCCCCACCAACTTTCAGCCAAATCGGTTCAGCCGTTCTTGAGTTATAAATAGTGTAACAAACACGACTTTCTTTTATATATACCTATAGATTATCAGTGTTTCTCTACTATAATAAATATATATACACATATAAACCTGCCTGTTGAATCACTTTATCTATTAAAAACGCATCAAAATCCGTAGCGTAGTTTCAAATATCTAAGCATACATAGGGACAGACAGACGGGAAGCGTCTTTGTTTTATACTAATTAGTGATTAGTGACAATGATACATACATAGAATAGGGTTGTGTCCTACCTAGTCAAATCAGTTACTTTTTACGATCTGTCAAAACGAAATTTTACTATGGAAAATGTACTGAAATAGCAAACCGTGACGTCATAGTTTGTAGTACTCAATTGCAGCACTTTTTTTGATTGTTTTGTTATTTTTAAATTTGCCATAATTGTAAATTGAAAATCGAAATACATATTTTGAGGTGTTTTAGGATAATCTTTTTAATGTATGACTACTCGCAATTTAATTTCGATGCTGTCAACTACCCAATTGCTCAGTTATATAGGATTACTGCAACTAATGTTTAATGTCTAGCCATTTAGTGTTCTGTCTCTCCAAATCCATGTCTGCTTCTGACAGCGACCTCTGTTTAGTCAATAAATTGACAATTAATATCCAAACTTGTCGGCCAATATCGATGTTGTTCCGAACGGGTTGCCAATTTGTAGGCCCTATAATTTCTGAACTGTGACCCTTTTGGTTTAAGGAAGGGGTGTAGAGGGTCCGATTGGTTAAAATTTTGTCTTTGATATTAATAATGGGCTCACCTATCCTATCCTACTGTACATTTACGGATATACCCACTTTTTTAGAAGATGTAGCGACACTACATAGAACGCGCCAATATTACTAGACTGCCGAGTTCTAAACCGCGCTATCGGAGTTTTCTAATGAGTTTGTATAAATACAACTGTCCAACATCAACCGTTGGACCGCGGTCCCTAGGCACGATCACCTCGCTTATAGGAAGATCTTGCCTTTTCACAATGGAGGAGCATTCCACCTCCGCTCCTCCATAAAGATATTTCGACCCTACACGAGATGGGCAGGGTCATTTATTTATATATGTATTATGTACCCAAAAAACTGACACACGCAAAACGTTTCAATCTTCCAACAGAAACAGCACAAAAGTCGGGGTCACGAGATAACAATAAGAAGGCGTATAAATTGCGGCACAATGCGACGCCATCGTCCCTTTGTTCGGCAAAAATAGAATTGAATTACTTCTGCGCCGTTTACTTTTTAATCTGGTTGTTTATCGCGTTTTTTTTAAATTTGAGGAGCCTTTTTCGCGAGATATAAGTTATGAAAAATTTGAGATGGCCTGATTTTTATTTCGGGGAATTTCAGAAGTGTTGACACAAAAAATATTCCCTTAAAAGTAAAGCCGTATACAGAAAGAAAGCCGAAAACCCATCGGCGCCGACCGGCGCCTATCGGCGCCTACAGGCGCCGGTCTACGCAGGTAACCGGCGGAGGCATTTATATGAACAAGCGCTGATAAGCGCCGACCGGCGCCTATCGGCGCCGATCGGCGCCGACTCGCGCCGGTCGGCGCTGGTGCCGCCCGCCAATCATCGTACGACATTTTGCTCGCTCTGCTTCAATCTGCTTGCTTTCTGTAGAATGGACCGGCGCCGATGGGCGCCGATCGGCGCCCATCGGCGCCGACAAGCTTTCGGCTTTCTTTCTGTATACGGCTTTAAGAGAGATAGACCAAAGAGGTTTGTTGCTTTTGAAATGACAGGTGTCAGAATTCACTGAATTAAAAAACACACACGAAGACGATTCTATACCACTGAATAATAAGAAATCCGTATCTTTTCCAATTTTAATTCAATTTAATTTTTATTATTTGTTCGTATAAATAAAGGTAATATAAATAGATATTTGTAAAAAAAACCCAAATGTTTTTCTATTAAAGTTCATTAGTTGCGTCCACTGTTTCAAACCGTTATTTTTTATATTTTGTAAAAAACAAAAATCAAAAAAAATATTTACAGGAGGTAGTCTTTTTAAATCTTTAATAAATTCACGCCCTATCCCAGAGGGCGCAGAGGTATTCCATTCATAGAATAAACAGACTGGACACTGGCAAAACAATTACCCTCTCCACGCGAAGCAGTCGGCTAGAAGCGTCTTAGATAGTCGGTTTTTCTTTGTTTAATTTCGCTTCGAATAAATTTTCATTAAGCGCCTCCCGATAGGAGGAAATTAATGTAGATAATTACGAGACAGCGCCGCAGATAAGCGGTTCCTTGAACAAGTACATTAATTAAACACCAAAAACACGATTGCTGGGGCACTCGAAAAAAACTCAGATTGTTGCAAATATTATGAAGAAGAATAAAATCATTTATAAAAATCTTTAATAGAGAGCAGTGATAGCCTTACGGTTTAAGAACCGGCCGAAAATCAGTGAGGCTCGGTTTCGAATCCTGGCATGTACCAATAAGTTTTTCAAAAACTTACCTACATATTTATCACTATCTCGACGGTAAAGAAAACATCGTGAGGAAACCCGCAGGTCTCAGACTGAATTCTGAGACATGTGTAAATAGACTCGGTCCGGCGATGGGCTCACCACCTAACACGTTTAAGGGTCCAATATATCTCGTAAAATGTGGGTATATCCAGTATGGAATACCTCTGCCTACCTCGTGGGGGATAAAAGGCGTGAGTTTTTTTTTATAGGGTATTTGAATGCCTAGTCAAATGAGTTATTTATTAATTATTTAACTTCATGTACCAAGAAAATGTACACATGGCGAACTTAATGCCTAAAGGCATTATCTGCCAGTCAAACATTCAGGCTACGCAGAAATAATTTGGCGGAATTGGCCGCAAATAGTAATAATAATCAATGAAAGATAACATTACGGTAAATCATAATACTTATATATTATGTTGATAAAATAAACTAGAAATAAATACTGAAAATATTAACGTGATAAAGTAAATAAAGTATAGATTGGAACCCACACAACCTAAATAATTTTATACTTTCCTTTACATTAACTGTTTTATTACGTAACTTTCAGACACTAAACACTAGCTACGAGGTAATAAAGACGAATTTCCTATATCAGCCCTCTCTTCATTTGTAAGTCTAGCGTAAGTACTCAATTCGCACTCGCAGAATTTAAGTGGTGCTCAAATCATCCATAAATAAAAGTTATAATAGTTTAATCTTCGCTGGCAGACCGCCAGAGACGCAGTTAGACGCTCATGAAATTGTTGACCCCCGCTGATAAATTCAAAGCAAAAAAGGGACTTACAGTCAACGTAATATGATAAAAAATTTCACTAACAATAAGATGATTTCGTACCGATAGAAGGTATTGTACCACTACACTTACTATACATACATAATCTCACGCCTTTTATCCCCGACGGAGTAGGCAGAGGTATTCCATTTTTAGATATAGGATCCACTTTTCACGAGATATTCTTTGGACCCCTAAACGTGATAGGTGGTGATTCTATTGCCAGACCGGCTCTGTTTTACAAATGCCTCAGAATTAATTCTATAGTATGTATACACATGTGTAAGGACTGCGATTAGGTCGGAGCTGTAACTTACTAAGTATAGTGCATTTTTGTCAATGTCTGTTTTGTGTTTGTTTTATAAATAAAAAAAGACGTGTGGCACTCGGGGACTGCCGCGGTAAAGCTATAGCATGGCATTTTGTATCAACAAGACTGCCAAAAAGAAACGACGTTAGACAATGCACGGCCTTCAAGCCACACCTCCGTGCCCGTCGGAGTGGGGAGCGTGAGGTTTTTTTTCGTTACGGAATTTCTAGATTCAGTTCCCGCGCTCAAGGCCCTCGATAGAAGCTATGCAATAGCTTAATAAAATAAATAAAATGTGTAATAAAAATAACTTACTTTCATTTTTACGATAAACGTGTTTTTTTACCTATATAAAACATTAAGATATATTAATACATGAAAAAACATGTTTCGTGTTGTTATAATATGTAGGATATCCGCTACAATAACTTACCGGGACAGGTAACGATTCTGCGAGACAACATTATTATCTGCTGTCCTCGTCCGCCCAAAGAAAAAGCTGATGGACCGGTTTGCGTTTCAACTTACCTATTACGATTCGAAAGGACAGATAATGGTGTAAGCTTAGCCGGTCAACCTAACCTATGTCGCCGGTAACCTATGTCTCGAAATTGTTACCAGACCGGCTATTATTATTATATGGTGTTTTTTTATTACTGATGGTCTTACTCTTGATCTCAGACTTGCCCGACGGCAAAGACGGGGCCCACGATGAGACGAGCTCGCCCAGAAGATGCCAGTCACTTGAGCCTTAAAGGCTGACGGGTTATACGACCTCGGAAGTACAGACGCCGGCAGGTAGTTTCACTCCTTGGAGGTGCGCATAATAAAATACCATGAAAAGCGCTTCGTGCGTATGGATATGGAGATGGGATATCCACCAGGTACGGATGAACCCCAGCCGTACGTTTCAAAGTCCGATGGAAGAAAGGCGGAATTAAAATTAGAATGGGCGGTGAGATTGTGATTCAATTGACCATGTAAAATGTGGCATATATACAGTATGGTCACATGATTGCCACGAGATTGTGTTTTTGAGAAACTCCCTCTACTCCCACCTCAAAGGCCGGCAACGCAGTTGTGACTCTTGAGTTGCAGGTGTCCATGGGCGGCGGTAGTCACTTACCACCAGGTGACCCGTCTGCTCGTTTGCCACCTTTTCTCTTATATAAAAATAAAAAACTAAGAAAACCCCCTTAAGTAAACACCTAAGTCCGCTCCTGGCCGACTGCGTTTCCTCAAAATTCAGCGTGATTTAGCGAGACCGTAACTCAGAATTAACTTCACAGGATGATTTTTTCTTGGGATTATTGTAATTGTATGTAAATTTGGGGTGCCACCGCGGAAATAAATTTACAGGGCGGCAATTCGAGAGCCGATTTAGGTGCTAGGAAGATATTGGGTCCAAGAAAGCTGACACTCAAGACTTAACTAATTTAAAGAACCAAATAACCTGAAATCCTCTTTCTGATGTAGTTAGGTAAAATGTAGCCTATGATAATCTGAAGATTAAGGTGAAGCTGTCAAAACCTCATACTTTAATAATAATAATATAATAATATAATCTCACGCCTTTTTATCCCCGAGGGGGTAGGCAGAGGTATTCCATTACTGGATATACCCACATTTCACGAGATATATTGGGCCCCTAAACGTGATAGGTGGTGAGCCCATCGCCGGACCGGGTCTGTTTACACATGTCTCAGAATTAATTCTGAGACCTGCGGGTTTCCTCACGATGTTTTCCTTCACCGTCGAGCTAGTGATAAATATGTACGTAAGTTTTTGAAAAACTCATTGGTACATGCCAGGATTTGAACCCGAGCCTCACTGATTTTCGGCCGGCTCTTTAACCGTACTTTAAAATACTTTAAAATCCGTCAAACTGGGAAAGTCAAAACTGTTTTGTTTTTTTCTGTATTCTCTCACTCAAATAGTGCAGATCTGGCAACACCCTTGCGGTACTAAATATTGCATATTATCAGGGGGCCAATTCTACTAAATGTCAACGGTCTTAATTGGATGACTATGACATATCAATGGTCAGACAATGGTGTTATTTTGACACTTTTCAGAGCAAATAACACCATCGACTGACCATGTCATTGTCATTGTCATCCAACTGTAACTGTTGAAATTTAGTAGAATTGGCCCCCAGCTCACCTGCTAACCTCGAGGTCAAAGCACTCGCATATTATGATAGAACTTCACTTACAGATAAAAAATAAAAATGAAATAAAAAATCTCACGCCTTTTACCCCAAGGGGGCAGACAGAGGTACCCACATTTTACGAGAATATTCGACCCCTAAACGTGATAGGTGGTGAGCCCATCGCGGGTCTGTTACACATGCCTCAAAATGAATTCTGAGACCTGCTGGTTTTCTCACAATGTTTTTCTTCGCCGTCGAGCTAGTGATGAATATGTACGTAAGTTTTGAAAAACTCATTGGTAAATGCCAGGATTCGAACCCGAGCCTCACTGATTCTCATCATGAGAAGCAGGCTCTTTAACCATAAGGCTAAAAATAAAAATGAAATAAAAAATCTCACGCCTTTTACCCCAAGGGGGCAGACAGAGGTACCCACATTTTACGAGAATATTCGACCCCTAAACGTGATAGGTGGTGAGCCCATCGCGGGTCTGTTACACATGCCTCAAAATGAATTCTGAGACCTGCTGGTTTTCTCACAATGTTTTTCTTCGCCGTCGAGCTAGTTTTGAATATGTACGTAAGTTTTTAAAAACTCACTGGATGCTAGGATTTGAACCCGTGCCTCACTGACTTTCATCATGAGAAGGACGCGACGCTCTTTAACCATAAGGCTATCACTGCTATTTACAGGTAAGTTTGTTTAATAATTATTAGTTATTTTGATGTCTATGTGTGTCCAATATTCAGAAGTTCTTACCTTTGACGTGAGCAGTGATAGCCCGGACGGTTAAAGAGCCGGCCGAAAATCAGTGAGGCTCGGGTTCGAATCCTGGCATGTACCAATGAGTTTTTCAAAACTTACTACATATTTATCACTAGCTCGACGGTGAAGGAAAACATCGTGAGGAAACCCGCAGGTCTCAGAATTAATTCTGAGGCATGTGTAAATAGACCCGGTCCGGCGATGGACTCACCACCTATCACGTTTAGAGGTCAATGTATCTCGTGAAATGTGGGTATATCCAGTAATGGAATACCTCATCCTACACCCCAGGGGAATGAAAGGCGTGAGATTATATATCAATAATTATACCTTTGACGTCGAGAGCGATGCTCTTAACAATCGGCTCGTCCAGGGCTGCTGAAGACACTTCGCAGGTGAGCCGGCCGTCGAGCTCGGCTCTTGTCACTGTCAATGGTAGCACGTGTTGCACCGTCTGGTTGTCAGGTGTGATCGTTTGAGCTGGAACAAAGGAACTGTGGTTAGACTGGAGCACCCGAAAAAATTATTAAAAGTTAGCGGGACTTTTTGACGGGAATCCGAAGAGGGTCATGCATTTTGTAAAATTATCATTTTGCTGTATATTTCGGGTTTTGACTCATATTAGTGATAGTATATTATGTGGCAGGTGTCCGTGAAAGTGTGCAGTTAATGGGAAATTTGATAAAATCCGAGGGATGCACATTTTTGGTTTGCCTTAAGAAGTTACAACGAAGTCTTTGGTAGAAGTGCTATCATTTTACTGTTGATAAGCAAGGGAGGGATGAAGAAAATGTTGAAAACACTTAATTTTTGTGCATGGTAATCTTATTTTTTAATGCCCTAGGATTCAAACCCGAGCCTCACGCACAAAAGCCGGGCTTACTAACCACTGGGATATCATAGCTCCTTTCCTTTACATTAGCAATCTATTATACGAACTTTCAGACCACAAAGAAAATCTTTTCGAGGTAAATGACAATAGTTAGGACTTGATATACAAGATAAAGCAAACTTTGGCACTAAACAAGATAGAAAGGATTCTTGGAGGCTAGCTTTTTATAACCTAATAGAGTGAATAGCGTCGCGCTGACGTAAGTATAGTCTGCGAGTATACGAGTTTCGTCCACAGTGACAAATCGACTCAAAAAAAAAAGTTTTATAAATTTAGATTTTTTCATAGTTGTTGAAACAATGGTTAAAATGACAAAAACTTATTTTATTTTCTGGTAAATTTTTGAACAAATCAAAATCGCCTGAAATTCAGAATGCATTCTATTTTATATTTTTCGTGATCAATGTGTCATCATCATCAACCCGTAACAGCCCACTACTGAGCTAAGGGTCTTTCCTCACACATGAGGAAGTATGGGCTATAATCTCCCACGCGAGCCCACCGCGGATTGGGAGATGGTGTTAAGCTAGTGGCCACTTAACAGTCAGAATTTTTTAAGCCACACAAGGGTATCTGACATGGCTTAACGACTTTCATTGTGCGTAAACACAACGAAAACTGGGACCAACAATTTAACGTGCCTTCCGAAACACGAAAGCTGTCACCCATCCACTGACTGACCGCGCCCAACTTTGCTTAACCAGTATGATCGTTACAAACACACTAGCACCGCAGGGCTACGAGTGCTTCGATCAATGTGTACCTAGTTCCTAATTTACTTAAAATGTTTTCACTTTTTAACTAACTGTAGCATTGAATAGTGTGTATAGCTACGTAAGGTGCGTAAGGCACCTTACGTAGCTATTACGGCTTAAAAGATACAGCCCTATGAAAGATAGACAGACGGACAACCGATGCTTGGTAATAGGATCCAATTGGCACCCTTTTTGTACAAAACCCTAAAAAAACCCAACCTCACTTTGACAGAAAAAACATTTTCAACCCTCGACCTAACGGAATAACATTTTGGAATCGCCGTACACGTCACACCGCGGCCCGCAAAGCACCGCTCGACAGCCCAGCGGCCCGCAGATTGATGACACCTTTTTTTTTTTTTTTTTTTTTTTTACCAGGGAAAATGCATTACTGCATACGCACCCGACCCGGGGGGGCCGGGGGTTATGTGGGGCTCTGCAGCCTAGTGCTGCCATACCCACTAAAAACCCTGGTGTGTTCCTCCTCGCCGCTTCGGACCCAGCCATGGCACCGCGGTTGTGCATCCGCAGCTGGGTCACGGCCGCCCGCAACACCTTGCGGGGCCTCCTCGAGGGGGGGTCGAGCGAACCCCCCCCTATCTCCGCTTAAGGCGCCCCGGAACACCAGGGGCGCCTTCCAGCACGGGACCTCTCTACGCGGGTGACGGATCCCCCGATCACGTCACCCACAGGTCCCCTCAGGGCGGTTGGTAGTAGGCGGCGTAGGCCCGCCTACCTCGCCCTGGTCGCCTGCGGCGGATGGGGAGCGCGTCGACATCGTCTTCCCGCTCCCTCTCCGCCGCCTCCTTCTGCGACATGACTTCGTCACAGAAGGAGACGACCGCCTGCCAGGCCTGCTCACTGCCGATCATGGCGTTGACCATGTTCGGCAGTGTCAGAGCCTGCACGCCGATGGCCGCGGACAAGGCCGCGCGAGGAACCGCCCAAGCGGGGCACTCCTCGCGCGTGTGTCGTGCCGTGTCCTCGGCCATCCCACAGTGGTGGCACGCCGTTGACGGCTCGCGGCCCACCACTTGGCACAGATACCTCCCGAAGCAACCATGCCCGGTCAGCATCTGCACCAAGCGGTAGGTCAGCGGGCCGTGCCTACGCCCCAGCCAGTCTTTGAGGACTGGCCGGACGGCGGCCACCAGATCCCCGGCTCCTCCGGGGACCTCCAACCGAGCCGTCCACTTCCGCAGGAGGACCTTCTCTCTCCAGCGAGCGACCTCCAGCGGATGGAGACGACTCCCCTCTCGTGCTCGCCAACACACCGCCGCGAGTACCTCGGCCTCGAGGTCCCATGGCGGTGTTCCGGCGAGCACGCACGCGCCGTCGAAAGCGACGGTGCGGTACGCCCGAGCCACCCTCAACGCTATGACCCGCTGCGGACGTCGCAGCAGGGGTCTGATGCGAGCGTAGAGGGTGTCCGCCCATATTGGCGCCCCGTAGAGCGCCATGGAGCGTACCACGCCGGCGTACAGCCGACGGCAGCTCCCCCCTGGCCCCCCAGATTGGGGAGGAGCCTCCCCAGCACTCCGGCTGCGGCCACCAAACGTGGGGCCAAGCGCCGGAAGTGCTCCGCGAACCCCCATTTGCCATCGAGGACGAGTCCCAGGTACTTCATCGTCGACCCGATGGCAATAGGGGTTCCGCCCACCACAATCCTCGCCCCCGGAGGTGGCGCACGCCGGGGCCCATGAAAAACCAGGGCCTCGGACTTACTCAGCGCCACCTCCAGACCCAGCGCCCGGATGCGGTGGACCACCTGGGCGACCGCTGCCGTCGCCAGCACGGTCGCCTCCCGGAGGGTGCTGCCTCGGGCCGCCACCAGGGTGTCGTCAGCGTAGCAAATTACGCTGACCCCCGGCAAATTGGCCCCTCGCAGCACCTTGTCGTAACCGATGTTCCACAGGAGCGGTCCAAGGACCGACCCCTGTGGAACACCGCACGACATTTCCCTCCTCTCCTGGCAGACTTCGGTCGGGTAAGCTACTGCTCGCCCGACAAAGTAGTCCGCCAGGACCCTCCTGAGGTACTGGGGTATATTGTGATACCCCAGCCCCTCCATCACGGCCTCCCAGGGCAGGGTGTTAAACGCGTTAGCGATATCTAACGATACCGCCAACAACACCCCGCCCTCCGAGACCGCCTCCTCGGCGAGGTCCGTTAACCGCGCGATCGCATCTACGGTCGACCTCCCGCACCGGAAGCCGAACTGCGCGTCATGCAGATCTGGCCCCCCGTCCCTCAAACACTCGGCGATGCGAGCAGCGAGCACACGCTCGAAAAGCTTGCTCGCCTCGCCGAGTAGCAGATTGATGACACCTGCCCGAGCCAATTGACAGGGGTGACCAACTAACTGTATTAGAAGGCGAATGTTTGGAATTCAGCTCGGATTTAGCATCGAATTTGCGATAAATAAAAAAAACGGCTTATTTTACAATCACATATTATCACACCATTTGACGAAAGGTAGGCAGAAGGAATAGACTACCTCGCACATCTCTTGATCATCCATCAATCCTACTGTATTAGGACGAAAGTTTGTAATATGATGGAATGAATGAAATTCAGTTCGGATTTAGCATGGAACTTGCGATAAATAAAAAACGGCTAATTTTACAATGTGACCATACCATTTGCTGAAAATTAGGCAGAAGGAATAGACCACCTTGTACTTTTCTCGCATAGTCATCAATCCTACTTTATTATGGCGAAAGTTTGTTTGAGAAGGATATTTGTCATCCAAACACTACTGAACGGATTTTGATGAAAATTTACAGTGACTTCTCCCTCGTTCGTACCAGGTTAAAAAAAAAAAACAAAGAACCCAATCGAGGGCAAAGTTACAGGCAAAAGCTAGTTAACTCATACTTGGGCGTCGATATGAAATAATATAAAATACCTTAATATTAGGTATTCATATTATATGAAAATACTAGGACGTGCGCGACTGCGTTCAATGTACACCCGTATTTCACATATCTTTATAAATTACTAGCTGTTGTCCCATTCCCGTGGGAAAATTATAACCCATATTAATCCTAGAATAGTATGCTTTCCACTGGTCAAATAATTTTTAAAATCGGTCCAGTACTTTCGGAGCCTATTCAACATAAGCAAACAAAAAATCAAATCTTTCCTCTTTTTAATATTAGTGTAGGTGTTTATAATAACATTAATCCCACGGGATACCATTTGGGATCAGCGAAATAGTCCCTACTACCATCTGTCAATGTTAGTACGAATTCCTAGTTTGCTGTTCCAAGTTGATGTGCATTTTGCAACGCATCGCTTCCTCAGCGAACTGTAAAACCTGTCTAGTTTCGTTTCTGCTCTATTGTACCATGGGCCGGATTCAGTGATCAAAATGCAGTACAACCCCCCAAGCCGAACGTATTGATCAATGATTTATTTAATTAACTCTTAACGGGCATAAGCAGTTTACATTTTTCAATGGTTTTGAATCTTATTTCAATTGCATAAAGTTGATGGTAACTATTTGTCATCTGCCTGCTTAAGTCATAAGTACAAAATAATTTTGTTTTCATTTTGAGTATATATCTATACATTCAAGGTCTTGTATCGGTACATTCTATCTCTAAAACATGACTTGGAGAGAGAGAAGTATAGATAGAGATATCTAATCACCAAATGCTAGCAATATTTATTTTCTGAATAGCTAGCTTGATACCAGGGTCCTATAGTTTTGACGCCCTCGGCACTTAACAACCGACCGAAACTGGTTTTTCGGCCGAAACTGAAACCGAATATTCGGCATTGGCTTCAGTTTCGGTGATCAAGTATTAAATTCCTTAAAATACTGAAATTTGGTGCATTTTACCCATCATTTTGCATTAATTAGGACATGAAATGGAAACACAGTATACTAATTTTGATGTAATATTTTTTTTTGCCACGGCGTTATTGAATTTTGCCAATGTCAAAATCATTGATTTAATATTATAATATAAAAAAAATATCAACACACGACAACTCCCGAACACAGCCGCCAGCGTCGGCCGGGGAGGTCGAGGGGGGATTGTTGCCTCCGGTTACCTCACTCACTCAACGAAACGCAATGCATTGCTTTACGCTGGTTTTCTGTGAGGCCGTGGTATCACTCCGGTCGAGCCGGCCCAAGCGTGCCGAAGCATGGCTCTCCCACGGTCAAAATAATTGTATAATTGTATAACCGCCTGAATCCGGTCCTGGCTCGAATGTGAAACTTCCTATTCAGGCTGTAGTCAGCTGAAGTTTATTTACAACTTGTTATCTAGCGCGATCTTTGTTTGTTTAGAGCAGTATTGTTAGTTTTAAAATAGACTTATTGATGAATGTGAGAGTTGTATTTATAGCTTGTTAATGGTTTAGGGCTTCGAAACAAAGTGGGAAGATATTATAGTGCATTTATAGTGCATTTCTGTCAATCTATCTCAGCTGACTATTTTAGCTACCTACTACTAATGATTCCGAATTGAAACTTGGAATACGAATTTCTGAACAATGATCAAGTTTCTTTTAAAATATTTTTATTAAACCTACTTCAAAGAAAGCGGTGATAGCCCGGACGGTTAAAGAGCCTGCCTAAAATCAGTAAGGCTCGGGTTCGAATCCTGGCATGTACCAATGAGTTTTTCAAAAACTTACGTACATATTTATCACTAGCTTGACGGTGAAGGAAAACATCGTGAGGAAACCCGCAGGTCTCAGAATTAATTCTGAGACATGTGTAAATAGACCCGGTCCGGCGATAGGCTCACCACCTATCACGTTTAGGGGTCAAATATATATCGTGAAATGTGGGTATTTCTAGTAATGGAATATCTCTGCCTACCCCTTCGGGGATAAAAAAAAAAAAGGCGTGAGATTATACTTATACTACTTCAAAGAAGGAGGAGGTTTGAAACGATTTTGATGATCCTTTTTTTGTTGGAAAGGAGATATCCCGTGGTACCATGATAAGGAAACCAGGGTCTGATGGTACAGAGAAGTAGTAGCGACTAGAGCTTTTTACTTTTTTTAGTTTCCTGTTTGCAGTCGTTTTTTTTGTTAAAAATTAGTACTTAATGACTTCAAAGTCAACGTCAAAAATTTTTATTCAATGTACGGGCTTATAAGTCCTCTTATTGAAAGTCATTGCGACTCAACCGCTTCGGTATGTATAGATGAGAAGTTTTTTTTAGTGCCGAAATGAAATGTCAAAATTGTAGAGTGAAGTTACTAGGTTAAATTATGTATCATACGAAAGGGCTGAATTGGCATATTAAATTTTTTATTTTAAATAGTTTTTTAATTATGGTTCAACTAGAACATCTATATATATACTTCTATTATGTTCTGTAAAAGAAGATGCTTCTCTCATATTTTCCCAAAGTCAATGTCAAAGTCAAAATGTTTTATTCAAAATAGGAACTTACAAGTCCACTTATTGAACGTCATTTCAACTCCACCGCTTCAGCATGCATGGTTGAGGAGAAGAAGCGGGGCAAGAAACTCCTCAACACAATATTCTTTTAATCAATTGTTACTTAATATTAAATTGGGTTACATAGTTTCGTTTGTTTTTCGATATCGTATTGCGCTGGACTGAATTAACTCTAACCCCTACATCACCTCTTACGACACGATAAGTTCCTAATACAATGAAGTAATTTGACCTCATTCTCCTACAAAGAAAAGGGTAACTCAACTCAAAACGCTCAATAACCCTATAAAGCCATTTACTGCGAACTCCATAAACTACCTTCTGCGAAACAAAATTACCCCTAGACTCATATTACATTACACTGTAGCCTTACCCGTAATTTGGGGAGAACATAAACCTTAAATAGGGGTAATTTTAGCCAATGTAGTGTGTTAACATGGACCTCTGGAATAGGGTAGTTCGATTTATAACTGGTTTGGGATGGAATTGCTACGGTGTGGAACATGGATATGTTGTATTAAAATTGGGTTTGTTGTTAATATTCAAGGAGCTTTATTGTGTTTTCAATTGGTTCCGAGGCACGTATGTTGAAGAATAAATACAAAATTAATCTCACGCCTTTTATCCCCGAGGGTGCAGGCAGAGGTATTCCATTTCTGGATATACCCAGTTTTCACGAGATATCTTTGGACCCCTTGATGATCTATGATTCCAATCGTATAACATAATCAAGATTTAATTTTCCTTTTATCATCTGTCACGCTACCACGCTATTTTAATCTAGAAAATGGGCGGAGTAAAAATTATGAAGTCACCATTTAATAAAACCATTTAAAAAAAAAAACATGTCCTATATCCCCGTGGGGATAAGCAAGAGGTATCCCATTTCCGTAAATACCAACTTTTCACGAGTATTTTCGACCCCTAAACGTGATAGGTGGTGAGCCCATCGCCGGACCGGGTCTGTTACACATGGCTCAGAACGAATTCTTGGACCTGCGGGTTTCCTCACTATGTTTTCCTTCACCGTCGAGCTAACAATAAATGTGTACGTAAGTTTTCTGAAAATAGCATTGTTCCATGCCAGTATTCGAACCCGAGCCCCACGAATGTTACTACGAACAAGGTAATGTTTTTGAACAATTGTGGTATAGCTGTCACGTATAGGACTCTATAGTGGACTCAAAAGACACAAACATACAACGCGTAACAGAATAAGCGCAATTCATCATAGACCCCAATTAGAATATTAATATAAAAAAACCGGCCAAGTGCGAGTCGGAATCGCGCACCGAGGGTTCCGTACAACCTTGCAAATTTATGGTTTTCGTAATTTTTCCTTTATCTATGCTATAAGACGTTGCTTCGTACCAAATTTCAAGATTCTGAGTTCACGGGAAGCACCCTGTAGGTTTTGATTCCCTTGCAAGTGTCGAAAATTTGCGGCATAAACGGCTGTATCTTTTGATTGCGTTGGCTTAGAAGTTTGATTTTTTCACAGCTTCAAGGGACAGTAGACTTGAGTAATTGATATAAATTTCAGCTTCATACCTCCACGCGTTCCTGAGAAAAAGGGTCTTGACAGACGGACGGACGGACGGACAACAAAGTGATCCTATAAGGGTTCCGTTTTTTCCTTTTGAGGTACGGAACCGTAAAAACATTAAGATGTCTTCGTACTTTAGTTGTGTCTGACCAATTTTCTTATAAAAAGAGCAATAATATCACGATTTCCATTGGTAGCACTAAAGTCAGTTATGCCAATTAATTTATCTGAAAAAATTAACACATATTAAAAATAGCTGATCAAAATCGATTAAGTAGTCGATACTGAACAAACAAATTTCGGGAATTGAGCTTATTCTGTTACATATTATATGCCATCGAAGTTACAAAATGTTTCGTCAAAGTTCCCACTACATTATTAAATAATAGTATATAATATACTGAATAAATTAGTGTATACCTAAATGAAAATGCGATTAGGGACCGCCATTGGTCATTACGCAAAACATGTACCCCGGGGAAATCAAATAGCGCTTACAATGTGAATTATGTGGAAACTAATACATATTCTCTATTTTAATTTTTGCACTAATTGCTACAACCCTGAATGATACTGTTATTCAGTTAGATTAATGAAATGAGATGCTTTTGTTTTCGAATCGCACATTGTATCATGAATAATCTTGCATTCTATTTAAAATTGAAAGTTTTTTTTTTATACGAATAAGGGGGCAAACGTGCAGACGGGTCACCTGATGGTAAGTGACTACCGACGCCCATGGACACCTGCAACTCAAGAGTCACAACTGCGTTGCCGGCCTTTGAGGTGGGGGTAGGGGGAGGGGGCGGCCCAAGCGTGCCGAAGGCTCCGATGGCTCTCCCACGAAGTAAGTATAACTGAATCTTTTAATTGTGTAAGGCTGATTTTTCTGTATAGTTAGAAAAAAAAAGTAAAATATGCAAACAGATAAAAATAATGATAAAATAATAAACCTTGGAGAATATAATAGTACATTATGATATAAGTGCGGTAGGTTGAAAATTACAGCCGAGGCGATATTGCTAGCCCGAGCCGTAGGCGAGGGCTACAAGTAAGCAGAGGCTGTAATTATCAAAGCGCACGTATGTCATACGACGTTTTATAACACATTTGCGAGGAAATAAAATAAAACTCCGACTATGGTAAACGAATAAAAACAATACAGCGTTAAGAAAAAGCGCGCGGCGCGCACCATCATTTTTTTAGGCAAAGGCACAAAAAACAGCCAGTATTACTATATAAAGTAAATTAATATTTTTGTGTTTTGTTACAGATTAATTGGTTGTAATTTACTGTCAAAATTAATTAAATTAAATAATTATGAACATAAATATTTCTTTATTATATTTAATCTCCCAAAGTTAATTTTAATCATAAAATGTTGACAACTTTTTTGACATAAAAACTCTTTGCTGAGATTTTAAAAATTACCGTTCGTTTTAAGACGGAGCATCTTGATAAACTGTGCGTTTTACTTTACACTTACCGCACTTGGGCGTAATGAGATACAATACGATATTGAAATTGGTGAAATAAGACACCTTTTACGAGCAAATGTTTTATAAAATTATTTTACTTGTTGACTGTACTTTTGATATATTAAGAAAATTGGACAAATACGGAATATATCCGAATTTAGTAGGTCTCGCACTGATCCTCAGTTATTCAAAATATCCTTACAAATGTGAATACACCGTGAAAGATTTTTCATAATAGAATAAGAATAAATAATCTCACGCCTTTTATCCCCAAGGGTGAGCAGAGAAAATGATTCTGAGGCATGTGTTACACACCCGGTCCGCCGATGGGACCACCTATCACGTTTAGGGGTCCAAAGAATATTCTACTGTTGAAACGTGGGTATTTCTGCCTACTTCCTCGGGGGTAACGGAGTGAGATTATTTTTTTATTATTCTTATTAATTGAAAACAAAACTGCCACATCTATCCACGGCTCTACATAACTCTCAACCCGATTAATCTCAAAGGGTCGTAAAAACGGTCACCAACTAAAAGGGTGATACAAATTTAATTTTACTCTTAACTAGTTTTAGATTGGTTTGATACGGATAAGTTTTATGGCAGTATTAGAGTATTGGATGGGTAATGGATGAATGAGGCTTCCGTGTTAGACGGGCTTTATTTATTTGACTAGCACCGCCCCGTAGTTTTACCCGCGTAGTTTCCGTTCCCGTGGGAATACGGGGATAAAATATACCCTTTGTGTTATTCTGATGTATAAGCTATATAATTGTAAAGTTTCATTAAAATCCGTTCAGCACTTTTTGTGTGAAAGAGGAACAAACATCCATACAAACTTTCGCGTTTACGAGTACAATATTTGTAGAATTTATTTTGGTCCATCAACAGGTGCTTACAAGTAATTAAATTAAGATATTATAACAGCAGTGTTAGCCTTTACGGTTAAAGAGCCGGCCGAAAATCAGTGAGGCTCGGGTTCGAATCCTAGCATGTACCAATGAGTTTTTCAAAAACTTACGTACATGTTTATCACTAGCTCGACGGTGAAGGAAAACATCGTGAGGAAACCCGCAGGTCTCAGAATTAATTTGTTGAATCATTCTGTCCGGCGATGGGCTCACCACCTATCACGTTTAGAGGTCCAATGTATCTCGTGAAATGTGGGTATATCCAGTAATGGAATACCTCCGTACGGAACCCCTAAAAACATAGAATCGATTTACGTATCAATAAATAATTAATCCTCTTAAAATCCTCGACACTAATGCTTTTACAAAAACCTTTTTAAAGTAAAACAGTGTTAATTATGGACCAATTTCCTTTCAGTATCCGGATTTATCCGGTTAGTGAAGGTCTTAAAAAGGTCCGAAATCTCTGCCCCTAAAACTAAAGAATTAGCGGATGATTTTGATCCGATTAGGTGTAAATAAACCGGGCATTCGCATGATTCAATGAATTTGGTAGGGTTCGGGAAAGGTTAGTGATTACCTACTTGTGTAATACATGCTACGCCTTTTCCGCAATGAGGTAGGTAGAGAAAGTGAGATTGTATTGTCTGGATTTTCGTGGGTAAAGGGATTCACTTAGTTCATAATCCATATACGCCATCATTATAATAAAACTGAAACGAGGCTGTGTCTGTACATTAACAAATTTTGGAAAATTTTAGAGGTAGTTTTCGATGTAGATATCAAAACACCTATTTTTGAAATGTCTGTCTGTCTTTCAGTCTGTGCACGCATCACGTTAAAACTACTGGACGGAGGAATGAAGAAATAATATTTGTTTAACTTTATTCTAGAACGTAGAAGTCACACGTTTTCAAAATGGTGCCAAGAGCATGCTAACAGTAAGGAGTATTGTAGCCAAAAAGCTGGAAAAACCCAAACATACGGAAAAATAAACTTTGTCAACAACAATTTTACAGTATGAGTTAAAATCCTTGTATTTTCAATATAAGAGCCGCATTTCTCGAACAGCACCGAGTGAGCCAATTCCACTTGAACTGAATTGAAATAACACCTAAAGAAAACGGTTGAACTCTCTAGAAACTAACGGAATTCATAGAGAAAATACCGGTAAAATACGAGTGCCGGTAAAATGAAAAACTAAAAGAATACCGGTTCGAAAACCCTTAACCATTTCTCGCGTAAAGGAAATCTAAGTCAATGAAGTGAAAATTTGCCGCCATCTGTTGCCGCCACTCACAGGGACTTTCATGAAATATGTATGAGCGTGTGGAGGTGGCAGTAGGAGTGTAATTGTTTTGTTTCATTCGACTTCACGTGTGCTAGGTTCCGGTTTTAATTCTACTGGGATATGAGTATGTTGGTGCCTTTATTTATTTATTTTATTGTACAGTGAAAATGAAAATGTATTTATTTCCGTAGGTAATTGCTAATTACACTTAGAAAAGTCAATGCCATCAAAAACAAAACTTGTCAAAAACCCAAGTTTCGCAACTTAGCTCTTCTACGGTAAAAAGTTGTGAGATCCATGTAATACCAAGTCGGTTAATTTATTCAGCCCCTAATGAGGGACCTTCTGTCTTAAGTAATACGTAATAAGCTAACCTAACAACATCTTATAGTGACCATATCAATAAATAAAAAATTAAAAAAAAAAATCTCACGCCTTTCATCCCCGAGGGGGTAGGCAGAGGTATTCCATTACTGGATATACCCACATTTCACGAGATACATTGGACCCCTAAACGTGATAGGTGGTGAGCCCATCGCCGGACCGGGTCTGTTTACACATGTCTCAGAATTAATTCTGAGACCTGCGGGTTACCTCACGATGTTTTCCTTCACCGTCGAGCTAGTGATAAATATGTACGTAAGTTTTTGATATATATATATATATATATATATACCATATCAATATTAAAAATATTTTACGTTTTAAATAAACAGAATGACTTGGCCATCGCATGAAAACACAATGTATCTCACCAGTGATACATATTATATTAAATTAGATTGCTTAGTGCCAAACTCGTCCATGAATATTGGCTAAATGTAAACAGCAGCTCATCTCCACCGACGAGTTGCTGGCTCCAAATGCAGTACCCCGAGAAGAAGCAGCAAGAAACTCAGTGGCAAAAAATTTAAATCTCAGGTCTTTGGTTTACAATAATAATTATAATTAATAGCCTTACACTTGTGTGTGTGTCAAGAACACATAAAGCTTAACAGTTGTAGTGCGAGTCTGACCTCTAAGGCGATTGGAATAAGAACGTTACAAACTCCAATGTGTCAAGATCCACGTGCTCTTGACTGTACCAAGAAAATGTACACATGGCGAATACCTTAATGCCTAAAGGCATATCAGTGAACTATGAGGCTAAGCAGAAATAATTTGGAAAAACAATGACAGAAATACAATAGGTAGGTATTTGTCTTCCAGTAAATCCCAATATTTAAAGGTAATGTAGACATAACAAACGAATACAATATATACTCTGAATAATATCCTGATAATGGACTCGATTCTGCAAACCATCTAAAATTCCTAATTTTAAGTTAGCCTATCCTTTTTTATAGAATACTGAAGAAAAAGGACAGAAACAAACCATGGATTATAGAGTAATGTCAAACGTGTAAAAACGAACTAATTTGATTTCTTATCTGTCACTTTAATCCATGACCTCCTTACATCGTTGCTAAAATTGGTAAAAACGTGTATTTAAATGCGTCCATAAGGTTCAATTTTGTTATTTTGACATTTGTGACGTTGTAAATAAATACGGCGCTTATTTCTGTCCCTTTCCTTTCCAAAGCGGTGGAAAAGAATAGAGCTAACTTAAAATTAGGAATTTTAGGTGGTTTGCAGAATCGAGTCCAATATACTAGGTACTGATTTTTTAATTTTTAATTTGGATACGAAGCTATGATCGGTTTTATTAAAAAATAAGCATTTATTTATTTTCATTATATACCAGTTAGAAAACATACATGGAGGCAACTGTAACAAAACCCCGGGTGAGCTAGACAAAATGATGATTTAAGAAAATGATGGGTTGTAATTACAATAGTTTCGCTAGCTTGACGAATCTGAGTTTATGACGACCTGCGTATTCTAAGATTAAAAAAAAATCTCACGCCTTTTGTACCTCGGGAGAGGGGGGGGGGGGTAAGCACAGGTATTCCATTTCTGGAAATACCCACTTTTCACGAGAATATTCGACCCCTAAACGTGATATTATATTTTATAACATTTCAAAGATGACTAAGCAGATATCTTGGACATGCTCTTAAATATATAAATATTCAAAACTCTCTATCAAGTCCTTTAGGTATTCATTAAGGTAATACGACTTTGTGAGTTGGTCCGTTGGTTAGTCCAGTTAATGTTCAGATAAGTGTTACTGAATTCAGTTTGGAATTAGTTCATTCAAGTTAGACAGACTAAATTCAAAGACCTGTTGAGTACCTAAAGCTGGGGTCCCACGGTCCGCTATTCTACGGATCAGCTACACTCAGCCGACGAGCACGGACGGCGACGCACCACAGGCAGGGCCGGTCCAACGGTGCGTGTCGGTGTGTGTAGATGTTTTTATGTTGTCATAATGCAAAGCGAAAGAAAGAGAGAGAAGAGCGCACCTTTGAAGTTACCGACTCACGATGGATACGGGCGCACCGCCACAGACGTTCTGTGCTATCACGGACGAGGCCGGTCCCACGGTGCGTCGTGCGAGCTGGTCTGCGTGCATCCGCGATTTTACGGACCGTGGGACCCAAGCTTAAGAAACTAAGGATAGCTTTTACGGGAGCTTACTTCATTGTATTCAGAAGAGAATAGAAGAGAATAGAAGAGCATTGATAGCCTTACGGTTAAAGAGCCTGCTTCACATGATGATAATCAGTGAGGCTCGGGTTCGAATCCTGGCATGTACTAATGCGTTTTCCAAAAACTTACGTAAGTTTTATTCATCACTATAGTCTACACATTTTTCTGTTTTACGCATACAACTTTCAAGTAAGAAAAATAGATGGGCCAGATTAATCGATTATTTGAAAAATCGGTCAATTTTATTAATAAAAATCGATTACGTAAGAAAATGCCAATTAATATTATAAAAAATGAACATTTTTTCACATTATTTATCCTTCTAACATAAACTTTGTTAGCGAATTTACTTCATATTATTTCTTCATTCGTCGCACAGATGGTGCTGTTTACAAAAATCGAATAAAATGTGTAAAGTCAAGAGCACGTGGAGCTTGACACATTGGACTTTGTAACGTTCTTATTACAATCGCCTTAGAGGTCAGACTCGCACTACAAGTGTAAAGCTATGTGTGCTCTTGACTGTACTTTAGTTAATGTTGGTATCCTTATGGTGTTGTTTTTGGTGTACAATAAAGAGTTGTTGTATTGTATTGTAATATAATCGATTAATTTATTATTATTTAAAAATAAATTATTAAAAAATATCTTTTATTTTTCCACATCCCTAAGCCTAAGTGCTCAAACACAAAGGAACGCGTAAACACTGTTCGCTGCTAGGCAAACCTTTAAATCAATAAAGCGTACCTACAAATCTTTCACCTTTTTATCCCAAGTTCAGTGAATTAAGAGAAATGTCACCTTCTCAAGAAACTCTGCTTCACCGACGCGAAACAACTAATTCAATTACTCTCTCAAAAGTATTCCACAACTTGTAAGTTTTCAATTTCGAGCCAACTTAAACTCGTCAAATAACTTAACACGGGCTTGTAATTACTCGAACTGCCGGCGTATTCACGGAGGCCTGATACCGTTTCCGTTCGATTCAGATCGAGTGAACAATTTTCCGAATCCTTATGTCACATGACATTAGTTTTCGACACCAACATCAGCCCATCTCGACAGTGTTCGAGAGATGATACCGTTTCCGTTCGATTCAGATCGAGGGAAAAATTTTCCGAATCCTTATGTCACATGACATTAGTTTTCGACACCAACATCAGCCCATCTCGAAAGTGTTCGACAGATGATACCGTTTCCGTTCAATTCAGATCGAGTAAAAATTTTCCGAATCATTAGGTCACATGACATTAGTTTTCACACCAACATCAGCCCATCTCGAAAGTGTTCGACAGATTTTCCGATTCCGAGTCGAATATTGAAGCTCCGTGAATAGGCCTGCTGAAGTCGTAAGACTTATCGCAAATTAAGTAAGTTATTGTGATTTGATTAATCCGTTGATTCCTGCGAGTGTAGTTGATCGGTTTGGGAAACTTTTAATTAATAAGTTTAAATATTTATTCCCGAGGGGACAGCAGTATTTGTTGGAATATAACAAAAATTCAAGCATCTAACTAATAGTCCAGTCAAAATAGACTAAACTATGATTCCAGTTTGCATTAATTCCCAACAAGCTGGATTTTTCTGCAGGCCTTGGATGCGTCATTACAAATGACATGTCAAAAGTCCCCGTCGATCCCGCTTGTGCGTTGTTTTTTATTCCACAAATTTGCGTTTTTTTGCGTATATCTCTGAAACAATGAGAGCTACCGAAAAGTGATTCAAACAAAGTTTGTAGATCGTAAAATTGTCTACAAAAAATATATAAACACTTTTTCTTCTACGGTGCACTGTTCTTCTTGGAACAGGGCATCAATCAATTCATGTTTAATTCACTCAGTCTGTCACACTTTCACATTTATTATTCATTATGTTCCCGTGCCCGAATTCCCACGGGAATGGGAACTACGCGGGTAAAACCACGCGGAACAGCTACTTTTATATATTAAAAAAAACATTTAATCGCTGTCATTACAAAAAACAAAACCCTTCGCGAGCGAGTCCGATGCACTTGGCCGGTTTTTTGCAAAAATACCGGTCGTACCATATATTTGTGTCGGAAAAATACCGGTTGAGTAATTCTTATTGAGAGGCGTGCCCGATGTACTAACCGAGATTTATAGGTTGGAAACAAATTAATCGTCGGCTAGGCTGGCCGGTCTAATTGTGAGTTGTGTTCTGCAATATCGCGGTTAATGGGAATTTGGGTCTGAGGCTGAGGTTACTTCAATCCCAATGCTAATATAATCCCACTTTATACAGGGTGTATAGGAAACGCTGACGAAAAAGTTTCCCATACACCCTTTATAAATAAGATACTATTGCGTACCTATGCGGGCTTTCTTGACGTAATTCCATATTTTATTCCAGTTTTTTTGATTTTCGTGAAATGAATTATAGAAATATTGCTTTTAGGCATTTATTCCACCATATGTACATTTTCTTGGTATATAAAGTTAAATAAATAAGTAAATTAAGCCTTACACTAGATATTATGCTATCTTCGAAAACCTTTGTTCAATAAATTTTTCGTATTGGAAATTTTTCATTCTGGACGTTTATATGTTAATAAAACGATAATTTAATTTAATTTTTCTAAATAAATATTTCAATGAAAAATATAATAATTAACATTTTGGGACACAACTCACACATTTATAGTCCCAAACTACTCAAAACGGTATCAACTTGCTCCCTTGATTCGGTAGTTTCCTTTACACCCTGTATTACAAATGAGGAAGATTGAATGCTTGTATGTTTGTGTATATGTTATTCAATTTCGCCGCAAGGGTTCGCTCAAGCCTTTATGATGAGATTTGGTTGTTAATCCTTTCTAAACTAGGAGCGCCGCGCGGGCTTACTCGCAACAGTATTAAAATCCGGTTTAGGGAGTTTTGTAGTTTTGTATCAGTGATAGTGAGGTTACAGAGATCGCTTCTCATTCGTGAGGTTCGGGTTTTATTTCTGGCATGTAACAATGAGTTTTTCAAAAACTTACGTACATATTTATCACTAGCTCAACGGTGAAGGAAAACATCGTGAGGAAACCCGCAGGTCTCAGAATTAATTCTGAGACATGTGTAAATAGACCCGGTCCGGCGATGGGCTCACCACCTATCACGTTTAGGGGTCCAATATATCTCGTGAAATGTGGGTATATCCAGTAATGGAATACCTCTGCCTACCCCCTCGGGGATAAAAAGCGTGAGATTATATTATTATTATATTTATATTATTAGTACCTACTACATTAACACAACTAATTTTAATTATGTGTTTAAATATAATATCATTGGAAGCAGGAAGGCCAATGTTTACCAACAAAATAGATTCGCTCCCAATCACAAATGTTGGACAACATAAGCCAATTGATGGCTTACATTATGTTGTGCCGGGATTACGTATAGAGTTATGGGGTAGCCTAATCAGGGATTAGGGCAATGTTCAGTTGACTTTCAAGATTAAGAGATTGTTATTGAATTGTTTAGTACCTATCAGTGATGGCCTTCTTAGATGCGAGCCCGCCTCTTGTGTTTAAGTCTCATGTTGGAATCCATTACATACCTACACACATATTATGATCACGCCCTTTTCTTGAAGGGGTAGGCAGAGACAAAAGACCGCCACCTGCTATGATCCTTGCACATCTCTCGTGCCTCATCTACATCCATCAATCGGTTCATGCATGCTCGTCGGTTTCGGTTACTATTTAACCAACATTTTTTCAAGACATCGCCGATATCATCGATGTAAGTACGTCTATATCACCCTCTGCCGGCTCGGCCACTCAGTCATATATATTTGTCTCGTTAGACGTCTTTTATCCATTCGTTCTATGTCCAAACCACGTGACAACTCCTTTCTCAATCTTAGTCACTATATTTACTCTTTTAAATCACGAATCCATCGTCGCCAAAGAATTTGAGAAGACTCTTTCCTTGGTAATTTTTACCAAAGTATTTGTGGACTGTACGTGTATGCCGAAGCGGTGGATTTGCAATGACTATCTAAAAGTGGACTTAAAAGCCACAACTTTTTTTATTACATAATATACCTACATTCATTTGATTTATTCCGTCTGAGCGAACAAAAACTTAAGAAGGATCTATGTGAATATTTCTTAAAGTTGTAATGATTTGAAAGAAAGAAAGAAAAGAAAGAAATAAAAGTTTATTTTGGCGTAAGATTTGTGTGGCTTCCTGAAAAAAAAACTGTTACAGTACCTGTGTCGAAACCTATTGTGCCTTAAATTGTTTCAAATTGCGAAAACTTGTAATTGGCTCTTTGTTGCTCATGATTTTTCTCATTGTGTTAGTTTAGCTATAAGTTTTCCGAAAAATAAATAAATAAAATAAATAAAAGCATTTTATTTTGATTTATCTCATAACCTTGAAAAGTGAGCTCATTACCGTTACACAGCCCTCAGCACTAATTCTGGAATCTGTGGGTTTAATCATGACATTTTTCTTGACTGTAGGTATACCAAGCAATAATAAATAAGAGTACCTTCTCGACCATTGGTCAAGTTTTCTGTGGTCGAGTAGCCACCTAAGTCGATTTGCTTGGGCTCTGAATGAAACCAGAGACTCATAACTGTTGGTTCAGTTGGTAGTGACCCTGCCTTCTGAGTCGAAGGTCGCTGGTTCGATCCCCGCTCGGGGCCAACATTTGTGTGCATGAACATGTCTGTTGGCTTCGTGTCTGGTCGTTTAATATTTATTTAAGTATGTTTATCAGTTGTTTAGTACCCATAGTACAGGCCCTGCCTAATTTGGGACTAAATAACCGTGTGTGAATTGTGTCCTACAATTTATTATTATTATTATATATTTATTTATTTTATATCTTAAGTTAGGTTTTTTACAATTATTATTATAACACTTGCTCACTATCAACAGGGACGTGACTACAACAAAATTAAGACAAATAAAAGCGCCGTAAAATTGGCTACTTAATTCACAGATGAATCTGTTTCCCATAGAATAAAAAAGAAATTAAACAGATGGAACACGGAAACCCTTTCGAGGGTCGCTGGAGTGTCGCGGGTCATTGGAGCGGGCCACCCGCGGGAAGCTCTGCCTTGCGCGCTGGATGGGTGCATGCGAGATGGGACGACTTCTGTTTAAGCTCTAGTAATTACTACAGAAATAATAATAATAATTGTAGGACACAATTCACACACGGTTATTTAGTCTCAAACTAGGCAGAGCCTGTACTATGAGTACTTAACAACTGATAAAAATCACTATCACTATCACTACATAGTATAAAACAAAGTCGCTTTCTCTGTCCCTATATCCCTATGTCCCTTTGTATGCTTAAATCTTTAAAACTACGCAACGGATTTTGTTGTGTTTTTTTTTAATAGATAGAGTGATTCAAGAGAAAGGTTTTAGTGTTAGCATTGCACCCGTGCAAAGCCGGGGCGGGTCGCTAGTACTTAAATAGATATTAAACAGCCAGACACGAAGGGAACAGACATATTCATGAACACAAATGTTGAGCGGGGATCGAACCCGCGACCTCCGACTCAGAAGGCAGAGTCACTACCAACTGAACTAACAGGCCCGTCGTTTTATAGTGATGAAGAATTTTTATGTAACCGGGGCAATTATAGATAAGTCTACATTGTTTTGATTTATTTATTTATTTATTTATTTATTTATTTCATAGCTTGTCATATGGTAAGGTATTACATAGGTCTTATTGTAAAGTTGAACAAGACACATGACACCCCGTAGGGGCACCGCTAAGTTAGAGAGGGTGCGCTATTAATTAATTCGAACATGCAATATAAAACTTCATGCACACAAATATTATTTCATACTTTCCTATTCCAATACTATCATAGTTACTTGCTTATTTTTTTATACAATGTTTATTTATCTATACCATATTTATTTATTCTATTAAATTTATCAATGTCTACATTGTCTTCGAAATCCATTCCTTCAATTCAATTTAATCATTTTAAAATAAATAAAAATAAAAATTTACACATCATTAAAACATATTTACAAAAAAAAACTAATATCATATCATTCAATAAAATTCAATTCAACAATAACACCCATCAAAATATTATAAAATATATCTATAATAGTACATTATGGTACAAGTGAGTAAAGTTGGTGATTACCGCTGAGGCGCCATTGAGACCCGAGCCGTAGGCGAGGGTCATAAGAGAGCCGAGGACGGTAATCATCAATACACACGTGTATCATACGACGTTTTTCAACACACTTGTGAATAAATAATACTAAAAAATCATTTTAAAATAATCATTCGCAATGGCGGGGAAAATTAATTGGTTTTCCAATTTTTTATTTATATAATTTGGAAAAGGCAAAAGGATCTAGGCCCATACAGCCTCGTTTTCCTATGCGCTCGCATCTTACAATGGCGATCGGCCATGGACTAAAAAAATTAGGTTTCTTTTTCTTTGGTTTGTCGTGGATAGCGTTTTAGCCACGTACAAAATGGGGTATTTAAAGTTTTTACAGAGAAAACCAAAGTTATATTTGAGTGAAAGTTTTGTTTATTAAACACGTACAAGTTGAAATGATCTATTTAAATACGAAGTTGCATGAAATGAGCAAGCCATATTTGTGTATTAATTTATTAGTACGATTGAATACGATCTTTTTTGTATCGAAACTTTTTTAAGAACAAAGCAACTCTAGCAACAAAATTGAAAAAAAAAATCTATAACTCACTAGTGAATAATAGCAAACAAAAAGTCTCAGTTTGATTATAGGTGTCATTATGTGCCTAATTGCAGTGAAATTAGAGCCACTTTATGAGCAAGTGTGTTGAAAATTATTATACCTACCTATGCCTGAATATGTTGCCTTTTTAGTTGATTATTATTTATATTATATCATTAAGAAAATCGTCTAAGTACGTTGTAATAGGCTTTAGCTGTCAAAAAATTTTTTAGTTGTTGTTCATACGCTCGGGGTTTCTGTAAATCTTTTATCTCATTTGGTAATTTATTGTATAGTTTGATTGCCATGGAGTGGGGATTTCTTGTAGTACTTACTTATACATAGTTATATTTAGTTGTCAGATTGTTTGTTTAACAATTTATGTTGTATACCGTCATAATATGGTAGACTGTAGTCTTAATATATTTTATTCTAAGAACTTTAATTGTAACCCATTACAACCGTGAAATACATTTATTTTGAATTTTAATAATCAAAAATTTGAAACAATATCATAGTAAAGAGTTAAAAACCGACTTCAGCGAATTATACTAAAAAATACAGTTGAATTGAGAAATTCTTCCTTTTTTGAAGTCGGTTAAAAAAAATAATCATCAAATTTGGTTGGCGTGATATCGAGTCGTCCATTTGTCGATGGGCTCATTTCCTTTTAGTTTTAGGGATGGGTAAATTTTCAAACCGGCCTTTTTTACGTCATTGCGGTGGCAATTTTTTTTTCTCATATTTCACTCAAACTAAATGTTTTAGATTATAGAATAAAATGCTGTGAATCTAATAATTTGGGAGGCGCCCTTGGAAACACAGTACTTTCAGAGAAATATATTTTTGAAAATTTTTGCGCCACCGTAATGACGTTTTCTTAAATATTTCAAATAAAGAAGCCATATTATACGCAAATGTCTTACTTTGTATTAATCAACTTTTTTGGTACCCAACACATTACTAATATTATTTATTTCTTAATGTATGTAGCCTTAATATAGGGTTACCACAGTTATATCTAGATAGTACGTAAATTTAACTGTTATGCTATTATCACGGTAAAATACTTACAACACAGTAGTAATATATGAAAAACAAGTACTATGCTTAATATATTATTAGTAATAGTATTGATTATACAGGCATTTATCATTACGGTGGCCCACTGCGCCACTGCAATGACGCCACCAAAATGACGACCAAATGTTTTTTTTCATGATAATTACCCAACTACCTAATTAATTTGGAAGATATTGGCAGGTCGTAATATCGAGGTAATTATCCACAACATACTAACTTGACGACCCAATACATCACTCTGTTCATTATTTAAAACATGCCACCGAACTGGCCGCTCACGGTGACCAAAACAGATTTCAGGGAAAAATTATCTCGGGAACATGTGAAAACTTGCGTATACGCCATCCTCTCCACACACAAGTTGGGGTCCGACAAACGCTTGGGTGGTACGATACAAAAATTTGGCGTGAAATCGCTTGACTAATATGAAACAAGTAGTCAAATACGAGCATTAAAAGAGCAGTTTTACGCGGGACAAAAACATATTAGCTTCTCAGCTTTTTCATTGAATAGTTAGTAAAGTTTTTGTGATTTTAAATATGAAATGGAAAAAATATCTTTAAAATGAGATATTTTGATAAAAGATACGTTAAAATTTCGTGTTATAGTGAGTCGTTTTCTGAGCGCAATCTGAAGTGGGACAAGGCCCCCAGGGGTAGGCCGCCATACAAGTCGGATTATTCAAGGTGGAATTTCTTTTAAGTTTTTTAATATTAATTCTAATTGGTTTATGTAAATAGTTAAGCTACGAGGTATATTTTCAAAAAAGCATGTGTTTAGTCTGTTTTGAATGATAGTTTCTTCATAAAGGGCATAGGACGCCTAAAAAAGTATGTTTGAAAATTTACCCGGATACAAAAATATAATGATAAAAAATCGGTACTTATTTCCAGCAAAGGAATAACCGTCTACCCATACATACATCATAATGTATGAGTTAATTGATTTAGGTGAGATAGGTTCAGATCAGATGGCAGTATAGTGTCTTTTCTTACCCTTTTGCAAAAAAGGGGTGAAAGTGTTTACTTTGTTTTCTGTTTCAGTCAGCCTGTTTATCATATTTTTTTATATAGATTAACTGACTTTTTTGTTGAACTCTTCAAAATATCTACTGGATTATCATCATTTTATCGACGAGACTTCAAATTCGTCTATCCTATTGTCGTGGGAAGTATCTTTAAAATTCCGTCATTTTGCGAATCCGTCATTTTGCGAATCTGACTTTCTGCGAAACGCGAATGGTCAGATAACCAGAATGTCAGAATTCCGACATTTTGCGAATCCGTCATTTTGCGAATCTGACATTTTGCGATGGTTCCGTTTTACTTGAAATGAGTTAGACTGCGTGACAATCTTCTAAAATTACACAGTTTCAAAAATCTATTCGATATATTTTTAACAAGCTTTCCGACAGAAAGGTAATTGAAGGAGTTACCCTCGTCAAAGAGTTTAAAAAAGCATCCTTTAAACCTTTCACAAGCTTTCGCTCGAGAAAAATCGCATCAACCCGTCCGAGTCTCGAACAAAAAGTCAGTTCTTTCCCGGCCCGAGCTGTAACCCTTAAGCACCCCTTTTTATAGTTTAAGTGGCAAGTTCCACTGTGATTGGACGATCTTATTGTCGGGTCCATTTGGCCCAGAATGGAGGACAAAACTCGAAGGGTTAACGATTAATGGGATGGAATATTAAATTTGATTTTATTAGGGCGGCAATCTTGGGGCTGATGCATTAAAGATAAGATTTTAAAAGATTTTTAAGTGTCATTTTGTCTCTGAAATCTGTGAAAACTAAGCCTCTTTTGTATGACGCCAGATTTTGATTCAGAATCCAAGGAGGTAGTTACAAAATAGTTTACTTTTGTACATTATTTATATCTAGCTCGACGGTGAAGAAATACATCTTAAGTACATTATGTCGTACAAAAGTTTCACCGCACTGCCGGTAAAAAGTATAGGTACTTCCAGAAATGCAATACCTTATCCACATTCTCTGGGATGAATATTTTAAACTCAATGTGAATAGGCAAGTCGGTAAAGGACGACCTAGGCGTACTTACATCGACCAGCCCCCCTCTAGCCAAGTGGCATTGCACGATCTAATCAAATGTTCTTTTAGATTGACATAAGCACTTGCCAACGAGCGCTAACGCTAATGTCAATCCCATACATGTCAATCTAAAAAAAAAACACGGGTTGCACTCCGGGAGTGCCGGCAGAAGTGAAAACTTGATTATTAACGTTTGTGCATTTTTGATTTATTGGAATAGTTAGGGAATAGCATTTAACCTCTCTTGACAACATCGTGATTATCTTCTCTCTTCTTCTCTAGATATTTCTGCTAAATCTTATTTACCCAAAACACAAAGGAGAAGGGAATACGAACCTGTGACACGTGATGACATTGACATGTTTACTTAGCAACACCATTAATTTAATAGCAATTTATTTATTTTTATGTTGAAAATACTCGATAATCCGATTTTTCCGCCTATAAGTTGTCGACTCAGATCGACTTATTTTTTACGCTCTTCAAATTGATGTGCATTTCGTTTGAGTCTACCGTAGACACAGTTTTTGCAGCGTACGCCAGAATAGCTCGCAGATGACATATCGCGCAAGCGCTCTGCGCCGTCTTACGGTATTTTTTCGATCAGCACACGTGACCTGACGCGAGTTTCACAGTTTTTACCCATCCCACAAAAGTGCTCAACGCCGCTAAAGAAGTTTTCACTTCAAAAAATTCGTTTAGATTGTGCAATGCCACTTGGCTAGGGGGGCTGATCGGCGATGTAAGAAGTTACGCCAGATAAATAGTAACCAAAACCGACGAGCATGCATGAGTCGCTTGATGGATGTGGATAAACCACGAGAGATCTGCTGGAAGTCTATTGTCTCTGCCTACCCCAATGGGAAATAGGCGTGAGACTATGTATGTATGTATTTTATACTCATCTTTTTAAGATTCCTTAATATTCTGGGTCACTTCAATTTCTATAATATTTTAAGTACTATGTCATTTATGTAGGTAAAAGCAAAACTTCTGAACACGGCTACATAATCAAAATGGCTGCTGCAAGCTTGGGATGCCGAAATTAAATTAAATTACAGACAGAACATGCATGCCGGGTTAGTTCCACCACGCGGCATCCGAAGTTAGATCGGAATCTCTCATAATGCAGCTGTAATAACTGAACCTAAACAAACTTCAGTCTAGTTAGTCAACACCGCTAAAACATCTGGAAACTTGTGGACTGTGTGGACCAAGTTTAACGAGAAAGGCAGATTGTGTCCACTGCTGGACATAGGCCTGACTCACATGGGAGAATTAAAACTCTTCTTGTAGCCCTGCGGTGCCAGTGTGTTTGTAACGATCAAACTGGTTAAGCAAAGTTGGGTGCGGTCAGTCAGTGAATGGGTGACCGCCCAGTGGGATTTATATTACAAGCGCTTCCGTGTTTCGGAAGGCACGTTAAATTGTTGGTTTCGGTTTTCGTTGTGTTTACGCACAATGGAAGTCGTTAAGCCATGTCAGACACCCTTGGGTGGCTTGAAAAATTCTGCCTGTTAAGTGGCCACTAGCTTAACACCATCTCCCAATCCGCGGTGGGCTCGCGTGGGTGATTATAGCCCATTCTTCCTTATGTGTAAGGAAAAGACCGTTAGCTTAGCAGTATAGGCTGTTACGGGTTGATAGTGAAATAATAGATCGGTCAGTCAGTCGGCAAAAATAGTTTGGTTTGGAAAATGGTCAGTTCCCAGGAAAATATCGGTAATAATTTTATACCGGTTTATTGGGTTTGACTAATGTTTTGTTGTTTCAGCAGAAAGAGATTAGAATCAGGTTAATGTGTGTATGTGATTTTAAGCTATTGCATAGCTTCTATCGAGGGCCTTGAGCGCGGGGACCGAATCCAGAAATTCCGTAACGAAAAAAAACCTCACGCTCCCCACTCCGACGGGCACGGAGGTGTGGCTTGAAGACCGTGCATTGTCTAACGTCGTTTCTTTTCGGCAGTCTTGTTGATACAAAATGGTATGCAATAGCTTTACCGCGGCAGTCCCCGAATGCCACACGTCTTTTTTTTCACATCCTGTACCCGTAACAGGTAAATAGATTTTAAAACATGCAGTTTCTTTAGATTCATCATAATCTCCGAAGTGATAAGATTACATATTTCATTGTTTACAAATCAATTAAGAGCAGTGATAGCCTTACGGTTAAAGAGCCCGCTTCTCATGATGATAATCAGTGAGACTTGGGTTCAAATCCTGGCATGTACCAATGCGTTTTTCGCTTGTTCGACGGTGAAAGAAAACATCGTGAGGAAACCCGCAGGTCTCAGAATTAATTCTGAGGCATGTTTAATGGACCCGGTCCGGCGATGGGCTCACCACCTATCACGTTTAGTGGGTATTTAAGGAAATGGAATACCTCTGCCTACCCCTCGGGGATAAAAGGCGTGAGTTTTTTTTTACAAAATAAAATATGGTAGACCGTATCTCGTATCTCAGTACAAGACCTAGAAGAACCATTAGTGTAGAAATCTAGTAACAAATTCTGCGGCATCTTTCAGGAGGCGAGCCGAACTCAATTATTGACGAAGTTCAAGTTTCGCTACTAAATGTCATTACAGTGTCGACCAAAGAGATTAAAATATACTTAATAGGGCGTAGAGGGGACAAAGCGAGGAAAATTTGAAGCCAAAAGTTATTCCAAGTGGACAATTTCGACCGGATGACAGCTCGTGTCATACTAACTGACATGACGCTTGAGCTTCTAACATGCTTCAAAGTTTTGTATGAAAATATTCCCAATGCCCTCTCTACGTCCTAGTATATTTTAATCTTTTTAGTGTCGATTTTATTTCTCATACACGCATTTTGTAGCTTATTTATTACTTAGTAAATATATTAGTGGTCTTAGTAAAGTGACGTATCAATAAAAAAAACAGATAGATAAAGTTTATGAGTAAACTAAACAAATAAATAATCTCACGCCATTTATCCCCGAAGGGTTTAGGCAGAGTTGTTCCATTTCTGGATATACCTAATTTTCACGAGATATTCTTTGGACCCCTTAACGTGATAGGTGGTGAGCCCATCGCCGGACCGAGTCTATTAGAATTAATTCTTGGACCTGTGGGTTTCTTCACGATATTTTCCTTCACCGAACGACCCAGTGATAAATATAAAGTTTTGAAAAACTCATTGGTATATGCCAGGATTCGAACCCGAGCCTCACTGATTTTCACCATATCAAGCAGGCTCTATAACCGTAAGGCTATCAGTGCTACGCTGCTATGTTTGGACTAAACTTATTTTTAGATTCTAGAAAATTCTAATAAGAATAGAAAATAACGCCATCTAAGGGGGAAGCGCAATTGAATAACTATGTATTGACTATAGTTTTCTAATGAGCTTGTATAAATACAACTGTTCAACAGCAACCGTTGGACCTTGGTCCCCAGGCACGATCACATCGCCTTAAGAAGATCTTCCCTTTTCACGATGGAGGAGCATTCCACCTCCGCTCCTTTATACTACAATTAGATTATGATTTCAAAGATTAGTATAGCAATAAAAGAAAGCACAAGTTATTGTCAACTGAATTGATTAATCTATAAGAAAAGATTAAGAAACTCCAGAATGTCAGAAACGTCAAAATGTCAATGATTCGCCAACAGAAAAGACGTTGACATAACACAATTTCAGCTTAAACACTTCTTGCTTCCAGAACTATCCAACCTAGGTTTATCTAACTTCAAGCAAAACCAAGAGACTGGGCAAAGAGATAACTTCTATCTCAAGGGAAGTGAATTTGCTAAGTCCTGGCCATACGTCGCATTACTGCAGGAGACAAACACTTTGCCACTCCGGAGATAGTGTTAGACATAGCTCTTTGAAGGACCTCGGTTTTGTGGCGTGTAAGAAGACGGTATGTCTAATGTGTTTTCGGAGAGGACAGTTTGAATTATACAAAACTACGCTTTTTCTGCTCAACTATACATACCGAAGCGGTGGAGTCATAATGACTGAAAATAAGATGACTTACGAGTATAAGCCCCTACGATGAATAAAAACTTGTGATTTTTTATTTTGACGCGACCCGTCTCGCTTCGGTTTTTATCCCTACTAATATTATAAATGTGAACGTAACTGTGTCTGTCTATCTTTTACGCTTTCACGTTGGTTTTTATTAGATTGCTTGCCTGCATGCTTTCAGTTTGTTTTTGTATTATTTGGAAAATATGTATCTTAACCGGTGAAACAAATTAAAAATTGTTCCAAATTCCATTTTTATAAATAAAAGCCTTCTTTGTATATGGTTCTTTATATAAGCAAAAACGTCAGGAGTTAGTTAGTTCGGAAAGCGAATTCATTTTATACTACGTAATAAAGATCCAGTTAAAGTCAGTAGGTGGGTACTTTGATTATTTTGAGGATTTCAGTACCGGCTACTGTTTTTACGCACGGGTGCTTGACTGATTATTTGTCAGGAAGTTTGTTCTAATCTCTCCACTAGTATTCTATTAAATACCGGTTCCACATTTGAATTACCGGTATTTCGGTCAAACAGTCTTTGTTATAAGTTATTGGTGTGTAATAATAGCATCCAAACCGAGTACTTCGAAATAATTAATGGAAGTTTCGACTCTGTTCTCTCCACACGTGTTACTTGAGAAGTCAATACCAACTCTACTTGATAGTTTGCTGAGCAATAGAGTCGATAACTAATTGTGAATCGCGACTGTGAGATTCAATTTAATTATGATTTTAGAGGTGATTGTATTAATGAATATTTTATTACTCGATTCTTCTTGCTGCTTAATAGATACGAGCTTTGTCGAGATTGGTCTGGTAACAATTCTGCGCGATAATAGCTTTTGTAGTAAGCAGTGATAGCCCAGTGGTTAAGGCGTCCGCTTCTACGGGTTCAGATCCTGACATATACTAATGAGTATTTCAAAAACTTATTTTCATATTTATGACTAGTTCGACGGTGAAGGAAAACATCGTGAGGAAACCCGCAGATCTCAAAATTAATTCTGAGGCTTGTGTAACAGACCCGTTTTAGCGATGGGCTCACCACCTATCCTGTTTACGAGTCCAAAGAATATACTTTTAAAAGGTGGCCTAGGTATACTGACCCCCCTGACTTTAAGGTTAAATTCGCCCTTGAATGAGAGAGACGACTACTGTTGGAGTGAGACGGCAAACTCAACTCGAAAGCGAAACATAGTTTGAGAAGTATCCGAGTCCGTGATTTAATTATGAATTTTAATTAAATGTCGGCACGTAGTTAGCTTGAGGCAGGTGTGACCCAACGTTGTCACGTTAGTTGCGAGGCAAGGCAGACGCGGCGCAATTACAATTTCGGAAACAATTCACGCGTGAGTCGTCATTTTTATGGATAACTAGCTGTTCCCCTCGGTTTCACCCGCGCATGTCCCGTTCCCGTGGAAAAATAATAGCCCATGTTATTTCCAGAATATTAAGCTTTCCATTGGCGAAAGAATTTTTAAAATCGGTCTACAAGTTTCGGTGCCTATTCAATACAAACAAAAACTAATCAAATATTTCCGCGCCAGACTTACCTTCACATTATTCTGCCACATCAGTGTGAAGGATAAGAAACTTTATTCCTATTCTTCACTTTTACACTATCACTGAACGTCGTCACACTAATGTGACCGTTGGGAAAAGATTATTCCTTACATTAACCTTTTGCTTCCACACTATAAAAGAATATGACTAACGGACACGTTTACAATACTACTAGCGCGGTTTTACCCGCTCTGCTTCCGTTCTACTTCGAAAACGGGAATAAAATGTTGTCTATGCTACTCAGTAATAATGTAGCTTTCCATTAGTGAAATAATTTTTAAAATCGGTCTCTAAAACTTCTCTGTCTATTGACGAAATCCGCATTGAAATCAACAAGATCTAAGCGTACAGATGCCGGGAAGCGACTTTCTTTTCTTTTTAACCGACTTCAAAAAGAAGGAGGTTATCAATTCCTCTGTATTTTTTTAACCGACTTCAAAAAGGCGGAGGTTATCAATTCGTCTGTTTTTTTTATGTTTGTTACTTCAGAACTTTTGACTGGGTGAACCGATTTGGATGATTCTTTTTTTTATTTGAAAATTCTTTTTTTAATTTCGTCCAGTTCTGACAACGGCATCCATGAGAACACCATGTAAGTTGAAGATTGAAGTCGGTTTTTTTACTCTTTAGAGTGGTTATACTTGTACTTGTATTCGTATTTATCACAGAATTAAAAAGTGTATTACATTACACACAATGTTTAAATAATAATTTGGTCCGACACCGCTGCTTGTATTTTATACTATGTCAAAATTATTTTAAGGTCTGGAGGTACCTTAAAATAATTTTGTTGTTATACCTAACTCGTTTTGAACATGTTTGTATACGACTGGATGAGTTCTAAATAAATTTTAAAAAAGTAGGTATATACAGAAGTAGGATTTTTCGACATGACCACTTCGTATAGAAGTAGTGTGCTGGTTTTTTTAAGATTGATAACCGAGGATGAAGGCCGAATCCGAAATTTCATTTCAACAGTCCACTGTCACATAAATTTCTTAATATCTCTCAGTCCCCTGGCCAGCCGAGGTGACGGACCATCACCGCTTTATTTTAATTTAGAATTTTAATTAAACTCCGACGGACTGACGACTTCTAGTTTTAACAGTACGAAGTTTCGGTATTATGTACCTGTCTGTACGCTCCAGTGCACTTGGAAATCTTATTTCCAAGTGAACTCTTGGAATTTCGTTCTCAATATAAAGTATTAATAAAGGCATAGCCACTAAAATGCATTTATAAAGAAGTAGCGGTCCTGCCCGGTTTCTCCCACGTAGTTCCCGTTCCCGTGGGAATACGGGACTAAAATATAGCTAATGTTACTTAGTGTTTTCCATTTTTGAAAGAATTTTTAAAATCGGTCGAGTAGTTTAATCGTTTCAAACCCTTGAGTATTAAACCAACTGGAGATGCCACTGACAGGCGTTCCCCTCTGCCAAAAAAAAGTGTCGGTCAATGAGCACACCGGTTAAATACAATTAGTTTGTTTGAGTTCACGGAGTGCTTGTATTGGTGAATGTATTTGTGTGCACCTAGTTTAAGCTAGTGTTTAATTGTTTTATCAAAAAATGCGTTTGTTTTAACATTATTTGTGATTGTTTCCTCGTCCCCCCCGCAGAAATTGGCAGACTTTTTTGTAAAGAAACTAGTGCGCGTGACGTCTCCTGTTGGTTTAATACTCAAAGTTTCAAACGTACAAAATCTTTCCTCTTTTTAATATTAGTGTAGATAGAGATGACAGGCCTGTTGGCTCAGTTGGTAGTGACCCTGTTTTCTGAGTCGGAGGTCGCGGGTTCGATTCCCGATCGAGGCCAACATTTGTGTGCATGAACGAGTACGTTAGCTTCGTGTCTGGCTCTTTAATATTTATTTAAGTATGTTTACTACCCATAGTACAGGCTCTGTCTAGTTTGGCACTAAATACTCGTAACCGTGTTTGAATTAATGTATCTTACAATTTATTATATTATTGTTATAGATGCAAATATCGTGAGGAAACCCGCAGGTCTCAGAATTAATTCTGAGACATGTGTAAACAGACCCGGTCCGGCGATGGGCTCACCACCTATCACGTTTAGGGGTCCAAAGAATATCTGCTAAAAAGTGGATATATCCAGTAATGGAATACCTCTGCCTACCCCCTCGGGGACAAAAGGCGTGAGATTATATTTATATTTATATATTTGTTATAGATGCGCTGCCTGTGTGTAGTAATTTCTCGTTTTGGTTTGTATTATGTTGTGTCTAATATTTTTTTTTCTTTCTTTCTTTCTTACTTAGTGTAGAGTAGGTACCTACAGTTAGGTTAGGTCACTAACCACGGTCAACGCCCGCTAATTTGACACCTGTTCTAAAAGTGTATTCCCTGAAACCCCTGAAAGTCTTGGAGCCAAGTTGTTTCAGCTTGAAAACCCTGAAAGTTCTGAAACCAAATCTCTATAAAATATCTCGAAGTTTAATTACCAAGAACTCGCTAGTGTTAATTCGACTGGTTTTCGCTTCATCCATCGAGGGCACATCTCTATTTTAAACTCTTGTGTTATTGTAATAAAGATGCAATTTTAATACTTTGGAGCTTCGAAAATACAATCTGTTGTTGGAGGAATTCTTATGTTCAAGGAGTCATGGCCGCTCTGTTGGCTCAGTTATGCCTTCTTAGTCGGAGGGTCGCGGGTTCGACTCCCAACCTGGATCAAAAATGGTGTGTTTTAAGCACGGTTTAGTTTGATATTAAAAAGAACTGTGTATTAATTGTGTTTTCAAAATTTATTTATATGATTTTTTGTATGACTTTTGATTCAAATAATAAGCTTCGACTTAATCAGAAAAATTACACAAGTAACCAAAAAAATGTAAACATTGAAAGGGCCTTATCCGCATACGAGTTGTTAAGTCTTTAAAACATACGATAGTACCGGAAAAAAAATAGCTGCAAAAAATGCCGATTTTCAAAAAAATTATAAAAAGCTTGATAGGCATGTGTTGCAACTGTCATGCAACGACGATTTGGACAGTTCATATCATTCGTTCGACGCATGCATGATTGGACCTGGCAGGGATGTTGAACATTTAAAAATTCACTCTATAAAAATATCTCACGCCTTAATCCCCGAGGGAGTAGGCAGAGGTATTCCATTTCTAGATACACCCACTTTTCACGAAATATTCTCTGGACCCCTAAACGTGGTGAGCCCTTCGCTGGACCGGGTCTGTTACACATGTCTCAGAATTAATTCTGGGACCTGCGGGTTTCCTCACGATGATTTCCTTCACCGTCGAGCTAGTGATAAATATGTACGTAAGTTTTTGAAAAACTCATCGGTACATGCTAGGATTCGAACCCGAACCTCAACTGATTTTCATCATGTAAAGCAGGCTCTTTAAACGTAGCTAAGCTAAGATAACGCTATAACTGCTCTATAAACTAAAAATAAATACCGTTAAAAAACTTCGGACATACTAATATTACAAAAGCGAAAGTAATTCTGTCTTCTCACGGCTAAGTCGGTGGACTGATTTTGATGTTGCAGGACTATAAGTTACATCTTGAAGAAGAAGATAGTCTATATTTTGTTCCGGAAATACAAATATTTCCTAGTGTTTTGGCATATCATCAGTAAATTCAAAAAATTCAAAATCGTTTATTTTCTATTGGTATTAAAATATACACTTAGAAACGTCAATATTTTATAATAACAAGGCACTCTAAACTCGTCCATGAAGATTGGCTAAATGCAAACAGCAGCCCATCTCCACCGACGAGCTGCTGGTTCCGAATGCAAATAGCTCTAATAAGTCAAGCACCGTGCGATTCCAGTGGACAATTAAAAATCAATTGTGTCTCATTTTCTTGGCTTAACAGTTGTATGTAGTTTTATAGTTTAACTACTTTTTCACAGTTGAATGAAAAAAAAAATTAAAAATAAATTGCTAGCAACCTCTCTAACAACAAAAACAACCAAAAAACAGCTCATCGAAAAATGCGTTGATACAAAGTTCCAACTAAATGACGTCGCATTTCATTAATTTAAAATGAACAGTCGCAGTTTAGAAGGGAAACTATTTTTAATTAAAAGGTTGCTTGCCCCTGGCTCGGCAAACTGGGATGTCGCCAGTTGCTTTTTCACGCTGTCATTGGATTCGCTTCGAGCGGAATTTTTGACATCCTTGAAATACAATATACTTGTATATACTTGTATAGGTACAAGAGAGTTCCACTGTGATACAAGAAGTAAAGTAAGTATTATATAATCACGAAAACTTAGAGTAATTACGTACAACCCATTGGCTAAAGGGCCTGCTTCTCATTCCTGACACTCGGGTTCATATCGACTGCGAGGGTATGTACCAATGAGTTTTTTATAAAACTTACAAACATGTTTGTCACTATCTCGACGGTGAAGGAAAACATCGTGAGAACTGCAGGTTCATCATCATCAAAAATCATTTACGTACATAATTTTGTCATGTAAATAAAAATCATTTTTTCGACTCTATAAATTCGTAGTTCTATGCGCATTCACTTTTGAATTCAGACACGATACAGTCCATTCCGTTACTTTCCATATCGATACAGTTTCGAACTTTTTTCCAACTTTTTCTCGATTCGAGAACCGAGAACTCACAGAAAAAATTCCACTCCGTCCGATTGTTTTAATTCTATTGCTATTTTTCATTGATATCGAATAAAATATTGCTCACTGGTAGATGTGTTACATGGATTCGTTTGTTCAAAACCTGCCTGACATACGTCCGGATGTAAAATCGAACTTATCGCCACAATAGCATTATGTAATGTCTTTGTACTTTTTAAATATATTAGGAAATTTATTACTCAAAGAAAATAACATTAACTATACATTGTTATATCCGCAACATGCTTCGTCGTTAATAGTTAAACTTAAGAATGATCCACACACAGCTTTCGTCCACCTTCAGATGTCAGTAATATAATACAATACAATGCAATACAATAACTCTTTATTGTACACCGAAAACAACACAGTATGGATACCAACATTAACTAAAGTACAATGGGCGGTCTTATCGCTTTTTTTTTTGGATAAAAAAGGGGGCAAACGAGCAGACGGGTCACCTGATGGTAAGTGACGTCCGTCGCCCATCTGGGCCTCCGGTTACCTCACTCACTCAACGAAACACAATGCATTGCTTTACGCTGGTTTTCTGTGAGGCCGTGGTATCACGCCGGTCGAACCGGCCCAAGCGTGCCGAAGCATGGCTCTCCCACGTCTAATTTTAGCGATCTCTTCCAAGAGAACCTTAGGATGGATGAAACTGAGAGATTAGAACTAGGGTAGACGGTAATATAATATATATATTTATGCATTATCCTCCAATTAGGAACCTTGTAACCTTGTGAAACAATGCCCAGAAAACAGGCCGTTTTCGTTCTACTGAATCCCGCATTGAGTAAGCGAAAGTGTGTTTGTTGGTTTGTCATTATTTCTCACAGCGACGTGTTTTTTTTAAAAAAGAAACTTGTAGGACCAGGAGTTTTCATCCATTCTAAGCGATAAGACCGCGTACTTTGATTAATGTTGGTATCCATATTGTGTTGTCAAAGAGTTGTTGTTGTTGTTGTAAATAGGATACTTATTCAATTCCAGTACGTAGATAAAACTATGGCAAGATTCATAATAATAATTATTAGCCTATATAATACAATATTAGCCGCCAGTTTGTGTAACTCACTTAGGCACATCTACTGTTGCAATTTTTCAACATCGATTCGATTTTTCAATGGCTGTTGGCTTTACACGTTTTGATGCCTATATTTTTTTTTAGAAAAATATGCTTTGGATGTTTTGATTCGATGCCGTTGTTAATCTGAATGATTTTTTACAATGCAATATCGCATTTGGATCGTATCTGGAGTTTTATGGAATATATTTTTTACATTATATAAATCTCTAACCTAACATTAACATAACGCGCCAAAATCTAAATATACCCCCTAGACTAGAATATTACGTGCAGAAAAAAAAGAAAGATTCCCCTTTGCAGTTAAGAGTCCCGAAGTTGGAGAAACTTCTCGAAACAAGCTTTAAGTGCATCTAAACCCTAGGATCAAACGTTTAAACTTGCCCAAGTGACGGTCTGGTCTAGAGTTTTAGGTTATAATCTACGAATAAGGAATGTTATAATATAGAAAACAAAACACGGAAAGTCAGAACATATCTGTATACTTATAAATAAAAACCAAACGGTGTTTGTTGAGATTAAAATTTAATAGGGCATAGAGGGGACAAGCGAGGAAATTTCAAGACAAAATCTTTTACAAGATGGAAAAAGTCTACTGTAATTCGACCGAATGACAGCTCTCGTTCATACTAACTGAAATAACGCTTGAGCTTCAAAGTATTTGTATGAAAATATTCCCAATGCCCCCTCTATGCCCTATTTTATTTTGATCTCTTTGGTTTCATCACTTGAAATAGCCAATTTTCTTATTAGTTCGTGTGAGGACTTAAAGGAAAGAAAAATTGGAAAATTTGTGTAAAACTGAACTGCTCATCTGTCTCAAGGCTATCGTAATAATATGTAGACACTGTCAATAATACGTACGTAGTAGACAATAATATACAGCGTGTTACCGAAAGGGTATATCAAGCCGAAAGTGGGTTGTTAGAGACATCATTTGGAACAACATTCACTATGGGACCAACTTGATCAGAGCAACTTTAATTTTCACTCCACCATACAAATCAGCTCAGCGCTGAACCCGAAATGTACTGAGATGAGAAAAATAAAGTTGCTCTGATCAAGTTGGTCCCATAGTGAATATTGTTCCAAATGATGTCTCTAACAACCCACTTTCGGCTTTATATACCCTTTCGGTAACACGCTGTATATTATTGTCTACATCTTATTACGATACAATAGATGTAGCCTAAAAATAAAGTTACATTTTTAAATGGTCACCATAAAAAAACTTGTTTTTTTTTCAAACTACTTATTTTAAAAACACATATTAAGTTTGTCTGTTTCTCTACGTGACTTCTTCGTGAAAACTAAACTCAGACACCTACTTATATGAAGACACTAGCGGTTCTGCGCGGTTCACCCACGTTGTTCCCGTTCCCGTGGGAATATGGGAATAAAATATAGTCTATATTACTCAGGGATCTTCTAGCTATACAGTGGTGAAAGAATTTTTAAAATCGGTCCAGTCGTTTTTGAGTTTATTCGTAACAAACATGCAAACAACAAAAATACAAATCTTTCCTCTTTATATTATTAGTATGGATACCTACATACTCGAAATGCAAAAACATTATTTCTTACAAAATCCTTATAAAATAGAACCAACAAAAATCTAACCTCAAAACTGAAGACCAAATGTAACCAAAAGCGTAAAATCCTAAAGAAATTTAAAATCCGGTCTTAAACCAAAATCCTTCGTACAGAGAAATCCTTTAAACTTGGAACATGTTTGTGAATTTTCTAACAAGTCGCGACGTGGGATGTGAAGAATTTCATGCTGTATTCTGGAGAATGGTGCTTTAGTGATAGATTTATTAGTCTCGTGATGGAGTGCTCTTTTAGGGGATTAAACGTTCCCGTAATAGTTTGAAGAATAATAGAGTTTGTGAGAAACTTTGACGCTGAGAGAAACAGGGGAACGTGAAAGCAGACTTACTTAGGATTAATATTTTTGTTGTTGTTTAGCGAGATGATGTCCGCATATTTTTAATGTCCATGGTAGGATTAAATTTGATAGGTATTAAGAAACGGAAATTAAGGAAAATCTAATTTGAAATTAGAAAAAAAGCGTTCAAGTCTTAAAAAAATATTTACACTTAAACGTTTTAAAGACGTAGATTTTTTTGTACCCATGTTTGTTTGTAATGAATACGCTTCGAAACTGTTGAAACGATTTTAAGAAATATTTTACAAGTGAAAAGCTTACTTTTCAGGTTACATGGGCTATCATTTTCCCGCGGCAACGGGACTACCGCTGATGAAATATTATAAACGCCAAAGTTTATAAGGATGGATTTATATATTTTAGTTACTCTTTCACGCATTTCAATAAAATCCGTTTAGTAGTTTTTGATGGATTTATATATTTTAGTTACTCTTTTCACGCATTTCATTAAAATCCGTTTAGTAGTCTTTCTAAACGGATTTTAATAAAATTTTACATGAATTTAACTTATACTTAGAACTAACACATAAGTTGATTTCAGAAGTTATTTTATGTTGTTTCAGAGCCTATATTCATTATAAACAAATTTGTTTTCAAGATATAATACTAGTGTAGAAGAAAATTAGGTACCTACTTACCTACTTATGAAAAGTAAAACAATAAGGATTTTTTGATCATTTTCTATTCAATCCCAACAATATGCACCTTTCATATTTCTATTCTCTGTATAAAGTTTAAGCTTTAAAACCCCTAGCAAAATCCAAATAGCGCCTAGGTGAGCTGTCAAGCGCCATTCGGAACATTATTTCTCAACGTCGAACGTCGGATTTGGTCCGAATGGTGCCCGCGGTACATACATTACAGATTTCCATCTTCTTACAATCTTAAGATAAGCTGACGCTGTATTTTACATTTGAAAATATCTAAATAAACTCAGACCTGTAGGGTATATTATTTGAGTATGACTAGTCACTAGCTAGCTTTTGCCTGCAATTTTGTTCGCATATTGCCCAATATTTTTAAGTCTTGCGAACTAGTTCGTCCAGAACCTCGCTCCTAGTTTTAAATATGTGTTTTTCTGGCGTCCGTTCTATTATGGAGTGGCGTTGCATGGCTAACCAATTTTTTTTTTGTACTCTTGCCGCTCTTACAAGAGATTCTTATTAAATTATAGTCTATCTATGGTTAAAGTTTTTCACAATAATATGAAAAACATTGCCTTATAGAATTATCTCCATTATTCTCCATAATATATAAATAAAAAAACGAACTATTTGAACGAAATAGTTCGCGGTAGGACTGCAAACTAAATCGAGCGCTACCAATGGCAAACGACTATGCCCAAGTGTTTTTTTTTCCAAAATCAACGAGATCGATTCCTGGTCAGGAATACCTATGGATTTTTCAAAAAACCAAAGGCACTTTTAGTTTTCATCGAAATCTTTTCGCTATTCCTCGTAGTTTCTGATTTTCCACGCCACACCCACTTGAAAAATTCAGCCTGTATACAGCATGTAACAGAATAAGCGCAATTCCTGAAATTAGTTTGTTCAGTATCGACTACTTATTCGATTTCAGCTATTTTTAATAAAAAATAAAAAAAATCTCACGCCTTTCATCCCCGAGGGGGTAGGCAGAGGTATTCCATTACTGGATATACCCACATTTTACGAGATACTTTGGACCCCTAAGCGTGATAGGTGGTGAGCCCATCGCCGGACCGGGTCTGTTTACACATGTCTCAGAATTAATTCTGAGACCTGCGGGTTTCCTCACGATGTTTTCCTTCACCGTCGAGCTAGTGATAAATATGTACGTAAGTTTTTGAAAAACTCATTGGTACTTGCCAGAATTCGAACCCGAGCCTCACTGATTTTCGGCCGGCTCTTTAACCGTCCGGGCTATCACTGCTCTTATCTATTTTTAATATATGTTTAATTATTCCGATAAATGAATTACCATAGCTAAATTCAGTGCTATCTATGGAAATCGTGCTATTATTGTAGTGTAGTGCTGTTATTATAGTGAAGTCTTCTGACACAGGTATTATTATACTTAAAAGAAGGCCTCTACAACTAGTTGTTTTGTCCTGTAATTTACCGAAATAAATTATTTTGTATTTGTATATTTATTGATCGATATTTAAGAAAATTGGTTCCACATAACTAAAGTTCGATTGCATCATATTTTTTTTATATTAATATACTAATTGGGGTGTATGAGGAATTGCAGTTAATCTGTTACGCGTTGTATAGGTACGATCAAATTGAGAAACCTCCTTCTTTTTTAAAGTCGGTTAAAAAGCGACTACCGCGATCTACCACAGTAATTTACCGCACAATGACGTCACTAATCTACCTTTCTACGTATCAATGTCCCGAGATAAGATAACTACGCCAATATTCAGCCGATGACAATCTAAAGGCGAGCAATTCCGCTGAAATTGCCGAGTCTATTGCGCCTCCTGAATACATAATCGGGAACATGAGAGGCATACGGGAATACTAGGCAGTGATATATCGCAGCTAGTATTATACTAGGTGTGCGGTCTCTGGTTTAGCAGGTGTTGCCAACCTTTCCAGGTAATGTTAATGAGGAATTTTGATTAAATGTTTTTTTTTTGTATTTAGTATTTTAGAAGTTAGTCTCGTACTGAATAAAAAATATTTTAAAACATCTGATGTACGATGTTTTACGCAAATAAATATTTTTAAAATAAAAATTACTAAAAAGTAAATAATTTCACGCCTTTCGTCCCCGAGGGGGTAGGCAAAGGCGTTCCGTTTTTAGAAATGCCCACGCTTCACCAGAATATTCTTTGGACCCCTAAACGTGATAGGTGTTGAATCCATCGCCGGACCGGAGTGCTTGACGTGAAGAATGTTAAAACATTTTAGACGATAGGTACCTAGTATATTTTTATATTTTATATTTATCACTAGCTGGACGGTTAAAAAAAACATCGTGAGGAAACAGGTCCTAGAATTAACTATGCATTTATTATATATGTGTAACAGCACTGCCCCCCCCACATGAACATATTTAAAAAAAACATCTCAATCCGGTGAGGCTATCTGCTTTTAAAGATTTTTTCCAAACATACTACGTAATAATAATATAAACAATGCAAGTTAAATAAAACCTTTAAAAACATTTATAATTTGGAGCACTAAACAATAATGAAATTTCAAAATTCGAATTCGCTTCTCAAAATAAAATAAAACAAAAGCGAATCGCCAATCGCTGAACAAAGTGAGTCGCTGGTTATGTAAACTCTTGTCTAAACAGAGTTTATAAATTCCGTGAACGCCTCCCGAATATGCTGTACCTATGAGATTTACTCGAAGAATGAGGGAATTTTTATGATGAAGCGAACCGGAGGTAGCGAGGGATTTTGATTTTTAAAATCTTCTACTAAGAGATTATTTTAGGTTTTATAATGTGTAACGAGGTTTTTCCCGATTGGCTACAATTATAAACATTACTATTTACTCTTGCAATAAATGTGAAAGCAACTGTTCTATGTCTTTCTGTTAATAGTTATGGTAAATAAATAATGGTAGGCTAAATTGGTAGGCACAGGTATTACATTTCTGGAAATAACCACTTTTCATGAGAATATTCGACCCTAAACGTGATAGTTGGTGAGCTCATCGCCGGACCGGGTCTGTTACACATGCCTCAGAAATAATTTTGCGACCTGCGGGTTTCCTAACGATGTTTTCCTTCACCGTCAAGCTAGTGATATATATGCACGTAAGTTTTGAAAAACTTACCAGTACATGCCAGGATTCGAAACCGAGCGTCACTGGTTATAATCATGTGAAGCGGGCTCTTTGACCTTTAACCTTTTTTACTTATAGTAAATAACAACACAACAATACAAATCTTTTTGTATAAGAGAAGAAATTTACTGGCTGTCTCCGATAAAAAAGCGTTATTTTTAAATATCCACGGAATCAAGAATAAACCAGATCCGCGCGAAATGCCACTAGCAAGAGATAAGTGAAACATTGACAAAAGCTGTAGGTAGTTACTATTGGCGATAAAGAAGACAAAAAAAGACAATCCAAAAAACTACATAATCTTTCCTCTTTATAATATTATTAAATTACAAATAGCGATCTGTTGACCTCCTCGGTAAAGGCGTGAGCATATGAATTTATTTATTCATACATTTGTAATGAAACTTAGCGGTTTCAATCATAAAATAAGCAGCATTTGTATGTATATAGCGGACTTAAAGATTGCAAGCTAATATATTCCGAGGACGTTGCCCCGATATCCGGGAATCCGGAATTGCACCTATGAATACCGGAGCGCCCGGAAATCTGTCCGGTCTTTGAATTGGATCCGATATATTAAATCGATGGTGAACAGTAATACAAATCGTGACCGTCTTAGGCTTACATGGAAAAGAACGACGTCTTCACCGACTGTACCAGAAAGAGGGTGTTTTTAGGGTGCCGTACCCGCAAGGTGCCAACGGAACCCTATTACTAAGCTTTCGCAGTCAGTCTGTCAGTGAGCAATATTTTATGAACCGTAATACACTCGGCGTCAAAAAAATCGCACCTTTGAAAAACCACTTTTAACCCCATTTAGAATCAATCATGATGGGACTATTGGGTATCATTTTATAGGTCTAATCATCAACATTCAGCAAATCGTACTTTAGTCTTGCTAGGTCATAAAAAAAGAAGTGATTGCAAAAGAAGAAGAAGAAGTTTGTTGACAAAGAATTAAAGTAAGACAAAAAAATGCTTAAAAATTACTTAAAACCTAGTTTTACCCCCCCCGCCCCTTTATACCTCTAAAAGGTAGCGCAACTAGCGGCCCTTTTATAAAGTGATTATGCATTATTTTTGTATAACGTCGTTATTAGGGTGAAATGCTTTTTTTTATGGCATAAATGATTGTTAATTTTAATGTCGTTAAATTAATGTTTAAAATGATACTTAATCGTCCCATCACCATAGATTCTAAATGTGATTAAAAGTGGTTTAAAGTATTATTTTCCGAAGGTGCGATTTTTTTGACGCCGAGTGTTGATAAACAGTTGAAATGTTGTGTAGTCGTGTGTCAAAATAATAAAAAATATATGAAATTGATACATAACTAAATCCCCCTAAAATAATCATTTTTTTATATTTATGAAATATTCACAGAGTGTGTATTTATATAGTCGATATAGGAAGAAATAATATTAGAACTACAATACATTTAAAGGTAGGTAAGTAATTTTTTGGTGTTTAAATTAATTATTGTGCAGAGCAGTGATAGAATTACGTTCAAAAAGAGCCCGCTTCTCATGATAATCAGCTTTCGTGAAAAGTGGGTATTTCCAGAAATGGAATACTTCTGCCTAATAAAAGGAGTGAGTTTTTTTTATCAATTATTGACAAAGAAGATGTCGTGTTTTAAGTGTTTTACCGTTTAACACTGTCAACAGTTCCACGTTTGACTGCATCTTATCCATCCGTAGATGAACGTATAAGTGCTAACTGGCAAATATCAATGGCGCCACTCGATTTCGTTTAATATTCCGATGGCATATTCCGTCGATACATCACGAGCGCGCGATGCATCCGTATAGATGGGTGTTACTACCCTAATGGGATGGGTGACTTGTGTGTATGGTACTGCACCCTTTTTAGAGATCCGGAGTCAAAACAAAAAATGAATCACAATGTTTTTATTCAATGTAGGGGATTATAAGTGTACTTATTACTACTAAAAATTATCAAGATTTTAAACAAAAAAACAAACCGAGTTCAACTAATAGCTATAAAAAGACTATTAATTGCATAGTAAACATCCATTTCCTACTACGTAACGGGCACCTTTGCACCGGGAATGGTACGGGGCGGGCTTTTTGAATAGATATGTTTTATTTATTTTTATAGTGTCTATGTAAATTATTGTAAATAGATTTAGAGTTTTATGTTATTTGTTTAAGTTAAGTATATAAATGTTTTTTATTTTGTGTTAAGTAATTCTAACTGATTTATTAAATAAAACCATGGTTATTTTTTTCCTACTGTTTTAAAATAAATATATATTCTGCTTCATCGGATTTTCACAAAAGTTATATGGGACCACCCTTGAGATATACCAGTTGAAACTTTTTTTTTTAAATCTGTTCAAATTTACTGAAAATTTGGAATAACATACCCAAACAAACATACATGACGAATTAAGAACTGCTTTTTTTAAAGTTCATAAAGAAAATAAAAATGAAGATGTGTTTATTTTTATTTTACGGTGGTACGGAACTGGCGTGGACCGAAATCGGATGAAAGCCAAAGCATTACACAGTTCTGCCGACCACCTGTAAAAATAAAGACCATCGAAAAACACTATTTGTATTCCGGACCGGTGCAAACAATAAACGAACCCGGACCCCGGATCCCGGACATTCACTTCCCCGTTTTAAGGCTCAAGTAAAATCGTTGAGCGTTTTCGAATGGGTTAATAAGTTTTAAGTAAAACACAAGGCTTCGTTTGCGGAAAAAAGTTTCGGATCCGGGTTTCTGACTTTTTATTCTACAGTCGTGTTTTTATGTTTTAAATGTTTGTTTTTGAAAGAACCCCTCTTAAAGTTAAGGGTAGGGTAGATTCATTGCGGTACGTTTATTGTTTTATTTAAACAAAAGTTGTATGTAAAGTCGGTTTACGGATGATAATTATACGTGTTATGTGATAACGTCATAGAAAACATTGATCAAAAATTGCATACTGGAGTGGAAGAGAGATAGATGCGACACAAGCCGAACGCTTAGGCTGATCGTGCCTCTCTATCGCTTGTTCCTTCTCGCTCTCACGCTCGGCTCAGGCGGATAGAGGCATTTTTTCGGGCGTTTATCGAAAAAAGTCGTTATCATGTCTACATTTGGTAGGTTTCTGAGTATAAAACAAAAAGAGCATTGTTTGCCATATCATTAAAGAGTCCGCTTCTCTTGGTGAGGCTTAAGTTGGAATCCTGTCGAGGGCACGTACCAATAAGTTTCTCAAAAAACTTACAGTACATATTTATCACTAGCTCCCGGTGAAGGAAAACATCGTGAAGGAACCCGCAGGTCCCAGAATTAATTCTGAGGCACCCCCATCCGGCGATGGGTTCACCACCTATCGCGCTTAGGGGTCGAAAGCATAAACTGGTGAAACATTATTATTTCCAGAAATGGAATAGCTTTCCCTACACCCTCGGGGACAAAAGATGAGAGATTACTTATTTTTATACTAGCGTTCAACTGCCCCTAGTAAAGACCCATGGTCCAACTAGTTGGACAGAGCAGTTGGACCACTGCCCCGGACTCGTTTTGTGCTCGGTTTCACCCGCGTTGTTCCCGTTTCTGAGGGAATACGGGAACAAATACCCTATGTTACTCAGGGATATTCTAGCTTTCCATTGGTAATTTTTTTTTTAAATCGGTCCAGTAATTTTTCAGTTTATTCGTAACAAACTTACAAAAATACAAATCTTTCCTTTTTATAATATAACTAGCGGGTGCCCAGCGGCGTTGCCCGCGCGGATTCCGTTTCTTCCTGTTCCCGTGGGAATTTCCAAAAATCCTTTCATACTTGTTTCCTACGACATATAAGACACCTACATACCATTTTTCAAGTTTCTAGGTGTTATCATTTCGGAGTAGTACGTATTTCTCTTTTTAACCAGTTTTTATATTTTTTCGTAGGAATGAGACATTTTCCTGAAATAAAAAGTACCCTAGATGTTGACCCGGGTACTCAGTGATCTCCCTGCCAAATTTCATCAAAATCCGTCCAGTAGTTTTTGAGTGATGCGTGCACAACCAGACAGACAGACAGACAGACAAAAATTAAAAAAATTGGTGTTTTGGTATCTATATCGATAACTATATACACTACCGTTAAATTTTTCAAAAAATATTTCATGTAAAGACACGGCCCCGTTAGAGTTTTATTATATGTATAGATTATACATCGATTAGTTTTTATACAAAGTTACGATTTCCAGTCATAATTACCGTCGGTAAATTACTGATGACGCCTGGTAACGCTTGCAACCGTCCCCATTATTATAGTAACAAACAACAGCGGAATCGATAGCAACACTGGCAGTAAATTACGGATTGCGATCCGATTGTGTATTCGCGCTGTATATTTGAACCGAATTAGCGGTCCCTCTTTGTTAGAATTCGGAATACTACTGTTAAATTCTGATTTTCATTGGTGGTCAAATCGAATGTTTACTTAATATTGGAATTTAGGTAAGATCATATTACTGTACTAGCGACCGCCCCGGCTTCGCACGGGTGCAATGCTAATACTAAAACCTTCCTCTTGAATTACTCTATCTATTAAAAAAAACTCATCAAAATCTAATGCCTAGTTTTAAAGATTTAAGCATACATAGGGATATAGGGACATAGAAAGCGACTTTGTTTTATACTATGTAGTGATAGTGATAGTTATAGTGATACTGCTCAAGCCATTATCTTATTCTTTCGCTTCCTTCACATCCATCATACAGCCTTTTTATGCACGCTCTTTTATTATTCGCACTCCGGACCCCAGCTTTTTGAAGGACGTCACTAATTTGATCCGTGAACGTCCTTCTGAGGCGTCTTCTTTCCTTGCATTCTTCAACATTTGCACCATAAATCTCTATCGTTACTCTTCTTTACTTACTTCTTCTTTACTTTAGGTACTGTATTTGGAACCAACAACTCGTTGTTAAAGTTTAGAGTGCCTTGTCTTGAGTTTAGACTATTGACGTTTCTAAATGTATTTTTTTAACCTACGGAAATGAATAATGTTCCAAAATCTTAACATACTACAAAAATACCTTGCGAGGTCCTTGAATGCCTCTTCTGCTGCAGTTATGTACTATATATTGTAAAGTACTCACCATCAATCCTTTCCTTTCCGTCGAACTTCCAGAGCACCTTCGGCTGCGGTTTTCCGCCGCGGACGGTGCACGTCACGTTGGTCCGCGTCCGTTCCAGCAACGGACCGAACACGGACCCGTCCGCTAGCTGTATTCCAGCGCCCGTCAGCTCCACGGACTTTGGTTTTACTGAAAAGAGAAAATAAATTCATGAATAAAAAAATCTCGCCATATCTCGCGGAGAACGACAACCGTTGGAGTAAACGTGTTCTGGAGTGGAGATCACGACTCGGGAAACGTAGTATACATATGACGTTCAGGGGTCGAATATTCTCGTGAAAAGTGGGTATTTCATAATATGTGGGTATTTCGTAAATGCCTCTGCCTACCCCCTCGGGGATATAAGGCGTGAGATTATTTATTTAAGTTTTTAAAGTAAAGAAAAAATCTATATTTTTAAACAAAGTTATTATTGAAAACTCGATTTTTAAATTCCAAACCACTCACAAAACAATAAAACATAACTCCAAATAACAAGCAGAACTTCGTAGCACGTCCGTAGCAAATGTCTCCGAGTCGTGTAGTCGCTACGCTTGTAGCATAAGTGCTACGCCGCATCTGCATATAGGGTGCAATGCAATGCAATTAGAGCGTAGTCACACCCACATTTACAAGTTAAGCCACAACTTGGACGTGGCTTAAACGGCTTAACAGGTTTTGGTTAACATTTTCAACGGAATTTGATTACGAAAATTGTTCGTTTATAAATAAAATTAAATTGTTGTAATTAAATAAATACTCGTTTAGACTAACATAATATATGCAGAGATTTAACACCTACGTTATTTTTCTGACACCAAAATGTGACCTGCTTACACTTACCTAAGGTGATGTAACACATGCCTTAGAGGTATTCCTGATGACTGCGAATTTCCTAACGATGTATTCCTTCACTGCATAGCTAGTGTTAGTTTCAATAGTTAAAATATCAATGGCACATTACCGCAACAGAAATCGAACTCGGACCTTACAGATGAAAAGCGAGTGCATTATAAATAAAAATTGTCTAAATAAAAAAGTCGAGACTGTTTAAGAATTAAAAAATAATAATAATAATATAATCTCACGCCTTTCATCCCTGCGGGGGTCGGCAGAGGTATAGAATTAAGAATTATACAATACTTTCTTTAGAAGAAATAACCGACTGCCTGATTTGGTCTGTGATCTGACCTGATTTCAGAAGTTACTTTAAAAACATAGGCACAGATTAAAAATGTATTTTTAATATCCACGAAAACCAGATTGAACGTGACTCGACAATGTAGTTTAAAAATAATACTCCAAGCCATTTTCCATCGAGTTTCATCTCATTACAGAATCACAGATACACAGACAGTTAACGAGCATAACGGATTGGCAGAGATGGCTGAGCGCTGTTCTCGTTTATCAATATTTAGTGTGAAAACAAAATGGCTTAATGATGGCGTAAGTTGTAAATATATTTATATGTAAATGGTTTATCTCGTAAATTTAAAAACTTCGTTCATTACTCAGCTATGGAGTATATCTTATTGTATTAATATTACAAACGAGGCAGTGTGTTTGTTGGTTTATCCTGTTATTTTTGAAGAAGTAACAAGGGTTATAAGCAATGTTGATAATTTTTATAAATTTAGTTCATAAATGTAATTGGTTCTGTTAGTCTTTATAATCTACAATAAAATATTATAAAGATTAAAGATTTGTATTTTTGCATGTTTGTAACGAATAAAGTCAATAACTAGTAGTTATTGACTTGACCGGTATTAAAAATTATTTCGGAAAGCTACATTATCACTGAGCAACATCACTACATAGTATAAAACAAAGTCGCTTTCTCTGTCCCTATAATAATAATAATAATAATAAATTTCTTTATTAAAGGCATAAAAAAAACCCATAAAACAATATATAATACAATAGAAATAAAAATGAAAATAGTAAAATAAACTAATAACTATACACGTTAGCGCGTCACTTTTTATTAGGGTTTCGATGAACAGACAGCCAATAGGTAAAAATAGGACTCGGCATTCCCTCGGCCACAGCTTTAAGGATGCTGTTGTCCGAAGCACGCAGTCTCTCCCAGAATGAGGCGATGCGAGTCCTAACAACGGCAAAAAAATCGGGCAAACGATCCTCTGCAAACATGCTCGACGCACTGCAGAATCGCGGAAATCCCATAAGGATACGATAGGCATCATTGTATTGCACCCTCATGGTGCTGTACGATCTTTTTAAAAAGTTTGTCCACAGTTGGCAGGTGTAGAAACACTGACAGTAAGCTTGAAAGAGTGTTTTCTTGACAGCCTTACTACACCTACCAAAGCGGCGCGCAAGCATGTTGCATCTGATCGAGAGGGCCAACCGTTCCCGCTCTATGTCACGATCGTCTTTTAGATTTTCAGTCAATATGTGACCAAGGTACTTAAATTGACTCACAACTCGGACCTCAGAACCATTTAAATGTACTTTCGGTACGTTCTCCGGACCCTTGCCAACTCTGAAGATTATCATTTCAGTTTTATTTGCATTATATTTCAGTCCGTGATCATTGGCATAATTTTCACAGACTGAAAGCAATTTCCTGAGACCCCTGATCGATGGGCTGAGGAGCACCATATCGTCTGCATAACTGAGGCTGTTAACACATATGCCGTTAACATGACAACCTATTCTGGTACTCCTCAGCTCAACGATCAAGTCGTTGACATATAAGTTAAAAAGATCCGGAGACGTTAGACCCCCCTGGCGTACACCGCATTCTAATTTAAAGCAATTAGATGTCGCGTCACCCCACTTCACACAGTTCGTTTGGTTTCCGTACCAGTATCTCAACAGACCCAGTATTTCTTCAGGTACATTTGAGTCGGATAATTTTCTCCAGAGAATTTCATAATTAACCAGATCAAATGCCCGACTCAGGTCCAAGAAACACGCATATACTGACGTATCACGTTTCGTATAGTGGTTTAAAGCGTGCTTCAAACTTATAATTGCTGAGTCTGTCGAGAGACCAGGACGGAACCCAAACTGCGCATCGTCAATCCTAATATTCTTCTGAAGTCCGGGCTGTATAAGTCGTTCAAGTATTTTTCCAATGACAGTGCCAAGAGAAATCGGTCGGTAGTTATTAGCGGACCCAAGATCACCTGTTTTGTTCTTAACTATAGGAACGACGATGGTCTTCATTAGGTTATGTGGCAAATATGAGTATTTGAGACATAGGTTATACAAAGAGCATAAAATCTATACCTATATCCCTATGTCCCTTTGTATGCTTAAATCTTTAAAACTACGCAACGGATTTTGATGCGGTTGTTTTAATAGATAGAGTGATTCAAGAGGAAGGTTTTAGTATTAGCATTGCACCCGTGTGAAGCCGGGGCGGGTCGCTAGTAGGCTATATACTGTTTCCGTATTCGTACGGAAAAAAAAACAGCTAGTAATAAATAAATCTACAGATTTTATTTTTTGTTTGATTATTTCTGGCAGAAGTAAGTAGTAAGAAACAAATATTTTTTACTTAAAAGTATGAGTTATGTATAAAACATACAAAAAACCTTTCATGATTGTTCCTACAAAATAGTATAAATTTCAAACTTTCACCAAACTCGATTTGTATAGGTTATTCTTTTGAAACTTAAATTCTATATCCAATAGAGTTGATTTGACCAAACAATACTCCTCGCGAGTGTACCGCTCGACCAATCACGGACGTTCCCGTAATGATGTTACCTGATTGGACCAATCAAGTTTCGCTGCTTATTTTATGGATTGGACGAAGAACAATTTTAACTGCTCTAACAATTTCCTTCCGTGGGTCGCAGCCGATCGCGATCGATCGCATGCGACTGACACGCACGGCTGATGTGACAATAGACAACGTATGAAAATGTATGGCGCCATTTCTCAGTCACTCTAATTTTAGAAAAAACAGCTTTATACGTATGTGCTTAAAATTATGTAATAGATTGAATGAGGACAGTAAATTCGATCTATTTGCCGGAAGTTCACGTAGCGCAAAAACGGCTTTGTTTCCTGACCTTGAGTCGAAAACATAATTTAATTCATTATAAGTAAACTTATTACAATAATATATTGCTTAATGATACGTACTATTTGGTTGCTATATGTTGTATTAATAAGTTTTGATATTTATATGTGGAAGCTTATAGTTAGCATGTACTTGTCCACAAGGACTACAAATTTGTAAGCGTAGCTGTAAGCTCCCCAAATAAAAATAAGTAAATAAATAATTTCCGAAGTCTGCGACAAACGCGTGCGGCCGAAGTCTGTCATTTTCATACATTGACTTGTCGCATCAACAGCGCGCGTCAGTCGCACGCGATCGATCGCGCGCGGCTGCGATCCACGGAAGTCTACCTTTAAGCCGTATACAGAAAGAAAGCCGAAAGCTTGTCGGCGCCGATGGGCGCCGATCGGCAGCCATCGGCGCCGGTCCATTCTACAGAAAGCAAGCAGATTGAAGCAGAGCGAGCAAAATGTCGTACGATGATTGGCGGGTGGCACCAGCGCCGACCGGCGCCCATCAGCGCTTGTTCATATAAATGCCTCCGCCGGTTACCTGCGTAGACCGGCGCCTGTAGGCGCCGATAGGCGCCGGTCGGCGCCGATGGGTTTTCGGCTTTCTTTCTGTATACGGCTTTACGCTGTGTTTTGAACATTATCGACAGAAATTACGCACATTTTTTTATTCACATAGAATTTTATAGAAAATTTCTGACCGTAAATAAATATTTCCATACATAATAAATGCTCAAACTTTTATTCGAGTAAAAAGTTTGTAAATATTTACACAAGTAATTGTAGCATTGTTGTCGAGAATTTTCAGTTTTGTTTTATTTATCTAAAAATTTATAACCAATCTGGAAATTCCACTCATCATCAACCCGTAACAGCCCACTGCTGAGCTAAGGATTTTTCTTCACACATGAGGAAGTATGGGTCATAATCTCCCACGCGACCCCACCCCGAATTGGAAGATGGTGTTAGGCTAGGCCACCTTAAGCCTAGTTCGCACTAGGCCAGTAATTAAGTCGAGTCCTTGTTCATTATGTAGTACAGGAGTTAAAAAAGAGCTACTTTTTAGTTTGTTGGTTCTTCTCGGGGTACTGCATTTGGAACCATCAACTCGTCAGTTGTTAAGGTACTATTGATATTCAGCAAAGACTTCATATTTTTAGAATATCACAACGTTTCTAAGTGTAATTTTTTACAGAAATAAATAAATTCTTTAGTCAAAACAGTTATGCCAGTCTAAACATAATTTGAACTCTGTTTACAGACGCTGTCGTCATAATTTTAAGTGTGTGGGACGACCCTTCAGGCTGTTTAGTTAATAGAACATTTATTTACAAAGAAAATATACATTCATTTACAATAAATAGCAGTGATAGCCCGGACTGTTAAAGAGTACCCCGTAATTTAGTACCCCGAGAAGAGCCAGCAAGAAATTCAAGGGCAGCTCTTTTTAATTTCATGTCTTACTACTAAATATGGTTTACAATAATTATTAAATTAATAGCCTCACAAGTAGTGTAGCAAATAGCCTTACGGTTAAAGGGCCTGCTTCACATGATGCAAATCAGTGAGGCTCGGGTTCGAATCCTGGCATGTATTAATAATAATAATAATAATATGACTTTATTCAGGTAACTTAGACCCTATTGTGTTAGTAACAATGTGCTTATCCTATGTTAGTAATAATATAAATTAATAAATCAAACAATAAAAAGTATAAACTAATAAAGCGGCAAAAATATGGCCAGTGGGGGTCATGTGTCTGGTGTGGTAAGTACCTTCACACAGTTCCGCACAATGGGCGCATCGTACCTCCCGGCAATGACCCTTTGACCCTCAATTAATGAGTTTTTCAATAACTTACGTACATATTTATCACGAGCTCGACGGTGAAGGAAAACATCGTGAGGAAACCCGCAGGTCTCAGAATTAATTCTGAGACATGTATAAACAGACCCGGTTCGGCGATGGGCTCACCACCTATCACGTTTAGGGGTCCAATATATCTCGTGAAATGTGGGTATATCCAGTAATGGAATACCTCTGCCTACCCCCTCAGGAATAAAAAAAGGCGTGAGATTATATTATTATATATTAAAAAATGTACTCCAAAGAAGAACCATTCCCTCCCTGGATAGCTAGGCTGATCCTTTGACAGAGATAGCTGCCAGCCCTCTGGTCACCTGAAGCCTCGACCAAACGTTTAGTTAATTAAGTAAAATTTATAATTCCTTTGTGGGGCTTTGCATACGCTATTAGAATAAAATACTGGAAGAAATTTTTAAATTTCCTGAAATTATCTTAGTGTCATTATAACATGAGCGTCTCCGTGTTTCGAAAGGCATGTTAAAACTGTTGGTCCCGGTTTTCGTTGTGTCTACGCACAATGGAACTGTTAAGCCGTACCAGATACCCTTGGGTGGCTTGAAAAATTCTGACAGTTGGGTGGCCACGCCTAACACCATCTCTCAATCCGCGGTGGGCTTACGTGGGCGACTATAGCCTATACTTATTCATTAAGAAGATAGATACATCTACACTTTTAAACTAATATTATAAAGAGGACAGATTTGTATTTTTTTATGTTTGTAACGAATAAACTCAAAAACTACTGGACCGATTTTAAACATTCTTTCACCAATGGAAAGCTACAATATCACAATAACTTGGGCTATATTGTAGTACCGTATTCCCATGAGAACGGTAATTATGCGAGTGAAACCGTGAAGAACATATTTTTAACTGTGTCACTACGGGGACGAAGACAAGTACCTACCCATATTACATTTCAAGGAAAGTAAAATACGACCAAAGCGAAGCCAAGGTCTACAACAACATCTGATCTGATTCTTATTTATTTTCCGAGGTGTGTATACTTTTTTCTTATCGACGGAGGCGGAAAGCGGCAACTTTGTTTAGAGTGGAAATTTGCCGCTTTCCGCCCGGAGAGATGAAAAATCATTTCTATAATAGTTTTTACTTCCTTGGAAGGTACTCGTAGTTGTGTTGACCAAGAACATTTTCCCCGCAAATAATGTAATTGCTTGCTAACGACCACTAAGAAGGGACAGGGACGTATTCAGGCCCCAATCTTAGGAGTCATATTATATATATCGATGGTCTAGAAGACAAACATGCTAAGTGCAAAATTTTGAAAAATGATATTTTCATGCCAAATGTATTAAATGAGCATGCTCTACCGATCGCACTCATCCAAATGGCATAATTCCGTCTCTTTCTGTCTAAACTGTAGTTGTACATTAATTGTAAGTGATGTCATTTTGAAGCCAAAAGAAGTAATGACAGTTATTTACCATCAGTTGAAACTACAAAAAATGCTAAATAGATTTATAACATTTCGCTTGTGTTAACCATGATTGACAAATAAGCTAAATATTTTTATTACTTTTGTCAATGTATAACTTTCAATTCCCAATTATCTTAAAGGATGTTAAGCTTTTCAAAAGCCGGTAGACAAATGGTTTAAGTGATCTTATAGTACTACTGAACACTCGCCAGCAAATAGTAAAAAATATTAAGTGCTTTAAAAATACTATGCCAGAAAGAATAAAATGTAGACAAATGTTGTAAATGATTTAACGACACAGTTCTAAGTAGGTAAACAAAAGGAACTTGAAAGTATTAGTTTTTTTATTTACTTAACCAAGGCATTGAATAATAATATTAAAAAGTATATTATTATGATTGATATTTTCATACTACTTATAACGTTGCATCTCATAATATCGGATCTTAGCGGCCTCTCTTGTGCACGTAGCGCCCGGCCCCTGTCGCGCCATGCGTCTCTCACTGACCTCATCCGCAGGGCTCTCGCCACTGCTGGTATCCCGGCTATTCTTGAGCCTAACGGCATGCATCATAACGATGAGTGGCGGGAGGCCTGATGGTATGACTGTCGGGCCATGGAAACATTGTAGGTCGCTGGTGTGGGATGAAACATGTACCGACACATTTGCCCCATCCCTCATCAAGGCGGCGCAGATATGGGATCTCAATGTTTATTAGGTTACATGTTTGTGCCGTTTGGGGTGGAGACCATGGAACCGTGGGGGCCGGAGGAGCGGCAGCTTTTCAAAGAGCTGTCAGTGCGTTTGGTCGAGGCTTCAGGTGACCAGAGGGCTGGCTAACAACTACCTCTGTCAAAGGATCAGCTTAGCTATCCAGAGGGAATGCGGCCAGTCTTTTGGGCACTGTCCCACATGGTTCCTCTTTGGAGGAAATTTTTTATCTGTAACTAGCGGGCGGCGTTAACCGCGCGGATCTAGTATTTTCCCGTACCCGTGGGAATTTTGGAAAACCCCTTCATATTGGTTACCTACGACATACCTACTCGTATAAGACACCTACATACAAATAATGGGGGCCCAGAAATTTCCAAGAATCTCTTCATAGCGGTTGTCTTCGACATATAAGACACCTAGGTGTGCATACAATATTTAATATTTCTAGGTGTTATCGTTTCGAAGTATTGCGTATTTGTCTTTTTAACCAGTTTTTTTAATTTTCCCGATGGATTGAGACATTCTCCCGCTGTAAAAAGTACTCTAAATGTTGACCTAGCTACTCAGTTATCTCCACACCAAAAATCAAAATCTGTCTTTGCGTGATGATGACACATTTCAAGACCTGCATATCGTATTTCTAGTTTCTTAGGTGTAATTGTTTCGGAATATTACGTATTTGTCTTTTTAACCAGTTTTTATATTATCCCATGGGAATGAGATATTTTCGGGAATAAAAAGTACCCTAGATGTTGACTCGGGTACTTATTTATCTTCATACCAAATTTCATCAAAATCCGTCCAGCAGTTTTTGCGTGACGCGTGCAAAGACGAACAGACAAAAAATTGTGTTTTGGTATCTACATCGATAACATAATAATATACACTACAGCTAAAATTTTCAAAAAATATTTTTTGTGCAGACACGTGGCCCCGTTAGAGTTTTATTACGTGTGTAGATTATTGTAAAGGAATGTATATTTTCTTTGTAAATAAATGGTAAATGTTAAGTGTTAAGTGAACAAAATAATAATTATAAAGTTTGTGTATAAACGTACTAAGTGACGCTCTTTTTTACTATTTTGGTATTTTTATAGAATACTTTAGATATTGATGTTTAAATTTATGATAAATAAATATAAAGATAAATACTCTAACTAAGTATAGGCAATAGATACACAATTTCTATGTAAAGTTTTAAGTTAAAGCATCTGGAAGTTTTAAATTACTAAAAACAGTCCTCCATATTATATATATATATATATAATAATAATAATAATAATAATAATCTTTATTAAAATAAATGTTTACAATTTGTGATCCTATTTTAGCTAGTTTTAAGGGTTACAATATGTTTGTAGAACATCTGCCGTCGAACTAGTTAAAAAACTGTGTTTCAACATACAGAGCTCTTCTTGGGACCAGGAGAACAGACCTAGCTCAAGATTTTTTTTTTTTTTTTACACTACATAATTAACATAATTATAAAGATTATTTTAAGTTTCATTACAAAATATGGAAAGGAAGTATGGGTAAGTATGAGTGAAAGTGTGAATATGTGTGGGGGTGTGTGAGAGGGTGTGTGCGTGGGGGGGGGGGGTGAGTGAATTTGAGGGGGTGTGTGCATGTGTGAGTATATGTGGGGTGTGTGCATGAGTGCCTAATGTGTTTAGAATAATAAAACATGCTATATCAATAAGAAGTTGTTGGGGGTTTGCTACTTAGTGAAACAAAAAGTGGAGTAGGTATGACCAGCCCTACGATTTACTATAATAAGTGTCTTGGGTTCGGTATTGCAATAACCACTGGTCAAATTATCCACATGATTTAGGTAAAATATTTTCAGTATCGTCGTACGTTAAGGTGAGGAACCACTTCGATATTTCTTTTTTACAGTTCAATTTTGTTAATGGATAGATTGATACTATTTTATTTGATTTATTGTACAAGAACGGGCCTAAAAAGCAGTAAAATCTTTGGGCGAAGGTAGTTCTAACACTTTCGGTTCGTTTACAGACATAGTAACTGCGTCGTGTATCATAAACATTGGGGTCATAAGTTAATTCTGAGTGTTGTTTAAGCAAAATGGTATACCTCTTCGAGTTGTGAAGTTAAAATGACTTTTAATTAGTGGACTTACAAGTCCTTACTATAAGTAGTGATAGACTTACGGTTAAAGAGATCGCTTTTCATTGGTTTAAATCCTGTCATGTACCAATGATTTTTTTTAAACTTGTATACTTACATTCATCACTAGCTCGATGGTGAAGGAAAACATGGTGAGGAAACCCGCAGGTCCCAGAATAAATTCTGAAACATGTGTAACTGACCCGTCCGGCGATGGATCACCATCTATCACGTTAAGGGGTCGAATATTCTCGTAAAAAGTGGGTATTTCTAGAAATGGAGTACCTCTACCTACCTATCGGGGATAAAAGGCGTGAGTTTTTTTGAAGTCCTTTCTATAAATAACACATTTTAACTTTGACTTTGACTTTCTTTGATCCAAGACTAACCTAACTCCGCCCCTGGCTGTAGGTCTATATACAAAGGTCCCGTTATCTTTTCTAATTAATTTGAAACACGGGCTGCTGAGTTTTAATTAACTTTGTGCATCAGATGCTTATCTTTAACTAGTGGTGTGCTCATGAGGAAATGAAGGCTGATATCGATGTTTCGATAGAAATCAGTTGTTACGTTTGGACTACGTTATTACCAGAGAACTTGGTTTGGATGCAATTTGTATTTAGTGCTAAGTTGTTGTGGGTGTAGTTTGACCTAAAATTATAATATATAGTTTGCTTGTGCATTGATTAATATAACTACAGTCATTAAAAAAATACATAGAAGTATACTTACTTGATATTTTGCATTAATTTTATACCGCTTCCTGATTTTTATGTTTTTATGTGTTATGATATTTTAAGTAACTTTTACCTATATGTATCTATTATTGATTGTTTTGTGCTACAAATATGGATTGTGTAATACCCCGTCGTATACAAGTCCTACGTTGTTTTATTGTAAAACTTTGTGATTTTATTTTATCGATATTATTCTGGACATCACTATAGTACACTCAGAATTAAAAGCGTTACAGTTCATATAGTGGGATTGTAGTTTTAGTTATTTATCGGGTGTAGTGGCACTACACTATCGTGTTTATGTCTCACTTGGACTCTGATTTTATGTTATTTCATGTTTATAGCTTTACAGAGTAATAAATATCGGATTGTTATTAATGTTACGTATGACTTGTTATAAATCAAAGTATTGGTAACATTATAAGTATTTGATCGATTCTTTTTGGGTTCTCATAATAAAATAAAAAGTTGATTACATAACTTTGCTGTGTGTCGTATCTTTCCGAGTGTTAAGGCACCTTATCTTAGTCATTTTAGCTTAAAGTATTGAACTGTAATATTTATTTGAATTTATATTTTACTAGCGACCCGCCCCGACTTTGCACGGATTCAATGCTAATACTAGAACCTTCCTCTTGAATCACTCTATCTATTAAAAAAAAAACGCATCAAAATCCGTTGCGTAGTTTCAAAGATTCAAGCATACATAGGGATATAGGGACAGAGAAAGCGACTTTGTTTTATACTATGTAGTGATAAAAAAGTAATGTATATTAGCTACTTTTACGTCCCAAGAGGGTCTTCCAGAAATTCATTTGTCATTCACTTGTCATTTGTTCGGGCTGTATAGGGCTCGACCATAAGGCTTGTAGGTGTGCGCTGTGGTTGTATGCGCGTGGTGAGTGCTGACGTAAGTATAGCGCGTATATATAATGTTTTACATATTGATCGAGTCATCAATAAAAATAATGTACATTGTCCGTACATCACTAGTATATTTTGTCATGATTTTGTTCCCCTCTATTCTTTTCTGGACTCCAATCAAGCTACTGAATATCTCATTTCCATTCTATCCAGCTACATTTTAAAAAATTCTCGAATAATTAGCATACCATGTCGTTCTAGAATATTAAAACCATGGATAACTCCGGGACTATTAAGATGATGATGATCAGATCCTGACAATGTAATCCTTAGAGTAACATATTCACGTTATCGTAATTTCTGCAATAACTTGCTACGTAAATTAAAGGTTTCCTATGAGAGAGAACAACTAATTAAGGCTAAAAATAACCCTAAAGATCTCTGGAACGCTATAAAATCAATCGCATCTATACAACGTAGTACAAACCAAGCTACGGAGTTACTCAAAACTGGTGACAGTGCACAGTCCTCGGTCGATGCTGTTAATACCTACTTTGCAAATATTGGGAAAGACCTAGCAAGTAAAATTCAGTCTGGATTAAGTCAAACTTCCTCAGGTAGTTCTTGTAAAACTGTCCCCCCATCTGCTAATTCCATGGCTATCCTCGACGTGACTGAAAATGAAATAGAGAGTATCATCGTCAGCCTTCGAGGTGACTGCGCTACAGGATGGGATGACATTCCAGCGAAATGTATTAAAATACTGCGTAATTTACTTATTCCCTTAATTTCTCATTTATTTAACCTATGTTTGAGCACTGGTACCTTCCCCAATGCATTTAAAAAAGCCCTTGTTCATCCAATTTCCAAAGGGGGTGACATCGGCAGTGTCGGAAACTATAGACCAATTTCAGTCCTTTCTTCTTTGTCTAAGGTTCTCGAGAAGGTCACAGTAGACTTGTTAAATTTTTAAACGAAAATAACATCATTGCTTCGAACCAATACGGCTTTAGAGTTGGCAAGTCCACTGAAGATGCAGTCGTAAGTCTTACGGAAGCTATTACAAGGAACCTAGACCTGAACCAAAAGTGTATCGGTATATTTCTAGATTTGTCAAAAGCATTTGACACTGTGTCTGTCCCCATCCTACTCGCAAATATGGAAAGAATAGGAATAAGAGGAAAAGTTCACTCCATCTTTAAAGACTATTTATGTCAACGAACTCAGTCAGTTATTATTAATGGTATTGTTAGTGAAGAGGAATTTCTTTCTTACGGTGTGCCTCAGGGCAGTGTATTGGGCCCCACTCTTTTCCAAATTTATGTAAATGATCTTTGCCAATTAGCGCTTCCTAACTCTAAAATTTTCTCATATGCCGACGATACAGCTCTTATCATTCACGGTAGCACTTGGGAGGAATGTAAATACCGAGCTGAATCTTCCTTAAGAGTTGTAATGGAGTGGTTGAATTGTAACTTACTTACCTTAAACATCGAAAAGACCAAATTTATTAACTTTTCAATGAGATCCTCTTCCAGGCCCCCGCTACACACATTCAATTTAAAGGCTCATACATGCCAACCAAATTGCTCCAACTGCTCTTGTCTATCTATCTCTAGAACTTCTGATATAAAATACCTAGGTGTGCACATCGATGAAGGGTTGAGCTGGCAAAAACAAGTGGACTCCTTGACTGGCAGAATAAGAAGACTTATTACGGTCTTCAAAAAGCTACGTCTCTCCGCTGATATCAGTACACAGATGATGGTATATCTTTCCCTGTGTCAATCCCTAATAGCCTACTGCATTCCGGTCTGGGGTGGAGCTGCAAAAACAACAATAATACAATTGGAGAGAGCACAAAGGGCTGTTCTGAAAGTTATGTTGTCCAAACCATATAGGTATCCAACTATTGACCTATTTTCTGATGCCAAAGTACTTACAGTGAGGCAGCTCTATGTGCTTCAATCTATTGTACGTCGTCATTCTACAGTTCCATTTCAAATCTCGACTGATACTAATACACGCAGGAAAGCCCACCCATATTGCAATGTTTCTTACAGAACTGATTTTGCAAGTCGTCAGTATTACCTTTCAAGTCTATTATTATACAATAGGGTTAATGCTCTTCTTGATATTCAATCACAGAATAAATACAACTGCAAAAAGAAAATAAAGCAATGGCTGCTAGAATTAGATTATTACCAGACTGAAGACCTTCTGAACAAAAACTATAAATTTCCATAGTTACAGAAACTCCGTCATATAAAAACACCCACATTTTCCCACACCTACACACACACACACATACACCTCCCAAACACAAATAATTGTCTCATTTACTTTTATTTTAATTGTAAGTAATAGGTCCCTGTGTCCTTTTTCAGTAGAATACGGAGGAACACTGACTCTCAAAACACAGGTTATCCTAGCTTGAGAGTCAGTTGTCACCTTTGTGTTTGCTACATATACAGTGTTTATTATTATGTTATGTGTTAGTAGCTTTAAGTTTTGAGACAATAAATTATTATTATTATTATTATTATTTTTCGGACCGCTAACCGTATTTTTATTGAGTAAAATAAAAAAAATTGACAAATTGATATCACAACGAAACTACCCAAAACTCCCAAAGGCTTTCTATCAATCAAAGGAATTCGGAACAAATATAAACTTCCTCCGGGCCCTCGTCAGCGAATTAATAAAATAAAGATGTCACTTTTGACACCTATTGCCGAGCGTCGCGCGGGAAATTTGACAGATCCGCAATATGGCCGCCGCTTTTTTCGGGACTGCGCCGCCATGATAAAAAGAAAATTGAATTGACTCGTTTGCGTTCTGACAGCCATGAATTTTGGGACGTTTGTTGGTGTATAACTGACTTCAGTTATTTAGAGGGCGGTTAAAATATTTTGTTGTCTTTTCACTGTTGGACCGATCGTGATTGAATTTTAACGTTGCACTCAAAACAAGCACCGAACAGTACCAGTGTCCAGCGGAAGTATTCACGGAGATTCGATATTTGACTCGGAATCGGAAAATCTGTCGAAAGGTTTCGAGATGGGCTATTCACAGATGTCATATTTGACATAAGGATTCGACAGACTTTCCGTTTCCGAGTCGAATATCGAATATCGAATCTCTATGAATACTATTTTTACTCGTTACAATGACAATGATTATATTATCAGTGACATATGTTTACATCAAGTGCTAGAATAAGAGATTCGATATTCGATATTCGAATATCGAATCTCTAATTTTTACTCGTGACTATGACAAAGATTATATTTGTGACATAAGTTTAGTCAACGCAAGTGTTAGAAGCGAGTGGTAGAATAAATGTCAAACATTACGATTGACGGGCCTATTGGGTAGTGACACTGCCTTCTGAGTCGGAGTTAGCGGGTTCGATCCTCGCTCGGGGCCAATTTTTGTGAGCATGAACACGTATGTTGGCTTCGTGTCTCGGCTTATTTAAGTATGTTTATCAGTTGTTTAGTACCCATAGTACAGGCTCTGCCTAGTTTGGGACTAAACAACCGCGTGTGAATTTTGTCCCACAATTTATTATTATTATTATAACATTGATTGACATTGACAGTTCTACCATTTTTTTTACAAATCCATAATCATTTTCAAATAGCCTTTTACGTTCCATACTGTTTTCATTCTGGTAATTACCAGTTTTAAATGTAAACATTTCGAATTATATTGGTAAAACACCTATTAATAAATATCAAAAATCAACATCATTCGATTCGCAAGTTAAAACTTTCGCTCGTATAATATCATCACAGTCGCATCACAGTCACAAGTCAAAAATAGATCTCCAGAAGAAGTAACCAGTCACTGCGGCTCAATAATGATGATATGACATATACAGGTACCTAGGGAAGTAAAATAAGAAATGTCTCAGATCACATGTACAGTTTCGCCAAGGTCGACAATTACATGTGATCTGAGGCTTTCTTATTTTACTTCCCGAGGTATGTATACTTTTTTTATTCTCAACGGAGGCGGAAAGCGGCAACTTCGTTTAGCGCAGTGGGCCGAAAGTTGACGCTTTCCGCTCGGAGATATGAAAAATATATTTATTGCCACAAATAAGTTGAAAACATGTCCATGGTGGTAGTATGACGTGGCAGAGAAGAGAGTGAAGAGGACGGGTGATGGGAGTCACAGCGTGTGGGGGCAGGACAAAGATGGGATGGAAGAAGCCATACATGCTAAAGCGGTGGAGTTGAAATGACGTTCAATAAGTGGACATGTAAGTTCCTATTTTGAATAAAACATTTTGACTTATAAGGTGTTGCGACTATTGCTAGCCGAGACAAGACCGAATAACCAAAAGAAGATATTGCGTCTGTACTTATGAAATTGAGATTGCTTTGGATAGAGAATTTTACGGATAAAAAACTTTTTTTATTGTTACTTCCAAATACAGTGTGTTTATTTTAGAATAAGGTAAACGCAGCTATTACCGACCCCCTTAAGCAAGTTTTGAAATTGATTATTAGAATTAAGGGTAGTGGTTGCAAACATACCAGATTTTTTTATTTTATATTTAAATATAGATTGTATATTTTATATTTATATTTTCATTTGTTTATAAATATCATGTTTTCATTGAAAAAATAATCAAAGGATTGTTGAAGTCAATTGTTTCTATTACCGACCCACCCGAAACGCTTTGAAGCTATTACCGATTTTTATGAATCTAACACCGACCGTAAGTAAATAAAGCATACTTTTTTTCACAAAATACCGACCTACATCTTCGATTCTCAAAATAATTATTAGTTTGAGCGAAATATTCCTTTCCTAAAATATCCCGTTTTCGAAATGTCCCGTTTACTTTTATTTGCTTCTCATTTTTGTACTTGATTCATTACAATAATAATAGTTACTAAAATAATCTGAAAATGGAGATAAACTTGACTTTAAACTTTTTGGCGGGAATCCGAAGAGGGACGTCATGTTTTTTGTATAATTTTCATTTTGCTGTGTAGGTATTTCGGGTTTTGACTCATCATAATAGTAATAGTTTATTATGTGGCAAGTGTCCGTGAAAGTGTGCAGTGAGTAGGAAATTCGATAAAATGTGAGATATGGACATTTTTGGATTGCCTTAAGAAGTTACAATAAAATCTTCAGTAAAAGTGCTATTATTTTTGTGCATGGACTCTGAAGCAGAGCCATTCAAGGATAACTCAAGGATATCATTAACTAATGACGAGGCTGCACGGCGTAATGATTTTGCCTACCCTGTAAGGGGTGAAAAAAAAGGAATAGAACCAACATGAAATTCATTGATAATGTAGATTTCTTATATTATATTCAACAAAAATATGTTCATACATCAATATCTGGCTTACGCTGGAGAAAAAACTATCCACTTTTGGATTCCATGGAAGAATTCCTTTGAACGAAGTTGTAAACATCTCAATAAACATACCAAATACAAATTGTGTTTCAAATTGCAAATTGGAAGCAATTTTCAAACTTAACTCGAAAGTAAGTGCCTACGTTATTGTAGTTATTATTTTTATAATTCTTAATGCTTATGAATCATTGTGCAAAGTTTTAAATATGATACATTTCAATGACAAAATGTTTTTATTTTCATTAAGTCGTCCACTGGCTCCTCTATGTGAATCTCGGAGGCTTCAAGGATTACAAGTGGAAATGCAGCGAGTTGCAGCCCATGTCACTAGTGCCCATGCTTTCCAACTAATCGCAGTAAACCTCGGAATGCTTGTGGATTCTTTAAAAGGCTTTTTTCACATTTGGACCTCAATAAAATAAAGGTATTGAGGACACAAATGAAATTTTAGTAATATAATAAAATAGACTTTAATAGAAATGGTAAATAGAATAACATTCATAAAATTAAAATGAGAACATAGGTCATGTATTGTTGATTTGCGTTCCGGAAACCTGCTGCTTGGCCAGCTAGTGCAAACCATAGCTACCATAGCCTTTCTTTCTAATTGATTAGCCTGCTTAATAGTAATTACTTCTTAAAACAATGTCAATGCTGTTATTTCACAATGCAGTTCCATGTTGTGCCGTTGAAGAGAATTGGTCTTAGTGTCAATTGTGTTGGACAAGGGGATAACTGTATCACCTGAAACATAAATATTCACTATCAAAATTCAGAGATAATTTTGTAAATGTGTAGATGTAAATAAAATAAAAACACACTGTTTTATTTTCAGCACCGAGTTTTTCAAGTTGGGATAGCGGCTGGTGCTTCTACATACATGAATCATGATTTGCTCCACCGTGGCTAGCACTAATACTTTATACTATTTAAGTCAGAGTCACAAACCTGAAAATAAAAGTAAAAACTATTTTAAATGAATAATTTACATGTTTTGAATAAAAATAATTAGACAATTTTATTTCAAAATTACTTAAACCCTTTGTTTTATTTCCCAAAAAACCTATAATTTTTTTTCGAACTTCCCAAGTTTAGCGCAGCCGAAGGTAAGGGTTGACTGTCGGAACAAGTTGCAATGACGGTTCCGCACGTGTATTAATAACTATTTTTAATACATTTGCGAAAAAATTAAGCAATTTAATAAAATAATAAAAATACAATAAACTCAACTTACATTTTTGGAAAATCACGCCAACCGTAAAAGATTAAAAGCAGAGTTTTTTTTTGTTTTCTTCACCCATTCTGGGTAGGCAAAGGGAACTATACATACAGCCAAGTCCTCAGTAGATTTTTTTTATGGATATGAAATGAAAATGAAATTTAATGACATGAAATGAAATTAAACCGAACCTAACTTATTGAATCAAATTATTATATTGAAACAAATTAGTAGCTTTACTTTTAGACATTACATACCGTTAATCCAAAAATACCAATTATTCGGTATAGAATCGGTGAATATATAATATAGAATAGCTTCTCTTTGTTGCAATCACCGATTCATATGGATCGGTAATTAGTGTTCAATAAAAAAATGAACAAATCTTTTAACGAGCCACGAAAAATAATCGATATTAATTGTAATTTATTTCCCCATCCTATTTAATACAATAATTTGTTGATTTAGTCCTAAACTATAAAAAAATACACCATTTTCATATAAATACGAAGAAAACTCTAAGTCGTTTCTTTCATATCCCACGTCTAAATGTATAATAATGCGTGGCAGTTTATCGCGGAAAAACAAGTTTATAATATAACATGGTGTATGTCGCTAATAGATGCTTATAATTTTAGAATACTTAAGATTGAAATGGTGTTATAAAAACTTGTTTAATTATTATAAACATTAACGAAAAATTGAAAAAAAAAAGCATAACCTCTTAGCCATTGCCGATCCATGGGTCGGCAATGACTGCACTAGTAAAATGCACTGCAGCTATTGCCGTTCTATTTTAATTTTAAAAATACTTTTTAAAATTCCTTTAAACATAATAATTTAGTTGCGAAATGTGGAATATACAAATAAAGGAATATGTTGAGTTATTCAGAACAAACTTAACGTAAATATTTATATATAAAATATCTTAAGCAAAAAATTCGAGTACTTACCTGAGGAAGTAAGGGTTAAGTATGACACGATCGGCGCACTCGCTACGTTCACAGAAACTAACGTATTTGGTCACATTCCCGTGAACCTATGTACACTAACACCAGTAAATTTATTAGGAAACATACAAACATGTGTGTATATTATACTCTCTTGTGACTCAAATCGTTCCAAACCGATAAAAATAAGAATAAGCAGAATGGGTCGGCAATACCTGCAGATTTTCGATGGGTCGTTAATAGCTGCGTTTACCTTAATCATTAAGTTTAATAAACAACATAAGATAAAAGATTTAAAAATAATTAAATAGATTTTTGATTGTATTTGAAAGTAAATGTTCAAGTATTTTTTTTCTTGATTCCTAAAACAGCTGTAAGTAGTGGTCGGAGAGTTTTATTTTCTTTAAAATATATAAACTTACAACTATAACTAATTAGAAAAGATTTGCTAACATAGCAGGTAAGGGAAGTATTGGTTGGAATCTAAAAACTAATACAAATATTTTTTAAACTGCAAATGAAGCTTTTTATATGATTATATTTTTCATAGTAAATCTATTTTTTTCTACCTATATCAACCCCAAGAGCAGTGATAGCCCGGACGGTTAAAGAGCCGGCCGAAAATCAGTGAGGCTCGGGTTCAAATCCTGGCATGTACCAATGAGTTTTTCAAAAACTTACGTACATATTTATCACTAGCTCGACGGTGAAGGAAAACATCGTGAGGAAACCCGCAGGTCTCAGAATTAATTCTGAGACACGTGTAAACAGACCCGGTCCGGCGATGGGCTCACCACCTATCACGTTTAGGGGTCCAATATATCTCGTGAAATGTGGGTATATCCAGTAATAGAATACCTCTGCCTACCCCCTCGGGGATAAAAAGGCGTGAGATTATATTATATTATTATTATTTTCTATATCAACCCCCTATTTTGCCAATATTTTTAAAGATTTTTTTTCATTGACATTAACTTATTTTTTTTATCAATAGCATTATTAGTAACTGAGAAAATCATCTGTGACAGACAGACACAGGGTTTTTCAAGAGTTTTTAACACTTAAGTATGACTAATAATAATAATAATTGTAGGACACAATGCACACGGTTATTTAGTCCCAAATTATGCACGGCCTGTACTGTGGGTACTAAACAACTGATAACCATCACTACAACATAGTATAAAACATAGTCGCTTTCTCTGTCCCTATATCCTTATATAAATATATAAATATAATCTCACGCCTTTTTTATCCCCGAGGGGGTAGGCAGAGGTATTCCATTATTGGATATACCCACATTTCACGAGATATATTGGACCCCTAAACGTGATAGGTGGTGAGCCCATCGCCGGACCGGGTCTGTTTACACGTGTCTCAGAATTAATTCTGAGAACTGCGGGTTTCCTCACGATGTTTTCCTTAATCACCGTCGAGCTAGTGATAAATATGTACGTAAGTTTTTGAAAAACTCATTGGTACATGCCAGGATTCGAACCCGAGCCTCACTGATTTTCGACCGGCTCTTTAACCGTCCGGGCGATCACTGCATCTATATCACTATGTATGCTTAAATCTTTAAAACTGCACAACGGATTTCGATGCGGTTTTTTTTAAAAGATAGAGTGATTCAAGAGGAAGGTTTTAGTATTAGCATTGTACTCGTGCAAAGCTAGGGCGGGTCTCTAGTGGGATCGAACCTGCGACCTCCGACTGAGAAGGCAAGGTCACTATCAACTGAGCCAAGGCCGTTAAACCGTAACTACTCCACACTTACTATGGATTACTATAATTGTAACACCCTACCAATGGACAAAATTCAAAAATAATTTATTACGTCAATAACAAGGCACACTAAACTCGTCCATGAAGATTGGCTAAATGTAAACAGCAGCCCATCTCCACCGACGAGTTAGTGACAGCTTAGAACAAGTCAAGAAGAAAACTTTAGTCACAAAACCTCAAACTAAAACCTCCCAAAACGTTCGCGGGGTATTTTCTTGATCCGTCTACATTTCTGGCATTTACTCAACGGAATTGAGTTAAGATTCGAATGCGTGGATTTGGCTCAATGAGAGTCCCTCTCGGTTTCAATTATGTTTTCCATTAACACTCTTGTTCTTTTAGGGTCTAAAGGTCCAAATTGAGACTGGACGTTTACGGAGATATCTCTGATAGATAACATACCTTTGAAAGGTTTGGCTTTTTGTGACCTTTTCCGAGTAATATTGTTATGTTGGACGGATTTTGTTCCTCTGATTTCCTTTGTTGATATAACGTAATGACTTACTCTACGTACGTTGGAAATTGAGCTTTCATTTGTGATTACCATTACCAAACACGCAATTACTACGAAGAAATAGCATTAGGGGGCAAACAAGCAGACGGGTCACCTGATGGTAAGTGACTACCGTCGTCGCCCATGGACACCTGCAACTCAAGAGTCACAACTGCGTTGCCGGCCTTTGATTGGTGAAATATTTACGCACAACCGAAACCACTGGGTCTAGAGACTTGAAATTTTGCTCATAGATAGCGTATACAGTGTAGGTATCCACTAAGAGAGGATTTTGGAAAATTCAAATCCTAAGGGAGTGAAATAAACTTACGCGAGCGAAGCCGCGGGTAAATGCTAGTTATTTATATTCGATCTAGATAAGGAAATAAAAGGATTATCTATTGTACAGATAATCAAATTTAATCGCAGTAAACTGATGCCAACATTAGTATAAATGCTAGTTTTGAATATACAATAATTTTCCAATAGATTATCCAAGTATGTATTACAAATAAGGATATGTAAATTTTATAAATTGACTAGCTGGTGTAAAGCGGCATTGCCTGGGCGGATCTATTTTTTTCCCGTTCCCTTGGGAATTTAAAAAAAAACTTTCTTACTCCAGGAAAAATTGAAATTTTTTAGACCCAGCCATTAGGGCTGTATTTAGATAGATCAGTCAGTCAGTCACGATTTTCACGGTTTCCATTTTATACAGATTAGCGCAATACTATGTTTAGTGTGTTAACTTAGTTATTTGAGTTATATAATAATCATAATCAAAGACCACTGACAGCCTCACGGTTAAAGAGCCTGCTTCACATGATGATGATCAGTGAGGCCCAACGGTGAAGGTAAACATCGTGAAGCAACCAGCAGGTCCCAGAATTAATTCTGAGGCATGTGTAAACAGTTCCGGTCCGGCGATGGGCTCACCACCTATCACGTTTAGGGGTCCAACGAATATCTCGAGAAAAATGGGTTATCCAGAAATGGAATACTGTGCCTACGATAAAAGGCTTGAGATTATTATTATTTATTATTATATTATCATAATTATTTTAAAATATAAATTAAATTATTTTAATATCATATCCGTCTAACGAGGTTAGCAGTTATCATAATAAAGAACTGGAAACCCCATCTTTTATTAGTATTATAATATTATAAATTTATTTCGTTCTCGAAAAAAAAATTACATTTTTATAACAAAATACACCTGTAATCAAGAAAATTCGTGAGTTCACTCCCAATTGAGAGTTTGTTTTTTCCAAAGCTCTCTATTTTCTATAACAGATAATTTGATTTCCTTTTACTTTGTTTTCTTAAAACCTTAATGGACGCTGGGTCCACAAAAGCACTTTTGGATACGTCAAATTTATTTATTTGGACCCATTGTTGTATTGGATTTGAGAGTGGTAAGGAGGAAAATCTACTTAGTATCCTATTGTGCGACTTATTGGAAGGTAATAAGGTTTTATTTAAGTTTAACTTACTAGAAAAAACAAATTACAAAAAAGCTGCTTCATTTTGTAGCAATTACAATCTGATTTTTTTAGTTTAAAAGTAGGCTATAATATTGTCTTAAGATGCAAGCTAAGTCTAGAAATTTCTTGAAGATCAACTTGGCGGTTTATTATAATATGAAGATAAACAGTCAGACAAGTTAGTTGCAGTTTTTCAGTTTCATTCATCAAAAGATTGTCTTGAAAATACCTCATCATCACTACATAGTATAAAACAAAGTCGCTTTCTCTGTCCCTATATCCCTATGTATGCTTAAATCTTTAAACCTACGCAACAGATTTTGATGCGGTTTTTTTAATAGATAGAGTGATTCAAGAGGAAGGTTTTAGTATTAGCATTGCACCCGTGCGAAGCCGGGAAGGTTCGCTAGTATATTATAATTTTCAAAACGCTGTGGTAAGCGCTGCTGTTGATAATTTAGTGTCCTACCGTCAATTGTTATTACTTTTTTCATTAATTTCCTTATATTTTTCCAAATACTATAGTAACTATACTATTTTATAGATCTGATTATAGTGGTTGCATTAAAATAAAGCGAGCAACGAGCAGCAATTAGCAATCCTACTAGATTTGATGTTCAACTGTATTGTGTTAACATTGTTATAAATCCTAAACAAATCTCATAATCGAATCACACATACACTATACAGCCACAACGTTCGCGCCAAATTAAAGCGACTTGTCACATCTCTAAACAGCAAACAATTACACTTGCCTGACAAATAGCTCTCCTCATAAACGCGCGTATCTGACATCTGTCAAGCGCGTTCCCGCCAATTTCGCGGGCTGTCATCGCGGTGTGACGTCACCGGGTTTGCGGTGTCACGTGAGATTGGAGAGGTTAGGAACGAACCGAATTTTGAATTCTAGATTTGAATTTTTTGTTTTTAGAACTCGCGACTTTGGAGCGTCGATCTCAAAACCACTTTAACTTTAAAAATATCTGAAGATTATTGATAAAAAAACACAGACAACTAGGTTTCTAGACGGCGTATCAAAATGAAAAACGGATCTTTAAAAATGTGAAAGCCGCATTCAAACAGACAAAAATTTACAAAACAATTGTTTTGTGTATTGCTGTTATAAAATCCCCTTATTTATTTTTTTAAATATCTCCTATGCACAAACATCGGCCAGATTTTGTTTTATGTATTGATAGATCGTTTTTAATTTTAGATGGCCATTAGAAAAGATTATTCAAGGCATCCATCATTTTTTAGGTCTTTTTACAAAATATATAGGGTACTGTTTGAGGTATGTAAGCAGATCCATCAAGTTGATTCAGTTTTTGTGAGAGTCATAAATTATACCATCATATTTCTTTTTATGAATGTTATTTAAAATTAAATTATTAATAAAAATAGTTAATAAATTATGTCACATTTAAAAATATGATAACAAAAGTTGTTACTCAATCTGATTGTTCTTGTAAAAATGTCTTTCACGGTGGGTTTGGTGATTTTCGCCACTGTCCACTGTTAAGGGAGAAAATGTACCATAAAAATGAGCAAGGAAAGTAGGTGTCTCTTCACTGTGCCCTCTGCTAATCAGAGGGACACGTGAAGAGGCAGCGTGTAGTAGTCTTAGCCATGACTGTAGTTATATAATTATGTATGTTATACAAATATACAAATAAAAATTCTATTGTTTTCTGTAAGTATATTAAATACACTTGGAAAAGTCAATAGTCTAATAACAAGGCACTCTAAATTCGAAGATGAAAATTGGCTAAATGTAAAAACAGCAGCCCATCGAGACCGACTAGTTGCTGGTTCCAAATGCAGTACCCCGCGAAGAGCCAGCAAGAAACTCAAGGACAGCTCTTTTTAATCTCATATCTTACTAGTAAATATGGTTTACAATAATAATTATAATTAATAGCCTTACCTGTAGTGTAGCAGTGATAGTCTTACGGTTGAAGAGCCTGCTTCACATGATGAAAATCAGTGAGGCTCGGGTTCGAATCCTGGCATGTACCAATGAGTTTTTCAAAACTTACGTACATATTTATCACTAGCTCGTCGGTGAAAAAAAACATCGTAAGGAAACCCGCAGATCCCAGAATTAATTCTGAGACATGTGTAAACAGACCCGGTACGACGATGAGCTCACCACCTATCACTTTTAGGGGTCCAAAGAATATCTGGTGAAAAGTGGTTATACCCAGAAATGGAATATATCTGCCTATCCCCTTGGGGATATAAGGCATGAGATTTTTTAATTTTTGTTAAAAAATAACATTATAGAAAGGCCAGAAGTAGAATATGGAATAGAAAACTCTATTCCACTTTAAGTTTTAAAAGCAAAATTTACAACTGAATAAAATCATGAGCACGTCACTAGTATGCGAACAATAACACAATAACGGGAATACTCCGAAGTTTTAGTTCGGGAACTTGAGCAGTAAATCATTCGAGGAATATCGACAAGTTGGGAATATTCGAGTTTCGATAAAATCCGAATTTTGTCAACTCTACCTACCATAGAGCTATGATAACGTAGATAGGTGGTAAAAGTTTGGGCAAGTTTGACATTTACTGTGCAACTTGTTTCTTTTTATTTAATGGTTGCATTTCTATAAAATACTAATGTATTTTTTTGTATGTAGAGTTTACTTCTTAATTAAATTTATTGTGTAGGAAATGGAATGGTACGGCAAGAATTCGGAACTAAACCCACAAGTATAAAAATTGTGATGCAGATAGTAAAAAAAAAAGTATTTCACAATAAATTACCCTTTGATATTCCAAAAATTAGGTCTAGTCTTTTTGATTTTTTTTACGAAAGCGATCATAGAAATTGTGACCAATAAAAGCTGCTACAGCACTCATTATGGGAGGTCTATGTCCAGCAGCTGACTAAGATAGGCTGATGATGATTATGAGAGGCTGCTAAGATAAATATTGTTTTTTATAATAAATTTAAGGAAAATATACAAATTGTTGAAAATGAAAATGTATTTTATTCTGTAGGTATTACACTTAGAACAGTCAATAGTCTAATAACAAGGCACACTAAACTCGTCCATGAAGATTGGTTAAATGTAAATAGCAGCCTATCTCCACCGATGAGTTGCTGGTTCCAAATGCAGTACCCCGAGAAGAAACTCAAGGGCAGCTCTTTTTAATCTCATATCTGGTATGCATATTGTAATATGGTGTGCATATGTCAATAAAATTAAAGTTAGAAATAAATTTACGTTCCCTTCTATCAATTCCTAGTTCTATGTTAACCAATGACTTATAGAAGGTGCACTTCCAAAACAATCCTCGAATTGGGCAGACTAAACTATTCTTTATGTCAAAGGAGCACGATCGTTTTTTCTTTGTACGTCCATTTGCATTTGGAATAGTGCCTGAAGGAAAATAAAGTGGTTGTGAATCGCTCCAAAACTATATTTCAAGTTACAAAATTTCTTTTTTGAGTTTTCTGTGGACTTCAAACTTTAGATTTTTTGCAGTTACTTTTTTAAGAATGGAATGTGACTAAATGTGCTATATTTAAAAAAATATATTATATCATCAAGAGCCAGAATTGCACTGGGACTTTGTTTGTTTAATTAGATGTGCTTATCTGAATTAGTGATAGCCCTGACGGTTAAGGAGCCGGCCGAAAATCAGTGAGGCTCGGGTTCGAATCCCGGCATGTACCAATGAGTTTTTCAAAAACTTACGTACCTACATATTTATCACTAGCTCAACGGTGAAGGAAAACATCGTTAGGAAATCGCAGGTCTCAGAATTAATTCTGAGACATGTGTAAACAGACCCGGTCCGGCGATGGGCTCACCACACCACCTATCACGTTTAGAGGTCCAATATTATTCATGTCCAACGTGAAATGTGGGTATATCCAGTAATGGAATACCTCTGCCTACCCCCTCGGGGATAAAAGGCGTGAGATTATATTATTTGAATTAGTAGTCTGTGAATATAATATATATAATGAAAAGTAGAGCAGTGATAGCCCGGACGGTTAAAGAGCCGGCCGAAAATCAGTGAGGCTCGGGTTCGAATCCTGGCATGTACCAATGAGTTTTTCAAAAACTTACGTACATATTTGTGGCGCAAATGTGTGGCCACTGATAAACTGCGAGCAGGCAATGAAACGCCGGAATGAAATTGTCAATCAGAATGGAAATGGAATGGAATGTATATTAAGAAAAATAAACAATATATATGCACAAAAAATGGTTCTTAACTAGTGGTTTTAATAGCTAGGAAAATAGGCATCGTCCAATAGCGACGATGGGTGATACGGGGCTGAAGGCCGTGAGGCGGGGAAGCAGAGTGTTCCATCGCGCGGTCGGTTTCAGGTAAATATAGCGGGCAGAAATCCGCGCCCGCATTTGCCGCGCCGGCTGTCGAGGAGACAGCACGTCGGTTGCCGCGCCGCCGGTTCCTCGATCGACATGAAGAAAGAAGACTTCGCTCTAGTTTCATGATTATGGTGCGGTACGCCGCCACATATTTATCACTAGCTCGACGGTGAAGGAAAACATCGTGAGGAAACCCGCAGGTCTCAGAATTAATTCTGAGACATGTGTAAATAGACCCGGTCCGGCGATGGGCTCACCACCTATCACGTTTAGGGGTCCAATGTATCTCGTGAAATGTGGGTATATCCAGTAATGGAATACCTCTGCCTACCCCCTCGGGGATAAAAGGCGTGAGATTATATTATTTGAATTAGTAGTCTGTGAATATAATATATATAATGAAAAGTAGAACAGTCTCTACGTATGTATGTGGAAGTAATTACTTTTAACAAATGTACCAGGTGGACCAGGTTGGGTCTGCTGGTTACCTAATGATGTTTCTGTAAAAACTTGCTAGGAAATTAAATAACCACTCTAAAGAGTAAAAAAAACCGACTTCAATTTTCAACTTATATGGTTTTCTCATGGATTCCGTTGTCGGAACTGGACGAAATTAAAATGGAACCAATCTGAAAGCACCAGCTTTCAAATAAAAAAAGAATCATCCAAATCGGTTCACCCAGTCGAAAGTTCTGAGGTAACAAACATAAAAAAAAAAAAACATACAGACGAATTGATAACCTCCTCCTTTTTGAAGTCGGTTAAAAAAGTGTCACTGGAGAAATAATTTTTTTGACGGTCCCTTTGGCTCATCAACGGTCACCGACCATTGACCCAAGAACAGTGACCCTGCCTTTTGAGTCGGAGGTCGCGGGTTCGATCCCCGCCCTGGGCCAACATTTGCATGAACATATCTGTTGGCTTCGTTTCATATTTATTTAAGTTATCACTTGTTTAGTACCCATAGTACAGGCTTTGCCTGGTTTGGGACTGAATAACCGTGAATTTAAATTTTTTTTTACAAAAAAAGTAAATTTTTATCAGGATAAAATTTTTATTGTTTAGTGTCAGAATAGTATAAATATCGGTTGAAAATACAAGTTTTTTTAACGGAAACTGGAAATAAACATCCACTTGGCGAAGAAACCCCATTTATCTCCCACTCCCACATGAAGTATCTCGTCTTGGCCATTTCCCATTCACAGTTAAAGTTAAAAGGAGTCGGTGCCAAATGCTAAACTAAGCGGAAATTTATGTGCTGCAACAAAAAAGCGGCTAGTTACAAAATTTGAAATATGGGTGGAATTTTTGAGAAAAATATTGGGATAATTCAGTTTTGCGACAGTTATACCACCTGTCACGTTTATAGGTACACCGAGAATACATACACAAGAAAATCTGCATTTTCTAGTAATGAAATATATCTACCAACCCTCTCGGGGAGATGGTGTGAGTATATATTTCTATGGAGGAGCGTAGGTGGAATGCTCCTCCATCTTCCGCCAGGCGAGGTGATCGTGCCTGGGGACCGCGGTCCAACGGTTGACGGTTGACAGTTATATAACAAACTCATTAGAAAACTTCGATAGCGCGGTTTAGAACTCTGCCGTCTATTGGCGCATTCTATGTAGTGTCGCTACATTTCTATTGAAGATTATATTGTTGTCACATCATACTGGGCTAAAAATGAGTGATTAATAATTATACCTACCATCGACTTGCTAAAAAAAATAAAAAGTCTGTAAAGTCTGTTTACGGACGATAATTTTACGTGATAACGTCATAAAAAAAAGATGCGTTAAAAGCCAAACACTTAGGCCCGTCGTGCCTCCCTATTGCTTGTTCTTCTCGCTTGCATGCTCGGCTCAGGTGGAACGTGACAGTGACTCATGCTTTTTCGTGGCTGCAGCTGGCATGCACCATTTATAAGACGTTATCACGTCAAAAAATATTTAAATTTTATGAGAAAATCTAAAGTCCAAGAGCCTCTAGCTTATACTGGTGATTTTTTTTACCGTCTGGAAAAAAATATGACGTATAAGGTATCTAGAGCCGAAGTTATACACGAGATTAATTGTTAAATATAGTTATGTTTAATGCAATTTACAAAATCTAGAAAACTACGCACAGTACTACGCGCAGCTGGCGGTTGTAGGTAGATTGCGCATAAATGGAAGCTACGAGCCTGTTTCTTTTTAAAATACTATTTCAAATATTTCAGGGTGTATTATTGACTACAATTGAGTAATGTATATTAGTTTAAGCAAGAAAAAATATGTTTGAGAAAAAAAAAATTTTTTTAAGTAACATTGCCAAATGAATCTATTACACTTACCTATCACACCACAGTTTTTTTCCAGACGGTAAAAAAAGTCAGCCTGTATAAGCGGAATTGAACGATTATTCCGCGGCCACACCCCACTGACGGATTAGGGAAGCCACACACAATTTATTGTTATTCGCAGCACGCACACAACTTCTTGCTAAGCGCGTTATAAGCGAGTTGGTGCTTAACTCATATTGGGATGGTGGGGGCAGGAGATGCGCGGGCTCTTGAGCGGAGCGGAGCTGGTCAATAAAAAAAAAGTAAAAAAAAATTTGCGTGACAGATGGCGAGCTCATGATATTAACCTCAGAATTAATTCTGTGACCCGTCGGTTTCCTCACGATATTTTGAGCTAGTGATAAACTTTATAAAAAAATAACTAATAAAAAGGGTCTTAAAGTAGCTACATTTAGTTCACTATTCAGCTAACATACATTGCAAATCTGTAGTCATATATTATCATGCAAACTTGTGGTCAAAAATTCATACACACTATAAAAAAAGTAATTAATTAACCACTCCTTGTTATAATTTTAGTGGGACCTTAATTAGTATGTACTCGTAAGTTTTTGAAAAACTAATTACTGAATACACTAGGATTCGAAAGAAAGCCTCAAGTATGAGAGGCTTTCTGACCACAGGGCTGTCACAATACAATACAATACAATTACTCTTTATTGTACACCAAAAACAACACAATATGGATACCTACATTAACTAAAGTACAATGGGCGGTCTTATCGCTTTTAGCGATCTCTTCCAGACAACCTTAGGATGGATGAAACTGAGAGATTAGAACTAGGGTAGACGGTGCACTATATATTATTGAATAAAAATAAATAATAAAAATCTAAAATAATAAAAAATAAATAATAAAAATAAATAAAAGTCACTGCTAATACAAATAATAAAATAAACTTTAGGTATAATACGAAGGTATTGTGTGTCTCTTATTTATTGAGTAAGTTTAGATGCGTAGTTATTAATGTTGTTGTAATACAATAACACAACAGCTGAACGAATTATGATAAGAAACGGCTTTTCTAATTATTTACGGAAATTGTCCAAAACAAGATATTTCAGAAAAAAAGAAAAAAATTTAAGGAACTGCATTATAAAATTTACTTACTTTATTCCAAAACTGTACACTACACTAACGAAAAAATATCACAAGGCAGCGTGCAGGCTCCAAGAGGTAAAAAGTTATCCATCCACAACCTGTCAAGTGTAGGTAGGTCAAAATATAAGTATTCCCTGGAATAGAATACCTTTTCGTACACTTTTTTAAACTAGCGACCTGTCGATGTGTTAGCTGAAACCCCGCCGGTTTCCTAGCCCCACTCTCAGCCGCTGCGAAGTTCCAAACAATATTCGTAATGCCCGAGATTTGGAGGCAGCTTTCGGGGCACTCCTCTCTTTGTAATCCTTTGGTAATTCGCATTAACTCGGTAAAAGTTCGAGAAGTGGTCGGGCGTGAGAAGCCTCACTGTCGACGTTTTTCTTTTTCTGGGTTAAAAATGTTATAATAACAGGTTTTATGCCGTGTTACGTCCATGTTGGAACAGGGTAAGCTTGGGTAAGATTCCTCAACCTTAGATAAAGGAAATAATGGACCAAAATCCTGCAGGTTAATCATTGGATCAGATACATATGTAAAGCGCTTGATCCCAGTACAAAAATGTCTCTTAATCTTCCTCTTCATCTTCAGATGTTTCCTCACAGTGTTTTTCCTCACTAATAATTTCCTCACTGATAAATATGTGGGACTTTTACTGCTTTCTATACATACCAGTAGAATAAGGGTAAGGCTGCAACACTGTTAGTTAAGGGGGCTTTATTAAATACCGCAATATTGGAGCGCCCGGGCCCCAAACACGAAACTTGGAACTCTTGTAATAACTGAAGTGCAGCGACGAACAGAGGTCCTAGGCCAGAAGATAAGCGAATTGTGTTAAACTTGGTACGTGAAGGAAAATAACGGTAAATGATATTTTGGTAGCTCTTGGTCGTTTAATATTTATTTAAGTAGTGTTAGCCCATAAATATCGATTCGGGCAACTCTATTGAAGTTACGTCTCTACGCGTGACGTCACGAAGGACTGTCAAGAATCCCGCGCATTATGTCTGACGAGCTAGGCTGTGGCGCGTATAGTTAATTGTTTTAAATGTTTGCCAGAGTATCTGAAAGTCTGTAACGTAAATAATAAACCATAATATGAAAGGCTATCGCGTTATAATTTTAAATATCTAATAGTAGGTATGTTATCAGTTGTTTAGTACCCATATACAGACCCTGCCTAGTTTGGGACTTAATAGCCGTGTGTGAATTGTGTCCCAAAATTTATTATTATTATTATTTGTTTCCTCAAAAGTCTGTTCTTTATAAATCGATTTGAAATGATATAATTTCAGATTGGTCCTGTTTGTATCAAAATCCAGTTCTGATGATGGAATCCATATAATGAACTAGCTTTTACCAGCAACTTATAGAATATAATAGAATTGAAACACTTTATTTGCTTGAACAATACACAATATACACAAAAAAACATTTAACAAATTAGTAAAGAAATAAGAAGATGGTATCATGGAAGCAAAAGGGTCAAGGCTCAGCACTACGTCACAGCCGCGGGGCTGTGATTGGCTGTTCATTCTGCCACAACCCGGCGAGGAACGGGGACGGGGGGAGAAACTTCGCTCGCGCACGTTCATTTCACCCCCTTAGGGATTGAATTTTGCAAAATCCTTTCTTAGTGGATGCCTACACTGTATAAGCTATCCATGTGCAAAATTTCAAGTCTCTAGACCCAGCGGTTTAGGCTGTGCAGTGTGCGTTGATACATAACCAATCAGTCAGCCAGTTTATCATTTTATATAATACTAGCGGATGCCCAGCAGCGTTGCCCGCGCGGATTCCTTTTATTCCCGTTCCCGTGGGAATTTCCGAATATCCCTTCATATTGGTTGCCTACGACATATTTAAGACACCTACATACCATATTTCAAATAGCGGGTGCCCAGCGGCGTTTTCCCGCTTGGATTTAATTTATTCCCGTTCCCGTGGGAATTTCCAAAAATCCCTTCATACCAACTTCCTATGACATATTAGACACCTTCATACCATTTTTCAAGTTTTTAGGTGTTATCGTTTCGGAGTAGTACGTATTTCTCTTTTTAACCAGTTTTTTTATTCTCCCGTAGGAATGAGATATTTTCCTGGAATAAAAAGTACCCTAGATGTTGACCCGGGTACTCAGTTATCTCCATACCAAATTTCATCAAAATCCGTCCAGTAGTTTTTGAGTGATGCGTGCACAACCAGACAGACAGACAGACAGACAGACAGACAGACAAAAATTTCAAAAATTGGTGTTTCGGTATCTATATCGATAACTAAATACACTACCGTTAAAATTTTCAAAAAATATTTAATGTACAGACACGGCCCCGTTAGAGTTTTATTATATGTATAGATATAGGTTGTTTTTTTATATATTAAATGTCATTTTATTATAGGGGTACAATAAAGAGTTGTCACTTACTCAAGTCACCGCAAACGCTACGCTCGTAGATTTAGTTTCGCCGACTCTATAGCCCAAATATAACTTTAGTTTTCATTAACTTGTGACTGGCCAGCAACTCACTCGCTAGTTGGTTTAGTGATAATTTGTTGTTAATCTGACATCAATAATGGTTTCGTCTTGAAATCTTGTAATAATAATTCTGTATCTCTATAGCTACATAGGCTTTTCTCGCCTCCCTCAAGTTTAAAAAAAGTGATATTTAAATTTAAAAAGAAATATATTTTTTTTAACTTTGCACTAAAAGGACATAGTATGATATGCATATTTAACATCCATTACCTACTGTCACTAAACCTATTACACTGATAGCCAGTGATTTCTGATGTCCGTTGAGGAGTTCCATTCTCCAGCTGAAGTTCTTTATCAAATTCTCACAAAACTTATATGGGACCAACCTGACGTATATTCGAACAAACGAAAAAAATATTTTCAAAATCGGTTCTGATTACAGGGAGTTATGGATTAACATAATATTGCAGAAATAAACCACTTTTTAAACCTCAGCCGATCCCCGCAAGCCCCGAAGGACGTATCTATTGAGATCAAAATAAGCACCTTATAATTTTCTTAAAAGACCGCAATTATGATGTAATTCAAAGATAATTATATTGGCACAATGTCTATCAAACGTTAATTTTTATTTGAAAGAAAATCTTGTCACCGTTCAAGGTCATTCCCTTGTCCACCTAATTACCGTGCCAATTCTTCTTCCCCAGAGTAATACCGACGTGAACTAATAAAATTAGTTTCTGCTCAAAAAGCGGGTCATAAAAAACAAATTTATGTCCTCCTCTATACTTACTGTCGTAACAATTTTTGAGAAAATTAGATTTTTAAATTTATGGGGGTTCTTAATTTTTAATTTGTGTCGTGCGATAAATAACTTACTGGAAAATTTTCATCCGGAAAATGATATATTTTTAAAATATGCTGAAGTTTATTTAATATTCATGAAATACATATTAATTATTATTATACAATTCTGACCTCTGCCTACCCCCTCGGGGATGATAGGCGTGATTCTTTTTTTTACAATTATTATAATACAAAAAAAAACTTATATTGCTCAAGTTAGGTTTTGTGACTGACTTTGATTTTACTGTGTTTTTTTCAAAGAGTTTAAAATATAATGAGGCATTATATTTTAATATCTTTGTTTTTTTTACCTTTTAGCCGACTTCATCCCCTTCAGACACCCGGGGGTCGAGCACTGAGCCACAGATTTTATCGATAGATGAAAGTGACACAATCATACCAAAACTAACTGAGTTCTTATACGATAGTCACGTCACAAGTTATAAGTCATCGTAAACAAGTGAATTAAAAAAAAAATCGTTGTGAAAACAATTTCAAATGCAGATAACTTTGTTAACCCTCCGTTAGTCGCGTGGGGTCTTTGAAAGCCCAGGTGTTACAAAAATGTAAAATTTTAGGTTTTAAAACCATTTCAGCTATTCAATATTTTAGGTACCCTCCTAAGTTGAATTATATTTGCTGCACATCGACGCTAAATTCAGATCGCGCGTAAGCGTAGCGTGATATATGTATTATGCGTGTTTTGTGTGGACGGGCTTTGAAAGACCCCACGTGACTAACCGCGTAAGTAAAAATATATATTTTTTTAATTTAGATTTTCTTAGTAGCCGGTTTTTTTATGTATTTTTGTTTTAGATTTTATTAACTAGAAATGAACGAAGAACAACAACCTCGTATATTTAACTGGTTAGAGGATGAAAGTAATGATGTTTAAGGTGGTAATGATGATGAAAAAAGTGAAGTCGGTATATACCCGGATAAAAGGCGGTATATACTAGTGTTATCGCATATAAATTGATAAAAAGGAAAAGTTCCTTCATTTAGTAGATTAAAATATTTTTTTTTGTGATTGTGATCTGAAGAAGAGAAATTTATGTTACTATTTTTAGATTGCAAGTTTAAGGCAGAAATAAAAAAATATGTTTACGTAACTAGTGGTAGTTTTATTGTAATTAGGTTAATCACCAATGATTTGCTTATATAATTAGGAAAAACTAATTAAAAAGGTGTTTTAGGCTGATTTTTTTTTGGGGTCTTCAAAGACCCCACGTGACCAACCGCGTAAACAAAAAACGCGCGACTGACCGAAGGTTAAATATTATGATAAAGTTATACATGAGGTATCATTGTAAAGTGCGTTAAATAGTGAATTAATTAATATAAAACAATCAAACATCTTTTGTGAACTTTGGAAACTATGAGTCGTTATTATACGTATAGTAATAGCTAGCTAGCCAGTCGCGCTGGCCACGCAGATACAGTTTATTCCCATTCCCGTGGGAATTTCCTAAAATTCCTTCGCTCATTGACGTCATCTGAGAAACCTTTGTGCAAATTTTCATGCTTAGGTAAGTACTATCGAAAAAAGTTCTGCCTGATACACCTAAGTGTCATTTTAGCGAGCAGCTATCTTTTCCCACCCTGTGTCGACAAAGCCCTCACTTATAGTAACAATGACAATTACAAAAAAGTGTTTCTTTCATGTTTATGACCATTTAGTGAGTAGTACTATCAGCAAACGCTAAGCCTGATACATTTGGAAGAATTGTTGCTTGTAAGCTCCAATTTTATTACCCCGACCCTAATTAGAGTTACACAATGAGAAGCCAGTAAAACCATCTTTTTTTCTATTGCGATCCATTCATCGACACTAAATGGTCATAAACATGAAAGAAACACTTTTTTGTAATTGTCATTGTTACTATAAGTGAGGGCTTTCTCGCCACGGGGTGGGAAAAGATAGCTGCTGGCTAAAATGACACTTAGGTGTATCAGGCAGAACTTTTTTCGATAGTACATATACAGACAGATAACAAGATTAAACTTTAATTAACTTAAGATTAAACTATAATTAAGATCATTGTGTAATGTTAAATGTATGTATTTACTTGACATGCATTGAACATGGTCTGATTAATCAAAGATTCTCTAGACGATCAAACTTGAAGGTAATCAGATTTAGAAAATTGCTTTCTCTCGTAGCTAACATCTTCAAAACCAATTTACATATGTATAGCTATTAATAATCCAACAAACCATAACACTTCAGTCAACCTCAAGGACGAGTTCAGAGTCTTTGATATTAGAAAGATATAAAAAGCATAGTAACTTTATGAGAATTCAACATTTTACGAAATTAAAATAAATCCTACATTTTGGGACTTGAACTTTCAACTTGTTGGTCCGAAAGGACTAATTGGTAGCATTCCATTACGGCTTTACATTTGCTGTTGATTTATATATTATTATCATAGCAATTTATAAATAAATAATAATCTAACGCCTTATATCCCCGAGGGGGTAGGCAGACGTATTCCATTTCTGGATATACCCACATTTCACGAGATACATTGGACCCCTAAGCGTGATAGGTGGTGAGCCCATCGCCGGACCGGGTCTGTTTACACATGTCTCAGAATTAATTCTGAGACCTGCGGGTTTCCTCACGATGTTTTCCTTCACCGTCAAGCTTGTGATAAATATGTAGGTACGTAAGTTTTTGAAAACTTATTGGTACATGCCAGGATTCGAACCCGAGCCTCACTGATTTTCGGCCGGCTCTTTAACCGTTCGGGCTTCAGAATTCTAGTCTGAGTAGGTAATTGGTTTAGTGTACATTTACTCAGTTAATAGTTTGATATTGATCTAGATTCCAGACCAACCTTGTGTAACCTCAAGACGTCTAAAGGTTGGGCTAGCTGATTTTAGGATATGTATGTATGTTTGAAAAAGAAAAAAACTCACGCCTTACATCCCTGAGGGGGTGTAGGCAGAGGTATTCCATTTCTGATAGTGATAGGTGGTGAGCCCATTGCCAGACTGGGTCAATTTACAAATGTCTCAGAATTAATTCTGGGACCTACCTTTCCTCACGATGTTTGATGAAAAACTCATTGGTAAGTACATGCTAGGATTTGAACCCGAGCCTCACTGATTTTCATCATGTGAAGCAGGCTCTTTAACTGTAAGGCTATCACTGCTCTTCTTAAAAAATACTTATGACATTTAACTAAGATTTAAGTTTATAAAAAGTCTTTATAACTTGCCACAGGTACATAAGTTTTGCATAATATCACAATAGCTCTCTGTTAAGCTTTGCGTTTTTCATCATAATAAAAATTCACCCCAAGTAGTATTTTAAAATAAAAAAATATGATGCCTTCTCACTTTAGTTTTGTCTAATCAAAGAACATCGGCAGTTTTGGTACCCACTGAAATAGACACCCACGGGGTATCACACTATGCTTGTTTTATTGACTCATAACAAGTCGAAATTTTCCATATTTTTTAATTAATCTAGCAGTTGAAAATATTGAGTCAAATAAAACAGAAATATTATAGAAACACGAATCGATCGATTGGGAAATCTATTAATACCAAAGAGATTAAGATATAATATAAGGCAAAGAGGGGACAAAGCGTGGATTATTTGAAGCCAAAAGTTATTCCAAGTGGAATAAGTCTACAACAATTTCGACCGAATGACAGCTCGCGTTCATACTAACTGACATGACAAGGACATGACGCTTGAGCTTCAAAGTTTTGTATGAAAATATTCCCAATGCCCCCTCTATGCTATTATATTTTAATGTCTTTGATTAATACAAAAACTTTTTTGTTGTTGCGGTAAAATTGAACGTCGTGTCATCACGTCAACCACGTCATTCACTAGGGATGGCCAAGTGAAAAAATAAATTGATATTTATCGTATCGACATTTCTAAATACTATAGATAAAAATCGAGTGAAAAATATCGATACATCGTCAGTTTTTACATTATTATTAATACATATTCCCAAATTCGTAAAAAAGGACGATGAAAGTAGTATTTTTTTATAAATGCTTGAGTCTAAACAAGTATCTAGTACCTATAGACCAGGGTAGAAGCCTTTAAAAATAATAAAAAGTGAAAAAAAAATAGTAGTAGGATGAAACCCATTAGAAAAGGAGGGGAATATTTATTTTTCCTTTCATTTTTATAATATTCCTCTCCTTTTCTAATGGGTTTCATCCTACTACTATTATTTTTGGTTTTAAAAATTATCGAGCCTGGTCTACTAACATAAAATGAAACACGAAACCAGAATTGCGTTAAAAATATATTAAAATTGATACGAATTCGATACTGTAAAATAAATGTCGATATATCGCCATTAAAAATATAATAATAATAATAATAATAATAATAATAATAATTTATTAATTCATAAGCCAGGATTTTACATGTAGTCTTAGTTTAAGCAAACATAATTTAGGCTTAAAGTAAACTAGGACAAAAGTGTGACCCCTGACTCTCAATCTAGGAAAACCTGTGTTATGAGAGTCAGTGGTTGCTCACAGGTGCCATCAAATTGTTACTTAATGCTGAAAAATACAAAGGTAGCGGTCATACTGGCTGACTTATAATATAATGTTTATTTATATAAATAATTTACCTACATTAGAATTTATATAACAGATATATATTTTAACCTAATATATATTATTGATCTACGTGAGGGTGTGTGTGAGTATTTTGTGTGCGTTTGTGGGGTGTTTATGTGAGGGTGTGTGTGTGTGTGTGTGTCTATTTCGAGCACGAGTGGTTAGCTAATTAGGTCTTCAGTTTGATGGTAATTAAGGGACTGAAGCCATTTTCTAATATTTTTTTTAAGTTCAAATTTGTTTTATTTATTATATTAAGTGTGTTATTAACTTTATTGTATAGGCTAGCACTGAGATATACTTGTTGTTTCCTCGCAAAAGTGGTTTTATAGAACACCTTCGGGTAGGCCGGTCTAATCCTTACACTGCGGTAGTTGTTACTTTGTGGTGTCGGACTCTCCCGTGTTTTGTGTTGATGTATAATAGATCGCAGAATATATAGCTGTCTGACAGTCAAAAGTTCCGAATCTTTGTATAATTGGAGTGTAGGAAAGCGAAAGTTTTTCTTTAGCATAACCTTTATTACAGCTCTTTGAGCACGTTCGAGAATTAAAAAGTAAGACTTCGATGAACCTCCCCAAACCGTAATACAATACCCAATTATAGACTCACAGAGAGCAGAAAACACCGTTTTAAGTATGTCTAAGTCAGCTGAATTTCGCAGTTTTTTGAAAACAAAAATTAACTTTCTTACTCGGGCGGCCAAAGAATATAGCTGGTCATACCAATTGAGGCATTCATCTAAGATAATTCCCAAATATTTAATCGATGAAGTTCTGCACAGCGTTGGGCAGGCACAATAATTTGATGGGCTTTTACACGAGTGAGCTTTTATTGTGACTGTTTCTATAGGAGGCTGATACGAAGGTCTAGTAGTAAAAGTTATGTACTTAGTCTTTTCGACGTTTAAGGTTAACAAATTTTTGGACAACCAATTTATAATTATTCTAAAGGCATTCTCCGCGAGGGAAATAGTTTCGGCCCAACTTCTGCCATATGCGAGCAAAACTGTGTCATCGGCATACGAATAGATGCTGCAGTTTGAGGCTGATAATTGGCAAAGTTCGTTGACGTAGACGAGGAATAGTGTGGGTCCTAGTATACTTCCCTGCGGGACTCCATAGTCGACTGACATCGGTTGGCTCATGTGGGGGCCTATTTTAACACACTGAGTGCGATCGTTCAGGTAGTCTTTAAAAATGTCCAGAATCACACCCCTCACTCCAACTGCTTCCAGCTTATTTATCAGAAGTGGGACAGAGACAGTGTCAAATGCCTTGGAGAGGTCCAAAAATATGCCTATACATTTTTGTCGGGCATCTGTTTTTGACACAATAAGGTCTGCAAGAGTGGTGATGGCATCTTCAGTAGAAGTGCCATTTCTAAAACCAAATTGATTCCTAGAAATAATATTATTATGTTCTAAGAAGCTAACTAGATTACGGTTCAGTACTTTTTCTACAATTTTAGATAGCACTGGTAATACGGATATAGGTCTGTAGTTGTTGACACTGCCTCTGTCACCACCTTTGTGTATGGGGTGCACTATGGCCCTTTTTAGCGCTTTAGGAAATATGCCAGTGTTGATGGTCAGATTACATATATATGAAATAATTGGTGCCAGGATATGTCTAGCGGACTTAAGAAGCTTGGTCGAAATGCCATCCCAACCAACTGCACAATCGTCGCGAAGTGTAGTTATGATAGAATTTATATCATCTTCGGTAACCTCTAGTATTACCATAGAATTTTGTACGGAGTTGGCCGGGCGATATAAGTTAAGTGTAGTAGGCGCAATTTGGCTGGCTAGGTTTTTACCAACATTTGCAAAATGGTTATTTATTTCATTGATGGATTGAACTGGATTATTAAATAGTTTTAGTAGCTCGACAGGGGGCGATGTTGTGTGATTTGTTTGGATAACTTTTTTTATTATCTCCCAAGTTTTCTTTGGATTATTTCTGGCCTTTGCGAATTCAGCTCTTTCATATTCTCGTTTAAGTTTTTTTAGGAGGTCGTTACAAAAATTTCTATACCTTCTGTATGTTATTTTTAGAATAAGGTTATCGATGTCCTTTTTGACTTTTTTATGCATACGGTCACGGTTTCTAATACATCTAAGTAGTCCAGTTGTTATCCAGGGTTTTAATATTCTTTGTCTACATGGAATTTTTATTGTAATAGTGTGCGTTTTGATTATAGAACTAAGAATGTTTATAAATTGGTCTACCGCCTGGTTGGAATTTTTGAGGGACAAGATTGATGAGAAATCTGTACCCTCAATGTCGTGGATTACTGCAGTGTAATTAGTACGGGAGGCAAAGGGGGTGAAGTAACTTTTGACATGTTCTAAGTTTAGTTTTAGGAGTACTGGGTAGTGATCAGTTATGGGCGACTCCACTATACGACAATATCGACGATATATATAATATGCTAATTATGTATTTGGAAAAATATCGATATTTTAATATAGGTATCGATATTTTTTGCCCAAGCCATCATTTGCTGCCACTAAGTGGCATAGAGTAACTTATATGGCATGTGGTAGGCAGTGCTATTTTCTAACAAAGAGGTTGGAAGAAAATAATTTTCTTTCCTAGAGAAACTTTTTCTTTACACGTCTTTGGTACCTAAAATCTCATAATATCCTACAAAATACACTAGGTAACGAATAACTTTTAAACCTCAACTTATAAAAATGTGGTATGATTACATATTATCTTAGTCTGTCCAAGAACTATCGATTTTACACGGTTTCGTCTTCCGTGGGCAGGTGTAAGTGGGGTACCCAAAACACATAGAGTTTTGCCATTGTTCTTTCTTAAATAAAGAGCAATAATAGTACGGTGTCCATAGGTAGCCCTACTAACTCGAAAATTTATTTTTCCGGAAAAAAATATATTAAAAAATCTCACTCTTTTTATGCCCGAGGGGGTAGGCAGAGTAAGTAAGTAAGCAACAACTCTTTATTATGAACTAATAAAAGTCTTATCACTTTAAGCGATTTATTCCAGAGAATCTTAGGTATTCCATCTCTGGAAATACCCACTTTTCACAAGAGTATTCGACCCCTAAACGCGATAGGTGGTGAGCCCACGGGTCGGGTGAACGGGTCTGTTACACATGCCTCAGAATTAATTCTGAGACCTGTGGGTTTCGAGCTAGTGAAGTAGTGTAGTTGCTGTAGTAGCTCTTGGAATATTTACGTATTATATTCAATCAAATATTCCAAAAGAACCCACACAATATCGAAAGGATATTAATCAAACTATTATAGGACTTCATACCGTCCGTCCCTAATCTAAAATAGCGAGATGAACTCGAAACCAGATAACTTCAAGAATAATTTAAAAACCCAGCTCCTTGAAAAGCTAACTTAAAAATTACATAGTCATTTCCGACGGCGTAGACAGAGATAAAAGACCTGGTACTTAATACAAAAAAAATACGAAACTATAGTCACGATTCAAAAATGGAGCTTTTCCGCTGCGTATTTTATAAGACGTAATAGGTGGACAGATACGGAACCTTTAGTGTTCGAGTCCGACTGCACTTTGCCGATTTTTTACTAGTTACTCTCAAAAAGGACTGTTGATACCGTTCTAGCCAATGATATTATATCTTACACTGGTTCTAGCCTTGCCTCCAATGCAGAGTATTGGAGGCAAGGCTAGAACCACCGAAGCATTTATAGTATATTTTGTATCGAGGGACTAAACGAAGCCATAATATACCAGAGGTGGGCGAGGAAGTCAATGAAACCGATGGTATATTAATTTGGCATGTACTTTTCACTTTGAGTGCTAGAAAAATAGTCAATTTAGTACAAATTTATTTAAAACGGAACAAATACACTTAACAAAAATTCTGAAATTTTCGCTGTCAGTTTTTTTCTTCTTAACCTTTCACAGATTAACAAAGAGATTTAGGTAAATCTTTTTTAAAACACATACCGCCTTGTATGCGGAAAAACCATGAAACTAAAACTATCAACATTAACGCAATGAAGATAGTCTACACTCCTCAGATATTTACTGGCTGTTTGAGTTTGTCTACATCACATTAAGGAAATTAAAAAAAAAAAACTAATTACTTTTTACTCCCTAGGGACTAAAATGGTCACTTTAGTCCCGCTTCGTAGGGCTATATTGGCGTACTTTTAGAGCATGAGAAGTGAAAAAATCATTACATCATCAAACCTCGTAAATCTCATAATACAGTACGTACTAATTTCTGTGGAAAGCGTAGAGAGGGTATCCCAAAATTTCCTTTCCCAACCCCTAATTAGAACCCAACACATCTGCCGGCCGGCGTAGAACAATAACTCACGACCGCTAATTAATACGGTATTATCATTCCCCTGCCGGGTTTCAATGTTTTTCGCCGCGTAAATTACCGTGTCCGATGACCGCTTAACAGAAATTAGATCGTATTTTCAACCGACTCCAAAAAAAAGAGGAGGTTATCAATTTGACTATATGTTTTTTTTTATGTTTGTTACTTTCGCCTGAGTGAACCGATGACTATTTTTTTATTTAAAAGCTGGTGCTTCCCGTGTGGTTCAGTTTTAATTTGGTCCAACTGACAATGGCATTTATGAGAAAAGCACATATTAAGTTGAAGTCGTTTTTTTTCACTTTTTAGATTTATATCACATCTCTCTAGTGACATCTAACTCACATTTCTTTAGTGACATCTAAACAGATAAATAATTATATTCTTAGTTAAAAATCAATCATTTTAATGATACAACAGGCACGATCAAAATTAATAATATAAATTTAAATGTAAATTTGTAAGTTCCCTTTTTGCCTAACCTAAAGATAACCTGTAAACTAATGTATATGATTTGTATAGGTCATTGTTTACATCTTGAGGACCTATAAAAACACACACATTTCCAACGGGAATAACAGCTACAAAGAATTAAAAACATCTTTTTTATTTATCTCGTATTAACACGTAATATATCCATTGCAGTAACATGAACACACCGTATCTCATTTCCCTGTGCATAATTAATAAAGGTTGGTGAATTAGAAGCGGCATAATTAACCGCTAAACGGCTACCAGTGAATAGGGTTTCATCTCACCCGATTTTAATTATAACAAAAGTTGGTCCTAATTACCATTTATGCGTTATGAGATATCATTTTTGTTTTCAGAACTTCGGTAGTGTTTTGATTTAATAAAATATTCTTGTTATTAAAATTTGTGTAAGATATTACTAATAAAGGTCACTGAATATATATAGAAATTTATTTAATTACAACTTTTATTGAACAACTAGCAGGCGCCTAGCTGCGTTGCCCTCCACGAATCCCATTTTCTCCCATTCCCAGGGGAATTTTGGAAAATATCTTTCATAAAAACTATCGCTATCGCTAAAGCGATAAGACAGCTCATTGTAGTTTCGTTAATCTTTTTATCTCTACTTGAACGCTAATCGTATCATACAAACGTCAAACGAGTGATCTGAGTGAACTAGGGTGCCGTCATTCAATCAGAGGATCAGACGGTGGTCTACGGGCTCGGACAAGCTCACTCTTATCTCGCTCGTACAGTGCAAACACGGCACATGAAACAAAACAAAATCAATGCTAACAGTAGGTAGGTACATCACATGTACATACCTACAAAATAATCCCAGTAACATTCAAAACATTACCAACCACCCTATAACTTCCGCAACCAACTGTACCCGAAATAGCACAATGGATGATAAACAAATAAATCCAGAGTACACCCGACCACACAGTCGTATAGGCAACCGCATAACACTCACTGGAACGTAGTAACGTACTTGCGTTGGCAAGTGTGCTGTGTTCCCGTTCTATGTGTTTATTAGCTACATATACGGGGTGTTTGCAGCTGGCTGAGCGAGATAGTATCGCATTTGAATACAGGGTGGTTTTGTAGAGTTACTGGAAGTAACAAGAATTATAATAAGCGACAATTTGTTCCACAGTTTGGTTGTGAGAGACGAAAAGTTCTGTAAGAACCGCACAGAGGTGGATGGCCAACTAACGAAGTGATTATACAGGGTGACTTTTTTTACCGTCTGGAAAAAAATGTGGTGTGTTAGGTAAGTGTAATAGATTCATTTGGCAATGTTACTTAAATGAAAAAAAATTTTTCTTACTTAAACTAATATACATTACTCAATTATAGTCAATAATACACACTGAAACATTTGAAATAGTATTTTAAAAAGAAACAGGCTCGTAGCTTCCATTTATGCGCAATTTACGTACAACCACTAGCTGCGCGTAGTACTGTGCGTAGTTTTCTAGATTTTGTAAACTGCATTAAACATGACTATATTTAACAATTAATCTCGTGTATAACTTCGGCACTAGATACCTTATACGTCATATTTTTTTCCAGACGGTAAAAAAAATCACCAGTATATACCTATAAAATAGTATAACGGGCTTGACTAACTAATAAAAACACGGATCACCTATACCTTACGCGCAAAACTGCATAAAAGGTCGTAACGAAAGTAGACATTATCACGGAAATATTTGTGGCGCACTTCAAAGCAAACATAGCTGATTTGGATTTTTATATCTGTAAGGTGATGTGTATTGAATGTTTAATGTGATGTAACCTATAGAAATAAATAAATAAAATGTATTGAAAGCCACTTCCATTTATCATTATCCTGGCCCAATGTGTGCTAAATGTGGAATCACGGGAAGGGTAATTGCACCAGTTGTTGTCCACTCGCTGATTATGTTGCGATTATTTCGCATTAATTAGGTCGATGCGGGCTATACGCGCCGCTGTCGTTTAGTGGACAACTTTATGTTTACCCTATCCCGTTTTGTTTGTATTTTGCGAACGAGGCTTTAATTATAGGCACTCGTGGGTGTGAAATTGATACAGTAGTTATAATTGGTAGGGCTGGATATTTGCTTCTTATCAAAAATATTAAAACCAGTGAGTCAGTCAAGGTAACAAGATGCAGACACAATAGTTGTTAACTGTCTTTGTAAGCCCATGGCCATCTGATGTTTGACTAGATAAATCAAATGACCATTGCTCAGAAGTGGCCCATTAGAGAGGAAAGAAAATCTGTTACAAATAATTAATCACATTTATAGCATAATTTCATGTCTCTATGTTGTTAGGGTTGACAAAACCAATAAGTGTTTCTATGAGCCTGACAGATCTCTGACATTTCATTCACATCTTTTGACTTTGACTTTTCCACCATATATCGTTTATTGAGGTGCCCCACTTGTGCAGAAACTAGTTGCAGTGAGCGACTCTGATATGATCTGATATGACATTTCAGAATATTGTTTCCATTCATCCACAAATATACGTATTCAATACGTCCGTATCCGTTACCCTCGAGAGTTCTGAACGTTCTGATAAATACTAATGACGTCATAACTGAATTTCCTCTGATGACACGTCACAATGCAATGGAATATTTGTAACTTTTATCGCTTATTTCTGTTCGTTTGTTAGTTGAACGCCGATCTGAATTCCCACCATAATTTATTATACTTTTTCCAAGAATCATCGTGTAGTTATTTAGACCAATAGATGCTATTTTGTAATATTATTATTGTATAAGATGACTGTAAGTGAACCAAATTAATAAATAAAAATAAATACTCTACGTACTTGATACTTGCCTGCAGTTACCGACTTGATGCTATTCTCGTAGTTATTTTCAACAAATAATAGACATTTTTGACATTGTTGTTACAAAGTACCTATACAATACAATAATTAGTATGGAGGAACGGAGGTGGAATGCTCCTCCATCGTGAAAAGGGAAGATCTTCCGCCAGGCGAGGTGATCGTGCCTGGGGACCGCGGTCCAACGGTGGATGTTGGACAGTTGTATTTATACAAACTCATTAGAAAACTCCGATAGCGCGGTTTAGAACTCGGCCGTCTATTGGCGCGTTCTATGTAACTCGGCCTTCTATTGGCGCGTTCCATGTAGTGTAGCTACATCACTCCCCCTCCAAGACCGGAGGTCGATTTGATTTTTGTGCTGCGTCGTAGATAGCTTGCAAATGCCAGTGTTGCTCCAAGTCTGCGGTGAGTCGAGACTGAGCGGGTTGCTGCGACTGTTGAAGTGCCCGTAGTTCAGTGTGCAGAGACCGCCACGCCGGCGAGGGTGACCAGCCGCTGTAGATCCGGACGTGGGCTGCGGTGAACTGTGCGTGGGCCGAATGCTGTCGCTGTGAGTGATGAGCCTGCAGGACCAGGTAGCACGGTGCGTCGGCTGCGTATGGACCTGATTGGGTGGATTCTGGCTTGCTGTGCGACTGCTGCTGCTGACCTTGAGTGAAGGTTGTTGTGGGAGTGATGAGTGATGGCGATGCGATGCTGCTTCTGAAGTCCAGGTGTTCCAGAAGGTTGCGCTGATGTCCAGGTGTCGAGGGTCACCAGTATGGAGGAGCGGAGATGGAATGCTCCTCCATCGTGAAAAGGGAAGATCTTCCGCCAGGCGAGGTGATCGTGCCTGGGGACCGCGGTCCAACGGTGGATGTTGGACAGTTGTATTTATACAAACTCATTAGAAAACTCCGATAGCGCGGTTTAGAACTCGGCCGTCTATTGGCGCGTTCTATGTAACTCGGCCTTCTATTGGCGCGTTCCATGTAGTGTCGCTACAATTAGTATTAAGTGTTATGGGAACTATTCAAGAATTGAAGATATTATTTTTCTGCAAAATTAAAATCTCCGCAGTTGATCTGCAAAAAGGTAACAGACAAACGGACAGACAGCAGTTTCATTTGGAGATATGAAAATTGGTCTTTAAATGTGCACATCCATACTAATATTACAAAATGAAAAGATTTGTATGTTTGTATCTTTGTTCCGAATAAGCTCAAAAACTACTGGACCGATTTTAAATATTCTTTCACCAATGAAAAGCTAGAATATTTCTTAGTAAAATAAACTATATTTTATTCGAGTATTCCTACGGGAATGAGAACTACGCGTATGAAACCGCGCAGAACTGCTAGTTTACCATAAAGCTACTGCACTTCACAAGTGGGGCAATCGATTTTAATATTTTCCACCACTTGTTACTGGAAACTGAAACAGTTAATTATAACTGTTATATTAAAGTTTGAACTTTCTAACAGCGCCACGATAATAATAACTATTTCACCTAAAATTACCGTGGAAGGAAAATGATATTTTGGTTAAGATAATGAAAGGGGAATGAGTTTAACTCACAACGCTAAAATGTATTATCACCTTCTAACTGTTTTCGAGTTTGGATTTAGTGTCTTAGTAATTATTTTTATTGCTAATAGGTAAGTAGAGGTATTCTATTCCTAAAAATACCCATATTCACCGCTGTAGGTACATCTTTCGTAGTTAAACGCCATTACTGGATTACACATGCCTGAGAACCAATACGGTTGACTGAACAAAAAAAAAATGCTGACATATAGAATTAATTCTGGGACCAGCGGTTTTCCTCACGATTTTTTCCTTCACCGTCGAGCAAGTGATAAAATATATTATGTACGTATGTTTTTAAAAACTCAGTACATGCCAGGATTGGAACGCGATCCTTACGAATGAGAAGCGGGCTTTTTTACCTATCACTTTTCACTATTACTGCTTGAGAGGTCTCCAACGATATACAGTGGTATAAGTATAACATTATATATATATATATATATATATATATATATATATATATATATGCCAGGATTGGAACGCGAGCCTTACGAATGAGAAGCGGGCTTTTTTACCTATCACTTTTCACTATCACTGCTTGAGAGGTCTCCAACGATATACAGTGGTATAAGTATAACATTATATATATATATATATATAATAACTGTATATCGTTGGAGACCTCTCAAGCAGTGATAGTGAAAAGTGATAGGTAAAAAAGCCCGCTTCTCATTCGTAAGGCTCGCGTTCCAATCCTGGCATGTACTGAGTTTTTAAAAACATACGTACATAATATATTTTATATATATATATATCTCTAAGTTTCATCCATCCATTTCAAGAATCTCCGATAAGGCCACCCAAAGTACTTTATTAAATTTTTATCTCTGTTTTAGGTACATAATAAATAATTATTGTATTGTATATTGGTATTTTTCTCTTTATCTCCAAGCAAAACTGATTACTTTAGGAAAAAATTAACTAGCTACCTCCTCTCACGATGTTTTCATTCACCCAGCATGATAAATATTAATCGAACCTGCCCCCTATATGCGGGCTCGCTTCCAACAGCGCTGCATCGTGTTTTCGTAAACTTTAAAAATATATCGGCAGAAAAATGAGAAGTGACTCAACCTAGTTTGGAATTCAATAACAGGAACTCGATGCAAGTTTGACGTTTCCGTAACCGGATGTAGGTGACGGGGCGCCGCGTTTCCGGTGTGACGTCATCGCGGGTTTAGTTGGTGGAAAATCTGTGAATCTCTTTTTGATGTAAGACCGCTTTTTAAGGACTACCTACTCGTAGATATGAAGAAAAAGTTTTTAATCTCGGTATTTTTATTTTATTTTTATGATAAAAAAGGGGGCAAACGAGCAGACGGGTCATGTGATGGTAAGTGACGTCCGTCGCCCATGGACACCTGCAACTCAAGAGTCACAACTGCGTTGCCGGCCTTTGAGGTGGGAGTAGGGGGAGGGGAGGGGAGGGGAAGGGGGGATTGGGGCCTCCGGTTACCTCACTCACTCAACGAAACGCAATGCCAGCATTGCTTTACGCTGCAAGTGGTTTAGGCGTGATAGCGTAACAAACAAAATGCGAATTATATAATGTCATACCACAACCTCAGGCAACCATGGAAATAAGGGAACATAGCCTAGGTAACTACCAGAAAAGTACGCTTTTTACTGGCAAAAGATTTTTTTTAATCGGTAAAACCGCGGGTAGTATCGGAGCCTTCTCAATACAAACAAATAAACAAACAAAAAATCGCTTGGGAAATATTACTACTGGTCATTTTTAAGTTAAGTCCATTTTATTATAGGACATTTTTATAGTTTGGCTATATAAATACTGGTCACTTTTATATTTGCGTAATTTTATTATTGGACTTATTTATAGTTTGTCAATTTTATCACTTGGACAAGCCTTTGGACATTTGACTTTTTGGAGATTAGTCGTGCGAATTGCAAGAGCGATCCACAACCCAAATAGATTAAAACTATAGCTCATTTAATTTTCTAGTACATAATGTTTGTGGTAAGAAATAAACGTGTTTTATTATTTATTATTATTATATTGATATCAAAATCTGTTTAAATAAACCTCACACATTTTTGTGAACTGGAATACATATTTTAATACCCAACCCTAACTTTTTGCTACTACAGAGTAGTTATAGCCCTGATGATATGTCGACAGAACATCTCAAGAGCCCTATGACATAAAACCTACCAAGAAAAAAGATAAAACTATGTGTCACAACTCGCAAAGTATAAGTCGAAAACACTTGGCAGTATCATAAATATAGTGATGTGCTCGCTAAGTATCGATATATCGACTGTAGCGCCATCGCGCTGGCATATTGCCACGCCATCATTTCAATTCGACAAATGCACCACCACGCCCCGCGCGATAAAGATCGAGGCATTCGTGCTGTATTTTATCGATACTATATGGATTTAGTGCTGCAGTCGTAATAATTCGGACACTATTTTTTTTATATGAAAAAAGAAAATAAATAAATTTCCGTATTTAATTGATAATTACAATTAGAAAAGTCAATAGTCTAAAAATAATGCACTTTGAACTTGTCCATGAAGATTGGGTAAATGTAAACAGCAGCCCATCTCCACCGACAAGTTGCTGGTTCCAAATGCAGTACCCCGAGAAGAACGAGCAAGAAACTCAAGCGCAGCTCTTTTTAATCTCATGTCTTACTTGTATATCTATGTCTCCAGTATTATTGTAGAAGCCGTGATGTTATAATTTCACTAATTTTCAATCGTCTCAATTTCATACAAAATTGTACAACGGTTACAAATTTGTCTGTCAGGATTCCCAAAGCAACGTGAAAAAAGGGAATCAATGCTGGCAACGCGTGGTCGCTTGCTAATAAAATATAATTCTGTCCGTAAAATAAAATTTACCACAAAAATAACTTTTATAGTATCACAAAGGCAGCAATAAAAATAAATCTCCGAGCTTAAAGCAATTTATTAAAGCGGAAGGTGAAATTCTATAAGTCCAATCCATTGCCGCGACTTTAAAGAAAGGTGTAATAAAATGTCGATAGAACTTTATCGATGGACGTTATCGCGGACTTAACGTCACTATTTCTTGGCGAATACGAGTACGTAGGACTGTTATCGACACGACAGCTAGTGCATCGGATTTTGGTGTCAGTGTTTTTCTACTTACCCGACTTGAAAATGAAAATGTATTTATTTCTGTAGGAAATTGAAAATTACACTTAGAAAAGTCAAAAGTCTAATGACAAGGCACTCTAAACTCGTCCATGAAAATTGGCTAAATGTAAACAGCAGCCCATCTCCACCGACGTGTTGCTGGTTTCAAATGCAGTACCCCGAGAAGAACCAGCAAGAAACTCAAGGGCAGCTCTTTTTAATCTCATGTCTAGAGGAAGGGTATGTATGTCACACTATTAGCAATAGATCGTCACCCGCGATTTCACCTGCGTGTATTTTGTTACTGTGTCTCTTGAGAACTATGTATGACGGGCCTGTTGGCTCAGTTGCTACCTTCTGAGTCGGAGGTCACGGGTTCGATCCCCGCTCGGGGCCAACGTGTGTGCATGAACATGTCTGTTGGCTTCGTGTCTGGTCGTTTAATATTTATTTAAGTATGTTTACCAGTTCTTTAGTACACATAGTACAGGCCCTACCTAGTTTGGGACTAAATAACCGTGTGACTTGTGTCAAAAAAAAACTTTTCCGATATGAGAAGTTTCCTGTATTTTCCCTCAAGATGGAAGCTATCTCCCTACCAAATTACATCAAGATCGGTTTAGGCGTTAAGCTGTGAGAAGGTAAAATCACATACAGAATTACTTTCGCATTAATAATATTGGTAAAGATGTAAGATTAATTCTTCTAAGAAGAGCAAATGAAAGTAACTTTTGAACTGTTTCGAAAGAAACCTTTTTAATTCATCTCACCAACAAGTTTCCGAGTTTGTCAAATTATTCCTCCAATATTTCACAATGCGCCAAACAATTTAATAAAAAAAATCGACGATTTAATAAAAAAGTTTCGGGGCCGAGTATAATTTACACCAGGAAAATCTTTCTTCTCTGAGACGCTTTTGCACTCAGATATTTCAACGGAAACAAATGTACCGTCAGCATATTAAATTAAATTTTGTGTAAATATTAAATTATCTGAACATAATATGTCAATGACCTAAAATAAAGTATAAATAAACCTTAAACTAAATACCTTAAGAAATATAATATAATATCTAAAATATATAATTCAAAGGAGTCACTTTAGGCAAGGTTCCGAAGATACTGGCAGCGTTCCCCCTTTGAATGGCTAGACTAATTCTTTGTCCGAGGTAGCTGCCAGTTCTTCGGTCTCCTGTGATGTCGACTAACCTTTTTGTTATTTCCTTAAAAATGCTTTTAGCGCTAGGACCCCACGGACCAAGGGTCTCGACACCGAATGGGACAAGTTATGTTAATTAAATTAAAACCAATGGATCGATTCGGAATCAACCCAACCCACTGAAAAAATATGAAGATAACATACATATCAACTCGAATTGTCAATCTCAGCTGCGCTCTTCTCAGAAATACTTAGTCAGTCTGAGTTTTTGTAAAATTGTAAAGTTTTCATTACGTTTCAATGTTGGGTTCTAGCATACTGAAATATAGATTGAAGTTAACTATGTTTTTTATACTAAACTAATATTTACTCAAAAATACTTTTAGATATTCGTTATCTATACTAATCTGTACTTCTATAATAATATTATAAAGAGGACAGATTTGTATTTTTGTGTGTTTGTATCTTTGTTACGAATAAACTCAAAAACTAATGAACCGATTTTAAAAATTCTTTCACCCACAGTATACTAGAATATCCCTGTGTACAAATAGTAAACGTAAATATAATAGCGATGCACGTTAGGTTTAATTCTCCTCTATTGTAATAGATGGCGTTGTGCATTTTCTACATCGCGCTATGGTTTCGTTACCGCAGAAGCCTTATAATTAAAATTATTATTTTTGTAGTCAACCCTTTAACAAATAAAATATCGGCTGGTTAATCCACATCTTTTATTTGTAATGCTGCACCCTTGGGCACATGTATGGTTGGGATATGTACACCCTGAGTAAAATAGGCTATATTTTATTCCCGTATTCTTACAGGAACGGGAACTAACGGGAACTACGCGGGTGAAATTGCGGGGTGCCGTGCCGCTAGTAGACAATAAGGCTCCTGATTTAGCTTATATATTTACTGTAGTATAACGCCAGTCTCGAAATGATGTCACTCAAAATGCAGCCAACTTCGTTACTTCGGTATCGTTATTTTAACCGCTCAAGTGTCTCGTTATTTGCGCAGGGAATCGCGATCAACTTAGATCGTTATTTCATTGAGATGTCCGTGGAAGTTTTATATGAGACGACATAGTTATAGTTTCTTGGATGTAATTACGTTTTAAGTTTTATCAATTTTACAATAATTATTATTCACTGCAGTAGATTATAAGAAAAACATATGCCATGCGTATTTTTTTAGCCTGGATTAAGAGAGAGAGAGAGATTTTTCGTTGGAAACGTACAAAAAGACAGATCTTTCCTATATGTACTATAAGTGTTCATTAGTGTAGATGTCGATATCAATATACTAATCTTAAATAGTAAGACGTTAGACAATGATAGCACCTAGCCTGTTTTTTTTTATTTATTGAAAGGGCTTTGTCGCTTAGCGACCACATCGCCCTGTAAAGTCTACAAAACAAAATTGCACAAATAAATAAACAAATAACTTATCCTTTATCTAAACCTATCTCTGCCAGCTTGTACAATTTTAAAGCATAGCCTGTTTTTAATTTTTAGTTCATTTTTAGTCGTTCTAAAGGTTTAAATTTGTTTTCCTTTAATTATAGTTAGTTTTCTCAAAGTCAAAGTGTTTTAAACTTTTATTATATTTTAAACTTTTCCGTGTTAGCCTTTGAGTATTAAACCAACCGGAGACGCCACTGACAGGCGTTCCCCTCTGCCAAAAAAAAGGTGTCGGTCTTTGAACACACCGGTTAAATACAACTAGTTTGTTTGAGTTCACGGAGTGCTTGTATTGGTGAATGTATTTGTGTGCACCTAGTTCAAGCTAGAGTTTAATTGTTTTATCAAAAAATGCGTTTGTTTTAACATTATTTGTGATTTTTTCCTCGTCCCCCCCGCAGAAAGTGGCAGACTTTTTTGTAAAGAAACTAGTGCGCGTGACGTCTCCTGTTGGTTTAATACTCAAAGGTGTTAGCCTTTGACGCGACAATAAAAAGTAGCTAAATATAATATCGTGAGCAAAGAGGTTGATAAAAAAAATCCATTTCCTAAGAGAACATTTTTCTTCAATTATATTAAAAGCAGTGATAGCCCGAACGGTTAAAGAGCCGGCCGAAAATCAATGAGGCTCGGGTTCGAATCCTGGCATGTACCAATGAGATTTTCAAAAACTTACGTATATACATATTGGGATACGTGATGGGCTCACCACCTATCACGTTTAGGGGTCCAATGTATCTCGTGAAATTTGGGTATATCCAGTAATGGAATACCTCTACCTACCCCCTTGGGAATGAAAGGTAAGGTGACTATGTATACGTACCTACTGTGTATTTATTTTTTTATATAATACTAGCTACCCGCCCCGGCTTCAAAATCCGCATCTAAATCCGTTGCGTAGTTTTAAAAATTTAAGCATACAAAGGGACATAGGGACAGAGAAAGCGACTTAAGCGAGGGGATAAAAAAGGCGTGAGATTATATTATTTTTATTATATTGTGTCCTTAAATTGTGCACAATAAAGAGTTGTTACTTACTTACTTACTTCAACCGTCGTTTGTCCCACTGCTGAGCAAAGATCCTCTCTCTTTCTACTTATTCCTATTCTCTGCTTATAACTATTGTCCTCATCCTGTATCTCACCTAACTCCTCCTAAACGGCTGGACCGATTTGGATGAAATTTCGTTAGTATGGGTCCCTACATGGCTTAAAAATTGGACCCGATAGGTGGCACTAGTTGTAGATACAGTCAAGAGCACGTGGTTCAAGAGTTCTTATTACAATCGCCCTATAGGTCAGACTCCAACTACAAGTGTAAAGCTTCATGTGAAAGCGGCAAATTTCAGCCCGCTGCACTAAACGAAGTTGCTCCGCCTCCGTCGAGACAAAAAAAAGTATTACATGTGATCTGAGAAATTTCTTATTTTACCTAGATGTGTAATATCAGGTAATATACATTCTATTGTTTTCATTTGAAATCCCACTCAAAACATAATCTCTCCTAATGTCTTCGCTCTACCTAGTCGGATAAAAATGTCTAATCGTATAGGCCACAGTCGTGTCGTGAGCTGTAAGCGACCGAACTATAATGAGACTGTGAGAGCCGATATAATTATGTATTCAAGATTTTTGCACTCCATGCGTTCGTTATTTGCATGGGTTTGAAGCTGCAACGGGTTTTATGCTAATGAGTTTGCGAAGAACTGCGGCTTAAGGTTTTGCACTTGTGAATTTTAAAAATTACCATACAGGAAACAAAATAGGTTAGATTCTGAGTATATTTCTATAAATAACATAGAACGCTAAAGAGTCAAAATTCAAAAAATTCAAACTCAAAATCGTTTTTTTTTCTATTGGTATTAAATATACACTTAGAAACGTCAATATTTTATAATAACAAGGCACTCTAAACTCGTCCATGAAGATTGGCTAAATGCAAACAGCAGCCCATCTCCACCGACGACGAGTTGCTGGTTTCGAATGCAGTACCCCGAGAAGAGCCAGCAAGAAACTCAAGGGCAGCTCTTTTTAATCTCATGTCTTACTAATAAATATCGTTTACAATAATAATTATAATTAATAGCCTTACATAGCGTCGAGTCGGTTAATCCCATGCATGTAAGAAAACCGACTTCAACTTATATGGTTTTCTCATGGATGCCATTGTCAGAACTAGACCAAAGTAAAATTTGACTCACGGGAAGCATCAGATAAAAAAAATATCTAAATTGGTTCACCCAGTCGAAAGTTCAGAGATAACAAAAAAAACATACAGTCGAATTGATAACCTCCTCCTTTTTTGAAGTCGGTTGAAAATATATTAGATACTAGCTTCTACCCGCGGCTTCGCTTGCGCTCATTTATTTCACCCCCTTAGAGGTTGAGTTCTGCAAAATCCCTTCTTAGTGGATGCCTACACTGTATAAGCTATCTATGTGCTTTCTCTCTAGACCCAGAAGTTTTTTTTTTTAAGCTATTGCATAGCTTCTATCGCGGCCCGCGGGCCTTGAGCGCGGGGACCGAATCCAGAACTTCCGTAACGAAAAAACCTCACGCTCTCCCCACTCCGACGGGCACGGAGGTGTGACTTAAAGGCCGTGCATTGTATAAAATAAAATAAAGTGAAGTACAGTAAAGTAAAGTAAAGTAAAGTAAAGTAAAGTAAAGTAAAGTAAAGTAAAGTAAAGTAAAGTAAAGTAAAGTAAAGTAAAGTAAAGTAAAGTAAAGTAAAGTAAAGTAAAGTAAAGTAAAGTAAAGTAAAGTAAAGTAAAGTAAAGTAAAGTAAAGTAAAGTAAAGTAAAGTAAAGTAAAGTAAAGTAAAGTAAAGTAAAGTAAAGTAAAGTAAAGTAAAGTAAAGTAAAGTAAAGTAAAGTAAAGTAAAGTAAAGTAAAGTAAAGTAAAGTAAAGTAAAGTAAAGTAAAGTAAAGTAAAGTAAAGTAAAGTAAAGTAAAGTAAAGTAAAGTAAAGTAAAGTAAAGTAAAGTAAAGTAAAGTAAAGTAAAGTAAAGTAAAGTAAAGTAAAGTAAAGTAAAGTAAAGTAAAGTAAAGTAAAGTAAAGTAAAGTAAAGTAAAGTAAAGTAAAGTAAAGTAAAGTAAAGTAAAGTAAAGTAAAGTAAAGTAAAGTAAAGTAAAGTAAAGTAAAGTAAAGTAAAGTAAAGTAAAGTAAAGTAAAGTAAAGTAAAGTAAAGTAAAGTAAAGTAAAGTAAAGTAAAGTAAAGTAAAGTAAAGTAAAGTAAAGTAAAGTAAAGTAAAGTAAAGTAAAGTAAAGTAAAGTAAAGTAAAGTAAAGTAAAGTAAAGTAAAGTAAAGTAAAGTAAAGTAAAGTAAAGTAAAGTAAAGTAAAGTAAAGTAAAGTAAAGTAAAGTAAAGTAAAGTAAAGTAAAGTAAAGTAAAGTAAAGTAAAGTAAAAGTCGAAGTCGAAGTCGAAGTCGAAGTCGAAGTCGAAGTCGAAGTCGAAGTCGAAGTCGAAGTCGAAGTCGAAGTCGAAGTCGAAGTCGAAGTCGAAGTCGAAGTCGAAGTCGAAGTCGAAGTCGAAGTCGAAGTCGAAGTCGAAGTCGAAGTCGAAGTCGAAGTCGAAGTCGAAGTCGAAGTCGAAGTCGAAGTCGAAGTCGAATCGAATCGAATCGAATCGAATCGAATCAAATGAAATGAAATGAAATAATCAGACCAACCAAGACAGTCAACTTGATTATTTTATTGGTGACTGTACTTTTGGCGAAAAAAGGGGTTATTGAAACAACATAAAAACAATCGGAGCAGTGGGAAAAAATATTCCCACTCGTCCCTACCAATCGGAGTTCCGATCGGCGGACTGGGAACAACCCGTTTCTTTCGCAAAATGCTATGCAATAGCTTTACCGCGGCAGTCCCCGAGTGCCACACGTCTTTTTTTTTTATTAATAAGCACACACAAAGTACTTATTAAGCTAAATACATTGTCCCACAAAACTGTGTCAACAGTTTGACTGTGGGATCGGCAGTCTCTCTTAATAGGTAGGTATATCACATTAGAATTTATTGATATTATATTGACAATGATAGGTAGTGGTTTTTTAAAAGTATACAGAAAATTTTTTTATTGCTTTCTCGTCTAATAATTTCGGGAAGACTATTAAATAAGTAAGGGATTCGTTTTTTAAGAGTTCTATCACCATAATAATTTTTCATTCTTGGAACGAATAATTTAGGCTGTGCGTTCACCAATCAGTCAGTTAGTTTATTACTTTATATATATATAGAGAACAGGAGTGATAGCCCTTAAAGAGTCGGTTTTTCATGCGTGAGGCGCGGGTTCGAATCTTGGCCAATGAGTTTTTCAAAAACTTACGTAATTACATACTTATAGCTAGCTCGACAGTAAAGGAAAACATCGTTAGGAAACCCGCAGATCCCAGAATTATTTCTGAGGCATGTATGTATAATCGACACTGCATTTGGAACCAGAAACTCGTCGGTGGAGATGGGCTGCTGTTTACATTTACCCAATTTTCATGGACGAGTTTAGAGTTCCTTGTTATCATAAACCATTAACGTTTTTAAGTGTAATTCCATACCTAAAGAAATAAATGAATTTTGAGTTTGAGGTCCGCCATGGGCTCACTGTCACATTTAGGGGTCCAAAGAATGAAAGGTGAAAAATGTATATTTCAACGTCGCTGCGCACTTGCTATTGTCTCATAAATTAGTATCAAATTTATATCTCCTTCCTTTTCTATCTACGCATTATTATCAAATAGGCTACTTTCATTTCGGACCGAAGGAAAAAGCAGTTAAAAACCACTAAATAACAATATAAAAGCAATAACCTAAGTAAACTATAACTTATGGATGTCAGAAAAACACCAGAGTTTTGGCAAAAGTCCAACTTCGCGACAACAGGAGGCTGGTTTAATGGAGGGCTCTCAGAAGTCATCATTGCGTTGAATCTTGGGCAGAGTTGCCAAGTGCTTCGGAAGGTATGTCAAGAGGTAGGCGAGCGCAGTGGGGAGAGACATCTGCATTTTAGTGTTACCAATGACATTTTATATTCAAAATAGGTGCAAACATTTTCCATTTTCAAATTCCGCTGTGATCCGACCCCAATCCGCGGTGGGCTCGCGTAGGAGATTATACTTGACTCGGCAGTAAGCTAGTGTTACGGGTTGATGATGATTTTCCTTTTTTGCAACGTCTGGTTGCCGTTGTAACTTGATTATTGTCATGTCTTAGTGACACTCACAAGATTGAGAAAAATCGATTGACGTTGGATTCATCAAAACAGGCTCACGCGTTTGGTTTTAGAGCGCCACACATGAACACAGTACCAATACATTTATTTTCAAAAAACATTGTGTTGACAGGTGTTGATACATTTCAGAGGATACATGTTTAGCTTAAATAGAATGTAGCATCCAAATTTTGCAAAAATAACAAAGCAGAGTAAAAAACAAACTCATGGATTCATGGTATACCGGGTCCGTCCGGGGCACGGTCAAAATCTATAGATACCTTTTGTATGAAGCGCTGGGGGCGCGCGACGGGGCCCCGCGGCGTCGACATGTCGAGGCGTATTGTTAGGATGATTCACCCCGGACGGGGCACGCCCGGACCCGGACGGGGCACGGCCCGTTGTGACATGAATCAGCCTTTAAACGAATAATACAAAAAAAAATACTGAAGTGCCGAAAATCAGTGAGGCTCGGGTTCGAATCCTGGCATGTACCAGTGAGTTTTTCAAACACTTACGTAGGTACATATTTATCACTAGCTCGACGGTGAAGGAAAACATCACGAGGAAATCCGCAGGTCTCAGAATTAATTCTGAGACATGTGTAAGTAAATAGACCCGGTCCGGCGATGGGCTCACCACCTATCACGTTTAGGGGTCCAATATATCTTGTGAAATGTGGGTATATCCAGTAATGGATTACCTCTGCCTACCCCCTCGGGGATAAAAGGCGTGAGATAATATTATTATTATTAAAAAAAAAACCATTTTTAATTAAGAATCTCTTCCTTTTTGATGTCGGTTAAAACAAGAATCATCGAAATCGATTGGCGTGATATTGAGTTATTCGTCCATTTGTCGCGCACAGAATACTTAATGCAAATTTGGGACTTAAATGGTTTTTTCATGCCATTGTCAGAACTGGAATCAAAATGGGACTACACGGGAAGCACCAACTTTCAAATAAAAAAAAAACATGAAAATCTGTTCACCCATTCGAAAGCTTTGAGGTAAAAAACATACGCGATGAATTGATAACCTCCTTTTTTTGAAATTGGTTAAAAATACAGTCATACCACACCATCTAAACAGTCTCCCATCAACGTTTTATTCGGCCTGCAGAACAGCTGTGCTGATCAGAAACAATACATCTTTCCGCAGGTCTGATCGTGGCAAGAATTGAATCGAGAATGTTTTCAGAACGCATTCGAACGTGAATTTCTGGTTTTCAGCCACTTTGCATATTATTGTTTTATTGTGCAAACGTGAGAGGAGAATCGGAAAGCAAAATTTTATTTAAAATTTGTACCTATATAGCAAAAAGTATCTACTATTAAAAAGGAATGAAAAAATATTTTATTAAATGTATTGTAATTGTAAGGGCAACCTATACTGGATGATTTTTTTTACCATCTGGAAAAAAATATGACGTATAAGGTATCTAGAGCCGAAGTTATACCCGAGATTAATTGTTAAATATAGTCATGTTTAGTGCAATTTACAAAATCTAGAAAACTACGCACAGTACTACGCGCAGCCGGGCGGTTGTAGGTAGATTGCGCATAAATGGAAGCTACGAGCCTGTTTCTTTTCAAATATCTCAGTGTGTATTATTGACTACAATTAAGAAATGTATATTAGTTTAAGCAAGAAAAAAAATTTTTGAGAATTTTTTTTTTTTTTTTAACTAACATTGCCAAAATATGAATCTATTACACTTACCTTTCACACCACATTTTTTTCCAGACGGTAAAAAAAGACACCCTGTATATTAAGTATTTGGATACTTGTGCCAGGATGCCCCACTTTTCCATAGCAATACAGTAAGATAGAAGCCAATCTCTTAGTTATCTATTTTAATTAAAGTGTGCCGTTATTATAAACTTAAACCTAACACGTACATTCATCAGTACTATGGATATTAGATCAGTTCAAAGAGATTAAAATATAATAGGACATAGAGGGGGCATTGGGAATATTTTCATACAAAACTTTGAAGCATGTTTGAAGCTCAAGCGTCATGTCAGTTAGTATGAATGCGAGCTGTCATTCGGTCGAAATTGTACTAGACTTATTCCAGTTGGAATAACTTTTGGCTTCAAATTTTCCTCGCGTTGTCCCCTCTATGCCATATTATATATATTTTTTTTTTTTTTGCTTTTAAAAAAATACGTATGTACATTCTTATAATCAGCTCGAAGAAAAATTGTGTGTGGAAACTCGCAGGCCCTGGAATCCTTCTGGAATTGTTTTGAACATTTAGCCAATCTTCATGGACAAGTTCAAAGTGCCATAATATTAGACGATTGACTTTTCTAAGTGTAATAATCTCACGCCTTTTATCACCGAGGGGGTAGGCAGAGGTATTCCATTACTCGATATACCCACATTTCACGAGATATATTCCCTAAACGTGATAGGTGGTGAGCCCATCGCCGGACCGGGTCTATTTGCACATGTCTCAGAATTAATTCTGAGACCGTCGAGCTAGAGATAAATATGTACGTAAGTTTTTGAAAAACTCATTGGTGCATGCCAGAATTCGAACGCGAGCCTCACTGATTTTCGGCCGGCTCTTTAACCTAAGTCTTTTTCTAAGTGTAATTAGCAATTACCTACAGAAATAAATACATTTTCATTGATTCTAAGGCATGTGTAAATAAAGAGAAAATACTTGTGATAACTAAAACTCCAAAGAGTAAAAATGTCATGGAAGAAACTGTCAGAACTGGAACAAATTACCACCTTTCAACCAACCAGCACCATCTTTCAAATAAAAAAAAAACCGGCCAAGTGCGAGTCGGACTCGCGCACCGAGGGTTCCGTACAACCTTGCAAATTTATGGTTTTCGTAATTTTTCCTTTATCTATGCTATAAGACGTTGCTTCGTACCAAATTTCAAGATTCTGAGTTCACGGGATAACCCAGTGAATAGAGAGCTTATACCTTACAAACGGTCCGGTAGTTCTAAATTTTTTACATGTTGTCTAGGATGGTTGTTAAGTGTTTAAAATGCAAAATGCACAATTCCCCCCCCTCCGCGCCCTCCGCCATCTTGAAAAAACCGAAAAAAAATCGGCACTTTTTTTAGATTTTCACTTATATCTTTGTTTCGGTGCATTTTAGCTACAAAACAGTTCTATTCAATGTTCGTGTTAAATTTTGTTTGTGGGGCAGATATTTTAAAAAAGATAAAAAATTACGCATTTTTTAAACTATTTTTCAAATTTTTCAAACTTCTAACTTTTGAACGCTGTAATTCAATTTTGGCCTATTTGAGAAAAACAAGTATTAAGAATAAAAATTGTAGGGAATTTAATTACCTACAAAATGGATGTATACTTTTTTAACCAACCTTACGGAGGGGGCAGTAAGCATTAAAATGAAAACAACGGCATATTGTTTATTTGATCAGTTTGAAAAATTTCCGGAAAATGCGTATTTTTTTATATTTTTAAAAATATCATATCTCGTGAACTATCTGCCCTACAAACAAAATTTAACACGCATATTATAGGGAATTTTATTCTCTACAACATTGAATAGAACTGTTTTGTAGCTAAAATGCACCGAAACAAAGATATAAGTGAAAATCTAAAAAAAGTGCCGATTTTTTTCGGTTTTTTCAAGATGGCGGCGGGCGCGGAGGGGGGGGGAATTGTGCATTTTGCATTTTAAACACTTAACAACCATCCTAGACAACATGTAAAAAATTTAGAACTACCGGACCGTTTGTAAGGTAACCCCCCTTATTTGGTCTCTATTCACTGTACTAGGAAGCACCCTGTAGGTTTTGATTCCCTTGCAAGTGTCGAAAATTTGCTGCATAAACGGCTGTATCTTTCGATTGCGTTGGCTTAGAAGTTTGATTTTTTCACAGCTTCAAGGGACAGTAGACCTGAGTAATTGATATAAATTTCAGCTTCATACCTCCACGCGTTCCTGAGAAAAAGGGTCTTGACAGACGGACGGACGGACGGACAGACGGACAACAAAGTGATCCTATAAGGGTTCCGTTTTTTCCTTTTGAGATACGGAACCCTAAAAAACCAACAAAATCGGTTCACCCAGTCGAAAGTTCTGTGGTAACAAACATGAAAAAAACCTCGTTTTTTGAAGTCGGTTGAAAAGTGAGTATTTCCAGAAATGAGCCAACTTTTATTGATTAGTTCGGTTTTTTTGATTTCCTTGCTCACTCTATTGGTGAAAACATCAAAATCCGAGAATCGGAAGGCAACTCTATTTTACGCTATGTAGAGATGAAGCAGTCAAGTAAAAAAACTATTATCAAAACCGCGAGCTCAGTATGAAAACTGAACCGCCAAAAGCGATCCGGGTTCAGAGATCCGCAGCGTAAATAAACAAACTAGTGTAAACTACGACGTGCCAATTCCGCAATTCTATATATCGAAACAAACAGCACAACCGGACGCTATGGACGCGAGCCAACGGACAGACAGATAAATATGTATAGACCACACCCCGGAGACACGGAAAGCGTGCGAACGCTGCACCTCCTCTTTTTGAGTAGGTAAAGTAGCGGAGCAAAATGAAATTCAAATTCGAAGTTGTTCTATTTTTAATTCACTTCGAAGATAACGTTTTTAATTTCATTTCATTTTTATGTTAAACATTAATTCAAATAGAAATGTCATCCTATTGAAATTATTAGTGTTTGTTAAATGCATGACTCATTAGGAATCGTATGCCTGAATTAGATACTCTATTAGAACTTTATTATTGATCAATTTCATCTGACAATAATTGTAATGAACAGTACGCAATTTAATTAATATTTTTCTGAATCAATTTTGTAAATTTTTGTTTCGTAGAATATGGCTACAATATGGTTGTTTGAATAATATAAATCCGACGACTACTAATTTTATAAATGCGAAAGCTTATACATCAGAATAACACAAAGGCTATATTTTATCCCCGTATTCCCACAGGACTGGAACAAACCCTGGAACAAACCTTAACCCTCTTTAAAAAAGTCCCCAGTCGGCTAAAAAATACGTGGACGCTAAATTTAAAAACGCCTTCGTAAACAGCAGAAAGTATTCTTCGAATAAACATCTCGCTTAGAATATTTATGAGACAAATGGTAGCGCTTGAGTCTTGCTCCCATCAGGGAGTTATCAATCAGGAGCAAAGTGTCTTGTAGGGTGTAGTTACAGACCACGACTGCGTCTGTGTCCAGATCTATGTTCACCCGAGGGATTAATAGTAAAAATTCTTCTTCTAAACCTGTCTCAGGAACTCTTTTAAAACACATGGCGCCACCTTCTATGCGGAAAAACCATGAAACCAAAACTCTCAACATTTTCGCAATGAATATGGTCCACACTCCACAGATATTTACTGGCTGTTTGAGTTTGTCTACTTCTCATTAAGGAAATTAAAAAAAACTAATTACTTTTTACTCCCTAGGGACTAAAGTGGTCACTTTAGTCCCGCTTCGTAGGGCTATATTGGCGTACTTTTAGAGCATGAGAAGTGAAAAAATATCTTTTACACTATCTGCGCTCTGGTTTTACCCGCGTAGTTCCCATGGGAATACGGAGATAAAATATAGTATATGTTACTTACTCATCTGTTCATGAACAATTGCTTGACAGATTTAAAAGAGAATGAAAGTGGGTTGAGAATGAATGCGTTACTCGTCAAATGTTTTCTCTATGCTGATGACCAAGTATTACTTGCGTCTTCGGCCGAGGAGTTGCAGGAGATGGTAACTGCTATGAGTGGATCTTTTGTTAGAAAGGGAATGAAGATGAATGTAAAGAAGACGAAAGCGATGGTGTTTGAAAGAGATGAGGCAGTGACAGAGTGCAATATCGTGATTGGAGACGAACAAATTGAACAGGTGAATGAGTTTGTGTATCTGGGTTCAAAGTTTACAAGAGATGGAAAGTGTGAGAGTGATATTGAAAGAAGAGTGAATGCAGGAAACATGGTGAATGGAGCTTTGCACTCTTTTATGAGCAGCCGGAAGGTGTCTAACAAGGCTCGTTTGGCTGTGCATAGGGGGGTGTTGGCTCCGACACTTATGTACGGAAGTGAAAGTTGGGTATGGCAGAAGAAACATGAAAGCAGAATAAATGCAGTTGAGATGAGAGCGTTAAGAAGTATGATAGGAGTTAAACTGAGTGACAGGATAAGAAATAGTAAGATAAGGAAACGATGTGGTCTGAAAGAAGATGTAGTGACAAAAATTGAGAAAGGTATGCTGAGATGGTTTGGCCATGTCGAGAGAATGAATGACGAACGATTGACGAAAAAAGTTTATAAGGCGAGTGTGAATGAAAGTGTGGGAAGGGGTAGACCTAGGCGGACGTTTCGAGACCAAATTGGGGACGTCTTGAAAAAAGGCCAGGTCAAGAGTACCCTAAACTGAAGAGCATGTATGAAAGGAATAATGAAAGTAAAGAAAGGACGAAGCGAAAGAAGTATGTAAGGATCGTAGCAAGTGGAAAGAAGTGGTCTCTGCCTACCCCTACGGGAAAGAGGCGTGATTATATGTATGTATGTATGTACTTACTCATAATGAAGCTTTCCATTGGTGAAACACTTTTTAAAATCGGTTTAGTGATTACATCGACCCGATCGGTGATGTAATGAAAAAAGCCAAATAAAGAGTACCCGAAACCGACGAGCATGCATAAATCGTTTGATGGATGTGAAGGAAGCACGAGAGATCTGCCAGGTTCGTAGCAAGTGGCAGTCTATTGTCTCTGCCTACCCCAATGGGAATAAAAAAGTTAATTAAAAAAAACAAAAAACCCGACTTCCTAAACAAGCCTTTCCTAAGCCGGAAACAAGACCTATTAGAGAAGTAGGAAGTCAAGACCATGTGCTGCACAATCTTACAACAATCTCATGCAGTCGGCGGCAATAAGTCTTTGTTGTTGAATTGAGAAGATGCCGTTATAAGTCCTGAATGGTCATTTGAAATGGAAAATGGTAAAAGAAACCTAAACATGATTTTCAAATACCTATCCAATGATACCCCCTTAACATATTTCTTCGAATTTTTTATTTTTCTTTTTCAAATTTCTCGCCAAAAAGCGTAACAAACAAACAATGTCACTCTCGCTACGTTTCGTTTCTCGTTACGTTTCTTAGCTACTTGGCCCCAAGGTTGAGAGTTCAGTGTTTTCAGCCAATCGGCACTGTACTACAGAATCGAATGATTAAGGATTGACAATATATCGAGCTTAATCGTTAACGAAAGCTTATGTCAATACCATGCATTCAATTTATACGATCACTTTATTCGTTAGTACAGTCAACAAAGTTGTTAGGGTTACATGGCCAGTAACTAAGAATTCATTTTTCTGGGGAAGTCATACATAAATCTTATTGATTAATGTTTATTTCGAAAGGTATCTTTGATCCGTATAATTTACCAAAAAAATACTATAAATACATTTAAGGCTTTAAGAGAAAAGTGAATCTTAATTTTTGGCCATGTAACACTAACAACTTTGTTGACTGTACAATACCTCTATGCCAGAAAATTTTGAGTGATTTCTAATGCGTGAAGTACTGTACAAATAGTATAATGATAAAATAACCTACATCGAATATACGAAAAATAGGAGCACACTAAATCTTCTTCGCATTAGGACACTATCCATCATTTGTTGCTGAAATATTAGATCGCGTCTTTGCTGTATAAATCATATTTTTAAACTCAATAAATCAAACGGAGTACTTTGCTAGCCGAACAGTGAATGCTATTGGAAGACACATCGTATTCCAAATATGTATTAAAAGGTATAATGGTATCCAAATAGGTACCCAATTTTCACACATTTTACATGAGGTCGTGAACCTATCGCCGGACACGGTTTCTGTTACACATGCCTCAGAATCAATTCTATCGTGGTTTTCCTTTATCCTCGAAATAGTGATAATTAGTATGTAAGTTTTTGAAAAACTCGAAATGAAGTCAGGAAACTGTCACGTGTGGAGTAGATAGATAGTGTCAACGTAAAGTGCGCTCGGCTCTCTCTTAACTTCGTAGGTAGACATTTCACTGTGCCTTAAAGGAAATAACTCGAGTCGACCTTCTGTACGTTAGAACTATTCTTTATTCTGTGCCTTTGGGTCTCAAATCAATGTGCTAATCCGAGGCAAAGAAACTATCGGTTCACATAAACCCTCCGCAGCTAGATTCTAAAAATCTATTTTTATCTAAAACAGAAAAATGACCTCGTTTCTCTAACGACCCGATAGACTGGGCCATTTGGGAGAGCGGGAACGGCCTTATCTCAAGTGGTGTCCCAACCATTGCAGTTTATTCTTTGAGTCTCGGTAATAAAGTTCAGGTTTGGGCAAACGTTTATTTGGGTCTTGAAACCTTGAATGATGACTGGTTCACTTTCTTTTTAAAGGTATTAAGAATTATCTTTGAATGCATTTCAAACTGTAGAAGTATTTTAAGGTAACTTAAAAGGAGGTGGAATGCTCCTTCATCGTGAAAAGGGAAGATCTTCCTTTAGGCGAGGCGATTGTGCCTGGGGACCGCGGTCCAACGGTTGATGTTGGACAGTTGTATTTATAAAAAACTCCTATGAAAACTTTGATAGTGCGGTTTAGAATGTAGCATCAATAGATATCGCTATACAGCGAGAAACTCTGTATGTCTGTTTCTCGGTTAAGCTACTAACCTAATTTAGATGAAATTTAGAAGAGAGATAGCTTGAAACTTGGAAAAGGGGTCGCGAACCAAAATCGCAGTAAAATCGTGATACATTATAGATAAGTAATAACAAATAGTAATCGCCTTTTATCCCCGAGGGCCTAGGCAGACTGGAAAGGTATTCCATTTTTGGAATAACCCACTTTTCACGAGTATATTCAACCCCTAAATGTGAGAGGCGATGAGTCCATCGCCGGACCGAGTGTTACACATGCTTCAAAATTGATTTTAGGACCTCCGGTTTTCCTCGTGTTTTCCTTCACCGTCGAGCTAGTGACAAATATGTATGTAAGTTTTTGAAAAACTAATTGGTAGGTACATATGTCAGGATTCGAACCCGAGCCTTATTTACTGATTTATCGTCATGCGGGCTATTTAACTGTAAGGCTATACTTGTACCACTTCTATCGATAAAATAATAACCAAACTTTCTTAACACAAAAGTTTCTCGCATATTTCTTCTTCCCGGAAATATTTGCCGCTGAAAACGAGAGGATTAGGATTACACAAAGGTAGGGAAAGGCTTAAGGAATAATATGGCGATCTCTGGAGGCTCGGGCGTCACAAAAAGCCGGCTATTGAACCACATTTGTCGTTATTTGTGGACCAAGTTGTTGACTGATAGCGATGTGTTCAGGTATATAGATAGATTATTGGGCGCCACTAAACAATCTAATTTAATATAATATGTATCACTTGTGAGATACATTGGGTTTTCATGCAATGGAAAAGTCAATCTATTTATTTAGAATATAAAATATTTTTAATATTGTTATGGTCACTATAAGAGGTGGTTAGATTAGATAATTGCGTAATTACATAAGACAGTAGGTCCCTTAGTAGGGACTGAATAAATTAACCGACTTGGTATTAAATGGATCTCACAATTTTTTACGGTAGAAGAACTGAGCTGCGAGGCTTGGGTTTTTGACAAGCTTTGTTTTTAATGGCACAATACTTTCCGCTACCGCTTATGATTTACACCACCCAATAAGCGATGAGTCGGCCACCGAGCGGGTCAACTCGCGTAATGTCACGTGAAATGAGCGTGGAGGACCTTTACGATTCACTAGTGATGCGCTCGCTGGTTGTCGATAATTTTATTTTTCTAACATCGGAAGCGCAGCGTCGTTGCCCGAGAGGATCCTGTTTATTCACGTAATTTCCAACAATTCCTTCTTAGTATCGAACGTCTTTAAGGATCATTTGTGCAAAACTCAATGCTTCTAGACTCAACGGTACCTATTAGGTGTGCTTTAATTAATCGATCAGTCAGTTAATTAATCGATCAGTCAGACAATCAGTCAGTCAGTTTCTTGTTTTATAAATTTAGAGAGAGAAAGAGAAAGAGAGAGAGAGATAGAACATATTTTTTTTATAACGAAGAAAACTTCACGGCACCATCGATCTGAATCATAGTTTCCTCTATTTTAAAACAATATCGAGCGCATTTAGTCAGTGGATGGGACAGTCTAGTGGCATTCTTGAAATTCAAAGTGTTTTGTCCCGACTTTCGTTGTGTTCACGCAAAAGGGTTCGTTTCGTCTTCGTACGTGATTTCTATAGGACCAAATTTCTCTAGCTCTTCGATTATGCACGAGAGGGAATGAGACAAAGAAAAAATATCGGACAACGGTCATCGATTATCTGACGTGTACCTACCTGATGGTACTTGTAGTAGATACCCTTCAGGGGCTTGAAAAATTCTGACAGTCAATGGCAACTTATACACCATCTCACAGTCCGCAGTGGATTCGTATCGAAGATTATAGCTCATACTTCCTCATATATGATAAAGTCTCCAAAACTTAGTAGTAAAAACGTAAAAGTTGGTGATCATATTTGTTACTCTTTCACACAAAAACCACCAACCGGATTGTGATGAAACTTAACAGTAATATAGCTCATACACCAGAGTAACAAACTAGCTCTTTTCATCACAAAACATGGGCAAAATATGTTATATTTATAATATTAATAGTTTCATCGACAAAGAAATCTATTAAGCCCATCCCTAATACAGGTGAAACGACATGAAATTCCCACTGCGGTGACGACTAGCGCCCCTGGCTATCAACCTAGGCGATTACGCTCAATGGCAATGGCGTTTTGCTATGTGACCTTGTTACGCAATACGAGATTCAATCGTATTGCTTTAGAATTAGGGATAGTTTTGAAATGATGAAATGAATGTGTATCTGTTAAGATTTAATCGAGGAAAAACTAGATGCAAGAAAAATTATAAAAGGGTTTTTTTTTTCATTCAATCGTCGTGCTGACCAGTACTACTTTTAAAAAATAAAGTCGACGCAATAACTTGAAATAAGTATTAAGTAATTTTCAGAGGGCTGGCAGAAAGGTTTGAATTTTAAAAACTCCTTCCACACTAGCTGACAAAAACTCAGGGTGAATTCCCTTCGTCCCATTTCGTAGCTAGATTTGGTAGCCAGCTTCGAGATGGGACTGTTCTTTTCCCATTTCGAAGCCGGCTACGAGTTGGGATTGTTTTAGTATCATTTCGTAGCTGGCTTCGAAATGGGAAAAAAATAGTTCCATCTCAAAACCGGCTTCGAAATGGGAATAAAAACAGTCCCATCTCGAAGCCAGCTTCGAAATGGAAAGAAAACAGTCCCCTTTCGAAGCTGGCTACGAAACCTCTTTGGCTAGGTACTACGAACTAAATTCTGCAATCTAGAGTAAATCTTTCTGAGCTTATTAAGTAAAAAGTATGTTTTCTCTGTGGCACAGTGTCCAGAAGATTCTGGGCTTAGGTATTTTATAATTGTTTATTTGATATTTTAATAGATACTTACTTTTTCACTTCACTTCTAATAACAAAATTGGAATAGACACTTACCTGAAAAAGAAAAAAGAAATGTTAAGACACTAGACACAAAACTAATACTCAAATATGCTAAGTTCTTTCAAAATAGGTTAAACCTATTTTCCTTTTTTTTTTCAACTATTAACGCAAACCCCAAAATTACTTTTTATTTATAATTCATTTTTCTTTAGGAAGAGAAACTAACCCAGAGAAAGTTATCGCGTTTATGGGTCGTATATAGTCGTGAAAAGTAGATTTTTCAGAAATTATATACCTCTGAATAATAAAAATAATACCTCCTCGGGGGTAAAAGGCGTCAAATTATTTATTTTTTACAGAAATTTACACCATTTATAACTCAAGAACGTTCTCTCAATTTGTCAGGAATATAATCTTACACATTTAGAAATTGCATAGATAAATAAATATATTATTCAAACGACTTATTCCTTATTCGTAGATTCAAACGGACAAAAGCCTCTAAGAATAGTGGCTTTTCTCCGTTTCGTCCTAACACAAACTATTCCGAAATAATATCGCTTTGCATAATACTTTTCCCGGTCAGAAGTTATGCGGGAATATTTCATAAGACAACCGTCTTGGCTGCTCGGGCTAGTAGCAGAATAAGTCTTAAACAAGATACTAAGTGCACTATGAACAAGATATGAACTAAGTAGGACGTGTACTTAAAACGTAATAAGTTATAACACTGGTTTATGCGCAACTTGAATTTTTCTGCTGGCAAACTTGCGTAGACGCTTTCAGTGGTTATGTATAACGATACATTTTCTGCTTGCGGTTCTTCTGTCATAAAACATAAAAAAAACGTCTTTTATCCCCGAAAGAGGGGAAAATAGTATATTTTGTATCGAGGGACTAAACGAAGCCATTATATACCAGAGGTGGTTTGTTTCAATGAAACCGAGGGTATATTAAGTCGGCGTTTAGTCTCGAGGCGCAAACTGTACTTTTCACTTTAAGTGCGAAAAAAAACGTAAATTTAGTACAAATTTATTCCCATTGGGGTAGGCAGAGACAACAGACCGCCACTTGCTACGAACCTGGCAGATCTCTCGTGCTTCCTCTACATCCATCAAACAACTCATGCATCTCGTCGGTTTCGGGTACCGACGTTCGGGTACTGACCGATCTGGTCAATGTAGGTACGCCTAGGTCGTCCTCTACCGACTCGCCCATTCACAAATTTATTTAAAACCGAATAAATACACTCGACAAAATTTATGAAAGTTTCGCGGGCAGATTTTGATTAACAAAGAGATTTAAATCTCTTTTAAAACACATGGCGCCACCTTCTATGCGGAAAAACCATGAAACTAAAAATCTCAACATTTTTTCAAAGAAGACGGTCTATACTCCACAGATTTTTACTGGCTGTTTTGAGTTTGTCTACATCTCATTAAGGAAATTAACACGGTTTCAATTATGTTTTTTTGTGTGCATCTGGGTTGAGGGCCCACTTTTTAAATTATTGCGAAACGAAATGATACTTACAGGGCATTTACTTAAAATTTGGTAAACCTTAAAGCAAAGATTCTTAAAGAACAATGGCAAAACTCCATGTGATTTGGGTACCCCACTTACACCTGCCCACGGAAGACGAAACCGTGTAAAATCGATAGTTCTTGGACAGACTAAGATAATATGTAATCATACCACATTTTTATAAGTTGAGGTTTAAAAGTTATTCGTTACCTAGTGTATTTTGTAGGATATTATGAGATTTTAGGTACCAAAGACGTGTAAAGAAAAAGTTTCTCTAGGAAAGAAAATGATTTTCTTCCAACCTCTTTGTTAGAAAATAGCACTGCCTACCACATGCCATATAAGTTACTCTATGCCACATAGTGGCAGTAAATGATGGCTTGGGCAAAAAATATCAATACCTATATTAAAATATCGATATTTTTCCAAATACATAATTAGCATATTATATATATCGTCGATATTTTTAATGGCGATATATCGACATTTATTTTACAGTATCGAATTCGTATCAATTTTAATATATTTTTAACGCAATTCTGGTTTCGTGTTTCATTTCATGTTAGGTACTAGATACTTGTTTAGACTCAAGTATTTATAAAAAAATACTATTTTCATCGTCCTTTTTTACGAATTTGGGAATATGTATTAATAATAATGTAAAAACTGACGATGTATCGATATTTTTCACTCGATTTTTATCTATAGTATTTAGAAATGTCGATACGATAAATATCAATTTATTTTTTCACTTGGCCATCCCTAGTGAATGACATGGTTGACGTGTCATCACGACGTTCAATTTTACCACAACAACAAAAAAGTTTTTGTATTAATCAAAGACATTAAAATATAATAGCATAGAGGGGGCATTGGGAATATATTCATACAAAATTTTGAAGCTCAAGCGTCATGTCCTTGTCATGTCAGTTAGTATGAACGCGATAATGTATCTTTCATTTGGTAAAAGAACTTTTTAAATCGGTTACGTGGTTTAGGCCTGTTAAAATATAGCACATGTTACTCCCAGAAAAGTACGCTTTCCACTGGCAAAAGATTTTTTTAAATCGGTAAAACCGGTAGAATCAGAGCCTTTTCAATACAAAAAATCAAAACATTCCTCAATCCAGTATATTCCAGTTCCCGTGGGAATATCAAAAAAATCCTTCATAGCGGTTGCCTACGACATATAAGACGCCTACATAACATATTAGAAATTGCGGGTGCCCATCGGCGTTGCCTGCGCGGATCCGGTTACTACTTACATGATCACGACGAATACTTGTTTATACTTACGATAAACATTATTTACACCCTACTGAATTTTCTCATATAAAACATCGAAAATCAATTTTCTCCTAAAGTACGGCATTTAGAAGAATAAACGCTTTTTAGCCTTTTACTTAAAAAATAGTTAAAATACTTAGCCTAAAGTGCGGTAGTGTAGAAGGCTTAGCCTAGTCAATACTGACAAAAACCTTGGGCCCTCAGTTCAGACGTTTTGAAAAAATACGAATTTCATTTACTTTTTAACAATTAACTTTTGTGTCGTTATTTCTTTTTAACTAATTTTCCGAGATATGGAACTCAAATATATTATAGTCGTATTAATATATTTCCTTAGAAAAACTCATATTTTTTGCTGATTCCACAATAACAAAATTGATGAATTCAGGGCCCAAGCTAAACCGCCATAAATCTGTATTGTCGCATTCTTAAGACTTGAAAATTTCTTAATGTATTATGGAATTCCTAACTAAATACTCAAATAAAAATTATTATCCCAGGGATAGTACTTTCTGAGATTCGACTATGCCGTTTTATGCAGGCGTCAGGATTGAGGGCCCAATCTATTTGACCATAACTCTTTTGATTCACGTTTAAGAAATTTAAGAATCTTTGCTTTAAGTTTTACCAAATTTTAAGTAAATGCCCTGTAAGTATCATTTCGTTTCGCAATAAGTTAAAAAGTGGGCCCTCAATCCAGATGCACACGTTTTTTTTAACGGTAATAACGTCGTCTTTAAGATGTATACTATAACGACTAGATTACAGTGTGATTGTACATATTAATATTTTTCAAACCCACATAACTTTTTAATATATTTGTGTTCTAAAAAAATATTTGATCTTTGGAATCTGCGCATTTAAATGAAACCATTATTTTTACGTTTTATTTATATAGAACACTCCAAGTGTCCAGAAGTCACTCCGAAATGCTTCATAACAACCAAGGAGATTTAAATATAATAGGGCATAGAGGGGACAAAGCGAGGAAAATTTGAAGTCAAAAGTTATTCCAAGTGGAATAAGTCTAGTACAATTTCGACCGAATGACAGGTCGCGTTCATACTAACTGACATGACAAGAAGGACATGACGTAGGCTTCAAAGTTTTGTATGAAAATATTCCCAATGCCCTCTCTATGCCCTATTATATTTAAATCTCTTTGATAACAACCGACTTCAAGCAAATTCCGTTCAATTCGTAGACGTTTAAAAACAGACTGAGAAATCCAATAACGATCCAGCGTCGGCAAGAAAACAAAAGTTAAGAGTATCCGCGAAGACTCCAATTATTTCGCCACCTGCTTGAATATTGAGCGGAAAATTTCAATCACAAATCTAAAATATTGTCGCACGTATCAACTCGGGAACGAAACCAGTAGCGCCTCAACTCAATCAAACTCAAAACTTAAACTTCTTTTATTTCAGTAGGTATAGAAAAATACACTTTGAAATGTCAATAATAAGGCACACTAAACTCGTCCATGAAGATTGGCTAAATGTAAACAGCAGCCCATCTCCACCGACGAGTTGCTGGTTCCAAATGCAGTACCCCGAGAAGAGCCAGCAAGAAACTCAAGGAAAGCTCTTTTTATTCTCATGTCTTACCAGTAAATATGGTTCACATAATTACATAGCGCTGAGTCGGTTAAACCCATGCATTTTGGTCTACTATGTAGTCGGTAATTTTATAGTAGCCTTTTGACGTGATAACGTCTTATAAATTGATGGAGCCGACGGCATTCCCGAGAAAGTGTGACGTATGCGTCATTCCAGTGCCAGCGAGAGCGCGCAAAGAGCGACAAAGAGGCACAATCCATTCCATCAGTATTTTCTTATGACGTTGTCACGTTCAACTATCGTCAAAACCGACTTGACAGACAACCGATTTTTTTTATGTAATGTTTGTTTAACTATTAAAAGTTTTAAATTTGACAAGAGGCAAATTGTGTAATGCAATGGGAATTATTGTAAAAGCGTATACATTGGCCCTTATATGATTTGGTAACTTTAGATAATCGACTAACATAAGCAGCCAGTTCATTCTTATTTCTAGTGTTAATACAATGTCTGTAACTATTTTTTTTGTAAAGTGATATATTCTTTTTGACATACAATATATTTTCGTAAATATACTGTGACGCCAGTGTCAGTATATTAATTTCCTTGAATTTAATCCGTTTAGTATTCTTTGTTTGATATTCCCTACTAGGTATAGGACGATAACTCGCATAGTGCGGTGACACGTTTGTTTTACTAAAGTACTAGCGACCCGCCCTGGCTTCGCACGGGTGCAATACTAATACTAAACCCTTCCTCTTGAATCACTCTATCTATTAAAAAAAACCTAATCAAAATCCGTTGCGTAGTTTTAAAGATTTAAGCATACATAGGGACATAGGGACAGAGAAAGCGACTTTATTGTATACTATTTAGTGATGATATAGACTTAATAGGATTTTTTAAAGAGATTTATTTTTTTGGGTATGGCAAAAGAAGCACGAGAGTAGAATAAATTAATTTATAAATTTATTTATCTATTTATTTATCTTCAAGAAAATGTACACCTGGCGAACTTAATGCCTAAAGGCATTATCTACCAGTCAACCATCAGGCTAAGCAGAAATAATAAATGCAGTATAGAATAGTACTAAGAAGCATGAGTGGAGTACGATTGAGTGATAGAATGAGGAATAGTGTGATTCGAGAGCGTTGTGGCTTGAAAGAGGATGTAGTGACTAAGATTGAGAAGGGAATGCTCAGGTTATTTGGCCATATCAAGCGGATGGATGAAATGCGTCTCACGAGACAAGTAGTTCCCGTTCCCGTAGGAATACGGGAATAAAATATAATACAAATCTTCAATCTTTATAATACGAGTAGGTACTAATATAGATACGTTCTCGTGACGGAATTTATAAGAAACAGACTTGGACGTGTTTTACTTTCATGAATACATTCACCTCCTTAGAGAATCCTCCTTGGTCTATTTTCTTGAACACGCCGTATAACAATATGAAACAAGTACATCTCTCCCGGTCGTCATTCACTTTAGCTTTATCGTGCGAGCCACAATGCATCACATACATTGTTCGCCGGCGTCCGGTGCCGTTTCCGCTGCGCGCTGCACCCGGCAATGGATTGCGTTCGGGCGAATAAATCCTGGAGTGCATTTTTCTGGGCACACAGCGGTTTCCTTCCGACGTATTTTGTGTTTTGTTTTGTTTTTGAACAATGCTCTGAGATATTTATGTGATGTATTACTTCTGTTAGTTATGGTCGCAGTGATGTCTTTAACTGTCTGTTGTAGGCAAAGAGATTAAAATATAATAGGGCATAAAGGGGACAAAGCGAGGAAAATTTGAAGCCAAAAGTTATTCCAAGTGGAATAAGTCTAGTACAATTTCGACCGAATGACAGCTCGCGTTCATACTAACAGACATGACACTTGAGCTTCAAACGTGCTTCAAAGTTTTGTATGAAAATATTCCCAATGCCCCCTCTATGTCCTACTATATTTTAATCTCTTTGGTTGTATGTGATTTCGTGTAGACTCCAAGATAAAAAATATGATATTTTCTTCTTGAAGATCAAGGCGATCTCACAGACAAACTCCATCAAGATACAGTATACTGTATTATTAACAATTTTTGATGTGAATTTTAGATATATTTATCATCTTATAGGTATGTAATTGTTTATATAGTATATACACTAATCTACACTAATATTATGAAGAAGAAAGATTTGTATTTTTGTATGTTTGTGACGAATAAACTCAAAAACCACTGTATTTAAAAATTCTTTCACCAATGGAAAGCTATATTATCATTGAGTAACATAGGCTATATGTTTTCCCGAAACCGGAACAGCTAGTCATATATAAACAGTCTATCTAATATGTGTAGAAGGTATATCTAGAATAGATAGACTATCCCTAAAAACATAGGGTTCCTTTCACATAAGGTATTACCTAACAAAAACCTTTGGTTATTTTACTTACACACATATGATCATAAGACACTAACACATTTGAACTTATGGAAATTACAGAAAACCGAATGAATGAATTACGTAATCCACTGAATTACAATATTACAGCGTCAGTGTCTAGGCGGCAACATCAAAGCGGGCGGCGTCCTTTGATTACGCGCAATGAAATGATAGTGTTGCTGCCTGTAATTTGTCCCTCATTAGACACACGATACGTTGAAGCTGGTTTCTGTTACTTGTTATGTGTGTGAATCAGGCAGAAGCCGCAACTTTGCTAAACTATCGATGTAACACACGTCTTTGAAATTAGTGTGTAGCAATTATAAAAAAATCTAAAGAGTAAAAAACCGTCTTCAAGGCGTAGTTCTAATAAATATCGATGTACCTATATTTTTTTTACTTTTTTAATTTTACAATGGGATCACCTCTGATTCCTCTGAAGTGCGATCTACCAAATAAAAAAATATCATTAAAACCGGTTCATAATTGGAGGAATAATCGCGTAACAAACATACAAAGAAACATACAGTCGAATTGAAAACCTACTCCTTTTTTGACACATAACTATGACTTTTTTATTGTTTGGTGTTACTTGAGTGTTTTTTTTAAATTTAAATTAAAAAAAAAAATCACTCCTTTCATCCCCGAGGGGGTAGGCAGAGGTATTCCATTACTGGATATACCCACATTTCACGAGATACATTGGATCCCTAAACGTGATAGGTGGTGAGCCCATCGCCGGACCGGGTCTATTTACACATGTCTCAGAATTAATTCTGAGACCTGCGGGTTTCCTCACGATGTTTTCCTTCACCGTCAAGCTAGTGATAAATATGTACCTACGTAAGTTTTTGAAAAACTAAAGTAAGTACTACATATCCTTAAAATAAGAAAACTAAAAATTATCTCAAAGAAAGAAATATACTTTGACATACATAGATACGGCATCTCTCTGGGACGAACTAAATTCTGTAGCAAACATTTTGTAACTTTCATTAATTCAAAAGCTTGCGGAAAAATTCTAACTTGATATATATCAAGTTATCCGTATCTTTGCTCCTTCCTATCAGTTTTAAAAGAAGACTCTTTATTTGAGTTCTTGGTTATTAAGACGCAACATTCATTTTATCAACCGACTTCAAAAAAGGAGGCGGTTCTCAATTCGACTGTGTTCCGCCTATTATGAATCGATTTTGATTATTTTTAGTTGGTAGATCATACTTCAGAGGTAATATGTCATTTAAATTTTATCGAAATTAGTCGAGCGGTTTTGAAAAAATCTATGAAAATCTAAAAAAATTTATACATCGATGGCATTTTTAGCTTTAGCTTAGCTTTTAGCTAGAATAATTCCATAAAAAATGTATGGGACTCAATACACACTGTTATTTAGTCCCAAACTGAGCAGTTCCTGTCAGTGTACTAAACGATCAGTACCGGCACCATACACGAAAGCAACATACATGTTCATGCACACAAATTTTGACCCTAAGCGGGAATCGAATCCGCCACTTCTGATTTAGAAAGCACTACCAACTGACCAACGCCCGTAAAATCCAACTAAATAAATAAATCTGTTATAATTATGGCTAAAAAGGATATAATGTAAGCAACAAAATCTAAAAATAATATCCTATATCAAATCCTTTTGAAATAAGAATTAAAGTTTTTCTTTTTAAAAGTCCCGGTACTTAAAACTCTGCGGACGAAGGCAACGGTATCAAACTTTCAGCCAACGAGGAGTTAGATTAAAACCTCTTTTGCACTGAAAATATGTCTTTTACAGATTACTAGTCGGAAAAGGAACGCTATTGCTAGCGGTCGATTTTCTTTTTAATTTTGTCGTCTGGTTTCTTTTGAGGGTGATTTGATAAACTTCTGAGAATTTTCCACGCTTTGATGTTTGCCCTTGCGTTTTAGTTTAAAAAAACTTGTGATTTATTCTCAGTAGGTAAGCCTTATATATTTGGCTCAAGGAATACCTTTTAAATAGTTCAATAGGACAGGACAGCACAGCGTGCGATAAAATCTTAGTAATAAGGTCTCATCGTGCGAGTCGGACTAGCAAAAGAAGGGTTCTGTACCACCAAACAATAAGAAAACATGTTTCTTGTGTGGGGGCCCCACTTAAAAAAGGTATAGTAAAGGCAAAGGTATTCTATTTCGGGAAATACCCTGTATACCCTAATAACATAAAAAAAAACATTTATTTCTGTAGGTGCAAAAAGTGCACTAAGAAAGGTCAATAATCTAATAACAAGGCACTCCAAACTCGTCCATGAAGATTGGCTAAATGTAAACAGCAGCCTATCTCCACTGACAAGTTGGTGGTTCCAAATGCACTACCCCGAGAACAACCAGCAAGAAACTTAATGGCAGCTATTTTTTTCGTTTCGCCAGTTTTAACATTCTTTGGATCCGTAAAAACACCTTACCTGCAGGTCTTTTACACATACCTCAGAATCAATTCTGGGTTCCAGCTATAGATAAACATGTCCGTAAGTTATTGAAAAACTCATTGGTACATTCCAGGATTCGAACCCGAGCCTCACGGATGAGACGCAGGCTCTTTAACCTCTGGGCTATTTAACTCTATCTTAACTATCTCCTATATCAAAAACAAAAACCACTTTCAAGCGTCGCTAGTCTTAACCCCCGGGTCGCGGCGACCATCGTAATCCTTTTAACAATAAAAGCCTGAACCGTTTACAGCCGGCTGCTTTGAATATTTATTATTTAAGCCTCTGTAGTCGTCCTCATAAATCTTGCGTTAAGAAATTTTGTAGCCACAAATTTTGGGCGTCGTAAAAATGGACCTTATTTTATCATGGAATAAAGTTTTTTTTACACCACATGCTCGATAAAGCCGGATTATATATCATATAAACGTCACCGAAAGCAAGACATTATATTCCTTGGCTTTAACCGGGTTATAATGTTGTATGGAATTTCATTATAACCCTAGGTCAATAATGTAATTTTCACTTTTCATAATCCTTATTGCTATGATAATAAAGTCTAATTTCGTTAAGCAAAATGTGGTGCAGTCGTGGCCAATTCGATTTTTGAAAACCGAAGCCACGACCAACTAGATTCGCACGATCTTCAATTGTTAAATCAAGTACCTAGGTCAGTCTCAAACCGGTATTCGCTCGAGACGGTCGTTTGATTTCTTACTTGCGGCGCGTTAGGACAGTTTTTTTACCTGCGAGAATAGGTATTTTCGCGTACTTACGCTGGGGCGATCGCCTATTGTGCGAGCGGCCCGGCGCGTATCGGTCAGGTAGACGAACCGGGAGCGCCGCTTTATGCGGCAGTGAAGCAGCCATATGAATGAACCCAATATCGAATTGGAGGTTGAGGCGAATGCAGTAAGAGCACTAACACCAAGGCCAGCGGGACCAACTAGTGCGCCACTGTCGTCAGATTCGGTGATCAAGTGGAACTTAAGCGAAGACTCGGCGGACGAAGAGATAGTTAGGCTGATTACAAACAAGGTCGAAGCTGAGGTGCACATGGAGATGGAGACGAGCAAGACGAGCTGTAGCAAGAGAGAGCGAGAGGAAGAGACAGATGACGAGGGTGATTTTGAGAAGGTAGTTAATAGAAAAGAGAAGAAACTGTTGAAGAGGCAAGAAATTCAAGAAATATACATTCACAGCAAGAGCTTAATGCCTAAGCAGTTTGGTATGGCCAGGCTATTTAAGGAATTGGGTATTGTAGGAGTTAACAAGATCAAATACCTAAACCCGTATAAGATTAAAGTCGAGGCGAGAGACGAAGTTGTAGCAGGCCAAATAATGTCGTGCAAGAAGTTGTTGGAAATGGGATGGCGCTTCCAACGAGCAGACGAAGTAAATGTGTCATACGGAGTCATAAAAGGGGTGGATTCGGAATTGACCGACGAACAAATCCTGAAAAGCATCATATGCCCGGAACCTGCTATGTTGGTGGCAGCCAAGAGATTGCAAAGACGAGATGAGTGCGGAAAGTGGGTACCGTGCGATGTCGCAAGGCTTGCTTTCAAGGGTACTGTCGTTCCGGCCTATGTTCGCGTGGATCTCCTAAGAATTATAGTGGAACCTTATGTGCTGCCAGTTACACAATGTTCGCGCTGTTGGTGCTTGGGGCATTCATCACGATGGTGCTCGGCTAAAAATATTGTGTGCCCGAAATGCGGTGGACCTCATGAAAACTGTGAAGTTAAAATATTTAAATTCGTTAACTGTAAACAGAATCACATGGCCCTTGAAAAACAAAAGTGTGTTGTATACTTAAAGGAAAAAAGAGTGCGAGAAATTATGTCCGAGTACAGGTGTTCATATAAGAAAGCCTTGGACAGGTTCGTGGAGCCAATAAGCCCGATAAAGTCCCAACCGGTTAATGCGCCCCTTCAAAAACCCATGGTGATATCTGCCCGGCCTGAAGTAAAAAGTGATAAGAGAGATCATGAACAGGAAAGCGAAAGTAAAGGAAAAGACGAAAATAATCTGGATAAGATAAAACAAAAGAGAAAGGTAAATAAAAAGGATAAAGAAGAGCAGTGCTGGTGGTCAAGTTTATCAGAGTCAGAGTCAAGCTCGGAGTCAGTGGTGGTGGAGCAGAAGAAGGATAGACGCAAAGCCAGGCCACGAAAGGAGCGTGAGGTCTCATTCACCGAGCTGCTAAACAGACTTAAAGAGATTATTTTCATGAGTGGTATGAGTGTACATAATAAAATAAGTTCAGTGATCAAGACATGCATGGAGTGGGTAGTTTTTGAGAATGTGTCAGAGTGGCCAATATTGAAGACATTGTGGGATTTTATCAATTTTAATGGATAGGTCTCTAAATGAAATTAAAATAGCCCAATGGAACGCGCAGAGCATAAGGCCAAAGTTATTAACGTTTGAAAACTGGTTAATCCAAGAAAAGATCCCTATTGCAGCCCTAAGTGAAACCTGGCTTGAACCAGATAGTCTATTAAAAATTTCTAATTATAAGATTTATCGCAAGGACCGTTATGATTCATACGGGGGTGTTGCGTTAGTAGTGCATAAATCTATCCAGTCACATATCCGTAATAGGATTAATATTGGATCGGGTATAGAAATTTTGCACGTTAAATTGCTAAATTGTAGTTTTATTGAAAACATTTACTCTGTATATTGTTCTCAGTCTGCACATACTTCCATGCAAGACTGGTATAATTTGTTTTCATTGACCGATAAGAAATCAGTTATTTTAGGAGATTTTAACGCGCATCACTCCAATTGGTCGGTGAAAATAGATAGCAGGGGGCGGCAGATGTTCGATGCTCTAATGGATAACCCGTTTATTACATTAAATGATGGTAGGCCAACTCGCATTAGGATGGTTCAGGGGGATCTGCAGCAGTCAGCGCCGGATGTGTCACTAGTGTCGGCCGATATCGCGATCAAGTTCCAATGGAACGTGACCAATGAAACATTAGGGAGTGATCACAGAATTATTGTGTTGTCAACACCTTTTGGAAAATATATATCGCCCGTAATTAGGAGAAACTTCAAGAAGGCTGACTGGTCCTCATTTTCTGAGTTATTAGATAAAATGTATGGTGGTTTCCCAACGATAGACAATTTACAGTTAGCTTATGATAGGTTTGTGGATTACTTAAACATTGCAGCCGACCTGCATATTCCATACATCAAACTGAATCAAAACCCTACTAGTGTATTTGCTCCCAAGCCGTACTGGTGCCCAGCCTTGTCAGAGGCGGTAGCTGAGCGTAGAAGGGCTTTAGTTAAGATACGACGGAATCCCATTCCGAGTAATTTGGACTTTTTAAAAGATAAGATAAGTGTAGCTCAGAACCGAATTCGCAAGGCCAGCTATGCTGCTCGGCAGAGACAATGGACGGCTTTAGACCAGTCAGTTTCTCTAAGGGAGATGTGGGGTCGGATGAGGTGGATCAAAGGGTACAAGGCACCTAGGAACGACATACCTGAACATTTAGCTAAGGAGTTACTTCAAAGCCTAACACCCGATTTTGTTCCGGCGCAACAGCCGGTATTTTCCACTGGTGAGTCGTCTTTGAATGTACCTATCACGATGTCCGAGTTGAATCAGTGCCTTAGACAAAAGAAGGACACTTCACCTGGCTGTGATGCGATCCCCTATTGCATGATCAGACATCTTCCAAGTAATGGCAAAAAGGTACTGCTCAATTTGTTCAATAGGTTTTATTATGAAGGGTTTGTACCTAAACAATGGAGGGAGATTTTCATCGTGCCTATACCTAAAGTTGGTAGGGATCCCAGTGCGTTATCATCACTACGGCCAATATCGATGATGTCGTGTCTGTGCAAGGTGTTCCACAGTATACTCAATAAAAGATTAGAATGGTTTAGCGAGAGAAATAAACTTTTTTCTGGAAGTACCACAGGTTTCCGCAAAGTCCATTCAACATTTGATAACCTAGCGAGTCTAGTCACGGCAATCCAAATAGGTTTTTCCAAAAACAATACTACCGTAGGATGTTTTATGGACATTGATAATGCGTATAATAACGTAGACATTCGAGCACTGCTCGAAATATTAGATAAGCTAGGAATCGGTTACATGACATGTACCTACTTGTGGAACTTCCTGAGAGAGAGGTACCTTAAAATACGGGCAAATGACGATTACCTGGGTCGCGCCACGGGTCGCGGATTAGCGCAAGGTGATCCGAACTCACCACTGCTCTTTAATTTAGCTACATTGTACGTTGCCAAGCAGATAGATAATGTATTTGTTTCTCAATATGCGGATGACTTCGTTTTGTACTCAGTTTGCACGAATTTAGAGGACTCAAGAAGAAAATTGCAAACAGCTTTAAATGTTTTTGCGACGCTAATCTCAAATATAGGTCTACAGATTTCCTCAAATAAAAGCAAGGTTTGTATATTTACGCGTAAAAGAGGTTTTAGGAGGGAAAGTGTAGATCTTAGATTAGATGACAGGATTTTGAAGACGGTAGATAGTGTAAAATATTTGGGTATGTGGCTGGATAGTTCGTTGAAGTGGGCTAAACATATAAACGAGATTAGGGAAAAAGCAGCCAAGTTTACAAATATTTTAAGAGTGTTAACTGGGTCGGGGTGGGGGGTGCACCCGGTCCACTTGAGACGGTTGTACATAGGTTGCGTAAGGAGTAGGCTAGATTATGCGAGTTTTTTGTATGATTCTAGCTGTAAGACACATCTCAACAAGTTAGACATACTACAGAACCAATGTATGCGAGTTACAGGCGGGTTTATAAAATCGACACCTATCCACGTAATGGAATGCGAGCTGAGTTTGCCCCCCCTTAGCGTTCGTAGACAATATTTGGCGGGAAAGTATTGGCTCAAGTGCAGATCCCTAGCAGGTAGTGAGATCAATATTTTAGTAGACCAGTTAGCGGGACTCAGTCGGAAACCTTACTGGAGAAATAAAAAAATGCCATTATTAGTTCGTGTACATGAAATGTTAAAAGATGAGCCTATCTATGTAAGTGACCAATTAGAAATGTTTACTCTTAAAACTTGAGTGAGCAATATGGATCTAGGGACGGCGATTCAGGCTAGGCTTGAAGTTGTGGTCGGACCTAAGCGCAAGGCTTCGAATCTAGGGCAATCGTGTAGCCAGTTCTTACAGGATAAGTATGCAGATTTTTATAAAATCTTCACAGACGGTTCGAAGGATGAAGATGGAGTGGGTGCGGCCTTCTATGACGGTCAGAATGGCAACCAGATGAAATTCAGAATATCGACAAACATCTCGATAATGCGGGCTGAAATGATCGCCATAGTAGAGGCTCTGTCTTATGCTGCGGATGTCCCGTGTGAAAGGGTTGTCATTCTGTCCGACTCGAAGAGCGCACTCCAACATATTGCTAGGTGCTCCTCGACAGCTCGAGGGCTACCGATAGCTTATACGATCATGCAATCTATGTGTGAGCTGGCTGCACGAAGCAGGAAAGTTGTTTTGCAATGGGTACCATCCCACGCCGGCATTCCAGGTAACGAAAGGGTCGACACTCTAGCGAAAAGTGCCATATCCGAAGGGGAAGAGATGATTTGTGTTCCATACTTCTCGGAGGTGTTAAGTTTGGTCAAAAGACGGTGCCGGATAGATTGGAAGGAACACTTCGATGCAAGATCGCTGACCAAAGGGATATGGTACAGGACAATACAACCTAGTCTGTCGCGCGGCCCCTGGTTTGCCGGCGTGGGATTGAGCAGGGATGAGATTGTCACAGCACATAGGCTTCGATCCGGACATATTCCGCTAAACAGTTTTGGTTACCTTATGAAGAAAACAGAGTCACCTAAGTGTACAGAGTGTGACCAAGTAGAAGACGTCCTGCATGTGATGGCGGAGTGTGTGCGGATCGAAGCAGATAGATGTCAATTTTTCGATCAGTATAGGGATATGAGTAGAACTAATGTAGGTATATATAACTGTGTCCTGGCTTCACCCACTGCGGATGAGGCCAGGTCCCTGTACAAATTAGTAGGTAAGTGCATAAGGCGAAGACTGTAAATTAATAGTAAGAACGATGGGGGTGGCATGGTCACTGCGTGACAAAACCCCTTCTAAATATGTAATAAAATTGTCTTGGGCGCTTAAATCCCTCACTAAACTCAGGACTCAATCTTAATTCCCTCGCTTCGCTCGGGAATTAAATCATAACTCCCTCGCTACGCTCGGGAGTAAAACTAGGAGTCCTTCGTTACGTTCAGGATTCAATGTCGCGCCCGTGACATAAAACAGTGCTTTATTCCCTTGTTGTATAATCTACTATTTTATTATTCTAATGACAGTCATTATCATGCTTGTTATATTAGCAATGAGGACTATGGCGTATGAATTCGCCGCTAGAGGCGCTAGTGTAGCGTAAGGTCTTCTAAATGTCAAATTTCACTGTCAGTAGTGGACTACGCGGGTTTCTTTCTAATCAGAATAATGTCGTAGATATTTTGGGGTTTAATAGCGCTGCCCTTTTTTTTTCGAACCAAACTAGACTGCGCAGTGCTGCGTTATCTATACTCTATACTAATATTATAAAATGGATTTATTTTTATTTTTGTACGTTTGTTACAATAAACTCAAACACTACTAGGCCAATTTTAAAGATTCATTTACCAATGGAAATCTAGAAGATCCTTGAGTAACATAGGATATATTTTATTCCCGAATTCCTGCGGGAACGGAAACCACGCTGGTGAAATCGCGCGAAACAGCTAGTTTTTCAGAAATATAGACCTACATACATACATACATATGCTCACGCCTTTCTCCCGAAGGGGTAGGCAGAGACAACAGCCCGCCACCTGCTACGATCCTGGCATACCTCACGTGCCTCATCCACATCCATCAATCGGTGCATACAAGCTCGTCGGTTTCGGGTACTCTTTATCTGGCTTTTTTTCAATACATCGATATATAGACCTATTTATATATTTATAATTTTCAATATATAGACCTAGTATTAAAATAATTATTAAGAACATGAAGAACTACTCATACAACTTTGATTACATACATACATATGCTCACGCCTTTTTCCTGAAGGGGTAGGCAGAGACAATAGACCGTCACCTGCTACGATCCTGGCATACCTCTCTCGCCTCATCCACATCCATCACTCGTTCATACATGCTCGTCGGTTTCGGGTACTCTAAAGAGTACCCGATCTATCTGGCTAAAGATAAATCTGGCTTTTATTCAATACATCGCCGATCTGATCGGTGTAAGTTCGCCTAGGTCGCCCTCTGCCGACTTGGCCATTCACAATCCCCTCATAGAACTTTGATTTCAAAGTGAAAATGAGAGGTAAACCCTCAAAGATTTAATAGCAAACCCCTGAGGTATTTTGCACCCCTTTCTCACTTTAACAACCCGATGGCATTCTGAAATTTTACATTTATATGTAAATTCGTTTAAAACGATCAATCTATGGTTAATTAAGTATGTATAGGACAAGATTGATGTTTTGATTTTATTATGGCGCCTTTAAATATTGAAATTGTTTCATCGAGTTTATTCGCTTAAGGGTTCGAAAAGGTGTTTTAATTTCGTTTTACGACAAAGTAAGCATGTAACATTATTTTGCTGTGTAATTTGAATTTAAACCGATCAATATCCCAGCCCGCTTCTTATTCGCGAGTCTCAGGTTCGAAGCCTGGCTAGGGGATGTAGGTACCAATAAGTTTTCAAACACGTACATACATCTTTATCACTGAAAATTCAAAATATTTATTTCTTTAACTTTAGTTACAATAACTTATTTGTAATAAGGAATTATTTGTAATTTTAAGTGTGAGAATACCTCTAATTCTAAGGTGAAGGAAAAAGTCTTGACGTGAAGAAAACCTTAAACAAATAATAATATAATAAGATAGTATAGATTTCTATATATTATTTTGTTACTAATGACGACCATGTTTTCGCCATGTAAGGAACTAATATTAATAATCTATTATTAATATCATGGAAACTCGATAAAACAGTAACAAAATAATATTGGCGAAATAAGAAAATGGGAATTATCTAATAATAACATAATATTTTGATATCCCAACCACATATCTGCGAAGGACTCTTAATAATCTACGGGAAACAGAAAAGGGATAAAGGATGTGTCACAATGAGAGCGGAAATTCTGCTGCATTCCTTCGATGATCTTTCGCTTTACTTCACTGTTAACATTATTAAATAAAATAATATAATATAATCTCACGCCTTTTATCCCCAAGGGGGTAGGCAGAGGTATTCCATTACTGGATATACCCACATTTCACGAGATACATTGGACCCCTAAACGTGACAGGTGGTGAGCCCATCGCCGGACCGGGTCTATTTACACATGTCTCAGAATTAATTCTGAGACCTGCGGGTTTCCTCACGATGTTTTTCCTTCACCGTCGAGCTAGTGTAGGTAAGTTTTTTGAAAAACTAATTGGTACATGCCAGGATTCGAACCCGAGCCTCACTGATTTTCGGCCGTCTCTTTAACCGTCAGGGCTATCGCTGCTCTTAAATAAAAATAATATTAAATAAAACTAATCTAAATATTGCCTGAAAAAAAGATTTATTATTATTAGGATGGCGTGTCTAAAATATAGAATCTAAAATATGCTTACCCTTTTATTTCCGAGTTGGTAGGGGGAGGTATTCCATAATAAATACCTACTTTCCACCTGTACCTACATTTACATCCCTGAAAGTGATAGGTGGTAAACCAATCGCTGCACAGCGATGCTGTTACGTAGTTCACGAACATATTTATGAGCAGCAGAAGGTAAATCGCGAGGAAACCCGCAGATCTCAGAATGAGTTCTCATAATGCAGGGGTCAGAAAAATACACTTTTAAAAAGTGGTTATTTCCAGAAACCATAAGTTGGTATTCCATTTTTTAAACCTCTGAGAGTATTATCAGTCTCTACTAATTTATTGTATCACCTCGTGGGGTGGAGCTTCAAAATCGCACTTTATTACCATAGAGCGTGCCCAACGTGCCCTACTTATTATTTCCCACAAATTGCCTCTATCAGTATTGTGAAGTACTAACTGTCCGTCAACTCTTTATCCTTTACACTGTTCTGTTACAACATTCAATTACTCCTTTCACTGATACCCCTAAAAGAAATCACCTCATTGCAAAATCCGTTCAATACAATACCAGCTTCAGTCATAAATTCTTTTGCTTTTTAGGTCCCTATTTGTTTAACACTCTACAACGTAAAATGTCTATACATAATCTTCATAAAAATGAATGCAAGAAATCTGTATCGACTTGGTTACGGAGTCTTAATTATGAAGAAACTGAAACTCAGCTGCAGTCTCCAGCTTAAAACACAAGTTACAAAAGCGCACACACTCACACAAACACATTCTCTCACATACAAACACACCCCCTCAAACACCCCATACGCACACACATACACAACAGGCATAATTTTATTATAATTAATTTTAATTTTTTAAATTTTCTAATTTTATTATATCTACCTAACTAAAACTATTTGTCATAAGGTTTAAGTCAAATTTTGATCTCAAAAGCACTGTTGTACCCTCATAAGCACTGTATTTACATGTACCTTTAATTTGTAGCCGATATCTAGAGCTCAGGGTATCCTATTCTAGATATCGGCTGTTACTTAATATGCACTCCGCCTTTAATACCTAATTATAATTTACCTAATAACCTTTTACAATTGTACTAGGCTACTTATGAACAATAAATTATTATTATTATTATTATTATTATTATTATATTTTTTTTTTATTCTGCAACGGAAAAACCGCAAACAACATACGAGTTTGGTGTGACAACACCTTAAGATAACGGACTATTTCAAATAAAATATATCTCTTTTGCTTCGTAGAAAACTATTTCCTCACAATAGAAGAGGACGTATAGATGTAATAACGTGATGGGGCAGACAAAGAGGGCAATACGGCACCTCATGAGTAGTATCGCCTAAGGCAGACAATATAGTTCTTAGAGAAAATCCCGAGAAAGAAAGAAAGATGTGTGTCGATACGATTTTGTTGTATGGAATTATTATTTTCTGAATTATTATCCGTAGTTTTATGGTGCCATGCTTTATTTATCGGGGACCAAATAATATTAATTTATTTCTTGGACACACTCTTATAAAATATCCTACTAATACTAAAACGCGAGAGTTTGTAAGTACGTTTGTTGCTCTTTTACGCAAAAACTACCGAATGGATTTTGATGAAACTTTACAACCCTTTAGGAAACTCGCAGGTCTCAGAATTAATTTTGAGACATGTGTAAATAGACCCGGTCCAGCGATGGGCTCACCACCTATCACGTTTAGGGGTCCAATGTATCTCGTGAAATGTAGGTATATCCAGTAATGCAGTACTTCTGCCTACCCCCTCGGGAATGAAAGGCGTGAGATTATATATTTTATATTTATATACATACCATGTAAAAATTTAACATGTAGTTTATGTAAGTAGGTATGTTAGTATGTCAGTGGTTACTTTTTATCTGTCATTCTTGTGCCCACAGAATTACTGCGCTCCTCGCGTCGAGCTACGACATTATGCTGAGTGGCCGCCCTTTTGGTGCCTAGTTCTTCTTAGATTTAACTTATTTTGTAATAGTTTAATTTAAGGAAAGCCACAAGTCTCAGAATCAATTCTGAAGCATGTGTAACAGACCAGAGTTCACCGCCTACCACGTTTAGGGGTCAAATATTCTCGTGAAAAGTGGTTATTTCCAGAAATGGAATACATCTGCCTACCCCCTCGGGGATAAAAGGCGTTAGATTATTTAATTTTAATTGTAAATATTTTTCTTTCTTTCTTCTTTCCTAAAAATTTTGGGTATTTATAGTGCGCGCACAGATATTAGAATACAGTACGCACGACGAAAACTTCCATAGCGCCTACATTGACTTAATAAAATATAGACATGAATACTCACTGTAAGTCCGGAAATCCGTAACTTGCACTGTGTTGCAGTCCTCCCCGACCTGGAGGAAGGTGATTTCACAGCGGAACACCCCCTCGTCCTCAGGCCTCACGTTGGCTATCACCAGCTCGGCGTACGTCGCGTTGGGAACGTGTGATATTGTCATCCTGGTGACAAAAAAAGGATTATAAATAATGATGTTTTTTTTTCTCTGGTGACTAAAAAAGGATTTTGGGTACGTTGCGTTCGGCACGTGCGATATTGTCATCCTTGTGACAAAAATAAAAAAAATAAATGACTGTTGTTGTCTCGGGTGATGAAAATTTAATAGTGAACAACCGGGACCAACAATTTAACGTGCCTTCCGAAACACAGAAGCGCGCATGATATAAATGCCACTAGGCGGTCACCCATTCACAGACTGACCGCACCCATCTTTACAAACCCACTAGCACCGCAGGGCTAGGAGCGCTTGATATTATGAATTAATGCAAATATTTGTTGTCCTATTATTTGTATTTATAGGTCTTAACGACTTTCTTTGCGTAATTCAACTATAACCGGGACCAACTTAAATAAAGAAAATTAATGTTTATCAAGTCAAAAGAATTTTTCTGAGAAAAAACTATCTTGAAACGAATTCTTTCTCCTTTAGCAAATGTCTTTCCTCTATACCAATATTGCATTGTCATTCTAATGCTATTAACGCAGGGATTTCGCGATAAAAAGTCCACTTTTCCAGGCTGAGCACTGGTTTCTTCCCTTTGCCATCTCCGCAAAGGAAATAATACTGCGACCTTGCATAAAAGAACTTTGTTCTATAAACAAAAGCGCATAGAGTTTAATTTTGCCCAAGAAAAATCCAGTAGTGTCTGTACAAAAGAAATGTTGCTTTTTAATTAGTTTTTAATGAGAGGAAAATAGGAGGATTTTGTTGTCTTTTTAGGTTTAAATTAAATTGGTTTTCTGGTAAAATAAAAGAAAGTATTTCCTTATTTAGATTTTTTATTATGTTTCAACTATTTTACTATTCTTCTCTAACGCTAAAACTATAGAAGGGTTGCAATAAAAATAAATATTAAAATGAAGTATAATAATCCAATAAATAAATAATCTCACATCTTATCCTGGAAGAGGTAAGCACAGGGAATCTATTCCTCAAAATACCCAAATTACACCAGTGTGTTTTATAGACCCGTAAACAGGTAGTAAACCCATCGCTGGACCGATGTGTGTTACACATTACCAATTCTGCGGGTTTTCTTCGCAATGTTTTTATTCACCGTCAAGCTATAACCTATTTCACATAGAATAAGTTCAGTGATAGTTCACATTTTTCCGTTTTACGCATACTACTTTTGAGTAGTAAATATTATAGTATTTTTGAAATGATAAAATAATATTATTATTTTTTTGCTGCGGGTAATGTGTTTATTAGCCTATGGTATGTACTCGCATGTATGTTCCTATGTGGCGCTCTAGAGATCAAACGATTTTGATGATTCTTACATAAATCTTGCGAGTGTGACTAAAGACATGGCCGTAATCAAATTTTAATATGGCGACCATTAGACGCCATATTGTAAAAACGAAAAATATCAAAGTCTACAAAGTATGTATTAGTAATATAGGTATGTAAAGTGACATTGAATAGATAGGACTTAAAATAGCATAAGACTGTTGTAATCATGTGCAACAGATGATCTTCACTTCCTACTTTACTAATAGGTCATCTTGTTTCCATCTTTTTTCCGGGTTTTTGATGTAACTCTTTTTGTGTCTTACTTTCTTAAAGGAACACGGGCTTTAATTTTCCCATGGGCAAAATCGAGGGGCAAAGCTAGTATTAAATAAACAGGACAAAGTAACAAATGTTATCGCGGTTGCTAGTCCAGTAAGTATACTGCAGGTCTCTGATCTACTGATTCTTAAATCCACAGTTTTCCTACTTTCAAGCGAACATCTCGTTGGCTCTAACACGGTTAATTTGTCGATGCCAATGCCACCACGTTATTACCTACACAGCATACAAAACAGCAGTAGAACCACTAGAAAAAGTTAATAGAACTTTTAGTTTTTAATCAATCACAAAAAAATCTTAATAATAAAAGAAAAACCTGTGCTAACCCTCTTGGGTACACCAAAAGGGTCAGCACAGGTATTCCACTAATAAACATGGCCACATTGTCTTAGTTTTTTTTCGATCTATTTTCCATATTATAACTTATATTCTACGTTACACCTTAAAAAAACCAGCATATAATTTATATAAGGTTTATAATTGTACTAGCGACCCGTCCCGGCTTCGCACGGGTGCAATGCTAACACTAAAACCTTCCTCTTGAATCACTCGATTCATTAAAAAAACCGCATCAAAATCCGTTGCATACCTAGTTTTAAAGATTTAAGCATACAAAGGGACATAGGGATATAGGGACAGAGAAAGCGACTGTGTTTTATACTATGTAGTGATAAAGAAGAACGGCATTATCTGTTATTTATTAGTATTATTATTTAATTTAACCACATGGCTACTTCCACCTTGGTAGTAACATTTTTAAGTTAAATAATGATACTACATCATTTCTTAAGCTGGGGTCCCACGGTCCGCTATTCTACGGATCAGCCACACTCAGCCGACGAGCACGGACGGCGACGCACCACAGGCAGGGCTGGTCCGACGGTGCGTGTCGGTGTGTGTAGATGTTTTTATGTTGTCATAATGCAAAGCGAAAGAAAGAGAGAGAAGAGCGCACCTTTGAAGTTACCGACTCACGATGGATACGGGCGCACCGCCACAGACGTTCTGTGCTATCACGGACGAGGCCGGTCCCACGGTGCGTCGTGCGAGCTGGTCTGCGTGCATCCGCGATTTTACGGACCGTGGGACCCAAGCTTTAAATATTATTATTTTACTGTTAAATGTCATGTCCGCAACATGATTGACAACCCGGGGAAACGCTAAGTATAGTTTTTGTCAGTAACCATTTTGTTTTTCCAGCTGTGGTCCCCCAAAGTAAAAAAATAATAATTTATTAGTGAAAAATATTTCCTATTCTAGGTATGTAGTGTGACAACTGCGAGTTACCTCTGCTATGTGCTACTCCCGCCACCATTTTAATTATTGAGTGTCCCGGGCAACGCGGTGCCGCCTCTAATGCTTTATTTCTTTTTAGCTCTGTGCTATTTCGTGCCTTTGTTGTAATATCTTCTTTAGAAATTGAAAATATTTTGTGGGGGTTATTTTGGGTGAAGATTTGAAAGCCTTGTAGTTAGTGATCGAAAGTCGAGATGAAAAGTTTATGATTTATTTTTATTTTATAGTTCACCAAAATACATAGGTACTTATTTGAAATTTATTTTCTTTTTTTAAACATGTCTTGTTTATACTATATTTTAACGGTAGACACAGAAAAATCTAACAATAACTCATTCTATAAAATATATTATACAACTTTTAGGACTACAGGCTGTGCCAAAGAAATAGACTCACGTTTTTACATGAATCTGGGGGCACAGCAGTGCCCCCGCCAAGTCGAGTACTTACATATTTCCGAAAAGCATTACTCTTCTTCTTGGTTAATAGTATTTTGTTTAAATTTCTATAAAAATGGACAAAATAAGCCTTTTTGTTGTATGGAAGCCCCCTTAAATATTTATTTTACTCTGGTTTTAGGATATTTGCTTTTCATCAAGTATTTCTGTTGCCGCTATATTTAGCGGCAACAGAAATACTTGATGAAAATTTCAACATTCTAACTAGAATGTTGTTGTTGTTTCAACATTCTATCACGGTTCATCATGAGATACAGCCTGGTGACAGACGGACTTCTTCTTCTCGGAGTCTTTTACCCTTTGGGTACGAAGCCCTTAAAAGCCAAAGGCCAAATACATACCTCAGACGTAATTACCCACCTTCTAGACCAGTCAGGTAAAACGCATAAGCGACACAGAAAGAAGTTCTGATGTAGTTGAAAACATTGTCGGACACAATAGCTAAATGTACAGTCAACAGCTGAAAGCGTACAAACTTTACTATTGTGCGTAGTACAATGGTTCTAATGGATGCAACTTTGCGCACTGTACTCTATTGACGAGGTAATGGGTCCTTGGCTTTCAGGCTAAGTATAAGTTGGGGTACAACATTGAATAGTACACACATTTGTCCAAGAGCTAGCTCGACGGTTTTTTTTTTGGTTTCGTAGTCAAATTACAAAAACGGAACTCTTATGTTTTCAGTCTGCCCTCGTCAGTCTTTCACATACATTATATACGAAGACTATTATATACAGGGTGACTTTTTTTACCGTCTGGAAAAAAATGTGGTGTGATAGGTAAGTGTAATAAATTCATTTGGCAATGTAACTTAAAAAAATTTTTTTTTACTCAAATTTTTTTTTCTTTGATAGACTAATATACATTACTCAATGGCTCGTAGCTTCCATTTATGCGCAATCTACCTACAACCGCAAGCTGCGCGTAGTACTGTGCGTAGTTTTCTAGATTTTGTAAATTGCACTAAACATGACTATATTTAACAATTAATCTCGTGTATAACTTCGGCTCTAGCTACCTTATACGTCATATTTTTTTCCAGACGGTAAAAAAAATCATCCAGTATACAACTAGCGACCCGCCCCGGCTTCGCACGGGTGCAATGCTAATACTAAAACCTTTCTCTTGAATATCTATTAAAAAAAACCCGCATCAAAATCCTTTGCGTAGTTTTAAAGATTTAAGCATACATAGGGACATAGGGATATATAGGGACAGAGAAAGCGACTTTGTTTTATACTATGTAGTGATGTACATAGAAGAAAATAAAGTGACTTTATGCGTCTGTCTATCTGTATATCCGCTAGTGCCTACTAAAACGCAAGGGATTTATGTTACTTACATAAACTTATATATAATATAAAATCTCACGCCTTTCATCCCCGAGGGGGTAGGCAGAGGTATTCCATTACTGGATATACCCACATTTCACGAGATACATTGGACCCCTAAGCGTGATAGGTGGTGAGCCCATCGCCGGACCGGGTCTATTTACACATGTCGCAGAATTAATTCTGAGACCTGCGGGTTTCCTCACGATGTTTTCCTTCACCGTCGAGCTAGTGATAAATATGTACGTAAGTTTTTGAAAAACTCATTGGTACATGCCAGGATTCGAACCCGAGCCTCACTGATTTTCGGCCGGCTCTTTAACCGTCCGGGCTATCACTGCTCATAAACTTACCTAGATATAAAAAAACATAATTATTAGAAGGTGTCGTCTCTCTCCATAAACGCCGAATAATTAGAGATCAAGTAATTTTGTTTAAAATTATTAGGAATTCCGTAGATTGTCCCTATTTACTCCATAACTCTTTACGTTGCCCAGTGCCCTAGGGTAAATACTCGAAATAAGTCAGTTTTTGCAGTACCACCTTATAAAACTAATTCCTACATTCCTAGAGCCTCTAATGTACATAACAAATTATTTTATGAATCTGATATATTTCATTTCATATTTATCCAAATTTTTGAACGAAATTTCTCTTAAAATTGTAGTTATTACTTTTTGTTTTCTACTTTGTTTGTGTACTTACTTATATAATATAAATATTTCCGTTCACTCTATGTTTTGTATAATAATGGAAACTTTACTGGTTCTATTCTTAATTATTTATGTTAGATTAATGTGTGTTATTATAACTGTTTGTTTCCCAAATAAACAATAAATAAATATTTTGGAAATAAAACCTTACTTCCGTAGATATTTAAAATGTATAAACATTGCAGAAGCGAATAAAGCGAGGGTGGGTCATACCAGCTATACTACATATAGCACAAAGAGTAGGTTTCCGCAGTTTAAGTTATTTAGTTTAACTTTGAGGACTAAAATTTTTAATTAATGTGTTTTTATTTTGTCAAAGTTTATCTATCCGTTAAACATAAATGTTTAACGGATAGATACAGGGTTGTTGTAAACTACGAGTGGCTGAGCAGGAAACTAAAACTAACTGTTGACCAACTTTTGAAAAGTTTACGTTGTACGGAACCTTTTAGAGAAGGACACAGTTTATTCTCTCTTCTTTCAAGTACTTAATAATTTTGATACATAAAAACCGGCCAAGTGCGAGTCGGACTCGCGCACGAAGGGTTCCGTACCATTATCTTTAAAAATGTTGTATGGGAGGCTCCCTTAAATATTCATTTTATTCTGTTTTTTCGTATTTGTGGTTATAACGGCAGCAGAAATACATCATCTGTGAAAATTTCAATTGTCTAAATATCGAGGTTCATGAGATACAGCCTAGTGACAGACGAAGACGGAGACGAAGAGACAGACGGACGGTCATCGTAGTCTTTTGAGATACGGGTTGATGAAGATTATGATTAAGCTCATACCTTTTTCACTCTCATATTCGGCTCCTGCAGCGTTTTCCGTAAGTCTGACCGTACTTTGAATGCGTTTTACATGAATTTTACTCGTCCAAATGCAAGAACAGCAGACGTATTCACGGAGACTCGATACCGTTTCCGTTCGATTCAGATCGAGTGAAAAATTTATTCTAGGCGTTTCTGACAGCCACGGAAAATTTTCCGCATCCTTATGTCACATATGACATAAGTTTTTAATACCAACATCAGCCCATCTCGAAAGCTGTCCCATAACAAACATCAGCCCATCTCGAAAGTGTTCGACAGATTTTCCGATTCCGAATATCGAAGCTCCATGAATACGCCTACGCCTACTGACCTTAATCTTCGAGAACTTTAGCTCGTATACTGGGTGCAGTGCAAACATCTAATGTGCGACCTACTTTGAGTATTAAACCAACAGGAGACGTCACGCGCACTAGTTTCTTAGCAAAAAAGTCTGCCAATTTCAGCGGGAGGGACGAGCAAACAAACACAAATAATGTTAAAACTAACGCATTTTTTGACAAAACAACTAAACACCAGCTTGAACTAGTTGCACACAATTCACTAATCCAAGTACTCCGTGAACTCAAAAAAACTAGTTGTATATAACAGGTATGCGTGTTGACCGACACTTTTTTTTGGCAGAGGGGAACGCCTGTCAGTGGTACCTGTAGTGGTGTAGTGGTACCATAGTACTCAAACTTCCTCGCACGACTCAAGTTAGTAAGAAAACTTGCTAAAATTAGCCAGGAAAGCATGATGTATAAAATAAACTAAAAATCCTGACAGCCCCATCTCACCTCATCACATTCGCTCAGTTTATTACAGAGGCTCAGATAGCCTAACTTTAGTTTTAAACTATGGTTAAAAGCGTCTAGTTACCGCAGTTACATATTAATGGGTTCGTTGTTAAAACTGACTCAACGCTATAAAAGCGCTTGTAAAAACTACGCCCTGTATACAGCGGCTGCCTATCAGACAGATATGTAATGTGCACTTTTTTATCTATATATATAAAATTTATAAATGATAAACTGACTGACTGACTGACTGGTGATGTACGCTGGGCCTAAAGACTTGAAATTTTTGCACATAAATAACTTATACAGTGTAGGCACCCACTAAGAAAGGATTTTGCAAAATTTAACCCAAAAGGGAGGTGAAGCCGCAAGTAACAGCTAGTTATTTACAAAGCACAGATAGTAAAAATGTTACTGAAACGAGAAGCTTCAGAGATAACATAGTCTGCCAATAAGGCAAACAGTATATTAACGTACAATGAGGGCTAACGTTTTATGCTCACCAGTTAGCGCCACTGGCGAGTAAGATCTTGATTTATAGCTGTCAATGTCTGTCAGTATTAATTTTACTTATTGTTTTACAGTTAGTAACAGCTTAACTCAGGACCAAACGAAGTTTATATTTAAACCATATTTAATGCCTTAAAACCGTACCTTAAAACAGTTGGTTGTCTGTAAAGCAGGTTTACGGACGATAATTTTACGTGATAACGTCATAAGAAAACATTAGAACATGAAAAATTGCATACTGGAGTGGAAGAGAGATAGATGCGTCACAAGCCAAACGCTTGGGCCGATCGTGCCTCCCTATCGCTTGTTCTGCGCTCTCGCTTGCACGCTCAGTTCATCGATTTATAAGACGTTATCACATCAATAAAAGGAGGAAATAATTATGTTTCTGAAGGAGAAAAATGTCTCAACCCGTAACTCATATTATTTGCTATAATCTCAGGCATTACAAACCAACATTGAGGGTTCCGTGAAATAATAAATAGGTACAATAATAATTTTACTCTTAAAAAAAATATATATGTTTGATATTTTATTTTTAAGAGTTAGTTCGTTACGGTCTAAAGGCTAGTAGAATAAAGCTAGAATAATAAAAGTGCCTCTAAAATAGCACTATCGCGCAAATGAAGCCGCGAATTCAGATTGCTGCACTATACCTGGGATAAAGGGGGAGAAATAAAGGGGGGATGTCGGTAATGGAGATATTACACGTTTTATTTCACGTGTTCTCGCGTTGTGAGTTAAGTGCAGTTATTAAATAATGAAACGAGCAATTATGTTTAAAATGTTTACATACCAACATTTTTAATGAAGCTTTGCAGTTCAGGAAATGTGATGATTAAAGCATTTCAGATGATGTATGATGTAGTGGCTTTGTACGGCTCTAGGTACACTATGACGTTTGTTCTATCTATTTACTATGTTTTCAAAGTCAAATTTAAGTCAAAATGATTCATTAAAAGTAAAGACTTATGAGTATAAGTCCACTTATTGAACGTCATTTCAACTCCACCGCTTCAGCATGTATGGTTGAGGAGAAGAAGCGGGGCAAGAAACTCCTCAACACATTATTATTTTAATCAATTATTAATTAATACTACTTTGGGTTACATAATTTGTTTATTTTTCGCTGTCGTATTGCGCTGTGCTGGAGGAAATCTGTTACAAGCATCATTGTCATCTAGAATACGCCCGTTTGCAAAATACTGTTTAAGATGAGTTTGAACATAGTTTCAGGCTATTTCGTTCGTTGAAGTATTTTAGTAGGTATGTAGGAAAAGTGGATACTTCTGTCGACCTCCTAGACGATAAGACGAGAAAGTATAGTTTTATTTTTGAACCAAAATCAATTCATAATACAAAAATAGTTATATTTCGCTATTGTATTGCGCTGTGCTGTAGAAAATCTGCATCAATCATTCAGTGATTAACTGGGTACTATATTATTAAAATAGATAACTTATAATAATTATCATGTAAGAAATACTATCTCACTTTTACATTAATAAATTAAATTTACACAACCAATATTTGCATTCTGAATAGATGAAAGACTTTCAAATTCATTCCGATTTTCGCGAAAGACTTTTACAAAGGCTCCATTGAAGACGCTAAATACAGTAGGAGCTCAGACATAACAAAAATAAGTCCTATAGACACGTAGACTTTTTTTTAAATTTCTGTAACATTTTACTTGGAAGATTTTTGTATTTTTTTTTATGACCAAAAAGGGGGCAAACGAGCAGACGGTTCACCTGATGGTAAGTGACGTCCGTCGCCCATGGACACCTGCAACTCAAGAGTCACAACTGCGTTGCCGACCTTTGAGGTGGGAGTAGGGGGAGGAGAGGGGAGGGGGAGGGGGGATTGGGGCCTCCGGTTACCCCACTCACTCAATGAAACGCAATGCATTGCTTTACGCTGGTTTTCTGTGAGGCCGTGGTATCACTCCGGTAGAGCCGGCCCAAGCATGCCGAAGCATGCCTCTCCCACGTCTCAGAATGTGTTGCTTTCATAAGATTGATTTTGTTGGTAGAATTTTTTCTCAATGAATAGATAAAATCGGGTTAGTGGTATAGGAGTAAAATCGTAACAAACAAACGTCACTTTCCCATTAATAATATTACTAGCGACCCGCCCCGGCTTCGCACGGGTGCAATGCTAACACAAAACATTCCTCTCGAATCACTCTATCTATTAAAAAAACCGCATCAAAATCCGTTGCGTAGTTTTAAAGATTTAAGCATACAAAGGGATATAGGGACAGAGAAAGCGACTTTGTTTTATACTATGTAGTGACTAGCAACCCACCCCGGCTTTGCACGGGTGCAATGATGATACTAAAACCTTCCACTTAAATCACTCTATCTATTAAAAAAACCGCATCAAAATCCGTTGCGTAGTTTTAAAGATTTAAGCATACAAAGGGATATAGGGACAGAGAAAGCGACTTTGTTTTATACTATGTAGTGACTAGCGACCCACCCCGGCTTTGCACGGGTGCAATGATGATACTAAAACCTTCCACTTAAATCACTCTATCTATTAAAAAAACCGCAATAAAATCCGTTGCGTAGTTTAAAGGTCTAAGCATACATAGGACAGACAGACAGCGGGAAGCGACTTGGTTTTATACTATGTAATGAAGTTAGCTACAAATTTGTAAGGAACCCTCGATTTGCGAGTCCGACTAGCACTTGTCCGTTTTTTTTTTCTCCCAACCTCGGATGTGTGGTGTCACCATGTGTCAGAATATCCTTGGTGGTATTAGAAGACCTACTAATAGAAAGAATCCTACTAATATATAAACGCGAAAATTTGTATCTATGGATATATACAACTCGTAACAGAATAAGCGCAATTTATCATACACCCCAATTAGTATAATAATTATAAAAAAAATATGATGCAATCGAATTTTAGTTGTGTCTAACCAATATTCTTTTCACTTCTCATGCTCTAAAAGTACGCCAATATAGCCCTACGAAGCGGGACTAAAGTGACCACTTTAGTCCCTAGGGAGTATAAAGTTTTTTTTTTTAAATTAGCTTAATGAGAAAAAGACAACCTCAAACAGCCAGTAAATATCTGTAGAGTGTGGACCATCTTCATTGCGAAAATGTGAAGAGTTTTAGTTCCATGGTTTTTCCGCGAAGAAGGTGGCGCCATGTGTTTTAAATTGTTTACCTGCAAAGAGATTTAAATCTCTTTGTTAATCTGTGACAGCCTGACAGGTTAAGAAGAAAAAAGTGACTGAATTTTTGTCGAGTGTAAATTTGTTGGGTTTTAAATAAATTTGTACTAAATTGAAAATTTTTCTCGCACTCAAAGTGAAAAGTACAGTTTCCACCTCGAGACTAAACGCCAACTTAATATACCCTCGGTTTCATGACTCCCTCGCAAGCTCGGGAGTCAAACCACCTCTGGTATATAATGGCTTCGTTTAGTCCCTCTATATAAAATATACTATAAATATCGATTAATAATAGTAAGATTTCCATATACTCGTAGCACGAAATTCAGCTACGCTAATTCATTTTTCGGAAAAATTTAACACACATTAAAAATAGCTGAAATCGATTAGGTAGTCGATACTGAACAAACTAATTTCAGGAAATGCGCTTATTCTGTTACATGTTGTATATGTATGGATTTCTCTCTCTTTCACGCAAAAACTACTGAACGGATTTTGATGAAACTTTTAAGTATAGCTTATAGATACATCAGAATAAAACATAGGCTATATTTTATCTCCGTATTCTCACAGAAACGGAAACAACAAGAAATTTTTATTCCTATTTGTTTATTTACGTCACCAAAAACGTTTTCTAACAAAAATAATAATATAACTTTGTTTATAAAATCTCGTTATAGGTAATATTCAAATCAGAAGAAAAGTGTCGAATAATCAAAGATGGCATGTTGTAGGGACAGGGAAACAATTGGAAAAGTCGGCCTTACATCCCCGAGCGATTTCACGAGTCACCGGAGCGAAAACTTGACTCTATCTTGGAGTGACCGGGTTTCGGGAAGTTTTCGGGATAAGAGGGACTTATGTAATAGGTTGAGACATCGTAGCTCTATCGCTGTATTTGAGTATGGTAGTGTCCTAGTCAAATCAGTTACTTTTATGATCTGTCAAAACGAAATTTTACTATGGAAAATGTACTGAAATAGCAAGGTGTGACGTCATAGTTTGTAGTACTCAATTGCAGCACTTTTTTTGATTGTTTTATATTTTTAAATTAGCTATAATTGTAAAATGAAAACCGAAATACATGTTCAAAGGTATTTTGGGATAATCTTTTTACTGAATGACTACTTGCAATTTAATTTCGATGCTGTCAACTACCCCATCGAAGAAAATGAAAATGAATATGTATTTTTCATTTCCCGGGCGGGAAGCGTCAAATTTCGGCCCGCTGCGCTAAACAAAGTTGCCGCTTTCCGCCTCCATCGAAAAGAAAAAAAGTATACATATCTCGGAAAGTAAAATATAAGAAAACCTCAGATCACATGTTTGTAGACCTCGGCTTCGCCTCGGTCGACAATTACTTATGATATGGGGCATTTACTGGCATTCTCTGGTTTAGTAGTTTCGGAGTCTATTCAATACAAACAAATAAAATAATAGTACAGATATTTCTATATCGTTTAGTATGGACTAGCTTTATAACTAGTACGGGATAAATCTAGCCTATGTGTTATTCTGATAATAATAATAATATAATAATATAATCTCACGCCTTTCATCCCCGAGGGGGTAGGCAGAGGTATTCCATTACTGGATATACCCACATTTCACGAGATACATTGGACCCCTAAACGTGATAGGTAGTGAGCCCATCGCCGGACCGGGTCTATTTACACATGTCTCAGAATTAATTCTGAGACCTGCGGGTTTCCTCACGATGTTTTCCTTCACCGTCGAGCTAGTGATAAATATGTACGTAAGTTTTTGAAAAACTCATTGGTACATGCCAGGATTCGAACCCGAGCCTCACTGATTTTCGACCGGCTCTTTAACCGTCCCGGCTATCACTGCTCTTTTCTGATATTCAAGTAATATTACTGTAAAGTTTCAGCAAAATTCGTTTCGCAGCTTTTGCGTAAGAGAGTAACTTGTGCATCTTTACAAACTTTAAGAAATGTATAAAAATATATTTTCCTTACAATAGCAAAATGACGAAAACACGTTTTTTTAATTTCAAAAAAGGAACGGCCTCGCATAAAAATTCTCCGTCTCTGAATGGCGCCACAGATAAGAAAACGAATTTGCTTTGCAAAGGAGGTTGGATTAAGAAGATGTGAAAAGAATATCGATGTGAAGTCTTTTAAAATATTTTTTTTACCAAGAAGTTTTCAAATAAAGACATTAAAATGTTTTTGTTGGCTTGTTTCATCGCTCAATATAAGTAAGTATGAAGAAAAGATTTATTAGAAACTGTTATTATTATTATTATACACGGCATGAAACATATTAGTCAACTCAAATACACGTTAATTGCTGTCTAGACTACAAGTTACCATAACAGCTTCTATCAAGGAAATTTTAAACATTAAATTAACAAAAAAAATTAGATAAATAATAAGTAAACGATAGTAATTATTTCTAAAAGAGGCTAACGAAGCAGCGAATATACTGTTGAGTTATGGGTCTTTCCTCACACATGAAGAAGTATGGGTTATAATTTCCTGCGTGGGTCGCAAGATGGCGTTATGCTATCTAGAATAAATAAAGAGCAGTGATAGCCTAAACAGCCCGCTTCTCATGAGATGATAATCAGCGAGGCTCAGATTTAAATCCTGGCATGAACCAATGAGTTTTTCAAAACTTACATGTACATATTCATCACTAGCTCGACGGTGAAGGAAAACATCGTGAGGAAACCCGCAGGTTTCAGAATTAACCGAGCATAGCCGAGAGAGAGAGCAGAATCGAGAATTACTGTATATTTTGATACAACTTCTAACATCAATGCGCAACATTCATAGAATCAACTAAACGCTGAACATCGAATCTATGATACATTACAGGCGAATGCTCGTCAGTCAGGGAGGTAGTATTGTAACGTAATGCTCAAAATCGAATCTAAATGTTACATTATATGCGAATGCTCTCGGTGAGCTTTATAATATTAAAATCCTGGTATCCAAGCCATAAAAATTATAAAAAAGGCCGTTGTATGATTTTACCCGTCCGTAAACACAATACAGCGGCCATTTTTGTTACAAACAAAAACTTTTAGTGGGATAATCTGTGAACACGTATAAAGGCATGGCTGTAAAAAAAGGTTTATAGCACTGGACACATCCGCCCCGTAAACACGTAAAATCGTAACCGTAAAAAAAATACGATCGGTCATTATTTTTGCGCCATTAAATTTAAGGCTCGATTTTCACTTTTTTTTTTCAATTTCATTTTTACCCCGGGCGTACTACCTGTGGCAATTTTAATTGAATTTATCGGAAAGAAAAATGTTTTGTTTGCGCTGTTTTGCTTACGGAGCGTGTCCACACAGTATGATTGCAAAATATATTATTTAAAAAAATGTTAGGTATCAAAAATTGTACGATCACATCGCACATTTGCTGAATCTGGGTTTTATTTTAATTATATTGTTTTTGCAACTAGACAATAAGTTCAGTTCACGTTCACTCTCTATTATGTGCACACATTTTATTACTATTAAATATTTTACAAGATTTTCAAGAGTTTTTTCCTGTCTACTTCATCAAGTTATCAAGTCTATTGCACGGAGCAGGCAAGTGCCCGTACAAAAATATTTTTTAACAAATTTTGTTATAAATGGTACTAAATACTTCAGTGTTTTAAATGGACGGCAGCTGCATTCTATTTCTAAAAATTTGTCAATTTTTTTAGAGGTTCAATGCATTTTACCGACTTTTTCGCGTGACAGGTGATGTGACTTTCGGCACTTCAGAAATAATTTCCTTCAGCGTCGAGCCAGTGGTACTCTGTTTGAAAAACTAATTGATAATATAATATATAATATAATCTCACGCCTTTCATCCCCGAGGGGGTAGGCAGAAGTATTCCATTACTGGATATACCCACATTTCACGAAATACATTAAACTAAATGATATATTATTTATTATGCGCTCACCAGGATTCAAACCCGAGACTCTTGCACAAAATCTAAACTGTACCAATAGAGCTCTTTTATTGCATATTTTGTATCCAACATAACTATTTGTTACCGGCCTGTTGGTTCAGTTGGCAGTGAGCCTGCCTTTTGAGTCGGAGGTCGCGGGTTGGATCCCCGCTCGGGGCCAACATTTGTGTACATGAACATGTCTGTTGGCTTCGTGTCTAGATGTTTAATATTTATTTATGTATGTTTATCGGTTGTTTAATACCCATAGTACTACAGGCTCTGCCTAGCTTAGGACTAAATAACTGTGTGTAAATTATGTCCCACAATTTATATTTATTAATAAGACAGCAAATTAACTATAACCCAATAACTTACACTACCAGAAACGACCTGAAAGGGAAAAATCCACAGAAAATTACTAAGTGCCTCAGTAAGCCATTTTACCCCAAGTATGAGGCCGTAAGACGCCATTTTGCCCCTAAAAAGCCAGAGGGCGTTATCGTAAAGTGACGAACCGGGTAAAGAGTAGTGCGGGGTAAACTGGCGACAGACCATAAACGGTTAACTCTATAAGACCTTTGTTAAGGGGGAGAGTTGTGTTCCTTTTTACCCGACTGAGGCAAAGAGATTAAAATATATTATGGCATAGAGGGGTCAAAGCGAGGAAAATTTGAAGTCAAAAGTTATTCCAAGTGGAATAAGTCTAGTACAATTTCGACCGAATGAGAGCTCGCGTTCATACTAACTGACATGACAAGGACATGACGCTTAGGCTTCAAAGTTTTGTATGAAAATATTCCCAATGCCCCCTCTATGCCCTATTATATTTAAATCTCTTTGGACTGAGGCAAAGCCGAGATGTTTCTTCTAAGCTAGCTTTTGCTTGCGCCTCCTTTCGCATTGCTAAAGAGTAGGTATTTCCAGAACCGGAATAGCTATAACCAACTCTAGCCAACCCCTTAGAGATAAGATAAGAAACCAAAAGCTGTTCTAGATTTGCCATAAAAAAAATTAAAAACTCACGTTGAAATGGTTTTATTTATATTAAAAGTTAGATGAATATTTAAAGTTAGATAAATATTTGAATGACAATGGTGTTTGGTGTAAATTTTCTCCAGCTCAGCAAACCACCAAAACATTTCATTTTGATTCGATTCGATTTAGGGTGTGAAATATATTTATTTTACTTTCTATGCGATGAAGTTTCACAAATGTCCCAGTAGTGGTGACATCACAAAACTCCTCTCAAGTACCGGTTCATAATCGCGATTTACTAGTGTGACCGTAGTTTGCTAGACTTCATAATTATAAAGAGGAAAGACTTGTATTTTTGTAATTACGAATTAACTCAAAAACAACTGGACCGATTTTAAAAATTGTTTTACCAATAGAAAGCTAGAATATCCCTGAGTAACATAGGCTATTTTTATTATAGGGAACACCGGGATATATACTCGTATATTTCCACGGGAACAGGAACTACGTGAGCGAAACCGCGCAGAACCGCTATATTAATATAAAATAAGTAGTATAAGTTTAGTATAGAAGTATAAATAAAAAAACTTACGCCTTTTATCCCCGAGTGGGCAGGCAGAGGTATTCCATTACTGGATATGCCCACATTTCACGAGATGTATTGGACCCCTAAACGTGATAGGTGGTGAGCCCATTGCCGGACCGGGTCTTTTAACACATGTCTCAGAATTAATTCTGAGACCTGCGGGTTTCCTCACGATGTTTTCCTTCACCGTCGAGCTAGTGATAAATATGTACGTAAGTTTTTTAAAAACTCATTGGTACATGCCAGGATTCGAACCCGAGCCTCACTGATTTTCGGCCGGCTCTTTAGCCGTAAGGCTATCACTGCTCTATACAATACTATGAAATATCACTCGGTCTACTCTCATCCAAACACTGAGATCAAAGCCTTTGAATCCAACAATAGCGAATCTCCAAGAATAGATACAAGAGCGAGGAGAAACCGATTCTCAGAATTCAATTGATAAAGTAACTTTTGAGCCAATGAGCAGAGAGGGATTTCGGATCGATAGTTTTTTGAGGCCCACTTTTTGACTATTTGTCGGGATATAAAAAAAATATCACGTATTTAACCCTGTCTATGGGTCGGCAGATGACTTCAATTTCCGGAAATACCAACTTTTCACCCGTCGCCAGTTAGGTTTACCGTTAGTCTGTAAATAAATGTACTTAATAGGTACACCATCTAGCCTAGCTCTCTATCTCAGTTGAATTCACAACGAATAATTTATTTATTTATTTCCATAGTGGGTAAAAACTACCTACGTGTTAGTCTTAGTATTAAAAAATAAGCAATGGTATTATAATAAATCAGCAAATAATTTAATTCATCCAAAAGTTGACTGGAATAGACTGTTAATAGCAATGAAACAGTTCTTTACTTATTTTTTATATTATGGTGATTATGGACCCCAGATGAACGTGGACATAAAGTGAATTTGAGGCCTTTTTGAAATTGGATTAAAAAGAGCTGCCTTTGAGTTTCTTGCTGGCTGAAGATGTGCTGCTATTTACATTTAGCCAATCTTCATGGACGAGTTTAGAGTGCCTTGTTATTAGACAATTGACTTTTCTAAGTGTATTTTCTATACCTAAAGAAAATAATTAATTTTGTCTTTTGACTTTTTTCCCAAGTTTATTTGCTCTTAATCCGTCACTGCTGTCGAAAGTAGTTTAGCAATTGTCTGTGATTTTAGGGACCAGATCGTTTTCTGTTTATTCTTAGAATTCCTAGACTTTGTAAAAGTATCTTTTGGATGGAAATGTTAAATGATGTTTATTTAAGTCAAAATTTTATATTTTAATGATTTGCCTTAAAATAATATTTGAAATTTTATACAAATTTAATAGGCCTATTGGAATCGAACCCGCCTGTTATTCGTGAGGCTCGGTTTCGAATCCTAGTGAGAGCATGTACAGCCAAGAGCACGCAGCTTGACACATTGGACTTTCTAACGTTCTTATTACAATTGCCTTAGAGGTCAGACTCGAACTAGTGTAAAGCTTAATGTGCCCTTGACTGTACCAATGAGTATTTCAAAAACTTAAGTAGGTACTATCGACACACTCTAAGCCTGATACATTTGGAAGAATTGTCGCGTGAAAGCTCAAGTTTTTATTACTCTTAAACAATCAGAAGCCAGCAACACCGTTTTGTTTCAATCCCGATCCATTTATCGACCCGAAATGGTCATAAACATGAAAGAAACCTTTTTTTTTATCGTTGTAGCGACACCACATAGAACCTGCCATTAGACGGCCGAGTTCTAAACCGCGCTATCGGAGTTTTCTAATGAGTTTGTATAAATACAACTGTCCAACATCAACCGTTGGACCGCGGTCCCCAGGCACGATCACCTCGCCTCAAGGAAGATCTTCACGATGGAGGAGCATCCCAACTCCGCTCCTCTATATCGTCATTGTTAATATAAGAGATGTTTTTGTGGAGTCAGACTTGCACTTGGCTGTTTTTTTATATTCTAAAGACTTCAAAAAGGAGGTTTCACGTTTTTGTTTTACTTTTGATCGAAGACGCCATCATCAAAAGTGTTATTAAACAAAATTTATTTTAACAGTCGATCGTTAATTGCATTATTGAATTTCAATACCATATTTATCGCTTCACAAAGAATTCTAGACGAGGAGCAAAACTAAATTTGTTTTCAAAAGGTGAAATTATCCTTTGATCTTGCAGGGTTCACTGAAAGGTCACAAAACTGCGCCTTAACCTCATCATACACTATAAAAGAAAGGACTCGGTTATGATAATATAGTCTTGTTTTTCTCGTTGCAAAAAGCGGTATAATAGCTTAATAAGACCGTCTTGTTATACAAACCGTATTCAACTTTGAGAACGACATTATTATAGTTTTCGACGGGTCTGTTGGTAGTGACCCTGGGGGCCAATCCCACTAAATGTCAACGGTTGTAGTTGGATGACAATGACATGTCAATGGTCAGTCAATTTCAATTGTCTAACTATCACGGTTCATGAGGTACTTCTTATTTATTCATCAAGGGTTCAACCCCAACAAAAAATACTTTATAATATGCATTTATAATTTTAGCATTAATCTCGTACCTAATCAACTATACCATGGTGTTTGAAAAAAAAAACCATAAGTCCAGTATGAGTCCAGTCCAGTGGTGAAAAGTGGATATTTTAAGGAATGAAAATACACCTGCCGACCCTCGGGGCAAAACGTGAGTTTATTTATAATATCGTAGTGGTATTGTAAAAGTCTTATTCTTCTTCTGCTTCTTCTCCCCAACTATACATATCGAAGCGGTGGAGTCGCAATGACTTTCAGAGAACTTTAAGTCCCTACATTGAATAAAAACTTTTGACTTTTTTGAGTCGAGGTATTATAATTTCACAGATATAAGTCATCGTCTCCATATTATGCGGGACTGTTGGCTCAGTTGGTAGTGACAAGAGACGGAGGTCGCCGGTTCGATCCCCGCTGGAGGCCAACATTTGTGTGCGTGAACATGTCTGTTGGCTTCGTGTCTGGTCGGATACTATTTATTTAAGTATGTTTATCGGTTGTTTAGTACCCATAGTACAGGCCCTGCCTGTTTTGGGACTAAATAACCGTGTGCGAATTGTGTCCCACAATTTATTTATTATTTCATTCTATATCACGAGACGACTGCATTTGGAACCAGAAACTCGTCGGTGGAGATAGGCTACTGTTTACATTTAGCCAATCTTCATGGACAAGTTCAAAGTGGGTCAAGACGATTGACTTTTCTAAGTTTAATTAGCAATTACATACGGAAAAAAATACATTTTCATTTTTTCATTTTCAATCTTAGTCACAACATGGGAATTTAAGCTACTATAATATACAAAATATGGATCCCAGAGGTCACGAAAGACATTTCAAACGACGTCATATCCCGCGGGATATGAAACGATACGGGATTTATGAGTAGTTATCCCTACTTCGGGGAGCGCGTTTATATTTGGACCGCAATCATAGTCACCATAAAATGTTGTGGATAAAACGCTGTGATTTATAAAGGGCCGAGTGCTCTATTCGAACAAATAACTTGTCAAAATAAGATCAATTTTGTATTTATTTATTATTTTAATATTTCTATTTTCTTTTATCCATATATTATAGCAGTGATAGCATTACGGTTAAGAGCCTGCTTCACGTAATGATAATCAGTGAGGCTCGGGTTTGAAACCTGACATGTACCAATGAGTTTTTCAAAACTTACGTACATATATTTATCACTAGCTATCAAGGAAAACATCGTGAAGAAACACGCAGGTCCCAGAAATAATTCTGAGACATGTGTAAAAGACCCGATCCGGCGATGGGCTCACCACCTATCACGTTTAGGGGTCCAAAGAATATCTCGTAAAAAGTGGGTATATTCAGAAATACCTCTGCCTGCCTCGGGGATAAAAGGCGTGTGTTTTTTTTTATAGAAAAGTGAACGAAACAGGAAAGTGGACAACTTGGGATGTATATATCTATGCGGTTTTCATGTTCTTTTACGCAGCAATGCAGCAAAACATATCGACGTAACTTTTATATAGTTGGTGGACCAGAAAGTACAGTACTATAATCTACATTTTATCCCGGAACCTGAAAGAAGAAAGAAAAACTAGTATAGCACAAAATTAAATATCTCAAATATCGCGTCAAAAGTAGCTACGTCACTGTGTGTAAATTACTTAACCGAGCAAACTATACTTAACTGTTTAACACTTAACTATTATCAGAGACTCGGGTATTATCTAAACCGGGTCCGGGGGAATTATGATTGATGACGTCGCTTCTTTCCGGTTATATCCGGTAATATAGAATCCAGGGGTAGATAAGATTTATTACATATTAATTGAGAATAAACGAGATGTTATTCCATTATTCAATTTATTATATTATATATTCATCATGTATGGACTAAATCTGAGTCTGAAATAAATGATTATTATTATTATATTTATTTATTTCATATCTTAAGTTAGGTTTTTTTACAATATGTATATAAAAGTAAAATATATAAAAACATTTACAAAACAATATAAAAATTACACATTATAAAAAACCTAACCTAGGGTGCCGCCGGCAACGGGCCAGAGGCCCAAGCTGCCGGTGGTCAGGGCTGCAGAGAGAGGAACCGGCGGACTATCCGCGCCGTGTCCAAGATCACCGCCTTCTGTATCTGGCCCTTGATCCAACCACCTAGCGAGAGTCTCTCAAGTTATTATTATTATTATTAGTTGTTTATGTGGTAAAGTCTCATTGTTCCTAATTTGAAAAAAATATGAAGATACATACACACTTAATCTCACACCTATTACCTATTGGGTTGCAGATACAATAGTCTGCTAGGTGCTACAAACCTGGAAGATCTCTCGTGCTTCATCCACATTCATCAAAAGACTCATCACTCAAGCATTCTCGCCCAAAATGATGAACTTCTATAAAAATTATAAAAAAACCCATTCCTTTTGTAACTTAGTGGCTTTCATATAACTGTTCAATATGTCGCATTTCTTCATTTAACTTATACATTAGATCTTCTTTCAAACAACAACGCTTTTGAATTACACAAATCTTTATTCTATCAATCAAATGTACAACAATTTCATGGCTTTACATACAGAAAACCAGTTTATTTTCCTTTTATACAAATTCGCACCGAATTTTAGAGAACGTACATTGTTCCAAGGATTATATAATCTGATAAACGTAAAGGAAGCCGGAGAATCCAGTAGTTTATTATCCTGAATCCCAGATTTGGGTCAAAACCATACCGCTGGCTTCATACCCTGTTAATTGCGATACTTATCCGGCTCAGAACATCCGGACTAAACTCAATCCCAAAAGCACCCGGATATTAAGTACCTACCCGGGTATTTTTCACAAGAAGGGTGAAATTTTTCATTTTGACCGAAAGCACTAATATGACAAAACCGCTGCGGTGTCGACACGAAAACGCAATTTTTAAGGATACAGAGTTTCGACGCTGGGACTTATCACGCGGCGAGATTAACCTAGAGAGTTGTGGCCATGAAATTCGCGAGTGTACTAGCGGTAGCGACAGCGGTAAATAGTCATCACGAGCAAGATTAAGGCTCATTCATGTTACAACGCGTCGACATTTGGCGCGGACGGGGCCCGTCCGGGCCAGCGCTTCTTACAAAAAATATTTGACCGTTCCCCGGACGGGGCCCGTCCCGTTGTAACATGAATCAGCCTTTAATCGTAGTAGTAAGCGTTAGTAGGAGACGAGCCGTTTTATAAACTTCACTACATAGTATAAAACAAAGTCGCTTTCTCTGTCCCTATATCCCTATGCCATCAAAAACAAAACTTGTCAAAAAACCCAAGTCTCGCAACTCAGTTCTTCTACGGTCAAAAGTTGTGAGATCCATGTAATACCAAGTCGGTTAATTTATTCAGTCCCTACTAAGGGACCTTCTGGCATAAGTATTACGTAATAAGCTAACCTAACAACATCTTATAGTGACCATATCATTATTAAAAATCTTTTATGTTTTAAATGAATAGATTGACTTTAATTTATTGAATTTTTATTTAATGATTTTTTTTTATAATTAGCGCAGTGATAGCCCGGACGGTTAAAGAGCCGGTCGAAAATCAGTGAGGCTCGGGTTCGAATCCTGGCATGTACCAATGAGTTTTTCAAAAACTTACGTACATATTTATCACTAGCTCAACGGTGAAGGAAAACATCGTGAGGAAACCCGCAGGTCTCAGAATTCGTTCTGAGACATGTGTAAATAGACCCGGTCCGGCGATGGGCTCACTACCTATCACGTTTAGGGGTCCAATGTATCTCGTGAAATGTGGGTATACCCAGTAATGGAATACCTCTGCCTTCCCCCTCGGGGATGAAAGGCGTGAGATTATTTATTTATTTATTTATATTTAGCGTTTTAAAATATAAATCACTATCACTACATAGTATAAAAAGTCGCTTTCTCTGTCCCTATATCCCTATGTCCTTATGTCCCTATTTAAGGTCACAGCACACTTATCAACTCGGAAAGGGATCGTCACCGTATCGCCTCGAGCCGTTCAGTATTGTTTGTATGAAACTCCCTACTGCAACGCACACTAATTGGAAACGTAACGTAATCGCCTCGCCTCGGAACAGGCTCCGAACTGCGATGCGGTGAGTGGTCAACTTGCAGTTCCCGCGCTTACGGCTCGCTGTCCCCCCGCTTACGTCTCTCCGTACGCGAGCTCACGTCTCTTCGTCCACCCTTGACCGTGTTCCCTCCCGCGACTTGCCTGCCGACCGTGCCGCCACCCGCCATTCGCAAGGCAACTTCCTTTCGTGTTGCGCGTAAGTTTTATTGATTTTTTTATTGAACACTCAACGTTTGGATTCCAACTGATTTGGTGCCAACCCGGTCAGCCAGCGTTCGGCGAGGCGTAAGCGCGGTGACGCCTAGCCGTAGCCGAGTTGACGTACAGGAGCCGCTGCTACGCTTTGGTTACATGCATACGTTAGGTTGCCTGGTTGACGGCGAGGCGAAAGGCGATACGGTACCGATCCCTTTCCGAGTTGATATGTGTGCTGTGACCCTTATGCTTAAATCTTTAAAACTACGCAACGGATTTTGATGCGGTTTTTTTAATAGATAGAGTGAATCAAGAGAAAGGTTTTAGTATTAGCATTGCACCCGTGCGAAGCCGGGGCGGGTTGCTAGTTAAATATAAAATAATAAATAACTTACGCCTTTTATCACCGTGGGGTTAGGCAGAGTAACAAGACTAAACGTGATAGGTGGTGAGCCCATCGCTGGACATTCTGGGACCTGCGGCTTTCCTCACGATATTTTCCTTCACCCTCAAGTGATAAATATGTACGTAAGTTTAAAAAAAACTCATTGGTACATGCCAGGATTCGAACCCGAGCCTCACTGATTTTCGACAGGCTCTTTAACCGTCCGGGCTATCACTGCTCCTAAATCTAAAGTTACCAAATCATATAAGGGTCAATGTATACGCTTTTACAATAAGATTCCTATTGCATTACAAAATTTGCCTCTTGTCAAATTTAAAACAATAGTTAAGCAAACATTACATAAAAAAGGCTACTATAAAATTACCGACTACTTAGTAGACCAAAATGTATGGGTTTAACCGACTCAGTAAGGCTATTAATTATAATTATGTGAACCATATTTACTAGTAAGACATGAGAATAAAAAGAGCTGCCCTTGAGTTTCTTGCTGGCTCTTCTCGGGGTACTGCATTTGGAACCAGCAACTCGTCGGTGGAGATGGGCTGCTGTTTACATTTAGCCAATCTTCATGGACGAGTTTAGTGTGCCTTATTATTGACATTTCAAATTTTTTTTTTTTTTAATTTTGTTTGAGCATTGGAAGTCTAAGTCAGACACATACTTAGTACATGGCGAATAAAATTTGCTCACAATATTATCAGTGCAATATGTTATAGATAGTATTGTAAGATATACTCTACTACTACTTACAAATAATCACATATTTGTAGTGAAAAAAAAACGCTGTCACTTATAAACCCGCTATGACTGTGGCCCACCAAAATAAATAAGAGGCTTTATCCTCGGATTATCTCTTTAAGAATTACGTGTGTGCCTGTTTGAACAGTCTTTAGGTAAACACGTCTGTCATCGGCAAATCCTGCCTCCGAAACGGGGTATTTTTTGGAGTGACTTTTTTTAGCTTTGATGTGGGTGTTTTGGAGTGTCAATATAGCTTCTGGCATGTGTAAGATGTTTATTTGCATACTGGCGTAATATAAACGTTTTAGATACACGCTTTGAGGGATGTTTTTATTGAATACGAAATGAAAATTTTAAATTATGTTATGCGGAATGGAAATATGGGATGGTTAAGGCTTCGTAAGGAGTTTAGTTGTGAGGGATGATGATTACATTAGCATAATATTAACCGTGTTATGGTTTCGGAATAAGATCATGGAGCGTCTGCCTGTGAGAGGCGGCAGGTTCACAGCTAGCTATACCCGGGTATGTTACATAGCTATACCCGGGTGTGTTATACGGGTAACATACCCGGGCATAATAATGACACCCGCATAGGGGTGTCTTTATGGAGGTGGGGGGAACCACTGCGACCCACGAATATTGAATATCGCTGATACAAAATAAAGAGGTAATTTTAAATGTTCCATTTTGGGCCTCCACATTGTACACCAGCGTGAAAAATAGAGAAAAAATTTGTGATTATCAGAAAAATATTTAAAAACATCATTTCCATCTATTTGACTTGCACAAAAGTAATTAAACTTCAATGGATCCGCATGAAATCATATTGAAATAATACTATTTCTAACTTTTAAAGCCCAATTTCCATGCTATTGTGAATCAGTCCGACAAACATCAAAATAATGTCAATTGTCATTTTACCGGTCAGGTCGCAATTTTTTTTCGGTCGTTTATTGTACAACGAAAAGAGACAAATATAAGCAAAATCATGAATAAAACTATAGCTATTTTATTTATATTGATCTAAAAAACTGATGTACATGGTGCAGGCCCAGTCTCCATACATTCATGAAACGTCTCCTTTATCGCCTGCTCAATCTGCGTAGCTGATTAAAAAAGTATAGTTAGAGACGAATAGTAGAGAGATAGAAAAATAAAAATAAATATGCTTACGTCTTACCCCCGAGTCTGTATAATGAGAGGTATTCCATTCCTGAAAATACAAATTTTCACAAGTATTTTGTTCGAACTCCTACACGTAAACTGTGGTGAGCTTATCGCCTTTGAATAGAGAGAGATATATGAGATATTATGATTCTAAAAGTAATCACAAATAAAAATATTGGAAAACAAAATAAACAGTAAATAAAGATAAATGTGCCTCCATAAATGACATAAAAATTGACACTTTGAAAAGAGGCCGTTCGTAAAAAATACGCCGCCAAATCGGGGAGGGCGAATTATAATAATTTATGCAAGAGCTGACGTCATTTAGCGGAACGAGCGGTCAGGGCCGCACTTAGAATAAATAGGGCGTCCCAAATTGTACCTTGATATATTTTGGGTAAATTTTCAAACCGGCCTTTTTTTCGTCATTGCGGTGGTAATTTTTTTTTCTCATATTTCTCATAATCTCTCACGCCTTTTTTATCCCCGAGGGGGTAGGCAGAGGTATTCCATTACTGGAAATACCCACATTTCACGAGATATATTGGACCCCTAAACGTGATAGGTGGTGAGCCTATCGCCGGACCGGGTCTATTTACACATGTCTCAGAATTAATTCTGAGACCTGCGGGTTTCCTCACGATGTTTTCCTTCACCTTTCCTCACGATGTTTTCCTTCACCATATTTCACTCAAACTAAATGCTTTAGATTATACATTAAGATGCTGTGAATCTAATAATTTGGGAGGCGCCCTTGGAAACACATTACTTTCGGAGAAATATATTTTTAAAATTTTTTGCGCCACCGTAATGACGTTTTCTTAAATATTTCAAATAAAAAAGCCATATTATGTACATACATATTTTATTTTGTATTAATCAACTTTTTTGGTACCCAAAACATTACTAATATTATTTATTTCTTTAATGTATGTAGCCATAAAGGGTTATCACAGTTATACCTACATAGTACGTAAATTTTACTGTTATGCTATTATCACGGTGAAATACTTACAACACAGTAATAATATATAAAAACAAGTACTATGTCTTAATATATTATTAGTAATAGTATTGATTATACAGGCATTCATCATTACGGTGGCCCACTGCGCCACTGCAATGACGACCAAATGGTTTTTTTCATGATAATTACCCAACTACCTAATTAATTTGGAAGATATTGGCAGGTCGTAATATCGAGGTAATTATCCACAACATACTATCTTGACGATACAGTACATCACTCTGTTCATTATCTAAAACATGCCACCGAACTGGGCGCTCACGGTGACCAAACAAGACTTCAGGAAAAAATTACTTCAGGAACATGTAAAAACCTGCGTATACGCCATCCTCTCCACACACAAGTTGGGGTCCGACAAACGCTTGGGTGGTACGATACAAACATTTGGCGTGAAATCGCTTGACTAATATGAAACAAGTAGTCAAATACGAGCATCAAAAGAGCAGTTTTACGCGGGACAAAAACATATTAGCTTCTCAGTTTTTAAATTTAATAGTTAGTTCAGTTTTTGTTATTTTGAATTAGGAATTAAGTAAATATCTTTAAAATGAGATATTTTGATAAAAGATACGTAAAAATTTCGTGTTATAGTGAGTCGTTTTCTGAGCGCAATTTGAAGTGGGACAAGCCTCCCAGGGGTAGGCCGCCGTACAAGTCGGATTATTCAACGTGGAATTTCTTTTAAGTTTTTAATATTAATTCTAATTGGTTTATGTAAATGGTTAATCTACGAGGTATATTTTCAAAAAAGCCTGTGTTTAGTCTGTTTTGAATGGTAGTTTTTCTATAAAGGGCACAGGACGCCTAAAAAAGTACGTTTGAAAATTTACCTTTTTACTACATATAGATTGTATAATATAGTATTGTTACACTGAGAATAAAACTATACTAGTACACTATCTTTATTTTGCCAAAATTAATGATACTAGCAAATTTGACTAAATTACTCTTATACCACTGTATGCTTTTTTATGCAAGAAAGGTGCAAGATAAACATACCTAATTAAATGAAAAATACTCAAGCTGTATCCGAATGTATAACAGGAATGTTGGTTATTACATAATATTATGATAAAATTTCAATAGACGTACTTTTTTAAGACTTAAATGAATAATATGATATAATCTAGATTTGTGTGAATAATAGTTTCTGTTAACTTTGTGTTTGGGTGTTTATTTGTGTTTAAGTACGTTTATCAGTTACTCTGCCTAGTTAGGGACTAAATAAACGTATGTAAATTAGTTATTGATTCCATAATTTTAGACAAGTGAATGAGATAAACATACACAATGACATTAGGTAAGTGATACACCCAATCTTTCTAAGCGATGAGCAGTGATAGAGCCTGCTTCTCATGATGATAATCAGTGAGGCTCGGGTTCAAATCCTGGCATGTACTAATGAGTTTTTCAAAACTTACGTACATATTTATCACTAGCATCACTGTGAAGGAAAACATCGTGAGGAAACTCGCAGGTCCCGGTTTTAATTCTGAAACATGAGTAAAAGACCCAGTCCGGCGATGGGCTCACCACCTATCACGTTTATGGGTCCAAATAATATCTAGTGAAAAGTGGGTAGCTATATCCAGAAATGGAATAAAGTCAAAGTCAAGGTCAACGTTAAATGCATTTATTTCAGTAGGTATTGAATATACACTTAGAAAAGTCAATAGTTTATAATAACAAGGCACTTTAAACTCGTCCAAGAAGAATGGCTAAATGTAAACAGCAGCCCATCTCCACCGACGAGTTGCTGGTTATAAATGCAGTACCCCGAGAAGCCAGCAAGAAACTCAAGGGCAGAATACCCAGAATTCAGAACAGAAGGGCCTATCGGGGATAAAATTCATGAGATTATTTATTTTACTATTTAATCCTTCTAAGTAATAACTTTTAACACAAACGGGGCCCCAATTCAACCTCCAGCCGGCCCTGTGCTAAGGTGAGAGCGAGAAAATGTGAAATATTACACCGTCGGCGCACGTGACGATGTGTCCTATGGCGAGGATTTTAAATCATGTTTATGTGAGCCCAAACTTGTTACGTTGGGGAAATATCTTTCGGTTTGCTATCATTTCGCGAGTATTATTTTTGGGTCGTGATTTTTATTTGGATCACGTCATAGCGTATATCGGGTTCTGTCTTGACGGTTTTGGGACTACCACGGTTTGGGACATAGTCTTGGGCTTGGGACTTCTGAACTGTAAGAATTAATCGAGCCACCCGAAGGTTTTACTATGTGTGAACTCTACAAAAACCATGAGCTACTTTTTAAGGCGCCTTCAAAAAATAATTAGATCCACCATATTGTTTTTTGTGACGTCACCAATTCACTGTAACTACAACTAAAATTTTTACTCACAGACATTACTCTCCTTCTAGTGCATTCGGGTAACAAAGATAGTTTCACACAATCTGTAGTAAGATTGTGAACAGGTTAAATTGTGTATTCCTTTGTTTTATGTTTGGAATAGTCTCTGGGACTACTGATCTGACTTTAAAAACTCTTTAACTAATAAAAATCTATATTATCTATGACTAATATAGGCTTTATTTTATTTTGATAAATATAAGTTGTCAGTTAAATATCTCAACATTAGTAAATTGGTTGGTTCATCTTTCAACAAATAAACTGAAGCACTACTCTACACGAGAAAAGATCTATTTTTTGTACGTTTATTTGTATTGAATAGCCTTTGAAACTACTGGCCAGATTTCAAAAAATCCTTCACCAATATAAAGCTTACTTTTTTGGCGGTAACATAGGCCACAATTTTCCAGCGGAAAGCGAGTGAAACCGCTCGGAACTAGAGTTGTACAAAAGTAACCTCAAAAATGGCGTGCTCAGAGAACAAGACGCATTGCCAGATAGGGGGATAAATCAGCTGATCGGAGACATAGGGAGGTGTCGCTTTCGGTGAAAAAGTAAAATTTATTCGCCATTCCGCCGCAAGTAACGAGAAAATGCGCGGCGAGTGCGGTGCAAGGCATGAGAGGTCTATCAAATTCTAGCGACACTAGGACGCGGCAATAGATGGCCGAGTTCTCTCCAAAGTTTTCTCCATCATCAGCCTACATTCGTCCACTGCTGGACATAGGCCTCCCCTAATGTGCGCCTTAGCGCCCTGTCTTCAGCTCGACGCATCCAGCATCTGCCTGCAGCCTTTCGCAGATCGTCATCCCATCTGGCCGGAGGGCGACCTACACTACGTTTGCCGAGTCGCGGTCTCCACTCCGGAACACGTTTACCACAACGGTTGTCGGTTCTTCGCGAGATATGGCCGGCCACTGCCACTCAAAGTTTTCTCATGAGTTTGTATAAATACAACTTTCCAACATGAACCGTTGGACCGCGGTCAGGCACGATCACCTCGCCTGAAGGTAGATAGACGTGGGAGAGCCATGCTTCGGCACGCTTGGGCCGGCTCGACCGGAGTGATACCACGGCCTCACAGAAAACCAGCGTAAAGCAATGCATTGCGTTTCGTTGAGTGAGTGAGGTAACCGGAGGCCCCAATCCCCCCTCCCCCTCCCCTCTCCTCCCCCTACTCCCACCTCAAAGGTCGGCAACGCAGTTGTGACTCTTGAGTTGCAGGTGTCCGGGCGACGGACGTCAGTTACCATCAAGTGACCCGTCTGCTCGTTTGCCCCCTTTTTTATCATTAAAAAAATATATTCCATTTTCACGAATGGAGGAGCATTTCACCTCACTCCTCCATATAAATATGTAACTAAGGTCGGGTTTACGAATATCCTCTTAAAAGTTGAAATAGGGGATCAAAGTTTGTAAGTTCTTTATTATTCTACAACAACTTCCTGGTGTTCTAGCTAATAGGAAGCGGCGCAACAAACTACCATACACTTCCTACCATAGTATTGTATTTTATCAAATAGTCCATTCTGTTAGCTGATCTCTCAAATTATGCGTAAAATCGTCAAGAAAAAAATGAGGTTTACCAAAATACAATATGATTTTGTTTAACAATCTTTTAATTAGAACAATATTGAGATGCCGCATTTGTAAGGGAGTTAGGTCACCGCCGAGGAATATACAACGCGTAACAGAAAAAGCGCAATTCCTCATACACCCCAATTAGTATATTAATGTAAAAAATATATGATGCAATCGAACTTTAGTTATGTCTAACCAATTTTCTTAACTATCGATTAATAATAGCACGATTTCCATAGAAAGCACTAATAACAGCTACGATAATTATTTTTTTTGAAAAATTTAACACATATTAAAAATAGCTGAAATCGAATAAGTAGTCGATACTGAACAAAATAATTTCAGGAATTGCGCTTATTCTGTTACATATTGTATATCTTCTTGCTATATTCCCGAAGGCACTCTTTCATGTTTTTTCGGTTACTTTAAACGAGGAATTTTGTACTTATGTATTTATATTTCGGATATCTCGAAACAGCTTTTAAACCGATTAATATGCGCGATTGTTAAACATGAAACCGGTTTTCCGGTTTCTTGGCTGACCAAAATAAAAAACCGGTTTCCATATTTCTCCGGTTTTTTATTTTCTACTATTATGATGTAACCAAATCGCTGCCGGTTTTGACTTGCGCCGGAGTTCTTCGGCAACATAAATCACGTAGTCCCGGGACATCGCAGGGCCTAATATCGACGACGATGAGTTATAGCGGGTTATCACCATTGTAGCTTGCAGGGTTCTTGTGGAACCGGTTAATGTGGATTAATGTGATTTCGCATATCATAACACGTACATTTGCTATTAAAACACAAAAAAAACATTCGATAATTGTACCTTTGAAGTAGTAATACTTAAGTAGTAGTACTTTTGTAGGACACAATTCACACACGGTTATTTAGTCCCAAACTAGGCGGGGACTGTACTATCATGGGTACTAAACAAGGGCCTGTACTATGGATACTAAACAACTGATAAACATACTTAAATAAATATTAAATGACCAGACACGAAGCCAACAGACATGTTCAGCATGCACACAAATGTTGACCTCGAGCGGGGATCGAACCCGCGACCTGCGACTCAGAAGCTGCCTTCACTACACTACCAACTGAGTGAACAGGCCCGTCACTAACATAACGTTAGTAGGTCTAGGACCACGGGACAACGGGAATTATTTTTAATAATTTTAGTCAATTCCCATTGTCCCCTCTCAATGGGGATACCGTCAGTGGAGACAACGGGAATACTTTGTGCAAAGTATGTATTTTCAAAAAATTCATACATTTGCCGACCCCTTGCGGATAAGACGTGATACATACAAAAACTAGCTCTTTCTGTGAAACATGTAGAAGTGAAAGTTTTGTCAAGTGATCCGTCCTCTTTGTGTGGTTTGATTCCAAATCCGAGTACCAAGAACAGTCAAGAGCACATCATTATACTTGTAGTACGAGTCTGATCTCTAAGGCGATTGTAATAAGAACGTTACAAAGTCCAATGTGTCAAGCTCCACGTGCTCTTGACTGTACTAAAATAATCTCGTCTGTTCCGTAGGTACCTACATCTTGGAAGTTCGTGATATAACAAGTATGTAACAAGTATATAACAAGTATGTAACAAGTCGCCGGGTCGTTAATTAAAGTCGGCGAGTTGTTCTGCAATTACAGGTTACAGGTAACAGCTTCTTCCTGGCGGAGTTAAAGTTGATGGAAGAGGCAGTGACGGACCATTTGTGGGACATAATAATTGTGGGACACAATTCACACACGGTTATTTAGTCCCAAACTAGGCAGGGCCTGTGCTATCGGTACTAAACAACTATGAACATACTTAAATATTATACGACCAGACAAGAAGTCAATGTTCATGCACACAAATGTTGGCCCTGAGCGGGGATCGAACCCACGACCTCCGACTCAGAAGCTGAGCCAACAGGCCCGTCAAATTTTGCATTGGTACAATTGGTACATTTTCAGACCTGTCCGACTCCGCAGTTCAGATATAAATATTTGCCTACTCGATAGGCGAGTCGCAAGGGGCGTTCGTCGGCGACAGACGGCCAAGCGTTCACCGTGAATGCACACTAATATTGCTGTTTTATTCGTTTTGTCTTACTAATACTCAAAGGAAAGTACTTGAAATGGCCTTCTGTGCGTTAGTATTGTTATGTATTCTGTGACATTAGTAAGACTCTTTTATTACTACGATTAGAGTAAAAATTGTTGAAATTGAATGAGTAATTTTACAAAGTATTACAGTGGTTTCTGTTTTCTGGTTAATTATATTACTCATTGTATATTTATTTAAATTATCAGTCTTCATTTAAAGGGACCAATCCCTTTGTCTATCTATTCTACCCTTGAAGGCTGTAGATGTATTTGGAACTGTGGTAAGTAGACAGTTGAAATATTCACAGAATATGTTTCGCGTTTATTCCAATAAAAACAATTTGTTTTGTAGCCCCATCACTTGAGAACGTCTACAACGATTTATCAATTTTTTTCAAGTTTTTTTTTTATTTAGTAGCCCGGATAACTAATAGTATTCTGGGTCAACAAGACAATAGGACAACGGCTTGTAGGTCAGTATTTTTTTTTTAAATAATGGAAGCCCGATTGGCATTTGTGTAATTTTTTATTATCCAGACATACATTGGTACATAAAAAAAAATCTCACGCCTTTCATCCCCGAGGGGGTAGGCAGAGGTATTCCATTATTGAATATACCCACATTTCACGAGATACATGATAGGTGAAACGTGATAGGTGGTGAGCCCATCGCCGGACCGGGTCTATTTACACATGTCTCAGAATTAATTCTGAGATCTGCGGGTTTCCTCACGATGTTTTCCTTCACCCTCGAGCTAGTGATAAATATGTACGTAAGTTTTTGAAAAACTCATTGGTACATGCCAGGATTCGAACCCGAGCCTCACTGATTTTCGGCCGGCTCTTTAACCGTAAGGGCTATCACTGCTCTTCCATACATTGGTTACTTCCAGTTAAATCTTGATCTGTGTAAGAACCATAAGTTTCCCTAACACGCATACATCTTTAATTACTTGTACATGCAATAGAACAAGTTACAACTCGTTTGCGGCTGTTTGATTCTCTTTTATATAGAGATAAATGTTGGTTTATCTGTATGTCGCTGGTGCCTTTGATATTAATTTGAATTATTACGGTTACGTCTTTAAATATTGGAGTTATGGGGTTTTCCGGTTTGAATAATGTTGTTACATTGTCTGACTGTTTGTATTGTTTTATTAAGGTACGATTTATGTAGTGTTTCCTTATCTCCGCGTCAGATAAAGAACATATAATCTCTAAGAACTATGTGTTTATAAAAAACCTTTACTTTTATCACCGAGGTAGTCAGACGTGTTAAATCTTTGGAAATACCCACGTTTCACTAGTGTACATTTTTGGACCCCTAAATGTCATATGTTAGCCCATCGACGGACCGGTGTGCTACACATGTCTCAGAAATAATTCTGAGACTTGAGGGTTTACTCAAGATGTTATTTTAAAAACTCATTGTAATATGCCAGGTTTGGTGATTTAGAACGTATGGATGAAAGAAGAGTAGGTACGAAAGAAATTTAAAGTGTGAATGTTAAAGGATGCACGGAAAGAGCCTCAGAAGGACGTTCACGGATCAAATTTATTTATTTATTTTATTTTTTATTTATTTACAATAAGTATTACATGTTTTAACTTGTAAGTACTCGCCAAACTGCATAGCTATAAATAAGTGATGTCTTTCAAAAAGCTAGGGATAAAAGAGCGTGCATAAAAAGGCTTATTTATGTGAAGGAAGCGAAAGAAGTATTCAGAGATCGAGCAAAGTGGCGATCCATCGTCTCTGCCTACCCCTGTTGACAATGGCGTGAGCTTTATGTATATATGTATATGCCAGGATTTGAACGCATGAGAAGCGGGGTCTTTCAGCACAGCTATCACGGCTCTCTATCTCTACAAACATAAATTTAATATAACATAAATTTTATGAAAAACAAAATGATAGCCATCCAAAAGAACCACTACCCACCGTACACCAAACTTGGCCTCGCGTTTTAAACAAAAGTACCTAAGAATAAAATTTTATTTTTATTCCGTACAATTTCCTTAAGAGCGCTTTGTTTATGAATACCGAACACGACATCGCGAAAGCATATTCTGATTCTCGGAAAACTTCTCCAGCGGAAGCGGATTCTGGGAACGCAAAAAATCAAAAAGTTTTTAATGCGCGGCTAAGTTTTATCTTTCACTGTATTGTCGCTTTAGGAGTTGAGAATTCCGTTTACACCGACGCGTAACACCACAGATTCAATAACTAATATTGAGGTATAAACTCAATGACTTAAAAAATAAAGTAGGTATTCTAGGATCTCAGAATGCTGAATGTAATCGTTACAGGTTTTCTACCCGTATCTCCCTGCAACAAAACTTAAGAACACATTTACTCCTTGTGTCTCATATATTTTATATTTAACTAGCGGCCCGGTACGTGCTTCGCAACGTCACATTTTTTGTAATAAATGAAGAATCACTCGACAGATTTTAAGCAAACTTCACATAAACCATCTGCCAAATAGTCAAAATAAAACCTACATATTTGGTTTGGATAGGTGAGCCCGTTCTTGAGTTATAAAATAACAACGAAAAGTGGCATTGATTTTTATATACAACATGTAACAGAATAAGCGCAATTCCTGAAATTAGTTTGTTCAGTATCGACTAGGTACTTATTCGATTTCAGCTATTTTTAATATTTGTTACATTTTTTAAAAAAATGAATTATCGTAGCTGAATTTAGTGCTTTCTATAGAAATCGTGCTATTATTAATCGATATTAAATCGTGTCAGTTACCTACCTATGTTACTTTTACCAAAAAAGCTATCTAAGTAAATAAATGGAAACATTTATTTGGAAAAGTTGGTATACTATACACAATCATAATATCTAACTTATTTGACAAACAAAAATAAATATACAAGCATTACCATTTGGACTGATATTTATAATGGGTGTAAAGAAGGTTTATCGCAACTTTAGTTTATGTTTTGTCTTATTCCTTAACCTCAAAATTTAATTAGCTGAGGTAACAAAAAAAACATACAGTCGAATTGAGAACCACCTCCTTCTTCGTTGTGTGTGTGTGTCTTCTTCCAAGTCCGTTGAAAAGGGGACTACTTCCAATAGGTAAGAAAAACCTCTGCTATTTCTCTCGGAGTTTAACAACTCAAAATGTAAGACATTACGGTGTAACAGCCAGCCGCCTGTTAGAGCTAAATATTCAACTAACGCGCACTTCGAGCAAAAGGGGGAACTTTGAAATTTTATTTAAATATTCTTTTATTTCCCATCTGGGGAATAATTATTAAGGGAATCGGGGGAGAGCGGGGGGTATTGATTGAACACTTTTGGGAAACATTTGGTAAAATATGTAATTTAGTGTCTTTTTATCACTAGTTCGAGCGTGAAAAAAACCTGCAGGTCACGTTTCACGTTTAGGGGTGGAATATTCTCGAGATAATTGAGTATTTCTAGACATGAAATATCTCTGCCTACGCCCTTCGGGATAAAAGGCGGGAGATTTTTTATTTTTATTTTTTATTTTTATTTTTTATTATCTAAAAGAAGAAGAAAGAAACAGCTATGACAGATTAAGAAAAGACACATCTAGTTATTTATTCAGTACTTTGATACGGAACCCTAAAAATATATTTTTGTACATAGCTACAACCATTAAATGTTGCCCAAAAGTGGATTAACTTAATTCCCCCAATTCTCAAGATTCGGGTTAAGGCTTACTGATTCAATTTGAACTTTTAATTTTTCCTTCTATCTTGGTAATGAATTTTAACTGATAAAAATGCTTAATCCGCTTTCTCTGGGTTTTTAGTTTAATTACATTTTGTTTTTTTTTTACTTCCGTTAAATTGAGTATTTTAATGTAGGCAGTATTTTATAAGAGCAATGAGCTGTTGGAAGTGCCCGGCTTTTATGCAGGAAGCTTAGGTTCGATTCCTAGTGAAGTAATATGAAAAAATATTTTAATATAAAATAATAAGCTTAAAAAAAGGTGATAAATATAAATAAATAAATTCTGGTACACAATTCACACACGGTTATTTAGTTAATATGTACGTAACTTAAAAAAAATCATGGGTACATGCTTTCGACAGGATTCAAACCCCAGCCTCATGACTGAGAAGGGAGCTCTTTAACCGCAGGTCTATCACGACTCTAATAACATAGTTTGTGACTTACGGAAGCAGAGAAAACATCTTTAACCTCGTAATGCTCAGCTTACCTGAAACAAAAATATAATAATTATTAATAATGTACTTCTCGCGTGCTTACAATCTCTAGAACTTCGTGTCTCATTTACATAATTAGTCAAATTTGCATATTACAATCAGGTTACTCCAGAGTTTTAATAGTTCTGATAATGAAAATTAAAAATGAAAATTTATTGTTCAAGCTCCTTTAGTTTGGCGTAGCTTGTATTCTCTTGACTTCTTGAGTGAGTGTCGTAAAACCCATCTTTATCGACGGAGTAACATATTCAACATTTTTACTCAACTATATAAGAAGAAAGGAAATAAATAAAATAAATAAATAATCTCACGACTTTTATCCCCGAGGGGGTAGACAGAGGTATTCCATTACTGGATATACCCATTTTTCACGAGATATTGTTTTGACCCCTAAACGTGATAGGTGGTGAGCCCATCGCCGGACCGGGTCTGTTACACATGCCACAGAAAGACAGAATTAATTCTGGGACCTGCGGGTTTCCTCACTATGTTTTCCTTCACCGTCGAGATAGTGATAAGTAAGTTAGTTTTTTGAAGAATTCATTATTATACGCCAGGATTCGAACCCGAGGCTCACTGATTTCCATCATTTGAAGCAGGCTCTTTAACCGTAAGGCTATCACAGCTATTTTAAAAGAAAGGAAAGTTTTAACACGTTCGCTGCGAAGCCATTTTTCATGGACTCTCAGCCAGTGCGTATGAGGTCTTTTCGAGGCAAGGTTAAACTTCTTTGCAGTGCGTATGAGACCTTTTCAGCCTCACAAAATGTTGTTTTTAAAAAGCACCTTAAATATAGCTCAAAAGTGACAATATTTGCTTGAAACTTTACCATTATATACTGAGATAGTTGCTAAGGTTGAATCTAGCTTCGCCTACAGTTATGACATTTCAGTATTGAGTAAATGAAAAAAAAATATATGACATCTTTTCTGCCTCACATCGCACTAAAATAAAGTTCAAGACTAGAGATGGGAATAAAAGAAAGTTGCAGTTACGATAATATTATAACATTTGTTTACGTTTAGGGGTCCTTATCTCGTGAAAAGTGGGTACCTATATCTAGAAATGAAATACCTTTGCATACCTGGAATAATGGAATACCTCGGGGATAGAAGGCATGAGTTTTTTTTTTAACATGTGTTTATAAAAGATCAACCAACATGTTTTTCATTAAAACAGGGCAAGCAGATCTGTTACACTGGACACAAAATAAATGTTTTAAAGTTTTTTTTGGAGCCTGATTGCTATTTAAAGTTAGCGTTAATTTGTCGTTTTATTGATCCATAATACGACAACCAACTACTTAATGTACCTACAGTTATAAATGTAAAAATCGTAAAAAAGTCAGCAGAGAGTTTCGATACAGGAGCACTGTATCGAAACTTTTCACATCACTAAGCCAGGAAGCGCGGCGCGCGTGCCGCTAGCTCCTCACTCCGTGCGGCTATGAGGCCTACAATTTTTGAGGCAGCTTAGACCTCAGTCCGCACTGTACGAGATTAAATTGTATTCAGTGCGTTTGAGGCCTATTCAACCTCATATTTTATTAATTACGCCGTTAAGATATACTTCGTAAGAGAAGCAATTTTATATATTTGTCTTTGTCATACGCATAGAAATATTAATATAGGCACCCCCCGCACAGAGTGAAAGAACGTGATTTTGACTGCCGCACCAGCGAGAAGTCTCGCATGTGGCTTTTTAGACCTCATAACGCTGTGAACGTGATAATTTCTTTGCCTTTTATGCTCAATCGGTTTCTTTGGTGATTAATTAATGTACTAGTTTATAAGCCGTTTGGAATACGAAATAGCCTAATTTAAACTTTATTTTGGGACACTGATTCAAATGTAAGGTAAAATTAACGAGCTCGCAACTGCTGTCTCTGACAGCGGGCAAAATAACTGATATTGTTGCCATTTATTTAATGGGTACTAGCGGGTGCCCAGCGGCGTTTCCCGTGCGGATCCAGTTTATTACCGTTCCCGTAGGAATTTGAAAAAATCCTATCACAGCGGTGTATTCCCGTTCCCGTGAGAATTTCTGAAAATCCCTGTATAGCGGTTGCCTACGACAAATAAAAGCCTGACCTTTTTGCTGGCTTTCCACCTAAACACTAAACAAGACACTCTCAGCACAAGCAGTGATAGCCTTACGGTTAAGACGCCTGCTTGTCATGATGACAATCAGTGAGGCTTCTGTTCGAATCCTGGAATGTACCAATGAGTTTTTTAAAAGTTACGTACATATTCATCACTAGCTCGACGGTGAAGGAAAACATCGTGAGGAAACCTGCAGGTCGAATTAATTCTGAGGCATGTGTAACAGACCCGGTCCGGTGAAAGGCTTACCTATCACGTTTAGGGGTCGAATATTCTCGTGAAAAGTGGGTAGGTATTTCCAAAAATGAAATACCTCTGCCTACCGCCTCGGGAATAAAAGGCGTGAGATTATTATTTTTTTCTTTTATTTAAGCCAATCCCACTAATCACTCAATGAAATGTGTACCGGCTCTAATTACGTAGTGTCCGACCAATTCGGTTTCGGCCAATTTTCGCCGAAACCGAAGCTGCCGCAGGAACTTGATTTTTGGCCGAAACTGATTTCGGAAGTTGTAGTGCACGCTCGCCTAACTTCGTTTCTCGCGGCAACGCTTTGGCGGACGCTGGCGGCCCAGTTCGGTAATTGTTTTAGATTATATTAAATAAATGATTACAACAAAATTAATCTTACTGTGTTTCCATTTCATGTCCCAATTAATGCAGAATAATGGGTAAAATGCACCAAATTTAAGTATTTTAAGAAATTTTATACTTGACCACGTGATTTACGGTTTTGGTTTCGGCCGAAACTGAAGCCACGGCCGAATATTCGGTTTCGGTTTCGGCCGGAAAACCAGTTTTGGTCGGACACTACTAATTAGTTAAGTAGCCGTTTGCCTTCAAAGTTGTCCAACCTCAAGTTACAAGCGAAAGTTTCAGAATGCCTCACGTGTATGAAGTAATCAATCGCGTTAATCAAACTGCGTTTTCCGCGTTGAACACGCGAGTTCGTTACAGGTAAACTTTGTAGGGAGTTTTATTGGATTTTTCCAGCCCTTACCACGAGTATTTGTATTAATTATTAAGATAGTAGGCATGAGCAGTGATAGCCCGGTTAAAGAGCCGGTCGAAAATCAGTGAGGCTCGGGTTCGAATCCTGGCATGCACCAATGAGTTTTTCAAAAACTAACGTACATATTTATCACTAGCTCGACGGTGAAGGAAAACATCGTGAGGAAACCCGCAGGTCTCAGAATTAATTCTGAGACATGTGTAAATAGACCCGGTCCGGCGAAGGGCTCACCACTTATCACGTTTAGGGGTCCAATGTATCTCGTGAAATGTGGGTATATCCAGTAATGGAATACCTCTGCCTACCCCCTCGGGGATGAAAGGCGTTAAATGATTATTTATTTTATTTTTATTTATGGTAGGCATCTCAAATTTAAATATAGATGGAAATAAGTCCGAAATAAAGTTATCACTACATAGTATAACACAAAGTCGCTTTCTCTGTCCCTATATCCCTATGTCCCTTTGTATGCTTAAATCTTTAAAACTACGCAATGGATTTCAATGCGGTTTTTTTTAAATAGAGTGATTTAAGAAAATGGTTTTAGTATTATCATTGCACCCGTGCGAAGCCGGGGCGGGTCGCTAGTTATAAAGAAAATAAATTCTTTCAACAATTTGGTATATCACTTTTTAACAGACTTCAAAAAAAGAGGCGGTTATCAATTCGACTGTATTTTTTTTTATGTTTGTTACCTCAGAACTTTCGACTGAGTGAACCGATTTAGGTGATTCTTTTTATTTGAAAGCTGGTACTCCTAGATTGGTCCCGTTTTAATTTCGTCCTGTTCTAACAAGTGCAACCATGAGGAAACCCTATAAGTCTTAAATTTTCGTTAAGTATGTGCGCGACAGATGGAAGAATAACTCAAACTCAAAATACATTTATTTCAGTAGGTATATATAAAGTACACTTTGAAACGTCAATAAAAAGACACACTAAACTCGTGCATGAAGATTGGCTAAATGTAAACAGCAGCCCATCTCCACCGACGAGTTGCTGGTTCCTAATGCAGTCAATTTCACGGCAGCCGATTTCGATTTTTTTTTTAAACGACTTCAAAAAGGAAGATTTCTTCAATTCAACTGTATTTTGTTTAGTATTATTCGTTGAAGTTGGTTTTTTACTCTTTAGATTTCTATGTTATTTAATGAAAACTTTTACAAAACCGGTAGTAGGTGCTACCTACTCGCCCGGTTAACCGGTTAATCCTGCTGTGTTTGTTCCCCGACCCAGTTTAGTTTCCAGGAAGGATTAGCGGCCTTCGGGATAAGTTTAGGGTCGGGCGTGAGAGGTTTTGATGAGCTGACGGAAAAACGTTTCCGTTACTCTGTGAGCACAATATAATAAAAATTAAACTGCTCAAGGTCGTTTGGCGTTCATTAGATAATATATATATATATATATATATATAATCTCACGCCTTTCATCCCCGAGGGGGTAGGCAGAGGTATTCCATTACTGGATATACCCACACTTCACGAGATACATTGGACCCCTAAACGTGATAGGTGGTGAGTCCATCGCCGGACCGGGTTTGTTTACACAATGTGTAATCATGTCTCAGAATTAATTCTGAGACCTGCGGGTTTCCTCACGATGTTTTCCTTCACCGTCGAGCTAGTGATAAATATGTACGTAAGTTTTTGAAAAACTCATTGGTACATGCCAGGATTCGAACCCGAGCCTCACTGATTAGATAATATAAGATAAGATTTGATATAAGTCGTCTAACGAGACAAATATACAAGGGTGTTGTGAATAGGCGAGTCAGTAGGAACGACCTAGGCGTACCTACATCGACCAGATCGGCGATGTGTTGAAGAAAAGCTAGATAAAGAGTACCCGAAACCGACGAGCATGCATGAGTCTTTTAATGGATGTGGACGAAGCACGAGAGATCTATCTGCCAGGTTCGTAGCAAGTGGCGGTCTGTTGTCTCTGCCTACCCCAATGGGAATGTATGTATTATGTATGTATGTAAGATTTTATTGCCAAACTGTGTACATGGCGGGCCTGTTTTCTCAGTTGGTAGCGGTCCTGCATTCTGAGTCAGAGGTCGCGGGTTCGATCCCCGTTCGGAGCCATTTGGGTGCATGAACATGTCTGTTGGCTTCGTGTCTGGTCGGTATGTTTATCAGTTGTTTGCCCATAGTATAGGCCTATGTAGGGGGGTTGTAACGAGGTACTCGTTATCGTACCTCCTTTCTTCGGAATTTTATTAACTTTTTGCCCTTTTAGCTTAATTTTCTGACCACATATTTTAAATTTTGTATTTGAAATAAGAATTAAATATATGTATATACCGTAAATACTTTAACTGACAGACAGATGGACAGATGGTAAGTATTACTAAAAAAGGGTCCCATTGGGATGGAAACCTAAAACCGGTACTTTATGATTAGGCATCGTGTTAGTAGCAAAAATGTACACTATTATTATAAAGAGATAAGATTTATATTTTTTGTAATCTACACTCAATAATACCTTAAATAAAACAATTATTTTATTTATTTTATTTTTGATACTTGGTGTAGATTTGTAGTAACTATCTAAAATCTACTACCATCTAAAAATCATTTCTATTTAAATTACAATAAAAAATAAACAAGTCGGAAATAGCATAGTGCAATTGTGTTGCAACAAGCTATATTTTAATGGAAGGTAGTATTTAGCCTACAAATGGAGAAACTACATTAAAGGGACCACTACAACCCCACATTTAAACCGTTTAGCGAGTCAAACTGTTTCACTTAACCCAGTTTGTAATTAAAAAACTACTCGACCGGATTTTAGCGAGCTTTTCTATACATTGTAATAGAACACTAACGGGGCCGTGTCTGTACATGAAATATTCTTTTAAAAATTTTCGCGGTAGTGTATAATATAGTTATCGACGTAGATACCAAAACTATTTTTTTTTGAAATTTTTTGTCTGTATATCTGTCTGTCTGTTTGTCTGTCAGGTTGTGCATGGATCACGCAAAAACTACTTGACGGATTAAATTGAAATTTAGTGTGGAGATAACTGAGTAACCGAGCAAACATGTAGAGTAATTTTTCAGCGGGAGAATATCTCATTTCCACGGGAAAATTAGAAAACTGGGTAAAATGAAAAATAAGTACTACACCGAAATGATAACATCTAGAAACTTGAAATACGGTATATAGGTGTCATATATAATAATAATAATAAATTGTGGGACACAATTCACACACGGTCATTCAGTCCCAAACTAGGCATAGCCAGTACTATGGGTACTAAACAACTGATAAACATAGGCAACCGCTACGAAAGGATTTCTTGAAATACTCACGGGAACGGGAATGGAATACCTCTGCCTACCCCCTCTGGGATAAAAGGCGTGAGATATTTTTGTTGGGTTACATCATTTAGTTATTTTTCGCTGTAGGATTCCGTAAGTAAATCTGTTCCAATCCAAGTAGGTATCATCAAAAAACATTCAACTACCTGATTGGCTAAACCATTTTGTATCTAACAACAATATTTTTCCTCAGTGTAATCTCAACAAAATTACTTTCTCCAAGTATCCGCGAAGTCTTAACAAGTTTTCAACATAACCTCAAAGCGCGATTACAACACATCTCTGCTACTCTCCGAACCCGAGGACGTGTCGTCACGTCCGCGTCACGTTGTCGTCACGTAGCCGCCGAGATTCGCCAACTATGAGCTCTTACTTAGTTACGTTGGGATGTTGCGGGAAAATTCTTTTTGCCGAATACATTGCTGGCTCAGTGGGTAGCTGGTATTTTAGGGTTCAGTTTATAAAGGTCTTGCTAAACCTCCACTGTCTGTCCTTTCGTCTGTCAGTGGTTTGATGAACCGTAATAATAAGACTCTTATATACAGCGGGTGCCCAGCGACGTTGCCCGCGCGGATCATGTCATCCCCTGTTCCTGTAGTCATTTAAAAAACAACCTCTTTATAGCGATTGCTTACGACATTTAAGACACCTACATTACCATATTTGTAAAAAGTACTCTAAATGTTGACCTGGTTACTCAATCATCTCCATACAAAATTTTATTAAAATCCGTTTAGTAGTTTTTGCGTGATGCGTGCACAAACAGACAGACAGAAAAAAAATTCTAAAATTTGTGATTTGGTATCTACATTGATAACAAGGTCAAAGTCAAAAGTTATTATTCAATGTACGGACTTATAAGTCCTCTTATTGAAAGTCATTGCGACTCTACCGCTTCGGTATGTATAGTTGAGGAGAAGAAGCGGGGGAGAAACTCCTCAACACATTATTCTTTTAAACAATCAATACAAAGTAAAAAGATCAATACAATACTAATACAAAGTACAAGTTTTTTTTGTTTTTAAATAATAATAATAATAAGTTACATGGTTTTTACTGCTTTGCTGTGCTGGAGAGCTTAGCCTTACATTTAAAGAGCCGGCCGAAAATCAGTGAGGCTCGGGTTCGAATCCTGGCATGTACCAATGAGTTTTTCAAAAACTTACGTACATATTTATCACTAGCTCGACGGTGAAAGGAAAACATCGTGAGGAAATCCGCAGGTCTCAGAATTAATTCTGAGACATGTGTAAACAAGACCCGGTCCGGCGATGGGCTCACCACCTATCACGCTTAGGGGTCCAATATATATTGTAAAATGTGGGTATATCCAGTAATGGAATACCCCTGCCTACCCCCTCAGGGATAAAAGGCGTGAGACTATTTTTTGAGCTGGAGAAAATATACAGCAAATATCATTGTCATTCAAATCCACACTACCGCTGAAATTTTCATAAAATATTTCATGTACAGACACGGTCTCGTTATACAGTTTTATTATTGTGTATAGATAGATAGAACAAGATGTCCAACAGTGCAATGTATCAAGCATATCAGCTACAAGCACTCTCCAAAAAGCTGGAGTGTGCAAATCGATTTTTCCGTGCCCAATTAGCTACTGACAAGCCGGATCCTTGCATGAGTCGATAGCTCGAGAGTACGGTCAGCAGAATCATTTTATTTGTATGCTAGCTTTTTCCCGCGTAAGTTCCGTTTCCGTAGGAAAATTATAGCTCATGTTACTCGTAGAAAAAAAAGCTTTCCGCATGTAAAAGAATTTTTGAAATCGGTCTACTAGTTTCGGAAATGTAATGAGGAGGGATGAGAGTAATGTTGTAAGGCGAGTGCTTGATATGAATGTGGATAATTATAACCTTATTATTATTATTATTTATTATTATAACCTTATAAGAAGAGGGGTAGACCAAAGAAAAGATGGATGGATTGTGTGAAGGATGATATGTGCAAGATGGAAGTGAATCTAGATATGAAGTATGATAGATCTAAATAAAAGAAAAAAAAAACATACTGCGCTGACCCCAAATAATGAGAAAAGGGCAAGTAAATAATGATGATGACAGACAGACAAACAAACAACAATTTCAAAAACATGGTGTTTTGATATCTACAATTGACGTGGATCTAAATGAAGAAAAAAACATACTGCGCCGACCCCAAATAATGAAAAAAATCGCAAGTAAATAATGATGATGACAGACAGACAAACAAACAAAAATTTCAAAAACATGGTGTTTTGATATCTACATCGATAACTATCTAGATAACCGCAAAAATAAAAATAAAACATGTACAGACACATTCTCGTTAGAGTTATTTAATTGTTGTCTCGGGGTGGGTCCTGGAGACCTGTAACACAAATCTTGAACCTAGCTCAGGCTCCAGTCTCCCACTACCTTAGTAAGGAACCTATCTGTAAGCCTTAACTTACTGTGGAGAAATAAATTATTATTATTATAATAGAGTTTTATTATGTATAAAAGTCAATTTGTTCTGCCGACGCTCCCTGCCAGATGCTCTAATTGGTCAACGGATGGCCGAATAAGAGTTTCTGCATTTACTTTTTACTTGTGACACGATTCTATTATGCTTACGGTCCACATTTGACTGAATTGATGGCATTAGTAACAAATCAAGATGGCGTTGTGGCTTGTTTTTTTTTAAAGCAAGCCGGGTTTTGCGGACAAAGACAAGCCACGCCAAGACGAACGAACAATAAAAAATCATCGAGCGAAAAATAAAAGTTTTTTTAGCGATTTCAAAAATAGAGCGATAAATCTTTTAAATTTTTTTAAAGCGTTTTCTGTGCAATTTCATTTCTAACTATATTTTAATTTTATATGTTGTTGTTACAGAGACTATACAAATACACATGCTGTGAAAATGTATAACAACTACCCATTGCCGTCAGTAGTATCTATTATACATTTTGTGAAAATTCGAATCCAAAAAACAAACTTACTTTATAAGGACGTCAAAAAACCTTTGCTTTTTTATGTTGTAAGAGATCGTGGTATACCCCAGGCACAGAATATATAATAATACTAACGTACAGAAGGCTGACTCACGTACTTTCCTTTGAGTATTAGTAAGACAACAACAAATAAAACAGCAATATACTTGTGCATTCACGGTCAACGCTTGGCAGTCTGTCGCCGTCGAGCACCCCTTGCGACTCGCCTGTCGAGTAGGAAAATATTTATACCTAAGCTGCGGAGTCCAGGGCTGCCCCAGGTAACGTAACACACTGTTTATCTCTCACTTGACATCCCATTAAGTTCCTTTACAAAATACAAACAATATTAACTGTAATTGTGTTTTTTCCGCGATAAGACAGGGGTTGCAAATAAATCTTCATACGCCTGTATCTGGGCTCGTAGGTAGAGTAATGTATGGCTACAGAGACTGGCTTTTATGTTGAATAGCTGCACACTTTGACTTACAGAGTAGTGATAGCCTTACGGTTAAAGAGCCCGCTGCTCATGATGATAATCAGTGAGATTCGGGTTGAAATCCTGGCGTGTACCAATGAGTTTCTCAAAACATACGTACATATTCATCACTATCTTGACGGTGAAGTAAGGCATCGCGAGGAAACCCGCAGGTCCCAGAACTATTTCTGAGGCATGTGTAACAGACCCGGTCCGACGATGGGCTCACCACCTATAACGTTTAGTGGTCGAATATTCTCGTGAAAAGTAGGTATTTCTAGAAATGGAATACCTCACGGAGTCGGGAGCTACGCGGGTGAAACTGGGCGGAACAGCTAGTGTTAAATATATTTTGAATTATGAAAGTGTCAAAACTGGTTCCAAATGGTTTGTGTAATAAACACGGCGCTGCTCCCCAGTTCTTTTTTCTTGAACAATTTAAATTTTACAAAAAAATATGACGCCTCTATCTAAATCATATCTTCATTAAGCCTACCTATCTATATTTTCCGCATCTATCAAAGATGGCCGCCGAGGGCACAACAAACCCAATATTGTAATACATTATTATTTATTTTGGCTCTGTCGCGCTCTCTGTATTGTGTCGGCTCTGCGCTATGTCCGGTCACGTCCCGTTTTTATGTACTTCCGTGCTACGCCGTAAATATAAAACTTATACTAATATATTTATGTGCTTTTGCCACCTCGCCTCAACCAACGTTTGACCAATTTTTTGTCATTTTTGCACGAGTGACCTTAACTTTATGTTTGTAAGGGACAACGTGACATAAAGGGCGAGTTGGCAAAAACCGGAACAATGAGTTTAGACCATTATTTTGCATGAATAGATTTTTATTAAATTTCATTTAAAACAAAAGACTAATGTTTTGCTTTTATTTTTCCATTTACGTATTATATCATTTTCACACCACATGCTCGACAAAGCCGGATCATATATCATATAAACGTCACCGAAAGCAAGCCATTATATCCCTTCGCTTTAACCGGGTTATAATGTTGTATGGAATTTCATTATAACCCTAGGTCAATAATGTAATTTTCACTTTTCATAATCCTTATTGCTATGACGATAAAGTCTAATTTCGTTAAGCAAAATGTGGTGCAGTCGTGGCCAACTCGATTTTCGAAAACCGAAGCCGCGATCAACTAGATTCGCATGATCTTCAATTGTTAAATCAAGTACCTAGGTCACGCCGGCAGAACAAGTTGCTGTATCCTTATAGCTTCAACATTTCAAAAAGAATATCAAAAATGTCGAGTGATGAAAGCACTTTGACTTCAGAGTCTATTAAACTAGATGCCATAGGCATTGTCAATAATCTACTACCATGCAATTGCATTTTATTGTCTCGCACAAGGTGAGAAAAGTAGAGTATATAACTCGGGAATAAAACTGTTTTTGTCTTGGGCGCTTATATCCCTCACTAAACTCAGAACTCAGTCTTAATTCCCTCACTTCGCTCGGGAATTAAATCATAACTCCCTCTAAAACTGGGAGTCCTTCGTTACGTTCAGGATTCAATGTCGCGCCCGTGACATAAAACAGTGCTTTATTCCCTTGTTGTATAATCTACTATTATGCCAGTATGACCACCAAGAAATGGGGGATTATACCACTACGCTCGAAACAGCTGATCCATGCTACATTATGTTTTCAAATTGGGGTGTGTTTATGTGCGGTGTTAAAATCTGTGAATTCAGCTAGATTTCAGGAGAATACAGTCGTATTGCAAATTTGGCAAACCAATTTAGAGATATCGTTTTGAGGCATTTTGCTTTGTAGGTGTTTTAAATGTGAGTTATTTTGCGACTAAGTCCTATAGCGGAGTAGGCGTAATCCTCCAAAGTCATTTAGCGGCGTAGGCATTGTGATCAAAAAGGAAAACAATGACTGATTTTCCACTCATATAATAGTCTTATTTTACTGTAATAGTTATTACCAACCAGTTTTTTACACCCGGTATAAGAAGAATACATAATATAGAGTTATAAAAAAAAAGTTTATTTTAATTTTTATGTCAATAAGATAACACCATAGAAAACATACATAGGTACATGATGATAAAGCGGCTCTCATGTATCCAATTCATTGGCCAAACCTAACCAATGTGGACCAACATTCGTCGAACAATAACCGAATAAACAGGTCGACGAAAGGATAAATATGTTAACGTTAATGCGATATGGTTGTATCGCCTACGTGGTCTTTAGACGAATACAACTTTTTCTATCCCACATCCTTTGAAAAAGAAAATAGGTGGTTTTTATGTGGAACGAAAGGACAATTTATAAAAATACTGGAAGGCAATGTTAATTCTGTAAGCCGTAGAATTTAGTTGCTTGGCCTTTCCTTTTTTTTAAACTAAAGATACTCGCATGAGAGATTATAGCCCATACTTCCACAGTGTGAGGAAAGACCCTTAGCTCAGCAGTGGGCTATTACGGGTTGATGATGATGATGTTGCAGTACGAAAACATTACCTTACGTTTGTTGTAGTGGGTAAAATTATGAAGGGATATATTACTATACTTTATGGGAAATAAGAGGAAAAGACGGGAGTTATTAAATAAATTAAGTGCAACTTATTAAAAATTCTCCAGAACTAATTTTAAATCCGCCGTACAAAAATGTTAATGTATTGAAATTCAACCAACTCAATATAACTTTATGAGTAAATGCATTGGAAAGTCGAATGGAGTTGAAGGCAAGTTGAGAATTGAATAATAGTTGGGAAAAGAATGGCTATACTCAAAGATATTATTTAGAAAAAGACGTAGACATGTTACTAGAGCGCGGAAAATGAGACTAACAAATGTAGATAATTGACCTAATTTTATTTAGTCTCAATGTTTGCATTTTTCCCCTAGTCGTATTTCAAGCGCAACTCTTGACAGATAGCTGTCTCTTTCTTTATTATTCGTTCCATATCATCTTTCGCCGCCATTACATATAAATACGATAAGAAGTAAGTATTGGATTGTAGCCACTCGTATTGGATCAATGTTTATCTTTTTTTTCTCTCTCTTATTTTAATGTATGTGTGTGTATTGTGTTGCAATAAAATGATGTATCTATCTATCTATTTTCAAACGCGCGCAGTATGAATATAACTCATTCTTACTTTAATATATTTGACTCTATACTCGTAACTTGTAACGTAATTTCGACGGACTGACGGGCCTATTGGCTCAGTTGGTAGTGACCCTGCCTTCTGAGCCGGAGGTCGCGGATTGATACCCACTCAGGCCAACATTTGTGTGCATGAACATGTCTGTTGGCTTCGTGTCTGAGTGTTTAATATTTATTTAAGTATGCCAATCAGTTATTCAGTATCCATAGTACAGGGTCTGCCTAGTTTGGGACTAAATAACCGTGTGTGAATTATGTCCCACAATTTATCATTATTATATAATAGGTAGTAAATATATTTATGTACAATGACCCAACTTGGAGGTTAAGTGCAAAAATCGCCTCGGTAAACCAAACTACTTTTAAAAATAAATAAATAATCTCACGCCTTTTATCTCCGAGGGGGTAGTCAGAGGTATTCTATTTCTGGAAATACCGTGAACGTGATACACAGGTGGTGAGCCCATCGCCGGACCGGGTCTGTTACAAATGCCTCAGAATGAATTCTGCGACCTGCGGGTTTCCTCACGATGTTTTACTTCACCGTCGAGCTAGTGATGAATAATGTACGTAAGTTTTGAAAAACTCATTGGTACATGCAAGGATTCGAACCCGAGCCACGAGAAGCGGACGTCTTAACCGTAATGCTATCACCACTTTTAACAGCACAAGTATTATGCCACAGTGTTTTTTTTATTTCGCGCTCAAACTCAAAATAAATTATTTTCTGTAGGTATGGAATATACACTTAGAAAAGTCAACAGTCTAATAACAAGGCACTCTAAACTCGTCTATGATGATTGGCTAAATGTAAACAGCAGCCCATCTCCACCGACGAGTTGCTGGTTTCAAATGCGGTACCCCGAGAAGAGCCAGCAAGAAACTTAAGGGCAGCTCTTTTTGTCTCTGTCATGCTAAAGTCGCTGTGTCGTCCAGCGTGATGTGTTTCGTCTAAAGAGGTTAAAATATAATAGGACATAGAGGGGGCATAGGGAATATTTTCATACAAAACTTTGAAGCATCTTTGAAGCTCAAGCGTCATGTCAGTTAGTATGAACGCGAGCTTCCATTCGGTCGAAATTGTACTAGACTTATTCCACTTGGAATAACTTTTTGCTTCAAATTTTCCTCGCTTTGTCCCCTCTATGCCCTATTATATTTTAATCTCTTTGGTTTCGTCTAACTGAATAAGCTTTAAAACGGACACAATACGTCTTAAGTCCGGGCCTTTATAAAAACAACCCTTAAAGACGTTTCCCTTGTAGGGTCCAAGGCAATAACAGAGTCTGGAATACCGGCCCGGGTATAAAGTGGCCCAAATATACGGCGGGCCGGGCACAATACAATACAATACAATACACCTTAGATCCGTATTCAGAACGAGTAGGTATTTATTTAGGATTGGATCCCGTGTGTGGTACAAGTTATAAGATTTTAGCGTGTTCTTTCTCGAGGGTGTTGTGAATGGGCGAGTCGGTAGAGAACGACCTAGGCGTACTTACATCGACCAGGGGGCCAATTTTACTAAGTGTCAACGGTCATAGTTGGATGATAATGAGATGAAAATGGTCAGTCAATGGTGTTATTTTGAAACTTTTCAGAGCAAATATGTTGAAACACAGTTTTACTGTATGTTGAAACACAGTTTTTTAACTAGTTCGACGGCAGATGTTCTACAAATATAGTGTAACCCTTAAAACTAGCAAAAATAGGATCACAAATATGTAAACATTTATTTTAATAAAGATTATTATTATTATTATTAAATAACACCAACAACTGACAATGACATCATTGTCATTGTCATCCAACTGTAACCATTGACATTTAGTAGAATTGGCCCCCTTATCGGAGATGCATTGAAGAAAAGCTAAATAAATAGTACCCGAAACCGACGAGCACGCATGAGTCGTTTGATGGATGTGGATGAAGCACGAGAGATCTGCCAGGTTCGTAGCAAGTGGTAGTATATTGTCTCTGCCTAACCCAATGGGAAATAGGCGTAAGATTATGTATGTATGTATTTCTCGAGGTTTGTGCCAGAATAACATAGAACTCTAAAGAGTTAAAAACCGACTTCAACTTGTGACTTCGGCTTGTGACACATCTCTCTTTCGCTCCAGTATGCAATTTTCATCAATGTATTTTTTATTGCATCGCGTAAAATTATCCTCCTTTGACAGTGCAGGACCTGTTGCATGTAGTAGTCACCGCATATTGGAACCAGCCGGAAGCTGGTTCCCGCACTGTCAAAGAGTTAAACCGACTTTACAGACAACCATTTTTTATGGTAATACCTCTCTTTTGCTTTTACCTGACACATGAGTTATATAGAATTGGATAAATAAATATATGTTCTTAATAGAAAACGCGTCCGTCACTCTAACCTTATCGCTTGTAACTTGTACCACTTTCGAATTTATTTAGGCGCGCCCTAGGGTGACAATAAACACGGGACAGTCCGCGCCTATCCAAACTGTTTGGCCAACGCGCGACGCATCGCCAAGCAAAGCCATCGTCCGGAGATTTTTAGCGATCGTGTTGGTACCTTGATGGTTTAAGTCACAAGAGCACGCGAGAGCGGGAGCGGAGGCGATTGTGAAAACAAAAAATATATACCAACTTCAACGACTAAATAGCCTATTATTTGCTTATCCAACATCCACATTACGCTGATAGCGAGTGATTCCGTTCTCCACCTGAAGTTTTTTATTAGATTTTTACAAAACTTAGGTATACAATATGTAACAGAATAAACGCAATTCCTGAAACTAGTTTGTTCAGTATCAACTACTTTATCGATTTCAGCTCCTTTTAATATGTGAGAATTTTTTCCAAAATGTGAATTAGCATAGCCGAATTTAGTGCTACCTATGGAAATCGTACTCCTACTGCTCTCGATTTAAGAAAATTGGTTAGCCGGAACTAAAGTACAAAGGCATCATATTTTTTATATACTTGTATAATAATTGGGGTGTATGAGGAATTGCACTTATTCTGTTACGCGTTGTATAAAACAAACCCTAACGAATTCTCGATTAAAAGAAAAAAAAACATACGCGACGAATTCAGTATCTCCTCCTTTTTTGAAGGTTAGCAATGATACCCGTTGAAAAAGTAATGATTTTCTACACTAATCTACACCAATAATATAAAAAGGAAAGATTTGTATTGTTGTTTTCTTGTATTTTTATAAGTTTGTAACGAATAAACTCAGAAACTATTGGATCGATTTCAAACTTTCTTTCACCATTAGAATGCTACATTATCTTTGAGTAACTTAAGCTATATTTTATTACCGTATTCCCACGGGAACGGTTACAGCTAGTAATATTAAAAAGAGGAAAGATTTGTGTGTTTGTATCTTTCTTACGACTAAACTCAAATACTACTGAACCGATTTTAAAAATTCTTTCACCTATGGAAAACTACAACATCCCTGAGTAACATAAGCTGTATTTTAGTCCCGTATTACCACGGGAACGGGAACTGCGCGGGTGAAACCGAGCAGAACAGCTAGTAAATTATAAATAAAGTATGTTTGGCGCCAAAAAATCGCTACAGCAATCGTCATAGTATGAGAATCATTAAACTACACACTCGTCTTAATAAAACTTCTATGCGACTGCTATAACTCCATTCTGTGTCAACAATAAACGAAACGTGATCGCATGCAATATCGCATGATATTGCTGTTTATTCATCTCTTTTCCACTTGCAATATCGCTGTTTATTTGTCTCTGTCTCCTCGCAAATATCAACCGGAATGTGTCCTATTTATGCGAGATCATACTTTATGAGGAATAGATTTACTCAGAGCATTGTTTTTTGCCTTCTCTGACATTCGCTTCGCTCTCTGGCAGCCAATATGGATTCATATTTGTCTTTGCTGAAATGCAACACAATTTCGGGAAAATATAACTATATTTTCCCGAAATTGTGTTTGCATTTCAAACTGAAAAACTTATAAAACCTTATGTTGTGGTCCTACCTAAGTAATTCGGTTTTTAACCGACTTTAAAAAGGAGGAGATGATCAATTCGTTTGTATTTTTTTTTATGTTTGTTACCTCAGAACTTTCGACTGTGAACTGATTTGGATGATTCTTTTTTTATTTGAAAACTGGTGCTTCCAGATTGGTCCCATTTTAATTTCGTCATGTTCTGACAACGGCATCCATGAGAAAACATTATAAGTTAAAGATTGAAGTCGTTTTTTTTTACTCTTTAGATTGGTTATTAACATGTTTGTATAAGACTGGATGAGTTCTAAATAAATAAAATTAAAAAATAAAACCAGCTAAGTGCAAGTCGGACTAGGACACAAATGGTTAGGTACCTACATCATATTATCATCGTACAATATTTAAGAATACACATTAAAAAACAGGATAATTGTATCGGACCTACTTTATTTTTTTATCTTAGTTTGTTGTTATGGTGACCGTAATACATAAGTCCCTACTCTGTGAAAGTTTTAAGAGTCTACTTATTACGGTTAAAAAGATACAAGGCTGTGACAGACTGATGGTCAGACATACATCAGTGTTTTATTAATAGGGTCCCGTTTGCACCGCATATTGCAACGCAATAAAATATGTATACATACATTTTTATATAATTATATAAAAGGCATAGTATGGTTCACCTAATAAGTAATAACATGACTTGATCATAAAAAAAACTAAAATAATTATGTTTACACCTTAAGGATACCAGAACTTTTCGATTTCTGTTAATCCACCCATTTTCAACAGTATTTTTGTAACAGTAAAAAATATCGATTCTTGGAATTGTGTAATTTTAACATCAAATTTCTTTTTTTAAATGCATATATCCCGTCAATGCTACCAATGCCAATTCAGTAGAATAACATAGTAAATACAATTTCCAAGTAAACCAGCTACAAATAACATTCCCAAATCACAATGCAGCAGTATTAACCGCCTAAGCCCGCTCCAGCTATCCAGAAAATACCGGTTCAAACCAGATACGTCCGGTACGAGCCGGTGCGCTCCGGAGCGAGGCGGATGCAACGTGCGACTAATAATAGAAATGAAATGAAGGCAAATAACTTTCGTTTCAATGTGAAGAAGAATGTTGGAATGTAATACTGTTATTTACGCCAGAACCTGAAGAATATTAGCTTCAAATAATGAAAATAGAAATGAAAATGTATTTTATTCTGTAGTTAATAAGAATTAAACTTAGATAATAATCCAGTACTTTCCTGTGTTTGAATCTCAGAATTCTACTAATGGTCAAATTGTGATGCAAAGTCAAAATGTTTTATTCAAAGTAGGGACTTACAAGTCCACTTATTGAACGTCATTTCAACTCCACCACTTCAGCATGTATGGTTGAGGAGAAGAAGCGGGTCAAGAAACTCCTCCATGCACTGCGAGACTAGAAAGTTAAATAACATACACACATAATCTCACTCCTTTTTCCTATTAGGGTAGGCAGAGACAATAGACTGCCACTTGCTACGAACCTTTCAGATCTCTCGTGCTTCATCCACTCTTTATTTAGCTTTTCTTCAGTAGGTACATCGCCGATCTGCAGGCGTATTCACGGAGCTTCGATATTCAATATTCGACTCGAAATCGGAAAATCTGTAGAACACTTTCAAGATGGGCTGATGAAATTGTTTCGAGCCTCCGTGAATACGCCTGCTGGTCGATGTAAATACGAGTACGGTCGAAAATCAGTGAGGCTCGGGTTCGAATCCTGGCATGTACCAATGAGTTTTTCAAAAACTTACGTACATATTTATCACTAGCTCGACGGTGAAGGAAAACATCGTGAGGAAACCCGCAGGTCTCAGAATTAATTCTGAGACATGTGTAAACAGACCCGGTCCGGCGATGGGCTCACCACCTATCACGTTTAGGGGTCCAATATATCTCGTGAAATGTGGGTATATCCAGTAATGGAATACCTCTGCCTACCTGATAAAAGGCGTGAGATTATATGATATTATTTATTATTTAGTATCTAAATAAATAAATAAATTTTAGCTGTTTTTAATGTGTTAAATTTTTACGAAAAATTAACATAGCTGAATTTAGTGCTACCTATGGATATCTTACTATTATTGCTGTTTATTTAAGAATATTAGTTAGACACAACTAAATTACAAAGACATCATATTTTTGTAAATTAATATACTAATTGGGGTGTATGAGGAATTGCGCTTAATCTGTTACGCGTTGTATATCTATATATATAAAATGATAAACTGACTGACTGATTGGTGATATATCAACGCACAGCCTTAACGGCTGGGTCTAGAGACTAGAGAAATTTTGCAGATAGATAGCTTATACAGTGTAGGAATCCACTAAGAAAGGATTTTGCAAAATTCAACCCCTAAGAAGGTGAAATAAACTTGCGCGAGCGAAGCCGCGGGTAAAAGCTAGTAAGCTATATAACTGTAAAGTTTCATCAAAATCCGTTCCGTAGTTTTTTTGTGAAAGAACAACAAACATCTATACGTCTGCACTCACACACTTTCGCGTTTATAATATTAGTAGGATATAGAAGAAAGCCTACATCTAATACATTAACACAGTGAAGCGCTGAAATGAAGAACACTAGCCCGTGCACTAACACTAACACTACTCAAGCCCTCCCTAGTGAGACGCCTGCTACCTCGTAATAGCAATTTACTCAGAATTTAGCTAACAGTTATTTAGCTAAATTCAGCTCTTTCCATAGCCGAGCTGTTTGACTGCGAATATTATAGTCTAGTGTTGTGCTAGTGAAATGTAGGTACTTTATCGATACTATAAGACTTTAAATTCACTATTATTATCGGCGTCACAAAATAGATATATTTTTTAAATATACCTTCTCATCTCTACGGGCGGAAAGCGTAAACTTTCGGCCCGCTGCGCTAAACGATGTTAGTCAGTCGAGAAGAAAAAAAATATACACACCTCGGGAAGTAAATAAGAAAGCCTCAGATCACATGTTTGTAGACCTCTGCTTGGCTTACATGTGATCTGAGACATTTTTTATTTTACTTTCCTAGGTACGTAATATAGGTACTATTTCCCGCCTTTATCCCCGAGAGGGTAGGCAGAGGTGTTTTATTATAGGAAATACCACATTGGACCAGTATAATCTTTGGAACCCTTAACGTGATAGGTGCTGAGCCCATCGCCGGACCGGGTCTGTTACACATGCCTCAGAATTTATTGAAAATAGATTAATATACATAAATATTATTTCCTATTGAAGTAGGCAGAGACAATAGACTGCCACTTGCTACGAACCTGGCAGATCACTCGTGCTCCCTCCACATCTATCAAACGACTCATGTATGCTCGTCGGTTTCGGGTACTCTACATCTGGCTTTCCTTCTATAATACATCGCTGACCTGCACTATGTAGTACGCCTAGGTTGTCCTCTAGCACCTCCCCCGTCAACAATACACTAACAATACTATAGTAGTAGTGTCGTTAGTGCAAAATCGACCTACACTGTAGTTTAGAAACAATTTTGTACTAACTATTCTAAATGACTAGGTACTGCTATAGTATCGTTAGTGTAAAATATATGTTTTTTTCCTGTCAAAAGTTAAAGTCGGGGTATTCTTTTGTGTTCCCGAAAAGTACCCTATACCCTAATAGCTATAAAATAACTGACTGACTGAGTAACAACACAAGTATTTCACACAGCGAAACTTGGAGGCATTGTGAAAAAGACACATAGGTTAGTAAAGGGCTGTTATACGGGTTGTATAACACAAAAACGTTATCGACATTGAAAAGGTATCGATTTTCAAGGTTTATCGACATTTGCACATCTCTATAAATCGCAGCTGGTCTGAATTGAATGCAGTTATTCTGGAATTTAGTGTCCAGCTGACCTGGTTTGGGCTCATTGGTAATTTTGTATTGTTATCTGTCTGTGATTACAATAGAAATTGGTACCCATATAACATGATGTATAATATTATGTGTCTCATAGTTAGGGATGGTCATATTGCTACTTTTATTTATTTTCCATTTCATGAAATTACTATATTTTCTCACATGGTTTCATCTCTGAAATTTCGGCATCAGCCTGGAATCGAACCCGTTAACTCCGACTTGGAAGTCAGGATACTACCAACTGTGCCATCAGGCCAGACAGTAGGTATATGTAGGTTTCTCTTTTTAGAGTAGATTGATACCAATGTAACACTAAAATAAATTAAATAAATCATCTCACTACTTTTTTCCCCTAGGGGGGAGGCGGAGGTATTCCATTTCTGAAAATACCCACGTTTCATCACTATATTCTTTGGACCCATGAACGTGATAGGTGGACAACCCATCGCCGTACTAGGGTGCTGTTACACAGGGCTATTCCACTTAGTGGATTTCTTGCCTCAGAAATAATTCTGGGACCTAGTTTCCTCAGTTTTCCTTCACCGTCAAGCTAGTGATAAATATGTAGGTAAGTTTTCGAAATATTAATTGGTACATGCCAGGATTCGAACCCGAGCCTCTCGAATGAGTAACACTAAATCCTACACTAAGTAAACCTGCGTTCAATTTGGACAGTAGCCACAATATCCTCGAATCCCGTGGGAAACACTATTATTCCCGTGCCGAGTCCCATTCATCCCGTATAGAGGCCGTTGGTATTAATTGGACTCGGTCCCCGGATCGAGTCGAGTACCTTTAGAAGTGAATTTTGTTATAGAGGGTTTTGGTGAATTTTGTTACTATTATGTAGTAGGTACTAGCTTCGCTTGCGCACGTTTATTTCACCCCGTTAGGTGTTGAATTTTGCAAAATCCTTTCTTAATGGATGCCTACACTGTATAAGCTATCTATGTTCAAAATTTTAAGCCTCTAGACCCAGCGGTTTGGGCTGTGCGTTGATACATCACCAATCAGTCAGTTTATAATTTTATATATAGACTAGCGCCCCACCCTGGCTTCGCACGGGTGCAATGCTAACACTAAAACCTTCCTCACTCTATCTATTAAAAAAAAACCGCAACAAAATCGGTTGCTTATTTTTAAAGATTTAAGCACACAAAGGGACATAGGGACATATGGATATAGGGACAGAGAAAGCGACTTTGTTTTATACTATGTAGTGATAGTGGTTTTGTTTTATTATTCACAGACATCAAGAAATGAGTAAGTTACTTTGGATTGTAACTTATTTAAGTACAAGCTTTTCCCGCGTAAGTCCCGTTCCCGTGGGAAAATTGCAGCTCTTGCCACTCCTAGAAAAGTAAGCCTTCAATTTGTGAAAGAATTTTAGGGTAAGCAGAGGTATTCCATTCCTAGAAATACCCAGACTGGGTCTGTTACACATGCCTCAGACTTAATTGTGGAACCTGCGGATTCCTTTCCTTCACGTTCAAGCTAGTAATAAATAAGTGTTGGCAACCTATCACGCTCCTACAGCATAGCGACGGGCGGTCGTATGGAAGTGCCGAATTGCCGGACTGTGTTTACATTAACAACATTAGGCGCGTACTGAGAAGTGACTTTGTCAAATGAAAAGTGATGATTTGGTTTTTGATATAGGGCGCGGGAACTTTGTGACGAGTAGTGTCGATTCGAAGCGCTAACGTACCGATCGTAAGAATAGTCTGACAATTAGAGAAATGTTATCTTGTATGTAAGTAAGCTTTTGATATAGTACTCATTGGTAAATGCGCCTGGATTCGAACCCCAGCCTCATAAATGAGAAGCGGGCTATCACTGCTCACTATTGTTACTTACTATAAACTTCTAAAACATTACCCTATTTCCTGCACAGTCGAGTAAATATATCTTTGTATTCACCGGATGACTCCAGGCGTCTTCAGAATACTTTATAGTTTGTTTGGAAAGGATGTGAATTAGCATAAGGTTTAGTATTTCTACTTGTGTGGAATATAAGTGAGGGATGAAAGCAAATATTATTTCTGGCAAGGCTTATTGTATTATGAGTATTGTTAAAACTAGCCACTTGCCCCGGCTTTGCACGGGTTTAATGTGTTTAAATAAACCATCCTCAATTGTTGCTCTTTCTATTAGTAAATAACTTTGAGTATTAAACCAACAGGAGACGTCACGCGCACTAGTTTCTTTGCAAAAAAAGTATGCAAATTTCTGCGGGGGGGACGAGGAAACGCACACAAATAATATTAAAACAAACGCATTTATTGACAAAACAATTAAACACTAGCTTGAACTAGATGCACACAAATACATTCACCAATACGAGCACTCCGTGAACTCAAAAGAACTAGTTGTATTTATCAGGTATGATCGTTGACCGACACTTTTTTTTGGCAGAGGGTTCCCCTCAGGGGAACCCTTTAAATAACTATTGATATTTCTAAGCGTACTTTTTGTATCTATACAGACATTTTTTTTTTACTTTTTTGACTTTATTTGAGTGTTTTTATGGAGTTTCTTGCACCAAAAAAAAACTACTTACTCATATAAGTATAGTAATTCACACAGAACACACACACTTTTAAGTTTAATGATACAAAAAATGTCCTCTAAAGAGGGACAGTGCCCAGAAGACTGGCGGCATTCCCTCTCTGGATAATAAAAATGAAAATGTTTTTATTTTCTGCAGGTAATTATATAGTCTAATACAAAGCACTCTAAAGTCGTCCATGAAGGTTGTCTAAATGTAAACAGCGGCCCATTTCCACCGAAGAGTTGCTGGTTTCAAATGCAGTACCCCAAGAAGAACCAGCAAGAAACTCAAGGGCAGCCCTCTTTAATCTCATGTCTTACTAGATAGAGGCTGATTCTTTGACAGAGATAGCTGCCAGCGCTCTGGTCACCTGAAGCCTCGATCAAACGCATTGACAGCTCTATGATAAGCTGTCGCAGCTCTTTGATAAGCTGTCGCATCTCTTTGGTAATCTGCCACAGCTCTTTGATAAGCTGTCGCAGCTCTTTGATCAGCTGTCGCAGCTCTTTGATAAGCTGTCGCGTATCTTTAGTAAGCTGTCGCAGCTGGTCCCATGGTCCCATGGTCTGTACCCTAGACATACATGAGTGTTTCGTCATCTCGCACAATAGTATCACGAACGTACGAGTTGGCTCAATTTGATTTTCCTTATCAGATAAAAATGTTGTTCTGACAAAAACATTTTTTTTTATTAATGATGAGCTCGCTCTTGACCGCAGACTAGCCTGAGAGCAAAGCATATATAGGGTATATGTTAAGCCATTTGAAGTTGGTATGTTCTCGAAGCTTCACTATCACTACATAGTATAAAATAAAGTTTTGCTAAATTCAAGCCCTAAGGGGGTGAAATATACGTGTGTAAGCGAATCCGCAGGTAAAAGCCAGTTTCATACATATTAAAAACGTTAAACCTGTGGTGCAATCCCACACAATACATAAGAACCACCTGTACCGCACACGTAACATTCCAAGTCTGGTCCAAATGACCTCGAATTGAGAGGCAGAATACCGGTTCGGAATACCGGCCCCGGCTTAATTTTACCGGCAAACCGGACGCGGTATTCGTTGTGAATCGAACCGTTATTAAACACGGTTCGGGATGAGGTGGGATGAGAGGGATGAAACTGTTTTCGGGGTAAATTAGGCAAGCTTGTTGCTTTTACGTTAACATGTTCATTAAGGGTTCAGAAATTCAACGTATTTTCTTGGATTAAGAAATAAATTAATATAGGTTACAAGTATTTCGGCTGCAAACAAGATACTAATAATAATCCCCTGATCTTCAAACTAGGTGATCCTGTGTTATGATGGTCAGTGGTTTTACGCTGTACATTAGGGTGAAAAACAGTCGATAGTTAACAAGTAAAATCTTATAATAATAATTAGGTTTCCGTAGTCAAAAGATGAGTAAGCATAAACATCGTGAGAAAACCCTCAGGTCTCAGAATTAATTCTGAGACATGTGTAAACAGACCCTGTCCGGCGATGGGCTCACCACCTATCATGTTTAGGGGTCTAATATAATATGATGAATATAATAATCTAATTGAAATGTGGGTATATCCAGTAATGTAATACCTCTGCCCCCCCCCACTCCCTCGGGGATAAAAGGCGTGAGATTATATTATTATTACTATGTTACTCCCCGATTATGTAGTATTCGGTTAACGAAAGAATTTAAAAAATCGGTCTAGCAATTTCGAGGCCTATTCAATACAAACAAACAAGTATTTCCTCTTTATAATTAGTATATAAGTATAGATAGGAAAGATTTGTATTTTGGTATGTTTGTTTGTATTTCATAGGCCCTGAAACTACTGTATGATTTTGAACTAAGCAAACAGACATGTTCATGGGCACAAATTTTGGCCCCGAGCGGGGATCGAACCCGCGACCTCCGACTCAGAAGGCAGGATCACTACCAACTGAGCCAACAGGCCCGTCCCGTATGGATGTAACTAATAGCTCGTTGATTCAAAACCGGACAATAAACTGTTTAAAAAGAGCTGCCCTTGAGTTTCTTGCTGGCTCTTCTCGGGGTACTGCATTCGGAACCAGCAGCTCGTCGGTGGAGATGGGCTGCTGTTTGCATTTAGCCAATCTTCATGGACGAGTTTAGAGTGCCTTGTTATTATAAAATATTGACGTTTCTAAGTGTATATTTTAATACCAATAGAAAATAAACGATTTTTGAATTTTGAATTTTTTTTTTGTTTGCATTAATTTCATATTTCACGGCGTATTTGCATAAAATTTCAGCTGAAAATAATGTGGAACTAAATTATAACAATTGCAGCAACTGTTAGCACACATTAGGTACTGAAATTGAAGCATCCGAGTTGTTTTAGTTGTAAACTTACCTGCTGACTCGGTTGTTAGTATAATGTCTTCGGAGTCTGAAAGTCTTGAAAACAATAAATGGATATAAACATTATTAAAGTTCAATGGGCGGTCTTATCGCTTTTTAGATAAAAGTAAAAAAAAAACAAGTATAAAAATTTTCTTACTTTTAATTTCAGCGCTCAAGAAAAAAAAATCACTTTCATTGAAATTCAAAATAAGATTCTAAAATTACTCAACTTAGCTGTCAAACTTAGTTGCCTTCATACATTCATCAGGTTTGTGTTTTCGATATGAAATTTCAGCATATTGTTTCCATTCTACATTTACTAGTAAGACATGAGATTATAAAGAGCTGCCCTTGAGTTTCTTGCTGCATTACTACTGCATTTGGAATCAGCAACTCGTCGGTGGAGATGGGCTGCTGTTTACATTTAGCCGGCCTTTATGGACAGGTTCAAAGTGCCTTACTATTAGACTATTAACTTTTCTAAGTCTAATTATCAATTACCTTCAAAAATAAAATACATTTTAATTCATCCACCATCGGACCGTGGGGTTCGGGGGCGCGGCAGCTCCTCAAAGAGCTGTCAATGCGTTTGGTCGAGGCTTCAGGTGACCAGAGGGCTGGCAGCTATCTCTGTCAAAGGATCGGCCTAGCTATCTAGAGAGGGAATGCTGCCAGTCTTCTTGGAACTGTCCCACATGGTTCCTCTTTGGAGGACATTTTTTATCTGTAATTATTGTAAATCAATGTATATTTTCTTTGTAAATCCACAGATAAGTATTTAATACATCCGTATCCGTTTTCCTAACTACATAATTATATTTTTGACTTTTTGCTCCAACCGGCGATGTAGTGTTACCGCGCGTAAAGATGTCAAAAAACACGCCGATACATGTTTCATATTTGGCCCGCTTCTTTATGACCCAGTGGCTTACCGGTCCTACGGCACTCTACATTATTTATGGGCTAATAAACCGCTGGGCCATAAAAGTGGCCGTTATGCAGTTTTTATGCACTAGTTTCTGTAATATCGGCTCAATAAAATAATGAGTTATGAGTTTGTGGCTTTATGCTAATCAGTGGTTTTCCCGTTTGCAAGTGGAAATTGTTTTTTAAACGGAAATCATATTGTGGTCGTATGTGAGCGCTGTTTTTATTTTTATTTTTATCCTGTGGAATGAAAACGGTGCTTTTATTTTCAGTATCGATGGAAAGTGTTTTTTTACAACGTCGATCTATGTGATAAAAAATATTACGTTCGTAAGTTTTTGAAAAACTCATTTTTACATGCCATCATTCTCCAGGATTCAAACTAGAGCCTTACGAGTAAAAATGAGTTTTAGAACCGCTCGCTCTGTTGTCAGTCTACGTAAAAAAAATCTCACGCCTTTTATCCCCGAAGGGGTAGGCAGAGGTATTCCATTACTGGATATACCCACATTTCACGAGATACATTGGACCCCTAAACGTGGTAGGTGGTGAGCCCATCGCCGGACCGGGTCTGTTTACACATGTCTCAGACTTAATTCTGAGACCTGCGGGTTTCCTCGCGATGTTTTCCTTCACCGTCGAGCTAGTGATAAATATGTACGTAAGTTTTTGAAAAACTCATTGGTACATGCCAGGATTCGAACCCGAGCCTCACTGATTTTCGGCCGGCTCTTTAACCGTCCGAGCTATCACTGCTTACGAACATAATAATATTATGTTAATTAATTCTGAGACCTGCGGGTTTCCTTACGATGTTGTCCTTCACCGTCGAGCTAGTGATAAATATGTACAAAAGTTTTTGAAAAACTAATTGGTACATGCCAATATTCGAACCCGAGCCTCAGTCTACGTAAGTTTTGCTGAAACTCATTGGTACATTACTAGGAATCGAACTTAGGCCTTTGACACTGCAAAAATCACAATAGCCGGCACAAATCAAAGTCAGTGGCTTCCGTCGGATTCCGTTGGTGCCCGTTTGATTTATATGCCGGTGGAACAGGCCACTCAAAATTAATCGACTTGACATTTCTACTTGACTCCAATGGCAGCTATTTTGCATAATTGCTAGGGATATTTGAATCTAAAAAGAGCGTAATTCGCATTTTTTACGCTAATCTTGAAATATTTTCTCTCGGCTCATTTTGTTTTGGTGGATTCGTTTCTTTTTTGTTTTGTCAGCTGAAACGTTTTGTGAATGTCAGAGTCAGACGTTTGAAGAAAAAGTTTTTCTAAAGAGACAATTATCTTCCAAATTCTTTGGTCAGAATTTGATTATTTCTGTAGGTAAAAGCAAATTACACTTACAAAAGTAAGGACACAAGTATAACAAGGAACTCTAAACTCATCCATGGAGATTGGCTGAATGTAAACAGCAGCCCATCTTCAGCGGCAAGTTGACAGTTCCAAATGCAGTACTCCGAGAAGAATAAGCAACAACTGCGCCTTTGACCGACTTCAAAAAAGAGGATGTTCTTAACCTCTCAGACCATGAATCACAGACACAACAGATTTTTTATTGTGTCTCGGTTCCAATTGAAACCGGCGGTTCATAACTGATTAATGTATGACGTATGTTTTTTTTGTATGTTAAAGTCATTGATATTTTTCGTGTCGTATTGACAAAAATATTGACTTGAACATGACGACACGATTTAGTTTTTTTGTTTGAACTGGTAGGGAAATATAAGTTTTGTGTAAATCTGATGAAGAACTTCAGGTGGAGAACGGAACTCCTTAACGAACATCAGCAAATCACTCGCTATCAGACTAATAGGTTCAGTAACAGTAGGTAATGGATGTTGAATTTGTAAACACTAGTATTTTTAGTGCTTTTAGTGGAAGTCAGTTTGTATTCCTGTTTAAATTTTTAATTATTTAGTATTGTGTCATAGTCACAGGCATATCATTTATTGCACAATATGTTATACAGACTTTACTTACCAAGTAAAACAGTAGGTACAGCATTAACCCTAGAAAGGCGCAAATGGAAATACACAAAAATATATACAAAATTAAAAATTATTAAGTAGGTAAGTTGGTATTAAAAAAAAATAGGTACCTATAAAAATTTTAAGTTGTTATTCGTAAGTACTCTATCATTATTTTTATCAAAAAGTTCCTTCAATTAGTAAAAAATATTATATTTTTCTTTGTGGAAAACAAAATCAAATCAAAATCGTTATCTATTTCACTTTTGGTTTTCGGAAGTTTTTAAAATATTTTTATTAAAAAGTTTCACGAATCAATGAACTTCATATTTTAATGTCGACGGGACAATTGCCTAACCACAAACCACATTTGCACTTAAATTGTATTTAAAACAAAAGCAGTGGAAAAACGAATATAAACATCACCCCATTAGCTTGGGCTTGGCTCAGCCCCAATTAAGCTAAGCCTCACAAATTGTGGCCCCCGGAGTGCAGTCCGATACAGCTCGCCCAGATAGATGGCCTGCCCAGAGCACCCTGTACTTGCTAGTGTTTGTTAATCTACATCAAGGTACATTTTCTTTACAAGTAAAATAAAAGCAGTGCAGTGATAGCCTTACGGTTGAGGTGTTTTCCATAAATTACGTCACACGTTAAGGGGGGGAGGGGGGGGGGGGTCGGACAAATTGTGATATTGTGTGACAAGGGGGTGGGACCCTACATTTTGTAATTATTTTTTAATTTTCTGATTTTACTAAACGCGTGACGCGGGACGCGGGGAGGGTCAAAAAATCATGAAATTTGTGTGACGTAATTTATGGATGCCCCCTCAAGAGCCTACTTCACATGATGATAATCAGTGAGGCTCGGGTTCGAATCCTGGCATGTAACAATGAGTTTTTCAAAACTTACGTACATATTTATTACTAGGTCGACAGTGAAGGAAAACATCCTGAGGAAACCAGCAGGTCCCAGAATTAATTGTTGACGTTGACATGTGTAACGGATCCGGTCCGGCGATGGGCTCACCACCTATCGCGTTTAGGGGTCCAAAAATATCTCGTTAAAAGTTTGTATATCCGGAAATGGAGTACCTCTGCCTGACACCTCGGGGATAAAAGCCCAGGTTTTTTTTAATAAAAACACTACCTGTCCCTAGCGGAGCGACATTGTCCATGATCCAGTTTATTCCCGTTCCCGTTTGAATTTCAGAAAATCTCTTTATAGCGGCTATAAGAAACCTATCCTACTAATATTATAAATGCGAAAGTTTGTATGGATGGATGTCTGGATGAATGGATGTATGTTTGTTCCTCTTTCACGCAAAAACTACTGAACGGATTTTGGTGAAACTTTACAGTTATATAGCTTATACATCAGAAGAACGGGAACTACGCGGGTGAAACCGCGGGGCGCTGCTAGTATACCATATTTCAAGTATAAGTGTTATCGTTTCGGTGTGGTGCCGTATTTATCTTTTAAACCAGTTTTCCCCCGTATGAATGACATACTTTTCTGTAGTTAAAAGTACCATTATTGTTGACCTATATACTCAGTTATATCCACACAAATTTCATCAAAATCTGTCTAGTAGGTTTTGCGTGATGCGTCCACAGCCAGACAGACGGACAAAAATGACAAAATTTGGTGTTTTTATATTTAAATCTACACTACCGGTAAATACAGAGCGGTTTGGTTAGAGTTTCATTATATCTTTAGATTAGGTATGTGCGTACAGGCATAACTATTATCCTAAGAATGAAAATAAATGAGAGCAACCTCAACCACGATTAATTAAAATTTGTGGGGCTTTACATTTGCTTTTATAATAAAATACCCGAAGAAATTTAAACCTTGCCTAAAAATATGCTAAAACTCATGTAGTCCAGGCAATGAAGCGGATTTTTGTATGAAGACCCCAACATTAATTCCTCAGTCGATGAAACTTTGCAGGATTGTAGTATAGTATGAGACAATACTGGCATAAAAAAATCCAAAAAAAAAACCTAACCGAAGTTAGGTATTTTTACTGAAATACTTATTTATTTTTTATCTTTGTTGGGAAAAATGCTCAGTCTAAATTTTCTTCTCCAGCAATATTCATGTGTGTTAAGAAAGCTATATGCGAAATATCCAAAAAAATCTCCTGGTAGAAACAACAAAACTCAGACGTATATGTACCTTGCACGGGAAAATTGCTCAGTCCATTTTCTTAACTGGAATGTAATTTAATAGTCGCTGTGGTCTTACGATAGGAAAATCCAAAATAAAAACGGTCTCGCTACAATATTTTCAGAAATTTACAAATTATCAACCAAAAAAAAAATTTTTTTTTAGTATAAAAACCTAACTTCGGTTAGGTTTTTTTTTTGGATTTTTTTATGCAAGTATTGTCTGATGCTATACTACAATCTTGCAAAGTTTCATGGACTGAGGAATTAATGTTGGGGTCCACTACCTTTATTGCCTAGACTAATGTTAAACAAGTACTTTTCAAAATGGCGTATACAAACTAAATGGCTATATAAATGAAAATTATGCTTGGAACAGATTTTCTCCAGCACAGCGCAATATATATAATAATAGGACGCGAAAAATAACCAAATTATGTAAGCTAATTTAGTATCTAAATTAAAAAAATAGCTTGAATTATATAATAAAAGTAGCATAACTTGAGGATTTTAAATGCCATTTAGTATTAAGTAAGAATTGATTAAGATAATAATGTGTTGAACAGTTTCTTGCCCCGGTACTACTCCTCAACCATACATGCTGAAGCGGTCGAGCGAATATAGACTGAACGCCTGTCCCGTTTAGGGATACAAAAATACGTTGCTGGAAAGTGTTTATTTCCATAAACGGAATACTCTGTTTAATCCCTCGGGCACAAAGGCGTGAGTATACTTATTTTATACACAGAAAAGTCACTGCACAGACACTATTTTAAACAGACAAACAATACATGTTAACAAAACGAAAAGCCAAACTCAGGACAAAACCAACTTTAAACAACTCAACACGTTAACAAAGGCAAGTCTTAATTCCGTGTCGGTCTACGATAGCAACCGGTATCGGTATCGGATAGCAACCGGTACTCTTGGGAATCGGTACAATTAGAGCCGATCGCTCCATCCGACATTAGATGCTCAACTGCAGTTAGTGCTTGATTGTGCTTTGTTTCTGTGCTACCGGATTTATAGGCTAAGTACTTGGACGTGTTGCAATGATTATTCAGGTCAAACAACACTGAATCCTACTAATATGTTGAACGCGAAAGTTTGTATGTATGGATGTTTGTTCCTCTTTCACGAAAAAACGACTGAATGGATTTTGATGAAACTTTACAGTTATACAACGTGTAGCAGAATAAGCGCAATTCCTCGTACACCCCAATTAGTAAATTAATATAAACCTTACTTACGTTGTTACTCAAAACCTTAATGATAATAAACTGTGTTTGGCTCTGTTCTTGGATATGAGCAAGGCCTTTGATTTTGTGGATCACTCCTTATTGCTTAAAAAACTTGATGCATACGGTATTAGAGGCAAGGCGCTTGATTGGTTGGACAGTTTCCTCAAAAACAGAAAACAATGTACAGAAATTTCAAAAATTTGTAAATATAATAATAGTATTATGAGACAGACTTACCGATCCCACTATAGGAAGAACAATGCTGGAGTACCCCAAGGCAGTGTACTCGGGCCATTATTGTTTGTCTTATATGTAAACGACCTACCAGGATCAACTAATCAAAAATGTCTTCAATTTGCTGATGATACTACATTAATTATTGAATGTAAAGACAGAGATAGGCTAGAAGCAAATACTAGTAGTGCTCTTGAGGACTTAATTGGATGGTTACAGGTCTATAAGCTGCAAATAAATATTGACAAAACTAGTTTCATGCAGTTTCGTTCTTATAACTCAAGCACTACACCTATGCAGCTCAATTATGATAATAAAATTGTAGCAGAAGTTGAAAAACTTAAATTCTTGGGTATTATGATAGACAAACATCTAAATTGGAAAGCTCACGTTGATTTAGTCTGTAGCAAATTGAATCGCTTCGTCTTTGCATTGAGAAAACTGAGACAAACCATATCCAAAGAAGCTGCTTTAACTGCCTACCACGGGTACGTGTCGTCTGTCCTCAGCTATGGTCTGATACTCTGGGGTAACTCAGTAGATGTGGATGGAGTCTTCAAATTACAAAAGAAGTGCATACGTGCAATATGCAACGCAAAATTTGATGAGAGCTGTAAACCGCTGTTTAAAAAACTTAACATACTGCCACTACCATGTATGTACATAAGAGACGTTTGTGTTTTTGTTGCATCCAATCCACACTACTGGAGAACCCGAGGCGATGTCAGTCAAAGGCCAATAAGAGAAAAGTTAAAGAACTTACTATGTCAGCCTCCTGCCCAAAGACGTACATTCATTTATACAAAGAATATATTTAACATGTGCATTATATTATATAACAAACTTCCAGTCCAATTTAAAAATATGAATAAAGTATCACTCAAATTGAATTTGACAGAGTGGCTGCTAGAACACTGTTTTTATAGTAATAAGGAATTTCTAGACCATAAGTTTTGACATTCTATCTATATAATATTTTTTTTTTTTTTTTTTTTTTTTTTTTTTTTTTTTTTAGTTTAATTTCATATTGACATATATTTCCTTTGACATTCAGTATTATTAATAATTCTTTGACATTGTATAAAATCTTATAAATTTGCATGCTTGTTCTTCTTGCTGAAAACACTGTACTAAATACTAATTATTAAGACCTTTTTTTACTGTTTTCTTGCAAATAAAAAAATTATTATTATTATTATTATTATTATTATAAAAAAAATATGATGCAATCAAACTATTATTATGTCTAACCAATTTTCTTAAAGATCGATTAATAAAAGCACGATTTCTATAGAAAGCACTAAATTCAGCTACGATAATTCATTTTTTTGAAAAATCTAACACATATTAAAAATAGCTGAAATTGAATAAGTAGTCGATACTGAACAAACTAATTTCAGGAATTGGGCGTATTCTGTTACATGTTGTATAGCTTATACGTCAGAATAACACATAGTCTATACTTTATCTCAGTATTCACACGGGAACGGGAATTCTGCAGGTGAAACCGCGGGGCGCTAGTAAGATATATAATTGGATGTGCGTGACCATACAGTGTGATTGGTAAACTACGAAAAGTGAAGGAGGAAAATTACATCGTAGCTGTGTGTACCAGCACCCTGGTCTACACTGTCACATTTAGTAGTCTAAAACAATGCTGGTAAAATGTGGGTATTTTTAGGAGTGCAAAACTTAGGCCTACCCTCTTCGGAAAAGCTCATGGAGAGATTTCTAGAAAACTGTTTATTGTACATCAAAAACAGTACAAACGAGAATAAAATATCCCGGAGGGAGTAAGAAAATTTCTGAAAACACCCACTTTTCACGAGAATATTCGCGCCTCTAAGCGTGATAGGTGGGTGAGCCCATCGTCGGACCGGTTTTGTTACACATGCCTCAGAATGAATTCTGAGATAAAAGAGATAAAAATACAATTAAGTACAATGGGTACTCATTCTTTTTGTCATTTGGTTTAAATTCCAGTTTTTATGCGTATATGTACCGATACTCAAATATGCCCCTTGACAAACAAAAATTAACAAGATATGCCAAATTGATAAGCCAGTTGTAAAATGAAAATTGTTAAGACATTTCTAGTGGTGTCTGTTCAAAGCTTGTACCAAAAAAATAAGTTATATGCAGCCGTATGAAGCCAGGGTAATAATCATAATAAACAAAACAATAATAAATTGTTTGACACGCTTCTCACATGGTTAATCAGTCCCAAACTAGGCAGAGCCTGTGATATAGGTACTGAACAAATGATAAACATACTTAGTTCATGAATATAATTTGTTGGCCCCGAGCAGGGATCGAACCGGCGACCTCCGGCGCAGAAGGCAAGGTCCACTACCAACTGAGCCAATAGGCCAGGGTAGGCCAATAAAATTATAATAGGAAAAATGGCAAAATAAAAAATACCTCGTAGTAGAGCTACGAGCGTCGTAGCACGTAGCACTTGCTATGCCGTAGCGAGGTAAATTGCTACACAATTATGTATTTAAAATGTTTTCTTGTTAACTTTTTTTATAATGATTTTATTTTATTTTATTTTATAGTACATTGTTCAATAATATATACAACATGTAACAGAATAAACGCAATTCCTGAAATTAGTTTGTTCAGTATCGACTACTTACTCGATTTTAGCTATTTTTAATATGTGTAAAATTTTTCAAAAAAAATAACTATCGTAGCTGAATTTAGTGCTTTGTATGGAAATCGTGCTATTATTGATCGATATTTAAGAAAATTGGTTAGACATAACTAAAGTTCGATTGCATCATATTTTTTTATATTAAAATATACTAATTGGGGTGTATGAGGAATTGCGCTTTTTCTGTTTCGCATTGTTTAGTGCACCGTCTATCCTAGTTCTAATCTCTCAGTCTCATCCATCCTAAGGTTGTCTGGAAGAGATCGCTAAAAGCGATAAGACCGCCCATTGTACTTTAGTTAATGTTGGTATCCATATTGTTTTGTTTTTGGTGTACAATAAAGAGTTATTGTATTGTATTGTATTGTATTGTATTGTATTATTTTAGTCGCATCGTAGTAAACTTAGAAATAATATTATGTCGCTTGCGTAAATGTAGCGTAGCGTGCGTAGCGTAGTGCGTAAATCGCCTTTAAACTTCGCAAGTAACATCCAAACCATTTTAGAAGTCAAACTGAACTAAATAATGATTAATCAGTACCAACTAAGCGTCAGTTTAAACCGTAGTGCGTTTAACTGCCCAGTTAACAGAAATTAGCCCGTTTCGCCGGAAGGGTCGGTGTGACCGGATACGGTTATTGTCAGGGTTAGTAATTAAGGTTAATTCGGGTGAAATATTGGATCGTTCGGTTTAAATTAACCTACAGTTTTAGTTACCCAAGTCTTGTCATAATAATATGAAGTGCCTTTTCTGTACTTTATGTCTTAGAAATTGTTATCATAAAACTAATTGATTCAGTTTCAGTATTGCAGTTTTATAAAGGTTATTTGATTGTATGACTTCTGTAAGAAAAAAAAAATTTTATTCTACTTCCCCACATGGATCCCGATCTCGGTCCAATTAGTAACAATGAAAATAAAATAAAAATGCTGACGCAGATCCCCGAGGGGGTAGGCAGAAGTATTCCATATCTGGAAATACCCACTTTTGACAAGAATAACAATCTAAATAAGTAAAGCTTACGAAGAGTGAAAATTAGTTCAGATAATTAGTAATTTTCATGTGATGCTTCAATTATCCCGTAAGGCCCAGCGCACGTATATATTATTTTCATGCAATTATTGACCGAATGTCTAAGTCATTGAGGCTTATATTAAATTGTTGTCTACAAATGCTCTGGGCCTAAAACGGATGGAGTCGCGGGAAAAGTTTATAGTATAATTTTTAAGTCACCTTAAATGCACCGGTATTCTAACCGGTTTCTAATAAAACCGGTAACACACCGTTATTTTAATATTATTAACGAAGTGTTGCTACTAATTTTTGGCAAAATAGGTCAATGCCGTTGTAGTTAATTTACATTCAAATTGGCTGTCACCAAACATAAATATGGACTGTGAACTAATGGAACCATTGGAGGGCCAGATCACAAGCTGAGAGCGATTTTTAACTGACATAAAAAAAGAAGGAAGTTCAATTCATCATGTATGTTTTTTTAAGTAAATCCATATATTTTTATTTTGTGAAAATCTAATGAAGTGGAAAATGGAACACCTCAACGGATATCAGGATAATAGCTATGAGCGTAATAGATTTAGTAACAGTAGATGGATGAATGAATAATATGAATGAAGGTGAATGAATGGATAGTAAAGGGGAATGCCCATGAAATGCCTGAAATAGACAGAAAACATTACTAGCCCTAAAATTCATTCATAATAAAATATGAATAATCCAAGTATTTTTGAATCTTTTTAACTAGAGTGAAAATATAACTTTTATTTTAATACCTGTTTTGATTTTTGTTTAATTTCCTGTTAAACTCATTGTTCATTGAAATAACAGACATAAGGTTTTGGGTCTAAAAAGTATGTAGCATGCGAACACTCAATAAAATCTAATTATTTTAAGAAATACAAAACAGTTTTTATGTCTTGGGCTCTATGAACACAGGATACCTACATGAAAATAATGACATTTCGCTCACTCGTTGATTCCATTCGTTTGGGACTTGTGTTTTTACAGATTTATTATTACGATCTTTTCTTTTCTACTACTTTGAGTATTATTTAATTATTTTGATGTTTTTGGTTTGGATTTGTGCCTCCGAACACATAGGTAATATAACAGAAATGTGTTGGAACATGCACTGTGCTAACTGCTATCTTGATCTTAGACGGATGAAACGTAACTCCTTCTCAATGCAAAATGATGAAGTTCTTACTCTGATGTACAATAATGGATACCACCACAAGCTGTAAGTACTGAGATAAAGCTTTGAGATATAATATTATTTTCTTTAAATTAAAGCTCTTTATTACCTAACAGTAACAAAAATCGAATTAATTTGACATAACCTGTCTTTTATTAAATTGTTTTAAAAAGCGTCTGGGCCTAGTTTTGGGATAATAAAGTAAATTGTAATGGATTTCTGTTGAATTAAGGTACAATTCGATGTAGAGTTCATCTTTGTTTATCTCAGGCATTCTTTTGTAGGGCCAATGGGCATTCCCCTTTGCAAATAATAATAGTCTATTTAGTGCTATTCTATGAAGTCGGTGTATTTGTTTAAAATTTTTATTATAATCAATTTATTTTTAGGTGCGGTCTACAATCATCTCGAAAATCATAGGAGGCTCGTCCACGTAGTTGTACCACCTAGATATGTGAAGCAATAATAAGTTACAGTTAACATGACGTGAAATTTAAACATACTCGTTTGTCTTGTGATATCCACATATTTAAATCAAAACTACATTTTGTGGATCACAATTACATACGATTATACTAATTTTGTGTGTGCTATCGCTACAATACAATACAATAACTCTTTATTGTACACCAAAAACAACACAATATGGATACCGACATTATCGCTTCTAGTTATCTCTTCCAGATAACCTTAGGAAATAAAAAACCTTAGCTATAGTTTCGGAAATGCAATTACATTTATCTCTCTCCGCTTATGCCCCCGCTGTCACTTCAGCTTGTGAGTTGTGCCAAAACCAGAACGTGCTTCCCGCGGCCGCACGTACCGACATTATCAGTGAGTTAGTTAATCGGGTTAGGCAGCGTCGCAGTGTGTCTTGTTAGTTAGCTGGACTTTATTTCTTTATTAGTATAAGTCCCTCTGAGTATCCATTTGCGACCCTACTCGAGATATGAATATTTTCCTATTGTAAGAGGAATAAACGAATTTTCAGAGGGAATAATTTAAAAAAAAAGGTCAGGTAAAGAGTACCCTAAACCGAAGAGCATGTATGAAGGGAATAATGAAACTGGACGAAGCGAAACAAAAATGTATGGATCGTAGCAAGTGGAAAGAAGTGGTCTCTGCCTACCCCTACGGGAAAGAGGCGTGATTCCTGTTTCATGTGTAAAAACTTAGGGGTCGTATAATTAAGTAATTAACTAGGTCGTATTGAAGAATGTTACTAAAGTATGAATGTAAACCTGAGCACAGGTAGACAGAAATGGCGTTACATAATGTCCTTTTAGATCAAGTGCAAATATTTTGAGAGTAGGTACAAATATACAAGACAAAGGGGGGTAACATATGACGGAGAAGAAAACGTTAGTTTTTTTATTGTTCTTTTCTAACAAAAAATATTATTTTGTAAACATGCTTTGCTTGAACCCTTTTGTCGGCTTATTTATTTATATTTTTTGAATTTTTGATTGGGTAGAGTGCATGCATTGTTTATACGTACAGCGTGTTAGTTTGTTTTTAATTTTTGTAACAGTCGATGTTATTTAGAAACGTATCGGAAGAAAAATTAAAATCAATGCAAGAAATAGTTTCTTGTTAATTTTTTGATCCACCTTTTAAATATTATCAATAAATTTTTAAAGGACCATGAATAAGTTGCACAAAACTCTCCATCTTTTATCTCAAGTAATTCGTAGGTGAGTAAGTAACAACTCTTTATTTAATATCGGTTTTTTAAAAGTTAAAGATTTTGATTCTCCGAGAACCCTGTCAAAGATAAAGCGTGGTTATAAGCTACAATCTTGAAAATTTAGTGTAGGTCACTTGTCAAAAAGACGTGCATTTATCAACGTATCTCGTCTTGTTACTCTATTAATTGGAAATCACGTCACAATTCCATTAGCACGTTAGAATCGTCTGTGAAGTGACAATTTCAATTAGACGCAATCGGAGTCAGACCGACGACTAACATACCAAGAATGATTTGGATTGCATTCAAATGTATTTGAAGAAAATATTATCCATATTTAACTGTACTGCTATGTATTAGAAGCTCTGATTTCTTACAGTCTAAGACAATGTTTATGCATTAAACGATTCCAATAAAAATATGAATTCGAATATCGAGAACCCCATGTAAAACGAACCAGTAGTTTTGAGGAAAGTAACGAAAAAGAGGAAATCAATTCTGAGGCATGTGTAACAGACCCGGTCCGGCGATGGGCTCACCACCTCTAACGTTTCGGGGTCCAAAAATTAACAAGCCGGCTTATCATTTGTGAGGCTCGATTCGAACCCGAGCCTCACGAATGATAACCGGGCTCTTAAACTATCACTGAACACTACACAAGACTTTTAACAAGTACCAGCTTGACTTTCGCCCTATTAACACAATCTCAAAGTCCTGCACCAAGCTCCCTCCACTTTCCCTCCCCCACCCGCAACCCCCCAATAAATCGTGCTACTCCTCGTCGCGTTAATCTCCGAGGTAATAAAGCTATATCTGCGTTTTCACATTGTTACATTGACTGTACGTGTTTGGGCAGGGGTGGAGCTAGGATGGATTTAGGTGGGGGTGTCATTTATTGCTTACTAGCTTTTTACTAGCGGCATCGCTCGCGCACCCCCTAAGGGGATGAATTTTGCAAAATCCTTTCTTAGTGGATGCCTACACTGTATAAGTTACCAATGTGCAAATTTTCAGGAATAATTTTTAGAATCAGCGGTTTAGGCCGTGCGTTTCATACGATGATGTTTGATGATTATTTCTTTTATTTATTTATTTTATTTTTCAGTATTGATAGTGTAGATTAGTTTAAGACGTAGATGTATATACCAAAAATACGCACCTGAACAATAAAAATTATCATTCAATAAAAACGTCCTAACTCCGACCCTGTTATTCTCTAGTACAGTAAACCAAACGTTGCTTCGGAATCCTTATATCAACGTATTAGAGTTAATAGAGTTATACGTAATGCACGTGTCTTGTTGTGATGGACGGAGATGTATTGACGATAAGATCATTTAGACCTTATGCGGTAGGTAGTAGGTTTTAGAGTTGGATGACTGAGTAATATAATAATAATAATCGGATAGTCCGTCGGTTCCTCTCTCTGCAGCCCTGACCACCGGCATCTTGGGCCTCTGCCCCGCTGCCGGTGACACCCTAGGTTAGGTTTTCTATAATGTGTAATTTTTGTATGGTTTTGTAAATGTTTTTATAACACATTTGCTCGTAAAAGGTGTCTTATTTTACCAATTTCAATATCGTATTGTATTTCATTACGCCCAAGTGCGGTAAGTGTAATGTAAAACGCACGGTTTATCAAAATGCTCCGTCTTAAAACGAACGGTACTTTTTAAAATCTCAGCAAAGAGGTTTTTTGTCAAAATTTTATGATTAAAATTAACATTGGGAGATAAAATATAATAAGGAAATATTTATGTACATAATTATTTAATTTAATTAATTTTGACAGTAAATTACAACCAATTAATCTGTAACAAAAAAACAAAAATATTAATTTACTTTATTAGTAATACTGGCTGTTTTTTGTGCCTTTGCCTAAAAAAATGCGCTTTTTCTTAACGCTGTATTGTTTTTATTCGTTTACCATAGTCGGAGTTTTATTTTATTTCCTCGCAAATGTGTTATAAAACATCGTATGACATACGTGCGCTTTGATAATTACAGCCTAGTAAGCCTCGCCTACGGCTCGGGCTAGCAATATCGCCTCGGCTGTAATTTTCAACCTACCGCACTTATATCATAATGTACTATTATACATTTTACTTTTATATACGTATTGTAAAAAGCCTAATCTGAGACCTAAACTAAATAAAGAGATAATAATCATAATAAGAGTCTTGGTTTTAATAGGTAAATTATAAAAAAGTAGCAGCGCCCTGTTGTTTCACCCGCGTAGTTCCCGTTCTCGTGGAAATACGGGGATAAAATATAGTCCATGTGTTATTTTGATATTTAAGCTAACTAACTGTAAATATTAATCAAAATCCGTTCTGTAATTTTCGTAATTTAACAAACATCCATCACTACATATAGTATAAAACAAAGTCGCTTTCTCTGTCCCTATGTCCCTATGTATGCTTAAATCTTTAAAACTACGCAACGGATTTTGATGCGTTTTTTTTAATAGATAGAGTGATTCAAGAGGAAGGTTTTAGTATTAGCATTGCACCCGTGCAAAGCCGGGGCGGGTCGCTAGTACATGATAAATTTCTCGTTTATAATATTAGTAGCATTATAGACCCGGTCCGGGGATGGGCTCACCACCTATCACGTTTAGGGGTCCAAAGAATATCTGGTGAAAAGTGGGTATATCCAGAAATGGAATACCTCTGCCTACCCCCTCGGGGATATAAGGCGTGAGATTTTTTAGATTACTAAAAACTACCTACGCTAACTAGAATAAAACGCAGACTGGGTTTAACGTCATCGAGTCTCGCCGTGAAACTTTAATGGCCAGTGGAAATAGATCCGTATGCAATCTTGGCAAATAATAAATACAGCGCGCCGGGCGTCTGGCCCGGGTCCATTGTCTCACGGTAAAAATCATTTTCAAACGACTTCAAATAGGGGGAGGTTCTCAATTCAACTGTATATTTGTATGTATGTTACGCGATTCTGATGAGTCCTTTTTGTTTGGTAAATCATACTTCAGAGGTCCCACTTTAATTTTACAGAATCGGTCGAGCGGTTTTTATTAAGTAAACAAAAGTAAAAAAAGACAGTCACATCGGTGTTATTCGTTGAAGTCGGTTTTTTACTCTTTAGTTTGTTATGACGTGATCGAGAGAGGAAAATAAGAAACAAAAAAAGACGTGTGGCACTCGGGGACTGCCGCGGTAAAGCTATTGCATAGCATTTTTTATCAACAAGACTGCCGAAAACAAACGACGTTAGACAATGCACGGCCTTCAAGCCACACCTCCGTGCCCGTCGGAGTGGGGTCGGTCGGTCGGTCGGTCGGTTGGTCCGTCCGTCCGTCCGTCCGTCGGTCGGTCGGTCGGTCGGTCGGTCGGTCGGTCGGTCGGTCAGTCGGACGGTCGGTCGGTCAATCGGTCGGTCGGTCGGTCGGTCGGTCGGTTGGTCGGTCGGTCAGTCCATCCGTTTGTCCGTCCGTCGGTCCGTCCGTCCGTCGGTCGGTCGGTCGGTCGGTCGGTCGGTCCGTCCGTCCGTCGGTCCGTCCGTCCGTCAGTCGGTCGGTCGGTCGGTCGGTCGGTCCGTCCGTCCGTCGGACCGTCCGTCCGTCCGTCCGTCGGTCCGTCGGTCGGTCGGTCGGTCGGTAGGTCGGTCGGTCGGTCGGTCGGTCGGTCGGTCGGTCGGTCGGTCCGTCGGTCCGTCCGTCCGTCCGTCCGTCCGTCCATCCATCCATCCATTCATCTACTATCATAACTTGGGTTTGGATTATGCCCAATAAACAAGCCACGCCTCTGTGCCCGTCGGAGTGGGGAGCGTGAGGTTTTTTCGTTACGGAATTTCTGGATTCGGTCCCCGCGCTCAAGGCCCGCGATAGAAGCTATGCAATAGCTTAAAATTCGCTATTGTAGAGCAATTAAAAGTAAAAACTAAGTCTATCAAATTTTTTTTTCTTGAGTTATGTGTATGTGCCTACTCCTTCTATCATTCTACCCTTGACAATACGTTACAAAAACATATAAAAAAGCGTAGGGCCATTAATTTTATAGGCAAAGCGTCGCACGGTTATGGCATGGTATATAAAGTCACAAAAATCAAAATCATTTACATTTAGATTGCTTGTAGGTATTTCAAGTAGTTTCTTATAAGTCTACTTATTAAAAGTCATTGCAACAAGTTGAGGAGAAGAATTGGGGCAAGTGACTTCTCAACACATTATTCTTTTAATTATTACATACTTACAACCAAATTGGTTTAGACAATGTGGTTAATTTGTGCTGTCGCATTGCGCTGTGTTGCAGTAATTATACTCTAAGCATCATTGTCATTCTTAGAATAATTTAGTTTTTAATCCGCCATTTTCGAAAGTACTTGTAATTTTTATGTTATTTTTTTTTTCATTTAATGATTATTACAGTACGTATTACATTGCAGATGCAGAGTAAACATAAATCAATTAATGTTTATTTTCCGTACACAACAGTACAGTATTCGATGTAGGTATATAGCGATATTTTAGCAAAATTTACAAGAAATATTAACATGGGAAGTTTATTGTCAAGGGTATAGATAGAAGTTGTACAATTAACATAACTCAACAAAATATTTGAAGCAGATTGCATTATTTTGTACTTTTAACTGCGTTACTTATGATGTCGTATTTTTTTCATTTTTAATTGTATTTCGTCATGGCAATGGAAACGTGTGATCCGATTCCATTATCAGTCGTCAATAAATCCGTTCGGAGCTTATTACCGCCGGCCCGGATCACGGATCAAGGCGGTTAATCCCTATTGCCTTTGCGGATAGCCAATTAATCCGAAGATTAAAGCCCTTCACTTACCAATTGGTTAATAAATTTGATTACCGGACCGATTGAATGGGATAATTGGAAATTGAAAATTTTCCTGATCAATTTTCGTGATGCAAATTAATTGGTAAGTATATTAAATGTGGAAAGTTCGAGAATTTTGTAAGACTCCAATCAAAGAAATGTTTAGTTTATTCCATACTAGCGACCCGCCCGGCTTCGCACTGGTGCAATGCTAACACTACAACCATCCTCTTGAATCACTCTATCTATTAAAAACCGCATCAAAATCCGTGGCGTAGTTTTAAAGATTTAAGCATACATAGGCACATAGGGATATAGGGACAGAGAAAGCGACTTTGTTTTATACTATGTAGCACAAGAGTGAAAGCAGCACAGATAGTGTAGTGACAAATAACTCGTTGGTAAGAATAGAAGTCGTTAAGCCAGGTCACCCTTGGGTGGCTTAGAAATTCTGACCGGTGGCCATTAGCCTAACACCATCTCCCAATCCGCGGTGGGCTCCCGTATTATGGCTCATACTTCATCATGTATGAGGAAAGACCCTTAGTTCTGCAGTGGGCTGTTATCGTTTGAAGATGATGATGACTAATATGGCGCAATGGATATTTGTTATTGCTTCAAACAAAAACAGTAATACTTTATACATTCATACAGTAATTTTACAGTAATATAGCCAATACGTCAGAATAACAGAAAAGCTGTTTTTCATCCTGGAATACGGGTGAAATCACCGGCAAAAGCATGCTATATTACTGATTCATTAAAATCAGTACAGTAATTTTTGTATGAAAGTAGAATAAACATCCATACATCTTCAAAAACTTTTAAATAATTGTTATTAAAGTAGGATTAGAAAATAAAAGTAATAAAAAAAAATTATTTATTTCTAATAGAAATTGCATACGTAATTTACCATCACCACCATCACCATTTTGCTTCTCATTACACATTCTATTAGTTTTACAGCAAATGTCGACAGCACCACCTGCATTTGCCGCTACACTGCCTCTTATCTCAATTCGCGTAAAGTTCATTTTCCAATCAACGAACGGACAAATTTATATTTGTGTAACGTCGTACATTATCTATTTATGGTCGTCTCTATTGCTGAGATAATAGGGTGCAATTTTAAACGTATATGGAGTGTGAGGGCTATTGTGTGGGATGTCACTATGAAATTTAGGTTGTTGTTACATCGAGACTAATGCGCCAAAATCGTTTGGACATAGTTCTGAATTTAAAATTTAATAAATTTCAATTACTTTTTCTGCCTCTATATACCATCATAAGGTATACATTTCAAAAAATGTATTCATAGAGAGTGTCTACATTAGAATTTGTCTGCGTCAGAGGGTGTCGACGTCACAACATATTATTTTTTTTCTTCGATCTCTACAATTACTTTGAAAACTTGAGAGACACATTATAATTTCTTTTAGTTTTAGCCAACACAACATATTTTTCTCTCAAATAATATTTTTAGAACATTAAAAACTACTGTCGTTAATTTAAGTGTCAAAATTCTCTTGGTAATGAGAGAAAAATAAAAACATAATATAGCAAATTTGTTTGTAGCCAATCTGTTTGGATATCAAATAAAGCTTATTTTAGACAAAAAACTCATTGCTAAGAATTTAAAAAGGAATTAGTCCGATAATGTAAACTAAATATTTCCAAGGAAGGAAGCGAGGAAAGTGTGCAAAGATCGGGAAAAGTGGCGATCCATCGTCTCTGCCTACCCCTGTGGGAAGAAGGCGTGAGCTGTATGTATGTATGTATATTTCCAAGCGGTATTACCTAAAAGTAAATTTATGTAATAAAATAAATAACAGAATAAGCGCACTTCCTGAAATTAGTTTGTTCAGTATCGACTACTTAATGGATTTGATCTATTTTTAATGTGTTAAATTTTTCCGACAAATTAATTAGCATAGATGAATTTAGGGCTACCTATGGAAATGGTACTATTATTGCTCTTTATTTAACCCAGTGATAGCCCGAACGGTTAAAGAGCCGGCCGAAAATCAGTGAGGCTCGGGTTCGAATCCTGGCATGTACCAATGAGTTTTTCAAAACTTACGTACATATTTATCACTAGCTCGACGGTGAAAGAAAACATCTTGAGTTTACACATGTCTCAGAATCAATTCTGAGACATGTGTCCTAAACAGACTCGGTCCGGCGATGGGCTTACCACCTATCACGTTTAGAGGTCCAATATATCTCGTGAAATGTGGGTATATCCAGTAATGGAATACCTCTGCCTACCCCCTCGGGGATAAAAGGCGTGAGATTATATTATTATATACTATTATACTAATTGGGGTATATGAGCAATTGCGCTTATTCTGTGACGCGTTGTATAAAATACATTAAATTTTATATAAAATACAAATATAATAATTAAATATAAAATACAAATACATATTCATTTTAAAAAAGAAGACTTATTTTATTATTTAAATTTTTACGGAGCAATAGAAGCAGTATAGAAGCCACTTTACGAGCAAGTGTGTTGAAAATTATTATTATTACTTCATTATGCGGTCTGGACACCTGGTGTGTCCCAGACCTAACCACTGCAGGTGCTATGCATATAATATGATTAGGGTTTCAATTATACTGGTGCAGTACTAGAACCGAATTAGGTATTTGAATATTTCACAACACCTTCGGTTTGTAATTTCCACATAGTCTAGACTGCAATTCTGAAATGACATTCAGTTAATGTATCAACGTTATAGCAATTTGAACTTTAAGCTATCATGCTAAGGTTCAAAATAAGCTGCTCAACGGATCGTAAAACAAAATATTTTTAGCCACACAACATCTAATTACTCTAGGTCTGGAAATAAAACCTGTCACGCTTTTTGAGATGTGACAGTGTCTGTTTAGTATTTACCTTTCGCTTTTCAACCGACTTCAAAAAAGGAGGAGGTTATTCGACTGTATGTTTTTTTTAATATTTGTTACCTCAGAACTTCGACTTGGTGAACCGATTTCGATGATTCTTTTTTTAATAGACTTAAAAAATGGAACAGTTTTTCAAATCAATATTAATATAATCTCACGCCTTTTTTATCCCCGAGGGGGTAGGCAGAGGTATTCCATTACTGGATATACCATAAATATGTACGTAAGTAAGTAAGTTTTTAAACCGTTTTTTTTTTTAGTGTTAATTATTGAAATCGTTTTTTTTTACTTTTTAGAGTTCTGTTATTTGTTATTTAGAAGCTAGCTTTGCAAAATTAAAGTAACATGTTCTATAAATAATAAATCATTTGTTATAGTACTGTCTAGTACTCTCAATTACCTTTGTTCGAAAAATTGTCGGCCGCCTACGCACCCATTCTACGTAACAAGTATCGCAGAAATAATTAAGTTTCTATGAAACTGAAATAGTCATGTTGTAACTTTACAACAAGAGAGCGCAATCTTCAAGGACCAAACATAGGTCTTGTAATCGAGGACGGTCTCCAGACTCACCTAATATTAATTATCAAATTTAAAGCCTACCAGTAAGTCCTCATATCATCAAAAAAATAAAGTACAAATATTATAAAGTATTAAAAACCATTTTTTTTTCAGTTTTATATTACTTTTTAGGCGATCTAAAAGGAATAACTTCAGTGCGTGAAAGAAGTACAAACTAAAAAACACACTTTAATCTATTATAGAAATGAGTCAGATAGATCTTGGGATAGCTTATCTGTTCAATAATAAGCCGATGAACTGGATATGTCGGTAATATTCAGAAAAATAATAAATATTAATAGGAAACATCATAAACAATCATCTAAACATCAAACATTTACAACCGATGATAGAATCAGATAAACAAATTCACGAAATTCGCATTCTGAACGTAATAATTTATTCAACGTAAATAATACAGGGAAACAAAGCAAAAGGTATACAACAAAGGAACAAGTTATCTACCAAAGCCTTTGCCAGTAACAATTAATTTAATCTGATATGTGCTTTTATAATCACAAGCTCTTCCTTATTTCGAGAGAAAGGGGTTTTCAACGCACAATGAAAGCCGCTAAGCCATGTGAAAGCCATGTCTTAAACATTCTGACAGGTGGTAAGTAGAATAACTAGTCTATAGCCTAAAGCTGGGGTCCCACGGTCCGCTATTCTACGGATCAGCCACACTCAGCCGACGAGCACGGACGGCGACGCACCGCAGGCAGGGCCGGTCCAACGGTGCGTGTCGGTGTGTGTAGATGTTTTTATGTTGTCATAATGCAAAGCGAAAGAAAGAGAGAGAAGAGCGCACCTTTGAAGTTACCGACTCACGATGGATACGGGCGCACCGCCACAGACGTTCTGTGCTATCACGGACGAGGCCGGTCCCACGGTGCGTCGTGCGAGCTGGTCTGCGTGCATCCGCGATTTTACGGACCGTGGGACCCAAGCTTAAGAAAGATTGTTTTCAAACTTTTATGTAGAATGACACTTACCATGTGTGGTAAATTTTTTCTGCTGTTTAGTCCCAAATTGGCAGGGTCTGTACTATGGGTACTAAACAACTGATAAACATACTTAAATAAATATGAAACACCGAGCCAACAGCCAACAGATATGTCCATGCACACAAATGTTGGCCCCGAGCGGGGATCGATCCCGTGACCTCCGACTCAGAAGGCAGTGTCACTACCAACTGAGCCAACAGGCCCGTCAATTAAGTCTCAATGGTTAGGTTGAAATCGGCAATAGTACACTTGTATGTGCAATATAATAATCAGCAACAGGGTATGGGAATAGAGTACATTTTTATAGCGTCAAATGTTATAATCACTTGATAAAGTTCAACGAGTGCATTGGCACTTATTTTCTCGTTTCGCGTCTCTTAAAGTTGTTAAGGTGTTATTTATCTACCAAATAGCCTTACGGTTAAAGAGCCTGCTTCACATGATGATAATCAGTAAGGCTCGCGTTAAAATCCTGGTATGTATAAAATTAAGCTTTACGTATATATTTATTACTTGCTCGACGGTGAAAGAAAACATCGTGAGGAAGCCCGCAGGTCCCATAATTAATTCTGAGACATGTGTAAAAGACCCAGTCTGGCGACGGGCTCGCCACCTATCACGTTTAGGGGTCCAAAGAATATCTCGTGAAAGGTGGGTATATCCAGAAATGGAATACCTCTGTCTACCCCCTCGGGGATAAAAAGCGTGAGATCATTTATTTATTTGTCTACCTATACTGTCTTATAAAAATTTATATCACTTGATAAAGTGTACTTCAGCACTTACCTATCAGCCATAGCGCCCTCTGGCCGGTTGATGGCGGCGTCCCGTGAAGCAGAGTACACATAAACTCTAGCGTCTTGTTTATACCACTTGATAGAGTGCATTTCCCCGCAAGATGCACCATCGATTCGGCAGCGGAGTCGAGCTGTTTCGCCAACTATCGCGGATGCGTGATCTGTGAACAAAGATGTATTTTGTTAAAAAAAATCTTAGGTACATAGGTAGATACTAGTAACGCCCCGCAGTTTTACCCGCGTAGTTCCCGTTCCCGTTTGAGTAGGGAGATAAAATATAGCTTATGTGTTATTCTGATGTATAAGCTATATAGCTGCAAAGACAACAGACCCGGTCCGGCGATGGGCTCACCACCTATCACGTTTAGGGGTCCAATATATCTCCAGTAATGTATCCAGTAATGGAATACCTCTGCCTACCCCTCGGATAAAATGCGTGAGATTATATTATTATTAACTGCAAAGTTTCATCAAAATCCGTTAAGTAGTTTTTCCGTGAAAGAGCAACAAACATCCAGACATCCATACATCTGGGGGCACGGCAGTGCCGCCTACAAACTTTCGCGTTTATAATATTAGTAGGATGGGGGTAGAAATAAATTAAAAATAAATTATAATACGCGACAAGCTTTTATATAATAAATTGTGTAATGACGTTTTAAGACAGTTTTAAAGGAAAAGTTTATTTTGTTCTTTTTAGCGCATTAAAATAAAAGCTTGTTTTAAAAATTATTTTTTACTTAATTTATTTTATACTTTTTAGTTGGATTTAGAAGGGCGTCACATGGCTAACCCTGCATTGTTATCCAAACTAAACGTGTATACAAAATTTCAGCTCAATTGGTTATCTTTAAGCTCCATCATCAGACCCTGGTTACCATCTAGTACCAAAGTACTCGTTAAGACGAATCAATCGAGCCCAAACTCGATGGGGTTATCTTGTTTAATAACTGAGTTCCTATGGCCATCTTCCAGCTCCATCATCAGACCCTGGTTACCATCTACCACTAAAGTACTCGTCAAGATAAATCAAACGAGCCCAAACTCGATGGGGTTATGTCGTTTAATTACTGTGTTCCTATGGCCATCTTCCATCTCCATCATCAGACCCTGGTTACCATCTAGTACCAAAGAACTCGTCAAGACGAATCATACGAGCCCAAATTCGATGGGATTGTGTCGTTTAGTTACCGAGTTCCTATGGCCATCTTCCAGCTTCATCATCAGACCCTGGTTACCATCTAGTACCAAAATACTCGTCAAGACAACTCAAACGAGCCCAAACTCGATGGGAATATGACGTTTAATTACTGAGTTCCTCCTATGGCCATCTTCCAGCTCCATCATCAGACCCTGGTTACCATCTAGTACCAAAGTACTCGTCAAGATAAATCAAACGAGCTCAAACTAAATGGGGTTGTGTCGTTTAATTACCGAGTTCCTATGGCCATTTTCCAGCTCCATCATCAGATCAGCTCGGTGGTACCATAATATTGCATTGTCACCGCACCTACATAAGTATACAAAATTTCAGCTCAATCGGTTGAAGATATCTGCTTCAAAATTGAGTTGCAAGATTCCACCCGAACATACATAGTTACATACATACTTACATACATACTTACATACATACATTGCAAGTTAAATAAAAGCTTTTAAAAATAATATTATTTCAACGTGCAATACAACATCGCAATTTTTTCTCATGATAGGTGACGACTGCCTAGTCAGTAACTAATGTAATGTTATGTTCTATTTTAATAAATAAAATAAATAAATAAAAAAAAAATAAAAAAAAAATTTTTTTACTGTTTGCGGCCAATTTTGCCAAATTATTTCTGCTTAGCCTGATGGTTGACTGGTAGATAATACCTTAAGGCATTAAGTTCGCCATGTGTACATTTTCTTGGTACATGAAGTTAAATAAATAAATAAAGATGAATTCATTTTATCCCGGAATACGGACAGAATCGCGGGCACAAGCTAGTTTATAATAGTGTGGTTATCGGAATATCGGTAAAAGGCCCGAGTCCGATTGCGTCAACGGTTTTTAATCACGATTCGTGTTTAAACAGGCACTATTGTCGGTGGCAGTGTAAAGAGTGTCCGCAAATACTCCACAAAATATCGACATACAGGGTGTCCAATTTGGCGGTACTTGGAATTTGAACGCTGGCTTGCGTTTGGCGAATTAACTCTAATTTATACGTACTTTATGTCCCAGGCTGTATTTTCTCTCAAAAAATTCTAAGGAATTCTGATTTGCTGCTGTTTTTTGTAAAATCTGTTAGACCACATCGCATATAGATGGCGCTGTACTAAAATCGGCTTGTCTGATTAAATTATGCAGTTCAGGTCAAAACCTAATTGACCCCATGTGCTATACAGATTGTTAGAAATCCTAAGCATTATGATTAGTTATTTAAAATATTGTCTATGATTTCAATTGATGGATGTAGATGAAGCGCGAGAGGTGTGCCAGGATCCAAGCAGGTGGCGGTATATTGTCTCTGCCTACCCTTAGGGAAAAAGGCGTGATGTATGTATGTATGATATTTTAAAATCTTATAAGAAACCATACGTTCTGAGGCAATACCAATCTGGCCCATAGATTCTGAGGCATGTGACAGTACCGGGTCCGGCGATGGGCACACCGCTTGTCACTTTCAGCGGATCGAAAAGTGGGTACAATAAGAAATAAATAAAATAAATTCTGGGACACCATTTACACACGGTTACTCAGTAACTAACCAACCTAGGCAGAGCCTGTACTGTAGATGTCATATTATACACAAAATAATATTTGCGGGCTAATAGTTTGTAATATAGTTTAAAGTTCAGAAACAAAACACCCTGTATAACCTCGCGGGGCATACGTTGGCAGTTTTAAATAAAGCCCGACTAGTTAATTGAACGGGACATTTCCCGGAATTCTCTGGTCCCGGAATTTGGTGCAATTGTTGAAAATTCCCGGTAGTTCCATGTTGATGTGTGGAAAGGATTGGGAGGATTGTGATCAATGTTCTGGAAAGTTTTACGGGGCTGGGATTGTATTGTTTTTGTACAATGTTACCTATCTATACTATAAATATATTTTCAACACATTTGCTCAAAACGACGTTTTTATTCGATCGATTTTTGGCTCATAATCCTAGATATTAAACACGCGTGCTTTTTCAGTATATTATTGAACGAGTGCCTTTAGTTTATTAACCCGACCAATTTACATTTGCACCCTAGTACCAAGTTGTAAGTAAGAAGAAGAAGAAGCGATATAATTTAGTCGGGTATAACTTTTTATTTTAGCAACAACCAGTATATAAGCGAAAAATAGCAGTAAATGGTAAATCCAGCTTTATTATTAAAAAATAACTTAAATTCATTTAAAATTTTCTGTAATTTCTGTTTTAAACAATACATTTAAATTTAATTATATTTTTAATCTTGGCTGTTGGCCGATCTAGTTCGCACCTTAGCCTTGCGCGCGCATCGGTATCGCGGCAAGAAAAAATTACAACGCGCCATTTTTCGTAACTAATTGTCGGCTGTGACGAAGTTTGGATTAATTGTGAATAAAAACGCGTTTTGAGCAAGTGTGTTGAAAAACGTCGTATGAAACACGTGTGCCTGTGACCTTAATATACGCGGCTTTCTTTTGGCGCACTCAATTTCGCTCGTGCGCACACTATATCGCCTTGTATATAATGGTCAACTTAGCACACTAGTATCATAATGTACTATTATACTTATATAACTGGAAAACGCGTAGAATTGAGAACCTTTTCGAAATTCGTTACATTACACAAGTTAGTAGGTATATCGATGTCAATATTAATAATATAAAGAGGAAAGATTTCTATTATTGAATGTTTAACGAATAAACTCAAAAACTACTCCACCGATTTTGAAAATTCTATCACCAATGAAAAGCTAGAAGATTCCTAAGTAACATAGGCTATATTTTATTCCCGTATTCTCACAGGAACGGGAACTACTGTTACTAATATATAATATTATGGTAGACTGTAGAGTCCTAGTTTATATTTATTTTTCTTTTAAAGTAACGTACATACAGTTACCGCTAACACACTTCCAGGGACACAATTTCCGTGGAAAATGGCGCGTTTTTTATTAAACTCGCGCCGGAACATAAGCCGGCTATTACTCTAGTAATCCTAATATAACTAGCGCCGTGTGTTCAGGAACTATGAGCTGGGAGCGGACATAGTGATAAGAGGTAGCGGGGCGATTCAGTAACATGAAAATCGCTAACTCTCAACGTAGAAGCAATGGTTTCTATATATTTACGGCAAATTCCGCCAAATTATTTCTGCTTAGCCTGATGGTTGACTGGTAGATAATGGACTCGATTCTGCAGTTCAGCTAAAATTCCTAATTTTAAGTTAGTCTATCCTTATCCATAGAGTATGAAAGAAAAAGAACAGAAACAAACCATAGATTCAAGAGTAATTTCAAACATGTAAAAACCAACTAATTTGAACCTTATGAACGTGCTTATCTGTCACTTATATCCATCACCTTTTTACATCGTCGCTAAAATTGCTAAACACGCCTTCTAATTTTAATTTGATAGGACTAAATATCTCTTGTCTCTGTTATTTTCTAGGAGAAAGAAAATGACAGGACTAAACTAAAATAGGTTTATTCGCTGTAAAGCAGAATCAGCAGCAGTTTTATCCGCCATCGCTTCACCACTAATTCCTCTCCCTACAAGTTGGAGCGTCAGTAATTTTGTTGAGAAACACTGTAATCCAAGCCTCTAAGCCTTTTTTGTGCGCTGTACTTTTCCAAACTACGCTTTTGTACCTCGTGCTTAACATATTTGAATATGTTTTTTACCTTGAACAGTGATAGCCTTACGGTTTACGGTTAAAGGGCCTGCTTCACATGATGAAAATCAGTGAGGCTCGGGTTCGAATCCTGGCATGTACCAATGAGTTTTTTTAAAACTTACGTACATATTTATCACTAGCTCGACGGTGAAGGAAAACATCGTGAGGAAACCCGCAGGTCCCAGAATGAATTCTGAGAAATGTGTGACAGACCCGGTCCGGCGATGGGCTCACCTATTCACGTTTGGGGGTCCAAAGAATATCGGGTGAAAAGTGGGTATATTCAGAAATTTAATACCTCTGTCTACTCCCTTGGGGATAAAAGGAGTGAGATTATGTATATTATGTATGTTTATTACCTGGCTGCACAGAATGAAGACTGTGGTTGGAAGAAAATCATTATCTTAGGAACTTTTTCTTTCAACGTCTTTGCCTACATAGAATGTACTATGTAGGTACCTCGTATGTGTGTGACTATGACTGTAACTTAACCCCTATGGTACTGAGAGGATAGTATTTTGTGCACCTTACATGGAATTTTATGTCTGCACTAATATTATACAGATTTCTATTTTTATATGTTTGTAACGAATAAACTTAAAAACATAATTCTGAGACATGTGTAAATAGACCCGGTCCGGCGATGGGCTCACCACCTATCACGTTTAGGGGTCCAATATATCTCGTGAAATGTGGGTATATCCAGTAATGGAATACCTCTGCCTACCCCCTCGGGGATGAAAGGCGTGAGATTATTTATTTATTTATTTAAACTTAAAAACTACTGGACCAATTTAAAAATTATTTTAATATTTGAATGCTACAATATCCCTGGTTTCCCATGTGAAACCACGCGGAACAGCTACTAGTTTTGTAAAGTTAGAAAGAAAAACCAGTAGCTAAGTATTATGTACAAGCAATTCAGCACATTTTTTGACTATTTGTATTAGACCTTAACCGCATAAATAATAACGGATTTATATTTAACTTAGCGAGTTGATACTTTAAACTCTGTATTAGTTCATTACCACCTTTCTACCAAATAAGCTAAGCAAAGTCACGGGCAAAGGCACTAGTAGCGAATATTTTAATGTTGTTATAGAAAATTCTCTAAGGGATTAAAATCTCGAGCGCTAAAGAGCTTAACTTAAGTTGATGTAATTTCCGTGCTTACCTCCATGTAAGGTGATTATTTTATCACAGACGGAATTTCTAATATTATATTTAGTTTATATAATTATGTTCTATTGGATTGATTAATTTATAACGCGGTAGCCTTATTATGGTTCATTATTTAAGTTACAGACTTTCAGATAATCTGTCAAACATTTATATCAATTAACTATACGCGCCACAGTCTAACTCGTCAGACATAATGCGCATGATTAGTGACAGTTCCTGGTGACGTCACGCGTAGAGACGTAGTTCCAATAGAGTTGCTCCAATCGATATTTATGGGCTAACAGTACTTATTAGATGTTTACACTTCTGAAGATGAAGTTTTAAAAGTGTATCACTAGCTCGACGGTGAAGGAAAACATCGTGAGAATACCCGCAAGTCCCAGAATTGATTCTAAGGCACCCCAAACCGGCAATAGACTCTCCACCTATCAAGTTTAGGGGTCCAAAAATATATATTACTCGTAAAAAGTAGATATTTCCAAGAACGGTCTACTTCTGCCTTCCTCCTCCGGGACCAAGGCGTGTGCATCTGAATTTATTTTTAACTATTAATTATGTAATCACTACATAGTAAGAAAGTAGCTTCCTGTCTGTCTGTCCCTATGTATGCTTAGATCTTTAAAACTACGCAACGAATTTTGATGCGTTTTTTTAATATATTATACAGTGATTTAAGAGGAAGATTTATATGTATATAATACATGCTTAACATATTAGAGAAACACTGATAATTTCATGTAAACCGAAGTGAAGCGATGGCGGGTCGCTAGTTAAAAACATATTCATTGCTAAAACCCTAAAACTAAATTCAATTGTAATTCCGCGATTCAAAACCATATTACAAATAAAATATTACAATTTAAGCACTGTAATTAACGGACGCCAGCGGCCAAAATAGGCTGCAATATATTCCAACGGGATTTCTGTCTGAATACAACTGAGTTTGACATTATTTTAGATATAAATACAATTTTAAACAATATCATTAGTCACTATCAGTAGTGTTTTGTTGTGGCAGCTTTTGTTTTGCCGAACTAGCATGGCGTTTGGAAACTCCTGTGACCACTAATTATTCCGTCAAAATGTTATTTGTGTTTGCTGCACCAAATTACAATTATAATTAGAGATTACAATTTAATGTTAAATAAAATATGTAATAATAAAAGTAATCTCACGCCTTATATCTCTGAGGGGGAAGGCAGAGGTATTCCATTTCTGGATATACCCACTTTTCACGAGATATTCTTTGGACCCCTAAAAGTGATAGGTGGTGAGCCCATTGCCGCATCGGGTCATTTACACATGTCTCAGAATGAATTCTGGGACCTGCGGGTTTCCTCACGATGTTTTCCTTCACCTTCGAGCTAGTGATAAATATGTACTTAAGTTTTGAAAAACTCATTGGTTTCGAACTCGAGCCTCACTGATTTTCAGAATTTCATGTTATTCAAGATTAAATTCGATAGGCTGTAGGCTGGCATGGGAGATTATTTCCCTTAATTTCTTATGGCTACATCCTGTCCTCTAAGCCAGAGGTCGCAGGTTTGATTCCCACCCGGAACCAATACCTGTTTGAATGTGCATGAACGTTTTTGTTTCGTGTCTGAATGTATGTTATTAATAATGTTGTGTCAGTTTGCCAGTCTACTAACTGGAATCCATTGGGGGCAATAACATTACAAATTAATATTTTTTGAAAATTGTTGCTGTAGTAATTGTTTTGTTGATTTGCTTTTACGCAGCAATGAATCAATGTGATATTTCAACCGACTTCAAAATAGGAGGTGGTTCTCAATTCGAATGTATGTTTTTTTTGTTACATCAGTACTTTTAATTTTTTTTATCGGAAAGTGAGTATTTTTTTATAATCGGTTTTACTGCAAAAATAATGTAATATAATTAAAAATTAAGAAATCACTTCAATGATACTGATGGCATTATTACTGATAGGGTCCTATCAAAATTCTGTCATACACATCTGTCGGTACAACAATGTGTGATCCGCCTAAACAATGCATTTAACTCGATCCATTATCTAAAATTACAATTGTAATTGTCCGCACCTAACCGTATTACAACCGTAATCTGTATCCATTCCGGTCCGTAATCGTGGAATTCCTCAGATCGAGTGACCCTCGGTTATACAATTTGCGAATGGTAATGAGGGGTCAAATGTATTTTGTGAAACGTTGAGGGGTCGTCCTATAGATACACGTATATTCATACCAACCGTGAATAGTGTGATAGCCTTACGGTTAAAGAGCCTGATTTACATGATGGCTTGGCATGGCTCGGGTTCGAAACCTGGCATGTACCAATGAGTTTTTCAAAACTTATTTACATATTTATCACTAGCTCGACGTTGAAGAAAAATATCGTAAGGAACACCGCAAGTCCCAGAATTAATTCTGAGACAAGACCCGGTCCGGCAATTGGCGCACCACTTATAACGTTTAGGGTCCAAAGAATATCTCGTGAAAAGTGGGTATAATCAGAAATGGCATACCTCTGCCTACCCCCTCGGGGATAAAAGGCGTGAAATTAGATTTAGATATTTATACGTAGTGAGATTCGAGAGCATTGCGGTCTGATAGACGATATAGTGACGACGATTGAAAAAGGAATGCTGAGGTGGTTTGTTCATATTGAGAGGATAATGAAAGGCGCTTAACAAATATACAAGGGTGTTGTGAATGGGCGAGTCGGTAGTGGACGACCTAGGCGTATTTACATCGACCAGATCGGCGATGTATTGAAGAAAAGCCAGATAAAGAGTACCCGAAATCGACGAGCATGCATGAGTCGTTTGATGGATGTAGATGAAGCACGAGAGAGCTGCCAGGTTTGTAGTAAGTTGCAGCAGTGGAGATTATGTATGTATGTATGCATGTACCATATTTCAAGTTTCTATGTGTTATCGTTTCAGCTATTTCTAAACATAAATTTCGGTAATATACGTCCAGTAGTTTTCTAAAGACAAAAAAATCAATAATTGGTGTTTTAGTATCTATATGTATAACTAACACTACCGCTAAAATGATCAAAAAGCACTTCATTTACAAACGCGGTCTCGGTAGTTTTATTACATGTTTGTTAGATAGATACGTACACAAATAACAAGGCTGCTCTTGTTATATTAAAACTCGATGTAATAAACATAGGAAGACCAAATAGAGATGCTACTACGGGTAGCATCCACTGTGGGATGCAGCGCTCCAACTCATTTCCTCCGTCATACCGGCGCAGTAATCGACTTGCGTTTCATCAAAAACACATTACCGACTTCGTGACGTCACGACTTCGGGAATGGTGAAGTAGCTGGTGCCCGCGTATATCCCATTCTATCACGTTCCCGTGGGAATTTTGAGAAATTATTTCTATGGGATAGATCGTATGAGAAGCCTGCCAAATTTAACAGAAAACAGGAATTCACTATAATAACCTGTATTCAAAGAGATTAAAATATAATAGGGCATAGAGGGGACAAACCGAGTAAAATTTGAAGCCAAAAGTTATTCCAAGTGGAATAAGTCTAGTACAATTTCGACCGAATGACAGCTCGCTTTCATACTAACTGACATGACGCTTGAGCTTCAAACATGCTTCAAAGTTTTGTATGAAAATATTCCCAATGCCCCCTCTATGTCTTATTATTTTTATCTTTTTGCCTGTATTATAGTGAATTCCTGTAGAAAAACGCTTTCTAAGCCAAACCGCTTAGCCTAGTGACTGACTGACTAAATGACTGTGTAAATTGCGACTCGCATATTTTCATTTGAATTTTACTGTAGAAAAAATAAACTATCGTTTCATTGCACGATGATGAAAAAAACCTATATAAAATTGTTTTTTTAATGGAATTTTGAAAGGGTCACCCTAGGTCTTCATTTTCTGAAGCGTTTTCCTAACACCATGTACAATACCACCAATACTAAGCGCTCAAATAAAAAGTAAATAATGAGTGTTAATTCTAAATTCAAATTCAATTTTTTTTGACGTGACAACGTCTTATAATACGATGGAGCCGGCTGCATGCACGAAAAAGTATGACGTTTGCGGCGTTACAGTGCAAGCGAGAGCGCGCAACGAGCGACAAAGAGGCACAATCCATTCCATCAGTATTTTCTTATGACGTTGTCACGTTCAACTATCGTCAGTAAACAGACTTTATAAACAACCGATTTTTTTGTTATAATTATTTCACAGAGGATGTTCATATTATGGATAAGTTAAAGTAATAATTTTGGAATGAAATATTCAACTATGTACTAATTTAATTTAGACTAGCTTGTACCGCGACTCTACTCGCGTGGAAACTCCGATATGGCACATTCAGTTTGTGTAGTCAGTGAAACCGTTGAAAACTATTTTATACTAGTTTCTGTCCGCGATTTCGGTCGCGTGATGGACAAAAAGTGGTCTGTATACATTATAAACAGTTTAGCATAGAAAGTTAACGGACAGACAGTAGGAGTATTTATTGTAGGACATTAAACCAGACAAGAAAAAATCAATCATGTACATGCAGACAAATGATGGTTCTGGGCGGGAATCGAACCCGCAATATCAAAATTAATTTGGTATACCTAAGTTTAGTTCTACGTGAACGTAATAGGTACTTAAAAATAGGTAGAATACAACCTTAAGTTTGAATAAATAAACGTTATTTTAGTACATTTTTATTTTATTACTGGCTAATGAAAATTAATTGAAGTACCTTGTCCCTAATGAAAATGAGCCGTACGATTTTGTGTTTAATAGCACATTAATAAGGTTTAACTTTAAAAGTAGTATCTTATAGCTGAACCAGAAAAAGTTTATTATTATTGAATTATAAAATATTAATTTAATGTTTAATTTTCGTGGACGCGGAGTCGGGGAGTGACTCTGCTTTCTGTGTCGTAGGTAGCGGGTTCGATTCCCGCTCGGGATCAACATTAATTGTGTGCATGACAAATTTCTGTTGGCTTTGTATCTAGGTGTTTAATATTTGTATAAGTATGTTTATCAGTTGTTTAGTACCCATAGTACCGACTCTGCCCAGTTTGGGGTAAAATACAAGTAGAGCCCTGTGTAAATTTTGTGTTACAATTTTAGTATGTTTTTTTAGAACATAGTTGTGACTAGCTAGACGGTGAAGGAAAACATCGTGAGGAAACCCGCAGGTTCCAGAATTAATTCTTAGACAAATGTTTAAAAAACCCGGTTCGGCGATCTGCTCGCCACCTATCACGTTTAGGGCTCCACAGAATATACTGGCTAAACGTGGGTATTACCAGAATTTTAATACTTCTGCCTGCCCCCTCGGGGGTTCCGTTGACTCCCTTTTTTGTACATAACCCTAATACCTGCCTCATATATCTCAATAAAGTGCGAATCATGTATTCTTGTAAAAAAACACATATTTTGCAAGCCAAATAATGCAAAATATTTGACGGGCCTGCTTGCTCAATTGGTAGTGACCCTGCCTTCTGAGTTAATGGTCGCGGGTTCGATCCCCGTTCGGTGCCAATATTTGTGTGCATGAACATGTCTGTTAGCTTCGTGTGTAGTCGTTTAATATTTAAGTTTTTTTTCAGGTTTAGTACCCATTAGTACTTGCCTAGTGTGGGACTAAATAACCGTGTGTGAATTGTGTCCCACAATTTATTATTATTACATTTAGAAAATACTTTGCGGTCTCTAAGAATAAGAAACCTCATTTCGCATGCAACGTTACGCCCGTATACATCTTACGGAACAATTATAACCGTATTTCATAACTTTCCCCTCAAAAACTTCTTGGATCCGAAAATAATCGCGAAAACTTCCAATTGCCTTCTTACATTTGACTCTTTGAGTTATACGCATTAAGTTTCCGGTACGTTTGAACCGAATCGTTCAACTAAAAATAACTAACGTTTAACCTTTTTAAAACTAAGGCAATAAAAAAGAAATATTTCCCAAGAAACTTGCTAAAAGTTACGCAGTAAATGTGTAACTGTGTAATTGGCGGGAGATTTATCGCATTCGGGATGCGGCGTGGGTCTTCGGGCGGCTTCGGGAGTCTTCGGGACACTTCGGGAAACTTCGGAAAGCGGAACTGCGGAATGGTATTTTACGTAATTGCAAAGTTTAACAGTTATAGTTTAAATTGAATGTCTAGATTGTGATCTTTATTTCGAGAAGTTAATTAATATCAAAAGTTTTAACTACGTCTGGTGGCATCGCAAGTAAATGAAAGAATTCGGAAGATGAACGAATCTTATAGCGTTTATGTTATAAATAAATTGTGGGACACAATTTACACACGGTTATTCAGTCCCAAACTAGGCATAGCCTGTACTATGAGTACTAAGCAAGTGATAAATCATACTTAAATAAATATTAAACGACCAGACACGAAGCCAACAGACATGTTCATGCACACAAATGTTGGCCCTGAGCGGGGATCGAACCCGCGAGCTCAGACTCAGAAGGCAAGGTCACTACCAACTAGCCAACAAGCTAACTTTAATATATTTTATTTATTAAAATAGACTTTAATACTTTTTACTACCTTTCTTTGTGCCCGTAAATGCTTCAAAACAAGAATCTAACGTTCCCCCAATTTATAAAATTTTCTTTTAGACAATTTACTGTGAAATATTCAGAATTTTCTAGACAGGATCACGAGTCATGTCAAAAACTCTTAATCTAATCGTGTCAGACTGAAATAAATCTAAAATAAAAATGGTAAATGTCAGTCTTAATAACCGTTTAATTTTTTAAGCTACAATAATTTCTAAAAACTGTCTGTGTCTTTAAGATAAATAGTTGACCTGATAATGTTCTGTTTAACTAAAATAAAACGAGAAAAATATTACATACATACATAATCTCAAGCCTTATATCCCCGAGGGGGTAGGCAGAGGTATTACATTTCCGGATATACCCCCTTTTCACCAGATATTCTATTGACCACGAAACGTGATAGGTGGTGAGCCCATCGCCGGACCGGGTCTGTTACACATGTCTCAGAATTCATTCTGGGACCTGCAGGTTTCCTCACGATGTTTTCCTTCACCGTCGAGCAAGTGATGAGTATGTAGGTACCTAAGCTTTTTGAAAAACTCATTGATACAGTCAAGAGCACATGAAGCTTTACACTTGTAGTGCGAGTCTGACCTCTAAGGCGTTGTAATAAGAACATTACAAAGTCCAATGTTTCAAGCTCCACGAGCTCTTGACTGAACTTGATAGGATCCGAAATGGTCTCACGAATCAGAAGTGGGCTCTTCAACCAAAGGCTGTCATTGCTCTTCTTTTTTAAATCGGTTACAAATGGCAAATGGTGTAAGCTAAACTGCACATACAACTTTTTTGAGTTATTGCATAGATTCTATATCGGGCCTTAAGCGTGGAGACCGAATCCAGACGTGACGTGTCGTGTCGTGTCGTGACGTGTGCTATGCAATAGCTTTACCGCGGCAGTCCCCGATTGTCACACTTTTTTTTTTTAAATTAATATGAAATTCCAACGATGTTTGCGGAAACGAACCAGCTCATTTCAATTTAACAACTCTCACCTTCCATCATGTAGGTAACCCTAAACGATCGAAAGTTCTCGAAACATCCCGAATCAAATCATAATCCTATTATCAACTGGAACTTTTCAAATTACAGTACCCTTTTTGTTGTGAGGTTTTTATTGGAAAAGTTGGTTCATCTCGTCTCGTTGGCACCTGTACGGTCAGCTTACATTTGTTAGTTTACTAAAACTAAAGCTTGTATGTTTTAGTTTGCTAAATTTTGAGGTTAGGCACTGAATTTTGAACACTAAAGTTGGCAAAGCTTAAAATCCTTTAGCAAAATCGTATATTATAAATGCGAAAGTTGGGATTGGAGTTTAGATGTTGTAAGTGTTACTTCGTTACAGCTTAACGGTTAAACTGGTTGGGATGCGACTTGGTTGATTGATAAATGAATACACACGTTTTATGTTGTTGAGTGTGGTTAAGGGTACATTAGCGGTGTTTTTGTGCTTCCATGGTACACAATAATATATGTCAGTGAGTCAACACTTTGCCAACAAATTGTAATGCATACCTAATAGTCATGTTATTTTCATCTCTCCGGGCGGAAAGCGACAAATTTTGGCCTGCTGCGCTAAACCAAATTGCAGCTTTCAGCATCCGTCGATAAGAAAAAAAATATACACACCTCGGGAAGTAAATCGGGAATGTCTCAGATCACATGTAATTGTCGACCGAGGCGAAGCGAATGTGGAAAAAAATAACAAAATATCACTGAGAGGTAGGCACATGTATTTAATTTTGGGTCCTACGAAATGCCTCAAAAAATTTAATCTCCAAAATCAAACTATCCAAAAGCTACGTAACAACTAAGATTTCCGATAATCCGCAAAACGTCCGCCCGAGAATATTATACGCAACATTAACATTTTTACCGCTACATAAATTTTTGGCTAATTCGCAAAGTTGCTGGGGTTTTGGCACTCATCGTGGCCACTGAGCGTTACGATCCAAGTTGGTAAATGATTTACCGCTTCTGATGCCGCTTTGTCTATGAAATGGGTTATTTGAGGTTATATTTTAAGGCTCGGCGCGAATTCGTAGTGTTCTGTTATCGCCTTTAATGTTTTGGCGGGAATATGGAGAGAAAAAAATGAGTTCCGTCTGTAATTCTATCTAATAATTTGTCTTGGTGACTTAAAAGAAGATCGGCAAGAGTCAATGTGTTTTGGGTACCCCACTTAAACCTGTCCACGGAAGACGAAACTTTGACAAATCAATAATTCTTGGATAGACTAAGATAATATGTAATCATACCACATTCTAATAACTAGGGGAATAAAATTTATCCGTTCGAAAAAGCAAAATCTTGCAACCTTGCCTATACCGCAAAACAGAAAATCACTTATAAGTTCATATAAACCTCAAGGTTACCGCAAAACTAAACGGTTCTGTCAGATTTTCTGGCCACACCCTAAATATAAGACTGAAATTTAGCAACCTTTGTACATTGAAAATACGCTTCATAAATTTCAAGGGACTGAAAACCTGGGTTCCCTACTTGATTTCGAAACCCTATTACCCGAATGTTGATTTGTCGATGACATTTTGTCTACCGTTCTTTAAAGCAAAAGATCATTTAATAGACTCCCTATACTGCGATGATTCGTTTTGTCGAAAAATTTTTAAGCGATTGATTGATTGATCGATACTTTATTTGCTAGCAATTACTTTTAGTCGACAACTTATTTAATCGAATAATTATTTATCTGGAACTTATTTTTATGCAGAAAACATATTCATCGCCATAAATATTTCTTATTTAAGTAGTTATAAAGTTGACAATGCTTGTAAAATTAAAAAGAGGAATGGATTGGTTTAAATAATTTAGCTCAAATTGTTGGATAGAGATGGATAAAATTAAATATAATAGAATTTATTTATTTGTGGAAATGGAGAAAGACTACTTAGTTGTATAATAATAAAATAATTAAAGATTCAATCTATGGACAATGTATACAAGCAGACAAGGATAATGATGAATAAGATATCAAGACAGAAAAGATAGATAAGTAAATAGGCAGGATATAAAGATGAATAAATTGATCAATTTAATATGAATGGAGAATAGTTCATCAATGTAAGGAAATACATACAAGTATAGGTGCATTCATGTTGAGGAATGGATAAAGATGAAAGTAAAATACATAAATAAAAGTTTGATAAAATTAAGTGGGCATGATTAATCAATAACAAGGAAAACATATAAATAAAACAAAAATCTTTATTATGATAACAAGAATCACTTTTCCACGGTTTGAAACCGAATTTTCAACAAAGTCCGTCATTAGTGTGTCCAAATCCAATATTTTTTTGTACACAGTAACTCACAAAACAATTTTTTTTTTCTAAACTACCCACTAATTGCAAGAAATCATAACACCTAACAAAAAATCGGTCTCATGCTCTGCGCTGCGCTTCGCCATATGTGTGACCCTAAAAATTGCTTGTATTTTACCGTTCGTTAAAATGATCATCGGCATAAGAACCTTTCGATAAATTAGACTTTCATGTTATCAAGTTTCGACAAAACGTATTATCGGTATAACGGGTGTCGTTCTAACGATCACTCGATACACCGAGGATTCGAATTATAGTACTTTCTACAGAACGTCATCGACAAATCAACATTCGGTTAATAGGGTTTCGAAATCAAGTAGGGAACCCGAAAACCTATACGCTTGTTCACAAAACACCTGGGCAGAAAGAAAATCTACAGAATAAGTTTACGAGTGTATAATATCGTTGCTATATGCGTGTGGCTTAGGGCGCGTATCGACGGACCGTTTTCCATAAGAGCGTTTCCCCCAGGTTATTGCAATTTGGGTTCTATTCCAATTACAGAAAACTTATAAAATCTTTTTGTCGAACTAAACTGAAATTTCAGAATTTGTGTCGAGTGTAAATCTGTTCGGTTTTAAATAAATTTGTGACTATTTTTCTCGCACTTAAAGTAAAAAGTACAGTTTGCACCTCGAGACTAAACGCCAACTTTACGAGTATAATAATATACCCTCGGTGAGTACATACCCGGTGGCTACGCGTTGGCTACGCGGTGACTACGCGTTGGCTACGCGGTGGCTACGCGTTGGCTACGCGGTGGCGTCGCGGTTGCTACGTGCTTGCTACGAGGTGGGTGTGCGCTTGCTTACGCGTTGTAAGTTGTATGACTGTAACTGAACCCAAATTGCAATAGCCTGGGGAAAAGAAGTCGAAACTGCTCGGATTGAAAATGTCCGTCGGTACGCGTTTTTAGAAGACTTAGTGCCGCGAATTATCAAAAAAAGTTCTGCCAGATATTAAAATAAATTTCAAGCATACGTCATGTTCTGTAATGTAATAAAATTACTATTTTCTACAGTACCCTTCAGAGGTACAATCAAGGGGTATGGAGAGTATTTACAATACCCTTGTCCGATCGTGAATGAAATCAATTTCCCGAACCTTACGAGGGCTCTTAAAAAACGGTTTTATAGAAATTTACGTCTCGCCACTTCAGAAAAGCCGTAAACACGAATTTACACTTACGGAAACAATCTGCGAGTGAAAATAAAAATAAAATGCGAATAAAACTCGATGGAGAACTTGGCTCGGGTAACAAGAGAAGGTACTTTTTGGGACTAAATTTGTTTATTCTTTTAAAAGTTAGTAATCTATATCTACATAATATAAACCATCTAATATCATAAAATGAAAATCATTTTTGTTTGCTTATTTGTATTGAATATAGTACAAAACTACTGGACCGATTTTGAAAATTCTTACACTAACGGAAAGTTTACTTCTTTGGGATGGGAATGGGCTATAATTCTCCCACAGAAACGGGACTCTAAACGACGAAACACGAATCCAACAGACATGTTCATGGACACATAATGTACTGTAGCTGCCGCTGGTTTTGAGCAAAGAGATTAAAATATAATAGGGCAAAGAGGGGACAAAGCGAAAATTTTAAGCCAAAAGTTATTCCAAGTGGAATAAGAATAGTACAATGTCGACCGAATGACATCTCGCGTTCATAGTAACTGACATGACGCTTGAGCTTCAAGCATGCTTCCAAGTTTTGTATGACCTCTATGTCCTATTATCAAAAAAAGAATCAAAAATCTAAATCAAAAATATTTATTTCTTTAACAACATGTACTTTATGGATGGGTTGATGCACCCTTTTAGAACTAAAGATATTATATTATATTTTAATCTCTTTGGTTTTGAGGCATGTGTAACAGCACCTGTCTGGCGAACGGTTCACCATTTGTCAAATTAGGGATCCACAAACTGTACTCGTATTAGTGAACAGTAGGTATTTCCAATTGAATAAGTGGACTTATAAGTCCCTATTTTGAATTAAACATTTTGACTTTGACTTTAGGAATGGAATACCTCTGCCTCACCTCTCGAGGATAAAGGCTAGAGCATTTATTTATTGATATAATATGACATACATACATATGCTCACGCCTTTTTCCCGAAGGGGTAGGCAGAGACAACAGTCCGCCACCTGCTACGATCCTGGCATACCTCACGTGCCTCATCCACATTCATCAATCGGTTCATACAAGCTCGTCGGTTTCGGGAACTCTTTATCTGGCTTTTTTCCAATACATCGCCGATCTGATCGATGTAAGTACGCCTAGGTCGCCCTCTGCCGACTCGGCCACTCACAATCCCCTTATATATTTGTCTCGTTAGACGCCTTTCATCCATCCGCTCAACATGTCCAAACCACCTGAGCATTCCTTTCTCAATCTTAGTCACTACATCCTCTTTCAAGCCACAACGTTCTCGGATTACACTATTCCTCATTCTATCAATCAATCGTACTCCACTCATGCTTCTTAGCGAGCGCATTTCTACTGCATTTATTCGACTCTCGTGCTTCTTCTGCCATACCCAACTCTCGCTACCACACATTAAGGTAGGAACCAACACCCCATCATGAACAGCCAGGCGTGCTTTTTTAGTCACTTTCTGGCTCCTCATGAAGGCGTGCAATGCACCGTTTACCATATTACCTGCATTCACCCTCCTTTCAATATCACTATCACACTTACCGTCTCTACTAAATTTACTTCCTAAATACACAAATTCTGACACTACTGATATAATATGATTAAGTATTCAATCCGTCTATATCACTACATAGTATAAAACAAAGTCGCTTTCTCTGTCCTTATATCCCTATGTCCCTATATCCCTATGTCCCTTTGTATGCTTTAATCTTTAAAACTACGCAACGGATTTTGATGCGGTTTTTTTAATAGATAGAGTGATTCAAGAGGAAGGTTTTAGTATAAGCATTGTACCCGTGCGAAGCCGGGGCGGGTCGCTAGTAATATATAATCCAGTCCACACCGACCGCCACAGCCACATAAAATCTCAAACAAAAACAGAAAGTTTTACGCAAAAATGCTGAGAAAATATCTCATTAGGAGAATCCTTACCAAGTCTCAGCGAAACGGTCCGTTTATATTTTTGTTTGTCCGTCTGTTTGTGCCCCGGACCGGCTCTAATTGGTCCGCAAACAACGTTACACATTCATGGAGCCTTACATTAATCTTGATAGTGATGGGGCGAGTCGACGGAAATATCGTCGATAAAAAAATACAAACATAGATGTCAGCAAAAAGCTTTTGTGTCCAGTTACGAAGAGTTGGCAGCTTACAAGTAGTTATCTGGTCATTGACCTTATTTTATTAATCAATTTAATTGGGTAGCAGACTGATCGATCAAAGCACCTAGCACCACTGAATGATTTATTTTTTTATTTATGAATACGATCTCTTTGGTACCTTTTGGGTACGGAACCTTAAAAATAATCTTAAGTCACACAATTAAGAAGATTTGAAATTCCTTTAAACCTGTTTCGCTTAATCAGTTAAGAACCGCGGGTTCCAATTGGAACTAAGACACAATTTTCATGGTCTAAGAGGTTAAATGTAGTACCATATAAAGCTTTGTATTTTAATATTTTCCAACATTTCACACTGAAAAAGAAAAATGATTTCGTCGGTGTAAAACCACGTCACTATTCCCGTCCAGCTCAGTTCATGTGTTCTGTACACTGCGCAACCCACAGCGCTCATATTTCAAATTTGAAATTGGAATCTATCAAGTTATGTGCGTTCCGTTTGTAAATTCACGTCGATATCGACATTGGATTTTATCGATACTCTTATTGAACGCTCTATTCGTTCCATAAAAGTTTTATTATGAAGTTTACTCTAGAAATTAATCAGAAAATTGATGTAGGTATGCTACAATATTTCTTTTATTTTCTAGTAACATATATCAGATACGATTGATTGATAGAGTGAAGAATAGTAAGGTTCTAGGATTTGAGAACTAAAAGATATTGAATAAGAGTTCTGAGATTGAAAAATATAATAGAACTCTGAATAAGTAGTAAAAAACTACTTCATCGAATAATACAAAAAATACAATGGAATTGAGAACCTCTTCCTTTTTTAAAGTCGGTTAAAAAGAATAATCGAAATCGGTTGGCGCGATATTGAGTTATTCGTCCATTTGTCGCGCACATATTTAATGCAAATTTAAGACTTATATGGTTTTCTCATAGATGCCAATGTCAGAACTGGACCAAATTGAAATGAGACCACACGGGAAGCACTAGCTTTCTAAGAACTGGACCAAATCATTAAAACAATTACATAGGAAGCAGCCAGAACAAGCTTTCAAATAAAAAAAGAATCATCTAAATCGGTTCACCCAGTCGAAAGTTCTGAGGTAACAAACATAAAAAAATCTAAGTGATAACCTGCCCCTTTTTTGAAGTCGGTTGAAAAGGAATGGAAAGTTCTAAATGCATAAACATGACTTAATTTCGTAAATTACTAGGGCCCAGGGCAAAGAGATTAAAATATAATAGGGCATAGAGGGGACAAAGCGAGGAAAATTTTAAGCCAAAAGTTATTCCAAGTGGAATAAGTCTAGTACAATTTCGACCGAATGACAGCCCGCGTTCATACTAACTGAAATGACGCTTGAGCTTCAAACATGCTTCCAAGTTTTGTATGAAAATATTCCCAATGCCCCCTCTATATCCTATTATATTTTAATCTCTTTGGCCCAGGGCAATGTAACATACACACTTGCCCCAAGCCATGGTAATGTACAATCTTTTAAAACTTCCTCCAAAAGACTCCGTAACGAGTTCTGAACTTTTTAATTCTCTGCTAATCTGCAAACATAAATCTGGAGTTAGCATCTTTAATAAATAGAGTCGTGATTAATATGAGTTGCTCCACAGTTGCGGGGAACTTTTTTAAAGTTGGCGAAATGAGTTACTCGGTCCGGTTTTCTGGAAGAGCTGAAAGATTCTCTCTGTTAGTTTACCGGAATAACCTTTGAACGTAAGGGGATCCATTGCACATTTTTAAAGGACTTCAAAAAAAGCAGGTTACCCATTCGTCGCGTATGTTTTTTTTATGTATTTTACATAAGAAACTTAAATAAAATAAAATTTTGAAATAGCAGTGATAATAGCCTTATGGTTAAAGGGCCTGCTTCACATGATGAAAATCAGTGAGGCTCGGGTTCGAATCCTGGCACCAATGAGTTTTTCAAAACTTACGTACATATTTATCACTAGCTCGACGGTGAAGGAAAACATCGTGAGGAAACCCGCAGGTCCCAGAATGAATTCTGGGACATGTGTAACAGACCCGGTCCGGCGATGGACTCACCACCTATCACGTTTGGGGTCTAAAGAATATCTGGTGAAAAGTGAGTATATCCAGAAATGGAATACCTCTGCCTTCCCCATCGGGGATATAAGGCGTGAAATTATTTATTTTATTATTTTTAAACTTTTGAACCGATTTTGATGATTCTTTTTTAATTGAAAGCTGGTGCTCCCGTCTAGTCCCATTTTAATTTGGTCCGGTTCTCTCAGTCGTCTTACAAGTCTTCTCAATATCACGCCAACCATTTTCAATTCGATTGTATTTTTTTAGAATTATTCGTTGAAGTCGGTTTTTTACACTTTATAGTTCTATATATTATGTTATATCAGATGTGTCCAAACGATTTTAGGATCAGGGTTAGTCAAAGTCAAGACAGGCCTGTTGGCTCAGTTGGTAGTGGCCCTGCCTTCTGAGTCGGAGGTCGCGGGTTCGATCTCAGCTCGGGGCCAACATTTGTGTGCATGAACATGCCTGTTGGCTTCGTGTCTGGTTGTTTAATATTTATTTGAGTATGTGTATCAGTTTTTTAGTACCCATAGTACAGGCCCTGCCTAGTTTAGGAGTAAATAACCGTGTGTGACAATTATAATTATTATTATTACCTATATATAGATTCTGTGTACTTCTGTATTACAGAAGCATACAGAGTGTTTTTTTAACTGGATTGTAAAAGATTAAGATATAGTTAGTATGACTGTCAGTGAGCTGTATCTCATACACCGTAAATACATAGACAGTTGAATATTCCACAGAGAGTGTATTTCCATTGCCACTGTAGTAAGCAATTCGTAATTTAGCAGCGCCGTCTTAAACGATTCCTCTGTTTTCCTTCCCGTGTTCCATCACATTTTTTCTAGCGAAAGCATTAGTCACAAGAACCGATATAAAAAGCAGGGCTGAGGAAAGCGAGTATTATTTATCGTGCGCTGTAGACGGATCGCGTCATTTTTCCGCTGCCTCTTATTTCCGGGCATAATGTGGGTGATTTATTGAGTGAGCTAGGGTTGTCACTGGCTATTCTTCATTAGTTAGATAGCTGATGTGTAATGGAATATCCCGGCCCGTGGCGATGAGTTTGAACACCCTGGTTCGTGTTACCGTGGGAAAAAGGAATAAAAGTTTAGTAGGACAGAGTCTTTCTCCTACTGACCCCTCGGGATGCCTGAGTTTTATTCCTTTTTCCCAAAAACAAGAAACAGGAGAACAGATAATGTAGCTTTTTCAATGGCGAAAGAATAATTTCTTTCATTTCGGATTTATTATCGCTACATAGTAGGTATAAAACAAAGTCGCTTTCTCTGTCCCTATATCCCTATGTATGCTTAAATCTTTAAAACTACGCACGGAACTAAGAACGGATTTTGATGCAGTTTTTTTAATTGATAGAGTGATTCAAGAGGAAGGTTTTTAATATTATAAGCATTGCACCCGTGCGAAGTCGGGGCGAGTCGCTAGTTGTTGATATTTTAGTGTGAAAATCAATAAAAGTGTAGAACTTGTATGTAATATGGACAAATGTATTTTATTGAAGCAATCCCTTGCAGTACACAAGGAGGAAAACAACAACGAAACAAGCTAGGAAAAACTGTTACCAACTTAGCGGTTTAACATTAACAGTTAAAGGCTGATTCATGTTACACCGGGGCGGGTCCGGGCCCCTTCCGTGTCCGTGTTAGGATGATCTACCCCGGACGGGCCCCGGGGTAGATCATCCTAACAAGAGTATACTATAGATGTTGACAGTGCCCCGGCCCGGACCCGCCCCGTGTAAATTGAATCAGCCTTAAAGCAACATGAAAATGTAATGGATTCGTTCTCATTCTCTAATAATAATATTTATAGGCTTGATCACAAGCACTCAAATTGGTTACTAAATAACCTTGACTTAAAACTGTCAAGTCAAAGTCAAAAATAATTTATTTTCTGTAATTACAAAAAGTACACTTAGAAACGTCAATAGCCTAATAACAAGGCACTCTAAACTCGTCCTTGAAGATTGGCTAAATGTAAACAGCTGCCCATCTCCACCGACGAGTTGCTGGTTCCAAATGCAGTACCCCGAGGAGAACCAGCAAGAAACTCAAGGGCAGCTCTTTATAAAAGCTCTGTCAACCCTGCGATCATCGCGCTATGTGGGTCGTAGGCTATTTGCGGTTTATTCGCCGTAAAACTGCGAAGGTTATGGCTGTAGCGACGTTGCGTTCTAGTGCTATTGCGCAGATAATGTGCAGAAATGCAAAAGGCTGACACGCACTAATTTGGGTATGGTTCAGTTAGTAAAAGCTTAAATAGATCAAAAACTTGATTATTTTCTCACTAGCTCGACGGTGAAGGGAAACATCGTGAAACCCGTGGACCGGGTCATTTACACATATTAATCACATAAAATTGTCGTCCGTAAACCGACTTTACAGACAACAAATTTTTTTAAGTTGAAAATAAAACTTGACTGCAAAATTCAGTTATCTTAAAATTCCCTATACAAGACGACAATGTAAGGGACCTACTATGATTATTTTTACACTAAAGGAGACGTTTCATGAATGTATGGAGACTGGGACTGCACCATGTACACCAGTTTTTTTAGATAAATGTAAATAAAATAACTATAGTTTTATTTATCACTTTGCTCATATTTGTCTAGTTTCGTTGTACAATAAACTTTAATTTTCATTAAACTAGCATCGAGGCCACCGAAAAAAAAAGGGTGACCTGTCCGGTAAAATGACAGTTGACATTATTTTAAATGTTTGTCGAACTAATTCACAATAACATGGAAATTGGGCTTAAGAAGTTAGAAATAGCATTATTTCAATATGATTTAATGCGGATCCATTGAAGTTTAATTACTTTTGTGCAAGTTAAATAGATAGAAATGATTTATTTTAATATTTTTCTGATAACCACTACATTTTTCTCTATTTTTCACGCTGGTGTACAATGTGCAGGCCCAAAATGGAACGTCTCCTTTACACTTATCGTTTATTCGACATTATATAATCTTCTTAAACACTCCACGTTTGAACGTTTCAGTAACAGTAAGTTCCAACTAACTGTCTGGCAGTGTGAATGACAAATACCAGCTTACGTGGCACTATTCTCTCATATTTCACTGGCTTTCAGCAGTTTTCAGCGTTTTTCAGCTCAAATCTCCGCAGTCTAGATTGATGACTGCAAATGCAGTGAAACTTGCTGACACCCTGACAAATAAGGGGATTTACACGCTACATCGCGCGTCAAAGCGACACGCCTCAATTGTTTGTATCTAGCTGCAACTCGAAGTTTCACTCGTGTCAGTAAAACATAGCCTATCGTCTATTCATAACAGCCCACTTGCACTGCTGAGCTAAGGGTCTTTCCTCACATATGAGTGTGTCCCATAATATCCCATGCAAGCCCACTACGGTTCCGGAGATGGTGTAGAAACAGGGGAGGCACACTGCGTGACGTCATCGCTTTGCTACAAGTACATGCGGCCGGCTGCCACCCGGCGGTCTATTAGTGGTTGACACGCATTCGTTGTATAGATATTGAATTTTAATAAACTATTTTTTTTACATTAACATAATGTATGTATGTAGATAACCCAGTTGTATGTCTTCGTCCTACATTTTGCAGAAACAGGCAGTTTTGAAGTCAGAAAGGCAGAAATGGAATACGCCTACCCCCTTAGGGACAAATGCGTGAGATATTTTATTTTTTAAGATTAAAACCTACGAAAAATCGAACCCCGAACCCCACTCCAACCACTTAAGACACTCCAACCCCCAAGGAGCCGAATCCTTCACCCGACCAGGAGGGCAGAGGCCACTGAGAGATACGTGACAGGCCATTAGCCCTCGTCACTGAATGGATGCGCCAATTTGCACCGTTCTCGAGATGGATACTGTATCAAAAGATGTAAGTACAAAAAATTTATTTTTGGGGAATTTATAAATTACAAGCTGTTTCGCGCTGTACAAAAAATATACCACATTTTACTACCACATTTATTGCTGTTTCTCCCAGATAAGTAAGCTATCAATTGGTGAAAGATTTTAAAATCGGCACAATATAATTTTTGAGTTAACTCGTTACAAACATACAAGTCTTTCCTCTATAATATTAGTGTAAATGTAGAAAGGTATTTTTACGGTTCCATGTCCAAAGGGTAGACCCTATTCGTAGACCCAAACTCCGCTGCCCGTCGGTTTTTTTATTTATTTTTGCACAATTTTTGATTGGGTGTACTTGTATTGTTTATGTACAGCGTGTAAGCTTGTTTTTTTTTATTTTTGTAATAATTTATGTTATCTAGTAAAGTAGCATATTATGAAAAATAAAAATCAATGCGAAAAATAGTTTCTTGTTTATTATTGGTAGCCCTTTAAATATTGAATATTTAATCAAATTGATTTGGCGCACTTATAACTGGCAACGCGGTTTGGTGACTGACTTGCCTGTCACCCTTAAGGGTTTAACTAAATTGATATACTTATCCGACTTTTTTGAAATCAATCTCTTATTAGAAAAAAAAAAATTTGAACTATTAATTACTATTATTATTATTATACAGTTAGGCACAGGTATCCATTACTGGATATACCCACATTTCACGAGATACATTGGACCCCTAAACGTGATAGGTGGTGAGCCCATCGCCGGACCGGGTCTATTTACATATGTCTCAGAATTAATTCTGAGATATGCGGGTTTCCTCACGATGTTTTCCTTCACCGTCGAGCTAGTGATAAATATGTACGTAAGTTTTTGAAAAACTCATTGGTACATGCCAGGATTCGAACCCGAGCCTCACTGATTTTCGACCGGCTCTTTAACCGTCCGGGCTAACACTGCTCTACCCCCTCGGGGATGAAAGGCGTGAGATTTATTTTTATTTTTATTTAACATAGTTATAACCCTATGACACTAGGCGTGCGATCCGGCAGTGACAAACCGCAGCAGCCTGACGTATGGCTCAGAAAATTGTCTATTACTGCGGTCTTGCGACCACCTTCATACATGTACGACCCGAAGATTTTATTCACGTGGAGCTTGACACATTGGACTGTGTAACGTTCTTATTACAATCGCCTTAGAGGTCAGACTCGCACTACAAATGTATACAGATCTATGTGCTCTTGACTGTACGAACCGAAGATTTTATTTTACTGCAAAACGGGTAGGAGGTTTAAGGGTTAAATTGTCTTGATCATCGATAATGATGAGAACTTAATAGATCTGTCAGTGTGAATTACGCAGACAGATTCAGTACTCGAATTTTAATATTTACCAATATAAATAGAGGAAGTAAATTTGTGAAACTAAAACCCGACTAAGGAAATATTTAGTCTACGTCACCCGGACCGTAATCACTATCACTACATAGTATAAAACAAAGTCGCTTTCTCTGTCCCTATATCCCTATATCCCTATGTAGGCTTAAATCTTTAAAAGATAGAGTGATTCTAGAGGAAGGTTTTAGTATCATTGCACCCGTGCGAAGCCGGGGTGGGTCGCTAGTAAAGAATATATCAAAATCGATTGAGTAGTTTAGGCGCTACAGTGTAAGATACAAAAATACATGCGTACATCCATAGATACATAAAAAATAATAATAAGCTCAATCCGTTATCTCTGATAGGGTAGGCAGAGGTATTCCATTTCTGGAAGTATAGTTTCACCGGCATATTCTTAGGACCCCTAAACGTGGTGGTGAGCTCATCGCAGGACCGGCTCTGTTACACATGCTTCAGAATAATTCTGAGACCTGCGGGTTTCCTCACGATGTTTTCCTTCACCGTCCAGCTAGTGATGAATATGTACGTAAGTTTTGAAAAACTCATTGGTACATGCCAGAATTTGAACCCGAGCCCCTCTGATTATCATCATGGGAAGCGGGCTCTTTAACCGTAAGGCTATCACTGCTCTGCTGCTCGTTGTTTATCACTTTAAAATTGCACCAAGTCCCAAAATCCCTGAATATTTGTAGCCAGCATTACAAACCTGCATCCTCCCAAGTTTTCACGATGTTTTCCTTTACCAAGACCGCGATAAATCTGTACCAAAGTTTCAGAAACCAGGAACTTGCAGTCAGGAACTTTTGGCAACTATTTTGTTCCTGTTACTTTGGAGTCGCTCTGAGGCCGAATTGTAAAATGTGTCCAGCATAGAAGACTATTTCTTTAACTGTCAACTATGTGATTTGGTCAGTTGTGTGGCTGCGCATTTATAGTAAAACTTTGGGTTAGGTTGAAAACTATGTATTTTATATGCTTTTTATTACTTTCACTTGTAACGAACTTGTAATTATTGTGTTATTGCATACTTTTATTGGTGTACAATAAAGACTTGTTACTTAGGTACTTACTTACTATGTCAACAATTCTTGAAAATTAATCAATCTTAAAATAACTCACGCATTTCATCCCCAGGGGGGTTAGGCATTACCATTTCTGGAAATACACCTACGTTTCACCAGTATATTATTTGGATCCCTAAACGTGATAAGTGGTGAGCCCATCGCCGGACTGGGTCTGTTACACATGCCTCAAAATTATTTCTAGGACCTGCGGATTTCCTCACGATGTTTTCCTTTACCGTCGAGCTAGTGATAAATATGTGCGAAAGTCTGTTTTTTGTTTTATTCTTTTTCACAGCAACGGATCAACGCATTAACGTGATTTTTATCATATAGATAGTTGGAAGACCGAAGAGTAACATAGACTATTTTTTAAATCTCTTTTTCTTTTTAAAATCTCAAGAAGTCTTATAGTAAAGTAATACGTATAACTAGCTTCATATAATTTCTCCAAAATCCTCCCATACAGAGCGAATCCTCTTACAACTAAGTACCGTCTATGTTATTACTTATACCTAAGCACGCTTTGAACACAATATTACAGGCCAACTTAGTTTAATTACTAACATAAGCGCAAGTTGGCGGCTCCAACTTAAAACGTACTTAGAACCAACCCTATTTGCATATTTTGCTGTTTTGGGCTTAGGGTATAATAATATGATGGTTTATTATTATAGTTTGTTGTAATAATAAGCAATGTACACGCACGGTTTACCCGAGGGGGTTGGCTGAGGTACTTCGTTTCTGTAAGTACTATTTTTAACACTGTTATCTTACACTGTTTCTCAGAATAAGTCAATGGCGTACAGTTTTCTTTCATGAACTTAAGTTTACGTACCTTTCGTAGCATCACCATCAACCCGTAACATGGTGATGCTTTTGATATAATGCCACTGACCGTGGTCAACTTTGTGGATTAGGCGCACAATGCCACATTCTTAAAATGCCGCATTAGCAAAATACCACACAGCAAAATGCCGCACTAACAAAGTGCCATATTATCAAAATAACAATATTGTTCAACTCTCTTTCTTGAAGTAGGCCGATGATTTATGAATTAGAAAATAAAACGTAATTTAATTATTTTAGTATTTAATTACATTCTTTATTATTTTCCATTTATTTTAACATAAAATAAATTAAAAGTTTAAACTGAAATTATGAATGCCACTGAAATTATTACAACTTAATACTAAAAATTAAACATAAAATAACATTCGAGTATGTGACATAATGCGAAAATAGCATTTTGCTAATGTGACATTTTGCTTATGTGACATTTTGCCGTTTTGAGAATGTGACATGACGCCTAATCCAACTTTGCTTAACCGGTGTGATAGTTACAAACACACAAGTATCGCAGGACTACGAGTGACATCAAAGTCAAAAGTCAAAAATATTGTTTTTCTGTAGGTACAAAAGGTACACTTAGAAACGTCAATAGTCTAATAACAAGGCACTCTAAACTCATCCATGAAGATTGGCTAAATGTAAACAGCAGCCCACCTCCACCGACGAGTTGCTGGTTCCAAATGCAGTACCCCGAGAAGAACCAGCAAGAAACTCAAGGGTAGCTCTTTTTATCTCATGTCTTACTAGTAAATATGGCTACCTAAAACATTACAGAGCTATCAGACCATGCGATTAATATCAGCGATTAGTTTGTGTTTCAAACGATACTGATTATAAATGCATTATATTGACAAAATACCGGATTAGTGCGGTTCTAATACAAAATCGGATATTAATTTAATCGGAATCGGAATAGATCTAGCCGTAATCTCTCTGCAGTGCGCTTGGTCATGAAAATTGATTCCCTGTTGGATAGGTTTGGACATGATTTAAACTGTTTAAATACTCGCCTACTATGTAGTCCTGGTAGTCGTACCACCTAACTTTCATTACGTGGTATTTATTTCCAGTAGTAACAAGTACCCTAGGTGTTCACCCAGTTACTCAGTTGTCTCCACACCATATTTCATGAAATATGGATGGCAGTTTTTGCGTGATGCGTGCACAGACAGACAGACAGAGAAAAATTCAAAAATATATGTTCTACATCGATAACCTACTGCTGAAATCTTCAAAAAATATTTAATGTACCTACAGACACGGTCTCGTTACAGTTTTATTAATGTATAGATAATATAAATTGTTATTCTTAAAATACTTACAGAAAAAAATACCTACCATATTATTATAATACAGTGCCATAAAGCAGACCATTCCTTCTCTAGTTAGCTAGGCTGATCACGGAAAGCCCTCTGTCACCTGAAGAAACGACCAAACGCGATAACAGCTTCGATAAGATAAACTACTTATTAAAAAAACTGGCTTCCAAAGTTTAACCATTTCTTCGAATTTTGTCATAGCCTCATTATGGTTTAATGGAATTCTCACAAGTTTCCAAACAAAACGGCAAAGTTTTGAAATAAAAAATAAGTTTGGTGACAAGTTTTATAGAAATCTGAAGATGTGAAATCTTGGATGACTAACATACTATGACGCAAAGAGATGAAAATATTATAGGGCATAGAGGGGACAAAGCGAGGAAAATTTGAAGCTCAAAAGTTATTCCAAGTGGAATAAGTCTAGTACAATTTCGACCGAATGGAAGCTCGCGTTCATACTAACCGACATGACGCTTGATCTTCAAACATCCTTCAATGTTTTGTATCCTTCTTCCTTGCAGTTCCAAATCAGTATAGTTGAATGTTCTACTTTCAAGATTTTTTGCGAGTTCCGATTACTTGGGAATTTAATGTCTCTACATCGAGTCTCTTTGCATTATTACATACATACACATAAATAATCTCACGCCTATTTCCCATTGGGGTAGAGACAACAGACCGCCACTTGCCAAGAACCCTGCAGTCCTCTCGTGCTTCCTCCACATCCATCAAATTACTCTCACACACACACTGAGTCGGTAAAGGACGACCGAGGCGGTACCTACATCGACCAGATCGGCGATGTGTTGAAGAAACGCCAAATAAAGAGTACCCGAAACCGACGAGCATGCATGAGTCGTTTGATGGATGTGGAGTAAGCACAAGAGATCTGCCAGGGTCGTAGCAGTATATTGTCTCTGTCTACCCCAATGCGAAAAAAGAATATACCTATCACTATACAAAAAAAATAGTGAGAGACATTGTACAAACACTAGAAATAAGAATGAACTGGCTGCTTGTGTTAGTCGATTATCTAAAGTTACCAAATACTTTAAGGGTCAATGTATACGTTTTAAGATTACAATAAGATTCCCATTGAATTACAAAATTTGCCTGTTGACAAATTTAAAATAATAGTTATGCAAAAATTACATAAAAAAGGCTACTATAAAATTACCGACTACTTAGTAGACCAACGGTGGAGTTGGGCTGCTGTTTGCATTTAGCCAATCTTCATGGACGAGTTTAGAGTGCCTTGTTACTATAAAATATTGACGTTTCTAAGTGTATATCTTATACCAATAGAAAATAAACGATTTTGAATTTTGAATTTTTTGAAAATTGATGTGAGATTATCTATTTCAATCCAAAAATCACCATTCATTGATCAGACAAAACACTTAATTTACCAGAAAAAGCTGGTCAAAACTTAGCGGAGCAAACGAGCCAGACAAGAGACATGTTCCAACATGTCGGGGCATGTTTCAAAACGTCGGAAATAGCAGAAACAAATTAGAAGTTGGGAACGTCGCCGCTGTGGTTCAGACGGACGCTTTCGGATTCAATGTTTTCTGTTGCTAACATTCTGTTTTAATTGGATGCTTTGAATGCATTTTGTTTCAATATAAGCGAGGATTGGCTAAAAAAAACTTGGTACACTTTTGATTAAGAAAAAGTTGGTTTATTCTCATTTAGATGATTGGTGAAGAATAAAAAATATTTATATGCTTCAAACATGGAGTAAAGATTTTATAAATTTAAAGAAATAAATATGTATGTAACAAACATTCTTAAATTCAATTACATCAATTCATCTGGTATTTTTTTATTATATAATTATATGCTTATACATAATGTTAAACAGGTTTTGTCATCAGGCTCTTTGGACCCTCTTCCAACACAAGTCTGTTAGGGTTTCTTGGTCTGCTAGTAGTTTTGATAGAAATGACTCGCTATGCGTTAAACGAGCAAAATAAAATTTTGTGTTATTTCTTGTCTTTTATTACCACCGTGTCAAGCAAGCCCTGCCAGAACCAAAACCCTGTATCCACTGCCTAGCGGTTTTTTTAATGGCATGTCAAGTAATTTAGTGTCCAAGTCTTTATTTTATTAATTTACTAGCGACCCGCCCCGGCTTCACACGGGCGCAATGCTAATACCTACTAAAACCTTCCTCTTGAATCACTTTATCTATTAAAAAAAACCGCATCAAAATCCGTCGCATGGTTTTAAAGATTTAAGCATACAAAGGGACATAGGGATATAGGGACAGAGAAAGCGACTTTGTTTTATACTATGTAGTGAAGTCGCTCTGCTTCAGAAATCATGCACAAGAAATCTGCATCTTCAACACTTTCTACATCCCTCCCTTGCATAACAACAGTAAAATAATAGCACTTTTACTGAAGACTTCGTTGTGACTTGTTGAGGCAATCCAAAAATGTCCATTCCTCGTATTTTATCTAATTTCCCATTCACTTGACACTGTCACGGACACTTGCCATATTTTGCTACAGCAAAATGGAAATTATACAAAAATCATGACGTTCCGTTTCAGATTCCCGCCAAAAAGCCCAACCCAGTGGTTTCTAGCATTTCCTCCTAAAATACGTATTCTTCAAATGACGGGCCTCCACATGCCTTGTTCAATTCCGTCTCGTCACAGCCAAAAGCGGCCATTAAACTAACAACCCACTCAATCCATCAGATCTAGAAAAGTGCTCGAAGCCTCGAACTAACTTGACTGCCACGTCGAGCTGTCAATTATAGTTGATAGGCTCCGGACGCGAGCGAGTAGCGACAGATACGGAGTTGTCAGCCAGCAGGGATGTGAAAAAATAATCGATTTTAATAATCGATTTTTTAAATAAAAAAAAACTTTACGATTACATTCTCACACATGTTTTTAAAACATAAATATAAAAGACACAATGCAGCCAAAATTAAAAAAAATAATAGATTTTTGTAAACAGCACGATTAAAGAAGGTTGAAGTAGCTTCATTAATCTAAAGTTTATATTAAAAGGATAGAGAATGTAAAAAAAATATCATTTTTCATATTAATTTGTATTTTTCGTAAACCTACTCAATATTTAATAATAGATTATTTTTGATAAAATTAGTTGATTTTTAAAAGAGAAAAATCGATTTTAAATAATCGATTTTTTTAGATCAATGTCACATCCCTAGTTGTCAGTCTAAACGCGGCACCGGTTTGTTTTAAGAGAAATGTTTTCGCCCGACAGTGTTTGTATTGCTTGATAGTTGTTTGCGCAGTTTCTGATCCGTTTACGAAATTTAGATATGCATTGTTTGGATTTGATCGCAATAGGTTCGAAATACTTTCTTATTATTCTTTGTTTTTAGCTTTTCATACCTCAAAGGCACAAAAAACCTTTATAGGATCACTGTGTCTATTCAGTCTGTCCTCAAAGAGTCTGTCAGAGTCCAATTTCTCAGGAAATCGTAAACGTATCTATCAAGTTGAAATTATGTCTAATACTAAGGTCTACAATTCCTTGAAGTTGTTAGAGAAATCAGGTCTACAATTCCTTGAATCATATTTGTAAGTCAATGCGATCTAAAGATAATAATAATAATATAATATATAATATTATCTCACGCCTTTTTTATCCCCGAGGGGGTAGGCAGAGTTATTCCATTACTGGATATACCCACATTTCACGAGATATATTGGACCCCTAAACGTGATAGGTGGTGAGCCCATCGCCGGACCGGGTCTGTTTACACATGTCTTAGAATTAATGAGGATCCGTAACGTTTTTAGTTGAGAATGCAGATTTATAGAGCTAAAAAATCCTTACCATACAGTACAAAAATTTTTGTTCTACGACAAAAATTGACAAAGTTATGACCGAATTCCTAGCGAAGTTCACCGAGTAGCCGCCGCGGTAGCGTCGCCCTCATCGTGACGTCATCACGCTCCCGCGATCATCGAGTGCCGGCCGGCCGGCCGTACTTGGTTCCCTCACAGTGACGTACACGCTCTCGCGATCATTGAGTATGTTTATTATTTAATATCTTCGTAAGTAATGGTCCGATTTGGATAATTCAAAAACAGATATCATTCTTATATCATAAAGAATAGCGTGGATAATATTTCTAATGGATTTGCTATAACTGTACTGATCCTCATTCTGAGACCTGCGGGTTTCCTCACGATATTTTTTTTCACTGGAAAGCTAGTGATAAATATTGGTCATAACTCATTGGTACATGCCAGGATTCTCACTGATTTTCGGCCGACTCTTTATTATTATTATTATTAACCTCTCAGATCATGTCATCATCATCAAAGACACAATAAATTTTTAATTGTGTCTCGGTTCCAATTGGAGCCGGCGGTTCTTAAGTGATTAAAGAGAAAATCTAAAAACCGTAAAATCTAAAAAAAATCATTTTTCCCGATGATCCTGCACAATTATCTACCTAACTCCTTTTGCATTTTCGTAATGAACGAACTATTTACATAGGTAAGTACATACAAGTTTGTACGGAACCCTCTTTTAACTCTCTGTTATAAGGATCTGCTTCCATTATGAAAATTGTAATCACTATAATAATTTATGTATGATGCTTCAAAAATAGTTGTCTACATTGATATCTTTGTAAGGCAAGGCAGTTGCTTCCATTATGAAAATTGGATGTAGTTTTGTAAATTTTTCACACTCATTGTAACATAGTTTTGAGGTTAAAAGCGGTTGACGAGTTTTTTATTTCCGCGGGCGGGCTTGCGTGTCGGTATTGCCGTTGTTTTAGTGTCAATAAAACGTTTTCGAGGAAGTATTAAGAGTTCTTTTGTTTCATATGGGTATAAGTGTCAGGCTGTGTCATGTTGGAAAAAACATTGTGAAACATGCCTTTAGATATAAATAGCATAGGGGTATTGATAATATTTGAAACCTGCACGCCGTAACTTCTAGAACCTTCCAGAAACTTTATTATAATTAATATATTTTGTGTTTATTTATTTTTTGTAGTGATATCGTTACGGTTAAAGAGCCTGCTTCACATGGGCTGGGGATCGAATCCTGGCATGTATCTACCAATGAGTTTTTCAAAACTTACGTACATATTTATCGCTAGCTCGACGGTGAAGGAAAACATCGTGATGAAACCCGCAGGTCCTAGAATTAATTCTGAAACATGTGTAACAGACCCGGTCCGGCAATGGGCTCAACACTTATCATGTTTAGGGGTCATAAGAATATCTCGTGAAAAATGGGTATTTCCAGAAATGGAATACCTCTGCCTACCCCCTCGGGAATAAATTTATTATATTTTTTCTTTTTCGAAAATCCGTTCCCACACCCTCCTAACCAAGTATCGTTATCTCCTACCGACATTTACTCTTATAACATTTCAAGTTTATTTGAAGATGTTTCTGGAACCTTCCAGAAACTTCCCTTACACCGCACATTACCCCTTCTGGCCTTTATTGGGGTAACGGCACATAATATCGGGCATGTATTATACAAGGGTCAAGCGTATTGATCCCGGCTGTCTCTAATGTATGGAAGTGGGTCTTAGCCGTGTTATATGTATGTATGTATATTATTGGGGTTCGCAAATAAGGGTAAAAAATTATGATATGTGTATATAATCTACATCTACACTAATATTATAAAGAAGAGGAAATATTTGTATTTTTGTATGTTGTCCCGGCCTGTACCAATGAGTTTTTCAAAAACTTACGTACATATTTATCACTAGTTCGACGGTGAACGAAAACTTCGTGAGGAAACTCGCAGGTCTCAGAATTAATTCTGAGACATGTGTAAACAGACCCGGTCCGGCGATGGGCTCACCACCTATCACGTTTAGGGGTCCAATATATCTCCATCTCCCTCAGGGATAAAAGGCGTGAGATTATATTATTATTATTATAAACTCAAAAACTACTGGACCGATTTTAAACATTCTTTCAATGATGGAAAGCTACAATATCCCTGAGTAATATAGGCCACATTTTATCCCCGTATTTCTACGGGAACGGGAATAACGCTAGGAAACCGCGCAGAACCTTTTGTATATAAGACTACATATTTACAGCGATTCGTACTTGTCGTGTAATAAGATAGTTAAAAGTATATGATATACAAGTAGCGCCCCTGGTTTCACCCGGTAGTTCCCGTTCCAAGGAATACGGAGATAAAATATAGCCTATGTTACTCCTTGATAATGTAGCTGAAATGTTGGTAAAAGAATTTAAAAAAATCGATTTATTGGTATAAGCGTAGTGGCGTAACAAACAAACAAAGTCACTTTCGCATAATAATATTAAGTTAAATAATATTATAATTTTATACTGATGATTTTTTTTAGCGTCTGGAAAAAAATATGACGTATAAGGTATCTAGAGCCGAAGTTATACACAAGATTAATTGTTAAATATAGTCATGTTTAATGCAATTTACAAAATCTAGAAAACTATCTATCTATGTGCAAAATTTCGAGTCTCTAGACCCAGTGGTTTAGGCTGTACGTTGATACATCACCAATCAGTCAGTCAGTTTATCATTTTATATACTGGATGATTTTTTTTTACAGTCCGGAAAAAGAATTGACGTATAAGGTATCTAGAGCCGAAGTCATAAACTAGATGAATTGTTAAATAGTCATGTTTAATGCAATTATATTATAAAAATCTAGAAAACTACGCACACTAGGTACTATGTAGCAGCTGGCGGTTGTAGGTAGATCGCGCGTGAATGGAAGCTACGAGCCTGTTTCTGTATTTCAAATGTTTCAGTGTGTAATATTGACTACAGTTTATTAATGTATCTTAGTTTAAGCAAGATAGTTATCAAACATATGTTTTTTTTTATGCAACACTGCCAAATGAATCTATTACACTTACCAGTCACACCATATTTTTTTCCAGACGGTAATAGTACATTATGATATAAGTGCGGTAGGTTGAAAATTACAGCCGAGGCAATATTACTACAAGTAAGCAGAGGCTGTAATTATCAAAGCGCACGTATGTCATACGACGTTTTATAACACATTTGCGAGGAAATAAAATAAAAATCCGACTATGGTAAACGCATAAAAACAATACAGCGTTAAGAAAAAGCGCGCGGCGCGCATCAACATTTTTTTTTAAGAAAAGGCACAAAAAACAGCCAGTACTTATCTATACATATAATAAAACTCTAACGGGGCCGTGTCTGTACATTAAATATTTTTTGAAAATTTTAACGGTAGTGTATATAGTTATCGATATAGATACCGAAACACCAATTTTTGGAATTTTTGTCTGTCTGTCTGTCTGTCTGTCTGTCTGTCTGTCTGTCTGTCTGGTTGTGCACGCATCACTCAAAAACTACTGGACGGATTTTGATGAAATTTGGTATGGAGATAACTGAGTACCTGGGTCAACATCTAGGGCACTTTTTATTCCAGGAAAATATCTCATTCCCACGGGAAAATAAAAAAACTGGTCAAAAAGAGAAATACGTACTACTCCGAAACGATAACACCTAGAAACTTGAAAAATGGTATGAAGGTGTCTGATATGTCATAGGAAATTGGTATGAAGGGATTTTTGTAAATTCCCACGGGAACGGGAATAAACTAAATTCAAGCGGGAAAACGCCGCTGGGCACCCGCTATTTGAAATATGGTATGTAGGTGTCTTAAGTATGTCGTAGGCAACCACTATGAAGGGATTTTCGGAATTTCCCACGGGAACGGGAATAAACTAAATCCAAGCGGAAAAACGCCGCTGGGCACCCGCTATTTGAAATATGGTATGTAGGTGTCTTAAATATGTCGTAGGCAACCACTATCAAGGGATTTTCGGAAATTCCCACGGGAACGGGAATAAACGGAATCCGCGCGGGCAACGCCGCTGGGCATCCGCTAGTCTATACATATAATAAAACTCTAACGGGGCCGTGTCTGTACATTAAATATTTTTTGAAAATTTTAACGGTGGTGTATATAGTTATCGATATAGATACCGAAACACCAATTTTTGGATTTTTTGTCTGTCTGTCTGTCTGTCTGTCTGGTTGTGCACGCATCACTCAAAAACTACTGGACGGATTTTGATGAAATTTGGTATGGAGATAAATGAGTACCCGAGTCAAAATCTAGGGTACTTTTTATTCCAGGAAAATATCTCATTCCCACGGGAAAATATAAAAACTGGTTAAAAAGAGAAATACGTACTACTCCGAAACGATAACACCTAGAAACTTGAAAAATGGTATGAAGGTGTCTGATATGTCACAGAAAATTGGTATAAATGGATTTTTGGAAATTCCCACGGGAACGGGAATAAACTAAATCCAAGCGGGAAAATGCCGGTGGGCACCCGATATTTGAAATATGGTATGTAGGTGTTTTAAATATGTCGTAGGCAACCAATATGAAGGGATTTTCGGAAATTCCCACGGGAACGGGCATAAACGGAATCCGCGCGGGCAACGCCGCTGGGCATCCGCTAGTTACTAATAAAGTAAAATAATATTTTTGTGTTTTTGTTACAGATTAATTGGTTGTAATTTACTGTCAAAATTAATTAAATTAAATAATTATGTAGTTACATAAATATTTCTTTATTATATTTTATCTCCCAAAGTTAATTTTAATCATAAAATGTTGACAACTTTTTTGTCATAAAAACTCTTTGCTGAGATTTTAAAAAGTACCGTTCGTTTTAAGACGGAGTATCTTGATAAACCGTGCGTTTTACTTTACACTTACCGCACTTGGGCGTAACGGTAGGTAACGATATTAAAATTGGTGAAATAAGACACCTTTTACGAGCAAATGTGTTATAAAAAAAATCACCAGTATATAGATTAGAACTTTTATTTTAATTTATAATTCGATTTACCCAGTTAAATAACTACTTTACTCGCTTTAGGGCCCTGTATAAACAACAACTCCATAATATATGTTAAGTGCACATACTTACGCGAGAGAGTTCATAAAACAAACCAGCAAGTGTCTGAAATTTAATAAAGGCGTACTCGATCGCAGACTAATAGATGTGGCCATTACGCTTTATGTTTTTTTTTTAATTACATTGTTATGTTCGTTTGTCTTCCTTGAAAACACACACCAATTAGTGTAGTCTACTCTATACTGAAATTTAGAGGTTATTTTACTACCATAATTGAAACGACTGGTTCAAATCAACTAATACTAATATAATAATAATCTCACGCCTTTCATCCCCGAGGGGTAGGCAGAGGTATTCCATTACTGGATATACCCACATTTCACGAGATATATTGGACCCCTAAACGTGATAGGTGGTGAGCCCATCGCCGGACCGGGTCTGTTTACACATGTCTCAGAATTAATTCTGAGACCTGCGGGTTTCCTCACGATGTTTTCCTTCACCGTCGAGCTAGTGATAAATATGTGCGTAAGTTTTTGAAAAACTCATTGGTACATGCCAGGATTTGAACCCGAGCCTCACTGATTTTCGGCCGGCTCTTTAACCGTCTGGGCTATCACTGCTCTCAAATCAACTCTTTTATAGTAATAGTCACTTTATGAAAATATTGTCCCACAATATTCCACTAAAGCATATTCCAATTGGCCTATATAATTATTAAAGATATTTTGTTTCAAAGTATTTTAGCTCTGTTGGAATTATCTGCTTGCCTCTGTTAAGTGAACCCTAGACGCGTATCTTGGTAAGAGTATGTACCAAAAGGCGTGTATCCATGGTCATGATTAAATCATTTCATAAGATTTTTCACAAACTAACCATTTTGAGATTTAGTGATTCTCAGTCTCTGGATTTTTTTTAGCTTTTTAACTCATGAAATAAGAAATAAAACATATTTTTCAGACGTAACGTACTCGTACATGTATTTGTTTCAAGCTACCTAACCTTTGAGTTACGCTCTTTTAGAATGAGCTGTTTTTAAAATAAATAAAAATAATATTTAAATGATAAATTATTACCTACCTTACTTTTGTACAAACAATAATTATATTAAAAAAAAACAATTTTCTCAATTGAGTCTTATGCATATGTATCACGTTTGTAGGTAAATTTCTAACCTCCAAATATTGTCACATTTACTCAGACTCGCTGTATTATTTTGTACTAAACATGACAGCTCCATATTCCCTAGAGCTATGGGCACAACCCGCGCATCGCTGATGGCTCTGTATACTCAGCTATAATCCGGTAAACCGCGCTCGCGGATTAAACCGTTTTAATCCGGTGAAACGAGCCGCATCCAGCAGGCTCTATTGCAACGACATAAGGTCTACATTACGCCTGCTCTGCAACGCATTGTACTTTGTAGTGAATATCATGTTATTATATTAGTCTTGGCATGCGGGTGTTTTTGTAAGCTTGTTTCATTAATTTGGTATTTAGTTTAGTTTTATAATATGGTGCGGATTGTTTTTAAGGAGTGAAATGTAGAACATGTGTTGGTAGTTTATTTTACTACAAGATAATGGTAAATAATTTTTGGGAATAAAAGACATATGAAAAGAAAAAAAATACAAATAACAAAATTGTAATTACCTTACTTAGGTTTATCATCAATACTAGCAACACTGAGCAGTGATAGCCTTCTCGGTTCAAAATGCCAAATTCATTTATTTCGGTAGGTATATAAAATACACTTTAAAACGTAAATAACAAGGCGTACTAAGCTCTTCCATGAAGATTGGCTAAATGTAAACATCAGCCCATCTCCACCGACGAGTTGCTGGTTCCAAATGTAGTACCTACCCCGAGAAGAGTCAGCAATAAACTCAAGGGCAGCTCTTTTTAGTCTCATGTCATATTGTAAACCATATTTACTAGGAAGTAAATATGGTTTACAATAATAATTATAATTAGTAGCCTATAATTATAACTAATAGCCCTACACAGCGTCGAGTCGGTTAACCCGCTTCTCATCATCACTATCACTACATAGTATAAAACAAAGTCGCTTTCTCTGTCCCTATATCCCTATGTCCCTTTGTATGCTTAAATCTTTAAAACTACGCAACGGATTTTGATGCGGTTTTTTTAAATAAATAAAGTGATTCAAGAGGAAGGTTTTAGTGTTAGCATTGCACCCGTGAGAAGCCGGGGCGGGTCGCTAGTTATGTTATAAACAAACAATGAAAGTTTGTCAAATCGATTCGATTGATGAAACTTTACAGTTAAATACATCAGATTAACATGACATAGGCTATACTCGTACTATATGGCTATACTGGGATAAAATCTTGAACGGGAACCACGCGGGTGAATCTGCGGGGCGCTGCTAGTATAATTATAAAAAGATGACTTTCCCAAAATTTGAGAACGCGAAATTTAGCAAGTGTGGAAGGTCTTTTTCCAAGTGGACTGCTCCTGACAGCGGCAATTCCACAGTCTACAAGCACCCTTATATTATAGACCGGGAGTCGAGGACAAATTTCGCTTAATTAATCGTCGAGTCTCGAGTGCGCTCCTGGACTGATTAACGATTGTTATTTTAATTTAATCGAGAGAAGTTTGGTACAATCGCGTTTGAGGCTGGCTATAATGTATAATATAAACTTTTGGGAGCGTCGAGGTGGAATGGAAATAACTACAATGACAGAATAAGCGAAATTCCTGAAATTATTTTGTTCAGTATGGACTACTTATTAGATTTCAGCTATTTTCAATAAGTGTAATTTTTTTTCCGAAAAATGAATTCGCATAGGTGCATTTAGTGCTACCTATGGAAATCTTACTATTATTGCTCTCTAAGAAAATTGGCTAGACATAACTAAAGTACGAAGGCATCATATTTTTTTTCAATTAATATACTAATTGGGGTGTATGAGGAATTGCCCTTATTCTGTTACGCGTTGTATAGGACTAGGCGCACAATGCCACATTCGCAAAATTATAGATGTCATAGGCTCGTATCAAGACAATATTATTTAATATTTAATATATTATAAAAAGCTTTAATGAATCAATAAAAAAAATACAGAGGTATTCCATTTCTGAAAATACCCACTTTTTCACGAGAATAGTCTATCGCCAGATAATCTAACAGTAAACGGGATAGGTGGTGAGCCAATCGCCAGACCGGGTCTGTTATACTTGCCACAGAATCAAAACTGAGACCTGCTGGTTTACTCACGATATTTTCCTTCACCGTCAAGCAAATGAAGTACCTTTTTTGAATATAGATAAATTAAGCTAACAAAACAATCATAGACAAAACCATCAGCAGTATTAAGTGTAGCAAATAGTTGTATATTTGTTTATTGTCTCCTCAGTAAAGGTTTTCCGGCAACAATGGGGAAGTGACCCGACCCAAGTATAACTCAATTCTCACTTGCCGCTGGATTGTTGTTCTGACCCAATTCCTGTTTCTAATTTGAAACTGTAACAGGAAACTGAAGTCAATAAGATACATAGATGAGGTTATTGTTTATCTTCAAGCGGCTTCGACAGTACCGATGTAATAATGATTTTACTAACGTAACATTCATGTTGTGTCTAAAAATAGCTAAAAATTTGCTGCGCCACTACGAGTGAATGGTCTAAGGTTGCGCATTTAGCTACGAAATGGGCTCGATTCTGCATTACAGCGTCTAAACTTATTTTAGTTTAGTCCTATCATTTTCTTTCTCCTAGAAAAAAAAGAGAGGAGAGATATTTAGTCGTGTCAAATTAAAATTTGTACTGTCAACTGAGGCGTGTTTAGCAATTTTAGCGACGATGTAAAAAGGTAATGGATAAAAGTGACAGATAAGCATGTTCATAAGGTTCAAATTAGTTGGTTTTTACATGTTTGACATTCAGTCTATGCTTTGTTTCTGTCCTTTTTCTTCCGTATTCTATGGAGCAGGATAGGCTAACTTAAGAATAGGAATTTTAGCTGGTCTGCAGAATCGAGTCCAATACTTATCTAAAGCTATTAATTTCTGTCCTATTTAATTTTTCACTTTTTTTTCGCTCAGTGTACTGTGTAGCTGATATTTTTGCATGTTTATATATTGTTAAGGTTCATGCATGACTAAATTCACAGAATATTGGATAACCAGAAGAGAAGCATTGTACTAGGTTTTTTGCAGCGACTTCATACACGTTTTTGTATTCCCCAGTACCCTATATCTTTCCTCAAGATCAAAGCAAGTTAAGATTGCAATGCCATATTATCCAAATCTATGCTATTGTTGTATTATATAGATATTATGCAATAAATTTCTTGAGTATTGAGATATACCTTACCTATTATTGCAAAAGTTTCATTAGGATCCATCCATCAGTTCAGCCGTCGAAACGTAACAAAGTTACCTTAGCAATTATGTTATTAGCTTGAATCCATTTTGATCTAGTGTCAGCACTTATTGCATCCAATTATTTCAATAACTATATCCAATACAGTGCAAAAATACAAGTGCTTATTGCTTCAACATCAATCTACTTCAACAGGATAAAAACACTGGATAAAACTCAGCGATTACGCAAGGAATCCTAGAAATACAGTTCCCAAGCATAGCTGCTCAGAAATGGAAATGATCTGTGCGAAGACTGCATTAAGCGACGGGACGGCCATTTTGAAAAACCGAGCAGATAAATACAGCAAACTACTTGAGCACCAGAATTATTATTCTTAAGCTTTGTTACTTTGGTTTTGCGGAGTTTTTCTTTATTTCATAGATGAGTAGAATTGTAATGGTTGTTTTTATCTTACTTTTACTTTAGTTCCATAAAGAAGTTTCTTTTAAATGTAAGATTGTTTTAGCGGTTTTGGAGTGGCGATACTTTCCAGGGTTAATTTATTAAAACTCTGATATGAAATTTAGACATTCATACTTAGATACATACAGAGCAGTGAGAGCCTTACGGTTAAAGAGCTTCACATGATGAAAATCAGTGAGGTTCGGGTTCAAATCCTGGCATGTACCAATGAGTTGATGATGCATGAGAGCTCGACGGTGAAAGAAAACATCGTAAGGAAACCCGCAGGTACAAGAATTAATTCTGAGACATGTGTAAACTGACCCGGTCCGGCGATGGGCTCACCACCTATCACGTTTAGGGGTACAAAAAATATCTCGTGAAAAGTGGGTATAACCAGAAATGGAATCCCTCTGCCTACCCCCTTGGGGATATAAGGCGTGAGATTATTTATTGTTTAATACATAATCTCACTCCTTTTTACTATTGGGGTAGGTAAAGACAATATACTACCACTTGCTACGAACCTGACGGAACGGAAACAAATTGTGTCCGCCACAGACCAGCTAATGAATCACATTTTCAAATAAACATCATCCCTAATTCCCGTCAATATTTCCCTTGATTTGATATGAATGCTTCAGAATGCTTAAACAGTTCGGTAACGTTAGTGGCCGATCAGACTGTCAGTTTGTTACTACAGCTATAGTTTATTCAGATACTTGAATTAATACTGATAAGGGAAGAAAGATTGATGAAACGTTTGAGGATTACGGTTGAAACTGATCATTAGAGGGAATATTATGATGCTAAGAACAGTACCTAGACCTACCTTATACAATAATATGTAACAGAATAAGCGCAATTCTTGAAATTAGTTTATTCAGTATAATAATAATAATATAATCTCACGCGTTTTTTATCCCCGAGGGGGTAGGCACAGGTAGTCCATTACTGGATATACCCACATTTCACGAGATATATTATATTATATATTGGACCAATAAACGTGATAGGTGGTGAGCGTGGTGGTGGGCCGGCCCTTTAACCGTTCGGGCTATCACTGCTCTATTAGTTTATTCAGTATCGACTACTTATCGATTTCATCTATTTTTAGTATGTGTTAATTTCTGCGAAAAATGAATTATCATAGCTGAAGTTCGTGGTACACCTAGGTGAACTGACGAGGTGTACCACGACCAATACCTCGGAAATCGTACTATTATTGTTCTTTATTTAAATTTATACAACAAATTGTCGCATTTACTATTTCCCTTCTTATTTCTTCGTTCCTTTTGCAATTCCTTGAATTACATTCCTATGCTTTCCATTTTATTTCAGAATTTGTATATAGAAAAGATTGTTTAAATAATTGTAAACACATAGAAATAGTAGTATTGAAAGAAGAGTAATGAAAGGAAATGCAGTGAATGGGGCCCTGAATAGCCTTGTGAGTAGCCAGGTCGTGTCGAACAAGGCAAGGATGGCTATGCATAACGCGGTTCTGGTCCCGACGCTGATGTATGCGACTGAATGTTGGGTGTAGCAGAAGAAGCATGAAAGCAAAGTGAACGCCGTGGAGATTAGATTGTTGAGGAAAATGTGTGGAGTGAAATTGTGTGATAGAGTGAGGAATGCGGATATACGAGAGAAGTGTGGTTTGAAAGAAGATGTAGTGACAAGGATAGAAAAGGGTATGTTACGCTGGTTTGGTCATGTAGAACGTATAGATGAAAGAAGAGTAACGAAAGAGATTTATGGTGCGAATGTTGAAGGATGCAAGGAAAGAGGACGCCCCAGAAGGACGTTCACGGATCAAATAAGTGACGTCCTTCAGAAAGCTTGGGTCCGGAGTGCGAAGAATAAAAGAGCGTGCATGAAAAGGCTAATGGATGTGAAGGAAGCGAAAGAAGTATGCAGAGATCGAGCAAAGTGGCGATCCGTCGCCACGTTGTCCCACAGGGGTCGGCAGAGATGCCTACCCCTGTGGGATAATGGCGTGAGCCTTATGTATGTATGTATAGAAAGAGTATAATAATGTTATAAAATATTGTGTTTTGTGATTATTGTTAGATGTCATTTAGATGTATAATAGTAATTGTATTTGCAACAGTTGGACACTTACCATAAACTCAACTGATACTATTTAATTTAAAACTGTATTTGTCAAGAAAAGTACGCCTTACACGGACTGCTATTTTGTAACTTAATATCCTCAGAATAAAGCTTATTTTATGTTGGGCAAATCAGCAATGTTTAAGTATTGATATTAAAAAAAACATTCCATTCTGTTTCGTTGAATACCTCCTCGAGACAGTATTGTTGTTTTAATGGTCGGGTTACCTGAAACAAAAAAATTACAATATTAATCTATATATTATATAAAATGATAAACTGATTGATTGATTGGTGATGTATCAACGCACACTGCACAGCCTAAACCGCTGGGTCTAGAGACTTGAAATTTTGAACATGGATAACTTATACAATGTACGCATCCACTGCGACGAATTTTATTTTTGTTAAAATGTCTGTGGAAAAAGTGGAACATTGAACCAGCGCCCTGCTTGCGGCATCATGCTGAGTTGGGACCCTTTTGCTTCAGCAGCGCATGTACAGACGAAATTTGAAAAAAGTAGGTACCTAATGATTGTATCATGAACCTGTTTATATGTGCTGTAAAAGTAAATAAATCTTTTATCTGTCTATCTATATATCTATCTATCTATCTTTCATTTTGACCTTGACAAGGATGAAGGACTAGTACTCCTAGATGTCGCTACAGTATGCTGTGCGCCGTGAACACGCTTAAATTTCTTTACACCCAAACCTGCACAGCACACGCCATCATAACTTAACTCCAATTCTTGGCGTCGACCCAACGCGTTAGAACCACACCTTATGCCTGGAAATGGCCTGTAACATTTCCCCATATGACTGAAACTACACGACCAAGTGTTTACTAATTTATGGAAATTAAATTGTGAAGTTATGCATTAAATAACAGATAGAGAAAATGTTATGCTTCTGTGTTCCAACGAGGCCCTATATACAACGCGTAACAGAAAAAGCACAATTCCTCATACACCCCAATTAGTATATTTAACATAAAAAAAACCGGCCAAGTGCGAGTCGGACTCGCGCACCGAGGGTTCCGTACAACCTTGCAAATTTATGGTTTTCGTAATTTTTCCTTTATCTATGCTATAAGACGTTGCTTCGTACCAAATTTCAAGATTCTGAGTTCACGGGAAGCATCCTGTAGGTTTTGATTCCCTTGCAAGTGTCGAAAATTTGCGGCATAAACGGCTGTATCTTTTGATTGCGTTGGCTTAGAAGTTTGATTTTTTCACAGCTTCAAGGGACAGTAGACCTGAGTAATTGATATAAATTTCAGCTTCATACCTCCACGCGTTCCTGAGAAAAAGGGTCTTGACAGACGGACGGACGGACGGACAGACGGACAACAAAGTGATCCTATAAGGGTTCCGTTTTTTCCTTTTGAGGTACGGAACCCTAAAAAAAATATGATGCGATCGAATTTTATTTGTGTCTAACCAATTTTCTTAAAAATCGATTGATAATAGCACAATTTCAATAGAAAGCACTAAATTCAGCTATGCTAATTAATTTGGGGGAAAAATTTAATATATTAAAAATAGCATACCTACTGAAGAAACTACTTTCAGGAATTGCGCTTATTCTGTTACCCGCGTAGAGTCCGTTCCCGTGGGAATATGGGGATAAATAAAATCCTATGTGTTATTCTGATGTATAAGCTATATAACTGTACAGTTTCATCAAAATTCGTTCAGTTGTTTTTGCGTGAAAGAGGAACAAACATCCATCCATGCATCAATCCACACAAAATTTCGCATTTATAATATTAGAAGGATAATATAGAACCGACTTTAATGAATTATACAAAAAAATACACTCGAATTGAGAACCTCTTCCTTTTTGAAGTCGGTTAAAAAAGAATCAACGAAATCAGTTGACGTGATATTTAAGTTATTCGTCTATTTAACAAAAATTTAAGACTGATATGATTTTATAATGGATGTCATTGTCAGAACTGGACCAAATTGGGACCACACGGGAACCACCAGCTTTCAAATAAAAAAAGAATCATCCAAATTGGTTCACCCAGTCAAAAGTTCTGACAAAACAAACATAAAAAAAACATACGTGTCGAATTGAGAACCTCCTTCTTTTTTGTAGTCGGTTGAAAAACAACTGCAAGCTTTAGGGTTACGGTTGACGCGGGTGGCTGATCCATTTATCTTTAAAGTGAAACGTCAATGTATGTTGTTCACCGAACCTTCGGCGCTGTACGTTCCGCAGATGTGGCGCGACCTTTGAGTATTAAACCAACCGGAGACGCCACTGACAGGCGTTCCCCTCTACCAAGAAAAAGTGTCGGTCAACGATCATACCTGTTATATACAACTAGTTTTTTTTTGAGTTCACGGAGTGCTCAGATTGGTGAATGTATTTGTGTGCATCTAGTTCAAGCTAGTGTTTAATTGTTTTGTCAAAAAATGCGTTGGTTTTAACATTATATTTTGTGTGCATTTCCTCGTCCCCCCGCAGAAATTGACAGACTTTTTTGCAAAGAAACTAGTGCGCGTGACGTCTCCTGTTGGTTGAATACTCAAAGGGCGCGACCCTTAGTTAAAACAGCAAAATGCTTATAGAAAATCCTCCAAGCGCTGCGCGGACAAATTACAAGTCACCTTTGCGCCGGTACTGAGATTTTGCCTTCTCAACAAATTGTGCTGAAAATAGACAAAAGACTGTAAGATATTCGCACTATACACCGGGTCTTATCTGTTTGATACCCACAGACGGGTGGAGCGGCCAGTGATTAGCTGAGATACACCTTGCACACAAAGCCGGTGGCCAATTCTACTAAATTTCAACGGTTACAGTTGGATGACAATGACAATGACATGGTCAGTCGATGGAGTTATTTGCTCTGAAAAGTGTCAATATAACACCATTGTCTGGTCATTGATATGTCATAGTCATCCAATTAAGACCGTTGACATTTAGTAGAATTGGCCCCCAGGCCGTCGGCTCATGCCGCCGAGATGTGTGGGACCACCATTACAGATATTTTGACTACACTATGGTAGAGATATAAGAAGGGTTATGATTTTAATCTATTTGTATACCATTTAGGGCATCAAATAACTGCTTAATTAGCACATTTTGAAAATTTATTACTAGCTCTTGCTCGCAGCTTTGTTTGCAATCGCTAAATAACTGCGTATAATGATATGAGCCAAACATTTAAGTATTATAACTTGACAATTTAGGTTTTTAAGCCAGAGCGCGGAACAAGCGATACAGAGGTACGATCGCCTCGGATCGAATGTTTTCCTATAACGTATCACGTAAAGTTATCGTCCGTAAACCGACTTTAACCCAGTTAGTCACAACAAGGACGCCAGCGGCCCGATACTAAAATGTGTGATTTCCAGTCAAGTGTCAACGAGGACGCCGGCGGCCTCGCGGCGTCTGGCAGTGCGCCTGTGGTGAAAAGTCAAATGTCAAGGTCAAATGTTTTTTGTTTCTGTCAACTAAATGGGTTAAAGACATTTTTTTTTAAATACATTTATTATATTCGCTCGCCGCTCAACCAGGCCGTGTGTCCCGTTATCTCACAGTTCTGCAACCAGCGCCCGCAGCGGTACTTTCTCCTGAAAAAACATTTTTGATAGTGTCATTCCTTTCCTTCCCTCTCCCCCGTGGGACTCTTGATGTACATTTTCAGGGTTCCGTACCAAAGTGGTAAAAAAATGCTCTGTCTGTGTGTCCGTCAGTATTTCGCAGCTTCTAATGATGTCGAATTTAAATCTGGAATAGTTATAAATAATGCTTGCAAAAATTTCTTTTGTTTTTTTTTTGTTTCCGGATCAAAAGAGGCCGGGGTTTTTAAGGGGTTACTAAGTTACAATGGAGTATTTTAATGTAATAAGTTTTTTTTTTATTATTTATGTCATGTAAGTTTTGAATTAAGATGAGAAAGGTCAGGTCAGGTCAAACATTTGTTTCAGGCTATTTGGCCGATAATTGTTAATAACAATGATCTTATTAAAAGTTAGCACCTAGTATTCACAAAATCAGCAAAACTGAACAATTAGAAATTTAAAATAAGGGAAAAAAAATCCGTGTCTACTTATTTGTTTTGTAAATCAGCTACCTAACATATTTATGCACAGACTTTTGTTGCGTACTATTGAAACCTATAGATCCGTAGAAAAGGTGAAAAACCCTCTGTGCAAAAGTTCGACTCGCACTTGGCCGATTTTATTTATTTATTCCCAACTTGTTTCACGTAAATGTCACAATCGCAAAACGTAATAATAATACAAAGCCTACGGAAACTACGCAAATAGAAATCAGGTTGAGTTGAGTTTTATTCAATTTTAGTTGAATACAAAAACGTTTCGACTAAGAATCCTATTAACTATACTCAAGCACGGAACTCCGCTTGAACATAGAATAAGACCGATGGTTAGGAGTGTTGTTACAATAGAAGCCGAAACAATTATACCTATGAAGATATTTTTCTGTTTGGCCGTATGTTTGTACCCGTTAAACGTAAAAATTAATGCACAAAATTCAATTTGTTGTATTAACCAGATACCTAACCTCTTTCATATTGATATTGGACTCGATTCTGGCTGACCACCTAAAGCTCCTAATATTGCTAAACCTCTTAAAAACGATTTTGCTATTCTACGCTATCTGTCAAATTCAAATGACATGATTAAATTTGAATTTGACGTTTCTAAAAATTATAAATTTATCCGGTCAACTCAACTTAGCTTTAGCGGCTTAAACGCTATTCCTTGTGTGTCATTTTAAGCAGAAAAAAAAGAATTTAGACTTGTCAAACGCCTAAACTGCGTAAATTTAGCGGCGATTAAAAAGGTCCCTCCTAAAATTAAGTTACTTCTAAATTCGGCCATTACAGTGTTTTTATGTGCAAGTTGAGGTGGAAAAAACTAATTATCCAAAATCCAAAGGAAGTTTAGAAGAAAGAATGAGCCAGGACAAAAATTTTGTTGTGGGTGCTGCCGTATAGTGTGCAGTCAAAAGATATATTTTTTTGTTTGTGTATTACAATTCTAAATATATTCATCCAAGATGGCTCTTAGGTTATGTTTCAACTTTCTTTCCAGAGAACATGGTGAGACCGAAAAAATATATCTTAGAAGACTAGACTTAGGAAACGCATCAACGATCTATTGCATAGGTCCGAAAGATAATTTAGAAAAATGTTTAGGGTGTCCTATATATAATGAAGCATCATATAATATTGCAAATGTCTGAGGGTTAGGTTCAGAGCTTTGGAGTAAAATAAGCAGTTATGTTTTAATAAACACATTTTTATGAATCTGTAGTTTTGTTTAAAAATACAAAACCGCAAAACTCTCCAAACACAGTTTTTTCTCTTCAAGTATGTATCCCCCTAAAATTATTTCCTCCCCGCCCCCCCCCCTCCTATAATTACTGAAAAAACGTTTTTGGGGAGAAATCTTGCAATTTTTATCTTATTTTAAGGCATTGGCAATTTTGCCATCAGCTTAGCTCTGCCTCAGAGTCTAGGCACAAAAATATAATCAGATTCATCAAAATTTATTGAAATGTCACTTTGATTGATAGTACACTTTTACTGAAGATTGAAGCGGCTAGTTCTTGAGGTAACTCGAAAATGTCCATCCTACGCTTTTTATCGAATTCCCTATTTCACTGTAGGTACACTATTACGGACATTTGCCACATAATAAACTATCACTACTATGAGACAAAACCTAAAGTGCTAAAACACAGCAAAATGTTTTTTTTAAACGTGACGATTCCCGCCAAAAAGCTGTTGCATAGTAAGATAAAAAAAGTTAATTAAGAAGTATTTTTTTATATAAAATTACGCTTTAAAATATACGAATTTGTTATAAAATTAAGAAATGAAAAACAATTATTTCAAACAAGTTATAAATTTAATTATTTTTAACGTTTTTATCAATATCGTTTATTCCTTCAATTATATATTTTTTATGTAGCAACACAAGATCAATTCAATTTAAACAATTTAGCTCATGCTAAAATACCTTCTAAACTGACTAAGTTTGATGTTCCTGGAATAGAGTTGTTTTTAAGACTCACTAAATATAATTTTAAATTTAAGAAATTTAGCTTTAGGCATTTTAAGCGACGTGCTGGTAGAATCGAGACTATTATGTTGTTTAGCAGCAGTGATAGCCCGGACGGTTAAAGAGCCGGCCGAAAATCCGTGAGGCACGGTTTCGAATCCTGGCACCTGGTACCAATGAGTTTTTCAAAAACTTACGTACATATTTATCACTAGCTCGACGGTGAAGGAAAACATCGTGAGGAAACCCGCAGGTCTCAGAATTAATTCTGAGACATGTGTAAACAGACCCGGTCCGGCGATGGGCTCACCACCTATCACGTTTAGGGGTCCAATATATCTCGTGAAATGTGGGTATATCCAGTAATGGAATACCTCTGCCTACCTCCTCGGGGATGAAAGGCGTGAGATTATACATTATACATATTTGTATAACGTGTTTTTTTCAAGCTAGTACTTATTAAAAACCTAGGACCTTTTTCCATTACTTCCTTCATTTCAGAATTGCAATTTACATTTCAAATAAGTAGTGAGGATATTTCCGAATTAAACTCGGCGGAGGATCCGAATACAGCTCTCGAAACAGTTCTCATAAAGAACGAATGAACGAATGGAAGAGCGAACGACAACTGAATGGATGTTCCTCAGAAGTTTTCCATTTGAAATTTTAATTGCGCTTAAAATTGAAAGTTCCAGTTCTTATTTAGAAGCTTTGGCTGGAGTTTAATTGTTTAATTCTTGAACGTAATCCGTGTTTGAGAAAGCTTTCAATGGAACACTTTGTAAAGTGTTTATTACAAAGTGATAAATAGTGTGTGCTTTCGAATGTAAGGAATAAGTTTAATTGTTGACTACGTTGTATGTTCTCGTACACACATACGTACAGCTCACGCCTTCTTCCCACAGGGGTAGGCAGAGACGATGGATCGCCACTTTGTCCGATCTCCGCACACTTCCCCCGCCCATGCCCTTTCTATCCTTGACACTACATCTTTCAAACCACACATAGATCGTATCTTGATACCTACACATTCTACATCCACCGTTATTAAATCACTACATAGTATAACACAAAGTCGCTTTCTCTGTCCCTATATCCCTATATGCTTAAATCTTTAAAACTACGCAACGGATTTTGATGCGGTTTTTTTTAATAGATAGAGTGATTCAAGAGGATGGTTTTAGTGTTAGCATTGCACCCGTGCAAAGCCGGGGCGGGTCGCTAGTATATTATAAAAAATATATATTGAGTCTCAGATATGGAAGGTATTAAATATCGTTATCTCTGATTCAAAGTGTAAAAGCTTCATGTGCTCTTGACTGTACACTGAACATTACATGCCGTCTACAGGATTAGAACTAGTGTCCGACTGAAAGTTCGGTTTCGGTTTCAGCCGAGTTTCGGCCAAAAATCAAGTTTCGGCGGCAGTTTCGGTATCGGCCAAAATTGGCCGAAACTTTTGCCGAAAACGAAACTGATTTCGGAAGTTGTCGGGCACGCTCGCCTAACTTAGCGTACGCTGGCGGCCCTGTTCGGGAACTGTCCTGCGTTAATATTTTATTATATTATTATTATATTAAATTAATGATTACAACAAAATTAATATAAAGTGTTTCCATTTCATGTATTAATTAATGCAGAATAATGGTTAAAATGCACCAAATTTCAGTATTATAAAGAATTTTATACTTGACCACGTGAGTTTCGGTTTCGGTATCGGTTTCGGCCGAAACTGAAGCCACGGCCAAATATTCGGTTTCGGTTTCGGTTTGGCCGGAAAACCAGTTTCGGTCGGACACTAATTCGAACCCAAGCTTCATTAGCAACAAGGATATCACAGCTATCTTAATTTCTTGATAATAAAAGAAAGTGACAAAACAAGTTTTTTTAGTTTTATAAGGACCTCTAAAATTTTCAACAATAAAAACACTTCCCAAACTCATCTCTCACGAGCTTGCCTTCCTCAAGAATAATGAAATTCTTCCTTTTAATTTAATCTGTTCTTTTCTCACAATCAACATAATTACTATCTCCGTCCTTGTCTAACTTCTGTACATAAATTTCAGTTAAAACTCGGGCCAAGTTTGAGCACATAATAACATCAAGATGACTCGACTAGAAGATTCCTGTAACTTTGTTATAAATAAGGGCCGGAGTAGACATGTTGCATTTCGCATCGGCGATTAAGCTGTATTTTTTTTTCACAAAAAACAGTTAATGGGATAACCCCTCAAGTGTGGGAGTCAAAATAGCCGATTTGCATTGAGTGTTGAACCCGCAGAGGGGTTCGCCACAGTCAAGGCTTTTTTGGGGCCCCTGCACCTACACTAAAATTGCATTTTATTATTCCTTGGTCTAGCAGAAGCCCTTTTATCGAACTAAACGTTTTTATAATTAAGTTTGTGTTAGAATTTACACTGCGACGGAAAGCGACTTTGTTTTAAACTATGTAGTAGTTTAAAACAAAGTCGCTTTCCGTTTGTCTGTCCCTATATGTATGCTTAGATCTTTAAAACTACGCAACGGATTTTAATGAGGTTTTTTTAATAGCGTGATTCAAGAGGAAGGTTTATATGTACATAATTCATACATAATTTAGTATATAGTAGAGAAATACTGATAATCACTACATAGTATAAAACAAAGTTTCTTTCTCTGTCCCTATATCCCTATGTCCTTATTTCCCTTTGTATGCTTAAATTGGTTTTTGGTTTGGTTTTTACAGCTCTTAGCTTTAAGTTTCAAAAGTCTGTTTAGTATTTAGACCTTTAAAATAAATAAATAAAAATAAATAAATAAATCTTTAAAACTACGCAAAGGATGTTGATGCGGTTTTTTTAATAGATAGAGTGATTCAAGAGGAAGGTTTTAGTGTTAGCATTGCGCCCGTGCAAAGCCGGGGCGGGTCGCTAGTATCATATAAACCGAAACGAGGACGAGTCACTAATGATATTATCTAAAATTTATATGATATTATATAAGACTAATCATTGACCTAAACAATTATGTGGGCACAAAAAATACAAGTATATAGCGATGGTTTCACTTTAGCGACTAAGCAATACATGCTGTACACATTCGTAGCAACTAAATCAGGTTTCGGACCGTCGATTCATCTCTGCACATGTTAATGCTGTCACTAAATCGTATGATTTATAAATTGTGATTATACAAGCAAGTCTCTAACACAATCAATCAAGCAGTCGCTCAAAGGAGTGATTTTTACACCGCGGGCGAACGTAGCAAGTTGCCCAAACGCAATGCAGTATCGATTCAGTCTCTACAATCCTCAATTTTGATAATTTCCAAATACTAACCTAGTTCAGCAGATGCAGTCAGGCAGCCTGTACCCATGCTCGATGCAAGTTAATAGTTTTCATTTCAATCCATAAAATTAGTAATATTTCGCTACAGATGAACATTTATTTATCATGATGATTATTTACCGTGATCAAACACAAACGCCAAATCTATGCAATCGCTATAATGCACGATTTTGATACCGCATTGCAGTGCATAAGTAGTCAAAACGCAATTAAGTATCGATGCTTGTGTTTCGATGCCGCGATCAAAAGCAGAAAGTTGCTAAAACTCGATGCGGTTGAATCGCCGATCGCTGATCGCCGATGTCAAAAGTATCGAGTCTGTTCAGACCCTTACATAATAGTACTTCGTTCATAGCGACTTTGTACTGACTTTTGGCCGACTAAGAGACACTCAAAGTTTTTACTTACTTTTAGTTCTTTCACGTCTCGTATCCTTTTGAAATGCAAAAATGTGAATTAATGTGTTACTTGCTTTACATTTTTCTTTACAATCTAAGTGATGTAAGTAGCGGTATGTAAATAAGTGCTACTTTCTGTGCAATATTCTACTTATGGCGAAAATGTAATGAAGAATTGCTTACAGTAAGGCCAAGGTACAAATGAGTATTTAAAAACATTTTGTTTAAAAAAAATTGTGAAAGTCAATATTTAAACTATCTTCCTAGTAAATTTTATGTCGATTATTAATAATATTAATATAATCTCACGCCTTTCATCCCCGCGGGGGTAGGCAGAGGTATTCCATTACGGAATATACCCACATTTCACGAGATACATTGGACCCCTAAACGTGATAGGTGGTGAGAACATCGCCGGACCGGGTCTATCATATTTACACATGTCTCAGAATTAATTCTGAGACTTGCGGGTTTCCTCAAAGTGTTTTCCTTCACCGTCGAGTTAGTGATAAATATGTATACCTAACCTTTAGGCGGAGTAAGAAATATATTATATATTATGTAGATTGTTCTGAAATTTAGCAGTGATAAGTAACAGAAAGAATATGTGATTTTTTTTTTATGTTTATCGAGATATTTAGGAGTGGGCTATTCATACTGCTAATAATGTAATTTGTAAAAAAATCATCACGTTTTAACTTTGTAAATTTTTACTTCAACAACATAATATGACACACATGCTCATCTGACGGGACTATTTATCTCTCCGAGATTTCCCTCGGGATCCCTCTTTGCCACAGATAAAAAATTGCCTATATGTTAATCCCGTAGCATCACTATGCGAGATATATCACAATGATTTATTATTTTATTTTGTTCACTAATGCCATCTTGGATAATAGAAAATTCTTTTAGGGTTCCGTTTTTAGCGTGCGTTTAGGAAACCTATTGCAGGACTCGCTGTTTGTCCGTCGGTGTGTCTTCTACTGTAATAAGTAGTAGCTTGAAAGTTAGGGTCTGTATGGCTGCTATAACAATCCTTACTACTTTTACTTTAATATTATAAATGCGCAAGTAGCTCTGTCCGTCACTGTGTTTAGCAATCACGCCTAAACTACTAAACCGATTATGAAATTTCGTACAGAAATAGGCTAAAGCCTTAGAAAGGACATAATATGCTATTTTTTAGTGCGAAAAAAGGGTTGTAAGGGGTTGAAATAGGGGATCAAAATTTCAGCCGCGGATGCACAACCGCGGTGCCATGGCTGGGTCCGAAGCGGCGAGGAGGAACATCCCTGGGTTTTTAGTGGGTATGGCAGCACTTGGTTGCAGAGCCCCACATAACCCCCGGCCCCCCGGGTCGGGTGCGTATGCAGTAATGCATTTTCCCAGGGTAACAACAAAGAAGTTGATCAAAGTTTGTATGGATATTACGTCATTTTTAAAGCTAGAAGCTTGAAACTTTCTTTTTAGACTTTTGATTAAATATAAATAACGGGAACGGGAACTACGCAGCTGAAACCGGGGGGCGCTGCTAGTAAATAATAAAAATTTAAAAAGTGCGAGTTAGCCTCACAAGAGAATTACTCCGTACCACCATACAATAAATACGCATTTTTCAACTGTCTGCTTACCACTGCTCGTGAGATATAGCCCACAGACAGATAGACAGACGGTCAGTGAAAGCTTAGGAATAGGGTCCCATCCCATCCCATATTTACTAGTAAGACATAAGATAAAAAAGACCTGCCCTTGAGTTTCTTGCAACTCGTCGGTGGAGATGGGCTGCTGTTTATATTTATCCAATCTTAGTGGACGAGTTTAAAGTGCCTTGTTATTAGACTATTGACCTTTCTAGGGTAACTACAGAAAATAAAGTGATTTTCGACTTTTTGACTTTTGATTGTCAACAGGATTCCAATCCGAACCTCACGCATCACAGGCGTGCTCACTAATAGGGCTACCACTGCTACATGTATTATCGAATCATCCGTCAATAAATCATTCCCTATGTAAGTAACAGCTAATCAGTCACAACAATAAAGTCACGTCACTGTGCTAAGGCCTTGAGCCAACAAGATTAAAATATAATAGGGCATAGAGGGGACAAAGCGAGGAAAATTTGAAGCCAAAAGTTATTCCAAGTGGAATAAGTCTAATACAATTACGACCAAATGACAGCTCGCGTTCATACTAACTGACATGACGCTTGAGCTTCAAACATGCTTCAAAGTTTTGTATGAAAATATTCCCAATGCCCCCTCTATGTCCTATTATATTTTAATCTCTTTGCCTTGAGCACACGATACTAGGAGTATACTTACGATCAGCGATTTGAGGGGCTTGCGTTTGATCGCGGTCTTGGAATTGCGCGTTATAGCGATTGTATCGATTTCAATCTTTGAGTATTAAACCAACCGGAGACGCTACTGACAGGCGTTCCCCTCTGCCAAAAAAAAGTGTCGGTCAACGCGCACACCTGTTAAATACAACTAGTTTTTTTGAGTTCACGGAGTGCTTGGATTGGTGAATGTATTTGTGTGCATCTAGTTCAAGCTAGCGTTTAATTGTTTTGTCAAAAAATGCGTTTGTTTTAACATTATTTGTGTTTGTTTCCTCGTCCCCCCCGCAGAAATTGGCAGACTTTTTTGCAAAGGAACTAGTGCACGTGACGTCTCCTGTTGGTTTAATACTCAAATATTTCAATCGACTTATAAAAAGGAGGAGGGTTTCTTATGTTTGTCACCTCAGAACTTTCGACTGGGTGAACCGATTTTGATGATTCTTTTTTTATTTGAAAGCTGGTGCTTTCCGTGTGGTCCCATTTTATTATGGTTCACTTCTGACAGTGGAATTATGAGAAAACCATATAAGTCTAGATTGACGTATAACTCAATGATCCTTTTTTAACCAACATCAAAAAATTAAGGGGTTTCAATTCGACTTTATTTTTTAGAATTATTAGCTGAAGTCGGTTTTTTACTCTTTACAGTTCTATGTTATTTAGTTTTTTTTTTTATAAGAAAAGGGGGCAAACGAGCAGACGGGTCACCTGATGGTAAGTGACTACCGTCGCCCATGGACACCTGCAACTCAAGAGTCACAACTGCGTTTCCGGCCTTTGAGGTGGGAGTAGGGGGACGGCAGGGCAGGGGAGGGGGGCCTTGGGGCCTCCGGTTATCTCACTCACTCAACGAAACGCAATGCATTGCTTTACGCTGGTTTTCTGTGAGGCCGTGGTATCACTCCGGTCGAGCCGGCCCAAGCGTGCCGAAGCATGGCTCTTCCACGTACAAAAAGTTTTCTTACACTACCTATATTACTTATTTTATTTATTTAGCATTCAGTGACTGTATCGACATTCCATCGCATCGCAGATGCTAAAAGTATCGTGTGTGCACACACCTTTGTATTGGTTGCGTAAATCGGATTCGTTTTATCGAAAAGGGTGCATCGATCAATCAATTGGTTTGATGTAGTTCGCGACTCATGTTATCTCATTTGGGTTATTGCTAAAAAGAAACGGTTGGATTCCTTAGATGTGTTTGATATGATTGATTGTAGCTGTGCGATGATATTTCGAAGGTCTGGTTATTTTTTTATAGGTGAGCAGTAGAGCAGTGATAGCTGTACGGTTAAAGGGCCCGCTTCTTATGATCATGACCAGTGAGGCTCGGGTTCAAAGCCTGGCATATACCAATGACTTTTTCAAAACTTACGTACACATTCACCACCAGCTCGACGGTAAAGAAAAACATCGTGAGGAAACCCGCAGGTCTCAGAAGTAATTCTGAGGCATGTATAACAGACACGTAAGACCCGAGTTATAAATAAGAAGCTTTTTGAAAAACATTGTAAATGCCAGGACGTAATTTTTTGCCTTGCACAACCGATCTGTGGAACAAATCGTCGCCTGCGGTATTTCCGGACCGATACGACCATCAAATCTTCAAGAAAAGAGTGCACTCCCAACTCAAAGACAACGCACTTGTGACTCTCGAGTTGCAGGTGTCCATGGGCGACGAGGAGCGGACTATTAAACCACTGGATAGTCGCTACTCTAACGACGTCTCATTTATTAAAATTCCCCAACCAGCTTATAGGATACAAGCTTCATAAAAATACATTGAAATACACCCAATAAACATTACCTTCCTCCCGGTACAGTCATATAAGAAACTTTTCATCCAAACTCTGATTATTCTTTCTTACACGTCTCGCCGTAAATTCTAGCTTACCTACAAATTTGTGGTAAGACGACTTACATTGTGGACAATACTCTTGTTGCTAGCCGTAAAACTGTCGCCAATGTAACATTACAATGTACGGTATTGCACAAAAGTTGCAACCTCGCTTGACTGAGTAAAGCTTAATTCGTCGATCGTAAGTTTAGCTGGAAATGACTTATGTTAATAGAAATAATATGTACATTATAACATTTATAGCCGATGGTGTGATTGATGGTGCGAATGTTGAAGGACGCAAGGAAAGAGGACGCCCTAGAAGGACGTTCACGGATCAAATATTATGTGACGTCCTTCAAAAAGCTGGGGTCCCGGAGTGCGAAGATTAAAATAGCGTGCATGAAAAGGCTTATGGATGTGAAGGAAGCGAAAGAAGTATGCAGAGATCGAGCAAAGTGGCGATCTATCGTCTCTGCCTACCCCTGTGGGACAATGGCGTGAGCTTTAGTGTGGGTCGCTAGTTGATAATATAAGTAGGGTAATTTTTCGATAGGCCTGCTGGCTCAGTTGGTGGTTACCCTGCCTTCTGAGTCGGAGGTAACGGATTCGATCGCCGCTAGGGGCCAACATTTGTGTGCACGAACATGTTTGTTCGCGTCGTGTCTGGGTGTTTAATATTTATTTGAGTATGATTTATCAGTTGTTTAGTACCCATAGTACAGGATCTGCCTAGTTTGGGACTGAATAAACGTATGTAAATTGTGTGCCATTATATAAAAAAAAAACAATTTTTGCTCTTTGGGTAAAAATGTATAAGCATGAAAATGAAAACTCAAAGAGTTGATACTAGCATTGCAACCCCGATATTGCTGAGAGCTAAAACCACTTGACCTCAATGTAGGACTGAGCATTGGACTGAAATATGAATGCGATGGGAACGGACCGATTGGACCAAATTGGAGTGCCATCTAAACTGGCTCCCACTTGGGTTATACTCGTATATGTCGCTTCCGTAGTCACACATAGTTTATAGGTTATTTTTGGGATGACATGTAGTTGTAAATCATGTATGTAAAGTGGTAAATCATACATAAGTTGGAAGGTTTGTAACCGTTTATTTAGAAAATAACTATTTTGATTTGGTAGCTACACGTGACATTTAAAGTAGTGTTGTTACGAATGTCATATTTTTCACATTGAAATTTCGAACTAATGCGAATGTTGGGAATGAAAATGTACGAATTCTTAACATCACTAATATATATAATATAATCTTACGCCTTTTATCCCCGAGGGGGTAGGCAGAGGTATTCCATTACTGGATATACCCACATTTAACGAGATATATTGGACCCCTAAACGTGATAGGTGGTAAGCCCATTGTCGGACCGGGTCTGTTTACACATGTCTCAGAATTTATTCTGAGACCTGCGAGTTTCCTCACGATGTTTTCCTTCACCGTCGAGCTAGTGATAAATATGTACGTATTTTTTGAAAAACTCATTGGTACATGCCAGGATTCGAACCAGAACCTCACTGATTTTCGGCTGGCTCTTTAACCGTTCGGGCTATCACTGCTCAATTCACTAATTTAAAGACAAAATTGTATGGAAGTTGTAAGAGGAGCACATACGGTTTCACAGAGCCCCGCGCCAAAATATATAAGGTGCTGTAACTTATTCATCATCATCATCATCAACCCGTAACAGCCCACTGCTGAGCTCAGGGTCTTTACTCACACTTGAGGAAGTATGGGCTATAATCTCCCACGCGAGCCCACCGCGGCTTGCTAGTGGCCACTTTAACAGTTAGAATTTTTCAAGCCACCCAAGGGTACCTGTCATGGCTTAACGACTTCCATTGTGCGTAAACACAACGAAAAACCGGGACCAACAATTTAACGTGCCCTCCGAAACACGGAAGCGCTCGTGATATAAATGCCACTAGGCGGTCACTCATCCACTGACTGACCGCACCCAACTTTGCTGTAACTTATCAACTAACTGTAATTAAATTTCTGGAAATAAGTACCCACTTTTCACCAATTTATTTTTGACAGGTGGTGAGCACATTTCTGGAGCAGGTTGCTATTTACACATGTCTCAAAGTCAATTCCGGGACCTGCGACCTCGCAGACCTCAAGTTGTCCTTCACCCTCGATCTTAGTGATAAATATGTGCGTTAGTGTTTGTAAAACTCATTGGTACAGTCAAGAGCACGTAGAGCTTGACACATTGGTCTTTGTAACGTTCTTTTTTTTATTTTTTTTTACTAGCGACCCGCCCCGGCTTCGCATGGGTGCAATGCTAATACTAAAACCTTCCTCCCTAATCATTCCATCTATTAAGAAAAAGGGACATAAGGATATAGGGATACAGGGACAGAGAAAGCGACTTTGTTTCTATACTATGTAGTGATTACAATCGCCTTAGAGGTCAGAATCGCATTACAAGTGTAAAGCTTCATGTGCTCTTGACTGTAGGTACACGCCAGGATTCGAACCTGAGCCTCACAATGAGAAGCGAGCTCTTTAGCCACTGCGCTATCAATGCGCTGTAGCAAGCTCACAAAAATAGCATCGGGTGGTAAAAACAACATTATCGCATTTTTACGGACTCCGTACCCGCGAAACTTGCTGGAATTATTTTCGTTGTGAGTTGTTATCTTTATTTATGACGTGGCGCGGAAATCGTAAACTTGTCTGAAATATGCTTCGCTGTCGCGATGTTTGAGGATGTTTCAGCACTGGAAGCGCTATTAGATATTCTCTATACTTTTTCATTTCGGCCGGGCGGAGAGCGGCAAAATTTCGGCACGCTGCGCTCCAGGAATCAGCAACTCGTCGGCAAAGATGGGCGGATGTTTAGCCAAAATGAAGTTTGGCTGAATTTTGACGTGTTTAGTGAGCCTTGTTGTTAGACTATTGACTTTTGAAAGTGTAATTCTTGTTACCTACAGAATAAAATACATTTTCATTTTCAGTACCAGGTCATTTTTAAGTTAAGTCCTAGAATATTTTTATAGTTTGACTATATAAATACTGGTCATTTTTATATTAGGGTAATTTTATTATTGGACTTATTTTTGGTTTGTCAATTTTATCACTTGGACAAGCCTTTGGACATTCGTCTTTTTGGTCATTTTTCTTTTTGGAGATTAGTCGTGCGAATCATTCAAAACTGAAGCTTCTAATGCCACATCCAGTGATTCTCGAGCTACGGTGAGTCGTGACCCATATTTCTTATTATCCGAGGTCGCCTACAACTTCAAGTTTATGACACTTCAACTGTGTTGCCAGTTGCCGCGTCGCCACTCGCTTTACTACTTAGCTCACCTGCTTAGCTGAAAGAAACTTAAATGCTTTTAACCGACTTTCAAGAAAAGGATGGTAGGACTGGAAAATTCTTTTGTTGTTTAAAGGGTATACTTTCTAGTTGGTTCCATATTCATCAGGTCGAGATCTGATGATGGAATACTGAAGAAATAGAGGACTCTTTAAATGTAGCGGTTTGGATATATTTTTTTTTGTAACTTGTGCATTTGCTCTCGGAAAGCACACATGATGATTTTTTTTAAACTGATTTGGTTAACCATCGTTAGCAGCACAAGAGCAGTGATAGCCCGGACGGTTAAAGAGCCGGCCGAAAATCAGTGAGGCACAGGTTCGAATCCTGGCATGTGCCAATGAGTTTTTCAAAAACTTACGTACATATTTATCACTAGCTCGACGATGAAGGAAAACATCGTGAGGAAACCCGCAGGTCTCAGAATTAATTCTGAGACATGTGTAAACAGACCCGGTCCGGCGATGGGCTCTCCACCTATAACGTTTAGGGGTCCAATATATCTCGTGAAATGTGGGTATATCCAGTGATGGAATACCTCTGCCTACCCCCTCGGGGATAAAAAAGGCTTGAGATTATATTATATTATATTATTATAACCAACGTTAATTTACACTGATACATTCACTTAGATTATAATATTACAAATTAATGATTAGCGTAACTTGGATTAATACTCAAAGGCGTAACTATAACACCTAGAGGTAAACACAGCTCACATTAAAAACCAATTTAAAGAGAAAGAAAAAAGATAAATGAATACAGCTACCTACTTATTATAGCTGATGATTCATCAGTGATGAAATACCACAGTCCACCGAAACTACTCAATAATAAGTATTTCATGGGTTGCGATTCGATTACTTTAATGGTCGTTAACAAGGATATTATACATAGAGAGACGTAGATATGTTACTAGAGCACGGAAAATAAGGCCAACAAATGTAGTTAATTAACCACATTTTATTTAGTCACATTGTATTTCAAGTCGTATTTTAAGCGCAACTCTTAACAGATAGCTCTCTTTTTCTTTATTATTCGTTCCGTATCATCTTTCCCCGTCATTGTTGTATCCTATAAATACGCTAAGAAGTAAGTATGTACATGTTGTAGCACACTCGTAGGGGATCAATTTTCAAACGCAAGCAGTATGAATATAACTCATCCTTACTTTAATATCTTTGGTTGATAAGCCAGTCACAGGGCATTATGATATTTTCAATGCTTCCATTGATATTTTTGCAGCTACACCGGCTTCTATTAGACGAAAATTAGCAAACTTTCACTTCAATTCGCGGTCCGAATAGCGTGAATCTTTTTGTTTTGCTCTTGCATCTCTATATTACAGTGCATTATTGTGTTGTTAAATGTCCTTTCCTTAAATTATGCCTTTGAGTGTGACATTTAATTTTTTGACCTACAGGCGAAAACTTTGTTAATGGCTTGTAGAAGTTGTAGATGAACATATCTTTTGTATTACATTATTATAATATAGCTGTAAGTTTTTCAAAAATGTTAAAAAATAAAAATAAATAAAAAATAAAATAAAATTATGAAATGGAGCTGATTAGGAAGTACCAGGGAAACTCAATAATTACCATACATACATAGTTAAAAGCAATATTTTGTAAAAGGTGATGAGCAGTTTGTAGTCACACTGCTTTTCTTAAAGTCAGTTTTTATTTTCAACCGACTTCAAAAAGAATTAATTCTGAGACATGTGTAAAAAGACCCGGTCTGGCGATGGGCTCACCACCTATCACGTTTAGGGGTCCAATATATCTCGTGAAATGTGGGTATATCCAGTAATGAAATACCTCTGCCTACCCCCTCGGGGATAAAAGGCGTGAGATTATATATTTTATATATTATATATATATATATATATATATATATATATATATATATATATATATATATAATAGAAGAATAATAAAATATAAAAGAAGGAGGTTCTCAAAGCTGGTGCTTTCCGTGTGGTCCCATTTTTATTTGGTTCAGTTCTGACAATGGCATCTATGAGAAAACCATATTAGCATTACAGTAATGGTACGAATCCGCAGTGGGCTCACGTGGGAGATTATGGCCCATACTTCCTCAATGAGGAAAGACCCTTAGCTCAGCAGTGGGCTGTAACGGGTTGATGATGATAATGATGATGAATGGACGATAACTCAAAATCACGCCAACCGATTTCGATGATTATTTTTTTAACCGACTTCAAAAAAGGAAGAGGTTCTCAATTCGACTGTATTTTTTAGTATACTTCGTTGAAGTCGGTTTTCAACTCTTTACAGTTCTATTTACATTTATTTATTATTTATTTATTTATTTATTCTTTACAGTGCTATCTGAAAATACTGTATAAGTAAGTATGTGACAACCCTGTATTGAAGACCAATAAAAATATGCAATAAGTGACACGGTTATTTAAAAGAAGTACAATGGGCGGTCTTATCAATTTAAGCGGTAATGTATTAGGTAGGTATTCTAATATAAGATAAAAGTTATGTATTAGCAATAAGTGTTTATTGATAAAACAGAGTGCAAGCTTGCCAACAAACTGCTATGCAGTTTGGCGAGTACTTACAAGTTAAAACATGTAATACTTATTGTAAATAAATAAATAAATAAGATAATAAATAAAATTGTTTAAAATATACCGTTAACCGCGTGAAGCCAACCTGTGAAAATCGAATATTGATGTTATGCTTCGAATATATTGAAGTGTTTCGCCTGCTCTTGAAAGCTAAACGGTTCGCGTATTGAATTTATTTGTTATTCATCTTTTTCACGGACTGATAGAAAATGTTTTGGAAAAGATTCTTGGCAGCCATCTTTTGAATTGTATTCTTTTCACTCACTTTGTGATGTACATGATGTGTTAGTCAGAACCAATCAGTTATATACACATACATGACTAGCGGCATTTCCCACGTTGATACTGTTTTTTCCGTTCCCTTAGGAATTTCCAATAATGCTTTCTTAGTGCTCACTTACGTAATTTAAGGATTCTTTAAGCAAAATTCCAAGCTTCTACACCCAACAATTTCGGCTGTTCGTTAATAGATCAGTCAGTTTCTTTCTTCTGTCATATATTTAGATTTATGGAGGAGCGGAGGTGGAATGCTCCTCCATCGTGAAAAGGGAAGATCTTCCGCCAGGCGAGGTGATCGTGCCTGAGGACCGCGGTCCGATGGTTGATGTTGGAAACTTGTATTTATACAAACTCATTAGGAAACTCCAATAGTGCGGTTTAGAACTCGGCCGTCTATTGGCGCGTTCTATGTAACTCGGCCTTCTATTGGCGCGTTCTATGTAGTGTCGCTACAGATTCAATATTTATTATTTTTAGAAAAAAATATATTCATAAATACATACATACATACAGCTCACGCCTTCTTCCCACAGGGGTAGGCAGAGACGATGGATCGCCACTTTGCCCGATCTTTGCAAACTTCCCTCGCTTCCTTCACATTCATAAGCCTTTTCATGCACGCTCTTTTATTCTTTGCACTCTTGACCCCAGATTTTTGAAGGACGTCACTAATTTGATTCGTGAACGTCCTTCTGGGGCGTCCTCTTGCCTTGTATCCTTCAACATTTGCACCATAAATCTCTTTCGTTACTCTTCTTTCATCCATACGTTCTAAATGACCAAATCGTGGGACCACAATGTATTCTAAAAAAAAATATATATCAAAAAAAAAGAAACCGTATGATACCCAGAACTGGTACAACTGGCTACAGGAACTGGTACAATCTAAAAAGAAACTAAAGTATTGCGCAATAAAGCACTTTCTTGTTCCGATCGACTACTTGACTTGAATGAATAAATTAATAACAAGGGCGAAAATTATTAAAGTTATAGTTATTAAACTAGTTGGAAAAAGAAAAGTTGAGAAAGACTTCTTACTACTCTGTTTATTATCAAAGGCACTAAAACGAAGAGATCATTTCAAAGGAGTATAATATCTGTAATGGTTTTCAATTTCTCTTAACAAATGGCAACCTATTTCTTCCAGATGTCTGGTTCTTTATATAACCTTTTTTTGCTAAGAACAAACTGATGACAGACATCGGGAAATAGACCTCCATAAAAGATATCAGTTCAGATGATAACAAACTTTCCACAATATAACTCGGTCCGGAGGTATTGTATGACACTTTCACATATTGTAGCTCATTTGGAACACAGACTACATCAACATTACAAATCGTTGCTCTTACCCAAATAGCGCTCGCGTTACCAAAATAACTGGTGTATTTCGTCTGGGTGAGTGCGAATGAGATGCCAATATAACTGTGATTTCGTCCATAATCTTTTGTGGATCGCCCGTTTATAACGCGAAACCGCGTGAATTATTTTTTGTCAAAAATAGAGTGCTGTATTTGTTTCCTTGATGGGTTCCATCTCGGAGGATTCGAGAAGATTCTCGAACGTTGTTTATCGGGAAATAACAAATGGAGTCCCTTCGGTTGCGAAAGAATAGCTTTGAGAGATTCTCAATTTTATTTTACTTTACCGAAATTTTCAATTTTGTTGATTATTTGGGACAAAGGTATACCTAGTATGTAAGTAGATGGTGTATTAAATGTGTTATGTTGTATGGTAATGCATTCAATGTTTATGTGTTATAAGTGTTAAGCCGTTACCTAATAAGGCTAGGGCTTGAAAATTTACAGTTTGTTTGAATTGTTCAACGAGTGCCTTTGAACAATAGAGACTTGTTGACTAAATCCTTACCCATTTTTGGTAATGTACGTATGTAGATAATGTAATAATAATAATAAATCTTTATTTCAGGCAACATTTACATTAATAGATCTTAAATAACGTAAACAGAGGCCCATATTATGTATACCTCACAACTAACATACATACTTAATGTATGTATGTAGATATGTTCGGTCGGTTTAGTCGAGGTTAGGTCATATGTTATAAAGGCTCCCTCTCTTTTAGAGTCTGGAGAGAAAACTTGCTAAACGCCTGCAGGAACATTCAACGCAACAAGGCATCATCAACTTTGTAGAGTCTTAAAATCAAGTAAGATAGTGTCTCTCTATCTAAGATAGTGTCAGACTGCGCCAGACAGTCTGCAAACAGAGAGAGATGGCGAGAGATCGTAAAGAAAGCTGTGTCCGCTTCCAATACTACCACGGACGCCTCAACGTGACCACGACCGCTCTGCCAAGACCGAAGCGACAGAGAAGAAGTGTATCTCAGAGCATTACCCTACGAATAACCGTGCTATTATATTATAGGAGCCATAAAATATATCGCGAGTTCTATTAAATCACCTCCATCAAAGCAAAAATACATAACTACCATGCATTACCCGACACAAGAAAACAACGGTCTTTACGACGCGAGCATTATTAAAAGACATTCCGTACTGCCTATAAACAAACCATTTACAGCGCCCTCTATAACTTTCAAGACCCGCTGAGTCGATATACTTGTCCCCTTTCAACGTGAGATTTACAAATCTGTCCGTCTCGCTTGCTCGGAGCGTTCAGAATTTAATTTGGCTAAAAGCAACAATTTATAATCTCGCGAGCGTACGTCACAGCGTTTCGGCTCGAATGGTTCCGTGCCAAGACGCGTTCGAGTTGTGTGCTTATTTTATTGCTGTTTCAAGATATGTCCATGCCGAACATGGTTCTACGGACGTGCCAAGTCCTAAGTTTTATTTTAGTTCTGGCAACCCTTTTAAATCTTTTGACTGTCTTAAACTTTCAAAAGATATGAAGAAACTAAACCCAGGATTTTCAATATCACAACACTCGATGTAGCGACACTACATACTCGTAGAACGCGCCAATAGACGGCCGAGTTCTAAACCGCGCTATCGGAGTTTTCTAATGAGTTTGTATAAATACAATTGCCCAACATCAACCGTTGGGCCGCGGTCCCCAGGCACGATCACCTCGCCTTAAGGAAGATCTTCCCTTTTCAAGACGGAGGAGCATTCCACCTCCGCTCCTACTCAACAACCACTTTTTATAAGCCATGACAGATGAATCAAGTACCGATTTAAGGGGAAAACATCGTGAGGAAACGCACTAAAGAGCAAAAACACTAAAACCATGTAACTTGTAGGTACTTTGTGTTATATTGACTGCTCAAAAGAATAATGTGTTGAGGAATACTTTTTATTTCAGAAAATTAAAAAAATGTTTTTAAGCTATTTCATAGCTTCTATCGCGGGCTTTGAGTATTAAACCAACACTCAAAGATCGCGGGCCTTGAGCGCGGGGACCGAATCCAGAAATTCCGTAACGAAAAAAACCTCACGCTCCCCACTCCGACGGGCACGGGGGTGTGGCTTGAAGGCCGTGCATTGTCTAACGATGGACGGACGGACGGACGGATGGACGGACGGACGGACGGACGGATGGGGACGGACGGACAGACGGATGGGGACGGAAGGACGGACGGATGGGGACGGACGGACGGACGAATGGGGACGGACGGATGGGGACGGACGGACGGACGAATGGGGACGGATGGGGACAGACGGACGGACGAATGGGGACGGACGGATGGGGACGGACGGACGGACGAATGGGGACGGATGGGGACGGACGGACCGACGGATGGGGACGGATGAGGACGGATGGATGGATGGACGGACGGACGGATGGGGACGGATGGATGGGGACGGATGGATGGATGGATGGATGGACGGACGGACGGACGGACGGATGGGGACGGATGGGGACAGATGGATGGGGACGGATGGGGACGGATGGATGGGGACGGATGGGGACGGACGGACGGATGGACGGATGGATGGGGACGGATGGGGATGGATGGATGGGGACGGATGGGGACGGACGGACGGACGGACGGACGGACGGACGGACGGATGGATGGATGGATGGCTATTGCATAGCTTCTATCGAGGGCCTTGAGCGCGGGGACCGAATCCAGTAATTCCGTAACGAAAAAAAACCTCACGCTCCCCACTCCGACGGGCACTTGTTGATACAAAACGCTATGCAATAGCTTTACCGCGGCAGTCCCCGAGTGCCACACGTCTTTTTTTTTAATTTTTTTTATTAATAATAGGCAAACCATTTGTCTGCCATCTCACCTGATGGAAAGTGATGATGCAAACGACGATGGAGCATGTTTGCCTAGATAATGCCTATTCACTCTTGCCTTGAAGAGGCCCAGGCTAGCGTTCCGGAAACAGATCCGCAGGCAGGGAGTTCCGATCCTTAGCCGTTCGCACTAAAAATGTTAAATTAAGAAATTCGTACACTCCGAAACGATAACACGAAGAAACTTGAAATATGGTATGTAGGGGTCTTATATGCCGTAGGCAACAGCTATAAAGACTTTTAAGAAATTCCCACGGGAACAGGAACAATCTGGATCCACGCGGGCAACGCAGCTGGGCACCCGATAGTAAATAAATATCGTTAGCATGTATGCAACCTATTTACTTAACTTGTTAAACACATTATAACTCCTACCTACATGTTTATAGTTCAGCGCTGAACTTCTGAAATGCTATTTTCATGCAATTCAATTAGCTTCGAGAAAATTGGATGAGGTCGACGCAAACTAAGAAAAGCTATTTTCGTATCAATTTTAGTTGTTGGTTGTTCGATTAAAAAGTTGTAGGGGGTCGAGTGCCCGTTGAATATCAAGTGCTTGGTTCACTGTGGGTTAGATTGGTTGGATATACCTACAACGCGTAACAGAATAAGCGCAATTACTCATACACCCCATTTAGTATATTAATTTTAAAGAGCAGTGATAGCCCTGACGGTTATAGAGACGGCCGAAAATCAGTGAGGCTCGGGTTCGAATCCTGGCGTGTACCAATGAGTTTTTCAAAACTTACGTACATATTTATCACTAGCTCGACGGTGAAGGAAAACATCGTGAGGAAACCCGCAGGTCTCAGAATTAATTCTGAGACATGTGTAAACAGACCCGGTCCGGCGATGGGCTCACCACCTATCACGTTTAGGGGTCCAATATATCTCGTGAAATGTGGGTATATCCAGTAATGGAATACCTCTGCCTACCCCCTCAGGGATGAAAGGCGTGAGATTATATTATTATTATTTTAAAAATTATGACGCTTTCGTACTTTAGTTGTGTCTAACCAATTTTCTTAAATAAAGAGCAATAATAGCACGATTTCCGTATGTAGCACTCAATTCAGCTATGCTAATTCATTTTTCGGAAAAAATTTAACACATATTAAAAATAGCTGAAATCCATTAAGTAGTCATTACTGAACAAACTAATTTCTGGAATTGCGCTTATTCTGTTACATATTGTATAACATAGAACCCTTATAGAGTAAAAATCAGAACTTTTTAAAGAGTAATACTAAAAAAATACAGTTTAATTGAGAACCTCTTACTTTTTGAAGTCGGTTAAAAAAATAATCATCGATATCGGTTGGCATGATATTGAGTTATTCGTCCATTTGTGTGTTGAGTTTGAAATTGGTGTTTTGGTATCTAAATCTACTAACGAACAAACTAACCTACTAGGTACTAAAGTAAATGCTTTACTAAATACTTCTAAAGAAATGATTGTTTTTATTGAGAGTAAAATTGAAAAGGTCACTCTGAAAATTGAAATAATTTGCAAAAACTTTTCTATCAAATTAACAAAACATCTTTCGGGTCACTTATATTACATTAGATTTAGCCAATCTTCATGGACGAGTTTAGTTTGCCTTGTTTATATTGACATTTCAATATAAACAAAGTGTATTTTATATACCTACTGAAATATAATAATTTTGAGTTTGAGTTTGAGTCAGCTACTAACATAAAATAAGTAAGAAACGTACACAAAAATGAATTTACATTTTACAATAATACTTTTCAAATATATTGAACAAACGAAATTTTCATTATCAAATTACAATATCGCAATTGCATCCCAAAGGTTAAGAAGTACTCTCAAGAGAAACTCGTTCAAGTGTACATTGAAAACTCGCCCCTGGGATAAGTGTATAAGTTAGATACTTGAATAATAAAACATTTCACGGAAAATCTATACGGGATATTAGTTCCCTAGGTATGTAATATACTATTTTTCTTTTCGACAGAGGCGGAAAACTGCAACTTCGTTTCGCGCAGCGCGTCGAAAATTGCCGCTTTCCGCCCGGAGATGAAAATTATTTTGCTTTCTGTTACATGCAGCTCAGTTTCGTAACTATGAATTTAAGTGTTATTAGTACGCAATATAGTTCAGTTTTCAGGATTCCGTACCCAAAGGGTAAAACGGGACCCTATTACTAAGACTCCACTGTCCGTCCGTCTGTCTGTCACCAGGCTGTATATCATGAACCGTGACAGTTAGATAGTTGAAATATTCAAAAATGATGTATTTCTATTGCCGCTATAACAACAAATAATAAAACCAGAATAAAATAAATATTTGAGGGGTCTCCCATACAACAAACGTGATTTTTTTGGCGTTTTTATAGACAACTAGCGGTTCTGCGCTTTTTCACCCGCGTAGTTCTCGTTCCCGTAGGAATACGGGATTGAAATATAGCTTGTGTTACACAGGGGTATTCTAACTTTCCATTGGTGAAATAATTTTTAAAATAGGTCCAGTAGTTTTTGAGTTTATTCGTAACAAACATACAAACATACAAATCTTTTTTTATAATATTAGTGTAGAAATATAGATATAGATGGGTCTGGGCTCCGGCCAGATGGGATGACGATCTGCGAAAGGCTGCAGGCAGATGCTGGATACGTCGAGCTGAAGACAGGGCGCTATGGCGCTCTGTATGCAGCTATGTAGATTGTAGGCTGATGATGATGATAGATATAGACAGTATAGATGGTAGGTACGGAACCCTTCATGCGCGAGTTGCAGTTGTTGAGTCTCGCAGTTGGCCGGTTTTTTGAAGTGAAAACTTCTTGAGCGGCGTTGAGCACTTTTGCGGGATGGGTAAAAACTGTAAAACTCGCGTCAGGTCACGTGTGCTGATCGAAAAACCGTAAGACGGTTGGAGAGTAGTGTTGTAACACCGAAATCGATAATCAAGTTTTCACTTCTGCCGGCACTCCCGGAGTGCAACCCGTGTTTTTTTTTACTACTATGGTACGAAACCATAAAATTTAGCGTAATACGGTCCGTATTATATCAAGAAATCGTGCTGTAGGATTATAACATAGAACTCTAAAGATTAAAAACCGATTTCAACTTATATGGCTTTCTCATGGATGCTATTTTCAGAACTGGACAAATTGAAATCGGACCACACGGGAACCACCAGCTTTCAAATAAAAAAAGAAAAATCTGTTAACCCAGTCGAAAGTTAAGGTAACAAACATAAAAATACAGTCGAATTGAGAACCTCCACCTTTTTTGAAGTCGGTTGAAAAATTTAAGAGATAGATCCTGCTTTAGGATTAAAATTGAATAAAAAAAAAAGTAGCAATTGTACCCATCCTGCACTTTATACTCATAGCTCATAAACCGAGACCCTAAGTAATTGTAACTAGCGGGTAATTCTGCGGTTTATAGCCGAAGTTAAGATTAGCCAATCTAGCAGTTATCAGGTCCTCGATAAACTTGATGCCTATAACTTTTACGGCTGGTTGTTTGATAGGGGATTTTTACCCGAGTATACCATAACAATATAGAAAATCAGTGAGGCTCGGGTTCGAATCCTGGCATGTACCAATGACTTTTTCAAAAACTTACGTACAGTCATATTTATCACTAGCTCGACGGTGAAGGAAAACATCGTGAAGAAACCTGCAGGTCTAAGAATTAATTCTGAGACATGTGTAAATAGACCCGGTCCGGCGATAGGTTCACCACCTATCACGTTTAGGGGTCCAATGTATCTCGTGAAATGTGGGTACATCCAGTAATGGTATACCTGATGACCCCTAATTCATTTTTTTTGAAAAATTTAACACATATTAAAAATAGCTGAAATCGAATAAGTAGTCGATACTGAACAAACTAATTTCAGGAATTGCGCTTATTCTGTTACATGTTGTATAGGAAACGATGTTTATATTAAAAACTAAACTGTTTCCTGTGATTCAATCCGCGAAGTCCCGTTCCCATGGGAAAAATATTTTAAAAGAAACCTAAGATATCTCTTCTATCTCTTTTTAATATGTGTAGATATAATGTATATTATATTCCTTGATCATTACTTTATATTTTTCCGAATCCACAAGACGACAGAGAAATATGAAATTAATACGCAAGTACCAGGGCGACATACGCCATAAAGACATGTTTTATGTCTTTTCAGATAAATTCAAGATGGCGGCGCGCCCAAAACAAATACTGCCCGCGAAATAATAGCCACGCGAATCCCACCCTTTTTACCATCGCCATAAAGAAAATGGTAAAAACACTCAATGGTGTATTGGAGAAATATGACAGCACTCTTGTTTTATTGCTTTTAATGTGTTTTTTTATTTGACGGCGTTTCTGTTTGATGGCTCTGGGAGAGGGGGGGGGGGTATTTATCCCCCTTTATTACTAAAGGGGAAAACATCGTAATCTAAGACGATTATTTGAATATAACGGGAAAATCCTTTACAGATGATCAAACAGAATGGCTTTTCTTATCTCAAGTGTTAGAGGAGTAATAATACCAGTTAACGCCTAGAGAAACAAATGTTTATTGTCTGTGGTAGGACTGTTGGTTCAGTTGGTAGTGACCCTTTAAAAGTTGGAAAAGTTGCTAGCATATTTACGGTTTTTATTATTAGGGTTCCGTAACCACAGTGTAAAACGAGATCCTAGTACTAAGACTCAAGGCTCAGGTCTGTCTGTCCGTCGGTCACCAGGCTGTGTCTCATAGTTAGACATTTGAATTTTTCACAGATGATGTATTTCCGTTGCCGCTAATAACAAATAACACAATGTTGGCATACCAGTAACAACACAACTCCAACATAAACAAACACCTCATCTCTAAACAATTTAATGAAGTGGCAAATGATCCCGTAAGCCCCATCAGGAGCGCATGCGCGAACAACCACAAAGTATCAGTTGGGAACGTTACTTTGTGCATGTTCTAGGACTTGGTTTGAAGTTGCGCTTCTCAATAGGGTTGGCAACGGTGGCATTTAGGAAAGTAAACAAGTAACAACTATCTATATATATAAAAAAATTATAAACTGACTGACTGATTGGTGATGTATCAACGCGCAGCCTAAACAGCCTAGAGACTTGAAATTTTGCACATAGATAGCTACAGTGTCGGCATCCACTAAGAAAGGATTTTGCTAAGTTCAACCCCTAAGAGGGTGAAATAAACGTGGGCGAGCGAAACCGCGGGTAAAAGCTAGTTCATTATATACAAGTAAAATAAAAAAGCAGTGATAGCCTCACGGTTAAAGAGCCCGCTTCTTATTATGATAATCAGTGTGGGTCGGGTTTTAATTCTGGTATGTATCAATGAGTTTTCAAAACTTACGTACATATTCATCACTAGCTCGACTGTGAAGGAAAACATCGTAAGTAAACCAGTAGGTCTCAGAATTAATTCTGAGGATGTGTAATGACCGGGTCGAATATACTCGTGAATAGTGGGTATTTCCAGAAATGGAATACGTCTACCCCCTCGGGGACAAAAGGCGTAAGATTATTTTTTTATTTTATTTTTTTATAAAATATGTGATATGATAAGTGATACAAATACAATTGATTTTACATGTCTATTTAATACAATGACTGACCTAGACAAACAGCATAAAAACCACAAGCGTGAAATATTGCACACAGTTCCTTATAAGTATTACGAAGGCAAAGATTAAAAATATATTTTGAAACTTATCTTTTTTAAAAAAAACCCTCATGTGACAACCCTACAGTTTCTTATAGTCAGCTCTATCCGGTATCGAAGGGGGTTAGTTAAAAACTGCGGCGATTCGCTCCGCTTTGAATATAGAGCGAGTTACAGCAGATTATTCCGACTTTATAGCGCTGCCGAAGCGAAATTAAGTTCCGAAGCGAAATATGCTTTCATATTGACGGGTAAATACATGACCGGGAATATTAAGCATTGAGTTTTCGCTTTATCTATTCTGAGTAAGCAAAAGAAGACGTATATTGTAAAGAGGTACAATACAATAACTCTTTATTGTACACAAAAAACAACACACTATGGATACCATCATTAACTAATGTACAATGGGTGGCCTTATCGCTTTTAGCGATCTCTTCCAGACAACCTTAGGATGGATGAAACTGAGAGATTAAAACTAGGGTAGACGGTGCACTATTGTGCAGTACACAGGTATGGAGGAGCGGAGGTGGAATGCACCTCCATCGTGAAAAGGGAAGATCTTCCTTTAGGCGAGGTGATCGTGCCTGGGTTGTCCCACAGTCCAACCAACAGTCCAACGGTTGAAGTTGGACAGTTGTATTTATACAAACTCAATAGAAAACTTCGATAGCACGGTTTAGATCTTGGCCGTCTATTGGCGCGATCTATGTAGAGTCGTACAAAGGTTTATTTTTTAGGTTTCCTTACCCAAAAGGGTGCCTATTACTAAGTCAAAAAAAAAGTTTTTATATAACCATGGCATTATATAACCAAGTCATCTTGCATACTTAGTCAGTGTACTAGTGAGCCGTTTTGCTCGCCAAGGCTAAATGCAAGTAAGGCCAACGGGACCCGACCCATTTTTTTGTTATATCGGCAAAAGAAATAAGTAAACATGCAACTGACTACCTTTTACTTTTCATTAACCCACTGACAGACATTCCGACAATTCAGGCTTAGGGTTCTGATTGGTAGCCTCTGAGTACGGAACCCTAAAATCGCTCAACAGAAAGATTGAATCCACTGCAAGACTAAGAATCCCAAACCTGCCACTTCGGTCACAAACGTTCTTAAACTTGGAACGTTTTATTGTTTTTAGAAGTGAAAATTCCAGAGCTTACTTCGACTCGTAAAATAGTTTTACAGTTCAATCTGCCGGAACCTAGTTTAGTGGCGCAAATCATGAGACAGAATGGTTAACGGTCTCTACCAAAGATCACTACATAGTATAAAACAAAGTCGCTTTCTCTGTCCCTATAACCCTATGCCCCTATGTATGCTTAAATCTTTAAAACTACGCAACGGATTTTGATGCTGTTTTTTTTAATAGATAGAGTGATTCAAGAGGAAGGTTTTAGTGTTAGCATTGCACCCGTGCAAAGCCAGGGCAGGTCGCTAGTATTATATATAAAAAGACGTAGATATGTTATGTATGTTAACGCGGGCTTGTTTCCGCAACTCGACGTCCTTTCTGCGCCTATTTTGCGTGATAGTGGGAATAGTTCTACTCTTGTCATCCCAGCTCCTCCAGGAAGCCCAGCAGCGGCTTGAGGTCCTTGAGGGCTTCGGGAAGCGACCTCGGGGATCCAAGGTGCTTCGCCAGTATTGAGCCACGCCTTCGCACTCCAACAGCACGTGCGCAGTTTTTTCACGTTGATTTGTTACTAGAGCGCGAAAAATGAGGCTGGTAAATTTAGGTAATTGATCCAATTTTATAGTCGCAATGTTTACATTTTTCACGTAGCCGTATTTCAAACGCAACTCTTGACAGATGCTGTCTCTTTCTTTATTATTCGTTCCGTATCATCTTTTGCTGTCATTATTGTATCCTATCATTATCCTATAAATTACGCTAACATGTTGTTGGCACTCGTATAGCGGGTAAATTTTCAAACGCGCACAGTATGAATATAACTCATCCTTACTTTAATATCTTTGGTGTCTACGCAGGAATTAAACTTATATGATCCCCATAGTTGTAATAGAAAGTTATCTCGTGTTTTGGGATTTTGAACTTGTTCTCAGTGTGTATAAGTCAGCTGTACCGCGCGGTTTCACACGCGTTCCTGTGGGAAAAAAGGGGATAAAATATAGCCTATGTTTTACATATATATAATACTAGCAGTTTCATCCGCGTAATTCCCGTTCCTTTGGGAATATCGGGATTATATATGATGTAACACTTTCAAAATCAGTCAATATCCTCACAAATAACTTCAAAATCCCAAAACCCTCAAATCATGACTTTTCTGTTACAACCACGGCGATCATCTATTCTACAAATTTTAATAACAAATTTAAATCGTAAAAATAATACTTTTTTATTAATTCTGGTCCGTGCGGGTTTCATTACATTTTTTTTCATTTATTGTTGAGCTACTGTTCAATATGTAATATTGAAAAACTATCACGGCTCGTACAATAACAATATTTAAATATTGGGATTTAAAACCAAAAATTCCGAGCAAAAAGTATTAGTGGAATATTTGTTCATTTGAAACAATTTATTTGTTGAAACGGCACAACATCACAGCGCTTAGCAACTCAGTGCTTTTTTAAAAAGTAAAACGATTCGGAATACAAAAGTTTTTTAAATAATAAATAGAGTTATGTCACGGAACTTTTACACGGTGCTCGCGTTTGAATATTTGAATTTAGAACAGGCATGTTCGAATCGTGTTTTAAAAACGTACACGAGTTGCGTTCATTCGTTCACATTCACAAGTGTATGGAAATGAATGTGTTTGTGAATATCGTCTGTTTCTTTTTTATTTTCCTTCCGAGTTGAATCGCGAAAGGAGTCACATGAGTTTGATTTTAAAAGTACATTTTTACACAGTTTATTTGACCATGGTCTGTTATTTCCTATATTGATTTATAAAAATATATAAAAACGGCAAAAAAATCACGTTTGTTGTATGTGAGCCCCCTTGGATATTTATTTTATTCTGTTTTTTAGTATTTGTTGTTATAGCGCAAACAGAAATACATCATCTGTTGTGACGTTCAGTCCCCAGGACGTGGGTTAAATAATTAAAAACTGAAGTCAACAAAATAAAATTATATATTATCAAATTCAAGGGTCGTAGGTAAAGCCGAAAAACTGGTTTTGCCGTCGTAGGACGGTACTCCCCTGACGAAGGCGGAGGTGGCTGCTGGGCTTCAAACGGCAGCGGGGAGGTCTTCAGATGGAAACGAAGACAACGGTAGTGTGGGGTAGCTCTCGTCGGCCTTTTAGCTCTTCCCAAATTTTAGGGTAAAAGTGACACCCTGTGAAGAAACGTCACAGTAAGAAAAACTGAATATTATCCTCCTCCGCTGATAGTGAACCCTGTAGATGTGCCTTAATGTCAGGGTGAAACCGGAAGCAGTTGGTGTGTGTTCACTATCAGAACGGAGGTACAAATAAAAAAACTATAAGCGGTTAAAATACTAGCTTTTAAAAATTAAGACTACATTCAATATTAATTTGCGAAAGCTAAGCATTATAATAATATCACAGACCGGAGGGCTTCACGCGCCGCGAAGGTAGGTACTTTTAGAAAAATAATAATTTATTACATTTAGAGACTAAGTCCGCTAGGAAATAACTATAATTTATAAAGCGCTTTATGCTAAGCATATTACTGTGCCAAGGAAGTCAATAATAATAATTTTAAGAAGGCTAGGGCTAGTAGGCCTTTTAATAGCACTAACTTAATGCTAACAACACTTGTTCAAACACTTACCCTATCGGGGTGCGAGATATCACTTGTATTGTAAATTACTATTCCAAAAACGTTGGATACTAAAGTAATACTGCCCTACACCACGCACGAACCAGAATTTTAAAATAGAAACGTATTTTAATAATTATGCCAGCACGTAAGACGACACGAAGCGAGAGCCCGTGAACGCACCGACATAGGTTCGCAGCTGGCAGTGAATGGCAAATCCGAAAGACCGTTGCGAAGGCGCATCTCGAAGCTTCTACGAGAACAAAGGATCAAACCTTGACCAATAGGAGAACGATACGCGACCACCGGTACTGTCGCGCAACACAAGTGTTAACTTAAATCGTTGCTTTTAATTTTAATAAACTTTTATATTTTGTATGTAATCATTTATTGTTTTAAATTAAGTAGTTAAGTTAGTATAAGAAGTTAATTTTAAGTAGTTTTTAATGTTTTTAATTGTAGTTTTAAGTTAAATTAAGTTAACTTACTAAAACATGTAAGTGCAACGTTACATTACCCCGCACGTCACAGAAGGATTTTATTGCTTTAAAAAAAATAAAATCCGCGCTTTAGATACGTGTTTGTATTACCTTTCAGAAATCTAATCTTTCATACATCTCGCTTTTAAATTAGCTTTAGTGACCATTTTGATGACCACTAACGCGTCCTATCATTTAATAAGGTCTACAGACAACAGAACTGTTGACCCGTACAAACATTTTCTGCACAAGATCGAAAAAAATAAAAATTGACTTTGGAAAGGGAGTAATGCAATAGATAATAATTAATTTATATATTTATTTCAAGTCAAATCTTTAATAATTATTTAATAAATTTATTTTGAGTCAAAACTTTAATATGCCAAGTTCCAGGATTTTTTCCTGACATGTCTGAAAAAATATACGTCAAGGGAGGCTTCTTTCCTAAAAAACGACATTGTATTCTTGCTGAAATATTTAAAAGGAATAAGATGTATATCTATAAATGCACCGCAACAAGGAAGTGTTGAACAATGTTTATAAACTACTCCGTTCTGTTACAAAATCAGAAAAATTTAACGTTATGGTTGGCAAAGAAAAATAATTAATAAGCAAAATAAATAAACAATCACAAAACCAAAAAAAAAAAGCGTTAAAATATTTGTAACTAATGAGTGCACTCCTGTGAATTTAAACAAACCGAAAAATAATTTATATTTTAACAAAAGACAAACACTTTTCTACACCACTGTACGGCAACTATGAATAAAGAAACTGGAATGCAGTTCGAACGTACAGGACGCTCCAAAATTAAATGAAAGAATTATTTGACAATAATTATAGTAATAAAATTTTGAAAATATTATATAATAATAATAATATTAACACAGATAAACAGGGTGGACTCTTTAGTTACGAGCAACCAAAAAATAAAAAATAATAACGTTTCACAAAAATAAGAAGCACAAAACACAACTACTTCTACGAAGCAAAACCAGAATTTTAGACCACGTTAAAGGGCGCCAGTGTGACGTTCAGTCCCCAGGACGTGGGTTAAATAATTAAAAACTGAAGTCAACAAAATAAAATTATATATTATCAAATTCAAGGGTCGTAGGTAAAGCCGAAAAACTGGTTTTGCCGTCGTAGGACGGTACTCCCCTGACGAAGGCGGAGGTGGCTGCTGGGCTTCAAACGGCAGCGGGGAGGTCTTCAGATGGAAACGAAGACAACGGTAGTGTGGGGTAGCTCTCGTCGGCCTTTTAGCTCTTCCCAAATTTTAGGGTAAAAGTGACACCCTGTGAAGAAACGTCACAGTAAGAAAAACTGAATATTATCCTCCTCCGCTGATAGTGAACCCTGTAGATGTGCCTTAATGTCAGGGTGAAACCGGAAGCAGTTGGTGTGTGTTCACTATCAGAACGGAGGTACAAATAAAAAAACTATAAGCGGTTAAAATACTAGCTTTTAAAAATTAAGACTACATTCAATATTAATTTGCGAAAGCTAAGCATTATAATAATATCACAGACCGGAGGGCTTCACGCGCCGCGAAGGTAGGTACTTTTAGAAAAATAATAATTTATTACATTTAGAGACTAAGTCCGCTAGGAAATAACTATAATTTATAAAGCGCTTTATGCTAAGCATATTACTGTGCCAAGGAAGTCAATAATAATAATTTTAAGAAGGCTAGGGCTAGTAGGCCTTTTAATAGCACTAACTTAATGCTAACAACACTTGTTCAAACACTTACCCTATCGGGGTGCGAGATATCACTTGTATTGTAAATTACTATTCCAAAAACGTTGGATACTAAAGTAATACTGCCCTACACCACGCACGAACCAGAATTTTAAAATAGAAACGTATTTTAATAATTATGCCAGCACGTAAGACGACACGAAGCGAGAGCCCGTGAACGCACCGACATAGGTTCGCAGCTGGCAGTGAATGGCAAATCCGAAAGACCGTTGCGAAGGCGCATCTCGAAGCTTCTACGAGAACAAAGGATCAAACCTTGACCAATAGGAGAACGATACGCGACCACCGGTACTGTCGCGCAACACAAGTGTTAACTTAAATCGTTGCTTTTAATTTTAATAAACTTTTATATTTTGTATGTAATCATTTATTGTTTTAAATTAAGTAGTTAAGTTAGTATAAGAAGTTAATTTTAAGTAGTTTTTAATGTTTTTAATTGTAGTTTTAAGTTAAATTAAGTTAACTTACTAAAACATGTAAGTGCAACGTTACACTGTGAAAATTTCAAATGTCTAACTATCACGGTTCATGAGATAGGTACAGGACAGACGGACGGACAGCGAAGTCTTAATAATAGAGTACCGTTTTATCCTTTGGGTACGGAACTCTAAAATTAAACCGTTTTCCATTTGCCCTGTACAAGATAGTAACTAACGAACGAGGTAAATAATAAAACAAAACAACAATAATTATTGAAATTGGAGCCTCATTACAACATCAGAACATAATTAATACAAACAACCCGAAATAGCAACACCAATTATACCAAAAATGCGTGTAATTGAATGTTGCCATCAAAATTCAAACCCGGTGTTGCCAAACTTGTACAAAGTGTTCTCATTAATTCAATGCTATCTCGTTTGCATGGCGATTATGTTAAAAATTTACAACCGGCGCGCATAAATTTTAAAGTAAATGCTGAAAAGTTGCTGTTTTCAGGATGACCCTTTGAATATATTTATTGCTGCGATGCCCGCACCGGCGGCAAACGCAATTATCTTAATTATTTATTGTCTGTGAAATTCTGATGGTGAGGCATTAAAAAATACATTCTCCTTTGAATTAAAAGTTTTTGAACAAATAAATTTGATAATCATTTAAAACTAGCGGGTGACCAACGGCGTTGCCCGCGTTGAATATACATTTTTCATATTCCCGTGGGAATTCGCAAAAATCTTTTCTTAGTGCTCATTTGGGTAATTTTCTTTCCAACCCTTGTTTAAAATTTCATGCTTCCAAGCCCAACGGTTTCGGCTGGGCGTTGATTAATCAGTCAGCCAGCCAATCAGAACGCCAGCTAAGATGAAATGTACCAGATTTTTAGTTACACCGTCAACCATACAACTCTGAAGACTGCAACAAATTTTATGCAGTAGTTTTTGCCCAATATGCCTACAAACATCCACACAGACAAAAATCTAGAAATAATGGTTTTGACTTCTTCTTATATAAAGTTTTCTTAAATATATCCTATGGGCAGACACTGGCCAGTTATAATAATACCTTATTTTATTTTAGGTAAGGTAACCGTTCTAATTCATAAATTGCTTTGAAATGAGATTGTATATTTATTTCATTTTTGTTAAAATAACTCATTTCCATTATAAAAATACACCTACATTCCCAAAACAAAACTTTGCAATGCCTGGCCATTAAAACACGTAGCACCGCGAAATCGAACCGAAAAAAAAAACAAATTCAAATCTGCAAAAATCATTCCGTTCATTTCATACTCCGCAATTCATTGTCAGTTGTCAACATCTACTTCTAAATTCAAAAATGGAGCCGGAAAAATAAACGAGAAAGTTGAAATTCCAAATTCAAATCCCGTCGTCCGTCGGGCCGCGACACTGGATAACTGTTTGGGAAGCGGCCGAAAAGGTTTCAATCGCTTTGGTATTTGGACAGGCGATCTGCTTTTGTTTACCTTATTCCTGTACTGGCCGAAAATTTTCGTTTTCAGGTTGCAGAAACTAAAATCTGTTCGAAAGCGTTTTTCTGTTCTATTTTTGAATCCGTCGCAGATGGTGCTTTCAATTTGCAGTCGTTTCAATTAATTTAGTTTATTCCGGTTTGGTCACGTGCTTCTTATATTGTCACTCGATTGTGATGAAATTGGAAATGTGACAACAAACAGTGTAAATATCGGTGAATATGTTAGCGTTTTGGTATATAAAGGTAACTTATCTTTTTATGAAAAGCGGTGATAGTTGGAAGTGAGCCATATCAATGTTTTTCTTTAAAAATTACGTAGTTAGGTACATATCAAGCACTACATTGACCATGAAATTGAAAATGAAAATTGAAATAAATTTTTAAAGATCTTTTGGGATAGGCGATTTGGCTGCTTGCTCTTGCTAGCTGTCTTGCTCTTGAAAAACGACTAGGTGAGAAACGCAAACATTCGCAGCTACAATGCGACTCTCAATAAAATTAGATCATTTATCTACATTTGTCGGCCGCAGTTGTCGCGCTCCAGTAAGACATCTACTTCTTATTACCTATAATAATTTTGGTTGTGGGTTACCTCACGTATGTAAGTTTCACTGCTCCTAAAATAAACTAATGAAAACTAGTTCATAATAATAAAGTAGGTAAAAATTCCTCCTAAAACTCTCGGAGAATCACGCAAATCGAAACACAAAACCTCCACCAAACCGCGGAGAAAAAACAAAAGAAAGTGTTTCCACTATCGATTTATCATTGGTAAAGGGAGGCTATTTTCATTCCTACAAAAATCGTTTCGTGTTCAGACACGATAAATCTGGAGCGGGCTGTCGATTACAAGTGGTACTTAGCTTAATTTGATGATTGGAGCTGTCTGCGATAAACGGAATGGAGTACCGTCAGCAACCAAAGATAGTATAGCTGTTATCATAGATATTAAATTCTAATCGGGTACCTATTGTAACACACACAACACATTGCAATCCAAACCTTATAACTTAAGGTAATAAAGTATGAAGTCCCCGTTAATTAAAGCTACAAATCGTGTAAACAAACATTCAGGAATTTGCAACGTTTTGATTAAATCAAAATACTATTTTCCTTAGAGCAGTGATAGCAACACCAATGAGTTTTTTCAAAAACTTACGTACACTTGCTCGACGGTGAAGGAAAACATCGTGAGGAAACCCGCAGGTTCCAGAATAAATTCTGAGAAATGTGTAACAGACCCGGTCCGGCGATGAGCTCACCACCTATCACGTTTGGTCCAAAGAATATTTCATGAAAAATGTATAGGTATATCCAAAAATGGAAAACCTCTGCCTACCCTCTCAGCCTACCATCTGAAATTGAGATCAAAATTTGATTAAAAAAATATTAAAAATGGCCGCTCTTTGCCCTCCTATAAAAGGTTTTTTTAGCTTTAACAAATCCCAAGTAATGTTAACTAACTCTGTTTGGTACCTACCTTTTTACGGCTCAGTAGGACTGACATTGATGACATTTTTCAGGATGAGAGAATAAATCTTGTGGTAGGACATGAGCTAATTTTCATTCTGCAAAATCACGTTCTTACTAGGAATTTTGAGAACTTATAAAAAATCATTGCCTTTTTTGTCAACTGTACTCACTACTGTAGTTTAAGTAGAGGCGATTGATTTTGCTCATCATGGCCTACGGATTTAGTAAAGAGTATATTCAGCTTAACAAAATACCAGAATAAAAAAGAAGTAGGCCTTTTAAACCAAACTAACCATAACTTTTAAAGGCCAAAATTGGTAAACGCAAAGAATACTGTTTTTGTACATTATTTTTTTTTTGTCATTGTGGCATTTATTTTTCATATTTGAAAAATTAGTTACAGTTACAAAAGAAAGATAGAGAGGAAAAAAGGTCATTTTAAATCAAGTGCAAACATTTTAAGGGTAGGTACAAATATGTAAGAGAAATAAAATTAACATAATAATGTTAGAGAAAAAAACTAAACTTTTTTTCTTGTTCTTTTCTAACAAAAAAATATTATTTTGTAAACATGCTTTGCATAAACCCTCATTACCGCACTAAAACGCCACTTTTGTCGGCTTTTTTTGTTTATTTATTTTGTTAGTTTCGCTCAAATTTTGATTGGGTAGATATTGTTTATAATATAGCGTTAAGTTAAGTTTTTTTTTATATAAGGGTTCGAACCCAAGTCTCACTTATGAGAAGCGGGCTACCGCTCTGCTCTCTATCTCTCGGAATTCTTGCTAGAAATTCAAGTTAAGAAGTTAGTTACAAGAAAATCAAATCAGCATGAGTTGACTAGTGGCGGTCCGCTGTCGTACCGACTGTTGACTTCTTGAAATTGCATTACTGATAAAAGGAGTTACTGGATTTCTAGACGAAGTGGGAAATTGATTACCTGAGCTGTATCTTCAGTCTGTCTATCACGAACTACTCCATGGAACCTTTTTGAGTTTATCATAGACAAGCGGTTCTCGGTTTCACTCGCGTAGTTGAAATACGGGAATAAAATATAGCTTACTAGCGACCCGCCCCAGCTTCGCACGGGTGAAATGCTAACACTAAAACCTTCCTTTTAAATCACTCTATCCGTTAAAAAAAACCGCATCAAAATCCGTTTTAAATATTTAAGCATACACATTGACATAGGGATATAGGGACAGAGAAAGCGACTTTGTTTTATACTATGTAGTGATGTTACTCACTGATATTCTAGATTTCTATTGGTAAAAGAATTTTTAAAATCGTTCCAGTAGTTTTTGAGTTTATTCGTTAACTTCAAATAAAGATTCTGAAAATCGCGCGGAACAACTAGGTAAGTAATAAAACAATAAACCGACTTCAGTGAATGTTTCTTTACATACATACCTCTTTCGTTTGTGACTTGTTTGCTTTTGAGTGTTTGTCCGATCATCACGCTTATCTTACCTGTAACAAACAATTCACAATTACAGTCATTACCAATATTATAAGATTAATATTTACATGGTGACTCTCCATATCATTCTTTTAAAAAATAAGAAAAACAATGGCAGATTCAATACGAGTAGTTACAAATTTTAATGTCTTATTTATAAAAAAAAACTTAAAACTCACATGCCTATTAGATTGAAAGCATATGTAACAGCACCTAGTCCCGCCATGGGCCACCTCCTGTCACATTTATGGGTCCGAAAAATATTTATTTATTTAAATTTATGTACCAAGAAAATGTACACATGGCGAATTTAATGCCTAAAGGCATTACCTTCCAGTCAACCCTCAGACGAAGCAGAAACAATTATACCTAATAGGGAAAGTTAAATATTTCTGGGATAGGAATTTGATAGAGAGTTATAAAAATAAATCTGTACTCGCAACCTAACTACAAGGTCTAGTTTAAAAATATAAAATATCATGGCGTCTATGATTAAAAACACGAAAAAGAATAAAAGCTCAATACATTGACGGTAATAATTCTCACAGCATTTCGCCTTTAGAATTTAAATGTACCAATTTACATTTGAATTAAAAACATGGCGACATTCCCATTCATCCATTCACTCTTTGAATTTTTGCCGTTAAAAATTACAATGGCGAATTTTGAATGGCAATAGAGCCTGTTTTATTTTTCATTGGATGTTGTCAATTTTGCATAATGGAGTGTTACCTTTATTATTTCTGTTTCATTATTTGTTTTTCGAAAAACATTTTTATTATTGTTTCATTTGTTTGCCTTAAAAATGGTGGATTCATTTATTTTTCAGTTTGCTTAGAAACCTTTTATAAGTAATAGGTATTCCTTTTCTTATTTTTTTATTTATTGAAGTACTTTTATTTAGCCATTATTAATTATATCGTTCTATATTAATTTAAAAAGTACATTACGTTTTATTGCTTTTTTATTCTTTAAAAAATGTAAAATGCGAAAATAATTTGTCATAGTCATCTAAATAATATCTCGTAGAACTGAGTAGTAGGTATCTGTCTAATCTGATAGATGACTGACAGTAGTAGTAGGCATCAAGTGCGAAAAGTACTTATTATTATGATCATTATTAAATCTGGGTACTTAAACTTATATAAATAAATATCTCATCATAAATGACCTTCCCCAATTTGCAACTCTAATTATAATTTGAAAAAATCATTATAATTTCATACCTACCCAAGTGAACGACAAGAATGAATGGTATTTACTGTCAACATAAAACGAACTATTCATCAACATAACCAACACTACATCTATAAAACTCCCGATGTCCTAACATGTGATGTATAGTCTGTGTAGACCAGACCATCGATAATATTAAAACTATTAGATACGCCTTAGTGAACAAGTGAATGCCGACTCTATCAGAGAGCATTCCAGTTTATGTCAGGGCGGCGTCAGACGATATGTCATGAACAAATGGAATTATGAATCACTGTTTTTGGTCACACATTAAGTTGGACCATGAGCTGTCAAAGAAGCTACGCTAAGCAGTTGACTCAAGTTTTCGGTTTTGTATTTTGTATCCAAAATAAAAGTGAATAAACTATATTCAATAGTCTTTGGACGGCTAACATCTCTCTCTTTCTCTAAATAGTATAAAACAAATTAGCTATCTACGACTGTCTATTTGATTTTGATACATTAACTATTCATTTGAAAATTTCTTTCGGTTCACTAGTTTAAATATTACAATCATGATAAAGATATGTTAACCAATTGTTAAACTTTTGCAAAAAACGTTCCCCTTTGTCTATATTTTGCACGTTTCAGGAATGCACATCTATGCTTTTATACAGGAATAAAATATAGCTTAAGTTACTCAGGGATATTTTACCATTCCAGAGTAGTGATAGCCCGGACGGTTAAAGAGCCGGTCGAAAATCAGTGAGGCTCGGGTTCGAATCCTGGCATGTACCAATGAGTTTTCAAAAACTTACGTACATATTTATCACTAGCTCGACGGTGAAGGAAAACATCGTGAGGAAACCCGCAGGTCTCAGAATTAATTCTGAGACATGTGTAAATAGACCCGGTCCGGCGATGGGCTCACCACCTATCACGTTTAGGGGTCCAATGTATCTCGTGAAATGTGAGTATATCCAGTAATGGAATACCTCTGCCTACCCCACGGTCTATTCACTTAGTACATTTATAGTTTGTATGGGAAAAAATGCCCGGGGTATGGTTCGGTCGTTTCTCAACAGATGGCGTATCTGTACCCTTGTTAATACTAAATTAAATTTAAAAAGTCATAAAATGTTTTCCGAAGATGTATATAATTTTATTCAATTTAACCATAATATAAATAAAAATATATAAAATGTCTAAAACACAATGTAATATATTTATTGTAGCAACACTGCGAAACGCTAAAACAATGATACGTTTCATTTCAAGCTATAAAGTGACATTGTTGTGAAATAATTTTTGTTTGTTGAAATAATTTTTGTCTCTCGAATTTAAAAAATTTATATTATTAGTGTTATTTACTCAATTGAAGACTGTAAATATATTGAATGGTTACAAATTACAACTTCAAGTAAAATTTTGGCACCCTAAAAACTCTTTTGGTAAAGGAACGTCATGGTCGGCCATTCCATTTTTATCAAATAGTGTTCTGTGGTTCTGTGATGTTTATTTGTAAAGTCATTCTTGGTGTACAATATCAATTTGGTGTTTTTGAAAGTTTTTTGAAGACTGTGTTAAGAAGCTCTCAAACAGTTACTGTGCCAAAAACAGAGAGATTCAAATATACTATCTCTTTGGCCAAAAACTAGAACAAATCGTCTGGACGACCGGCTACCATTTCTGAGCATTTTTTTGGGCGGATTTTTGTTTATCGTTTATAAAAACTTAATAAAGTTGTTCGAAAATTCGATTTTGTGTTTCATTATAACGAAATAAATTGTATTAAAAGTAAAGAAACAACAATAAACTTTCATGTATATGTGTGAGCTGTTATGTCTGTGTGTGAGTGTGTGTAGGTGTTCTGCTGTCGGTACCTATGCATAGCTATACACTAAACATACATTGCAAGTTGTTTTGTCGTTAGCCACCAGATGGCGCATGACGTAGAGGTCAGCTGAATACTCTATACCCCTATATTTAATATACTTTGTGCCTACCCCCTCGGGGATGAAAGGCGTGAGATTTTTTTTTTTCCATAGGTGAAAGAATGATTAAAATCAGTTCAGTAGTAATCAGTTCGTTACAAACATACAGAAGTATAAAAATACTTTCCTCTTTATAATACTAGTGTAGATTGCCTTAAAAAATCTGTAAGTTGCTTAAAACCTAACCAATAGATACTACTGATTTAAAATTATAGCAATCATGACAGATTATAACTTTAAAACTTACACACCTCAGTTAAGTAATGTAGTCGGCTGTAACAGATGATGATGAATGAAAGTACATCTAGTAGATATTTTTTTGGCATCGATGGTCACCAGTTTGTACTTGCCTGTCCGTCCGTATGTGAAAGAAAGTAATAATTTATGTGTCCACAGGGCGTTCTCATTCATCGCGAATAAATAGAGGAGACAGGAGTGACAGGCTGGAGTGACCGCTCCTGTTGGTAGGGTTGCCACGCCAGTAAGTTTCAGATATCCGGACCGCTTTCCATAGGCAGTTTAAATTTTTCATCGGTTTTATAGGTACGTAAGCTTTTTGAAAAACTCATATGCCAAGATTCGAACCCGAGCCTCACGAATGACAAGCGGATTCTTTACCCACTGGTATCACATCTCTCTGCTCTGGGACACAATGTGCTTCTATGCAGTCTCTCAATACGCTCTCGCCTTCTATCCCTGAGGGGGTAGACAGAGGTATTCCATTCCTGAAAATACCAACTTTTAACCAGTAGGTTAATTAAAATTAAATATGGACCTCTAAACCTAACTGATGACCTGGGGCCTTATGGTCCATTTATAATTGTAACGATCTGTGCTTGCTCTTCCTTCACTGGCGGTACTAACAGATGTACGGAAGAAGAAAGGTATGTCAAAATGAAGACTGCGATTACAATTATAAATAGAAAATAAGGCCTCTGATCACCCTACCCAGGTGCTGCTACAAAGTCAAAGTCAAAATTCATTTAATTCTGTAAGAAAAAAATTTACTTAGGTAAAAAAATACACTTTAAAAAATTACATGTATGTTTTTGTACTAAAAATATGCTTTATAAAGTTATAAAATACTAAATATCCAGATTATTCCGGATATTCGGGCCGCGTGCCAACCCTGATAGCGTTACATCATGAAATACTTAATACTCCAGTAATGGAGGCCTATTAAAGATTCACCGGGTTTTTCTCGGGTCTGTATTACCAGTATTTACAAAAAAAATGCTTGTCTACATAGTTAACTCAAAATCAAGCTTTGATTAACAAAATATATTAGTATTTTTAATCGACCAGTGACAGCCCAGTAGCGCCCGCTTCAAATGATGAGGCTCGGGTTCGAATCCTGGCATGTAGCAATTAGTTTTCAGATTACGTACCTTTTCATTACTAGCTCGACTTTGATGTACGAGTAAAACATCGTGAGGAAACCCCCAGGTCTCAGAATTAATTCTGAGGCATGTGTTTAAAAGTGGGTATTTCCAGAAATATAATACCTCTGCCCACTACCTGGGGGATAAAACGCGTGAAACGATTTTTTTAAATTTTTTTTAATTAGCACAACTGAATTTAGGGCTATCTATGGAAACCGTACTATTATTTGCTATTTATTTAAGAAATTTGGTTAGACAAAACTAAAGGACGGATGCATAATATTTTTTTACATTAATATAGTAATTGGGGTGTATGAGGAATTGCGCTTATTCTATGACGCGTTGTATAAAAATAAATTAAAAATATTACTATTTTCTTTGGTGTTCTCCTATTCCTTCGACCTACTTAAAAACAAAAAAATTTATGATTCCTTAAAAAAACTGCATGTTAGACGTATACAGACAAATCAACGAATTTTGCAAGAATCGATCTTAATTTACTAAAAAAGCAAAAGAAAAACTTCAACAGCAAACAAATGGTACCTAAGTAAATAAAAACACAAGTGAACGTTGTAATGTAAGCAAATTCAAACTCTGAACACGCGTAGACAGAGCAAAGAATCTTTAGATGAATACTGGCAAACATGGGCTAAAGAAAAACATAACATATTTTCTAGTAAGAACTATATTATTTATACAAAAGAGTATTATAGCTAGCTCGACGGTGAAGGAAAACATCGCGTGAAAACCAGAAAGACTAAAAATTTAAAAAAAGAACCAGAAGATAAAATAATTGCCATAGACAAAGTTGAACCGGTACGTTACTGCACTTAGAACCAGCAACTCGTCGGTGGAGATCGGCTGCTGTTTACATTTAGCCAATCTTCATGGACGAGTTTAGAGTGCCTTGTTATTATACGACATTTTGAAGATAAAGAGTAGGTACCCGAAACCGACGAGCAAGTATGACAAGATTGATGGATGTGACGAGATATCCTAGAGGTGGCGAGCTATTGTCTCTGTTTACCCCTTCGTGAAAAAAGCGTAAGCATATTTATGTTTGTATGTATGACATTTCAAAGTGTACTTTTTGTACCTACAGAAAATAAATGATATTGAATTGGAATTTGCTCCATCTGTAAACATCAACAAATTCACCATCCTCTCACCGCACTAAGCCCTATGGTCGTAAATACCCCCCCATTGTTCTAAAGTAGGGAAGGAACCGAGTGCCAGCTCAGACTATGCCTGAATAGCCGTTTCAGTTTCAGAGGGGACTGAAAAATGAGCCTGTTACTACATCCACTGCAGACGACTGGTGAGGACCCTGTAATTTTTAATTGCAGACATTTTTGGATGTTGCATGCAAGTTTTAATGATCTCGTACAGCTTTATCCTCAAGGCTATAATTTTTTAAGGAGTTTGAGGTAAGCTTTTTTACAATGAGTTTCTGAATAAATTGAAGTAGATGCAGTACTGATGCTCAAAACATGGCAATGTAATAAAGGGTTACAATAAAGGTGTGTTACTTACTTACGAGTATAAAAAAACTATGCTTACCATTCTTACTTATTAAATCACAAAATTTTCAAAAGGGTAAATGCTACAAACTTAAAATTTTTCATGTAGTTTCCTCATAGGGAAGTAGTTCGTATCCTCTAAGAATGTTTTTTTGCAAAATTTACACGGTAACGGGGAAAAAGGAATTTATATCATCTGCCCAGTAGCACAGAATATGTATTAGTACTAACGTACAGAAGGCCGCCTCTAGTACTTAGCGTATCAGTAAGAAAAAAACGAATAAAACAGAAATATACGTGTGCATTCACGGTCAACGCTTGGAAATCTGTCGCCTCGAGCGCCCCTTGCGACTCTTCTGTTGAGTAGGCAAATATTTATACCTAAACTGCGGAGTCGGACAGGCCTACCAGTAGCTTTTAGCTACCGCAACTAACTTCACATACTTGGTATTAGGAGGATTCATATAACGCGATAGCCTTATTATGGTTTATTATTTAAGTTACAGACTTTCATAGACACTGGCCAACATTTATATCAAATAACTATACGAGCTCGTCAGCCATGATGCGCGGGATTGTTGACAGTTCTTCGTGACGTCACGCGTAGGGAGTGCTTGAATCGATATTTATCGGCTAACATCTATACATATAATAAAACTCTAACGGGGTCGTGTCTGTACATGAAAGATTTTTTGAAAATTTTAACGGTAGTGTATATGGTTATCGATATAGATACCGAAACACCAATTTTTGGAATTTTTGTCTGTCTGTCTGTCTGTCTGGTTGTGTACGCATCACTCAAAAACTACTGGACAGATTTTGATGAAATTTCGTATGGAGATAACTGAGTACTCGGGTCAACATCTAGGCTACTTTTTATTCCAGGAAAATATCTCATTCCCACGGGAAAATATAAAAACTGGTTAAAAAGAGAAAAACGTACTACTCCGAAACGATAACACATAGAAACTTGAAAAATGGTATGTAGGTGTCTTATATGTCGTAGGAAACCGGTATAAAGGGATTTTTGGAAATTCCCACGGGAACAGGAATAAACTGAAACCACGCGGGAAAACGCCGCTGGGCACCTGCTATTTGAAATATGGTATGTAGGTGTCTTAAATATGTCACAGGTAACCACTATTAAGGAATTTTCGGAAATTCCCACGGGAACGGGAATAAACGGAATCCGCGCGGGCAACGCCGCTGGGCATCCGCTAGTTACATAATAAAAAAAAAACCGTCCTAGCCCTGGTTTTAAAAAATACAAAAACCGCAATATCAGACTCAAAATACCCCATAATTAACAGCTATTCAAAAATGAGCTCTTAAAAAATCCGCATTTTTTATTTTTCCCGCGTCTTGAAATTGTAAAAGCCTCTTCTAAAATAATAGAGGGGAGCGTAGTGGTGCTCATGTCGGCTCGCTGAATGCGGAGGGTACTCTAAATACCGGATAGATATTTACAGGTTGACTCGCGGGAGCCATTTTTTCCGTTGTACGAATTTTTGAATTGTTAGGTTTTTAATTGGCAATTGTGTTGTGAAAATTGCACGCAAAAATATTGCTTATAGTTTTTTCGAAAAACAAAATGGAGTTTCTTTTCAAGGATTTCTAAGTGTGCAATAAAATAGGAAAAAAATAAGTAGTAACAATTTTATCAGAGTTTAGACCCTGTTGCAAGTGACCTCGCTTCTCATGCTTGAGGCGCGGGTTCGTTTCCTGGTAATAATAATAATACTCATTTATTTCTGTAGGTACAAAAGGTACACTTAGAAAAGTCAATAGTCTAATAACAAGGCACTCTAAACTCGTCCATGAAGATTGGCTAAATGTAAACAGCAGCCCATCTCCATCGACGACTTGGTGGTTCCAAATGCTGTACCCCGAGAAGAACCAGCAAGAAACTCATGGACAGATAGGTCTAACTTCTTACGTAAAGTTATAACAGGTTATATTGTAAATTAGGCCCCTGACTCGAGCACCAAGAGTTCCGTACAAACTTGTATCTTTTAGATTGTTTAAAATATTTGTTTCATATACCTTATATAATAAAAATTACTTCACGACTTAACCGTCATTCCCTGACAAAAATATCAGTAAAGGTACATACTTACAGAGGAACATATCCCCTCTTAATTTTTCAAATCGGTTAAAGTTTGAATATTTTTTCTTTCAGGCTTCTTTTATTTTACCGGATAACAACAAACCTTGGAACCTATTTATATCAAAAATAATTCGCCCAAACATCTAACGAACATTGCAAAAATCCGGATATCATTTTCCGGATAGTTCTGCGCTTTCAAAGGGAAGATTCAAAGAACCTTCTACCAATTACTAAGTACATGCCCGAGCGAATTCCTAATGAAATAGCAGAAACAAGAAATAGGGCTGTGATGCCTGTGATTCAATTCACGGGCCAAAACCGGGATCCGGAAATGGAAGTGATCCGGAAATCTGTGATGATGATGGGTTTGTGTTTTTCGAACTATATTATAAATATTAAATTACTAGTTTGACGGTCTAGAAAACCGTGAGGACGCTATAACCAGGTATATGTAATAGCTCCCGGTCCAGCTACAGGGTCACCACACGTTAAGAGTTCCAAAAAATGTACTAGTGAAAAGTATTTCCAGGGATTTAAGACCTTTAACAATCCTCTCGGGGATTGAGGCGTGGCCATATTTTTGTATCGAATCACATCTACATCAGCTAAACTCAATTTGTAAAGAGGAAAGGTTTGTATTTTTGGCTGTTTTTGAACTGAATTCAAAAACTACTTAACCGATTTTAAAAATTCTTTCACCAATAGAAAGTTACATTATGGGATAGTAACATACGCTATATTTTATCTCCGTATTCCCACGGGAAAGGGAACTACTTGGCTGAAACCGAATAGCCAGTAATTATTATATTTAAAATTTTACTCATAATCGTCCATGTTTGTACGAAACCCTCGATGCCGTTCTCCGAGTTTCGGATATTTTAGTGGTAAATTTAAAAGACACGCACTATAGTGAAAGTCACACGCACCATAGTGAAAGTCACACGCACTATAGTGAAAGTCACACGCACTATAGTGAAAGTCACATGCACCACAGTGAAAGTTACACGCCCGCAAAAAAAGTTATAACCTCCTTATTTAAAGTGACACCTCCTTAGTTGTGTGTGTTACTTACGAAAATCGGAGAACCGCAATAGTACCACAGACACAGACTTCTACTTATACCATTTTTATGGTACAAAATGACGACAGTTTTCTCTTAGTAACACGCAATAAACACAGCAACAGCGATCTCCTATACCGTACCAAACAGTTTCGCCCAAAAACGACCAAAGTTATAGCTCACTTTAGAACACGGCTTATGACGTCGTGAAATGAGACAGTAAAACATATCTTCCATACGCCAGACAGAGACAACGACAGTTTATTCCGGCCCAATCTGGTGTTAACCTGTTACAACTAGCTATAAACTGACCTCGTAGTTCTATTCCCCTGTTTCCAATGCAGGAAATATGCAGTACTTCTAGATTAAGGTTTAATGTGGTACCGGTTTTAGTTGTGTTTGACGCACAATGGAAGTCGTAAAGCCATGTCAGATACCCGTCCGTGGAAGGCTTGAAAAATTCTGATAATTAACACAATCTTCTATTCATAATCATCTCATTCTACGAGTACTATTTAGCACAGAATATATAATAGTACTAACTCTTGACTCTAGTACTTTCGTTTGAGTATCAGTTAGACAAAAACAAATAAGCAGCCGTATACGTGTGCATTCACGGTCAACGCTTGGCAGTCTGTCGACCATAGAGTAACTTATATACAACACTAGCGACCCGCCCCGGCTTCGCACGGGTGCAATGCTTATAAGAATTTTCTTTGCTATAAACCTCACGGAGCCAGAGACCTTTCCAACGAATGCAAAACGGTGGAAATCGGTCCGGCCGTTCTGGAGTTATATCGTCAGGAAGGAAAACCCGACTTATTTTTATATATTAGATGTAACAGAACAAGTGCAATTCCTGAAATTAGTTGGTTCAGTATCGACTACTTATTCGACTGCAGCTATTTTTAATATGTGTTAAATTTTTAAATAAAATGGATTTGGGTACCTGAATTTATTACTTTTTATGGAAATCGTGCTATTGTTAAGCGATATTTAAGAAAATTGGTTAGACACAAAGATATTACATATAGAAAGACGTAGGATATGTTACTAGAGCACGGAAAATGAGGCCGACAAATGTAGCTAATTAACCACATTTTATTTAGTCGAATTGTATTTCAAGTCCTATTTTAAGCACGACTCTTAACAGATAGCTCTCTTTTTCTTTATTATTCGTTCCGTATCATCTTTTCCCGTCATTGTTGTATCCTATAAATACGGTAAGAAATAGTATGTACATGTTGTAGCACACTCGTAGGGGATCAATTTTCAAACGCAAACAGTATGAATATAACTCATCCTTACTTTAATATCTTTGGTTAGACACAACTAAATTTCGATTGCATCATATATTTTTTATATTAATATACTAATTGGGGTATATGAGGAATTGCGCTTTTTCTGTTACGCGTTGTATACGGAAAAAGAGACTTCTATTGTCTGAAACTCCACTGCTGTCGACGAGCGCCCCCTGCGACTCGCCTGTCGAGTAGGCGTGCGCGCTGTAGGCAAATATTTATACCTAAACTGCGCATTCGGACAGACTTGCTCTAATCTCAGCAATAGGCAATTGATGACGGGTGGATTATGATGATCTAGAGGTACGAATTAAAATACCTAATACTATACATTCAAAAGTTGATCTGTATGTTACCTTTTTCGAAACGTGAACCGTAATTTCGCCGACCGACAATTTACATCTTGTAGAAGTATAAAATGGTATTTTATCCCGGAGAAACATAGTTGGTATATCATAGTAACCGAGTCCATGCGTACGAGTCACGGGTATGTAACAATTGTTATGCAATACATTTAAATTAAGGTTAGTAGTATTTTATCATAACACGAAAGTAACTGTATTTATCTATGAGGTACGTTTTTAAAGTCAATTTTATTGAATTCCGTCAGTAGGTAGCATCTAAAGAAAGGAAACATATTATTATACTACTTTTATGTACTTTTCATTAATCAAATCGAAAATAACTGCAGTCAATAAGAATATTATCATATTATTATAACACATTTTGCTACATGTAATTAGAGATGTGAATAACAAAAGACGTGAGCAAAATCTGAAATCTTCTAACAAGATTTTCTGTTAACTAACATTAGTTAATTAATAAAACAACATTAATGGACAATTTAACAAGACGTTTGCATAACTTAAACCTTTCCGGAAACCCTAAATTGTCTAATCGATGGTTAATCGGAGTTTGGACACTTGTAATGACAGATGTTTGACAGACTCGCTCGGAGCTTAATCAGCGTTTGAATCATGTTTAAATACAGCAAATACTGTTTCTTATTCATGCTTTTAAAGGATGTTAGTATTTTACACAATCCTTCTATCCTTTTCAACCGACTTCAGAAAAGAAGGAAGGTTATCAATTCGACTGTAATTTTTTATGTTTGTTACCTACCTCATAAGACTCATAACTTTCAACTGGGTGAACCGATTTTGATGATTTTTTCCGTTGGTACTACGACAAAATGTTACCTCTCAACATCTTCACTGGTGCTACTTTCAGATTTCCTCTTCTCACCAGGGATCCTGCAATGTCGCTACCGTCTATCTTAACATTCTCATTATTATAAAATATATATATATATAATAATAATAATAAATTGGCAGAGCCTGTGCTATGGGTACTAAACCACTGATAAACATACTTAAATAAATATTAAACGACCAGACACGAAGCCAACAGACATGTTCATGCACACAAATGTTGGCCCCGAGCGGGGATCGAACCCGCGACCTCCGACTCAGAAGGCAGGGTCACTACCGACTGAGCCAACAGGCCCGTCATATATATATTATATTATATATATATTATAAAAATGCTTCCATATTTAGCTCCAGAGCCAGGATATCTACAAATTCCTCAATGCTTAGGTATTCACGGCTCCATGGTATGTAGGTCTTAAATCTAGGTCATCTAGATGTTCTGGCTGAATGCAGAATGCTGTTGCCTTTATCTTACTTTTTTAAAAGATAAACGACGCTTTCTCTGGTATTCTAGTTTGAATTTCTTATAAGACTGTCTCAACTCTGGGCGTTTGAGCAAACAAAACATTTTTCTATTTGTCTGAAGAACCAGTTTGAACTAGTTTGTACAAGTTGAAACAAGGTCTTTTGATAGTTTGTAAATTTTTAGGTTATTTGCAAACTCGCTTTCGTCCGATGCTATCCGAGCTTACTTTGGTTCGTAAGGGAAGTCAAAAAGTTAAAATATAATTATTTTCTGTAACATAGTTGCAAATTATAGAGTTCCACCACGCAAAAATATCTAGCAAAAAATATGTTTTTTGTAAGGGGAACCCCTTTCATTTTTAAATTTATTTCTATCTTTTATAGCGACTGCACACATTTTGTAAACATCAGAACTTTTCTGCACTTCAACTTATAAGTATAACTACGTGTGTGAATTTGGCCGAATTTTTCAAATCCCATCAGACACGGCTCGTTATAAAAAACATTAAAGAAACGCGGCAAATGTGTACCAACATGAGCATAACACAAAAAGCAGAGCGCAGTGTTGCCAACATCCCGCTTATCAGCTGTCCGGAATGACGTACGCTGCACTGATAGCTTTCATGCCGACCATAATGCAATACAGAACTCTAAAATGGGCTCATTATGAATGGATAGTTGCTGTTTTGTTATGGGCAGATTCACTGTACGATCGTAACTTTTTGGTAAAAGCAGATTCCACAGACACAATTTTAATAAGGCGTGAGTATATACGAGCGACTCGCCCTTGCTATAGTTAGGTTTATACTGGGTGGCGCAAAAGTAAAGACCCTATTTGGTTCAGCTATAACATTTTTTTCTAAATTAGATTACCTAGATTTAGGTTTTTTAAATGTATATTTGTGCCATTAAATTTCGTACCATTAGGATTTAAAGATGATGTCTTTTAAATGGTGACCTCCAGAGTTGATGCACATTTGAGCCCTATTTATGACATTTTGCATAACTTGCCGTAACACTTCCTGCGATATGTTCCTTATTTCTTGATGAATGTTTTCTTTTAGAGCTGCGAGAGTCTGTGGCTTGTTCACATACACCCGAGATTTCAAAAAACCCCAAAGAAAGAAGTCTGGACTGATCAGATCGGGTGATCTTGCAGGCCAAGGCAAATCGCCAAAACGAGAGATAACTCGGCCTGGAATTATGAACATTAACACAATTATTCAACGTTCTTGGGGAGTAAAACGGTCCATGTTTATTTTCAGTGTATTTTACACTTGTTCACTACACGATTTTCAAAAATAGAATGATAAGAAATGTCATATAAAAAAAAACTGTATTTTCTTTAGTGCCAGTACTTTTGCGCCACCCAGTATGATATAAAAAAACTTTCCTACTTTATTTTTTATTCTATTAGTGAAAACCGCATCAAAATCCGTGGCGTGGTTTGAAAGATCTAAGCGTACAGACGGCGGGAAGCTACTTTGTTTTATACTATACTAGCTATTCCGCGCGGCTTCACCCAAGTTGTCCCCATTTCCGTGAGAATACTGGATGATTTTTTTTACCGTCTGGAAAAAAATATGACTTATAAGGTATCTAGAGCCGAAGTTATACACGAGATTAATTGTTAAATATAGTCATGTTTAGTGCAATTTACAAAATCTAGAAAACTACGCACAGACTACACGCAGCTGGCGGTTGTACGTAAATTGCGCATAAATGGAAGCTACGAGCCTGTTTCTTTTTAAAATACCATTTCAAATATATCAGTGTGTATTATTGACTACAATTGAGTAATGTATATTAGTTTAAGCAAGAAAAAAATTTTTAGATGAAAAAAATTTTTTTTTAAGTAACATTGCCCAATGAATCTATTACACTTACCTATCACACCACATTTTTTTCCAGACGGTAAAAAAAGTCACCCTGTATAGCCTACGTTACTCAGGGATAATGTACTCGTAGCATTCCAATGGTAAAAACTACTCTCAAAAAAGTTTATTTGTTACAAACATACAAAAATACTAAATCTTTCCTCTTTATATAATATTAGTTTATATTTGATATAAAGTTTTTAACCTACTTCAAAAAAGGAGGAGGTTCTCAATTCGTTCTATGTGTTTTTTTATGTTAATTTATATTTAAGTAAAATCGGACCCATTTGGATTTTTTTTATATAATTTGTTCAGCTATAAGTAAGTCTTGACAACACGAGTGACTTCACCAAACATCACTAAACTCTCTTCACAATAACATAAAAAGTTGCACCACGACACGACCCCGACACGACACCGACACTATATCGACACGACGCCGACACGACAGAGGTTTCGCACCAAAATGGCGGATGTAATTTGGGTAAAAGCAGTCTGCGGACCGCGATAATAGCTTATTTCGATTGTTGAGTCCCTTTTTATCTGGGAATTGAACATTTTCATATTCAGAGAGCTGTTTATTTAGTAAATGCGTAGGTGCTCGGAGTTTACAAGGGTTTTTGTTAAATTGGGTTCCGAGGGTACTACTTACCTACTTGCACTGTAAGTAAGTAACAACTGTAAAAGAGCTGTGATAGCCCAGTGGTTAAAGAGCTTCTTCTTTGTGAGGCTCGGGTTGGAATCCTGGTATGGACTAATGAGCTTTTCAAAAGCGTCCGTAGGTACATATTTATATATAGCTCGACGGAAAAGGAAATCAAAATGACTAGGGAAACCCGCAGGTCCGAGAATTTATTCTGAGGTATCGCAAAGTCGGTTGGAATCTGAGTAAATATTTCTGTGTTTGTTCAAAACACTTTAAATTTAGTGTAAAGCAGCAAACACACCAACCACAACACAAATAAGATATCACTAATAAACAACACGTCTATCGGCACCAAAAACTGTATATTTTGAAGACCCTTGCATTCATTAGAATAAAAAAAAAACATCATTCGATGACATAACCATTTATCTTTAGTGAATGAAATAAAGTGAAATAAAGCTAAGCGAATAAGACCCTTGTTTGAGACAAAGTTTACATTGGCAAGCTAACACAGACTGCATCAAAATCTATATTTCAAGAATACACCAAAAGTCTTGAATTGAAAATCTGAAGACAACACCAAAAATCTAAGCAACAATCCCAATCCAATCAGCTCGAAACCGCGTCTCGGAATCGAATCCAAACAAAACAATGGAACTCGACAAGTAATTGGACTTGGACTGAAAAGGATTGGACAATGAACAGATGTACAAAATGTTTTAGTCAATAAAGGTGGCTCGCAATACACCAATATCATCACTTGAAGATGACGTTAAAGTTTAAAATAAATAATCTTATCTTATCTTAATTCGTTTGATGGATGTGGAGGAAGCACGAAAGATCTGCCAGGTTCTTAGCAAGTGGCAGTCTATTGTCTCTGCCTACCCCAATGGGAAAAAGGTGTAAGATTATGTATGTATGTATATATGTAAGTAATCTTACTAATCTTACTACTTTTATCTCTTCTCGGGTTGCTGCATTTGAAACCAGCAACTCGTCGGTGGAGATGGACTACTGCTTACATTTAGCCAATCTTCATGGAGGAGTTTAGAGTGCGATTAGTTATTAGACGATTGACTTTTCTAAGTGTACCTATTTTTTATACCTACAGAAAATAAATTACCAGTATATTCTTTGGACCCCTAAACGTGACAGGGGTTGAGCCAATCACCGAATCGGGTTTATTAGACACTAGCTGTTCCGCACGGTTTCATCCTCGTGGTGGTTGTCGTTCTCGTGGGAATACGGGGATAAAATATATCTTATGTTACTCAGGGATATTCTAGCTTTCCAACGGTGACAGAATTTTTAAAATTAGTCCAGTAGTTTTTGAGTTTAATCGTAACAAACATACAAAAATATAAATGTTCACTTACAATAATTACACATAGAAAATGTCCTCCAAAGAGGAACCATGTGGGACAGTGCCAGAAGATTGGCGGCATTCCCTCTCTCGATAACTAGGCTGATCCTTTGCTGACAGAGATAGCTGCCAGCCCTCGTAGAAGCGTAGATAGATCTAGATAGTCACGTTATACTAAAAGTTGCTTATGTATTAGCCTCATCATCATCATCAACCCGTAACAGCCCACTGCTGAGCTAAGGGTCTTTCCTCACGCATGAGGAAGTATGGGCTATAATCTCCCACGCGAGCCCACTGCGGATTGGGAGATGGTGTTAAGCTAGTGGCATCTTAAAAGTCAGAATTTTTCAAGCCATTCTAGGGTATCCGACATGGCTTAACGACTTCCAACGAAAACCGGGAGCAACAATTTAACGTGCCTTCCGAAACACGGAAGTGCTCGTAATATAAATACCACTAGGCGGTCACCCATTCACTGACTGACCGCACCCAACTTTGCTAAACCAGTGTGATCGTTACAAACACACTGGCACTGCAGGGCTACGAGCGCTGCCGTGTTGTTATCATTAGCTCATGAGTCTAAAAAATTTCTGATCTCGATGTAACACAAGTTAACACGAATAAAAGAAGTGCCAGTTGTATAGTCGTGTTAACAGATAAGAAGCACCCAAGCGTATTTCCTGAGCAAACCGGGGTGACGGGGATGTACACTCCACTGCGCACGAGGGTTAAACGGGAATACATTTTTTTAAAACTATTTTTTTGAGGTTAGCTTTGTTGGGTTTTGCTATTTTTTCTTTGTTATTTTTTGTGGTATCGCGTCCTGATATGGCTGGTGAATACATGCCAAAGCTGTGGAGTTGCAATGACTTTTAATAAGTGAACTTTGATTTAGAACATTTTCTTTTTGACGTCTTAGAAACCGATGAACGCCGGCTGCACGCACGCAATTTTTTTTTCAAATCTCTTATAACAGAAACGGGCTCATATCTTCCATTCATGCGCAATCTACACCTACAACTGCCAGCTGCTACATTGCAGTGGCGTACTAGACTTTGATAATTGCATTTAACATGACTATATTTAAAAATTAATATTTTTTCCCGACGGTAAAAAAATCATCCAGTATATTGAGATATGTAAAATCGCGCTTAATATCTGAAGGCGCCATCGAAAGTCGCAGCGACACGCGACACACTCCATAAGTCGCCACGGCAGCTCGGCAGACAATAAAAACACAAAGGACGTGTCCGCTCGCCCGTGAATCCTTCGGTTAGCTGGCAGCCGTTCTATTTGGCGCCTTTATACGATACGACTTCTTAATTAGCATATATTTTCAAACATTAACCTCTCAAACCAAGAATCATAGACACAATTGACTTTTAATTGTTACCGCGCGGTGCATGACTAATTAAAACCACGTACTATCTATCTATCTATATATATAAAGACAGAAGTCCTGACTGACTGACTCATCAACGCCCAGCCTAAACCCTTACACCAAGAAGGCTGTATTTTTTTACAGCTATTGTTATGAAGACGTAGGCTAGCACTAAGAAAGGAATTTTCCAAATTCAACCTTTAAGGGGGTGAAAAAGGGGTTGAGAGTTTGTATGCAAAACCTTCATTTTTGGGTGTATCAATTCGAAACATTGTTAAAATACTCCTCAAAACAAATAACAAGACACGTGATTCTGGATTTTCCAAAAAACCCCCCCCAAGGGGTTGAACCAGGGGGATGGAGTTTGTATGGAGACGTGTTGTTTTTTACGTCTATCAAGTTGAAACTTGACACAAATACTCTTAGAAATAAATGATGAGATACATGTTTTTGGATTTTTCGAAAATCGTCCCATAAAGGTGGGAAAGTGGGGGTTGAGTTTGGTATGTATGGAAAACCTTCATTTTTGGGTGTATTAATTCACCATTCAATTAATTAAATATTGTAAAAATACTCCTCAAAACAAACAACAAGATTTCCTTATCTTCAACTTGAAACTTGGCACAAATATTCTTTAATAGTCTCCATACAAAGTCCACTTCTTTTTTTGAGAATTCACTATGGGTTCCATATGGAAATTTATTTGTTATTATGACCACATGCCTAGCCATTGATATCAAGAACTACTTAATTCAAAAATCATAATCCAGAGAGTGTCCTAGGCTTTACAACATGTAAGAGAATAATCGCAATTCCTGAAGTATAGTAGTATCGACTACTTACCTAATTGGTTTCAGCTATTTTCAATAAGTGTAAAGTTTTTCCGAAAAATTAATTAGCATAACTAAATTTAGGACTGCCTATTGACACCGTACTGTTATCGCTCTTTATTTGTGCAATTTGGTTAGAAAAAACTAAAGTACGAATGCATCACCATCTTTTTATGTTAGTATACAAGAGCCCGCTTCTCATTCGCGAGGCTCGGGTTCCAATCCCGGCATGTACAGTCAAATTTTAGTAAGGATCCTTAATTTTTTTCGTCATAGATATAGCCTATATTACTCAGGGATAATGTAACATTCTAATGGTAAAAGAATTTTTAAAATCGGTTTATTCGTTATTAACATACAAAAATACAAATCCTCCCTCTTTATAATATTATTGTAGATAGATAGATAGTGAAGATTATCCTTCTTGATATATTTTCTAAACGCAAAGGAATAACAAATTCCACGTGGACGAAGTCGCGGGCATCAGCTAGTTCCAAATAAATCTAGAAATGGCTAGCTACCCGGTGTGCGATGTAAAAATATCTCGTTTTTATTATTTTTTTAAACGTCAATGGAATATCTTCGAAACATGCTTATAACATCTACAGGTAAGCAGTAACAGATTTTAAAAATAAGCATATTAATAACTATAAATTAAAAAATATAACCTCTCTCTATCTCTCTGTCTTTTATCCCCGAGATAGGCAGAGGTAATCCATTTCTGGTTATATCTTTTTTTTTCACCAGTATATTCTTTGAACCCGTGGTAGGTGGTGAGCCCATCGACGAACCGGGTATAGTATATTACACATCTAGGGAAGTACATTAAGAAATGTCTCATATTATCTCATTGGCTCGAAATGGCTTTCTTACTTTTTTTCTTTTCGACGGAGGCCGAAAGCGGGAACTTCGTTTAGCGCAACAGACTGAAATTTGCCGCTTTCCGCCCGGAGAAATGACAAAGATTTTTTTTAAGTTTAGAAATCTAAATATGATAATGGTTTAAGAATCAAACCATATGCTTCTCTTTACATACAAAATCAAGCAACGACTTCCGATCAGACACGACTATGGCGACAACGACACGACCCAAGTCGTGCAGTGTAAAAGCCCAATCAAGGAGTGCTCAGCCAACCGTGCTTCCTGCGGCTGGAGTCCTGCCTCCAAGGTCACGCCTTGCCGATTGTGTTAACCGACTTCGAGGGGAAAGAAGGACATGGGGTTATTTTATATTATTAACTAGCCGGTATCGAGTTTATTCCCGTTCCCGTTTGAATTTCTAAAAATCCCTTCATAGCGGTTGCCTACGACGTATAAGATACTTACATGCCATATTTCAAGTACTAATTTTCTCTTTGTAACCAGTTTTTATGTTTTCCCGTGGGAATGAGATATTTTCCTGTTGTAAAAAGTAGCCTAGATGTTGACCTTGTTACTCAGTTATCTCCACACCAAATTTCAAATAAATTTGTTGACTTAGTAGTTTTTGCTACACAGCCAAAAAAAAAATTTAAAAGTGGTGTTTTGATATCTGGGTAGCTGTCTACACTGCCGCAAAATTTTCAAAAAATATTTTATGTACAGACACGGTTCCTGTAGAGTTTTATTATATGTATAGACTAGCAACCCGCCCTCGCTTCGTTTGGTTATATACAAATAAAATCCTTCAAGATATCCAAATTAAATATACCTACAAAAAAATAAAGGTAAAAAATTCAGTTTCTATCTTTACAATTTTCGTTGTAATCCGATGAGTTGTTTCGGAGCTTATTCGAGACAAACTTTCACACAGACAGACATCTGACACGGTAACTACCCAGTGTCGTTAGCATAGTAACGTCATAGATTTTCGTAAAAATAAGAGTTAGTATCTGACTACATCTGACCGCGACTCCGCAAACGTAGTGTAGGATGCCCTCCGGCCAGATGGGATGAACATCTACGAAAGGCTGCAGGCAGATATTTTATTTAGTGCTGGAAAATGCATTGCTTCTAAAGAAAATAAACTCCTAAATAAAATATTCAAATTTATCTTCCCAGCTGCTATATTAGAGAATAGATATTTCTCTCTTTTGATCGTCAAACAATTTAAGGTGTCGACAACCTTTAGTTTTTTAGAATTAAGATTTTAAAGCAGTGAAGTATGGTTTACATTTTACTAAAAAGAAATTCTGTGTGTTCAGTATATTTTAATATTATCTTACTTATTAAAATTTACTGAACACACAGAATAGGTATATAATGTACTTTCGAATTTATTATTCCATTTTACGAGAAAGATTTATTGGATTAAGTGCTGATTGTTTTTTAAATTAATAATGTAATAATATTAAGAGTATTTGCCGTGATCCAATAATGGCTTTGTGGTCTCAATTTTAATGTATTCCAATTCCAATTTGGATTTAAATTTGGAACGAAATAATTTTTTACATAATGGCTTACGTTTTAATAAATCGGATTGTTAGAGAAATATAGAGAAGAATATTGTAAAAAAGTGCTCTACACTCATAAAAATAAAGACTTTTTTTTTTAAGTACATACACGCATTAGTTAAGTGAGAATACTGTATTACTTACCTTTTCATATCCATCATCTACAATACACTCTTTTCATTCTGCAGGTCTCTTTTTTTTTATTTAAAAAATATAGCATTACTAATTCTACTTAGGTAAGATGTATTATATATACTGGACCCGATTCTGGCTGACCAGCTGAACGTGCTTATCTGTCTTTTTTATCCATGACCTTGTTAGTGAAAGATGTGAATGCGTTCATAAGGTTCAATTTTGTTATTTTGACATTTGTGACATTAGAAATAAATATGGGGCTTATTTCTGTCCCTTTCCTTTCCAAAGCGGTGGAGAAGTATAGAGCTAACTTAAAATTAGGAATTTTAGCTGATCAGCCAGAATCGAGTCCACTGTAAGCTTAATTTAAAGAGCGGTGCCTCCCAACACATGTGATAAGTTTATTAGGAGTCACCTGCCCCTAGTTTTAAGCATATTGTGTTAAAGAAAATAAAAAATATATATTTAATTTAATTCTTCATAAACACAAAAAGAAATACTGTTAAAAAACCCTGTTATGCAGTAGCAGCCACAGCCTAGGATGAGTCGCTGATTTTCAGCTGCAGTCGTTTATGAAGGCCAGCTGATGATTTAACATATTGTGTAGAGGGATATTTCCCAAAAGGAAAGTCAGTCACTTTAAATTTATTCCACAACACACGTCCGTCCTCTTATCACATCGTCCATTACTCTCCTCTCTCTTTCACTCTCGTCGTCTCACTCGCACACACATCCCGTTCCATTACATGCATTCTTTATTATTTATATTACCATTCCTACACATATCAATATGCCAACAACAATTCTTTTATAAATATTACACCTACTAATATTCTACGGTTCGTTTCACCGAATAAACTCAATTTCGCATTTATAAAACATTAGTTTAGATTATGAGGATAAAAATCTGTATCAAATTATAAAACTTTTTATAAAACCGCTTCAGCAGCACATTATAAAAGTATAACCTTTTTTATATTAAAAGGTTCAAATAAAATCTTAGGAGCGTTAAAACGAAACGAATCGCGTTTCAGGTTGAACACTGGATCCAGAGAGATTAATATAACAATGTTTTCCACCTCTGCTTTTTGAGAGAAATCCTCAGAACTAAAGGTTGCTTTTAAATTTCTAGGAGATTAAAATAAATAAAAAAATAAAATAAAAAATCTCACGCCTTTTTCTCCGAGAGGGTAGGCAGAGGTATTCCATTACTGGATATACCCACATTTCACGAGATATATTGGACCCCTAAACGTGATAGGTGGTGAGCCCATCGCCGGACCGGGTCTGTTTACACATGTCTCAGAATTCATTCTGGACCTGCGGAGATTCTGAGTTTATATTACGCTGTTGACTCAGTTGGTAGTGAATTGCCTTCTGAGTCAGAGGTCGCAGGTTCGATCCCCCACGGCCAACATTTGTGTGCATGAACATGTCTGTTGGCTTCGGGACTGGATGTTTAATTTTTATTTAAGTTTGTTTATCAGTTCTCTAGTACCCGTAGTACAGGCCCTGCCTAGATTGGGGCTAAATAATCGTGTGTGAATTGGGACCCACAATTTATTATTATAAAACTGTGGAAACTTCGATAGCACGGTTTAGAACTCAGAAGGCAGTGTCACTACCAACTGAGCCAACGGGCCCGTTCGTAAAGATGCAACTTTCCAACATCAATTCATTTTATAACTATCTGTCTTTATCAATAAAGCTAGCAACAGTGAGAATATATCTCTATAGAGTTGTGAAACAGACTAGACTCATCAATAAAGCTGACTTACTCGCACTCCCGTCTCTATCTCGGAGTGAATAAAACCTCTCAGTAGTCCTCAAAGACTAAACTCTAAACTTGAAGCAGAAACTTTTGCAGAAATGCTTAAACAGCGCCACGTGGGATTCAGTAACTTCTGGCAAAGAAATATGAGAAAATGAGGCAAAGAAAGAGTGCTCAATAGAATGTTGGAACGGCTTTTTAGAATATAATAATTATAACAATAATAAAGGCTGCAGGCAGGCAGATGCTGGATGCATCGAGCTGAAGACAGGGTGCTATGGCGCTCATTAGGGGAGGCCTATGTCCAGCAGTAGACAAATGCAGGCTGATGATGATGATAACAATAATGTGTTTAGCAGAAGGCGAATTTTGGAGCTCCCACGAAACACTATTCCTCTCTAAATTTATAAAGTTCAATGTAGGGGCTTATAAGTCCACTTATTGAAAGACATTGCAAATCCACCGCTTTGACATGTTTTATAGTTGGGGAGAAGCGAGGCAAGAAACTCTAGAACATTTTTTTTTATTTCGAACAATCAATACAAGCTAAAAATTACATGCTTAAGTTTTCAGTGCTGTGCTGCAGTAGAGGTATAAAGAAAACCTGATCTTCTAAGCCAAGTTTGGTACTTGCTGTTCCGCTTTTTTGAAATAACTTTTTTGGAAATAAATAGGTACCTATATGTTTTTTATTTCTTTTGAAATAATAAGAAAAGAAGTGCCCTAGGGGATCTACAGAGGTCGGAATACCCACTTTTCAAAAGTTTATTTTATGGACCAATAAACGTAAGAGGTAATGAACCCATCGCCGGACCGTGTACACTTATTTCCTTACGATGTTGTCCTTCATCGTCGAACTAGTGATTAATGTTACTTAAGTTTTAAAAAGGTCATAAGTACCTCACCAGGATTCGAAAACAAGCCTCACACATGAGAGCCATCTCACTAACCACAAAGCTATTACTGCTAAAACAATAAAAAGCCTAAAACCTGCAACGTAAGATCCATATTCGCGTACGCAATTCGAGCTCAACTCATACCTGCCCGGGTTTGTTCCCACGGGGTCCGTTAATATTAATATCGGGTTCCGTCACGCTCCGCTTGCGTCCTTGAGTGTAGACCCTAGTACGTAATTATTGTGGCCATGTGGCGGAGAGAATAAGATGATGCCATTATGTTTTTACTCCATTACGGCAAGGGGTTATGAATCTTAATGTGTGTTACATTTACGGCTAAACCAGTGGATCGATCTTAATGAAATTTTGCAGGAAGATAGTTTACCACTTGAAAAAAGACATGGGCTAAAATTTACCAGGATAGAGTCGCTAGCACCAGCTAGTGAAGTATAAAACTGTAAAATTAAATGCTATTTTGGACTGTCTCGTTTCAACAAGAAAAATATGATGGACTGTGTGGTTTCAAAGTCAATAATGCCGTAAGGTATACTGAGTTTTAATGTCCAACGATATTGTATCACCAGATTATTGTATAGACTAAACATAAACTTTAAAATAAAACTAGCGACCCGCCCCGGCTTCGCACGGGTGCAATGCTAACACTAATTTATGCTATTTTTGCTTGTAAGTTCGAAGTAGGGCAAGGAGTGGTTGACATCAGATAATTTATATTAGGGGCATTGAGATTTTCAGGGTTCGCTCCAAAATGGAACTCGTTTTCTGACGGTTTTGTAGGATTTGGGAATCACTGGCGTCTTGGGGAGGATGATGAGTGTTTCTGTTATAAACCATTTGAGATTAGTTTTGTGTGCGTAGGTAAGTACACGTTAAGACATTCCTACCTTTGGACGGTTTGAAAATTCAATAACTACGATATGTATTTCAACTAGCGACTCGCCCCGACTTCGCACGGGTGCAATGCTTATACTAAAACCTTCCTCTTGTATCACTCTATCTACTTATTAAAAAAACCGCATCAAAATCCGTTGCGTAGTTTTACAGATTTAAGCATACAAAGGGACATAGGGATATAGGGACAGAGAAAGCGACTTTGTTTTATACTATGTAGTGATAAAGATAAAGAGTAGGTCCTACTCGAAACCGACGAGCTTGTATGAACCGATTAATGGATGTGGATGAGGCACGTGAGGTATGCCAGGATCGTAGCAAGTGGCAGGCTGTTGTCTCTGCCTACCCCTTCGGGAAAAAAGCGTGAGCATATGTATGTATGTATGTAGTGATATTATAGTTTAAAAAAACTCGGTTTTGTATGTACGCTAATCGTCGGAACAAATCAAATGAGCCTAAACACGAGGTGCTTACAACTAGCTATTTTTTTTAATGACTTATTTGACACACAAAACAGATTACAAATAGAGAATTGAGATTTTTGTGTTGAATGGCCGCTCTAGCATTATATTTAAATATCTTTGTGTGCACGTTAATTTCCATCCCATCACACATATTGAACCCATTATCCATCCAGCAATCTTCCACCAACTGTCATACAACAAAAACAGATGACGGGATCAATCTCAAACCTCCCAAGTGGATGACACCCGCCATTTGCTTCTAAGGCTTCGCCTATCGAGTGTCACCAGTGTAAGTTGACCTCTCCCGCTGTGGAATCTTCAATCTTTTACGAAGATTATAGAAAAATATTGTCAATATTTGCTGTTTGTGAGTGGATGGAGTTACGTCGATGTAGGAGGCGAATAGATGTGACATAATGAATAGTTATCAACTTACTTCAAAAATGTTTTTTTTTTATGTTTTTTTACTCAGAACTTTCGACTGGGTGAACCGATTTTGATGTTTTTCTTTTGAAAGCTGGTGCTTTCCGTGTAGTCCCATTACAATTTGGTCCAGCTCTGACAATGTCATCCATTGGAAAACCAGATTAAAAGTCTTAAATTTTGCATTCAGTATGTGCGCGAGAAATGGACGATTAACTCAAAAACAAAATCTGCGCAAAAACATTTTTTAGCCGACCAAAATGCGGTACGAGGCGATTTGCGCAGGCGAAGCCTATGTTCAGAGCAGCAACGTTGAAGCGGCCGTTGTCCAGTTATCCCATTGGGAGGTTGATAGGGATAGTATTAAAAGCCCATCCGCTTTTCATTTGGTGTTTTTTGGACTTGGAGTATTTGAGATAGAGAGCCCAGAGAGATTACTTGAAGTAGGAACTGAAATGAATTAATTTGTTGCTTCTTCTTCTTCTTTCTTCGATGCATTATGTTATACTCGTATATTATTACAACTTAGAAATAAAACCAAAGCTTGCGAGTTTAAATTATAACCTATAAATGTATTAACCATTTTCGATTCCATATAACTTTTTTCTCTCATTATTATGTACCTTTTTCCATTGAATTAACGGTGAAAATTAAATCTTTCTTATTTAGCTAATAAAAATTATCAAGGATCTTTCCTATTGGCCCATAGCTCGTATGGGAGGTCAGGTAAGCTGGCCAGCGATCCTGCCAGTGCGTATCGGATGTTATTGGTCTCCAATATGCTGTCACAGACAGAATTTTCAATGGTATTTTAGAATATTTCGTTTTTGAAATTTTTCCTTCTAAAGTAAGTATGTAACAATTGTTTATTGTAGGTACACCAAAGATATTAAAATATAATAGGGCATAGAGGGGACAAAGCGAGGAAAATTTGAAGCCAAAAGTTATTCCAAGTGGATTAAGTCTAGTTCAATTTCGACCGAATGACAGTTCGCGTTCATACTAACTGACACGACGCTTAAGCGTCAAACATGCTTCAAAGTTTTGTAAAAATATTCCCAATGCCCCCTCTATGTCCTATTATATTTTAATCTCTTTGAGGTATACCAATAAAAATAAGCAATAAGTGACACAATAATTTAAAATAACACAGAACTCTAAAGAGTATAAGGCGGACTTCCACTTATATGGTTCTGTCATGGATGCCATTGTCAGAACTATACAAAATTAAAACAGGACCAATCTGGAAGCATCAGCTTTCAAATAAAAAAGAATCATCAAAATCGGTTCATCCAGTCAAGTTCTGAGGTAACAAACATAAAAAAAAACATACAGACGAATTGATAAACTCCTCCTTTTTGAAGTCGGTTGAATAGTACAAAGTGTACCTTGAATACTTTTGCCAGCCTCATGGGGGACAAAGTCTTCATTTTGATGGTTTCTAAATCACAGCTCATAAAACTCCATAAAAGATCGGAATGCATTTCAAAATCGCAATCATAATCAAATGAATCTCAGAAAAATGTTACAAAGTGAATACAGACAGAATTTCCTATTACAACTCCAGTAAAACGCTTCAAATAAAATTACACTCTATATTAGAAACAATAAAAGCCACAATCCAAAACCCATTACCAGCTAAAGCAGTCTGTGCATTCGAAATTAGATTTTAAAACTACTACGCTCTAGTATAATTTCCAACTATCCAACTGTTGCAGTATTGTGGATTGGAATTAAGGTCTTAAGTTGTAAATGTTAAGGACGGTTTTGGTCTACACAAGTTCGGTAAAACGCTCCAATGCAGTTGGTAATATTGTTATTTTGTATTTTCTCACGGATTTTCTGTTAGGCCAGGAGCCAGGAGCAAGAATGTGTTTTTATTTTACACTTTACTATTGAACGTTATTGTTTTCAGCTGAGTCGCTCTACGGAATATTTTGGGACAATTTTTAAGTCAAAAATGTTGAAGCAAAAAGATTGGTTTTTATATCAAGAAATAATTTTATAGCAAAATACTTACCTACATACATTGTACTTTTATAGCATTGGTTCACTTATCATTATGACATATTTAAATTGGTGTACAATAATGCTTGTTTTATTTTCTTCTAAATAGAGTCAAACTAAGACAATACTTTAAAAATATAATGTAACATTTCACAAATCTCAAAAATCAGTATTGTGATAAGAACACGGTCCTATATTAGGAGGGGACGTCGACGATAGGTTTAAGTGAAACCAGGTAGAAGGTGGAAACGTGTGTATTGTTCCATCTCCAAATAAGTAATCCATATCATATAATAGAATTAAAATTAAAGTTATCTAAATTGCTAAGCAAGCAATACGCACATGTTGCAGTGCATAACGACGTTATGTTGCGGTGCAACTATAGATACAGACTATCTATACTACAACGGTTTTGTCAAATTAAAATATTTTTTCTAATTAAAATGCTTTTTCCGTTCCCGTGGGAATATGGAGATCAAATATAGACTATGTGTTATTCTGATGTATAGTCAAAATCCGTTCAGTAGTTTTTGCGAGAAATATCCATAAAAACTTTCGCATTTATAATATTAGTAGGGTATAACTGTAAAGTTTCATCAAAATCAGGTCTCAGAATTTATTCTGAGACATGTGTAAACAGACCCGGTCCAGCGATGGGCTCACCACCTATCACGTTTAGGGGTCCAATGTATCTCGTGAAATGTGGGTATATCCAGTACTGGAATACCTCTGCCTATCCCCTCGGGGATGAAAGGCGTGAGATTATTTATTTTTCAACACACTTGCTCATAAAGTGGCTCTAATTTCACTGCAATTAGGCACATAATGACACCTATAATCAAACTGAGACTTTTTGTTTGCTATTATTCACTAGTGAGTTATAGATTTTTTTTTTCAATTTTGTTGCTAGAGTTGCTTTGTTCTTAAAAAAGTTTCGATACAAAAAAGATCGTATTCAATCGTACTAATAAATTAATACACAAATATGGCTTGCTCATTTCATGCAACTTCGTATTTAAATAGATCATTTCAACTTGTACGTGTTTAATAAACAAAACTTTCACTCAAATATAACTTTGGTTTTCTCTGTAAAAACTTTAAATACCCCATTTTGTACGTGGCTAAAACGCTATCCACGACAAACCAAAGAAAAAGAAACCTAATTTTTTTAGTCCATGGCCGATCGCCATTGTAAGATGCGAGCGCATAGGAAAACGAGGCTGTATGGGCCTAGATCCTTTTGCCTTTTCCAAATTATATAAATAAAAAATTGGAAAACCAATTAATTTTCCCCGCCATTGCGAATGATTATTTTAAAATGATTTTTTAGTATTATTTATTCACAAGTGTGTTGAAAAACGTCGTATGATACACGTGTGTATTGATGATTACCGTCCTCGGCTCTCTTATGACCCTCGCCTACGGCTCGGGTCTCAATGGCGCCTCAGCGGTAATCACCAACTTTACTCACTTGTACCATAATGTACTATTATTTTCATCAAAACCGTGTAGTATTTATTACGCGAAAGAGCAACAAACGGTAAAACTTTCGCGTTTATTATATTAGTAGGATTCTGTATTTTTTTTTTCAAGATTTGGATATAACCAATTATGATTGAGATAATAAATCAATCAACAGAACAAGTGAACAGACATCTTCTGGCAAGCTCGTCCTATCGTAGGCCCCGTCTTTGCTCTCGGGCTAGTCTGGGGTCACGAGTTTAGCCTATCTATACTGGATGATTTTTTTTACCGTCTGGAAAAAAATATGACGTATAAGGTATCTAGAGCCGAAGTTATACACGAGATTAATTGTTAAATATAGTCATGTTTAATGCAATTTACAAAATCTAGAAAACTACGCACAGTACTACGCGCAGCTGGCGGTTGTAGGTAGATTGCGCATAATTGGAAGCTACGAGCCTGTTTCTTTTTAAAATACTATTTCAAATATCTAAGTGTGTATTATTGACTACAATTGAGTAATGTATATTAGTTTAAGCAAGAAAAAAAATGTTTGAAAAAAAAATTTTTTTTAGGTAACATTGCCAAATGAATCTATTACACTTACCTATCACACCCCATTTTTTTCCAGACGGTAAAAAAAGTCACCCTGTATATTATATATAAAATGGTAAACTGACTGACTGATTGGTGACGTATCAACGCACAGCCTAAGCCGCTTTGTCTCGAGACTTGAAATTTTGCACATAGATAGCTTATACAGTGTAGGATTCTACTAAAAAAGGATTTTTCAAAATTCAACCCATAAGGGGCTGAAATAAAAGTGGGCGAGCGAAGCCGCAGGTAAAAGCTAGTCATCACTACATAGTATAAAACAAATTTACTTTCTCTGTCCCTATATCCATATGTCCCTATATCCCTATGTATGCTTAAATCTTTAAAACGGATTTTGATGCGGTTTTTTAATAGATAGAGTGATTCAAGAGGAAGGTTAGTTTAAGCATTGCACCCGTGCAAAGTCGGGGCGAGTCGCTAGTTAATAATAAAAAAAACAATCAAAATGAGCACTCCAGCTCCTGGTCCACACAAATAGAAACACCAAGTGAAATAGTTGTAGTTGAAATATCCGCGTTTTAATGTTTTCAAATGTATTCCTCCCTCGCCCCCTAAAGGGGGGGGGGGGGTGCTAATTACCAATGCTAAACGACGCCCCCTACCGTAACTGATAGAATTGTCTCGCTAGGGACCTGCCCTATGGTTTCCTCTATTTGATCTAGTCAAAGTAAAAAATCATATTTTATTTTCTGTTGGTATTAAAAGTACACTTAGAAAGGTGAATAGTCTAATAACAAGGCACCCTAAACTCGTCCATGAAGATTGGCTGAATGTAAACAGCAACCCATCTCCACCGACGATTCGCTGGTTTCAAATGCAGTACCCCGAGAAGAACCAGCAAAAAACTCAAAGTCTTATAAGTAAGACTAGTATCAATCTCTACATACGAGTAGTATAATATAGTATCGCTTCTCATTTTTGAGGCTCGCGTTCGAATCCAGGCATGTACCAATGAGTTTTTAAAAAACTTTTGAACATATTTATTACTAGCGGATGCCCAGCGGCGTTGCCCGCGCGGATTCCGTTTATGCCCGTTCCCGTGGGAATTTCCGAAAATCCCTTCATATTGGTTGCCTACGACATATTTAAAACACCTACATACCATATTTCAAATATCGGGTGCCCACCGGCGTTTTCCCGCTTGGATTTAGTTTATTCCCGTTCCCGTGGGAATTTCCAAAAATCCCTTCATACCAATTTTCTATGACATATCAGACACCTTTATACCATTTTTCAAGTTTCTAGGTGTTATCGTTTCGGAGTAGTACGTATTTCTCTTTTTAACCAGTTTTTCTATTTTCCCGTGGGAATGAGATATTTTCCTGGAATAAAAAGTACCCTAGATGTTGACCCGGGTACTCAGTTATCTCCATACCAAATTTCATCAAAATCCGTCCAGTAGTTTTTAAGTGATGCGTGCACAACCAGACAGACAGACAGACAGACAGACAAAAATTCCAAAAATTGGTGTTTCGGTATCTATATCGATAATTATATACACTACCGTTAAAATTTTCAAAAAATATTTAATGTACAGACACGGCCCCGTTAGAGTTTTATTATATGTATAGACTAGTTCGACGGCGAAGGAAAACATCGTGAGGAAACCCGAAAGTCCAAGAATTAGGTAATTTTTAAATATAAAACTCACCACCTATCACGTGAAGGGGTTCAAATAATATACAGAGGTGAAACGTAGGTGTTTCCAGAAATTGAATAGGTCTGCCTACCCCTGGGGTGTCTCAAGGAGTTTGTTAATTTCTTTACACATTGTGTAGGTATTTTGTTTTTAGATATCTTAAAATACACGGAATTTTCCATTCTATTTACTTAACAAAACAGAAAATCCGAATCAGACTCCTTTAGCATAACACGAATTTGATTTCAGAATTGAAAATTCATATGCATGCGGCGTAATTAAATTAAGCGTGGTTGTGGCAGCCCTGCGGACATACGGGCTGAACTGGCTCCAACCAGTTTTGGCCAGTTTTGAGCTCGACTTCCACTAAGTTGCGTGTAGTTTTGTTACAGGTTGATAAAGAAAGAAAATCTATAGTACTATTATTATAAGAGGAAAGATTTGTTTTTTTTTATTACGAATAAACTCAAAAACTACTGGACCGATTTTTAAAAATCTTTTACCAATAGATAGCAAGAAGATCCCTGAGTAACATAGGCTATATTTTATTTCCGTATTCATACGGAAATGAGAATTACGCTGGTGAAACCGCGCAGAATTTGCAGATTTAGTTTTGTGCTCGAAGATATAATAGGGCAAATAAATATTTCGTTCTTTCTTTTTTCTTCTTTCTTTCAAAAGTGCTAGGTACAATATAATAGTGGCATATTTTAAGCAACCAATTTAGCATTACCTACAAACTATTTACTTAATTCAGTTGTATTATTAACTCAAGTCAATCCTTTACTCTTTTCGTTTGCAGTTTCATTCATATTTAGCAAGTAGTAATAAATCAGTCATTTGTAAAATTAGTCATTTGTAAAATTAGTAATTTGTCGACTAAGCCCCCGCAACTATCTATAGTATACCTACTTACCTTTTAACATTTCGCTATTTAACGGTTCATTTTCGGTAAAATTGTAAAAATGTGTTAACATATTTTATGAAGGTGCGGTAAATTTGTTTTCAGAATCTACTGCCGTAAAGCAAAATATGTTATCGTTTTACAAAAAAAAGGGTATGTGCTGCGAAATATTCAAAAGGAATTTTTTATTTTATATTTTGGGAACATTTAAATTTCTGCAATAAATTCGTCAACGTTTTATTAATAAAGTAATGGTCAAATATAACATACCCAGTTTTCGGACCCTGAGCGTGTGATAAGCCAAATCAAATAAAAATTCATTTATTCCTGTAGGTAAAAAAATTTTGGTGACGAGACCATTTCCCGGGCGGATGCTGTTCGCAAGTATTGAAAATTTGAAACCAATTCAAGATATTTTATTTTCTCTTTTTAGTTACATAGATATTTTTGCATAATTTATAGTGTAGTTATAGTCTTACGGTCAAAGAGCCTGCTTCACATGATGATAATCAGTGAGGCTCGGGTTTGAATCCTGGCATGTACTAATGAGTTTTGCAAAGCGCCGGTGAAGGAAAACATCGTGAAGAAACCCGCAGGTCCCAGAATTAATTCTGAGACATGTGTAACAGACCTGGTCCGGCGATAGGCTCACCGCCTATCACGTTTAGGGGTCCAAAGAATATCTCGTGAAAAGTGGGTAGGTATATCCAGAAATGGAACACCTCTGCCTACCCCTGAGGACTAAAGACGTAGGTTTTTTTTAATATTAGTGACGGACGGATGCTGTTATACAAGCAAAGGACCCAATTCAAGAGATTTAATTTTCTTTTTAGTTAGATATTTTCAAGCGAATTTCTTAAATGACGTAAAGAGTATCGACAAATTCATCCGAACTTGCTCAGACTTACGTCAAATCACATCGCCGTCACCCCACAGCCGGCATAATGAATAAATTCGTAATTCGAACCGACGGTACAGTCGGATACACAATGAAATTTCGTTGTGGCCGTTACACAAAACAAAATTGATGTCTGACTGCGCGACTCGTAAAATCAGGAATAAAAATGTATTCCCTGATAGCAAAATGTATTCGACGGATGCGCGCCATTTTGTTGAGCGATAACACTTTCGTGCATGATTGTACATGAAAGGGTTTAATGTGTTGAGTTTTATGTTTGGATGGAGTTTAAACCGGGGTGGGTCGTGAAGATATTTTCGTATTTTTCATTTCATTCAACATCAATCCGTAAACAATAAAATAAAATATGACAATAATAATTATAAAACACATAATATTTACAAACTAAAGACAAAAAATGTCCTCCAGCACACCATGTTGAGGTAAGGCACCCTAGATGCTGGCAGCATTTCCCCTCTGGACAGCCAAGCTAATCCTTTGAGCGAAATAGCCACCAGTCCTTGGGTCGCCAGTGGCCTCTATTAGGCGCTCTGAAAGGCTTTTTAAAAATTTCCTTGCTTCAGGGCCCCATGGGCCCATCATTTCTATTGCCACGGGCACAAAAATGTAAACAATAAAATAAAATATAAATAATCCCAATATTTATATCCCCGAGAGGGTAGGCAGAGGTATTCCATTTCTGGAAACACCCATGTTTCACCATTATTATTTGGACCCCTAAACGTGATATGTGGTGAGCTCATCGCCGGACCGGGTCTGTTACACATGCCTCAGAATTTATTCTGCGGGTTTCCATACAATGTACCTACCATTCAAAATCTTACAAACATATTACGAGTATTTATCAATAGTTGTGTAAAAGAAAACACTGGCAGGCTCCAAAATAGCTTCTTAAACTTCTAAGTAAAGTGTAACACGGTCCATAAAATGGTATGAAACTGAGAAAAGTGGGTACTTAGAGGAATGGAACTCCCCCCTCTGGAACAAGTGATCTTTTACTTATCAGCTCCAATAACTCTCAATAAGCAAGTATAAAAACTTTTTGTTACATTTTTTTTTATTCTTATATTTAAATTGCCAGTTTTCCACAGTCGCACACAAAAACGTTAAAACATAAAAACCTAAAGCCCTCACCACACTAAGCCCGACGTGCCTCAAGGGAGCGAAGTCAGGTGCGTTACGCATCGGAACTTTGATTTACTGCGCTCGCCGCCAACAAATCACTGCGCCCTCTGCCGTGAGTTATGGACGTTCTGACGCGGAGCGGAACCGCATCGAGCTGACGTCAGGTGCTGTGGTATTGCCTTTATAATGAGGTTTTGAAGTAAAGTAACTCCACATAATACCAACATTCTAGTAAATATTAATATGACAGATTTTTCCAGTGAATTCCTTCGAGGAAAGGTATGTCTGATCTCCAATCTAATTCTCATTAAGCTCAGTTAAGTAAACAGGGGGTGTCAAATTTTGAAACAGAAACAGTAAAATCCAAAAATATAATTATACCGTTCATATTTTAGCAATGTTCACCTCACCTCTCATTCTTAAGAATCGGGTTTCTTGGTTAGGGTGAAACTAAAGTTAGCTACCATTTTTATCACTAGCTCGACGCCACGACAGTAAAAAAAATTTTAGGGCCTCCACTCTCACCTGTCATGGGTCCAATGTAAAAAGTGGGTACTTTCAGGAATGAAATACTTCTGCTTACCCCCTTGTAACAACCTATTTTACCTGATATTGCCCATCATGGTTGTTACGAACCCACAATGAGCCGGTAACTAAGTGAGTTCGGTGCTACCGATAATTCGATCATTGTGACCGCGGCCTTCTGCGGTGTTACTATTGTTACTCGATCTTACTAGAAACACTCTCACCACACACAAAGTGATAGCCCTTTAGTTAAGAGCCCGCTTCTGATACGTCAAATTCTGGAGAGTTTGTCAAAAAAAGGTTAAGTACATTTTTATCAATAGCTAACTAAAATAGCAGTGAGGAAACACCATCGAAAGGAAACCCGCAGGCCCCAGAATTCATTCTGAGGCATTACACATGCCTCAGAATTAATTGCAACAGACCCGGTCCGGCGATGGGCTCACCACCAATCATGTATTATAGGGGTCAAAGAATATAATGGTGAAAAGTGGGCATTTTTCGGGGATCAAATGCGTGAGATTATTTATTTTATTTTATTTAGTAACATTCCCAATGGTCAACTTAATGATTTTTTCCTCGTGAAAGTAAAATCGCAAATCTTTCGAAAACCACTGGTAGAGCATCTCAGAGGAAATAAAATTAGACGTGAAATAAAATAATGCGATTACGCTTTTGTGCGCGAGTGTCTTTCTCCTAAAATTAGGCACGTCCTGGGAGTGCGCCTAGATTTCGCCAATTGTTTGGGACAAAGGGAGGGACAAGTTCTCCCTTTTCTTTTTTAATTTGACACCGAGTTTCCTGGGATTTTAGGTGATAATATTTTTTGTGGATCACGCTGCGTTTACTTACCTTTACGGACTCGATTATACACGTAAGGGTAAGCAGAAGTAATGATACGTCCTTTTAATATTGTAAATGCGAAAGTGCGTTTGTTTTTTTTTTACACGCAGTAAGGGAGCAACGGATCGACGTGAATCTTTGTACATAGATAATTTGATTTGCAATAAAAAAAAAATTCCCTTCGGAGTAGGCAGAGACAATAGACTGCCACTTGCTACGAACCTGGCAGATCTCTCGTGCTTCCTCCACAATAATCAAACAACTCATGAAAACTCGTCGGTTTCGGGTACTGTTTATCTGGCTATTCTTCAATACATCGCCGATCTGATCGATGTGAGTACACCTAGGTCATCCTTTACCCACTCGCTCATTCACAACACCCTTTTATATTTTTTTAATACTACTGTACTGATGGCGAATTATTCTGCTGTGGATAAACAACCACCATAATTGCTCGTTGTATATCTATAACATTACAATTTTACTATGACATAATCTATATATTAACACTAGCTCGACGGGGAAGGAAAACATCGCGAGGAAAACCGCAGGACCGGAGAATTAATTCTGAGGCACGTGTAACAGACCCGGTCCAGCCATAGGCTCACCACCAATCTGTATAAAAGTGGGTATTTCCAGAAATGGAATACCTCTGCCTACCCCCTCTGTGATAAAATTCGTGAGAATATACTAGACTCCCTTCAGACATGATTAAGAAACAAATATACTTCCTTGTGCCCACTTAGATGCGAATCGAACTAATTCCCCACATAATTCACACAAAGCGCCTTGCCCTATCCACAGAATACATTAACCCACAGACGTCTGAATCTCTTGGCGGGGTGATTAGTAGCCGTGTCAGCGCGCCATCGATCAGCTGACGAGAAACACGGATACCATGGACTTTTTCGTACAACATTCTTGAAAAACGGCTAGGCATTAGGTAAATAAAAAAACCGGCCAAGTGCGAGTCGGACTCGGATTTTTCGGTGAAAATTTGCATGGTAATGTACATCATATATTTTTTTAGTTTTATACCATTCTCTTATTTTAGAAGTTACAGGGGGAAACATTTTACCACTTTGGAAGTGTCTCTAGAAAAAAATTATATTAGAAACCTCAATATAATTTTTGAAGACCTATCCATAGATAGGTATACATGTATGGGATTGATGAAAAACAATTTTTGAGTTTCAGTTCTAAGTATGGGGAACCCCCAAAAATTTATTGTTTTTTATTTCTATTTTTGTGTGCAAATCTTAATGCGGTTCACTTAATACATCTACTTACCAAGTTTCAACAGTATAGTCTTTTAGTTTCGGAAAAAAGTGGCTGTGATATACGGACGGACAGACAGACATGACGAATCCATAACGGTTCCGTTTTTTGCCATTTGGCTACGGAACCCTAAGAAATGATGTCATGCCTTTTGTCCCCTGAGGCAGAGGTATTCCATTTCTGGAGATACCCACGTTTCACCCGTGTATTCTTGTGGTGAGCCCATCGCCGTACCGATACTTATTTGCAGCACCTACCTTTATCTGTTTATATCAGTTACATTCATCCTAAGGTTGTCTGGAAGAAATCACTTAAAGCGATAAGACCGCCAATTGTACTTAAAAATATGTTTTTACACTAATTGTATATTTTCATTGTTGTACAATAAAGAGTTGTTACTTACTAACTTATTTACAGACACAAAGCCAACACACATTTACAGCTGACCCTCATTGTATGGTTATAAAAATTTACAACCACATTCCAAACAGTATAAAAAATATATAAACTAATACCTCTTTTATAAACCATCTTAAAAAATTTCTTGAAAATAAATGTTATTATAGTTTAAATGAGTTTTTTCATGAAAAACTATAAAATTAAAAATACTAATTAGGTAAATAAATATGTATTACAAATATAATAGTTTTAATATAAATTATAAATTATAATCTCACGCCTTTTTTATCCCCGAGGGGGTAGGCAGAGGTATTCCATTACTGGAAATACCCACATTTCACGAGATATATTGGACCCCTAAACGTGATAGGTGGTGAGCCTATCGCCGGACCGGGTCTATTACACATGTCTCAGAATTAATTCTGAGACCTGCGGGTTTCCTCACGATGTTTTCCTTCACCGTCGAGCTAGTGATAAATATGTACGTAAGTTTTTGAAAAACTCATTGGTACATGCCAGGATTCGAACCCGAGCCTCACTGATTTTAGGCAGGCTCTTTAACCGTCCGGGCTATCACCGCTCTTTAGTTTTAATATATTAATAGTAATATAAACATATATATATAATTAATAATACTTCGACTTATAATTTTACAGTTACTTAAATAAATATACCTATATACTAATTTTATATTACTTTTAATTACATGTACGTTTAATTAAGAACAATATCGGAGTGTGATCGCTCTCTCCATAGATTGTCTTTGCGACACCCTTACAGGGTGCCATAGAATAGAGCTACTATGTACCATAACACCTTGTAATCCTATGGCATGCAAATAAAGTATTTGATTTGATTTGATTTGACACATGTTCATGAACACAAATGTTGTCCCCGAGAGAAAATAGAACCTGCGACCTCCGGTTCAGAAGGGTCACTACCAACTGACCCAACAGACCCGTCAAGATGGAATCAAGTAATGAAAAAAACTGACAAAACAGGAATAACCTATTAGAATCACAAACATTTCTAAGCTTCAATTTTTCAACCTCTCCCGCGCACATACATCATGTTAAGTGCGCAACTTGCCCGAACTTAACACCTGTTACAAATTAAACTTGCCCAAGTTAGCTTGGCAACACCGATATATTATGTGGGCACACCGTACACCTTGGCTATGGTCAGCATAACAGACGGGGTTAAGTTCAAGTTAGTGTTGAGTGGGGCTTGCTTGCTAGATTTGTAACAGGGTCGATTATCATGTAAAGTTGGGTGTGAAAGCATAAAAAAAAAATATTATCCACAAAATAAGGTTTTAAGTGGGTATTTTCAGCGACGGAATACCTCTGCTTACCCCCTAGAGGATAACAAAAGGCATTCTTTCTTGGAAACCGCTTCGTCTTGAGTATACACACAGTAAGTTTTGTTGACACATTAAATTGTATTGATGTTTTTAGGGTTGAGAGTTACTATTAGTAAAAGAGTTTTCTAAAACCATTGAGCTGGTATCAAGCTTATTGATACACCTATTCCGAATCTAACCCGAAGGCCATGCACCAGAGGCTCATTTTCAGTTGAATCGCATCAACTAATAACGACGTGTTTATGCCGAGATGAAAAAAATGCCCTTTCTCTAGATGTACTTAAACTTAGACCTTACTTCCAAATTTTAACCATAATTTTGACCACTGTTTAGCCGTGAAAGGATAATAGACAAATACACAGACAGAGCCTTCGTATTTTTAATATTAGAATGTATTAGTAAGACGTAATTTTTATTCAAATCTGAATATAAAATTATCAATCTATTCTTATTTTACGATCATCCAATCTAACAATAGTATCTTCGGCAAGACAAATCCTCTAATCACCGCAAAACATTCACAAAACTTGACACTTTCAAAAATAAACACCCGCACTTGGCTCGTGTTGCTGACGCTACCCACAATCCGACAGCTGATTTATTCGCCCCGGGGCGCTCCCAGAAACTACTGTCATTAGTCAAAGCATCGGTTTTTTGCGCCCCCACCAGGGGGCGGTAGTACTCTCCTAAGTGATTACTAATGCTGAGTCCGCGGACGTAGGGCGAAAATTTGAATGTTTCTCTACATTTATTAAGGCTACAGGGTGAAACCGCATCTCATGTGTGTGGTTTGGTTCGAATCCTGGCTAAGGCATGTACAGTTAAGAGCACAGGAACCTTCACACTTGTAAAGCAAGTGTGACCTCTAAGACGATAGTAATGAAGAACGTTACAAATGTGTCAAGCTCTACATGCTCTTGACTGTACCTGCCAATGAGTTTTTAAACTTACGCACATATTGATATAAACACTACTGTACTGAACTGGTACTGCATTTGGAACCAGCAACTGGTCGGTGGAGATGGGGTGCTGTTTACATTTAGCCAATCTTCATGGACGAGTTTAGTGTGCCTACTTAGACTATTGACGTTTCTAAGTGTATCTTTAGTACCTATAGAAATAAATGCTTTTTGACTCACTCGGCAGTGAAGGAAAACATCGTGAGGTAATACAGATCGCAAAATAAAATTTAAAAAATATGTATTTGCTTTAAAAAAAATCAAGTTCTATTGTAGCCGCAAAAATAATAAGAGAAGTCTACTTTGCCCAGGGAAAATGCATTACCTTATCCCTTAGTCAGTGGAGGACCTGTTGCTTCTTCGGTGTTGGCGTATATGGACCCTCCCGGAAACGGTGGGCCCATTGACAAGGGATTATACGCACCTACGGGGGTTATGAGGGGCTCTGCAGCCTAGTGCTGCCATACCCACTAAAAACCCTGGTGTGTTCCTCCTCGCCGCTTCGGACCCAGCCATGGCACACTTTTCCCTACGCCAATCACTATTAACATATTGTGTTACGTCATGGGGTGGAGTGGGTAGAACATTACTACTGACTATCGAGAGCTACGCTATAGACATGAGATTAAACAGAGCTGCCCTTGAATTCTTGCTGGTTCTACTCGGGGTACTGCATTTGGAACCAGCAACTCGTCGGTGGAGATGGGCTGCTGTTTACATTTAGCCAATCTTCGTGGACGAGTTTAGAGTGCCTTGTTATTCTTCTTCTTCTTCGTCGTTCCCTCATGTCTGAGGATCGCGACCAAGAACTATATCCCTGCCCTCTGCATGGAACCACATGCTTGTCTAATGAAATCCGACCATCTTGCCGGAGCTCTTCCTCTAGCGCGCTTGCCTTCAACTTGTCCCAGTATGATGTCACGTTCGAGGCTGTGGTGTGGCGATCGCATTATGTGCCCAAAGAGTCTGAGAGCCCTCTCCTTGTTATTAGACTATTGACTTTTCTAAGTTTAAATTTTAATTACCTGGAGAAATAAACACACAGAGCAGTGATAGCCCGGATGGTTAAAGAGTGGAGAAATAAACACACAGAGCAGTGATAGCCCGGATGGTTAAAGAGCCGGCCGAAAATCAGTGAGGCTCGGGTTCGAATCCTGGCATGCACCAATGAGTTTTTCAAAACTTACCTACATATTTATCACTAGCTCGACGGTGAAGGAAAACATCGTGAGGAAACCCGCAGGTCTCAGAATTAATTCTGAGACATGTGTAAACAGACCCGGTCCGGCGATGGGCTCACCACCTATCACGTTTAGGGGTCCAATGTATCTCGTGAAATGTGGGTATATCCAGTAATAGAATACCTCTGCCTACCCTTATTATTATTATTATAAACACATTTTCTTTTTCATTTAAGTTACAATAAGCTGCTTGATTTGAAAACGCTTTGTTACATCTTTAAACGTGTGTAATCAAGTCAGTTGACAATGGCACATTGTTAAAGTCCTTTAAAGTTAAGACGAAGTTGAGTGAACACAACTAGAAAGTCTAGTTTCTAGTGCCGCTGGGATTCAGTCTAGATCTAGCTCAGACTTCGGAGCTAAAGTCGAAAACAGTTAGCAAGTGCTTTCGCGATATCTGCAGAATTAGAGTTTCGGGGTTTTGAGTGGGTACTACTAGAACTGTCAAAGTCAAAGTCATAATGACATAGAACTATAGAGAGTAAAAAACCGACATCATAATATGGTGTGTTGTTTGTCATGTTTTTTTAACCGACTTCAAAAAAGGATGAGGTTAACAATTCGACTGTTTTTTTTTATAATTGTGGGAACAAACATAAAACTTTCAACTGGGTGAACCTATTTTGAAGATTTTTTTTTATTTGAAACCTGGTGCCATTTTAATTTGGTACAGTTCTGAAAATCGCATCTATGAGAAAACCATATTATTATAAATCTTAAATATGCATTAAATATATGAGACAAAATGGACGGATAACTCAATATCGATTATACGATTATTATACGATTTCGATGATTCATTTTTTAACCGACTTCAAAAAAGGAAGAGGTTCTCATTTCGACTGTATTTTTTAGTATAATACGTTGAAGTCGGTATTTTACTCTTTAGAGTTCTATATTATTAGTGCAGTGATAACCCTGACGGTTAAAGAGCCGGACGAAAATCAGTGAGGCTCGGGTTCGAATCCTGGCATGTATCAATGAGTTTTTCAAAAAACTTACGTACTTATTTATCACTAGCTCGACGATGAAGGAAAACATCGTGAGTAAACCCGCAGGTCTCAGAATTAATTCTAAGACATGTGTAAATAGACCCGGTCCGGCGATGGGCTCACCACCTATCACGTTTAGGGGTCCAATGTATCTCGTGAAATGTGGGTATATCTAGTAATGGAATACCTCTGCCTACCCCCGCGGGGATGAAAGGCGTGAGATGATATTATTATATTATTATTAGTGCCCATAGTAGAGGCTCCATAACCACGCTTGAATATTCCCTCAATTTATTCACAGACATCACAATTCCAGTCATTTCCTCTGGCAAAATCATGGAAAGCCAGTCAGCCCAAAACAGACGGGTTCCGCCAATTATTACAAAATACAGAACAACTGGTCGAAATTAAATGACGTCACAGTGTCCAATTAAACATTTTTGGACGAAACGTCGATTCCCTTTGTTCGTTTTAATTAACGTATTATTTGTATCCGCCAATTCTGATAAGTGCATAGTTTTAGGTGACCCGAATTCGAGCTGGCTCCGGTTTTAATAGGTATCTATTTTCATCGTTTTGACGGGCCTGTTGGCTCAGTTGGTAGTACCCTGACTTCTGAGTCGGTCGCTAGTTCGATCCCAACATTTGTCATGAACATGTCCGTTGGCTTCGTGTCTGGTCGTTTAATATTTATTTAAGTATGTCAATCAGTTGTTACATGATAGTACAGGCCCTGCCTAGTTTTGGGACTGGATAACCGTGTGTAAATTGTGTCCTACAATTTTTTTTATTATTATCTGTTAATAGTGATGATTCTCAACTTGTCTATATCTATACATATAATAAAACTCTAACGGGGCCGTGTCTGTACATGAAATATTTTTTGAAAATTTTAACGGTAGTGTATATAGTTATCGATATAGATACCGAAACAATAATTTTTGGAATTTTTGTCTGTCTGTCTGTCTGTCTGTCTGTCTGGTTGTGCACGCATCACTCAAAAACTACTGAACGGATTTTGATGAAATTTGGTATGGAGATAACTGATTACCCGGGTCAACATCTAGGGTACTTTTTATTCCAGGAAAATATCTCATTCCCACGGGAAAATATAAAAACTGGTTAAAAAGAGAAATACGTACTACTCCGAAACGATAACACTTACAAACTTGAAATATGGTAAGTAGGTGTCTTATAGACGTATACAGGCAACTACTATAAAATGATTTTTGGAAATTCCCCCGGGAACGGGAAAAACGGGATCATTGGGAACCTAATAAATTGGGTCTGCTAATTGTTATATCCATACTCTTTTCTGCTTTACTGCTATTTTATTTTTCTTTGACACTGCCTTAGTGACGTTTTTTATATTTGTTCAATGCAAATTTATGTGAATTGAGTTTTGTATTTATTTGTTACAAAATGAAGAAACTGAGAAAAAATATTACCAGAAGATCATGTTGAAACTGAAATTACAAAGAAAACCTAATAAATACCAATACAGAACAATACAAATGTCATGCAAACAGAAGAAATGCACGTACCAAGGTCAGTCATCCTTTACACATTCTGTTACTCCAATTAAAAGCTGGTTAAAAAGAGAAATACCTACTAGGTATTCCGAAACGAACACATCAACTTGAAAAATGGTATGTAGGTGTCATATGTCGTAGGCAATCGCTATGAAGGGGTTTTTGAAATTCCCACGGGTATGGGAATACACTAGATCCACGTCTGCGACGCCGCTGGGCACTCGCTATCTTCAATAAAGAGCAACAATACTACGGTTGCCATAGGTATCCCTAAATTCAGTTACGCTAATTCATATTTCGGAAAAAAATCACACATAAAAACTAGCGGTTCTAGTGGCGTAGTTCCCGTTCTCGACGGAATACATGGACTATATACCCTATGTTACTCAGGGATATTGCAGCTTTCTATTGGTGAAATAATGTTTTAAATCGGTCCAGTAGCTTTTGAGCTTATTCGTTACAAACATACAAAAATACAAGAATAAACCTTTCCTCTTTTTATTATTGGAAGATTTAGATTAGTGTAGATGTAGATAGCTAAAACCGATTAAGTAGTCGAAACTGAACAAACTAATTTCAGGAATTGCACTTATCCTATCCTATCCTACTAATATTATAAACGCGAAAGTTTGTATAGATGTGGATGTTTGTTCCTCTTTCACGCAAAAACTACTGAACGGATTTTGATGAAACTTGACATTTATATAGCTTATACATCAGAATAACACAAAAGCTATATTTTATCACCGTATTTCTACGGGAATGGGAAGTATTTTATCCCCGTATTGCTACGGGGACGGGAACAACGCGGGTGAAACCGCGGGGCGCTGCTAGTACCTAATATTATTTGACGTTTGGAGAATGCACTTGTATTTAAATTTTGCTTTTTTAATAGATTTTTTTTTATTTAACGTTAGAGATAATTTTGACACAAAAAATATGGAATCATCGCAGAATGTCAGATACGCAAAATGTCGGAATTCTGACATTCTGCATAATATCCGACATTATGCGTATCTGAAATTTTGCGTATCTGACATTCTGCGATGGTTCCATATATGATATTTACAAGCACCTCTCTTAATTTGACTGCAAACCATCTAAGATCCTGTTGTTTCAGCAAAGCCCATGAATTTCAGGTAAGTTTCAATATTTCACTGAAGGTTACAAGCAACATGCAAATATGAGTAACAGCGGGACGTTTTGACGGCTCCCAGTGACGAGGGTATAGGTTCGGTGCCGGCCTTGGAACAGGAGCAGAGCCTTAAGTTGGCAAATATATAATTTCTGAATATCAACCTAAGGAAGCTTACCTATTATTATTAAATACTAGCGGTTCTGCGCGGTTTTACCCGAGTAGTTCCTATTCCCGAGGGATTACGGGACTAAAATATAGTCTATGCTACTCAGGGGTATGTTAGCTTTCCATTGGTGAAAGAATTTTTTAAATCGGTCCAGTAGTTTTTGAGTTTATTCGTAACAAAGATACGAAAATAAAATTCTTTCCTCTTCATAATATTAGTATAGAAAACTAAACTGAAAAACCTTCTTTGGTGCAGTCAGGTAGAAGTGTAGCCGCCGTAGATGTCGAATCTTCCTAAAACTCGCACTTTAAAATCGGTCACAGGCAGGCCTGCTATCTAAGACAATACATGGTGTTTGTTTGGGCCCAAAATGACGCAGTAGAATGATCAACGGTTATTTTTGTTTTATAAATTCTCTATGATTGGGGCGTCAAATTGTATATAGAAGCCAGATAAAGAGTGCCCGAATGAAGCACAATCTTTATGGTTCGTAGAAGATGCAGTCTATTATCTCTGCTCATAACAGTGGGTTGTAATTGTTACGGGTTGATGATAATTATGGATTAATCATATCACGACAAATTTTGTTTATTGTTACGTTAGATTTTGTTACTAAAAGTTTGTAACATTATGTATTGCCAAAACTAGTCACCGTTTAACCCATTAGAGACTGAGTTTTTTTATAGTTAAACATTTGCGTAATTCTTATATATGTTATAGATATGGACCCTAACTACACATAATCAGAAAAAAAAATTGTGCATAACATAGTTTTTGAAAAAATTACGGGTGCCGTATGGCACCGCTAGCTTCATATGTATGTAACAATTCTTGTCTGAATAAAACACATTTATAAGAGGAAAAATTTATTATTACTGAATAAATCAATGTAATTTATTGAATACATCTAAATATCGAATCGATAATTACATGTAAGGCAAATACCAATACCACATTTACAAACTTCGGATCTAGTTTGACTTTTGCACGTTCCATAAGCACACTTTCGGCACGTAAGTACCTCAACGTAACACGTACGGTAAGCACCATAAGTACCCATATTTTTGTCGTGCTAGTGGTGTTTTTCCCAGAATGAATGAATGAAATGAATGAAATGAAATGAATGAAATGAATGAAATAATTTATTTTGCTCAAAATGTGGTACATTAGGATGACAAATTAAATGTAGTCTCACACATTTTACCAGCAACTGGCATGCAAAAGTACATGTAAATTTTTTGATTGAAATGTCATTCAACTAAAAACTAACTTGAAAAAATAAAAAAATCCCAATAAATTAATTCAATTAAATAAAATTCACAATAAAAAGATAGGAATGTCATAACTTGGTAATAATAATTATATACCTACTTATTCTAAAATTTTAATGTCATGAATTCCTTTACGTCATATAAACATTTTTCAACAAGTATCTTGTACAAACATTTCTTAAATTCTAGCAGCGTCATTTTCTTGATCCAGTTAGGTAAAAAATTATATATTTTAATTGACATATTATAGCTGTTACTGGCGAAAGACTTGGTATGGTGTTGATGACAAGCCAAACGATTTTGGTATCTTGAAGAAAAAGCTGTTTGTTTGTATTCAAATAACTTGAGATTCTTTTTTACAAATATACATAATTCAAAAATATATAGAGAAGGCAGTGTTAATAAATTTAATTGCTTGAAAAGGGGTCTACAACTATCTAAAGGCCCTGCACCGCACATCGCACGAACACATTTCTTTTGTATAATAAAAAATCGCGTAATATTCGTTGAATTACCCCACATAACAAGCCCATAGCGAAGGGTGGTGCCTGATCATCATCCGAGGACTGTTCACTAGTCGAAGAGCTGTCTAACATCGATTCCTGAGATGTTTGAGCTTCATGAAGTGTACAATCCCTATAACCATTTTTTTTTTATAATTTTTACGATAGTTATAGTTTGAAACAAAGTTTATGTACAATAATGTGTCATTGATTTCACAAAATTTTTCAAAAAATACATATAGTTCAGCATCACAGGTACATTTTCCAAAATACACGTTATTGGCCTAGCGGTGCCGTACGGCACCCACATGAATTAACGCATATTATTTACATATTTCTAGCTCAATGAGAATTAAAAAGTATGTTATGCCCTTGCGACATTATTACAAAGTGTAATAAAGCCCTAATATTGGATGTACATAGCCAACAGATAAAAATATAATATACTTACGTGAAACGCATACCTATCCCTTTTCGAGCACTTTTTTTCACCAATGAACTTTTCAATGCTAGTGTATCCATAAACTGCACTGTGATTTTCTAAATTTGTCATTAGATCAAAGTCACATCTATAATCCATGGAAATTGATAAAAAACAATCATAATTGAAGATGCATTTGACGATAAAGATGCAAAAGTTAGAAATGCTTAAATCGGGTGCCATACGGCACCCGTAGGCCGTAATGGGTTAAACCGCATTTTGAACCGACTTCAAAAAAGGAGGAGATTATCAATTGGACTGTATGTTTTTTTACGTTTGTTACCTCAGAACTTTCGACTGGGTGAACCGATTTGGATGATTTTTTTTTTATTTGAAAGATGGTGCTTTCCGTGTGGTCACATTTCAATTGGTTTAGTTCTTTTTTATGTGTGTTCGCAGATAACTTCGTCGTTTATGAACTGATTTTGATTTGCGTTTTTTAGGTTCCCAGGTGAGCAGTGATAGCCCGGACGGTTAAAGAGCCGGCCGAAAATCAGTGAGGCTCGGGTTCAAATCCTGGCATGTACCAATGAGTTTTTCAAAAACTTACGTACATATTTATCACTAGCTCGACGGTGAAGGAAAACATCGTGAGGAAACCCGCAGGTCTCAGAATTAATTCTGAGACATGTGTAAACAGACCCGGTCCGGCGATAGGATCACCACCTATCACGCTTAGAGGTCCAATATATCTCGTGAAATGTGGGTATATCCAGTAATGGAATACCTCTGCCTACCCCCTCGGGGATAAAAAAAGGCGTGAGATTATTATTTATTATTTTATTATTTATTTAGGTTCCCGTTTGAAGTCGTTTTTTTTTTGTTCAAAATTATTGATGTTCGTCTCAATAACGAATATTAAACAAAGCGGAAGAATACTGAATAGTGATCTATAGTAACAACACCGATGGAACAAGCCTATTCCGATTCGATACCGAAAAACTTATCCGTTTGATTGTAAAGGCTTTGAAGAAAGGCCATTTATCAAACATTGTTCCCTCAACTTCTGACGTCCAGTGAAAGGGATTCGGGGATTCCCCATGATTTATATCCTCAAAGGACCCATGGAGTTTCGAGATGTTTCTTTGTGGGCAAACAAATAGTGTGTAATCAATGCAAGAAGTTTGTATGGAAGATACTTGTGTATACGCAGTGATAGCCCGAACGGTTAAAGAGCCGGCCGAAAATCAGTGAGGCTCGGGTTCGAATCCTGGCATGTACCAATGAGTTTTTCAAAAACTTAAGTACATATTTATCACTAGCTCGACTGTGAAAGAAAACATCTTGAGGAAACCCGCATGTCTCAGAATTAATTCTGAGACATGTGTAAACAGACCCGGTCCGGCGATGGGCTCACCACCTATCACGTTTTGGGGTCCAATATATCTCGTGAAATGTGGGTATATCCAGTAATGGAATACCTTTGCTTACCCCCTCGGGGATAAAAGGCCTAAGATTATATTATTATTATTATATTATATACTTGTGTTTTAAAAAGTTGCTCTTTTTACGGCACAGACTAATGTTTTTCAGATGTATGTTTATATAATAAATAAATATATAAATATAATGTCACGCCTTTTTATCCCTGAAGCCTACCCGGCAGAGGTATTCCATTTCTTGAAATACCCACTTTTCACGAGAATTTTCGACCCCTAAATGTGATAGGTGGTGAGCCCATCGCTGGACCGGGTCTGTTTGCACATGCCTCAGAATTTGTGTGAATTCCGAGACCTGCGGGTTTCCTCACGATGTTTTCCCTCACCGTCGAGCTAGTAAGGAATATGTACGTATGTTTTGAAAATGTCATTGGTAAATGCCAGGATTTGGACCCGAGCCTCACTGATTATCATCACGAGAAGCGGGATTTAGGTTTAAAGAACTTTATTTCTCAAAAGAACTAAATAATACAGTTCACTTACTTGAGATTAAGTAACACATATTATTTAAAATTAACTTGGTTCCCTGGCACAAGTAAACATTTACAAATATTAGTAGAAACATAAATATCTATCTAAATACACACACCGGCACAATTAGCGGAACAGAAAAAAAAAGGAGAAAAAAGAGGGAATTTAGAACAATGAATGTAATTTTTAAACAATATATTATTTAAAATGAAACAACAATTAAATTAACATGTTTTGACATTCATTTGTAACACCATACTTAAAATTTTATAAAAATAAAAATTAAATTAAACAAAATGCATTTTTCTTCGATTTTTAATTATAGAGAAACAGCAGAAAATTCAAGATTTTCCAAAGTTTAACAACAATTTCAATGACTGTTCAATATCGAGTGTTTCCTCCTCGTGCTCTGATGAGGGTTTCCATCCGTCTGGGCATGCTGCGGATGATGTTATCAATGGTTTCTTGGGGCAACCTCTGCCATTCTTCAAGTAATGCGTTTCGCAACTCGTTGAGATTATTGGGAGGGGGCATTCTTGACTTTACACTCCTCTTTAGCAAGTCCCAGACGTGTTCATACGTGGGTTCATATCGGGGGACCGTGCTGGCCACTCCATCACCGTTATACCAACATGGTTTAGGTATGTCTGTACTGTGCGAGCACTGTGAGCCCGAGCATTATCCTGCATTAGAATGAAGTTGTTACCAATAAAGGGGGCAAATGGCACAACATGTTCTTCTAAAATCTCCCTGATATACCGATCAGCATTCAGATTCCCGCCATCGACCACTACTAACTCCGTACGAGCTCCTAAACATATTCCTCCCCAGACCATAATTGAACCGCCGCCATATGCAACTGTATTTTCAAAATTAGACTGGATATACCGTTCTCCTTTGCGTCTCCATACTCGCTGCCTTCCATCAATTTGATTTAACATAACTCTGCATTCATCAGTAAAAAGAACCTGTCCCCAGTCGTCGAAGTCCCAATCACGATGTTCACGACCAAAGTGTAGACGGTTTGTGCGATGATGTCTCTCAAGTTTTGGGGCTTTGGCGGGCACATACGAGCCTATACCCACTTCTTCGAATCTTCTACGAACTGTCCGCTCACTCATCCTTACTGCTCGTACCTCTTCCAGTAAATTTCGAGCCTGCACCGCCGTTAGTCTCGTGTTCCGTCGGACTTGAAGTTGGAGAAAACGGTCATCCCTCCTTGAAGTACACCTTTTCCGGCCTTGTCCTCTCCTTCTCACTAGAGCATTCGTCAATCTGTATCGTTGGATGCTACGATAAATCGTTGATAACGATCGACGAAGGCTTCTGGCAATCGATCTGTAGGTTTGACCATTTCTCCTCATTTGATCTGCCCTAATGATTTCTGATGGCGTTAAATCAGGCATAATTAGATGCTCGTAAATTATCAATATGCGAAAAAACTCAAAAGCCTCAAAAACTGCAATTCAAAGCTTTTCAAATGGAATTCACGAACCTTCTAAAAACGGACAAGCGGTGGAAAAAATGAATCAATGAAAATTAAAACAAAAGAATGAAAAAAAGGGCAGTCGCTTAGTATTCCATTTTTAAATTAAAACCCAAATTTAAAAAAAGCTTGTTTAGCCGGCCAGTAACACGCAAAAATGCGTAAATACTCCCTTTTTTTTCTGTTCCGCTAATTGTGCCGGTGTGTGTATCTAATTTACACAGTAAACTATTTTATTTTACGTTACTTAGAACATGGGATTTAAGTTTTTTTTTAAATGAATACAAATTTTCACAATTTTTGATTTCGTCTGGTAAGTTATTAAATATCTGCGCACCCTCAAATAGTATATTCTTTTTACCATAATTTGTTCTTGGTGGTCTTAGGTTTAGTTTGTTTTTATTTCTTAGATTATGTTTAATTTTCCGTTTTGTTAAGATTGTAGTCGAATGGATAGTATCAGAAATAATTTTTTGATAAGAATACATGTATTGTATGTATATATTTGGGTAAGATTGAATAGTTTGAGTTTTTTGTATAATATGTCTGTGTGTATAATAGTTTAGGTGATAAAGTACTTTGATTATTTTGTTTTGTGTAGTTTGCAATTTTTTTAGGTTAGTTTTTGAGGCTGAACCCCATACTTCGACTAAATATTCAAGATGTGACTTTATAAGTGAATTATAAATAACAGTTCGTGATTTATACGGTATACAATTTGCTACTCGTCGCAGGGCACCCGTAAGTGAGATAAGTTTTGATCTAATATGCTCAATGTGTGGCGTCCATGTCAGTTGGTCATCCAACCATAATCCGAGGTACTTTTCTTTGTTTGATCTACGTAATTGGAAATTATTTAAGGTGAGAGGTTCATAATGTGGGATTTTCTTATTTTTAGCTTTTAAAATCATGTATGAGGTCTTTGAGGTATTAATTGTTAGAAGGTTGTAAAGAAACCACTCATTAATAAGATTGAGATCCTTTTGAGCGTCAAAGATGATACCATGGATAGAATGACCAAAATAAAATAGGCAAGTATCATCAGCATATAAAGTCAAGTGCCCCGTTAGTTCTAGATTAGCAATATTATTAATATAAATCAAGAAAAGCAACGGTCCTAGTATCGATCCTTGCGGTATACCAAAATTAATTTTTTGAGGGCAACTTTTAAAATCTCCCATTTTAACAATTTGATAACGATTTTCAAGATAGGAACGGAAGATAGTTAAAGCCGGACCTCTCACCCCAATATTAAATAACTTTTGGAGTAATTTTGTATGGCTAACGGTATCGAAGGCCTTTTTTAGGTCAATAAATACTCCCAATGCAATATGCTTCTTATCTATGTTTGTTTTAATTTTGGTGATCAGGTCAGTTGCAGCCGAAAGTGTGTTCGATTTTTGTCGAAAACCGTATTGTTGTGGGATTAAATATTTTTTTTTGGTATATATTCATACAATCTTGTGTATAGAACTCTTTCAAATACCTTAGACATGACTGGAAGCACCGATATAGGCCTATAATTTCCAGGATCATTTTTAGGACCGGCTTTGTGAATAGGACAAACTTTTGCAACTTTAAGAGAATCAGGAAAAGTCCCATTTTTTAGACATTGGTTTATAGTTTTAGTTAAACTCGAAATTATAAGGCTACTTACACATTTGAGTGCTTTGGTACTAATGCCATCCAAACCAGAACTGCTATTATTGTCTAGATTATTTATAATTTTATCTTCTTCAGTGCATGGCTCTAGTTCAAATAATGTTTCCTCATGTTTGTGAGATTCTTTGTACATTAATATGTTGGCTGTATTATTATGATATTTAAGTGGGATTTTGCTTGGTAATTCAGAACCAACGGACGAAAAGAAGTTGTTGATAGATTTTCTATCTTTAACCGTAAAGCTATCACTGCTCTTATATAATAATAATAATACTTTATTTCAGATTTACATCCATATCATATCACACCAGATACAAAAATAAAAATAACTACAAACTAGGTATTCAGAAAAACTGAGTGTCTAAATTCTAGGCAGCAATAGCAAGCCATCGTCTATAGGTGGTGGTGGCTGGAAGTCTCTCTGCCAACTCGCGTATGATGACATTTTTGCAGCTTGCAACCCTGGACATAAACGTCGCTATCCTGCTTCTCTGGATGGCATTGAACGTGTTCACTATGTATGTTTGTTGATGTATGTTTATATAGCTAGAAAGCTATTATACAAAATGTAACAGAATAAGCGCAATTCCTGGAATTAGTTTATTCTTTATCGACTACTTATTCGATTTCAGCTATTTATAATATGTGTTAAATAAAAAAAAAATGAATTAGCGTAGCTGAATTTAGTGCTTTCTATGGAAATCATGCTATCAGAAAATTTGTTAGACACAACTAAAGTTCGATTGCATCATATTTTTTTTATATTAATATACTAATTGGGGTGTATGTATGTATTTAGAAGCGTAAGACAGCAAACAAAAACTGTTATAAAGTATACTTAGAATAATTTTAAATTAGGGCAGGGTCTGAAAAGCAGCAGTCGTGCTGAGACTCTAGCCGTTTCATTCACATTGTGTTTTTTTCTAGTAACTAAGTTTTTAGTAAAGTCTAGTGTAGCATTGTGTGAATGAATAAACGTCTTATTTATTTATTTATTTTTATGAGGAATTGCGCTTTTTCTGTTACGCGTTGTATATCGTCCGTTGGATCCGTAAACTACAACAGTATGAAAACAGTGTATTAATTAGGCTTCACATGCATTTTTACTTACAATATTAAACCCACATATGTATCGGCTTCATAAAAACGTACCTGAAACACAAAATACATCGATTTTAATCATCATTTCTCAGAATTGAAAATGTTACTGAAGTCTGCAAAATATAAAATGGATTAATAAGAATACAGAGCCATTCTGAACCCTATTACTATATGATTAATACTGATATACGTGATACGATGATTGGTGGAATATGGCAATTTTTGAAAGCGCTTCCGAGAACCACGGAGGAATTTAAAAGTTTATTTTTAAATTTAAATGTTAATTATTTATACAGTAGGCGTTATAACCGTCGCCCGTCCCGTTTTTTCCCTTTCCCGCGGGAATTTCTTAAATTGTTTTCTTAGCAGATACTCTACTTATAAAAAACTACATAAAGATCCATTACCTTGGCTTTGAATCTTCTTAATAATAAATGAAATGTATATGTACCTACTCTGTATTCTATTTTTTTATATTTTTATAGGAAAAGGTTTATGATATAAGTACCTTAATCCATTGTTAACTTTACTGCACCGCCTACCTTCATCTGCTTATCTCAGTTACTTAGTCCAAAGGTTGTCTTGAAGCAATCGCTTAAAGCGATAAGATCGCCCATTTTATCTTGTATCTTCATGTCACTTGTTGCAATTTTTTATTTTCGTATAAGAAAGAGTTGTTATATACTTACTTACTACAGCAGTGATAGCCCGGACGGTTTAAGAGCCGGCCGAAAATCAGTGAGGCTCGGGTTCGAATCCTGGCATGTACCAATGAGTTTTTCAAAACTTGCGTACATATTTATCACTAGCTCGACGGTGAAGGAAAACATCATGAGGAAACCCGCAGGTCTCAGAATTAATTCTGAAACATGTGTAAACAGACCCGGTCCGGCGATGGGCTCACCACCTATCACGTTTAGGGGTCCAATGTATCTCGTGAAATGTGGGTATATCCAGTAATGGAATACCTCTGCCTACCCCCTCGGGGATGAAAGGCGTGAGATTATTATTATTTTTTTTACTACAACCCTGTGAGGAATCTACTTGCAAAATTTCAAGTTTGTAGCATTAATCATCATCATCTACCCGTCACTGCTATGCTAAGGGTCTTTTCTCACACATAAGGAAGTACGAGCTATAATCTCCCACGCGAGCCCACCGCGGATTGGGAGATGGTGTTAAGCTAGTGGCCACTTAACAGTCAGAATTTTTCAAGCCACCCAAGGGTATCTGACATGGCTTAACGACTTCCATTGTGAGTAAACGCAACGAAAACCGGAACCAAAAATTTAACGTGACTGTAACGTGTAGCATTAATACTTTTGTGATTTTGTGCTTAATCGACAGCTAGCATAACAGCTGCTCAATAACATTATCCAAGTAGGAAGCCTAAAAAAATATGATTTCCTCGAAATCACTAAACTTCCCAAGCAATTAAGGCCAAAACAATAGCGGTAAAAGCTACCTGGAATCGAACCGCAACTCAACACACTACTTCCGGTGCCCGGTTTTACGTTGCCAGTCCATAATTGAATAGTCGCGTGTCTCACACCATTAGTGACCCTAATTGGTCAAGTATATGATCCGTCGACTGTACTGCTATGATCACAGATCAGGCATTCATAAGGAAATTAAAATAAAATATATAAATAAATAAATAAATTGTGGGACACAATTTACACACGGTGATTTAGTCCCAAACTAGGCAGGGCCTGTACTATAGGTACTAAACAACTGATAAACATACTTGAATAAATATTAAACGACCAGACACGAAGCCAACATACATGTTCATGCACACAAGGCAGAAGGCAGGGTCACTACCAACTGAGCCAACAGGCCCTACAAGTCTACAGTCTACATCGGTGTTTTTGGATCCCTAAACGCGATATGTTAGCAAATGCTTCCTCTCCTCAACTACACAATACAGTCATACTGAAGCGCTAGAGTAGCAATGATTTTTATGAGGACTTACATTGGATAAAAACTTTTGACTTTGACTATGACTTTGACTTTGACTTTTAATTTGGACTTTGACATGACCTAGGTGCATATTCTGCAAAACCAATTTTGCGAAGTTTTCCTTCACCTTCGAGCTAGTAATAAATATATACGTAAATTAAAAAAAAACTCATTCAACAATAGTATGGTATACAGTTTTAGGGTGATATATAGCAGATCACATACATAGTTAAATGAATTATTAATCACTAACAATTCAATATAATTTAAAAAACTATTTTATTCATTCTTTCTCCTTTCACTCCTATACCTTTCAACTAATCAGTTTTTCAGTGAAATTTTGTATGACAATATTATGGAAAAGGATATAAAATCCTATTTTACAATTTATACGTATAAGTAAAGACTGAGAAACTAGCTAGTAGACACATCTAAATACCCATTTTCATATCGCGTTCGCCACGAGATAACCATTATTTCATTGGCACGTCTTGAGATATCACCTTCCTGAGCCATATCGGAGGCTGACAGACTCTATCCCGCAAGATAAATGATCGCCTCAACCAATACCTTCACGTCGTACTAAATCCCACCTTCCAGCATTACAATAGAATCGTAAATCTAATGACAAGGAACGCTATCATTGCGACATTGAAAATTGAAGCGTATTTCTTGGGGTACAGAATTTTGTTTCACATGTCAAAGTTTTTACTTTCAGGTGGAGGTAGTAGAAGTTTGGGCTTAAACTGATAGGAACAAGGGCTATTTTTGCTTGTAAGTTTGAAGTAGGGTAAGGAGTGGTTGACATCAGATAATTTATATTAGGGGCATTGAGATTTTCAGGGTTCGCTCCAAAATGGAACTCGTTTTCTGACGGTTTTGTAGGATTTGGGGATCACTGGCGTCTTGGGGAGGATGATGAGTGTTTCTGTTATAAAACCATTTGAGATTAGTTTTGTGTGCGTAGGTAAGTACAAGTTAAGACATTCCTACCTTTGGACGGTTTAAAAATTCAATAACTTTGATATATATTTCAATTACTTGTTGACTTGCATGTGATTAACACTTTTTATGTTCCACCAAAATAATGAGACGCAATAGGACTATACTACTGCAGGCCTGTTGGCTAAGTTGGTAGTGACCCTGAGTCGGAGGTCGCGTGTTCGACCCAAGCTCGGGACCAACATTTGTGTGAACATGTCTGTTGGCTTCGTGTCTGAGTGTTTAATATATTTATTTAAGTATGTTTATCAGTTGTTCAGTACAGGCTCCGCCTATTTTGGGACTGAATACCATTGTGTGGATGATGTCCCAAAATTTATTATTATTATGAGATTAACTGCGAAACCGATAAACATGATTTTCAAAAAAGTGTAATAGGTACCTACAGAACAAAGTATAGTAAATTGTGTTTTAATCATTTATTATTTCTATACCAATTACTTAGGAGGTAGACACAGTTATTCCATTACTGGAAGTACTACCGCCTGTTATATTTAGGGATCTGAAAAATTCACAGAAAATTTGGTACTTTTAAAACTGACACACCTCTGCTAACCCCCTCAAGGGTATCTTTTTTATTAAATATAGCTGTGTAGTTAACGTTCCCGTGGTAATACGGGAATAAAATATAGCCATTCCTTTCCATTGGTAAGATAATTTTCTAAATCGTTCGAGTAGTTTTTGAGTTTAATCGTTACAAACATACAAAAATACAAATCTTTCCACTTTATAATATTAGTGTAGATTTTACGTATTAGAGAAGTAGGGTCTAGCTAAAATCCTCTTCATAAACACAAGTGAGTCAATCTAAGCGATCTTAAGAGAGAACCCAGGATACCTCCCTGGGGAACTCTCAGCCTCATAGTCTGGGAAAGCCGCAAGTAATTGAATTTAGACTGCTTCAATCACTGGTTACATTGCTTGATCGATTAGAAGCTGTTATCTATATATTTGTGTAAGAAGAAAATTGCTTGCTGACTGAGTTATATATCATCGTACAGTGTCTAACGCTGGACTTATATCGATTTATTTTGAATACTGATATAGGAGGCTTTCTTCGGTTACACTCGATTATTTAGTTTAATTATTAAAATAAAAGTGGTTGGGAAAAATATTACGAGCAATATTAGTGACGTCATTTTTTTCAGACCAATGAAAACTTACACAGTAAAAATGTCCAAAACGTAATTAATAAAGGCATTTAAATAGATAAGAGTAAATATAATGTTTAATGGTTTGTCCTTCTTTCTCGCTGAAACGGAGCAACGTATCGACTTGATTTTTATGTTATATTTGGAGGAAATGTAAGTAAAATTTTATGTTTTTATTCCGGAACGCGGACGAGTTCGCGGGCAAAACATTTTTCACACTTTTGGATAAGAAAAATTTCTAAAATTCCATGTATTGGACAAATAGGTGCCACTTTAAATCGAACTCTATGTAATTGAAATAAGATTCAATGCCAATGGAAAATTTAAAAAGCTATGCCTGATGGGCTAAAAAAAATTTGAAAGATATTTTAATCATTTGTAATTGGAAATTATAATTATACTCAATTTGTAATTATACTCCAACCCAACCTCAATATTTGCTGTCACGAAACGCTAATAACAATTAATGACAACAAACAGTGATAACAAATACACACCATCAAACACCATCAGTCAGTATTATCCAATTTGTAAGCCACAATCGGTATACATAATGCAACATAGTGAGTAGAGCATCAGAACTCTCTCGGTCTGTCTGTTACCTTTCACGTGTCACGGATGAACCAGTAGAATAAGATAGTTTACATCTTGACGAAAAATATCTCGGGAAAACAGAGGAGAACTAGAGGACCCGATAGCCTAAGGTTCGCGTTGATGGAGTCAAATCAAATCAAACAAATCAAAACGGTTTTTTCAAATGGGCTTATAAGTCCACTAAAAGTTATTGTAACTCCACCGCTTTGGCATTTGTTCAGTCGTAACTGCTAATAATAATAACGAAAAAAATTACTGGTTTTGATTAAAATTTCTTTAAATTAACGAAGAATCTGAAAGTTATCAGTAATATAATTTCATTCAAAAGTTGACTATATTCGTACAACTAATAATATTAAAAAAACTGATTTCAAAATCCATGTTAGTACTTATTTACAGAAAAGAAAAATTTAAACTAGTGTTATTAATGACAATAGTGCATACCCAAAAAATATTTATGTATGAGTTTCGTGCTTGAAAAATAATATAGAAAAGAGTTCGTGGCATGTGTTACTCGATTCGACGCTCACATTACTTTTACACAGATAAACTATTTACAATGAAGATGGTCCACACTCTACAGATATTTACTGGCTGTTTGAGGTTGTCTTTTTCTCATTAAGAAAATTAAAAAAAAAAAACTTTATACTCGCTTCGTAGGGCTATATTGGAGTACTTTTAGAGCATGAGAAGTGAAAAAGTAATTTTCAAGATTTGGAAATTTCACTCCTAAGAAAATCCATAAATATGTCTTAAAATTCACCATAGAAAAACGGCAATGCCATATTTTAACCTCTAATATTCAAATAAATTTTAATATACCGCAACCGAAAATGTTCCTTGCCATCATAGCCTCGACAAGCGGTTATGTTACCCCAAGCTTTAAGTGGGTAATTCCACCCCTTAAGCCGCCCACAGCTTCATACCCCAACTTTTCACATTTGGCAACCATTTTGCACAATTAACCTTTTAAAATTACACGAAAATAGGTTACAGTTGCCACTGCCAAGTTTTCTGTGCACTTAATCCGAGGAATTTGGACCTTAAGCGTCGGATCTCAGAGTTTAGAAGGGGTGATTTGGTAAATTGGTATTTTTGTACTGTCGGAGAAAATGGGTGATTGCTGGAAACATTTGATTGTTAATTTCTTGTTTTGTAGTTGCTTATACTGTTATTGCTCGAGTGAGATGACTGTCTCAATGTTTATTACGTTTCCTTCTTTAAGTAAGTAACAACATTTATTTGTACAGCAAACAGAAATTTCAAATAAGTGGTAATTGAGACAACGACCAAAATAGTACAATGCTGTTTCTTCCAGACAACCAAATGGATGTAACTAAGGTAAACAGGTAAGAGTAGATTGTATACTAAAATGTGTTCCTTCCTCGTGGTCAATCTTAACGGTCAAACTGATTTGACCACGAGGAATTCAGTTCCGGATAGTGAAACTAAGAAAATTATCCACCCTTTGTTATAGTTCGTAAAATATATTGGTACAGTCATTATCAAAAATAATTATCTTAGTTTATTTAAAAAGTACCCAACACTTATATCGCCATGCATTAATTGCAGCTGAAACATCATTATGAAAATCATCTCGACAAATTTGGTCTTGGCGGCGGAGAGATACTTTTTTATTAGAACAACTAATAATACATACCTGAATCGTGTATGTTTTTTTATTAATCATGGGCTTACTCTTGACCCCAGACTAGCCCGAAGACAAAGAGATTGCCCAGAAGATGCTGGTTCACTCGATCCTTAAAGGCTGACGGGCTATATGAACTCGGAAATACAGACGCAGCAAATAGTTCCACACCTTGGCGATGGGTCTAATAGAAGATCTTTAAAAGCGCTTCGTGCGAATAGATGGGATATCCACCAAGTAAGGATGCAGCGCGACCGATAATAACCTAGCGCTTCCAAAAAATCTTTGACCTCGAAAACGAATCACTTTATCGATAGCTAACAGTTACACCCACATAGTTCCCGTTCCCGAAGGAATACGGTAACAAAATATAACCTATGTTACTCCCTGATAATGTAGCTATCCATTGGTGAAAGAACTTTTAAAATCGGTCTAGAAGTTTTTGAGTTTATTCGCTACAAACATACAAATCTTTCCTCTTTATAATACGTAATATTGACGTCAGAACAGGAGATGGGACAACTCTATGATACCCTCGTATAGAATTGAGTTGGTAATATTCACAGTACTACACGTCTTCATTAAGAACATTTACTTAATCATAATATAATATTGTGCTTATTTAAGCCAAATAAGCTCGAGTTACTTCAGATATCTACTTAAACGTCGACGACTCGATTACATTGTTTTAAGGATGAAATTCGCGTAAATTATTATTAAAACCGCTAGGCTATGTGTAGACTGGACTACATTTTTACTACTTTCACTTGGTTTCTAGAAGTGTGATAGTTGACCAATCTTTGTTCAAATGAACAGATATCGTGAATATGTGTTCAGTTGCTTATGTGATACTCATAAGTCACAATTATTGGACTGGGATAAATTAACTTTTTTTTTCACAGGCTTTGAATATATATTCTTAAATCGAGACCAACACTAGCTATTCTACGCCAAGTGACTTGGTCATCTATCTTCTATATCTATAAAATGATTAACTGACTGACTGATTGCTGATATATCAATGCATAAAACGGAGCAAGTTTATAATCCGCCCTACACATACATGGTAGACAATTATAATAATTCATAATTGCTAAGCAAATCCGGCGTGTAACTCGGCACACGAATTACGCAACGGAGTGTACTGTAACATGATAATGATAATTATGACTTGTAATGAGTCATGGGAGTTAGTTATCATTATAATATTGTCGCTTGGATTTCGCGTTTGTTTAATTTCGCTATATTTTTAAGAGGATCTCTCAATTCGCGTGTTCGCGGATAACTTCTTCGTTTATGAACCGATTTTGATGATTCTTTTGTTGGAAACGTGGTACCATGATAAGGAAACCAGGATCTGATGATGGCATCCCAGAGAAATAGAGGGAACCTTCAAAAATCGTAGTGGCGACTAGTGCTTTTTTATTTTTTTAGTTTCCTGCTTAGTTTTTTTTGATAAAAATTATGAGAGTTAATATATGTTCACGCCGTTTACCCCCAAGGGCACCGGTAGAGGTATTCCATTCCTGGGAGTAAAGCCTTTTCGATAGCATATTTTTTGGACCCTAATCTGATTTTGATGAGCCTATTACCGGACTGAATGCTGTTACATATACCTCGAAATCAATTCTGGGACCTGCGGGTTTGCTCATGTTTTTCCTTCACCTTCAATATTGTTTACGTATGCCCGTACAAACATACGGACCAAGAGACAGACGAAAATTCTTAAAATAATTGTTATTACTTCTGTGGCCGATGCACTGGCCGGTATTGTACAGTCAAGAGCAAGTCAAGCTTTACACTACCAGTTTAAGCTGAGCTCTGATTTGTACTGCGCGCCATAGAGTACAGGGCGGGTCAAAGTCAAAAGTGTCAAGCTTAGCGTGCTCTTGACTGTACATAGTTTTAATGTTCTAAATTCAAAATTAGATTGACGTGGGTTTGGCTTGTCCTTGGATCATTGATTTGGTTTTCAGATTTTGTGTGAACCTATAATGTGTTTTTACTGTATTATACAAGGTGACTTTTTTACCGTCTGGAAAAAAATGTGGTGTGATAGGTACCTAAGTGCAATAGATTCATTTGGCAATGTTACTTAAAAAAATTTTTTTCTTTCTTAAACTAATATACATTACTCAATTGTAGTCAATAATACACACTGAAATATTTGAAATAGTATTTTAAAAAGATACAGGCTCGTAGCTTCCATTTATGAGCAATCTACCTACAACCGCCAGTTGCGCGTAGTACTGTGCGTAGTTTTCTAGATTTTGTAAATTGCACTAAACATGACTATATTTAACAATTAATCTAGTGTATAACTTCAGCTCTAGATACCTTATACGTGCTATTTTTTTCCAGACGGTAAAAAAAATCATCCAGTATAAATAAAAGTAAGCCTAATAGCCTTTCCCATCGCAGAGTTCACAACTTCTATTCATGTTATAACGACACAAGTATCCTTAATTATCTCCTATGTACAGACATCGGCCAGTAATAAATTTATTTTGACGGGCCTGTTGGCTCAGATGGTAGTGACCCCTGCCTTCTGAGTTGGAGGTCGCGGGTTCGATCCCCGCTCGGGGCCAACATTTGTGTGCATGAACATGTCTGTTGCCTTCGTGTCTGGGTGTTTAGTATTTATTTAAGTATGTTTATCAGTTGTTTAGTACCCATAGTACAGGCTCTGCCTAGTTTGGGACTAAATAACCGTGTGTAAATTGTGTCCCACAATTTTATTATGTACTTATACAACGCGTAACAGAAAAAGCGCAATTTCTCATGCACCCCAATTAGTATATTAATATATAAAGAATATGATGCAATCGAACTTTAGTTGTTTCTAACAAATTTTCTTAAAATATCGATTAATAATATCACGATTTCCATAAAAAGCACTAAATTCAGATACAATTTTTTTTTTTAATTTTACACATTAAAAATTGCTGAAATCGAATAAGTATTCTATACTGAACAAACTAATTTCAGGAATTGCGCTTATTATGTTACGAGAAGTAATTAAATGGGCAGCAATAATAAAATTTGGTTAGCCACAAAAAATCAGCATTTAAATCATTTGGTCGGCATACAAAGATTTTGTTCGCAAATAAAAAAAACAGGCAGCAATCCTTGTTCGGCAAATAATTTTGATAATGGTCAAAAATTAAATTAGAAATAGGCAGCTTACAATAACATGGGTTTTCATAATAAACATTCAGTCCGCAAAATAGTTACTTGGTCCGCAAAATAACTACTTGGTCAGCAAGACTTCATGATTGAACAGCAGAGAAAACATGTCGTAAAAAATTATACTATAGCCACTCCCACTCCCACTCTCATTCCCACCTACTCGCTCCTACCCTCTCATACCTCCTCCAGGTGGTAGGAGGAGATAGGAGGATGTAGTAGGAGGTAAAAGGATGTAGTAGGAGGTAGTAGGAGGTAGGAGGAGGTGGGAGAAGGTGGTAGGAGGTAGTAGGAGGTGGTAGGAGGTGGTAGGAGGTGGTAGGAGGTGGTAGGAGGTGGTAGGAGGTGGTAGGAGGAGGTAGGAGGAGGTAGGATGATGTAGTAGGAGGTAGTAGCTCCTACCTCCTACTACATCCTCCTACCTCTTACTACCGCCTACTACTTCCTACTACATCCTCCTACCTCTTACTACCGCCTACTACCTCCTACTACATCCTCCTACCTCCTCCTATTTCCTCCTACCACCTGGAGGAGGTAGGAGGAATGAGGAGGAGATAGGAGGATGTAGTAGGAGGTAAAAGGATGTAGTAGGAGGTAGGAAGAGGTAGGAGGATGTAGTAGGAGGTAGTAGGCGGTAGTAAGAGGTAGGAGGATGTAGTAGGAGGTAGGAGGATGTAGTAGGAGATAGAAGGATGTAGTATTAGGTAGGAGGATGTAGTAGGAGGTAGTAGGATGTAGTAGGAGGTAGTAGGAGGTAGTTGGAGGTAGTAGGAGGTAGGATAAGGTAGGAGGAGGTAGGAAGAGGTGGGAGGCAGTGGGAGGCAGTGGGAGGAGGTGGTAGGAGGTGGTAATAGGTGGTAGGAGGAGGTAGGAGGATGGAGGAAGTAGGAGGAGGGAGGAGGAGGTAGGGGGGTAGGAGGAAGTAGGAGGAGGTGGTAGGAGATGGTAGGAGGAGGTAGGAGAAAGTGGTAGGAGGTGATAGGAGGAGGTAGGTGGAGGTAGGAGGAGGTCGTAGGAGGAGGTAGGAGAAAGTGGTAGGAGGAGGTAGGAGGAGGTGGTAGGTGGAGGTAGGAGGATGTAGGAGGATGTAGTAGGAGGTAGGAGGAGGTAGGAGGATGTAGTAGGAGGTAGGAGGATGTAGTAGGAGGTAGGAGGATGTAGAAGGAGGTAGGAGGATGTAGTAGGAGGTAGGAAGATGTAGTAGGAGGTAGGAGGATGTAGTAGGAGGTAGGAGGATGTAGGAGGAGGTAGGAGGAGGTGGTAGGAGGTGGTAGGAGGTGGTAGGAGGTGGTAGGAGGTGGTAGGAGGTGGTAGGAGGTGGTAGGAGGTGGTAGGAGGTGGTAGGAGGTGGTAGGAGGAGGTAGGAGGAGGTAGGAGGAGGTATAGGGTAGGAGGAGGTAGGAGGAGGAGGTATCAGGAGGTGGTAGGAGGAGGTAGGAGGAGGTGGTAGGAGGTAGGAGGATGTAGGAGGAGGTAGGAGGATGTGGTAGGAGGTAGTAGGAGGTAGGAGGGGGTAGGAGGAGGTGGGAGGAGGTGGTAGGAGGATGTAGGAGGAGGTATGAGCTTCTACCTCCTACTACATCCTCCTACCTTTTCCTACCCCCCTACCTCCTCCTACCTCCTACTAGGTCCTACTACCTCCTCCTACATCCTCCTACCTCCTTCTACCTCCTACTACCGCCTACACCCTCCTACACCCTCCTACACCCTTCTACACCCTCCTACACCCTCCTACACTCTCCTACACCCTTCTACTACCTCCTACCACCTCCTCCTACTACCTCCTAACTCCTCCTACCACCTCCTCCCACCCCCTCCTACCTCCTACTACATCCTCCTACATCCTCCTACGTCCTCCTACTACATCCTCCTACCTCCTCCTGCTACCTCCTCCTGCCACCTCCTACCACCTCCTCCTACCTCCTCCTGCCTCCTTCTACCTCCCCCTACCTCCTCCTACCTCCTCCTAGCCCCTAGTACCTCCTCCTACATCCACCTACCTCCTTCTACCTCCTACACCCTCCTACTACCTCCTACTACCTCCTGGTACCTCCCACTACCTCCTACTACCTTCTACTACCTCCCACTACCTCCTACACCTTCCTATACCGCCCCACCCCATACCTACCCCCAACTCCCACGCCCACTCCCACTACCCCTACCACAACCACCACAACCACCACAGCCACCACAACCACCACCACTGCCACTGCCACTACCACTAACACCACCACCACCACTACCACCACCACCACCACCACTTGTAATCGTAATAATAATCATAATCATAAAAGTTGCATAATCCAAAGTCCTTCCTAATTTATGTAAGGAATGCGCCCATTTTGCGCATGACAAGTTTGCTGAGATTATTTTGCTACTTTTATATGAAGCTCAAAAAATATTTTTTGGCTTCCCCTCTGAGTGCTTACCAAAATTTTATTATACAGTAGCAGCTCATTGCAGCTCAAAAATAATTACAGCCATCCAGAATGACATAAATTGCTGATAGGTTTTGTAATGTTTGCTGGCCATGAGTTGCTGACCAATTAGCTATTTCTGCTTACAGATTATATTTTTCTGCTTACAAAAATACGAATACTCTGCTAACCATTTAAATAACACCCTTATGTTACATGTTGTAGATGTTGTGGTATAATTTTACCAACAGTGTGAGTGATTGTGTTAGAGAGATAGAGAGAAAGAAAGAGAAAACCTGAGTCAAAGTCAAAATGTGTTATTCGGAGTAGGGACTTAAAAGTCCATTTATTGAAAGCCACCGCTTCAGCATGTATGGTTGAGGAGAAGAAATGTATGTGTGTTTGAACGAATCAACAGTGTTTTATTAAAGTACTAGCGACCCGCCCCGGCTCCGCACGGGTGCAATGCTAATACTAAAACCTTCCTCTTGAATCACTCTATCTATTAAAAAAACGCATCAAAATCTGTTGCGTAGTTTCAAAGATTTAAGCATACATAGGGACATAGGGATATAGGGACAGAGAAAGCGACTTTGTTGTATACTATGTAGTGAAGTGATAGTGATTCAGTGACTTTGACTTTGACTTTTGACCTTAATGTCATTAGTTAGTAGCCAACGATACCGATACAGATATAGCTAAAGTATTTATTAGCGAGCAGCGCTAAATCAAAACCGTCAATTTCAATTAGGTTCGGTCAGATATTAGGGGGGAATATAAAATACCCCCTCCCCTTTGGGGAATGAGTTGGGGGTGCCGCTACAGATTGACGTTTATTTAGGAAATTATTGGATACTCAGCTTAGGTAGAACTAATTGAATACCAGTCAAGACTAGATTTTATGCCTTCGAGAAACACAGAGGGTATGTAATTAATGAATACAAAAAAATATAATCTCACGCCTTTTCTCCCCGAAGAGGTAGGCAGAGGTATTCCATTTCTATACCGACTTTTCACGAGATATTTTTTCGACCCCTAAACGTGATACGCCCATCGTCGGACCGTGTCTGTTACACATGTCTTTAATTCTGTTACCTGCGGGTTTCCTCACGATGTTTTCCTTCACCGTCGAACTAGGTACATGCCATGCTATGTAGTTATAAAAAATATGAATATGTGTATACTATAGGGGCTACAATTAACACAGGTAAGTATTAACAAGCAAATTTCTCTAGAACTATACCTACTACATGTCCAGTACGTGTCTTAATTTGTTAATTAGATCGCGCCCCATGGCACAGTACCGGTAAGTTGCGATCTGTTCGTTATTTGATTGAGCTGTGTTCCGGTCGATATTTTTAAGCAAGTTAAGATCATCACGATTTTTTGATTAACACAAGAATTATAAAGTGTAATGATTAATTTTTTTGTTTTCTTAGTTGCATATTTTATACTTAACAATTCTACGTATCATATTTGGCATAACTATTGATCAAAATTTTATTACATAATTTTAATATTAAAATGTACCTTTGGGGCTATAATTAACACATCAGAGGGGCTAGTATTAACAGATTACCTAAATGTTTGTAATGATTATTTTTAACTTTTTTTATGACAGCATGAGAATTTATGAACGAAAAACTACGCATAGAACGCGTAAGAACATAGTAGTAGAGAAATAAAGAAAAATTACAACTAAATACAGAGAGAACAAAAAAGAAAAAGATAAATGGTAAAGAAAGGGCTAAAAGAAATATAAATAAGATGATAACTATTCTTGTATCATTTGCGGTGCCTCCTATAATGAAGATCCATCAGGTGGTGAATGGATCCAATGTATTTCTTGAAAGGAAGCTGGATGTATTAAGACTCATTACCTAACTTTTAAGATTAAAAAAATTTGATTACAGACAACGGGATAGGTGAAACTGAATAAAAGCTTGTAAAAATGGCGAATGTTCTACATCATCGTATGATGTTGTTTAATTCATGTGTTTAAATATAAAATTATGACCAGTTTAAGACTGATTAATAGTTATTTAGGAAGAATTTACCATAAAATGTTGAAATATTTCAACATATTTTGAGTTTGCGTTTATGTTAAGATATTTTGTGATTTTGTTATTATTTGTTTTTAAGAAAACTTGTTCCATGCAAGGCTGTATTAATTTAACTTTAATTAATAAAAAAAATATGACGTACATATATATTTATTTTTGTTTATATCAGTCAGCATAACTTATGTTAATTTTTACCCCTTCTGTTAATACCTGCCCCACACCTGTTAATTCTAGCCCCAAATTTGAGATAACAATTAACAACTGCCATTTTGAAGAAAAATCATTCTATCTACGGCATAGTTTCTATTATGTTTGTTTTGAGATAATTACATAATACCTGTATGATTGAAGCATCATGTATCTTAAAATCAAGTCAAAATGTTGAATAATTCCTAAGATACAACTAAAAATATGTTTTTTGTTAATTGTAGCCCCGGTCTCCTACTATCACTATACATAGTATAAAACAAAGTCGCGCTTTCTCTGTCCCTATATCCCTATGTATGTATGCTTAAATCTTTAAAACTACGCAACGGATTTTGATGCGGCTTTTTTAATAGATAGAGTGATTCAAGAGGAAGGTTTTAGTATTAGCATTGCACCCGTGCGAAGCCGGGGCGGGTCGCTAGTACCCACTATAACACAAAGAGTTGGTATTTCATTCCCTAGAAGAATCAATTCACCTAGGAGCCATAAACATAACGGGTGTGGTTGTCCCATTGAAAAAATTAAATAAAAATGTATTTATTTTCTTTTATGTAATTGAAAATTATACTTAGAAAAGTCAATAGATAATAACAAGGCACTCTAAACTCGTTAATGAAGATTGGTTAAATGTAAACAGCAGCCCATCTCCATCGACGAGTTGCTGGTTCCAAATGCAATACCCCGAAAATATGCAGCAAGAAACGAAAGGGCAGCTCTTTTTACCGACTTCAAAAAGAAGGAGGTTATCAATTCGTCTGTATTTTTTTTTATGTTTGTTACCTCAGAACTTTCGACTGGGTGAACCGATTTGGATGATTCTTTTTTTTTTTCAAGCTGGTGCTTCCAGATTGGTCCCGTAATTTTGTCCAATTCTGACAACGGCGTCTATGAGAAAACCATATAAGTTGAAGATTGAAGTCGGTTTTTTTTACTCATTAGAGTGGTTATTATTGCATATCTTTCATTGCATAGATAAAGGAATATCGACGCTGCACTTTCAATTTACAACACGTTATATTACACCGAAGCTTATGTGTAGATAACCTACATAATCACATCAATCCAACACTTACAGCACAACAAATTAAATCACCTCCGCTAGCCACCTGTCAGAACGGATCGAATGAACGAGTTACTGAGTGAATGAAGAGCGGCCGGCCGGATGATTGAATTAGATACGCGATCCGTCACGGAGTGCCTAAACTTTTTTATTGTGAGTGATACGATTTATTGGACGTTAAATTTTGTTGTGATTGAGTTGCTTTTTTGTGCGTTAGATTTTACGCTTGGATTTTAAATTCAGAATCATTTATTGCTGTATGTTAATAAAATTATAATAATAATAATTTTTATTTTCTCTCAACAACCAGGTAGCTTAAAATAGGTACAGGATTGAGATAAACCTATACAAAAACCTATAAGCGTGAGAGACTGGTGCCTAAGATAGGTACAGAAGCACCTGTGGTTTAGGTCACCAGGGTCCCACCCCAACAGAGTTACTAATTTAAGATTTGATATACCTACATAATATGTGAACTGCTACAAGTTGTCTATGGGAAAAAATTGATTTAGTAATTTGAAACTAAGAAAAAAAAACAAGAGTTAGTGTTAGTGTGAGAAGGTGTTGAGTGTGAGAGTGAGAGAGAATTAAGACAACACTTAGAAAAGAGGCACTAAACTCGTTCGTGAAGACTGGCTTAATGTAGCAGCCCATTTCCACCGACCATTTACTAGCCCTAGCCAAGTGGCATTGCAAAATCTAATCGAATGATCTTATAGATTGACATGTATAGGATTGACATAAGCATTTGCCAACAAGCGCTAACGCTAATTATTTATACGCTAGGGCAGCTCATACTTAGAATCGTACCTATATCCCTTATAAAAAACCTCAGGTTTGAAATGACAATAACAAGACTACACGTTGTGATGTGAATAATCGTCAATTGTTGCCAATGACAGAGCTTCAGGGGGGGAAATTCCCTCCCCCCTTTCACTCCCACCCCTTCTCCCACCACTCCATAAACTGCGGCCCCAGTAAGCCGCGAACAATAATAAACGAGAATTAAAACCTGAACACATGTACTGTTTACGGCAACCGGTTTTAAACGGTTTTCATTCATGTTATCTAGACATATACCTTTACATGTAATAAAGCATTTTGGAGCAGTGATAGCCTTAGAATCCTGGCATGTACCAATGAGTTTTCCAAAACTTACGTACATATTTATCACTAGCTCGATGGTGTAGGAAAACAGCGTGAGGAAACCAGCAGGTCCCAGAATTAATTCTGAGACATGTGTAAAGGACCCAGTCCGGCGATGGGCTCACCACCTATCACGTTTAGGGGTCTGAAGAATATCTCCTAAAAAGTGGGTACTTATATCTTCGGGGATAAAAGGCGTGAGATTATTTTTATTTTTATGTAATAAAATTGTTACTGACTGATGTTATTGCTAAATATGTGTGTGTGTGTATCTGTAGCAAAAATAAACATTTTTTCTTTCTTTCTTTTATTTCTGATGTCTGTAGGAGATATTTAAAAAACTTAATATAAGGGGTCTCTATGACATCAATCATTTTAGAATTTTCTCTCTGTCTGCGTAAACGAAATTGGATACGGTTTTGACAGTTGTATTGCTCAATGTCTACTTAAAATAAAGGTAGTTAAGTAATACCTAAGAAGCCGAGTTATTTACACAGTATTTTTGTAACTGGATTGAAGTCGTGGATAAAAGCGAGGTGTAATAAGATCGACAATTTAAATTTAAAATATAAAAGTACACATGAAATTAAATTGGATATACTATTTAGGGCGCGTCTACACGACACACAATGTAATTATGTAAAATATTTTTCAACACACTTGCTCATAAAGTGGCTCTAATTTCACTGCAATTAGGCACATAATGACACCTATAATCAAACTGAGACTTTTTGTTTGCTATTATTCACTAGTGAGTTATAGATTTTTTTTTTCAATTTTGTTGCTAGAGTTGCTTTGTTCTTAAAAAAGTTTCGATACAAAAAAGATCGTATTCAATCGTACTAATAAATTAATACACAAATATGGCTTGCTCATTTCATGCAACTTCGTATTTAAATAGATCATTTCAACTTGTACGTGTTTAATAAACAAAACTTTCACTCAAATATAACTTTGGTTTTCTCTGTAAAAACTTTAAATACCCCATTTTGTACGTGGCTAAAACGCTATCCACGACAAACCAAAGAAAAAGAAACCTAATTTTTTTAGTCCATGGCCGATCGCCATTGTAAGATGCGAGCGCATAGGAAAACGAGGCTGTATGGGCCTAGATCCTTTTGCCTTTTCCAAATTATATAAATAAAAAATTGGAAAACCAATTAATTTTCCCCGCCATTGCGAATGATTATTTTAAAATGATTTTTTAGTATTATTTATTCACAAGTGTGTTGAAAAACGTCGTATGATACACGTGTGTATTGATGATTACCGTCCTCGGCTCTCTTATGACCCTCGCCTACGGCTCGGGTCTCAATGGCGCCTCAGCGGTAATCACCAACTTTACTCACTTGTACCATAATGTACTATAAATTCACAGTATTCCAATATCGTTGCAAATATATTGGTTCTAAACAAGCTACGTTACATAGCGTAGGTATATAATATACAAGTTATGTATACGTTATTGTATAGCTATCTAACACCTGTTTTTATAGGTCGCTAAAATACCGCACGGGGCTTGGTAATCAAAATTATATAAACCTTTTTCAGGTTTATATTCCGTATACTTCCCATTCTTGATTGTGTTTGGGTAGTAAAGAACATTGTTGTTAAACGAAACGTGTTTCTGTAGCAGGAGAGGACAAATAATTATTTTGTATAAAATAAACAAAGTTGCGAATCAGGTAAATAATAACAATAAATAAATTGTGGGACGCAATTTAAACTCAGTCTATGTTTATCAGTTGCTTAGTATCCATTGTAATGGATAATAAACACACTTAAATATATAGACTCGAAATTAACAAGACTATTTAGTACACAGACCATTAAAATGGTCTGTGATTTAGTATGTTCATTCATATTAATTATATCTCTGATTAAATATCAAACTGACACTCTTTGACTTAGGGCTGATTTTTCAATCGTCAGATAAACTTTATTTGGAGAATTTATTGATGCTGTCACTCTCTGACACAATAGAAAGGAAAAGTGACAGGTGATGTTTATTCTTCAGATAACTTTTACTGACTATTGAAAAATCAGCCCTTAGAAGGCAGTCGCTAATTAATAAGAGATTGTTAATAAGACAAAAAATACGTATATTTGATAGGTTCAGGCTTCATTTTGAAATTAGTTTTTTGCAAAAGTTTTATTAAAGCAATAAGACTACTTGATTTACTAAATTGGTGCCCAGTCCGATAGGCCCTTTAGAGATTCAAAAATATACTGCTAAAAAGTAGGTTCTTTCCAAAATTCCTCGTGTGAAAGGCATCATCGTATATTTATTAATGCACTTACGGCAATCCTGTTTATTCAAGTTCCCATGGGAATCACCAAAAATCTCTTTTTAATACTTACATAAATCTTTTATGTAACCTTGTTCAAAATTGCATGCTTCTAAACCAGGCTGTGCGTTGATCGATCAGTCAGTCAGCCAATCAGCCAGTCAGTTTTTGGTTTTATATAAATAAAAGATACATATTTGTATAACATTTACACGTAATATAAGTAGCGCCATTTTACCGGCGCGCTAGATACACAGTTTATTGCGGGGTCTGCCATAAATTACCTGCCGACGTCCACGGTGCCTTGCGTACAGTATTAAACCCGCAGGATGTTACGTTGTGTTTAAACAAGTTTTTTTCGGTAAAATATGGACGTTATTTACGTGTAGTTCGCGACCTTCTAGGACTAAAGATTTTTTTAAATTTGTAGGTACAAACCTAAAAATTTTTTTGCACAAGGAAAATTTGCAATAAGAGCAGTGATGTCGCAGTGGTTATAGCCCGCTTCTCATTCGTGAGCCTCGGGTACAAATCCTGGCATGTACCAGTAAGTTTTTCAAAAAGCAAACGTACATACTTATTTATCACTAGCTTGATGGTGAAGGAAAACATTGTGAGGAAACCCGCACGTCCCAGAATTGATTCTGAGGCATGTGTAACAGACCTAGTCCTACCACCTATCACGTTTGGGGGTCCAAAAAATAAACTGGTGAAATGTAGTGGGTACGAAATGTAGAAATAGATATTGCAAGTTGTAACTGCGACGCCTAATAAATAAATATGATTTTGTATACAATAGCGTTTCTATTTATTAAAAGCTTTTATTTAACTTGCAATGTATGTAACTATGTATGTTCAGGTGAAATCAACTCAATTTTGAATCAGATTATCTTCAACCGATTGCACTCAAATTTAGTATATTCATTCGTTTGCCTCAAAGAGATTTAAATTTAATAGGGCATAGAGGGGACAAAGCGAGGAAAATTTGAAGTCAAAAGTTATTCCAAGTGGAATAAGTCTAGTACAATTTCGACCGAATGACAGCTCGCGTTCATACTAACTGACATGACAAGGACATGACGCTTAGGCTTCAAAGTTTTGTATGAAAATATTCCCAATGCCCCCTCTATGCCCTATTATATTTTAATCTCTTTGGTTTGCCTGCACATTCTATTGGCGTTAAGGAGACTCGACGTAGGGGAATACAGAAATACAGAAAAGCGTAAAAATCGGTTGTCTGTAAAGTCGGTTTACTGACGATAGTTGAACGTGACAAACGTCATAAGAAAATACTGATGGAATGGATTGTGCTCATTGTCGCTCGTTTGCGCGCTCTCGCTTGCACTGGAACGACGCATACGTCACACTTTTTCGGGAATGCCGCCGGCTCCATCAATTTATAAGACGTTGTCACGTCAAAAACCATAAGAACGCAAAACAATAGCATTTTAAAAATGACGTAAAGACGTCGCCCTCTATCTTATACACCAATGCCCTTAAGAAAGATAAAAAATAATATATAAAGGGCTTTATGTCAAAAGGGTCATTCCATTTCTGGAATTGTATTTTTGGACATCTAGACGTAGGTAGGTAGTGGTCCAAGAAATACAGTTTTGAAACGTGGGATTGCCAAAAATAGAATAACTCTGCCTATCCCCTCGGGCAAAAATAGCGTGAGCGTAATTGGGGTACCAACTAGAAACGTTAATAAGAAGAGCAACAATAAAACCACAAAGGAGAAAATTAAACAGTATTGTATCTTCATCAATGTTATTTTGTTAAATGTTATTTATATTCCATCCAAAATACCGTCATTTCTAAGAAAAATATTCGCTAAAAACTAAATTTCGTTTTATTTATGTAATGTTATTCAGAATTAAGAAACTTCGTCGTGTTTCTGAATACTTGTCACTGGAACTTCGTAGACGACACTGAAGGTGTATAATGTGTATAATGTATAATGTGTCCGAAATAAACAATTTCATTTCATAAACGATACAAGATCTAACAGATGTGCTTATATAGGTACGCACATATTTATCACTAGCTCGACGGTGAAGGAAACATCGCGAGGAAACCCGCAAGTCCTAGAATTAATTATGAGACATGTGTAAAACAGACCCGGTCCGGCAATGGGTTCACCACCTATCACGTTTAGGGGTCTAAAGAATATATCGTGAATAGTGGGAATATCCAGTAATGGAATATCTCTGCCTACCCCCTGGGGATAAAAGGTGTAAGAATTTTTTTTTTTATTAAATATGCTTATGTTACATAAACAGGCTCATACTCACCCAATTTCACTAAAAAGATGGAAAATAATGATTTATTTTTTTCTACACATTATGGCATTTGTCAATTTTAATACTTAAGTAGGTAGGCACTAAATTGATTATTAATAGACATAGGTCCAAACTATACGCTCCTTTTATGTTATTCATTTTTATTTTTTTGTTAAAATTGTAAATATTGTTAATGATATGATGTCTGTTGCCAGAATAAAATAAATATATATATAATAATAATAATAATATATATAATAAATAATCATATAATCTCACGCCTTTCTTATCCACGAGGGGGTAGGCAGAGGTATTTCATTACTGGATATACCCACATTTCACGAGATGTATTGGACCCCTAAACGTGATAGGTGGTGAGCCCATCGCCGGACCGGGTCTGTTTACACATGTCTCAGAATTAATTCTGAGACCTGCGGGTTTCCTCACGATGTTTTCCTTCACCGTCGAGCTGGTGATAAATATGTACGTAAGTTTTTGAAAAACTCATTGGTACATGCCAGGATTCGAACCCGAGCCTCAGCCAATAAAATAAATAACTTCTGGAAACCTAAATAGAATCGCAAAAATAAGCAATCAAAATAATGGTTTTTATAAGGCAGACAAAGTAACAATGGCCGACTTTTTTCGCAGTCCATTATACAACTCATAAGAAGTCACCGAAAATAACCTATTCTCAACAAAACAACTTGGTCGCAAATTGTAAGCTCCCCCGAACCCAATCCTCTAATTCATTCACTCACTCAATTTAGCCATTCACTCAGTCGTTCATTCAATCTGGCTTAGCTTGGGACCCTAGTTTAGGATCGCATAAGCTCTTTACCTGTTCTTGGCGTTATAGTTTTGTATAACTCATTCTTTTGTCGTTTTGGACGCAATAGTATTTGCGGATTAGAATTTGCTATGTAGATCCTTTAAAAGGTTTATCTACGGTCGAAACACGTACTCTTACTTAAACCTGCGATGCATTTTGTAGATTTGCAAAGAAAAACGAAACTGAAACCGGGAAAGAGTGTGTCGCTACGCGTAGTGTACGATTCCGTAGATGCCATAGTTGAATGTTTTTTCAATATTTTATTTACCACTTTGTCGTCGTGAATAATATGTAAGCCCATTATAAATTACAACCTTCTAGTAGGTACTTAGAGACTCTGCAGCAGAAGGTATTTAAAGAACGTCAACATTTGTGTGCATGATCATATCTGTTGGCTTCGTGTCTGGGTTTTTAAGTTTATCAGTTGTTGTACTAATAGACTGGCTCTGCCTAGTTTGGGACCAAATAACCGTGTGTAAATTTTGTAAAAAAGAGCAGTAGAGCAGAGCAGGTAGCCTTACAGTTAAAGAGCCTGCTTCACACGATGAAAATCTCTGAGGCTCGGGTTCGAATCCTGGCATGTACCAATGAGTTTTTCAAAACTTACATATTTATCACTAGCTCGATGGTGAAGGAAAACATCGTAAGGAAACCCGCAGGTCCTAGAATTAATTCTGAGACATGTGTAAACAGACCCGGTCCGGCTATGGGCTCACCACCTATCACGTTTAAGGGTCGAATATTCTCGTGACAAGTGAGTAAATCCAGTAATGGAATACCTCTGCCTACCCCTCGGGGATAAAAGGCGTGAGATTATTTTTAAATTGTGTCAAAAGTAAACCAAGGTCCAGTGGGCCAAAGCCAGTACCCGTGTCGTGCCACGTCATACGTGTCGCAACATCCGCTGCGGGACAATTCATCTTTCTCTTACACGCGTTATCTCGTATCTTACATCTCACACAATATATCATCGGCGCTGTTAAGCCTTCAGACGAGTCCGGGGCCTTGTCTACTAGCGGGTGCCCAGCGGCGTTGCCCGCACGGATCCAGTTTATTCCCGTTCCCGTGGGAATTTCCGAAAATTCCTTCTTAGTGGTTGCTTTCGACCTATAACACACATACATACCATATTTGAAGTTTCTATGTGTTGTCGTTTCGGAGTAGTACGTATTTTTCTTTCTAACCAGTTTTTATACTTTCCCGTGGGAATGAGATATTGTCTTGTAATACAAAGTACACTAAATGTTGACCCGATTACTCAGTTATTACTCCACACCAAATTTCATCAAATCCGTCCAGTAGTTTTTGCGTGATACGTGCACAACCAGACAGACAGACAAAAATTGAAAATATGTCTACATCGATAACTATATACACAACAGCTAAAATAAAAAAAAACACGTGTTGCACTCCGGGAGTGCCGGCAGAAGTGAAAACTTGATAATCGATTTCGGTGTTACAGCACTACTCTCCAACCGTCATACGGTTTTTCGATCAGCACACGTGACCTGACGCGAGTTTCACAGTTTTTACCCATCCCACAAAACCGCTCAACGCCGCTAAAGAAGTTTTTACTTCAAAAACAGGTAGATACTGCCACGGCTTTGTTACAGTTTTATTATTGTATTGATAGATAGTTATTTTTCAGTCATTTTATAATTTCATGTGTGTCAAAATAAAGCAGTAGCCTCCTTCTTAAAAAAAATATATTTGATTTGCTTGTTGAAGGCGATTCTTTCGTAAATGCAAGCTGTAGTTCAAGTCTCCAGTGTTCTTATTCCATAATTGGGTTGTTGAATACACAGTCACAAGAATAAGAACACCATTCGGAAACTGTTGGCGTGTTTTCGGTACCGAGTTCAAAAACTTTTTTCAGTTCATTATAACTTTTTAATTACAACACATAAAAAAATGTGTTTCTATGCAGGTCCCAGAATTTATTCTGAGACATGTATAAACAGACCCGGTCCGACGAAGAACTCACCATCTCTCACGTTTAGGGGTCCAAAGAATATCTGGTGAAAAGAGGGTATATCCAGAAATGGAATACCTCTCCCTACCCCCTCGGGGATATAAGGCGTGAGATTTTTTTTCTATGTAACTTATCATTTTTCGATATATGATTATATAAAAGAAAAAAAATCAACAACCCAATTCTCATTTCTCTCTCATCTCGAGACCTTTTCAAAAGGAATATGCAAAGAATATGATGTGCTAAGCCGTTCGGATTCTCGCGCTTTCTCCAACGGCTTACGGATAGAGCGGCTTTATCCGGTTATTTGCAACAATGGCGCCCGAAATTATCCGGTGTTTCGGCGATATTCGTTTAGTCTAGCGTCGAATTGATGTTTGATGTTTTGCGGTTTGGCGAATTCCGTTTAGTTTTGTGACAATATTTTGCGTGGAAATTTTGTAGCGAATCTTTTTCAGGAAGAAAGAATCGGATCTAATGATTTTGATATTAATTAATTGATTGTTCCTATTAGCAATTAAAATGAATGCGCACCGGTTTGAATTTAAAAAAAGAAACTTCAGAGCTGTAAGAAGTCGCTGGAAACAAGAACGATATAGGAAAACACAGTTTAAAATTGTTTTTAATAGAGAAATCATTTGTTATTGGATAATTTATTATTTAGTCCCCTTTGATTTAGATGCAATTTCAACTTTGTTGCAATAAAATTTATATTTTCTCAAGTATGGTGAACAATAAGTAAGGTATCATAAGCCCTTGAGTTTCTTGCTGGTTCTTTTCGGGTACTGCATTTGGAACCAGCAACTCGACGGTGGAGATGGGCTGCTGTTTACATTTAGCCAATCTTCTTGGACAAGTTAAGAGTGCCTTGTTAAGTTCACCTTTTGTACCTACAGAAAATACGTAAATGATTTTTGACTTTTGACTCACGCCTTTTTTAAAAACCCCCTTTTTAAAAAAGGCGTGAGCATTTTTTTGTTTTCAGAGGTATTCCATTTCTGCAACGTGACCAGTATGTTTAGGGACCCCTCAACAATGTGTGAGTGGTATTTAGATACCTACCTATTTATTTTTTATGCAACGCGTAACAGAATAAGCGCATTTCCTCATGCACCCCAATTAGTAAACTAATATAACAAAAATATGATGCCTTCGTAGTTTAGTTATGTCTAACAAAATTCCTAAATAAAGAGCAATAATAGTACAAGTTCTATAGGTAGCACCAAATTCAGCTATGCAAATTCATTTTTCGGAAAAAAATATCATATTTTAAAAATAGCTGAAATCGATTAAGTAGTCGATACTGAACAAACTAATTTTAGGAATTGAGCTTATTCTGTTACATGTTGTATAAGTAAAATTATCACAACATATTAACTTTAAAACCGTATCTCGCTCCTTGAATAAACGCAACTAAACCAACAAACGCAGAGCGAAGTAGGTATAACTAGCGAATAGACGCGCAACCAGCTCGCCTGCGAATTCGCTTACTCCGCGAATACTGTAATAGTTACCCCTTCGGGTTCTAAAGCCTGAGGGGTACGCGGTGCAAGCCATAAGCTGTAAGCGTGGTAGCGAAATTAGTTTATTTAATACTGGCGGTTCTGCGCGGTTTCACGCGCGTAATTCTCGTTCCTGTGGGAATATGGGAATAATATATAGCCTATGTTACTTAGGGATATTGTAGCTTTCTAGAATTTGAAGAATACGTAAAATCAGTCCAGTAGTTTTTGTGTTTATTCGTTACAAACATACAAATCTTCCCTCTTTGGAATATTAGTGTAGAAGAAGCAAACCTAATTTTCTATATATACTCACGGTATGAGACACCCGCTAAAATCTAAGCGACGCAATACAAAAAGAATACACCCTGTACATTTATGGCACCAATCGGTTGGGCCATTAATTTCAATTTATACGTTTTAAGAGTTTGTGTTGGCAATCAATTCCAATCATCCATCACAATGGCAACTGGAACTAACAACTTCAAAATAAAGTCTAAAATCCCCTACACTATTTATTTGGTTCATCCGCTCGTCGCTTGTGCCTTGCTCCACCCCAGGTTAGGGTTTACCTTTGGATTGTTAGCGTTTACAATTTGCTTCAGTCAGCAAGCCGTTGAAGCTCGCGTTCGCTTTTTACATGTACCCTAAGGAGTTACGTTCTAACTGCAGATGTATTCCCCAACCATTCGATTGTTCCTTTGTATTTTGTTGATGATGCCTCCAAAACTAACTTCAAACATGAGTTGGATTATTATTACTGGGTTATTAGTCCAGGCAATGAAGCGCATTTTTGGTATGAAGACCCCAACATTAATTCCTCAGTCGATGAAACTTTGCAGGATTGTAGTATAGTATGAGACAATACTTGCATAAAAAAATTAAAAAAAACCTAACCGAAGTTAGGTATTTTTACTGAAATACTTATTTATTTGATATCTTTGTTGGGAAAAATGCTCAGTCAAAATTTTCTTCGCCAGCAATAGTCATGTGTGTTAAGAAAGCTATATTATGCGAAATATCAAAAAAAAACTCCTGGTAGAAACAACAAAACTCAGACGTATATGTACCTTGCACGGGAAAATTGCTCAGTCCATTTTTTTAACTGGAATGTCATTTAATTGTTGCTGTGGACTTACAATAGGAAAATCCAAAATAAAAACCGTCTCGCTATATTATTTTCAGAAATTATCAAAATATCGACCAAAAAATAAATTTTTTTGTAGTATAAAATCCTAACTTCGGTTAGGGTTTTTTTTTTGGATTTATTTTATGCAAGTATTGTCTCATACTATACTACAATCCTGCAAAGTTTCATCGACTGACGAATTAATGTTGGGGTCCACTACCTTTATTGCCTAGATTATATGTAGTGTACAAAAATGAAGTTGTAAGAAATTATTTTGCTAAATCTTGACTATGAACTTTATTAACGAAATAACTTGCATGAAAAAAAACGCCTTTCATGCCAGGCAGAGGTATTCCATTTCTGGATATATCCACTTTTTACGGGATATTCTTGGGAGCCCTAAAAGTGATAGACATCCAGCAGTGGACAAATGGACTATGAAGATGATGATGATGTTGAATTAATAGAAAAATTGGAACGAGGCGACATTCGTCCTGCAACATAGAGTTTTTTAGATCTAAGAAACATGGAGCCAAGGGGAGACATGCCATTTAAACCAAGAAAGTTTTGAGAAAAGGCATTTTGAGAAAATTACACTTTTAAATTAATAACATTTGAGAACTGTACATTTTGAGAATATACTTTATTATTTTAGAAAAGACATGACGAGCTCAGACGATGCTATTGCTTTTGATAGAGAATTTAAGAAAAAAGATTCCTGTCAATTCTTCTCTAATGATCAACTTGAGTGATAACCAAATTTTCTGTTTGGGTGGTCCAAACAGAAAATTTGGTTATCACTCAAGGTCAATGAGGAACAAGTTAGTTTTCTCATCTGGCTCATCTCAATTTTTTATCTTATTCAAATCTTTAGAGACGCTGCAACCAAAAAAACACTTTAATTAGCTACAGGACGTTCCAATTTACTTTTGCTCCGAACGCAATCCCCCTCGTAATTTCTGGTGTGTCGATCGTAAAGCGCGATCCCTGAATAAAACGACGTCTACCAATCAAAGAAGCAGCCTTTATAGGAGAGAGCTTAAGCCAATTGGCTGGAAATTTTGCATCAGTGCCCCTGCCCCTAGCCAAGATGCAAGCGCTAACGACTTCCAAAAAGGAGGAGTGACAAACTTCCTCCTAAATATAAAATGTTTACCATTTTATATAAGTTTCACTTTTGTATACCTGTCTGTATAAGAAGCAATATTGCAGCACATGCTGAGTGGTAACAATTTTTGGTGTATTTTCAGCATAAATTTATTGACCTTTTCTTTCTTTCTAAGTTGCTGCGACTGGCATCTGTGTGTGTGTAGAATGTAGCGTTCCGTCGCTGTCTCGATTATCCGAAGCAACTAAATCACCGATTGTTGATTGTAAAAGTATCGTGGCCATTCCTGATAAAAACAGAAGTCCCATTTGGTTTGATTGCTTGAAACAGGGCCAATATTATCGAAGTCATATGTTCATTCAGGTTCATTATACAACCTTCCAATAAGAAACGATTTATGACTATATAATTCAAAATATCGAAAAATTTGTTAAGAAAACTTTTTGAAAATTCATTTTCCTTTTTCGATTAGGGAATTATTTACGGTAGGGAATATTGATGGCTTAACTAAATAGATGGGCTTTCAACCGTGGCTTAACTATAGCACAAAATGTCGCCGCTTTAATGGATTGCAAAATCCTCTGGATTAAAAGGATCAGGGTTAAAGTGGAAGCTATGAATTTTCACATCCTGAATTGATATATTAATGATTCTATTTCCCATTACTACTATCTATCGCAGTTTTAAATGAAATAAGTTTTTATCACAGATAAATAAATATACTCACATTCTATTTCTGAAAGTACCATCCATTATTTACTACGTCGCAGAATTCGTTCTAAGCGTATCAGGTTAAGGGATCGAACATACACTGATCAATAAGTACTTATATAAATTAAATATGTGGGGGATAATTTATTTAACAAATTCCTGCTTCTCATGATGATAATCAATGACGCTCGGGTTCAAATCCTGATTCGTAAGGAAACCCGCAGGTCTCAGCCATGAGGCATGTGTAACAGACCCGGTGCCGCGAAGAGCTCAGCACCTACCACGTTTAGGGGTCGAATATTCTCGTGAAAAGTGGAAACCTCTGTCTACCCCCTCGGGGATAAAAGGCGTGAGATTATTATTATTTACTACACACACCGGCACAATTAGCGGAACAGAAAAAAAAGGGAGTATTTACGCATTTTTGTGTGTTACTGGCCGGCTAAACAAGCTTTTTTTAAATTTGGGTTTTAATTTAAAAATGGAATACTAAGCGACTGCCCTTTTTTTCATTCTTTTGTTTTAATTTTCATTGATTCATTTTTTCCACCGCTTGTCCGTTTTTAGAAGGTTCGTGAATTCCATTTGAAAAGCTTTGAATTGCAGTTTTTGAGGCTTTTGAGTTTTTTCGCATATTGATAATTTACGAGCATCTAATTATGCCTGATTTAACGCCATCAGAAATCATTAGGGCAGATCAAATGAGGAGAAATGGTCAAACCTACAGATCGATTGCCAGAAGCCTTCGTCGATCGTTATCAACGATTTATCGTAGCATCCAACGATACAGATTGACGAATGCTCTAGTGAGAAGGAGAGGACAAGGCCGGAAAAGGTGTACTTCAAGGAGGGATGACCGTTTTCTCCAACTTCAAGTCCGACGGAACACGAGACTAACGGCGGTGCAGGCTCGAAATTTACTGGAAGAGGTACGAGCAGTAAGGATGAGTGAGCGGACAGTTCGTAGAAGATTCGAAGAAGTGGGTATAGGCTCGTATGTGCCCGCCAAAGCCCCAAAACTTGAGAGACATCATCGCACAAACCGTCTACACTTTGGTCGTGAACATCGTGATTGGGACTTCGACGACTGGGGATAGGTTCTTTTTACTGATGAATGCAGAGTTATGTTAAATCAAATTGATGGAAGGCAGCGAGTATGGAGACGCAAAGGAGAACGGTATATCCAGTCTAATTTTGAAAATACAGTTGCATATGGCGGCGGTTCAATTATGGTCTGGGGAGGAATATGTTTAGGAGCTCGTACGGAGTTAGTAGTGGTCGATGGCGGGAATCTGAATGCTGATCGGTATATCAGGGAGATTTTAGAAGAACATGTTGTGCCATTTGCCCCCTTTATTGGTAACAACTTCATTCTAATGCAGGATAATGCTCGGGCTCACAGTGCTCGCACAGTACAGACATACCTAAACCATGTTGGTATAACGGTGATGGAGTGGCCAGCACGGTCCCCCGATATGAACCCTATAGAACACGTCTGGGACTTGCTAAAGAGGAGTGTAAAGTCAAGAATGCCCCCTCCCAATAATCTCAACGAGTTGCGAAACGCATTACTTGAAGAATGGCAGAGGTTGCCCCAAGAAACCATTGATAACATCATCCGCAGCATGCCCAGACGGATGGAAACCCTCATCAGAGCACGAGGAGGAAACACTCGATATTGAACAGTCATTGAAATTGTTGTTAAACTTTGGAAAATCTTGAATTTTCTGCTGTTTCTCTATAATTAAAAATCGAAGAAAAATGCATTTTGTTTAATTTAATTTTTATTTTTATAAAATTTTAAGTATGGTGTTACAAATGAATGTCAAAACATGTTAATTTAATTGTTGTTTCATTTTAAATAATATATTGTTTAAAAATTACATTCATTGTTCTAAATTCCCTCTTTTTTCTCCTTTTTTTTTTGTTCCGCTAATTGTGCCGGTGTGTGTATTATGCTACAGTCGGTTTTCCTTCTTTGTCGAACTAGTGATTAATAATATTATCGGAGGTTATAAAGTGGGACGTCAGATACGCAAAATCTTAGCTAATCAAAATGTGGACGATACAACGATTCACCGTTTACTCCTATACTAGATTTCACAGTTCAATGTGCGTGGCCTTGACTGGAGTTATTACCAAAAGGTCGTGGATTCAAACCAGCAGTAAAGAGTTTCCGGGCCCCATTCACTGTTATCAGTGTTTGTTTATGCGTACTCCTACCTCGTTCTGAAGAAAATACATTTTTACGTCTATTTTTAACGATTTCTTTAATGATCTCTATGAAATGTTTAAGAAAATAAATGATAGCAATAACTTCGATGTCAATATTGTCGTCTACACTAATATTGTAAAGAAGAAAGACTTGATTATTCGTTTGTTTGTAATGAATAATCTCCGAAACTACTGGATCGATTTTTTAAAATTCTTTTACCAATGGAAACCTTACTTTTCTGGGAGTCACACGTGATATAATTTTCCCACGGGAACGGCACTTACGTGGGTGAAATCGTGCGGAACAGATACTACGAACTAAATTTCATAATGTAGATTTTTATTCTCATCACATAAACTCGTTTTCTTGATTTGATTTCCGAATCCATCTTTAATTCTGGTCCTTCTTGCATTGCCTATGCCAATGTTTTTAAGCAACTCCTAAATTTCAGATCATTAGAGCAATCGTTACAAATAGACGGAAATAAACAAATTGTAACTAAAAACTCTTACTTTTCAAGTCGATGTACCAAAGAGCTTTCGATTTTTTCTCCTCGCAAGATTAATGATATGTCAAAGTTTGCTAATTTCCGTTAAGCAGTTCTAATGAACCTCACTTTTCCTACTCCCCCCCATCCAAACACCCCCTGGTCCATTTCACGCCACTTAAACCCCCCTTTTTATTTGGGGATGTCTAAATGCGAGTTTCGGAACTACTTGTAGTTGTCGTGATTTCCGCAGACTAAGTGACCGGAGCGATTTATTTATTGTTTCATCAGATCTGCAGGCGTATTCACGGAGCTTCGATATTCGACTCGGAATCGTAAGATGATATAGTGACTAGGATTGAAAGAGGAATTCTGAGGTGGTTTGGTGGTTTGACCTAGGCGTACCTACATCGACCAGATCGGCGATGTGTTGAAGAAAAGCCAGATAAAGAATACCCGAAACCGACGAGCATGCATGAGTCGTTTGATGGATGTGTAGGAAGCACGAGAGATCTGCCAGGTTCGTAGCAAGTGGCGGTCTGTTGTCTCTGCCTACCCCAATGGGAAATACGTGTGAGATTATGTATGTATGTATGTGTAATCGGAAAATCTGTCGAAGATGGGCTATTCACAGATGTCGGTATCGAAAACGAATGTCATATTTGACATAAGGATTCGGAAAATTTTCCGTGGCTGTCGGAAACTCCTAGAATACAGTTTCCGAAGTCGATAGATTCGACTTCGGAAATTTTTTCACTCGATCTGAATCGAACGGAAACGGTGTCGAGCCTCCGTGAATACGCCTGTGGGTTTGATGTTTAGCTGACTACGCCGAAAGGAGGGTTGGTTTTAGGGTTTATCTGTGAGTATAAGCCGACTCCCTTTGTGCCACCAGTATATTTTTAACAGATTTATAGATTTTATACGGACGGGCCTGTTGGCTCAGATGGTAGTGAACTTGCCTTCTGAGTCGGAGGTCGCTGGTTCGATCCCCGCTCGGGTCAACATTAAAATTTGTGTGCATGAACATATCTGTTGGCTTCGTGTCTGGTCGTTTAATATTTATTTAAAGTATGTTTATCAGTTGTTTAATACCCATAGTACAGGCCATGCCTAATTTGGGAGTTAATAACCGTGTGTGAATTGTGTCCCACAATTTATTATTATAATAAATGATGTGTCTGTACATTCGTCCTCGCCTTTCCACGATGTTTGTAAGTTCATACAAAAGATCTCTTTTTGAAACTCCACTAAAGAATCTAAGAAACAGGACACAGGCCTATCTCCATAATGCAAAACAAACAGCAAAAGGAGATGTTCCATTTTGGGCCTGCACATTGAACACCAGCGTGAAAGATAGAAAAAAATGTAGTGATTATCAGAAAAATATTAAAAAAAAAACCATCTATTTACCTTGCACAGAAGTAATTAAACTTCAATGGATCCGCGTGGAATCATATCGAAATAGTACTATTTCTCACTTCTTAAGGCCAATTTCCAGGTTATTGTGAGTTAGTCCGACAAACATCAAAATAATGTCAATTGTCATTTTACCGGTCAGGTCGCAATTTTTTTTCGGTCGTCGCGATGCTAGTTTAATGAAAATTAAAGTTTATTGTACAACGAAACTAGACAACTATGAGCAAAGGTCATGAATAAAACTATAGTTATTTTATTTATATTTATCTAAAAAACTGGTGTACATGGTTCAGGCCCAGTCTCCATACATTCATGAAACGTCTCCTTTAGCATTCCTACGCATGTCCTAAACACCTACGACCCAGATATTGTCCGGGTCAAAGGAATTAGATCCTAAGCTAAGATCCTAGAATAATTTATAAGCTAACTGAGATGCCTGAATTAGGTCTTCAAATAAATACTTTAAATTTTCCGGGACAAATGACATAGGATAAATTATATCACTTATTAAAGCTGATGATGAAAATGAAAAATGAAATAGGAAGAAAGAGAAAAAAATTTAGGGACGATGATATGCAAAAAAAACATGATTTTCACATAAGGTGATATTCTCAAAATATGTAATTTAGGGAAGATTATATAGATTCATAAATGGTGATATTCATAGGAGATGACAAAATGTTGTCAAAGAATGAAATAGTTGGTGGAAAAGTCTTTGATATACCTATTGAAATAACCTGCACTTTGTCTCCTTGCTTGCGAAATCTTCAATCACTCTGCTTCTTCAAGAAGGCATCATTTATATCACCCTCTTCTCTTGTCATCTACAGGTTTTTACCCATCTATCCAAAAAATGGGGTCCTCTTTATCCTGACCTTTCATTTATCAGCTCATTAGCATTGATTAGCTCGAGATTGATTATGAAGCATATATTATAGAAGATAAACTGTCAAGTATTTTATTTTAAGAATATTTCTGAAGTTCTACAAATATAGTTTTGGACATGACGTATGGTTTCCTAAATGTAATTTTCATCTCTCCGGGCGGGAAGCGTCAACTTTCGGCCTGCTGCGCTAAGCGAAGTTTCTGTTTTCCGCCTCCGTCGAACAGAAATAAAGTAGGTATACATACTTTGGAAAGTAAATAAAAAAACCTCAGATCACATGTTTGCAGACCTCGGCTTTGCCTCGGTCGACAATTAGATACATATGACCTGAGACATTTCTTATTTTACTTCCCTTGGTACGTAATATACTATTAGTTATCAACTCGTGACAGGAATCTAGAGGTAATAGAGTTATCTTTTGTTCCTACTGTAGCGACACTACATAGAACGCGCCAATAGACGGCCGAGTTCTAAACCACCATCAACCGACAGCGGTAAGTATTGGTCATTATGCCTTTTGGTCATTACGCGTACTCATGTAGTCATTTTGCGTATGGTCATTCTGCGTATTCATAGCTAGAAATGAAGTTGTCATTTTGCGTATTGGTCATTGTGCGTAGAGAGCGGCACGATCACCTCGCCTGGCGGAAGATCTTCCTTTTCACGATGGAGGAGCATTCCACCTCCGCTCCTCCATACTGGTGACCCCGACGTTATCTGAACACGCAACCTTCTGATCAACACTCCTCCATACTACCTTTGAGTTCATACCTATTAACATGAATAAACAACTTTTGATGTTTCTTACTACGTGTATCAATAAAACAAATGAATCTAATTAGTAGAATTAGTTATGTTGGTGCTGTTTTAAATTCATTATTTTACAAAACATCCGAGCTTGTTTACTGAAACCCCCTTGTTTTTGTACCCAAGAATATTCCACGGCCTCCACAAAGCAAGGAATGGCCCTCTGTTGAAATAAAATTATATTTTAAACCCACATTTGGCTCCCACACAAAATTTCGAGCCAACAAGCCGCGTTTCACTGAAAATTCCAGAAAATTCCCCACATTTCAGTCGGCCTCAAACGGGTTCGGGAAGATTTACGCTGTTTAGGAAACAAGAAACATGGCTCGTACAAAACGGCACATTTCCAGAGAAATATAACTGCAATATCAAGTTAGACCCGAATCTTTTGTTGCTGGGGCAACTGCTTTGATAGTTACCAGCACAACTTGATACTTGCTTTTGTGAGTGGTGCTATAACACTAGGGGTCAGTACAAAATGGAGCATTGTCACGTGTCCAGTTTATCTTGGCACGTGGTTAGAGGGTGACTTGCCTCATTTTTGTCTGCGGTAGTAAAGCTGAAGGGGAGTGGGGGAGGTCGATATGTTTTGGTTATAGTATATGAGAAAATTGTTCCCCTTAGACCTTTGCGTTTGGAAGGTTTGAGCAAATGCGGTTTTCTTTGTTTTCGGCGACTTTTGTAACGTTCGTAAATCTACTGAAGCATTCGTTTGTTGCGAATGGCTTGGTTTCTATACACGAAATACTCCATTTTAGGGAGGTGCTTTAGAATCATGCAGAGGATATTGTCTTCACTTCACTATATAGTATAAAACAAAGTCGCTTTCTCTGTCCCTATATCCCTATGTATGCTTAAATCTTTAAAATTTCGCAACGGATTTTGATGCGGTTTTTTTTAATAGATAGAGTGATTCAAGAGGAAGGTTTTCGTATTAGCATTGCACCCATGCTAAGCCGGGGCGGGTCGCTAGTTTGTGATATAAAGTAGCGTAACGTAACAGAATAACATTTTCATTATTACGAGTAAATCTGTTCAAACATATTTTTTAAATCCTTACTCTGCTACAATTTTGTTGTTTTAAATAACTTTAATTTATTTTTTGATATGACTTTGTGACTTTTTTGATAATAATTTTCTAATAAATCGTGTCACCTGTGTATGAACCTAAATTATATATTTTTATTGCTGCTCGCAATTTAATTTACATTTTTTTTGTACATTTTTACTTATTTATGTATATTGTTTTCATATTCATTCGTATAATAAATAAACAATATAAATAATATGTGTTGGAAACATTAACACATTAATTAAAAGGCAAAAACAGATGTTTTTGATACACTAAAAACTTTTGACAAGGGGCAAAGGATAAACTTCTATTCGGTCTCAACAAAAGCTAAATTATGATACTAATTAAAAAAAATGGTATCACTAACTACGTGTTCTACGTGCACCAGAAGGAAATAAACATTTAATTTCATAATAAATGATGCCGACATAATCAAAATTACAGTACAAACAGAATCACCGACATGAGATGCAAAAAACAACGTTTATCGGCCATAAAACAACTGGATTACAACGCGGTTGCCTCCATTCTTATCTATGGTTGCCTCATCAAAGTCGTTGTAGTCGTTGTAGTTCAATTGAAGATTTTAGGCCTACACTATCAAAGACAATATAGGAAATATTAAAAATAAATCTTTATTCATAAAAAAAAATAAAAAAATCACGCCTTTTATCCCCGAGGGGGTAGGCAGAGGTATTAAATTTCTGGATATACTTACCCACTTTTCACGAGATATTCTTTGTACCCCAAATGTGATAGGCGGTGAGCCCATCGCCGGACCGGATCTGTTACACATGCCTCAGAATGAATTCTGGAACCTGCGGGTTTCCTGACGATATTTTCCTTCACCGTCGAACTAGTGATGAATATGTACGTAAGTTTTATAAAAACTTATTGGTACATTTGTTTTACAAACCTTGCTGACAGAGGTCCCATTAGGACACTGAAATATATTCTATACGTTTTAATATTTTAGTCCTAAGAATTCAAGGTTTTCTAATAAAAAAAATTCTTTCTTTCAATGTCTATACCATCACGTTGTCTGTGGCAGCTAAACATTTCCCGCGAACTCGTAATTCCTAATACCTTAAAAGCAGAGTGGAGTGCGAAATTCACGCTTCACTCGAATTCTGAGAAATCCAATCGGCAATATTCACCTCTGCGTAATTCTTTAGAATCGAATTGTGTGCTGTTTACATTTGCGGATAAAAGTTGTCGGCAAATTCTATATGAGTATGTTAGTCTATGCAAATACGTAACAATAATGGCTTTAGCTTGATAATGGCTTGAGACATTTTTGGATACAAATACGAAGTAAAATAAATATACTCACGACTTTAGAGGTGGTTTGCAGATGTATTCCATCTCTGGCTATTCCCACTTTTTACCGGTGACAGGTCATCTATCGCCGGACGAATGCTGTTACACTTGCCTCTGAATAAATGCTGGAGCCTTCAACTTCGAGATAATTACCAATATGTACGTACAAACATACATACATACAGCTCACGCCATTGTCCCGCAGGGGTAGGCAGAGATGATGGATTGCCACTTTGCTCGATCTATGCATACTACTTTCGCTTCCTTCACATTACATGTACCTACGTAAGTTTTTTTTTAATTCTTACCTAACCAGTTTCATTTAGGTAATTGCATTGACGTTAGCTAGAGTTCCGTGGAGAAGGGTTTTTTGAGACTGTCTCTGACTTTGTATTCTTTTCAACCGACTTCGAAAACAGAGGAGGTTCTTAATTCAACACGTTTGTTTTTTTTTTAATTTGTTATCTCTGTACTTTTGACTGGGGTTCACTATTTGGATGATTATTTTTTTAACCGACCTAAAAAAAGGAAGAGCTTCTCAATTAGACTGTATTTTATTACCTACTATAATTCGTTAAAGTCGGTTTTTACTATTTTTAGTTCTATGTTATTCTACTATATAAAAATAAGTCGGGTTTTCCTTCCTGACGCTATAACTCCAGAACGCACGAACCGATTTCCACGGTTTTGCATTCGTTGGAACGGTCTCGGGCTCCGTGAGGTTTATAGCAAAGAAAATTTAGGAAAATCTTATAAGCATTGCACCCGTGCGAAGCCAGGGCGGATCGCTAGTTTATTACAGAAATTACTTGCGTTTCTACTATTAGTAGAGATGGATAGCTAAAAAACTGTAATAGTTACTCGAGTTACTCGTCGAGTTTGTCCACATAGTTATTATAGAGTTATGGACAGCACTAAATAACGAAACGAAAAGTTGGGGAGTTACGAAACAACTGAGCAACATTATTCGCTGTATGATAGTTAGGTATAATAAAGCTTCCGAAACTTCACTGCAGTTAGTTATCAAAATATTATGGCGGACCAGTTTGCATAGGAGCTGGTTAAAGGTAGCTCGAATCCTATTGGCTGGCAGTTAGGGTTGTCAGATTCCATTTGTAAAATAATAAAGAAAAAAAAATTAAAAATTAAAAAAAACCCACACATTTTATCCCCGAGGGGGTAGGCAGAGGTATTCCATTACTAAATATACCCACATTTCACGAGATATATTGGACCCCTAAACGTGATAGGTGGTGAGCCCATCGCCGGACCGGGTCTGTGACACATGTCTCAGAATTCATTCTGAGACCTGCGGGTTTCCTCACGGTGTTTTCCTTCACCTTCCATCATCAGTTATAGACTTAAACATAGGAATAAGTCAGTTGAATTAGCTTCATTTGTTTTTTTTATCCTGTACCCCCGTCACCTTCGTCCCCGAGTGGACCAGCGTAAAAAACTGAATATTAGTTTCAGTATGGACTAAATACTGCACGATGGACTTATTGGACACCCATAAAAACCGAGACATCCAACGAACGTGGCAACCCTATCTCCAGCAGAAGTTTTCCAAAAATAATACAGTTGTTTGGGTTTGAGTCTTTGTCGTTTTGCTTCAAATTGTTTAAAGATTCAGAGTTGGAACTAAGTAGAATGGACGATATTTATAATAATAATAATATAATTATATTATTATTATTATAAATATCGTCCATTCTACTGGACTTCTATTCTATTATTATATATATTATATATATTATTCTATTCTTCTAATAATGGACGATATTTATGGAAGATTTGTTGGTTTATTACTTTTGTACAATACTAGGAGGCGCCGAGTGGCGTTGTCCGATCCCTTTTTTCCCGTTCCCGTGGGAATTTTCAAAAATTCCTACTTAGTGCTTCTCGTCTCTACCCCGTCGCTCATAAAAGTGTCACCATATTTTTTTTATATACAGCGTGTAAGAGGAACGTTTCCGAAAACGAAGACAATTCATGACACAATTAATATATATATATAATCTCACGCCTTTCATCCCCGAGGGGGTAGGCAGAGGTATTCCATTACTGGAATCCAATATATATTGGACCCCTAAACGTGATAGGTGGTGAAGCCCATCGCCGGACCGGGTCTGTTTACACATGTCTCAGAAATAATTCTGAGACCTGCGGGTTTCCTCACGATGTTTTCCTTCACCGTCGAGCTAGTGATAAATATCTACGTAAGTTTTTGAAAAACACAATTAAAAAAAAAGACAAAAATTAAACCATAATTTAATTATACTGAAATAAAATTCCAATCAAAAATTTACAAGTATACAATTGTGGAACACATTATACTTACTCGTACCTACACCCAGTTATTTAGTTCCAAAGTTCCAAACTAGCCAAAACGGTTTCAACTTCCTTTCTGGCTTCAGAAGCATTTTATTAACATACATACATACAATTCACGCCTTCTTCCCACAGGGGTAGGCAGAGACGATGGATCACCACTTTTCCCGATCTTCGCATACTTCCCTCGTTTCCTTCACATCCATAAGCCTTTTCATGCACGCTCTTTTATTCTTCGCACTCATTAACACCCTGTAGGTATATACTTTTTTTACTTTGACAAACATACTGATATCATTACCATAGTATTTTAGAACACAAAATAAATCAAGACCTCGAATAAAGTATAATGCGTCATCCTTGGTCTAGTCAGTGGCGTGGGACTAACAATGCTATTGTCAAAAAATGTTAGTTCACACGTTTTTGTGTTTGTTACAGAACACACATAATGTAGGTATGAGGCCAACAACAACTGACAGACAAACAGCAAGTTTTTATAGATTCGGGTCAGCTGTGAAACTATTTTAATCGAAAAGAAAAATTACTGTCGATGACAATGCGACGACGACTACGCGGGTGAAACAAGTCTATACTAAAATTGTAAAGAGGAAAGATTTTTATTTTTGGGTTTTTGTATGTTTGTTACGAATAAACTCAAAAACTACTGGACCGATTTAGAAAATTCTTTCACAAATGGAAAGCTAGAAAATCCTTGAGTAACATAGGCTATATTTTATTCCCGTATTCTTACAGGAACGGGAACTACGCGAGTGAAACCGCGCAGAATCACTAGTAATATTATAAAGAGGATAGATTTGTAGATTTGTAACGAATAAACTCAAAAACGCAAGGAGCGATTTTGAAATTTTTTTCACCAATGGAAAGCTATAAGTTCCTTGAGTAACATAGGCTATGTTTTATTCCCATATTCCTACAGGAACAGGAAATACGAGGCTGAAACCTCAAAAATTATAAACAGGGAAGAATTATTTTGTTCGTATTGAATAGAATGCGAAACTACTTAATCGTTTAAAAAAAATCTCCGATAAAAATCTTACTTTCCTGGGAGTAGCACGGGCTATAATATTCCCACGGGAACGAAAGTTACACATAAAATAGCGTGAAACAGCTAGTTAGCAATATTTTTGGTTGTCTCCATGTTTGGAATTACGACATTTTTCATACGACTTCAAAAAAATGAAGGATTTTATCAATTCGACTCTATGTTTTTTTATGTTTGTTACCTCCGAAATGTCGACTGGGTGAACCAATTTTGATGATTATTTTTTTTATTTGAAAGCCTTTCCCGTAGGTAATAGGTATAGTCCTATAGCATCCACGAGAAAACCATAGAAGTTGAAGTCAGTTTCTAACTCTTTAGAGTTTCATATTATGTTATTATTCTATTATGGAAAAGATATTACATAAGAGGGTTAGTCCTACTACAATGTGACTAAGCCAATAGTTCCAACACTGTAGCCGTAATAAGTTAACGGGTAACTTCGTGGAAGTGTCGCCGTAAGGGGGAATTCTTGAAGCCTTACAATAAAGCCTCAATAAACTTTTATGAGTCCTAAAATTAAGGCCGTCACATGTTCTATTACATGGCTGCCGTACAGTGTACCGCACAAGTAGTCTTCGTACTATGTTGTACGTTAAAATGTGGAAGTTGGTCTATTTTTTTAATGCTGCCTGCCTGCTAGGCACAATGCCACCTCGAGGGGACGCGTTCGATGAAGTATTTTATTTATAATTGGACCTATTGTATTTGTGTACGTCACGAGTCTGAATTTATATTTTTTTAATTTATCAATATACTCGTGAAAAGTGGCTATTGCCAGAAATTTAATACCTCTGCCTACCCCCTCGGGGACAAAAGGCGTGAGATTATTTATTTATTGTTTAAGTTATTTTACTATTTATTTATGTAAAGTTTATATGAGTTGAAACCTGAAATAAATGACATTTAATTTAATTTAATTTAATTTAATCTTTTAAGTTCTATTTTATACACGTACTAGCGGCCCGCCCCGGCTTCGCATGGGTGGACATTTATTTTTTCAACATTTTGGGATGCACATACAAATTTCTCCTAGCAACCCATAGAAAATTATCAAAAAAAAATAGACTTTGTAAGGAGACTTTTAAAGAATATTTGTGCCAAGTTTCAAGTTGATAGACGCAAAAAACCCATCTTCTCTATACCAACTTCAACCCCTAATTTCACCCTTTTAGGGAATGATTTTAAAATAATACAAAAATACGTTTCTCATCATTTATTTTTAAGAGTATTTGTCATAAGTTTCAAGTTGATAGACGTAAAAAAACCACACGTTTCCATACAATCTCCAACCCCGTTTCACCCGTGAGTTTTGAAAAATCAAAATATACCTACTTGTCTTGTTTGTTTTGAGGAGTATTTTTACAAAATTTCGAATTGATACATCCAAAAATGAATGTATTCATGCAAACTTCAACCCCCAAGGGGATGAAAGCCCTTGGAGGATGGTTTTCGATAAATCCTAGAACTAATATATCAAGTTTATTTTCAAGAATATTTGTAAAAAGTTTAAAGTTGATAAACGCAGAAATCACACTATCCCATACAAACTTTATCCACCTCTTTCACCCCTTTAAAAGATGATTTTAAAAAAATCCAAAAACACGTGTCTCATCATTTATTTCTAAAAGTATTTGTGCCCAGTTTCAAGTTGATAAGACGTAAAAAACAACACGTCTCCATACAAACTCCAAACGCTACTTTCACCCCCTTAGGGGATGATTTTCGAAAATTCCTAAAACACGGGTCTCATGATTTATTTTTAAGAGTATTTATGCCAAGTTTGAAGTTGATAGACGGAAAAATCAAACATGTCTCCATACAAACTCCAACCCCCTGTTTCACCCCCTTAAGGGGTGATTTTCGAAAAATCCAGAAATACGTATCTTGTTATTTGTTTTGAGAAGTATTTTTACAAAGTTTCGAATCGATACACCCAAAAATGAAGGTTTTCCATACAAACTTCAACCCCCACTTTCAGCCCCTTGGAGAAAGATTTTTGAAAAATCCTAGAACTAATATCTCATAGTTTGTTTTCAGAAGCATTTGTACCAAGTTTCAAGTTGATGGACGCAAAAAATAAACTTCTTCGTATCAACTTCAACCCCTACTTTCATCCGTTTAGGGGATGATTTTCGAAAAATCCAAAAATATGTGTCTCATAATTTATTTCTAAGAGTATTTATGTAAAGTTTGAAGTTGATAGACGTAAAAAACAACACGTCTCCATACAAACTCCACTCCCCTGTTTCACCCCCTTGGGGGATGGTTTTTGAAAAATCCGGAAATACGTGTCTTGTTGTTTGTTTTGAGGAGTATTTTTACAAAGTTTCGAATTGATACACCCAAAAATGAGGGTTTTCCATACAAACTTCATCCCCTACTTTCACCCCCTTGGAGGATGATTTTCAAAAAATCGTAGAACTAATATTTCATAGTGTGTTTTGAAGAGTATTTGTGCCAAGTTTAAAGTTGATACACGCAGAAATCACACTATCCGATACAAACTTCAACCCCCTCTTTCACCCCCTTAAGGGTTGAATTTCGTAAAATCCTTTCTTAGCGAGCATCTACACTATAAACGTAACGTACACACAAAATTTCATGTTTCTATGTTCAGCGGTTTGGGCTGCGCCTTGATTTTTAGATTTAGCTTCTCCTTTTATATATATATATAAGACCAGCACAATCCTAACACCATCTCCTAATCTGTCTCGCGTGGGAGTTATACAAAATGATTCTACCAGACTGTAGAGGAACAATAAAAATCTGGTTCCAGTAAATTATGCATTCCCAATTTAAAATTCAATCGGCGGCGGGACGGCGGCGTGACGGCGGCGGGACGATTTCCGTAAATTAAGGCCAATTTTTCCACCGAAAAAGTTTCCTCTTATCTTTAGTGTGGGCGTAACCATTGGTCGCGAAGTCATTTGGAAGTCTTCTCATTTAGATGTGAACGCGAGAATTAAATGAGTTGATATTGGGTTCGATTCTGCTTTACAGCGACTGAACTTATTTAAGTTTACTCATGTCATTTTCTTTCTCTTAGAAAAGAAAAGAGACGAGAGATATTTAGTCCTGTCAAATTAAAATTGGTCCAGTCAACTAAGGCATTTGATAACGTGTTTAGTGCATAAGTAAAGAAGTCACAACTAAAATACAGCCACAGGACTAAGTTTGGTAGGTTATCTTCTATCCCTTTTCTTTTTTGAGGTAAGACAAAGACAGGACTAAACAAAAATAAGTTTAGTCACTGTAAAGCAGAATCGAAACCATTGTTTTTAACCCATTATTAGTGACTTTGGGTACGAATGCTGATGAGGGTATTGCCAAAGAGTTTTTCCAGAGCTTACCTGCATTTTCTTTTCTTTTCAACCGCCTTCAAAGAAGGAGGAGGTTCTCAATCCGTGTGTGTTTTTTTTTATATTTGTCACCTTAGAACTTTCGACTGGGTGAACCGATTTTGATGATTCTTTGTTTATTTGAAAGCTTGTGCTCCCGTATTGTCTTATTTTGATTCAATTTGGTCCAGTTCTGACAATGACATCCATGAGAAAACCATATAAGTTCAAGTCCGTTTTTTAATCTTACAAATATATGTTATTTTGACTACCTTTGTCCGTCTTCCGTGTATTAATTATTTTGATTCAAAAGTGCCTTGTGATAGATCACAAGGCACTTGTGATAGATCACAAGGCACTTTTGAATCAAAATAATTATGTAAATGATTTATCATTTTTTCAAAAGTTTTTAATAAATATAAGAAAGCAAGTATTTTTGTATATTATATAGGGTGTAGGATAATCTTGGAGTATTAAACCAACAGGAGACGTCACGCGCACTAGTTCCTTTGCAAAAAAGTCTGCCAATTTCTGCGCGGGGGACGAGGAAACGCACACAAATAATGTTAAAACAAACGCATTTTTTGACAAAACAATTAAACACTAGCTTGATCTAGATGCACACAAATACATTCACCAATCCGAGCACTCCGGGAACTCAAAAAAACTAGTTGTATTTAACAGGTATGATCGTTGACCGACACTTTTTTTTGACAGAGGGGAACGCCTGTCAGTTGCGTCTCCGGTTGGTTTAATACTCAAAGAGGATAATACATGTTTACCAACTATTTTTTTTATAAATAAAAAAAATCTCATCTTCAGAAAAATAACTGAGTGCAATATTACACACCTGTTCGCAGGTCCGACTCGCACTTGGCCAGTTTTAACGATAAGATAAGGACCAATGGTAGCCCAGCGTCATTAATAAGCCCCAGAGAGGCCCAGGCGGAACTCCGCATAAATTCTAAGCCTAATGACACCTCCGCGACAAAAATGAGCGTAACTCCAGCCGGCTCAAGCCGCATTGTCGCGTTTGTCGGACGAAAGTAATGGCTTTAGTGCGGCTTACACGATGATTATTTCCATGGGTTAAATATCGCGTGGAGTCTTTTAGATTTTGAATGACTAACATTTATGAGATTAAATAAAGCTGCCCTTGAGTTTCTTGTTGGTTCTTCTCTGGGTACTGCATTTGGAACCAGCAACTCGTCGGTGGAGATGGGCTGCTGTTGACATTTAGCCAATCTTCATAGACGAGTTTAGAGTGCCTTGTTGATAGCCTATTGACCTTTCTAAGTGTACTTTTTGTACCTACGGATTTTTTTTGATTGTGTAGAAAAGTCACGTGATAGTTATAAAAAAAAAATGTCTCACGCCTTTAATACCCGAGAGGCCAGGCAGGGGTATTCTATTTCTGGAAATACCCAATTTTCACCAATATGTTTGACCCCTAAACGTGATACGTGAGCTCATTGCCCGACCGGATCTGTTACACATGCCTCATAATTAATTCTGGGACCTGCGGGTTTCCTCGCGACGTTTTTCTTCAATGTCGAGCTAGTAATAAATATGAACCGTAAGTTTATGAAAAACTAATGCCCTCCACAGAATTCTTACCCGAGCTTAGCGAATAAGAAGCGGGCTCTTTGTCCACTGGGCTATCACTGCTCTATAACTAATCAAAGTCAAAAGTCAAAGTCAAAATGTTTTATTCAAAATAGGAACTTACAAGTCCACATAATGAACGTCATTTCAACTCCACCGCTTCGGTATGTATGGTTGAGGAGAAGAAGCGGGGCAAGAAACTCCTCAACACAATATTCTTTTTTAATCAATTGTTACTTAATACTAAATTGGGTTACATCATTTCGTTTGTTTTTCGCTATCGTATTGCGCTGGACTGGAGGAAATCTGTAATTGTTGGATGGTTGGTTGGTAAAATCCTAACTATGTATATATATGCTGACTTTTAACTGACTGTACTTCTCATATTATGACCCCCAATAAGTCCTTATATTACATAAAAATCATAATAAGTAGGTATTATAACAAACTTAATGCTGTAATGGCTTCCCAAGAGAAGTTTCACCCGTTGATATTTAATTGAAAAAGTATATTTTTGTTCATAAACAAGCCAGTTTGATGTACGGGAAAACAACTGGAATCAATGTATAAAACAAAACAAACAAATTGTTACAAATCACTTTTTTTTTTTCAATTTTCGCGGCCCGACTTCGGTCTGTCATATTTCAAAGTAATGCAGATTAAATTTTAATTGGGAAATACGTGGCCATTTTGTTTTCTGTTGTTTTTTCTGGTTTCTGTTACTCACTGTTTATTTAGGTCACGAAATGTCGTTTACCTGAAACATTCGAAAACAGATATTAATATAATGTTACTAATGTAAATGGGAAGCACTTATGGCTATAATAATTGGTGGGACACATGTTATGCTCGCCAAACTGCATAGCAGTTTGTTGGCAAGGTTGCACTCTGTTCTTTTTTTTATAAAAAAAAGGGGGCAAACAAGCAGACGGGTCACCTGATGGTAAGTGACGTCCGTCGCCCATGGACACCTGCAACTCAAGAGTCACAACTGCGTTGCCGACCTTTGAGGTGGGAGTAGGGGGAGGGGAGGGGAGGGGAATTGGGGCCTTCGGTTACCTCACTCACTCAACGACACGCGATGCATTGCTTTACGCTGGTTTTCTGTGAGGCCGTGGTATCACTCCGGTCGAGCCGGCCCAAGCGTGCCGAAACATGGCTCTCCCACGGTTAAATAAAAAACACTTATTTCTAAATGCATAAATAACTATATTATATTATTTTAAAATACCTATTTTATAGAAATCGCTTACATCAATAACACTGCCCATTATACTTCTTTTCAATAACTGTGTCATAATAATATGTTGCATATTTAGATTGGTGTTCAATACAGTTTTCGCTTACTTACATATCGCACCTGAAATCAAAGACCGACGCAACTCCAAATTTGAAGAAATTGACCTTTTATTATCAAAAAATCCGCTATATTTTTCTCTTTCGACTAGTAAAACTCGTATAATTGTACGTGAATTCTAGGCAATTTTACATACCTAAATGTCTCTTTTGACTTGCCGCGCTTTGCATCGCGCCGAAAGGGAAGACAGGACTTTCTTAGTTGATCCGCAGGCGTCGTCCCAAACGCAAGCGCCGCATTGGCACAACACGAAATAATACGCGCAAGCGACGGAATTTGAGAACAGTAAGAAAGTCAAAAAAGACACAATTTGAATTATGCCTGTTTAAACTAGTTAAATGTTTTCAATTTTCGGGATTATTTTGAGTTATGACTATCTTAACTTTTTGTACTTGACGATTTCTGATATTTTCTGTGCATTATTTTTATTTGTGTCTCTTTGTTAGCAAAAAATTTTGTGTTATGCCACTTCAAACTTTTTAGTATTCGGTGTTTAGGATTTCTTATTTTGACTTGTGTCTCTATAACCTGTTTTCTGTCATAAAACTTAGTATAGTATTTATAAATTGCAGGTCAATTAGAAGATCAACCATCATAATAGTCATAGTAATTATGAAAATGAAACTGTATTTAATGATGGAAGCAAACCGCTTTGCACAGTTATAGTAGATTTGTTGCTTACTTACATATTATACAGTATTTTTATATAGAACTGTTTTTAATTTTTGCTTTAAAGTGCCCTTATTAATAATAATAATAACAATTGAGGGACACAAGTCACATACGGTTATTTAGTCCCAGACTAGACAGGGCCTGTACTATGGATACTAAACAACTGATAATATTAAACGACCAGACAGGAAGCCAACAGACAATATGTTCATGAACACAAATGTTGGCCGAACGGGTATCAAACCCACGACCTCCAACTGAGCCAACAGGCCCGTCATAATTCTATGTAAGCAGAGATTGAATTTCCATATTTTCTTAACTTAACCACAGTCTGCTGAAACATGAATAAAGGTATGCTAAGGGAGCACTCAAAAAAACACGCCATATTAAACACGAAAGCCCGAAAGGACCTCAAGGGTCCCTCAGAGATTATGCTCCAACGTACTAACATAAACGCGGTTACTTTTATGGCAGGATTAAACTTACGAGGAAACCCGGGTGATATTCTTATAGTGATGTTGTGGAGTGCTTTCAAGTCATGTTTGCGGAGTTTTTTTTCTAGAACTGTTTGAGTTATATTCAATTATGGTATACTAGGTTATGACGGCGGATTTGCTTGCCAGTTTGTTAAACAAATTTTCCAGGAGCAAAGTGATATTTCTATTTACACTTCTACAATCACTACATAGTATAAAACAAAGTCGCTTTCTCTGTCTATAAGCATACGTAGGGACATAGGGATATAGGGACAACAAAATTTTAAAGATTCTTTTACCAATGTAAAGCTACAATATTCCTGAGTAACATAGCTTATATTTTATCCCCGTATTCTCATGGGAACGGGAACTACGCGGGTGAAGCCACGCAGAATCACTAGTTAATTAAAATTCTAAAATAATTTTCAAATTACTTATTAGCCTTTTAAGGCTAGACTGTAATTATTTTTAAGTAACATTAGTGGTGGTAAATAAAAAACATAGCAGTCTATACGAGAATCTTTTTTGGCTTCGACAGACAAAAGCCAAGCAACAATGTACGGGCTGTAGTGCATTCTCAATTATGTGACAATAATTAATCCTCATTCAAACGGAAACCTCTGATAGTTTGAGGCCGGATGCACTAAGCATACGGTTAATAGAACTGCGGTTAAACTTGTGAGCTGAAGCTGTTATTTTTCCTGAAAATGCATCTGTTGGCACAACACGTGACAAAGATTCTTTTGGATAGTCACTACATAGTTTAAAACAAAGTCACTTCCCGCTGTTTGTCTGTCCCTATGTATGCTTAGATATTGAAAAATGTTTATTTAATAGATAGAGTGATTCAAGAGGAATGTTTTAGTATCAGCATTGCACCCATGCAAAGCCGAGGTTGATCGCCAGTTTATACAAATACAATACAATTTCATAACACTTTTTACAGTACCTAAGCATTTTTTCAAGGAATTATCCAAAATTTATTACTTTAACGTATCATCACTACAAGTATAAAACAAAGTCGTTTTCTCTGTCCCTATATCCCTATGTCCCTATGTATGCTTAAATCTTTAAAACTACGCAACGGATTTTGATCCGTTTTTTTTAATAAATAGAGTAATTCAAGATTAAGGTTTTAGTATAAGCATTGCACCCGTGCGAATTCGCGGCGTGTCGCTAGTATGCAAATAAAGCTTGGCGTGATAGTAAAATCATAAGATTTATAACCTCAGTACTAAATTTAATTAGCCGTTAACCGTCTGTGCAACTGAGCCTCGCGTAATTAACTTTCACAATAGAGGGACTACCTGAGCAATATGGACGTAATATAATTGTGTGTCTGTTTGTATGTAAGCTATACACTTATACTCGAGGCGAAATTATTTCCAGAAATGGAAATATCCACATTTCACACTCTCGGGATGAAATGCGTGAGATTATAAAAAAAACTAGACTACACTAGGTCATAGTGACGACTAAAAAATAGAGCTCCTATACACAACGTATACGTCACTTCCTTTCACCAACGAAACAAATGGCGGTGAAAGAAAAATCTATCGAATAATCTATTTCCCATAAACCGAACGCGAGCAACAAATCATGCGTACGAAACAAGGCACATCTATTTACCCGACTGAAAAAAAGAGATATAATGACATTGGATCGAAAGCCACAATGGCACGTAACGAGCGGGGATTCGATTGCTACCCCCGTTTAAGGGGGGATGGGGTGTGGGAATGGCTTTATTTTTTGGACATTGAATAACGCTGGCAATGTTTTGGGGGGTGGTGCAAGGGATGAGCTCTAGCGGAACGTGATTGAGAACATATTGGCTTGACTGTTGAGAGAGGTCGAAGTGTTATAAAAATTCTGAAAACTTATCAAAAAAAATAATAACAATACTGGATGATTTTTTTTACCGTCTGGAAAAAAATATGACGTATAAGGTATCTAGAGCCGAAGTTATACACGAGGTTAATTGTTAAATATAGTCAGTCATGTTTAATGCTATTTACAAAATCTAGAAAACTACGCACAGTACTACGCGCAGCTGGCGGTTGTAGGTAGATTGCGCATAAATTGAAGCTACGAGCCTGTTTCTTTTTAAAATACTATTTCAAATATCTCAGTGTGTATTATTGACTACAATTGAGTAATGTATGTTAGCTTAATTAAGAAAAAAAAATTTTGGGAAAAAAAAAATTTTTTTTAGTAACATTGCCAAATGAATCTATTACACTTACCTATCACACCATATTTTTTTCCAGACGGTAAAAAAAGTCACCCTGTATATAATAAATTGTGGGACACAATTCACACACGGTTATTTAGTCTCAAACTAGGTAGGGCCTGTACTATGGGTAGGTACTAAACAACTGATAAACATATTTTAATAAATATTAAACATCTCGTGAAATGTGGGTACATCCAGTAATGGATGAAAATACCTCTGCCTACCCCCTCGGGGATAAAAAAGGCGTGAGTTTTTTTTTTTTTATATTATATTAAACAGTCACTAAGCCAACATGAGACATAATGTAAATAATTGAACCGTGACAAGGTTCCATTGGCTGTGACCCTGGTTGCAGACTCAAATAAATTCCCATTCCCAAGGGAACGCAAAGAATTTCCCACAGGAACTGTGAGAAATTGAATCTGCGCGTTATTGAAATCCATTACGGGAGCGGAATAAGCCCAAGGGAACGTGAAAGAATTCCTATGGGAACGTACAAAAAAGGATTTGCACATCATTCCATTATATATATTTATTTTTATTTATAATGATTTGCATGGTTTGTAACCGATTATTTTGCAAATAAATGACTTTGACTTTGACTTTTGACTTTGACTTTGACTTTGACTTTTGACTTTTCCCACGGGAACAAAAAACTCCCATGGCTGATGGGTCAGCTAAACTGAACTTATATTATAAAATGGTAAGTATATGTGTAGGAAGTAACATTCTAAGTAACATTCTGGAACTTCTGATCCGATTCTGAAAATTCTTTGTGATAGAATATAATTATTTCTGAGTCATAGTGACACGTTTTCAAACTCAGTAATATGTAATAACTAGCAGACGCCTTTTGGTGGATCCCATTTATTCCCGTTCCCGTGGGAATTTCCAAAAATCCCTTCTTAGTGCTCACTTACGTTATTTAAGGAAACTTACTACAAAAAAACCCAGCGGTTTTAGCGTTTTTTCTACATAAATATATAAAAGATTAGTTTTTTTGTATGTTTTTAACGAACAAACTCAAACTTTAAAAATTATTTCAATAATGGAAAGCTACGTTATCCGGGAGTAACATAGGTTTTATTTTATTCCCGTATTCTTACGGAACACCTGTTTTTAAGTATACTTAGAAAATACCACAAAAAGGACGTTAGATACCGCATTTTCGTATTCAAGTTAATCCAGACAAAACACATCGGATCTCTCATCTCTAATCCAGCAGATAATCCAGAGCTACAAAGGTAGGATCAAGATAAATAAATAATCGCAAAGCGGCTTCTGTACTAAGAGCAGACCCAAACGACTGCCAAATCAATGACTTTTTACGTGATTCCGGCGAGAAGTGTGGGGTGAGGTACGAGCGGAAGCGATTTATGGAACGGAGTGGTTGGAGTGTTGCGACGGTAGCTATAGATTTTTCTTTAACGTGATAACGTCTTATAAATCGATGAACGCCGGCTGCACGCACGAAAAAGTGTCACGTCCCGCCAGAGACGAGCCTGCAAGTGAATGCGCGAAACAAGTGATGGAGAGGCACGAACGGCCTAAGCGTTCGGCTTGTGACGCATCTATCGCTCATTTACTCGAGCATGCAATTTTTCATCAATGTTTTCTTATGACGTAAAATTGGTTGTTTGTAAATCGACTTTACAAACAACCAATTTTTTTTACAGGTCGTGGTAAATTGATTGTTACAGTATTTATGGGGTATAGGAAACGTACGTACGTTTGATTAAAGTAAGTTGTAATTTATTTTAAAATATAAATATTTATTTTCACCTACATCTGATGCAGCTCTATTTTTACATAAGATAATAGCTGAATCTCATGAGATTGTGTCTTGATTAAGTAGAATAGGATCTCGTTGAGGCATTTAGGTTAAGTTTTGTGTAACGGGACCGACATTAACTATAGGACCTAAGCTCCATTTAAATAAAGATAAAAAGAATGTTAATAATAAGATACATGAAAAAACTTAGCACGGACTCCTAAGCGTGACATATTGTGGAGAGTGGGCGCTGAACTCAGAACCAGCTCCGACCATTTTTTCTTTACAATAGTAAATAAACAGCTGGTGATAAACCTGTATGTTTTAAAAACTTTTTGGTACATCCCCTCTCGCTTGTGACGCAAGTAGTAGTGTGAGTATTTCCAACAAATCACTGCTTATTTACATAGAAAATATAGGTACAAAAATTCTTATTACGGTTTCACTGCGAGTGATATGTCTTGGCTTGTTGCGTGAACTCATCCTTCAGTTTCTCGTGACTTGCACCCCACAATTCCCACGAACAGCAAAATGAGCGTTATTCAAAAGCTCTTTGCGTCTTAAGGAAACGAATTTATCTGATCTGAGAGTTCTGACGATACTTCCCGTTGAAATGTCTAATTGCCTTGATTTACTGCTCGCGATAACTGCGATTATTAAATAAGTTCGGTCCTAATGAGACTTTGGAGGGACGAAGGCGCAGAGGCCAGAAAGGTTGGGGGAGTGTTGATATAGTAAAAACAGAACTGTAGGACTACCAAGGTTAGATGTAAAGACGTTTAAAGAAAAAGTGTAAAGAGAATGAGTTTCTTCCAACCTCCTTGGTTACATGACTGCCTAAAAATAATCGAGGACCTTTTTGCCGACTTTCCCATTTTGCACATAATATACAATATATAACAGAATAAGCGCAATTCCTGAAATTGGTTTGTTCAGTATCGACTACTTACTCGATTTTAACTATTATGTGTAATTTTTTTTTGAAAAATTAATTAGCATAACTGAATTTAGGGCTAGCTATAGAAGCCGTACTATTATTGCTCTTCATTCAACAACATTTGCTAGACAAAACTAAAGTACGAATGCATCATATTTATACTAATATACTAACTGGGGTGTGAGGGAAGCAAAGGAAGTAGGTATGCAGAGAGCGAGGAAAGTGGCGATCCATCGTCTCTACCTACCCCTGTGCGAAGAAGGCGTGAGCTGTATGTATGTGTGTATGTTGCGGTGTATGAGGAATTGCGCTTATTCTGTGACGCGTTGTATATGTATTTTACCTTAGTAGACTAAGATATTCTAAAACAATGTAGTAGCGTTACTTTTGACGTAACATAAATCGATGTGTGAATACCCTTCCACGTGTTACGGGTACTTAAAAGGGAGCCGCCCTTTACAAGGGCCATTAAAACTTGCTCAGCCCCGGGTCTGCTCGTGTAATCCTCGGAGCACACCTTCCATTACGCTACAATAACATCTTCAATATTTCAGAGGCCAAGTGATGAGAGGGAGTGGAAGCGATTTCTGTGAGTTATATATACCGTTTCATTTCATCATCATCATCAGCCTACATTTGTCCACTGCTGGACATAGGCCTCATAAGCGCCATATCGCCCTGTCTTCAGCTCGATGCATCCAGCATCTGCCTGCAGCCTTTCGCAGATCGTCATTCATCTGGCCGGAGGGCGTCCTACACTACGTTTGCCGAGTCGCGTCTCCACTCCAGAACACGGGTACCCCAACGGTTGTCTTTTTTTGTATTGTACACAATTTACAACTGCTTATTGACTATTGGTAAATTGATAGAGTATTTCTCCATCGATCTGTTTAGTTTTTGCTCTTATCTTAACTATGATTGTACGTATAATTATTATTATTATTATAATTGTGGCTTCGATAAGTCTTAACTACCGACATTGTAAACAGTTTTACATAATAGGTACGTATGTCGTATTGTCACAGTCCAAGTCACACACGGAAATTTAGTCCAAACCGGCTGCTTGATGGCAATTTTCGTGTAAGTGAGTGTGATTATACCAATTAGCATTGCTTTTTCTAAAAGATAATATAGGGTACTGCATTTGGAACCAGCAACTCGTCAGTGGAGATGGGCTGCTGTTTACTTTTAGACAATCTTCATGGACGACTTCAGAGTGCCTTGTTATTAGACTATTGACATATTTTTAAGTGTACTTTTTGTACCTACATGCTAAAAGGTAATATATATATATTTATAATTGTTCCTGTCCGCTTTTGGTTCTACGTGTCCTTAATAGATGCCACTACAGTACAGATCAACACTGATATAATAAATGTTATAGAAACTCTGCATGCTACCTTTTCACAGCTAAAACACTGAGAATTTGTCAGGGAAATAGCTTGTGTCTTCAGAAAGTACAAGCTACTTATAATTTAGGAACGAACAAAGTAGCAAGAAAAAGCTGGTATCTTATAACTTGGACCACACCCCAGTCTTTCGCCCTAATACACACAGTATGTATGTAAGAGACGTCGTGCAACCGTCTCGTGTTGTCGATAGCTCAGTGGTGGAAAGTCCGCCTGTTAAAGACGGGGTGTGGGTTTGGACTTGTACCCATGAAGTAGTAGTTTCTCAATTCAATTCAATTAAAATCATTTTATTTCTGAAACATGTGTAAAGGACCCGGTCCGGCGATGGGCTCACCTATCACGTTTAAGGGTCCAAAGAATATCTCGTGAAAAGTGGGTATATCCAGAAATGGAATACCTCTGCTTACCCCCCTCGAAGATATAAGGCGTGACATAATTATTATAATTAAAAAGTTACTCGTTGACTGTGCAGTAAAATACCCTATTACAGTACAGTATAGAGTCCGATATACCGATGTAGCGACACTACATAGAACGCGCCAATAGACGCCCGTTCTAAACCGCGCTATCGAAGTTTTCTAATGAGTTTGTATAAACACAACTGTCCAATATCAACCGTTGGACCGCGGTCCCCAGGCACGATCACCTCGCCTAAAGGAAGATCTTCCCTTTTCACGATGGAGGAGCATCCCACCTCCACTCCTCCATACCGACAAAACCTACACCAGAACAGTATTACTCTTCAAGTGCAGTCGGGTAAAAACCCTTCTCTCATTTTATTCAATACCGGAGGAACATTCCGTTTTTTCGAACCAATAAAAACCGATTCCCAAGACAAATGTATGTGCGTTACATTATTGATGCGCTTCTTATGGGAACCTCGTAACCTGTGTTTTTTTACAATAATTTTGACCTTTATTACAACCATAGATACAGTTCAAAATGCTACGTCACTAATTGACACAACCATTGCCACTTGAAATTGAGTCTTACAGCCTAGAGAATAAATTTGCATTTCCTTTGCATTCCGCTTCTATGGGTATTACTACAAGAGTGCGTGGGAAATTTTCGCACCATTGTTTTTCCGACTCTCTATGACCTTCGGTTCATGAGGTCGTTGACCTGGCTACCCGACTGTGACAGAGCTAGTTCTTGTATTAAACTTTGCAGATAACCAACAGAGTGTGACTTGGATTGTAATGATTATAATAATTACTTACATGTGTTAAATGCATTTATAGCTTTCTTGGATGTGATTCTGTTGCTAATTCATATTAAATCGGTTTTTTAAAGATGAGGGAGAATTAAAGATGCTTCCTATAATTCTTTGACGTTGTATAAAATCTTGAAAATTTGCATGCTTGTACTTCTAGCTGAAAACACTGTCCTAATTATTAGTTATTAAAAAAAATTGCTGTTTTCTTGCATTTCTTTTAAATTTATGTATGTAAAGTCGATTTACGGACGATCATTTCACGTGATAACGTCATAAGAAAACATAGATGAAAAATTGGAGTGGAAGAGAGACAGCCAATCGTGCCTCTCTATCGCTTGTTCCGCGCTCTCGCTAGTACGCTCGTCTCAGGCGGAACGTGACACTTTTTCGTGCGCGCAGCCGGCGTTCATAGATTTACAGGATGGTAGGAAGATGTTCTCGCTTTTATATCCGAGGTCATCAAAGGTATTCCATTATTAACAGTACCCACTCTTCACCAGTGTATTTTCTAGTCCCCAAAATTCACAGGTGGTGAGTCAATCGCTGGACACCAATTGTACCATCAATGGTAAAACTCAATGGGACAAAGTCCTGTATTTTATTGCGTGGTACAAGTGGTACAAGTCGGTAGCAATTGTACCATCAATGGTAAAACTCAATGGTACAGCTGGTCCGGAGGGCCTGGGTGCTGTTACACATGCCTCAGAATCAATTCTGGGACCTGCGAGTTTTCTTCTCCTCAACCATAAATGATGAAGCGGTGGAGTTGAAATGATAAGTGGACTTGTAAGTCCCTAGAGTTCCTACTTTGAATAAACCATTTTGACTTGACTTGATTTGACTTGAAGTGATTGATTTGACAATTGACGCTTTTTATCATTTTTGAAGACCTATCCATAGATACACGATACACGTATGGGTTTGATAAAAAAAAAAAAAGAGTTTCAGCTCTAAGTATGGGGAACCCCCAAAATGAACTGTTTTTGTGTAAAAATTTTAAGTTTCAATAGTATAATATATAGTTCTTATAGTTTCGGAAAAAAAGTGCCTGTGATATACGGGCGGACAGATCCTTATGGGTTCCGTATTTTTGCCATTTGACTACTGTTTGAGCCGCTCCTTGCGTTGCAGCTCGTTAGTTAGAAGGTAGAAGTTCAATCAGAATCACTGCACTTAGTTAATCGTTTATTTACCCCGTTCAAGTTACGTAAGATTTGAGCCTTGTCCGTCCGCCTGTGCGCCACCGTCCGTTTTTGAGTCAAGACTGATGTTTTATGTAAATACGTGTAATTCGCCGCGTCAGCTAAACCACACATAAATGTACGATTCCGTACAACTACGGAACCCTAAAAACGAACCAAAGAACCTACTTAGAACAAAACATATTGACTTTTTTTAAAAGACAAGCATGACAAGGTTATATTAAAACCTCCACCACTTAGGCCACTTTTCGTCAAAGAATGCGGACGAAATCGGAAGCAAAAGCTAGTTAAAAGGTCATATTCTTCAGCAGGTCACGTCCCAACCACTACGTCTAAATTTCGCCCGATGCCTGAGAAACGGCGTAGGCATGCTTCGCGTTTTATTAGTTTTTATTCGAAACGTAATCGGTTTTCCATGTCAGAAGTTCTGGCTCGAATATTTGCGCATTTTTATCTCTTCTACTATTATTATTCTGTTCTTAGGAGTACCGAGTGTTCACCAGACAAATCGAATAATCTATATCTACACTTTTACACTAATATTATAAAGAGGAAAGATTTGTATGTCTGTATCTTTTTAACGAATAAACTCAAAAACTACTGCACCGATTTAGACAATTCTTACACCAATGGAAAGCTACATTATCACTGAGTAACAAAGGTTATATTTCATTCCCGTATTCCTACGGGAACGGGAACTACGTGGGTGAAACCGCACAGAACCGCTATTATCAAATATTTCAAAATGTAGAATTCATACTTTGAAAGTCAATACCGTAGTAGAATCACGCTTATTAGCCCTACCATTTAAGTGTCGTTACAGAATATCTTAGTTTTTGCCGCTTTATTTAGCAACTACCTATTCCTTACGATTTCACTCGCGCAAGTCACGTTCCCGTGAAAAAATAATAGCCCATGTTGAACCATGAACAAAGTTTTTTCCCCTTAATAGAGACCGTAAGAAAAATGTTAATGGACACATTTTTAATTATATGTACCTACTTACTTAGACGTTTAGGTCAAATTTTAATTACAATAGTATTAGGCTAGATCGTAATTGAAATGAGGAAATATTTCATAAAAAAAATTTACTACCAATAGTGAAAGAATATTTGAAATCGGTCGGTTCAGTTCATATTACAATAATTATTCCTGTCATATACTTCCACGGCTGGCTCTGAACAAACAATAGCATGTAAACTCACACGATGGTAAGAAAACAAACTACTGTATACACCGAAAATACAAACACAAACTCATTATTATCGCCTGCTACATTCCACGAGTCCTCCGTCAATACCAACTTATCCACAAAGAGGACTTAAACTTCCCTTCTTTTCGGGGAAAAAGGAAATTCGGGACAAATCAATGTAGAAATAGTAAATACATTAGTTTGGCGGGAACAGCCCCCGACGTGACCCCATTCCCAAGAAACAAACCCATTTCCAACACCAAACTACATTTGCCACTCAATCTTCCAATATCGACCTTAACGCAAACGCTTACAGTCCAAATAAACAGCAGAATAAAGATTGCAAACGAAACAAAAACTCTAAACAGCTTAGTCAATCGAATTTAAACCCTTAGTTTCCGTAAATAAAGGCGAATGGGAATGTAAAAAAAGAGGGTTCGAATTTTTCAGTACCGGAATGCTTCTTGTTTCCCAAATTAACTTGGACTGGGGTTCTGATTGGGTCGGTGAGAGTGAGGGGTCTGTGTTAAGTGGTCACTTTCAATCATTGAGAAAATGTGAGATATCTGCGGGTCCTTTTCTGACAGTGATAGGTCATTCGCAACGTTTCTTATTATTTTGGGTTTATCAAGAGGTTTGTTTTCGAGAAATTACCTAATAGGTCCTTGTGTGAATAAACTGGATACTATATACAACATATAACATAATAAGCGCAATTCCTGAAATTAGTTTGTTCAGTATCGACTGATTTCAGCTATTATTAATATGTGTTAAATTTTTCCCAAAAATGAATTAGCGTAGCAGAATTTAGTGCTTTCTATGGAAATCGATATTTAAGAAAATTGGTTAGACACAACTAAAGTTCGATTGTATCATATTTTTTTTATTTTAATATATCTACTAATTGGGGTGTGTGAGGAATTGCGATTTTTCTGTTACGCGTTGTATAGTAATGTTATAAAGAGTTAAAATTGTGTGTTTGTTTGTAGAAAATTTCTAGAACTTCTAAACCGATTTTAAAAAACCTTTCACTAGTAGGTAGGAAGCTACATTATCCCTGTGTAATAATGGCTGTATTATTTTGTGATAATACAAAAGAAGAAACTTACTGGCTCAATGGTAAGGTATATGACGGAAGTGAAGAACTAAAAAGAGATTTTAGGAAATTACCACGGGAACGGGAATAACATTGACTAGTATTTAAATTGTTTATTTACATTTTCTAGTGAAACTCAGAATTGGTAAATGGGGTATTATTATTAATAGGTGATAATAAATTGGTCATATTTGTAATATTAATTTAGTGACATTTTAATTTAATTTGATTTATATAATATTGTTATTTATAAATATTAGATATGCGGTATGTATTTAATTAAACTAATTTGTAATGTTTATTTTAGTGACATGTTTTACTGTTGATTTATTTTATTGTTGATTTGGGTTGCCTGTAATAACAAGATTTTTAGATATATATAAATAAATAAATAAAATAAATAAACATTTTTTTTTGCTAAAAATAAGTTTTCGGTTCAAAATCTCAATAATAGTAAATCTGAGATCAGGAAAAAAATTCGCTGCTTGACTGATTTATTGTCGTGAGAAACTCATTACCATAAGCGAATCGAGGATGGATCACTAGAAACTTACAGATAGACCAGTTTAGTGTGTCTTGTTATTAGACTATTGACTATTCTAAGTGTAACTCTTATTACCTACAGAATAAAATACATTTTCTTTCTTTCTTACTAACTTTTGCCTCCAGCATAGTCCGTGTACTGAGATAATTTACTGAGTGTACATAGTATAGTTTCAAATATATAATGCGCTAGGAAAGCAAAGTGCAGCTTGTATTTTGAGGAAGGACCTTATACCACATTACGTTTTCAAAGTGACTGTTGTCTCAGTTGCAAGTGCCTTCAAAGGGGCTAACATTTGTGTGCATGAACATGTCTGTTGGCTTCGTGTCTAGCTATTTAATATTTATTTAAGTACGTTGAGCAGTCGAGTCGTATAAGAAAATCTGTTATTTTTTAATTATTTTTTAAATTTATAGTATTTAAAAAAAATAAAGAGCTAAAAACCAACTTCAACGAATTATACTAAAAAAATACAGTTGAATAGCGAACCTCTTCCTTTTTTTAAAGTCGGTTAAAAAAAGAATCATCGAAATCGGTTGGCATGATATTGAGATATTCGTCTATTTGTCGCGCCCATACTGAATGTAAATTTAAGTCTTTTAATATGATTGTCTCAAAGATGACATTGTCAGAACTGGACGAAATTAAAATGGGACCACACGGAAAGCACTAGCTTTCAAATAAAAAAAGAATCATCCTCAAATCTGAGGTAACAAGTATAAAAAAAAAAAAAGACGTGTTGCACTCGGGGACTGCCGCGGTAAAGCTATTGCATAGCATAAAGTTGACTGTCTTGGTTGGTCTGACTATTTCATTTCATTTCATTTGATTCGATTCGATTCGATTCGATTCGACTCGACTCGACTCGACTCGACTCGACTCGACTCCGACTCCGACTCCGACTCGACTTTCGACTTTCGACTTTCGACTTTCGACTTTCGACTTTCGACTTTCGACTTTCGACTTTCGACTTTCGACTTTCGACTTTCGACTTTCGACTTTCGACTTTCGACTTTCGACTTTCGACTTTCGACTTTCGACTTTCGACTTTCGACTTTCGACTTTCGACTTTCGACTTTCGACTTTCGACTTTCGACTTTCGACTTTCGACTTTCGACTTTCGACTTTCGACTTTCGACTTTCGACTTTCGACTTTCGACTTTCGACTTTCGACTTTCGACTTTCGACTTTCGACTTTCGACTTTCGACTTTCGACTTTCGACTTTCGACTTTCGACTTTCGACTTTCGACTTTCGACTTCCGACTTCCGACTTTCGACTTTCGACCTTCGACCTTCGACCTTCGACCTTCGACCTTCGACCTTCGACTTTCGACTTTCGACTTTCGACTTTCGACTTTCGACTTTCGACTTTCGACTTTCGACTTTCGACTTTCGACTTTCGACTTTCGACTTTCGACTTTCGACTTTCGACTTTCGACTTTCGACTTTCGACTTTCGACTTTCGACTTTCGACTTTCGACTTTCGACTTTCGACTTTCGACTTTCGACTTTCGACTTTCGACTTTCGACTTTCGACTTTCGACTTTCGACTTTCGACTTTCGACTTTCGAATTTCGACTTTCGACTTTCGACTTTCGACTTTCGACTTTCGACTTTCGACTTTCGACTTTCGACTTTCGACTTTCGACTTTCGACTTTCGACTTTCGACTTTCGACTTCGACTTCGACTTCGACTTACTTTACTTTACTTTACTTTACTTTACTTTACTTTACTTTACTTTACTTTACTTCACTTTATTTTATTTTATACAATGCACGGCCTTTAAGCCACACCTCCGTGCCCGTCGGAGTGGGGAGAGCGTGAGGTTTTTTCGTTACGGAATTTCTGGATTCGGTCCCCGCGCTCAAGGCCCGCGATAGAAGCTATGCAATAGCTTAAAACAGAAAAAAAACATACGCTACGAATTTATAACATCCTCCTTTTTTTGAAGTCGGTTAAAAATTTGAACTGTACCCAACATTAGCCATAGACTAAAACGTGTAAATCGTGTCCCACAATTTAATATTATTAAGCGGCTCATTGTTGAGTTGGTCCTTGTTCCCAAATGAGGAAATAAGGAATAAGTGCCCATACATTTCAACACAATAAAGAATACCACAAAACATGCTCCGGTCTGGAATGGGACCCCGAAATAGGCTAATGGAGCCATCCATCTCAGACAATGGAGGCAGGTGGCTTAAAACTGAAACCGACCTCATTCCAGACTGAATGTTATACGAACGGCTGTTGATAATAATGGTTATTGATTTGTGATCACGTAAAGTCATAATATCGTCAAATGTCAACTACGCAAATTGTCATTTTCACAAATTGGCTCACTTGCAAATAAGTATTTTGGGTATATGTCACATCGCAAATTCTTACATAATTAAGAATAATTTTATATTCACTGCATAGAGAGCAGTGATAGCCCGGACGGTTAAAGAGCCGGCCGAAAATCAGTGAGGCTCGGGTTCAAATCCTGGCATGTACCAATGAGTTTTTCAAAAACTTACGTACATATTTATCACTAGCTCGACGGTGAAGGAAAACATCGTGAGGAAACCCGCAAGTCTCAGAATTAATTCTGAGAAATGTGTAAATAGACCCGGTCCGGCGATGGGCTCACCACCTATCACGTTTAGGGGTCCAATATATCTCGTGAAATGTGGGTATATCCAGTAATGGAATACCTCTGCCTACCCCCTCGGGGATGAAGGGCGTGAGATTATTATTATTATTTATTTATTATATTCACTAAATGACACTTTTGCAAAATGTCACTTTGGTAAAGGATCCTTCCGCAAAATAGAACCTTTGTATAGTGACACATTAACAAAATGCCACATCTTAAAATTTCACATTGCAAAAGGATCCTTTCGCAAAACAGAACCTTTACAAAATGTCTCAACAAAAAATTAACACATAGCAAAAAAACCATTACAAAACAACTCGCAACACACTTGCAAATTGTCACATGGCAAAATGACACATTCACAAATTGTCACTTTTGCAATCAAAATATACTATCTACAATATTATCCTCGTTCCGATATATTCTAGTAAAAATGTATACTATATAACCTTTAATATGACAATTCGAAGATAAAAACGAATGTAACGACACTTCATTTTTAAAATCTATCAACCTGTTGAGATGTTTTATCTATACCAAAGAAATATAAATACCACAAGCTTTTTCCAGCGACCTCGCTTCATTAAAATCTGTTTAGAGCTTTTGCGTGAAAGAGCAACATACCTATGTTCCATTGGGGTAGTCAGAGACAATAGACTGCCACTTGCTACGAACCTGGCAGATCTCTCGTGCTTCCTCCACATTCATCAAACGACTCATGCATGCTCGTCGGTTTCGGGTATTCTTTATCTGGCTTTTCTTCAACACATCGCCGATCTGGTCGATGTAGGTACGCGTATGTCGCCCTCTATACCGACTCGCCCATTCATAATATTAGGAAAATGGCACATTATCCGATACATTACTCTTCGTCTGGTGCAGTCGGATAAAAACAAAACACACAAAGAGTAACGGAATCAGATGCTCTGGGCCCCGTTTTGGCCCAGGGAGATTCAAATGGCCCAGATTTAATTTATAAGGGATGTTTTTCATTATTTGCGCGCCAGATAAAGCTGCTCCCTGAATATGGAGTGGGCTTTGGATATTAATCTTTAAATATTTTATGGGGTCGTGTTTATCTTTCACCGACTGTACTTACCAGAAAAATTATAATCTTTTTAGGAAATTTTACATTGGATTATGTTTAATTAACAAAGTAGTTGATTCCCTAGTCGAATGATTTACTTTTAGGGTACCCTAAGACTCCACTGTCTGTCTGTCTGTCTGTCTGTCTGTCACCAGGCTGTATCGCATGAACCGTGGCAGACAGTTGAAATTTTAACAGTATTTCTATTGGCGCTACAAATACTAAAAAAAAATCTCGGGCCTTATATCCCCCGAGGGGGTAGGCAAATACTAAAAAACAAAATGAAATAAATATATTTTAAGGGGGCTTCCATACAACAAACGTGATTTTTTGGCCGTTTTTATAAATAAAGTTACCCTGCGTGCGCGAGTCCGACTCGCACTTGGCCGCTTTTTTTTCTTAAACTGCTTCATACCCGCATCCTGCGACTTTCATCAAGTAATCGGTTCACCTTGTGAGAGGTCTCTTATTACTTTTTTTACAGCAGACAAATTGTCAGTGAGCAGTGATAGCCCGGACGGTTAAAGAGCCGGTCGAAAATCAGTGAGGCTCGGGTTCGAATCCTGGCATGTACCAATGAGTTTTTCAAAAAACTTACGTACATATTTATCACTAGCTCGACGGTGATGGAAAACATCGTGAAGAAACCCGCAGGTCTCAGAATTAATTCTGAGACAATGTGTAAATAGACCCGGTCCGGCGATGGGCTCACCACCTATCACGTTTAGGGGTCCAATGTATCTCGTGAAATGTGGGTATATCCAGTAATGGAATACCTCTGCCTACCCCCTCGGGGATGAAAGGCGTGAGATTAATTATTTTATTATTTTATTACAAATTGTCTCCATCTTTCTGACCTCCGTTTAATTTTCTCTTGTGTTGTTTTCCGAAGATTCGCATTTGAAAAACTGATTCCGCCGATAGCCTTTTGTTTATATATTTCGGCCAGCTTCCATATTCGAACTTTAAACTGATGTCCAATCAAAACTCGTCTCTATTCCCGAACGTCATAAGAGTGTTCAAAAATATTTGGAAAGCAAAATTATTTGTGAATATTTCGTATTAATTTGGTTTTAAAACGCTATCGACGATTTTTCTTCGTGAAAAGGTTCGACTTTTTTGGGACAAGATAAATATTGTTGGGCTCGATTGGTTTAATTAATGTACTGGGTGTTTCGGAGGCTCTTTTTGAAGGTTTATTTTGGGCACTGCTTTTTTGGGTAAACGTATAATATTCGCTTCAACCTTTTAGTACCGACGTATTGTTTTGTTCGTGAAATAGGTACGTTAAGCTTAATTGAAAACTCCTTCTAAAACGTATGATTTTAATAATGAATACAGACATTGATATAGGTTGTACATACTTGTATGTAAACTAAATATAGTATCAAATACCTACGTTTAATTAAATAAATAGAACTGGTCAACTGAGTCAGGCTCACCGAAGGTTCCGTACAACCAAAACACGAAGACAAAAACACTTTTATTTTATTTGACACTAGCTTTTACCCGCGGCTTCACTTGCACACGTTTATTTCACCCCCTTAGGGGTTGGATTTTGCAAAATCCTTTCTTAGTGGATGTCTACACTGTATAAGCTATCTATGTGCAAAATTTCAAGTCTCTAGACCCAGCGATTGAGGCTGTGCGTTGATACATCACCAATCAGTCAGTAAGTTTATCATTATACAACATGTAACTAAATAAGCGCAATTCCTGAAATTAGTTTGTTCAGTATCGACTACTCAATAGATTTTAGCTTTTTTAATATGTGTTAATTTTTTCCGAAAAATGAATTAGCATAGCTGAATTTAGTGATACCAATGGAAATCGTGCTAATATTGCTCTATATTTAAGAAAATTGGTAAGACGCAAATATTAAGGCATATTTTTTTAATAAATATACTAATTGGGGTGTATAAGGAATTGCGCTTTTTCTGTTACGCGTTGTATATAGATTATATTGTTAAGAGAAAAATGTAAACTCTATTGATATAGAATAATTTTCTCAAAATTTTTACTAAGAGTCGGTAGAATTTGACATTATATAAAGCTTAGTTTTCTGTGAGTAATATAGGCTGTTATTTTCCCTTACGTACATATTTATCACTAGCTCGACGGTGAAGGAAAACATCGTGAGGAAACCCGCAGGTGTAAACAGACCCGGTCCGGCGATGGGCTCACCACCTATCACGTTTAGGGGTCCAATATATCTCGTGAAATGTGGGTATATCCAGTAATGGAATACCTCTGCCTACCCCCTCGGGGATAAAAAAGGCGTGAGGTTATATTATTATTTTATAATTAATAACATGGGCTGTTATTTTCCCTCAGGGCCGGGATTTACGCGAGTGAAATCAAAACAGCTAATTAAAATATATAGAAAGAAGATAAGGTTCCAATATATGGGTGCGAAACCTTAAAAAAGTTAATTAGAACGCAACCAAGACACTCCCCTAAATAATACCCCCGCACGAACCTTGACTGAACGGAGTCAGATAAATTAAACCAAAAGATATCTAACACATCGTTAATCAAACTAAAACCTTTCACTATCGCGGCCCTACTATCGAATTCGGAACTCACTCGATTGTCGCCGTCAGCTAACGCGAGTATCGCGCGAGTTACCAATGACTCAGAAGCTATAAATTAGTTTTCATTTCTCCGGGTGGAAAGCGCCAAATTTCGGCACGCTGCGCTAAACAAAGTGGCCGCTTTCCGCCTACGTCGAAAGGAAAAAAGTATACACACCTCGGGAAGTAAATAAGAAAGCCTCAAAAACTTCCAAAAAGTGCAGTAAAATTTCGTATAAGGAAACTTTAGGCAAATTTTATGCTTCTAAAAGCAGCTATTTCGGCTGTCAGCTAATCAGGAGTTCGGTTCTACACCTGAAGTTCTCCATCAGGTTTTTGCAAAACTTATATGGAACTATCATTAAAGTATACCCGATCGAACAAAAAAAAATCGAATCCTGTTCATATGTAAGTAATAGATGGAGAAATAACAAAAAAAGTAAAATTATAAAACCACCTCCTTTTTTTATCGGCTAAAAAAAAGTTATCGTTGTATTTCTCGCGGTGTTACCAAGGGTTGTCGATCCAACCCCAATGATCTGTTATTTGTGTGTTTTAGTGGCCGTTTATCAAATTTGTGTACGATAATGGTGTAATTTTGTTATTTTTACACGAGTTTCGTAGTTTTCTCGGGTGGTTTATTATGATTTTATGTTTGGGGTGCTTCGATTTATTGCTTACTACAAAAGTTCGAAGCGATATTTGTGACATCTCACAGGTTAAGATGTTGAACATCATAAAACTTTAGTAAAATAAGTTTACAAGCATTATTTTATGTGCATCGGGATTATTGTGAGTTATTGTGGTTTTTGAATGAGCCCTTCTTATATACGTGAATAATAAATAAATAAATACGTGAGGTCCTGGTTTGAATCCTGGCGAGGGCATATAACATTCGCTTTTCTCTTCAACCGTACATGCTGAAGCAGTGGAACTGAAATTACTTTCAATATAAGTCGACTTATTAAGCGATTGGCTCAGCACCTATCACGTTTAGGGGTCGATATTCTCGTGAAATGTGGGTATTTTCTAGAAATGAAATACCTCTGCCTACCCCTTTAGGTATAATAGACTTGAGATATTTTTTTTATAAGTCCCTACTTCAAAACAGTTTTACTTTTTGATGTGGGGATATCTGAGTAACTGGGTCAACATTTATAGTAGGTACTTTTTGGAAATTTACCGATCTAACACATATCTCATTCCACAGTGAGTCTTGACATTTACAGGAGATTTTGCATGAATGTTCCGTAGGGAGCATAAGTTTTTTTTTTCTTTTTTGTTTGTAAACAAAGTAGAAAAGAAGAGAAATAAAAAAACTTATGCTTTCTATGAAACATTTATGTAAATGTCAAGTATTAAGTATGTACCTACGTACCTAAAATTTTTTTTTTTATTCCTATTGAGCAATCCCACTCTCGCACTCGCTAGTATATCAATAAAAAAAATTATGAAGGTGTATTTCAATTGAGATCTCAAACCAAACCTTAAATACAAAGAAAGCCATATAATACCATCTTAGATATAGCTATAATCCAAATAAAAGAACTCTCAGATTCTTTTAAACAACTCCAATTCTTTTAAGCTTAAGAAGGTGAAAAACATATAGAACTATAAATCAAACGGACTGGCTTTAACTACAGAGCGAATTATTTTCACGCTTCGTTGCACTTCTAGCAGACGAGGCCCTTACACCTACGTAATTGGAACTGAGTTCGGTGGTTTCTTATAAAAACTTCTGAACAGAACTTTAGAATTTTATAGATGTACACGAAACAATAAGCGGTCTAAATAACAAAGAATTGCATTCATCGAATAGCACTAAAAATATAATCGATCAAAGTCAAAAGTCAAAATGTTTTATTCAAAATAGGAACTTACAAGTCCACTTATTGAACGTCATTTCAACTCCACCGCTTCAGCATGTATGGTTGAGGAGAAGAAGCGGGGCAAGAAACTCCTCAACACAATATTCCTTTAAATCAATTGTTACTAAATACTAAATTGGTTTACATAATTTTGATGTATACAGTTTTTAGACTTTTGTTGATTAACTAGCTGTTACCCACGGCTTCGCTCGCGCACGTTTATTTCACCCCCTTAGGGGTTGAATTTTGCAAAATCCTTTCTTAGTGGATGCCTACACTGTAAAAGCTACCTATGTTCAAAATTTCAAGTCGCTAGACCCGGCGGTTTAGGCTGTGCGTTGATATATCACCAATCAGTCAGTCAGTTTATCATTTTATATTTATGATTAATAACCGATTTCGATAAAATTTAATTGGGAGTACATCTGAAATATGATCTACCAAACACATAATGAATTATCAAAATCAGTTCATAACTGATATCTAAAAACCGCGGGTGAAACCGCGCAAAACAGCTAGTTAAAAGTATATACTTCCTGTAGTAGCTTGTTAGGAAAATAAAGATTATTATTATTCAATGGAATATAGTCCAAAGGCCTAAAGGCATACAAGGTGTGCAATTAAGATAAGACCGTCGAGATTAAAGTTAGCGAGAGCCGTCACTAAGTTCAAAGTCGTTATGAGCTGGTTATTATTTAACGTTCCACGATTGAAATAAAACTTTCTGACGGTTTTAGTCCCGTCAAACTGTTCGGGCTTGAGAATTTAATTATTTGATACTTCTTCTTCGATCATAGCTCTTTGGTTAGTAAGCCCGCCTCTTCCGTTGGGCTCGGGTTCGATCCCTAGTGAGATACCAAACTACATATTATATACCAGCTCGACGGTGAAGGAAAACATCGTGAGGAAACCAGCAGGTCCCAGAATCAATTGACGGGCATGTTGGCGTAGTTGGTAGCGACCCTGCCTTCTGAGTCGTTCGCGGGTTCGATCCCCGCTCGGGGCCAACATTTGTGTGCCTGAACATGTCTGTTGTCTTCGTGTCTGGGTGTTTAATATTTATTTAAGTATGTTTATCAGTTGTTTAGTACCCATAGTACAGACTCTGCCTAGTTTGGGACGAAATAAACGTGTGTGAAATGTGTTCCTTAAAAAATTTAGATATCTTTTTGGATCATAGCAGTGATAGCACTTTGGTTAGTAAATCCGCCTCTCCTGCGTGGGGCTTGAGTTCGATTCCTAGTGGGATATCCAACTTTTGTAGGTACATATTCATCACTAGCTCGACGGTGAACATTGTGAGGAAACAGGTCCAAGAATTAATTCTGAGGCATGTGTAACAGACCCGGTCCGGCGATGGGCTCACCACTTGTTATTAAGGGGTCCAAATATTACTGGTAAAACGTGGGTATTCCATAAATTTAATACTTCTTCATACCCCTAAGAGAAAAAACGTGTGAGATTACTTTATTATTACTTAGCGAGAAATAGCAGATATGTCACAGGCAGTAGTCTTGTCCCTCAGCCATAAGGATGCAACAGAAAAGAAGTCATAATACTGTATAATTCTAGATTCTACAATAAAATAACACATCAGTATGGAATATGGACCCTCGGACGGCTTCGCGGCAATCACCGAAATCAAATTTACGACTTCCTATCAAGGCGATTCTAACAAGATCGTCCATTCTCCGCCCCTAACGGGGACTGCGATGGATGTGCTCCCCTCCATCGATATAGGGAATATTTTGATCTCTAATAGATGAGGTTACAGCTTTAAAACTGGCCCTTATCTGTGGAGGAGGGATGGAATGATCCTCAATCGTCATAACATAGAACTTTAAATAGTAAAAAACTGACTTCAACGAATTATACTTACTACAAAAATACAATCGAATTGAGAATCTATTTCTTTTTGAAGTCGGTTACAAAAAGAATCATTGAAATTGGTTGGCGTGATCTTGAGTTATTCGTCATTTTGTCGTGCGCAAATTTTAAAAACTTATATGGTTTTCTCATGGATCCCATCATCAGAACTAGACCAAATTAAAACAGGACCACACGGGAAGCACCAGATTTCAAATGAAAAAAGAATCATCCAAATCAGTTTACCCAGTTGAAAGTTCTGAGGTATCAAACCCAACCCTCTCCAAAATCTTAGAACGACTATTAAACTCCAGGCTAATGAGTTTTCTTTTGACCTTTGGACTCATTTCCAAAAACCAGTTTGGTTTCCTTCAAGGGAAGTCAACAGAGGACGCAGTCAGAGTAGTTTTTGACTTCCTAGTAAAGAAACTTGATGTAGGTGAGAAGTGCATTGGAATATTCTTGGACCTAGCGAAGGCCTTTGATTCCGTCTCTGTTCGGATACTACTCGATAAATTGGAAGGACTTGGTATTAGGGGTGTTGCCCACAAATTATTTACTAGCTATCTAACTGATAGATTCCAACGTGTGAAAATTGGCTCCTCGATCAGTAATGACTTACCAATTCGTTATGGTGTGCCACAGGGCAGTATTCTGGGCCCTACCTTGTTCCTCATATATATGAATGATATATGTAACCTAACGATACCATCTGGTACTATAACTGTCTTTGCTGATGATACAGTTTTACTATTTCATGGAAATGATTGTACTAAGGTGGGTGAGGTAGCTGAAATTGGCCTACACAGAGTAATGCACTGCCTGAGAACCAACATACTGACCTTAAACCAAGATAAAACCAAATATTGAACTTTTAGTCTATCCAAACCCAAACTTCCTGAAAATTTTCACATTAGAGCGCATACCTGTCCATCCCCTTCATCCTTTAGCTCGTGTGATTGCATGGCACTGGAGAGAGCCACTGTTACAAAATACTTGGGCCTCACAGTTGATGAACGCCTCAACTGGCACCAGCACATCAAGAATCTTTCCGGTAAGGTTCGAAAGCTTATTGTAGTATTCAAACATCTAAGACATGTAACGGACAAAGACTTGATAAAGACGATCTATTTTTCACTCTGCCAGTCAATCATAGGCTACTGCATTTCGATTTGGGGAGGCACACATAAAACCCAAATGCTTCAAATTGAAAAAGCTCAACGATCAATTCTCAAAGTCATGTTTTTCCGTCCTTTTCGGTACCCCTCAAACCAACTCTACGCTGATTGTGATATCTTAACGGTGCGTAAACTCTTCATTCTAAATGCAGTCCTTAAGCAGCACGAGCAAATCTCATCCCGAAAGAACTTAATTAAGGACAAGCGTAGGAAATCCCGAATATTTGACTCTTTCCCTCACAAGTCAGCACTATCTGAACGAAACCTTTCTTTCTTATGGCCCTATCTTTACAATAGTATAAGCAGATCCATAAGAATTTCAAACTTGAGTAAATTTGAATGTAAAAATATACTTAGAAACCACCTTCTTAAATTATCGTACGACGAAGTAGAAGCCCTCCTAGCAATTATCCATTGATTTCCGATATCATAGATAAAAGTACCCCCAGCTACCCCTCTTTAGGACCTCAAGTCAGGACCCACATTGGTGAATTATAAATTCGACGCCAAGGACTTCGTGAGCCGTAGGTCCAATGTGGGAAATGTGTTGTTTTGGTGGCGAATAAAAATTCGATCCCAAGGAGACCTCGAAGCTACCTCCGTAGGGCCACCTGTGCTACTCTTACGTGTAGTATTACACCTGCATCTACTCTGCATAACAACTCAAAACCAAGTCCAAATTTTTTCTGGTATGAACATAAATTTTCCTTATTCATACACCCTTCCTCATTCAATTACACCCTCCACCCTATCTCATCACTACACATACACACCCTTTACACATTCACTACACATACACGAACACCCTATACTTTTATTTTAGGTTAATTCTTTTTCTACTAATTTTATAAATTTTATTTAAGTACTGGTAATGGTTTATGCCACTTTGGCAGAAAAGGCACACCAAGTCATCTTAAATGGGGACTAGTCAGCAGCTATAGTACAGGTTTTTGCCTAGTTTAGCTGTTGGCTGCAACTTAGCTTGAACCTTAGCCTCACGACACCTGCACTTAGTCTCAAATTGAGTGTATTACCTGTAATTAGGTTAAGTTTTGGTATACAAAATAAACATTATTATTATTATTATTATTATTATTATTATCAAACATAAAAAAAACAAACAGACGAATTGAGAACCTCCCCCTTTTTGGAAATCGGTTGAAAAGGGAAGATCTTCCATGCGAGGTGTTGGCCTGACCGTAAACTCGTATGAACACTTTGATGGTGGCTGTAATGTTCGGGTTACCTGAAACAATAAAATTACAAATTCAAAAAAGCAGTGATAGCCGTGAAAGTGACCACACAATCGTGAGGTTCGGGTCGAATCCTGTAAATAAGTTTTTGAAAAACTTACGTACGTTTTTATCAGTAGCTCGACGGTGAAGGAAAATGTCGTGAGGAAACCCACAGGTCCCAGAATTAATTCTGAGAATTACGTAACAGACCCGGTCCGGGGATGGGCTCACCACCTATCACGTTTAGAGGTCGAATATATTCCTGAAAAGTGGGTATTGCCAGAAACGGATTAAGTACCTACTTTTGCCTGCCTCGGGAATAAAGTGTGTAAGTTTTTTATTATTTAATTAACAACCGGAGAGAAACAGTGTATACGTCCCTCATCCACAACGATACGAAGAAGATACAACATTGAAGAATTTATAATACTATTTTACTCGAGTTTACAATAAAATTAAACATCAGTATGGAATATGGATTATCCTTTATCATCGAGCAAGTGATTAATGTATACGTAAGGTTTTTTTGAAAATACTTTTTGGTACAGGATCTCGTCAGACTTCGAACCCTATCTGTTTGAACGCAGGGCTATGACTGAGTATATCTATTGGATCGCAAGTCGATGCTCCCCCTCCCCTCCAACCTCATCTCCCGTAGTTCTCCTTGAGTGTAAAGATATTTCACGGCACGACATCATTCGAAACAGCACCGCCCTACGCATCGATACTTGTCGGTTCGTACCGGAATTCGAACCGGATATTTCCAGTTAGCACCGGTTCCGTGCCAAAAAAATTGAATTGGACAGTTTGGATTTTTTGTAAATGAAAATTAAGTGGCAAAAGGCAGACCTGTTATTAAATGAAAATTAAGGGCAAGTTTTGTAAAATTCAAATTAAAATTCGACTTCGAAAAAGGAGGAGTGGTTCTCAATTCGACACGTATGTTTTTTTTTTGTTTTTTTTTTTTGTTTGTTGACTCAGAACTTTCGACTGGTTGAACCGATCGGATGATTATTTTTTATTTGAAAGTTGGTGCTTCCCGTGTGGTCGCGTCGCGTCAGAGGTCGCGGGTTCGATCGCAGCCCTGGGTCAACATTTGTGTATGTAAACATGTCTGTTGACTGTAATACTGTACAGGCCCTGCCTAGTTTGGGACTAAATAACCGTGTGTGAATTGTGTCCTACAATTTATTATTAATAACATCAAAACACAAAAATACATTATTTTAATTAACACATTTAATTTTCAAAACACAAAACCAAATCGCATAATAACCGGTATAACTCAAACCATAGTGGTGAAAGTATGCAAATAAAAATCAAAATTAATAATATCCGAACCCTTACTGCAACAAATCACAAAACAATATTCCTCAATGAGATAATCGGCCTAAAAACGGTAATCCCAACCCTAAAGGGAAAATGTCCCTTAGACAACCTGCGCTTGACATCAAAGCCAAAATATTAATACCATATTTCACTGCAATAACGGAGTGGACTAAGAAAACAATAAACGAAGGGTCGTCGGTTCGAATCCCGTGTGTAGCAGACTGAGACAATTAGATTTGATGGACCAACGTGTAATCTTTAGGGGAGAGTTGGGAAGGGAGGATTATTTAAAACGAGATGATGTTACACGCGGAAAGTGTTTTATGGGATTTGGTGCGATTTAAAAAAGATTGTGTGATTAAATTTTGTGGAAGAATATTTTTAGTGACAGACTTATAACGCACTAGCGGCGCCAAGCGGTTTCATCCGCGTAGTTCCCGTTCCCGTGGGAATACGGGTATAAAATATAATCTATGTTACTTTCTGATAATATAGCTTTCTATTGGTGAAAGAATTGTTAGCATCGGTTTAGTGGTTTAGGCGTAGAAGCAAACAAACCAACTGACTTTTGAGGATCTATTTATTCACTAACAGCGCCCTATACTGACTTATTCTGATGTATAAGCTATATAATTGTAAAGTTTCATCAAAATCCGTACAATAGTTTTCGCGTGAAAGAGGAACAAACATCCATACATCCATACATTCAAACTTTCGCGTTTATAATATTAGTAGGGTGCTTTAGAGGATGCCCAGAATGGGCCGAAAGTAATAAAAACAATTAGTGAAACATAATACTCGTCTTACAGAAAATCCTAATACTTATATATATATTATCTTTCCACCCAACATCAACTTAAAACTATCGTTAAAATATAAAGTTGTAATTCCTCGCATGATATTCCGAGCCGAATATACCAGACGGGCCTTAATGACGACACTCGTAATGCTGTTAGTGGGGTCGCTTTCGCTTCGTGGCCCCGGGAGGGGCGGCGCTAAAAGGGGGCCACTATATTTTGGGTTATACTCGTAAAATAAGTAGTCACTTACGTAAATAACGTTTTTCTTTTATTGTTTAAATAGCTCATGGAAGTTAAGAATTATAACACTATCACTATCACTACATAGTATAAAACAAAGTCGCTTTTTCTGTCCCTATATCCCTATGTATGCTTAAATCTTTAAAACTACGCAACGGATTTTGATGCGGTTTTTTTTAATAGATAGAGTGATTCAAGAGGAAGGTTTTAGTATAAGCATTGCACCCGTGCAAAGTCGGGGCGGGTCGCTAGTATAGTATAAAACAAAGTCGCTTTCCCCCGTCTGTCCCTATGTATGCTTAGATTTTTAAAACTACGCAACGGATTTTGATGCGATATCCAGAAGGTTTTAATATCAGCTAGTTTATTGATAAAAATAATATACGCTCACACCTTTCTTAGTGGGGTTGGCAGAGGTATTGCATCCGGTAATACCCTTTTTCCACCAGTCCAGCCCATCGCCGGCCTACAATCGCTTCAAAATTAGAATTTCAAGTTTCTAACTACGGTTGGAGGTTTGTTACTCTTTTACGCAAAAACTATTTAACGTATTTTATTAAAAGTTTACCTAATATCAAAGAGATTTAAATATAATAGGACATAGAGGGGGCATTGGGAATATTTTCATACAAAACTTTGAAGCCTAAGCGTCATGTCCTTGTCATGTCAGTTAGTATGAACGCGAGCTGTCATTCGGTGGAAATTGTACTAGACTTATTCCACTTGAAATAACTTTTGACTTCAAATTTTGCTCGCTTTGTCCCCTCTATGCCTTATTAGGTATATTTTAATCTCTTTGCCTAATATAGTCTTATATAAAATGATAAACTGACTGATCGATTGGTGATGTATCAACGCACAGCCTAACCCACTGGGTCTAAGAGACTTGAAATTTTGCACATAGATAGCTTATCCAGTATTGGCATCAACTAAGAAAGGATTTTGCAAAATTCAACACCTTGGGGGTTGAAATAAACATGGGAGAGCGAAGCCGCGGGTAAAAGCTAGTTACAGGATAAAAAAAAAAAGCTTTTAAGATGCCTACGTATTGTTTGAGTGTTCAAACAACACATAGGCTACTTTTTATTCTGGATCACATTACACATTGCTGCGACGAGGGAATAAATAAAAAATAAACCGCAAGCGTTTTAAGAAGTGTCCCTTTATTGCATTCGTCGCTTACACCGTGATGTATTGCAATTCAAGTGCGGGATTACATTCGGCGTAACGACCGCTGCCACTCACACCGTGCTGTAACGATGGTGTTTACAATGCGACGTGTGGAGAAGAGAATAAGAACGTCTTGTTGTAAAATAATATCACAAAAATATAATAAACTAGCAGTGCCCCTCGATTTCTCCCACGTAGTTCCCGTTCCCGACGAAATTCGGGGATAAAATATAGCCTATGTGTTATTCTGATGTATGAGCTATATAACTGTAAAGTTTCATCAAATTCCGGACAGTAGTTTTTGCGTGAAAGAGGAACAAACATCCATTAGTAGGATCATCATCATTAGTAGGATTCAAGCAAAATTCGTCCGTGATAGGTGGAATAACATGAAAATTCACAGCGTAATTTAAGGGGTCCTCATACAATAATCTTTTCGTTTATTGCACGATGGTACAGAACCTGGCCGGAAAACTGTGTCATCTTACAACCTATACATTGAATATAGACTTTTCATTTGAACTTGACTAATAATACCTCAAATCTTCTTTTCATGGTACTGCATTTGGAGCCAGCAACGCGTCTGTAGAGATGGGGTGCTGTTTACATTTAGCCAATCTTCATGGACGTGTTTAAAGTGCCTTGTTATTAGACTATTGACGTTCTAAACGATTTTTTATGATTTCTTTTAATTTGAATGTTTTAGAAGCTACAATTCGGTGTAACAGAAGTCCTAGGCAAGGAGTTCTCCACTAAGAGGCATTATCGTACAAAACGCAGCGATTTCGTGACACTCCCCTATCCGACACCCGACACTTGGCACCAACCCTCGCATCCAACCCCTCATACATCGCTCCCCTATAAGGACACATTCCCTCAACTCGCCGAGTTAACCAGTAATGTATATCGGATGAAGAGATAGGGCTGTAACGATATTATTCGCTGAAACGACTGTTTCAAGATAGAATTGTAGTGATAAATGTTTTTTTTCCTCGAAATGTGATCTGGGGTTTTTATATTTCCTTGGCAAAGGGGTAACGATATTGCTGGGATAATGTGTTGCTGCGGTTACGAAATCGATGTTTTATTGTGACGGCGGAACGCTGATACGAGCGGTTTTATAGCCTCCCTATCAAAGATATTAAAGTAAATATGAGTTATATTCATACTGCGCGCGTTTTGATATTGTTCCGCTAGGATGTTTATAAAAAGAATATGACCACCAATACAATACAAGCGATTCTCACTGGTCATATTAGTATGACATGCCAGTATGACCACCAAGAAACGGCCTAAATAGGTACTATCGACAAACACTAAGCCTTATACATTTGGAAGAATTGTCGCTTGACAGCTCAAGTTTTCATTACCCCGACACTAATTAGAATTAAGCAATGAAGTCTGTAACACAGTTTTTTTTTCCATTCCGATCCATTCATCGACAATAAATGGCAATAAACATGAAAAAAACACTTTTTGTAAATGCCATTGTTACTAAGTACCTATATGAGAGGGCTTTGTCGACACGGGTGGAAAAAGGTAGCTGCTGACTAAAATTACACTTATGTGTATCAGGCAGAACTTTTACTGATAGTACATACTTTACCTTTTAGCGTATTTATAGGATACAACAATGACGGAGAAAGATGATACTAATGAAAGAATGATAAAGAAAGAGACAGCTATCTGTCAAGAGTTGCGCTACAAATACGATTAGGTGCAAAATGCTAGCATTCGCTGCTACAACGCCACTAAATAAAATTAGACCAATTATCTACATTCGTCGGTCTCACTTTCTGCGCTCTAGTAAGACATCTATCTCATTTTCACATTAAATATCTTTGCTTCTCGTATATGTAAGATATGTATTTCGTATGTATGTTTATCATAAAAAAGAAGCGACCGAGACGTGTTGGAGCTAGGGGTGAGGAGATAAACGCTATATGCTTTATTTCAGCTTCTAAAAGATAAACTTTATTCGTGTACTTGTTATCTTTTGTTTCACAAAATATGCGGAATAAACCTTATTGCTTGGACATAAAGTATGGTTTATTTTGTTCAATTATATTATGCTAGTGAAATGCTTATACTAAAACCTTCCTCTTGAATCACTCTATCTATTAAAAACAGCATCAAAATCCTTTGCGTATTATAAAGATCTAAGCTAATAAGAGACAGGCAAACAGCGCGAAACGACTTTGTTTTATAATACGTAGTGATTATACAATATGTAACAGAATAAGCGCAATTCCTGAAATTAGTTTGTTCAGTATCCACTACTTATTCGATTTCAGCTATTTTTAATATGTGTTAAATTTTCCCAAAAATGAATTAGCATAGCTGAATTTAGTACCTACTTTCTATGGAAATCGTGCTATTATTAATCGATATTTAAGAAAATGGTTAGACATAACTAAAGTTAGATTGTATCACATTTTTTTTATATTAATATACTAATTGGGGTGTATGAGGAATTGCGCTTTTTCTGTTACGCGTTATTATATTTTATATTAAAAAATAGCCATGATAATGTAGCTTTCCATTGGTGAACCAAGTAGATAACTGTACTTGCTTTACCTATTTTGACACGAATTCGGCCATGAGGATATTTTAGGCCTCATAGCCAATTCAGTTAGGCGAAATAGTTTGGCCACGAGGAAGAACCCATTTTGTGAACCCAAACTGGTACCTACATTATCCAACTTTTTTCAACTACTAAAGATCTAGCAAATAACACCACACATAGTTTGTTGACCCTCTAGCGTATAGATAGAACTGTTTTGTCTACGATATAATATATGACGTGCAGAAAACGCAACCAAGTACGATTTGCAAAAAAAAGTTGTATAAAATATTTGTGTTTTTGAGTCCGCGATCGCTTGTGAGTATGCATGTTTGTTACGCTTTCAAACAAAAACTACTGCATGGATTTTGATCAAACCTTACAGTAATAAAGCTTATTCATCCGACTAACATAAAGCCTACCTTTTATTCCACAGCTCGGGCGAAGTCGCGGGAAAAAGGAAGTATTATACAAGAAGCCGCTAAGAAATTGGATCATTATTAAGACATACGTAAACCTATATTCGAATTTCTTTTTGTTAGACGGAAAACAGATAAATTCAATTTCACTGATGTTTTTATAGGACTAAAGAGAGTACCTATTTTACTCTCTCTTTAATGTAAGTATAGATTTTAAGATAAACACATCTACATTTCTATCTTACGTATAATCCCATAAAGAGGTCAGGATAAGGATATTATGACGCTACTACCAAGGTATCATCATCATCATCAACTCGTTATAACATTGGAGTAGGCAGAGACAATAGACAGCCACTTGCTACGAACCTGGCAGATCTCTCGTGCTTCATCCACATTCATCAAACGACTCACTCATGCTCGTCGGTTTCGGGTACTCTTTATCTGGCTTTTCTTCAATTCATCGCCAATCTGGTCAGTATACGTACGCCTAGGTCGACTTCTACCGTCTCGTCCATTCACAACACCCTTGTTTATTTGTCTCGTTAAACGCCTTTCATTCATCCTCTCAATATCATCATCATCAACCCGTAACAGTCCACTGCTGAGCTAAGGGTCTTTCCTCATACACAAAGAAGAATAGGAATAGAAGAATCTCCCACGCGAGCCCACTAGGGATTGAGAAACGGTGAAGCTAGTGCCCACTTAACAGTCAGAATGTTTCAAGCCACCCAAGGGTATCTAACATGGCTTAACGACTTCTATTATGAGTGAACTTAACGAAAACTGGGATCAATCATTTAACGAGCCTTCCGAAATACGACGTCGTTATGTAATGACACTAGGTGGTCACCCATCCACTAACTGACTTCGCCTAACTTTGCTGTAACAGCGTGGTCGTTACAAACACTAGTATCGCAGGGCTACGCTATTAAAAATAATACAATATTTTTAATGAATGAAATGATTACGTTCGATACATTTAGTTATTATTTCCAACTTTCTCTGCACACCGTACACACACCCCAGTAACAAGAACTAGTAATCGCAAACACTTGATACTCGAGTGTACATCCCCTGAAGGGGGGAGGCTTTTAATCCGAAAGCAAGATTGATGTAAGTCATTCCGGAGGGTGCGAGCGGGGCGTACGTATGTAATACCTTATCACATTGGACATGAGAAAGAAAGGGACGGAGATACAATGTGAGTTTGGTTAAGAAGAAAATGAGATAATTGAGCACTTCGGCTCTGCTAATCACCTTTTGATGCGGAATATGCTGTATTTTTCCTCGTCGATAGGTGAATTTGGCAAGCTCTCAAAATATATGGTTAACGTTTTTGACATCAGATTTCACCGACGTCACTGTATAAAATAGGACTGTCAGATCAGAAGACACAGAACGTGATAACGTCTTATAAATCGATGAACGGCTGTACGCACGAAAAACTGTCATGTTCCGCCTAAGCCGATTGCAAGCGAGCGCGCGGAACAAGACGATTGGCCTAAGCGTTCGGCTTGCGACGCATCTATCTCTCTTCCACTATAGTATGCAATTTGCGACAATGTTTTCTTATAAAGTAAATTATCGCCCGAAAACCGGATTTACAGATAACCTATTTTTATACAAAATATTATAGTAAATATTCTTGTTACTAAAAAAAGGTACATAAATAAAACTGCTATCTTTCCTAAAATATTAAATCTCAACAACCCAACGTTTATCAATAGAACAACACTTTATTTCGTAAGCAAACCCATTATACTATATAATAGAACGGCGAAAATCCCGCGGCATCGCCGTAATGTGGCCATAATACCTAAACAATAGGGGTTAATGTCGTGTGCGGGCTTTGTCCCGGATCCCGGATCGATCCTATTGTCCCGTAACCGAACCCGGACCGCACTAAGAGGTCAGTAACCTCTAGAATTTTCTTAAAAGAAATTTGGTAAAACTTCATGTTTCACCTGCGTAGTTCCCATTTAAATTCATAAAATATAGAATTAGTTACTCCGTCATAATGGTGCTTTAGAGTGATGAAATATATTTTTTTGCAATCGGTCCATTAGGTTTATTCTGTACAAACATGCAAAAATCGGATCTTTCCTCTCTATAATATTAGTATAGACAATCGAGGTGTAGGTCATGTTTTATAGTAGTCTGTGCCACACCTCCTCTCCACCCCCTAACCCCCTCTCAATCCAATACAGGTTGGTACAGATGGGATCGTAAAGTGAAAAATGATTTCTCTACACTTGGAAACTCCAAATCGCCCATTCATCAATTTCGGCACCATTAGAGGACTGCATCGTTGCTGACGTGTAGCGCCTCGTTACATTTTGCGCTCTACCTACTTTGGTTTAGAACATTGATTCCCAAAGTTTTCCAGGGGTCCAGTGGAGCATTGACGGGGGTAAAAAAAAATTAAACTGACCAAAGAATATCTCGTGAAAAGTGGATATATCCAGAAATGGAATACCTCTGCCTACCCCCTCGGGGATAAAATGCGTGAGATTATATTATTATTATTTTCCCTCAAGACCGGGACTTCCGCGAGTGTGATCAAAACAGCTAATTAAAACATAATATAGAAAGAAGATAAGGTTCCAATATAAAAACAAATGGGGTTCACAATTCGTAAGCGGGGTCCACGAAAATTTATCGGGTTTCGGTTTTGATTCTGGTTAGTGAAGAACTAAAATGTTGGCTTGACTTTACATAATTATCAATGTAGGCAGGTAATATTTTATGAAACTCAGCGACTGTTAGTTGTGAATACTGCATATTCCGTATTCAGAAAGTACAATTATGCTGAGAGGAGATGTCAAATAACCACTCTAAAGAGTAAAAAAAACCGACTTCAATCTTTAACTTATATGGTTTTCTCATGGATTTCGTTTTCAGAACAAAATTAAAACTGAATTAATCTGAAAGCACCAGCTTTCAAATAAAAAAAGAATCATCCAAATCGGTTCACCCAGTCAAAAGTTCTGAGGTAAAAAACATAAAAAAAATGCAGACGAATTGATAACCTCCTTCTTTTTGAAGTCGGTTAAAAAGGAAAGTAGGATGCACTTTTTTGATTTGCCAACAATAGTTTTTTGACATGAACTTACAACACAATTAACCAATAAATTCTCACTTTTTCTTCTAAAAGTTTTCTTCGTGTTCTCTCTCACTTACAAATTTCCGTATTTTTGTCGAGTTTAGGGAATATAGTAGAAATATAACTGTAGGGAGTCTACCGGAAACAGCATTTTTTTAAAGTGTTCAATGAGAAAAAAAAGTTTGGGAACCTCTGGCTTATACGTTTAAGGGGATGCTGCACATGTCACATCTCGCTTAAGGCTAAGATGTATTCAGAAGTTGCTTTCAGAGTCAGAGGTCGTGGATTCTATTCCCTTGCAGGACAAGATGTTTTTAGTGCTGTTGACCAAATTTATTATTATTAGTGTGTTAATTTGTCAGAGTTTAGAGATAAAAAGTACCTCCTCTGCAAAACAAGTTTTTTTAATATATTACTCGTATTTGACACAAGCGGCACTCCCTGACTATGAATTCCAGAATTTCTCTCGGAGATAAAAGGAGTGAGATTATTAATTTAACTAATTAAATAATAAATAATAAATAAATAAATTGTGGGACACAATTTACACACGGTTATTCAGTCCCAAACTAGGCAGAGTCTGTACTATGGGTACTAAACCACTGATAAACATACTTAAATAAATATTAAACGACCAGACACGAAGCCAACACACATGTTCACGCACACAAATGTTGGCCCCGAGCGGGGATCGAACCCGCGACCTCCGACTCAGAAGGCAGGGTCACTACCAACTGAGCCAACAGGCCCGTCAATTAAGGATTACCTCTTTATAATATCGGTATAAGTATTTGTCTATTATCGCGACAGGAGCCGCAGTCAAACCCTAGTCTCAAACACATTCAAATCACCAATACTTAAGCAGACCAGACCATCGATATCGATTTCTAGTATCCCCGTAAATCGAAATTAGCACCACTTAATGAAAGAGCAAATACCAAAAGCCTCCGACTATTCAGCAATACCGGTGGGAGCCACTATGAACCGGTTTCAACCGGTTCCGTCCGGTATTATCCGGCGGGTCAAAGCGACCGCAAACAAAACTCCCGAGCGCCCCAATTGAATAGTTCCACAACTATTTTATACATTTACGAGGAACCAACCCAAACTGGTTATAACTAGAGACGACCAGTAATTTTCAAGATGCTAAGCTTTCCTATGTGATATCATTTTCCGATGTCTGGTTTTTAATGAATCCGATCGATCCTAAGATACTTCAATGTACTTAGAATTTATTCCATTGCTTTTCAAAAACTCCGCGAAATACTTTCATAGACTTATTCAAGAAACAAGCGACCCGCCCCGCTTCGCACGGGAGCAATGCTAACACTAAAACCTTCCTCTTGAATCACTCTATCTATTAAAAAAACCGCATAAAAATCCATTGCGTAGTTTTAAAGATTTAAGCATACATAGGGACATAGGGATATAGGGACTGAGAAAGCGACTTTGTTTTATACTATGTAGTGATGATAAAACGTTACATTTTGAGGGCTTGTAGGTAAAGAGTTTTTAAAAACTTACGTACTTATTTATCATTAACTCGACGGTGAAAGAAAACGTGAGGAAATAAATAATCAGAACTCTGAATTCAATCAGAGTCATTCAGATCAGATTTCCGAACAAAACCTGTCATGTTTGTGGGTCCTAAAAAATACTCGTAAAACGTTATTTCCAGAAATGGATAGGATAAAATTAGTGCGTTATTAATTGTTTTATTTTATTTTATGTACTTATTATAGTATTACGATTATGCTAATTGTAGGTTTTCATACACAAAATTATACATTGCATTTGGAACCAGCAACTCGTCGGTGAAGATGGACCGCTTTCAACATTTAGCCAATCTTCATGGACGAGTTTAGAGTGCCTTGTTATTAGACTATTGACATTTCTGTTTACTTTTTGTACCTACAGAAATTAAATGATTATATCAATTTTGATTGTTTTTTTCCGAAAATTTATTAAATATATAATAACATAGAACTCTAAAGAGTTAAAAACCGACTTCAATCTTCAACTTATATAGTTTTCTCATGGATGCCATATTCAGAACTGGACTAAATTAAAATGGGACAACACTTGAAGTACCTATCAGCTTTCAAATAAAAAAAGAATCATCAAAATCGTTCACCCAATCGAAAGTTCAACAAACTTAAAAAAAATCGGTTGTCTGTAAAGTCGGTTTACTGACGATAGTTGAACGTGACAACGTCATAAGAAAATACTGATGGAATGGATTGTGCCTCTTTGTCGCTCGTTGCGCGCTCTCGCTTGCACGGGAACGACGCATACGTCACACTTTTTCGGGAATGCCGCCGGCTCTATCAATTTATAAGACGTTGTCAAGTCAAAAACATACAGTCGAATTGATGACTTCCTCCTTTTTTGAAGTCGGTTGAAAACCTTAAATATAACCCTTCACTTGGCGTCGCCGTAGTCGAGTGGAAATAGACGTAACTAAACAATAATTCAAAGTTTGCACACCGTCACTAGCTTGTCTCGTACGTCAACACGCAAACCCCTTACACAGCCATTATAATCTTCCACACAACGTTGTTCAAGCGTCTGTAATGTACTGAATTTGTCTTCCCGAGTTTCATATACGATGACCACGTTACGTTTGCCGCTCTAAAACCCCATGTCGTTCAATTTAGAACTTTCTTGTTTGGTAATTAGAGCCACGACTTGATTGTCGAAGGGAAGAATGCTGCGGTTCCATTGACGAGTTTCATTAGGAACTGATGTGCCAGTGTTTGATGTGTTATACGAGTGCTTCATTCTCACTTACCTAAGACGCTTGTATTGTAATGTTAATCTTAAATCTGTATTGTATTGTGTGTGTGGCAGTTATGGTGACAATAAATGTTTTCCTTAAAAAGTTACATAATTACAATTTTAGAGGCCGTTAGCTCCTTTTAAAATTCAGAAACATAAAAAAATAAAATTATCTCGTATTTCCTTGGGAAAGCAAAGAAAATTCATTTTTATTTATTTATGTATTGTCTACACTAATATTTTAAAGAGGAAAGATTTAAAAAACTCTTTCACTAATGGAAAGCTATTATCACTGAGTAACATAGGCTATATTTTATTCCCGTATTCCCACGGGAACGGGAATAACGCCGGTGAAACCGCGCGGAATAGCTAGTTATAGATACACTAATGCTACGTTGGGGCGGGTCACATATACATACATAGCAGTAAGTATGATTTAGAAAAATCTAGAATCAAATTGTTGAGGTTAAAACCAAAATGACTTGCACAAAATAACTCCTGGAATAAGAGCGAGTGTAAAGAATGATTGATTTGTAGGTTCAATAAGACGAAGTTAGGCCTCAAATAGAAGCTCATACTTTCGATAAAAGGTGGGCTTTTATTTCTATTCTAAGACCAATTTTAGAAAATGCTTTTGAACATTTCAATGTAAGCTTGTATTGAGATGTGAAATAGCAAGTCGTCACTCTAAAGATGTTTTAGCTAACTGTATCAGATGGAGGGTAATGTTCGGGTAAGTTAATACTCTCATGCGTAATTGATGAACGTTCCCTGCAAGCACGAAAAAGTTTCACGTTCCGCCTGAGTCGAGCATGCAAGCGAGAGCGCGGAACAAGCGATAGAGAGGCACGATCGGCCTAAGCGTTCAGCTTGTGACGCATCTATCTTTCTTCCACTCCAGTATGCAATTAGTTAGTTATCACGTTTTTTTTTTATGATGTGCTTACACTTGACCCCAGACTAGCCCGAGAGCACAGACGGGGCTTACGATGGAACGAGCTTGCCTAGAAGATGCCTGTTCACTCGACCCTTAAAGGCTGACGGGTTATATGAACTCGGAAATACAGTGCTCCATTTCTGGAAACATCCAGATATCACTTTATTTTTCTTTAGACTATTAAAAAACATTACTGGTTTTAGGAGCCATTTGCTATATCAGGGTACTCCAGCCTCAGAACAAATTGTTATTTCCAAACGTCGTTTTCAAGAATTTTGAAAATAAGTTTTTTAAAATAACTCATTGTTACTTACCCATTTTGTATACAAAACAAGTTAGTGGTTGTCGCAGAAAGTTGTAAGTTAAATAATCGCCGCTGGACACCCGCTAGTTATTTATACGCCGGCCATTTTGAAAAGGCACCTATTTTTTCCCGATGCTAATAAACGGTGACAAGGTTCGTTAATGACTGTATAATATTCCTTTCGAAATCACTATAATTATTCTCTTCGGAAAAATAAAACGGGATTCGAGTTGGGTTCTAAATCCGTTTTATTGGCGGTTTGGGGTTGGGGCGGTCACTAGGGAGTATGATTGCTACTTTTATATAATTTTAATTTCATGAAATAACCGTTTGCACATTATGTAACTGTTTGTTGTCCTAAATAAATAAATTTCACCCGCGATATTGCTATTTAATTACTATGTAAGTGATAAGACCGCCCATTGTACTTTAGTTCATGTTGGCATCAATAATGTGTTGTTTTTGGTGTACAATAAAGAGTTATTGTATTGTATTTTATGTAAAATCAAACTTTTTATTGCAAATGAAATATGAAATTCAGAAGATTTGTGATTTCATTGATTTCAAAAGCCTAAGATAACACTGGAGAATAAGTGTAGCAAAATCTGCTGATTTTTAGCCTTTATTTAAATTGCAATGAAGTGGACGATATTTTATGTAAAAAACCGGCCAAGTGCGAGTCGGACTCGCGCACCGAGGGTTCCGTACAACCTTGCAAATTTATGGTTTTCGTAATTTTTCCTTTATCTATGCTATAAGACGTTGCTTCGTACCAAATTTCAAGATTCTGAGTTCACGGGAAGCACCCTGTAGGTTTTGATTCCCTTGCAAGTGTCGAAAATTTGCGGCATAAACGGCTGTATCTTTTGATTGCGTTGGCTTAGAAGTTTGATTTTTTCACAGCTTCAAGGGACAGTAGACCTGAGTAATTGATATAAATTTCAGCTTCATACCTCCACGCGTTCCTGAGAAAAAGGGTCTTGACAGACGGACGGACGGACAACAAAGTGATCCTATAAAGGTTCCGTTTTTTCCTTTTGAGGTACGGAACCCTAAAAACAAGTGAATGAATTTTTTTATTACGGCCATATTTGATATTGACGGGCCTCTTGTCTCAGTTGGTAGTGACCCTGCCACTGAGTCGGAGGTCGAGGGTTCGATCCCCGCTTGGGGCCAACATTTGTGTTCATAAACATGCTTGTTGGCTTCGTGTCTGGGTGTTTAGTAAGTATGTTTATCAGTTGTTTAGTGCCTAGGCTTTGCCTAGTTTGGGATTGAATAACTACTTATGTGTAAATTATGTAAAAAAGGTACTTTTTTTATTCTTCAGAGTTCTATGTTATTATACATTTATTCAATCAAAACAAAACCGCCTACGTAAAATTGGCGCCCAACAAGGGGCACCATTAGCAATCATATAACCATTGAAAGAAATTACAGCTCTTGTTCCAATGAAATAAGGTTAACTATCCATAAAATGGAAATCTAAGCGATACCTTTGGAGCATGACTGTCGAAAATAAGACCTTTATTCGCTCCACGGTGACGTCACAAGTATTTGTAAGCAAAGCCATGGTCATTGTTTGTACTATAGGTACATATAATACATTTACATTACAATATGTGTAACTCACATAATGTAATGTAAATGTATGTACCATATCAGTTAAGAACCGCCGGTTTCAATTGACACAATATCATAGACAAAATTAAAAATCAATTGTGTCTGTGATTCATGGTCTGAGAAGTTAAATGTTTTTTCAATACTTTTTTAATATAGGGTCTTGTAAAAAGAAATTCGCAAGAACACCCTTATTCTTTCAGAAGCTGTAGACATCAAGCTTTAATGGACGTACGGATCCTATTTCTGTTATTTTTGTAATGCCCGCCTAGGATACCCTCTCTACCCACCTCTACCCACCACCTAAGGGCAAAACGGTTTAATCCCATATTTAAAAAAAACTGTTTTTTCTATAAAACGATAAATAATTGTTACATTTTTTTATTGAAATAATAAACACCAAAGAGGTATGTTGTGTTATGTTTACTGTGATTATTAAATTTATTAATCTTTATATGTATTTTAATTGATCAACATAAGGGGCCCGTTATGCACTACCTTCCCCTACTATTCAATAAAATTCGGAAAAATATCCTGAGCAATTTGAATAACTTTTCATTAAGTACTTATACCTAACTTTTTTTAAATAATTTAAAAAGAACGTTTTACTTGTTTAGACGTAACCATTATCGCTTACGTCAAAAATATATACTTAATTTTGTTTATCTTTTGGATTATGTAGTGTTTACCTGTGATTGTTTGTTACACTAAGCCAAATGTTACAAATCGTGGTTGTTTAAGTAAAAGTGTAAATAAGCGTTGGTAAAACAAATAAATATTTAAAAAAATAAAGGGTAGTGATAGCCTTTACGGTTAAGGAGCCTGTATCACATGATGAAAATCAGTGAGGCTCGGGTTCGAATCCTGGAATCCAATGAGTTTTTCAAAACTTACTTACTTATTTATTACTACGAGGAGGCATGTGTAAAAGGCAATAGGCTCACCACCTATCACGTTTAGGGATCCAGAGAACATCTGGTGAGAAGTGTGTATATCCACAAATGGAAGACCTCTGCCTACCCCCCGGGGATATAAGGCGAGAGATTTTTTTTAAAATAAATAAACAAAATTGCATTCGTATGAATACTCTAACAGGCCAGCTTCCAGTAGCATACCAGTATTATATCCGTAAACTCGTCTATTAGATGAATAAACTCATTTTTCCCACATCGTTGTAAAAACTCCACATAAGGGGCGTCTCCCCAAACATCAAAATTACCAAATATTACCGAATCCCACTGAATCCGCTCGAACATTTGCTAGATTTAATATATAAAACATATGAATCGTTTGGGCCCCGGGCTTTGGGTAATAACGTATTACGGCGCGGTACCGTCAGCAAATACGGGGACTCAAAATAAATACCTGGGATTGTTCACGTAATGGCGGACGAGAGGGGAAATTAAATTAAAAGCCTAACGTACAAACACCAGATGCTCGAGGTTATTACGTATATCATTATGTACATCACTGATATTGTTTAAGCTACTCTTGGGCTACTCATTTTTTATTTGGGATTTAATTCACAGACTGTTTCAAAGTAGACAGAGCCTGTACTGTGTGTCAAGAATATGCTTAAATAATATATAATATATATAATAATAATAATATTATTATAATCTCACGCCTTTTATCCCCGAGGGGGTAGGCAGAGGTATTCCATTACTGGATATACCCACACTTCACGAGATATATTGGACCCCTAAACGTGATAGGTGGTGAGCCCATCGCCGGACCGGGTCTGTTTACACATGTCTCAGAATTAATTCTGAGACCTGCGGGTTTCCTCACGATGTTTTCCTTCACCGTCGAGCTAGTGATAAATATGTACGTAAGTTTTTTGATAAACTCATTGGTACATGCCAGGATTCGAACCCGAGCCTCACTGATTTTCGGCCGGTTCTTTAACCGTCCGGGCTATCACTGCTCTTAAATGCTTCTTAAATCTATGCTTAAATGTTAAACTATATCCCTATGTCCCTATGTATGCTTAAATCTTTAAAACTACGCAACGGATTTTGTTGCGGTTTTTTGACGTGACAACGTCTTATAATTCGATGGAGCCGGCTGCATCATGAAAAAGTATGACGTATGCGGCGTTACAGTGACGCAACGAGCGACAAAGAGGCACAATCCAAAAAGTATGACGTTGTCACGTTCAAATATCTTCAGTAAACCGACTTTACAGACAACCGATTTTTTTTAATAGATAGAGTGATTCAAGAGGTAGATTTTAGTATAAGCATTGCACCCGTGCGAAGTCGGGGCGGGTCGCTAGTAGTATATGAAACAAAGTCGCTTTCTTTGTCCCTATATTCATATGTATTCTTAAATCTTTAAAACTATGGAACGGATTTTGATGCGTTTTTTTTAATAGATAGAGTGATTCAAGAGGAAGGTTTTAGTATTAGCATTACACCTCGCTAGTACAACGATAAACCGAAGCGAAGAAAGTTCGCATCACTAGTTCAGTATCATTTTAAAACGTGCAAAACCTTTTTTTGCTACCCCTACATTAATGTACACTCACCTACGGAAATTGTAAAGCAAAATTGGGTAGTCATTTCATAAATTGCATCTGACCCGGCGATATTAAATTTGTGAATATTCGCTAATGCCCCCGGCGACGCTCGCGTCATTCTAATGAGCACATTATTGGCAATCTGCGTCTTGCGCAACTCGTAATTAGGTTGGTTTTGCTTCATTAGAGTTTATTTGCAAAAATATTTTTATTTGGGAGTTGTATTTTTTGAGGGTGTTTGGGAGTATGTTTGGTTGGTTTTTTAAGTGCGTTGCGTCGTTTGATTTTGGCTACATTTTAGGCGAGAAATGATAGGTTGTGAGTACATATTTTAAGTGACTTTTATACTTAGTTTTAATAAGAATTTTTAACAGTTTTCGTAATTTTATGATTGTGTTTACTTGTTTATAGATTTCTTTATATACTTATTCAATTTCTAGAAATGTAGTTTTTCTACAGTTTTTCTACTTTTTATCAGTAGCTCAATCAGTCAAATCCTGCCTTCTTAATCAAATGGTCAAGGATTCAAATCCAAACCGGGATCAAAATTTGTATAAATCACTGAGTATCATCTCTCTGGGTATTTATATAATCTGTGGCAATATGGACTGCCCGGAGAGTATCTTTACCCGGCCTGTACTTGACCTCTTATCCGGAATACGGATATATAACTCCGGATATATCGAACCGGATAAGAAGAGGCTTATGTCCGAATATAATTACATTATAGACAAACATAGTACCTACTCATGTTGTTGTCATTTGTGACTCCGATAACGGATCAAATATGCCGTTATAAGTTACTATCTGTTCTCCACCATTTTATCAGTGTAAGTCCCGTTCCCGTGGGAAAGTTATAGCTCATGTCACTCCTAGAAATCTAAGCTTTTCATTGGTGAAAGAATTTTTAAAATCGGTCCAGTAGTTTCGGAGCATATTCAATACCAATAAACAAACAAATGATCAAACCTTATGTAGATAGTGGCTTCGGGATATAAAGTAGACAATATAGTTTGCGGTCTTTTGTGTTATTTTAATAAGTACTAGCAGAAGCAAAAGTTAAAAAACACCATGTATGTATAAATAACTAAAAATGCCTTGAGACATTATGTTCGCCATGTGTACTTTTTCTTGATACATGATGTTAAATAAATAAATACATAAAATAATTCTGCTTGTATGCGGCGTTTCACTATTTATTTACTATGGAAAGTTAGAAGAAAGTATTTATTTCACGCAGCACTAGCAGCGCCACGCGGTTTCACCCGCGTAGTTCCCGTCCCCGTGGAAATACGGAGATAAAATATAGCCTATGCGTTACTCTAATGTATAAGCTACATAACTGTAGTTTCATAAAAATCCGTTCAGTAGTTTTTGCGTGAAAAAGAAACATCCATACATACAAACTTTCGCGTTTATAATATTATAGTAGGATAGGATGGAATATTAGAAAAAAAAATTAAAGTATTTATTTTACAGTTATTTTTCTTTACACGCAAAATCCTTGCCATAATGTAATTTAGCAGTCCTATATTAAATATCTTACTTAAAAGTAATGGGGTCCATTTTACAATGCACTGGGTCACCTGAGACCCCGACCCCAACCGCGCGACCGAACATTTCCGGCCCGGGAACGGGATAATTAAATTGTTTCCCGGGAATCCCAGGAATTCGTGTCAACGGGCTTAGTTTTATAGTTGCGACCGTTTTTGAGTGGAATTTCAGAGAACTTTTTGAATTTTCCATTGGACTTTGCCCTTTTTGTATTTCGAGAATTTTAATTTCGAAATGTTGGAAAGATTTTTGTGTTATAGTTTTTGAATTATAACTCTTCCTGGATACCAATGCTTTGTCACCAAAGGGGTTCGGCAGAGTTAGAAATACCCATATTTCACTTTTGTATTTTCACCACTGTAAATTATTACAAGTGTGCACCACTTGTAATTTACTTGTAGTATAAACCCAATGGGAACCGGGTTTCTGTTACACAATATTACACATGCCTCAGAATTAATTCTGTGACCTGCGGGTTTCCTCACGTTTTCCTTCACCGTCCAGCTAGTGATAAATACACACAAAAGTTAAAAAAAAAAGTCAAAACTACATGTACTCGCCAGGATTTTACTCACTGATGACTCACTGTCTTAATTAATTAGCAATCAAATTGCAGGAAAAACTATAAATAATAATAATAAATTGTTATTTAGTCCCAAACTATGCAGTACCTGTACTATGGGTATTGTGGTCGATGCACTGGCCGGTATTGTACATAGTTTTAATGTTTTGAATAATTCAAAATTAGATTCACGTGGGTTTGGCTTGTCCTTGGATCATTGATTTGGTTTTAGATTTTGTGTGAACCTATAATGTGTTTTTTTACTGTATTATTTAAATAAAAGTATGTTTAAAGCCTAATAGGCTTTCCCTGAGGTCGCAGAGTTCACAGGTACTAAACAACTGATAAACATCACTACATAGTACGTATAAAACAAAGTCGCTTTCTCTGTCCCTATATCTCTATGTCCTTATATCCCTATGTCCTTATGTCCCTATGTATGTTTAAATCTTTAAAACTACGCAACGGATTTTGTGATTCAAAAGGAAGGTTTTAGTGTTAGCATTGCACCCGTGCGAAGCCGAGGCGGGTCGCTAGTACTTAAATAAATATTAAACACCCAGACACGAAGACAACAAACTTGTTCATGCACACAAATGTTGGCCTCGAGCAGGTATCGAACCCACGACCTCCGACTCAGAAGGCAGGATCACTACCAACTGAGAAAGCGATGCGAAGTAACAGTTGAAACATCATCAACCACGGTAGAACCCGCGTACTTTTATCAGTATACTCTTTTAATGGAATCCACTATCAGAACAAACAACGGATTCAAACCGAAAGCGAACAGAGATAAATGCACGGGATTTTAATTAACAAACCGTCACTGCGACAGAAATTCAGTTACCATCCCGCCATCTTTGAAAGCTTTCCGAAAATATTTTTTCCTTCCCAAATTGAATATCGGTAACGCCACCCGCATGTAACCGAATGCTGTTAGGGTCACCGCACACACAGTGCTGGAAACGCGGTGGTTTTTTCAACCATGCTTTAATAGTCAAACTAAACATTTCACCGTGAAAGGCACAGAACTTTTGAATAATTTATTAATTATGTAGTAACGAATTTATAATATTTTAAATTAAATGCATAAAAAGTTCCAAAAAGTGTCCTGCAGGAATTGGCACAGATATCTCATTTTTGAGAGTGACAACATTGGATATGTTTCAAAAAGAGTTACGTTGTAGACTTAAAGAAACACACGAAAGAGTCATATTCAAGTGAGATAAACTTCAACCACAATAAAATTTAATCTATGACAATATTAGCTACGTAAAAAATTCCTCATCTTTTTCCGAGTATTTTACTCGCTATTGCCAGTAAATGCCTCAGTGTAGAGCCACCCGTAACCGCAATGACGTCATAGGCATTTGTAGGTCTACATTCCCGTGTAGGTACCATAATTCTTCGTCCAGTCACAGCGGCCGGTGCAGCGCGATGCACGGACACTAAAAAATGCCTGAAAGCCTTTTAAGCTGCTGTCACAGCGGGTTCGGTGGCCGACTGATTGGGGGCTGCGCAGACGAGCGATAACCAACATAATTTAGACGAGCGTTTCCGTGTTTCGGAAGGCATCGTTAGTTCTGGTTTTCGTTGTGTTTACGCCGTTAAGCCTTGTCAGATACCCTTGGGTGGCTTGAATAGTTCTGACAATTAGATGGCCCTAGCTTAACACTATTTCCTAATCTGATGTGGGCTCGCATCGGGGATTATAGCCCATAGTTACTCATTTGTGAGGAAAGACCCTTAGCTCAGCAGTGGGCTGTTGATGATGATTATTTAGATGACTATAAACGGCTACGTTTCCGGACGAAAGGTGCGTTGATTACAAACACCAGTGTATTTTTAATTCAAATAAAGAACGAAACTAAGATGAACACATATTATTATTCAACAAAAAGAAGAAGTCAAGAAGATCAACATATCAAAATTCAATCAAATCAGTGGACAGGACACTGGGACTTTCTGCTTCGATCGATGCCTGATATTTTTTTGACAGGCGCGACTTGTCAACCGCAGCGTCTTAGCCGCTCGTCTAGTCCACGAGCAAATTGAACGCTTCTAAAATAAAATGCTAGGTTTTATGTCGGTATCTGGAGGCTATTTTTGTTGCTAGAGTTTCGTCGTAAAAAAGAGCCTGTATGAAAGGTGGGTTAATGGTTGAAGGTTTTTTTAATGAAAACCTTACATATAGCGCGACCAAGTAAAATTGACGTAACCATCTAAAGAAGTATCGTATTACAATCAAGCAAACGGCAGATAATGTGACTAAAATTGAAAAAAAAATACTAACTTTCCCAACTCTCAAAATAATCTCTTCTGTATGTAACCTCTTTTTTTTATTTAGTTTTTAGCTGAAATTGGTTAATAAAAATGAATTGTTGTTTGTTGGTTGAACTGACTAGGAAAAAAAAATGGCGGTAATAGTCCTAATATAGTTTTTCGGGAAAGAAAATTAGTAAAAGTTTAAAATAGAAAGTGCTTTAGCTTCAGGTCACAAACATAACAAGGTAACAAAATGGGTGAATAATGTAATGCCATTGTCGTGTCGTAACTTTGCCCTTAAAAAAGTAGTAAAGAGTATTTTAGTGACACTGGCCAGTTGTACAGCGTTTTCACATTAAAGGATTATGAATTGAAAAGTGCGCTACGGGCACGGTGCGTAATTTCTTAAAAAAAAGATAAATTTTATTTGAAATCTTAAAACGTCAATGGCGCCATAAAATATGCTTGTATTATAAAGGAACGGTAGAATCTACCTTAGAATTCTGAGTATTTTAAACTTACCTCTTTCAGCCATAGCGAGTTGACAGCCGATGACAGCGAGCACAACCACTGTCAGTCTGATCGCCATCTTGAACTGTCACTGTCACACCATCACTTGCACTGAACACACTGTAGTATACCAGATACTATCTATATCTATAAACAGACCACTGTATGTAACACAACACTATCAGAACATCGTGAGTCGAGTCGTGCGCGGACCTGTAAAAAAAGATGAAAAGATGTTATTCTATGTTTAAAAAAATCGAATTTAAAAGTAATAAACGTCATCGCTCTTCTTTTGTTTTGCTGTTTTTGAATTCGGGAACTTAGTTTGAAATGGATGTTGGCGGGAATACAGAAAAAGATGTTTTTTTGTAAAAATATTTTTTTTGTACTGCTTTTGGCTTATGTTAATTCAAATCAAATCTCTTTTATTTCTGTAGGTAATCAAAATACACTAAGTAACGTCAATAGTCTAATAGCAATGGCAAATTTATTTCATATAATAATATGTCAAAAGTCAAAAGTCAAAATGTTTTATTCAAAATAGGAACTTACAAGTCCACTTATTGAACGTCATTTCAACTCCACCGCTTCAGCATGTATGGTTGAGGAGAAGAAGCGGGGCAAGAAACTCCTCAACACAATATTCTTTTAATCAATTGTTACATATTACTAAATTGGGTTACATAATTTCGTTTGTTTTTCGCTATCGTATTGCGCTGGACTGGAGGAAATCTGTTCCAAGCATCATTGTCATTTATATAGTCGTCTAGTTTGTAATATGCCATTTTACAAAGTACATGTTTAACATGAGTTTTGAACACAGTTTCAGGCAATTTCAAAATATCTTCTGGTATTTTATTATAAAAGCGTATGCAAAGCCCCACAAAGGAATTATTAATTTTACTTAATCCTGACTGAGGTTGCTCTAGTTTATTTTTATTCCTTAGATTACAATTATGCCTGTCACAGTTTTTAGTATACAGTAATATGTTTTTCCGTACATACATAATGTTTTCATAAATGTACTGACAAGGCATTGTTAAAATATTAATTTCTTTGAACAGTTCTCTTAGGGAATCACGACATCTTAACTTGTAAATGGCGCGTATAGCCCTTTTTTGTAAAATAAAAATAGATTCTGCATCAGCAGCTCTGCCCCACAGCAAGATGCCATAGGACATTATACTGTGAAAGTAGCTAAAATAAACGAGTCTTTCTGTGTCTACATCAGTAAGCCATCTGATTTTTCTGACGGCATAAGCAGCTAAGCTCAGTCTGTTAGATAATGCAGAAATATGAGAATTCCATTGAAGTTTGGAGTCTATCGTTATCCCCAAAAAAACTGTATTATCAGCGAAATCTAATTTGTCATTGTTTAAAATTATCTCATTCTCTACTCGTCTAACATTAGGGAGTACAAACTTTATACATTTGGTCTTCTTAGCGTTGAGCACTAGATTGTTTGCAGTGAACCATGTGAGAATTTGTTGAAGGGTATCATTTACCTCGTCGAGCTTCTGAGCTTGTCTATCTACTTTGAAAATCAGAGATGTATCATCAGCAAACAACACTATCTTTGACAAACTCTCTACCATGAATGGAAGATCATTTATATATACAAGGAAAAGAAAAGGACCAAGAATCGAACCTTGAGGCACCCCAATTTTTACGGGTGCGCCCTGTGATTTACAATCATTTATTTTTAATTTTTGTATCCTATTTTCGAGATAGGACAGTAACATATCAAGCGCTTTACCGTTGACTCCATAATGAGTATGAGTCCATAGATGGATGGTCCATTGTTTCTGCCTACTCAATCGATTTGAATTAAAATCAGGGTTTTATGGACCATCCGAAGCAGGACGTACCGTGATTTAAAACTACCCATCCAATACCTGACCGCTACCAACGTAAACAGCTCACGGATTAAACAGCTTGCATTATATTTAGAAGACGGCTATTTCTGCGCTGGAGCCGATCGCGTAGTTATTACTATGGCGAAGGTTACCTTGTTACCAATGGCTTATAATTACATGTTTCACATTGAAAAAGAAAATGTATTTTTTATGTTAGTCTGTAGGTAATAAGAATTACACTTAGAACAGTCAATAGTCTAATAACAAGGCACACTAAACTCGTCCATGAAGATTGGCTAAATGTAAACAGCAGCCCATCTCCACCGAAGAGTTGCTGGTTCCAAATGCAGTACCCCGAGAAGAACCGGCAAGAAACTCAACGCTAACTCTGCATTCGACCAACAAAAACCTTATTACTCGACTGCTCCAACTGAAAAAGCTAATGTTTTTCGAGAGTAACTGTATAAGGATGTGATATGTTCTCTTTTGCTAAAGCCTGTAGCAAACAGGTAACTAGATTTTACTAACTTGGCCTATTTGTCTTAGTTGGGGAAGAGTGACGTCACAAGAAAACAATATGGCGGACGATAGCCACTAATGTTTAAGAAGAGTTATAGATTTTAATAAATTTTGTAATAATAATAATATCTTTATTTCAGGCAATATTTACATTAATAGATCGTAAATAACGTAATACCATCCAATTGTCATTAAATTAAAATATTTGTTGTTGCTCTGTAAATATTATTATCAAGCTGAAAGTCATAATAAAAACCTGACAAAAAAGAGTTAGAGGTTTCCAAAAATTACCGAAATACGCCATCTGAAGCCATCAATCCAATTATGCAAGAAGCAGAATCAGGTCCAATTTGCGAATCGCGACATCAATCCAAAGATAAAATAATTTAATCTATCCTCATCGGCTCTCATTTATTTCCATTTAATTCTGTTCTTGTGTTCTTTCGGTTAATTATAATGGACGTTTTTTAAATCTAATCTGCAGAGAGTGCTCTATAATGGAATAGAAGTGGTCTTAAGAGCTTGATTAAAACCGTAGGATATTCGGAGAAAAATCAAAATGGCCGATTATTTGGCGAACCTATTGATTTTGTTTACAGTTTGTTAGGATGGACGTTTGTTGCTTTTTGAAGCAAAAAGTAGTGGACGGATTTTTGTTAAACTTTCCAGTAATTTAGGTACCAACCTGGGTTAACATCGGGATAACTTATAGGTTATAATTAATACAGATATTGTGTTAAATACGGATCCATGAATTTGGGTCCGCTTGGTTTGTATATTGTAATAAAAATAAAAAGATTTTTCTAATGCTTTATTAGGAGTATCATCAATTGTTATATTGTGAACTACGTAATGTGGAAATGTGAGAAACTTCCATCAACATTTTTATTCTTTATTTAAATTTCATTTTATTATCTTTTACTCTAGCAAAATGGGTCTAACTCATGAAAGTGTGAGTAAAAGTACTAGAGACACTTCACTATATAAATTAGCTATGATACTTCCACAGTTTTTGTTAATTAAAAATAATAAATTTGATAGAAGTAGGTATGTGGTATATTTGCAGTAAATTGACAGAGTAATAGAAAAAAACAATAGTTTGAATAAATATTTTTTCTTTTTTTATTAAAAACGAGGTTTCAACAGTTTCAATACAATTTTAGCAACTACGCAAGTTCCTAACCTAACCTAAAACCGGCGCGTGCGGCTGCACCGTCTATTTATAACACCGCGTCGCGATACCGGCGATTCTACAACCACAGACGAAAATCGTAGACAAAGCAATAGTTTTAAACTATGTATCCAACACAAACCTATACCACAGTATAATAAATAGTACTAGCGTACAGTATTGTCACTCCCTGCCTCTCGCTTAAAGTGCCACCCACCCGCGCTTGGTTACCTCACAGTTACCGGCTGGCAAGGACGCGACGACGCCGCGTTCACCTACACGAGCTTAGACTGTGTGAGTAGGAACGCGTTTGTTTCATACATTTGATCGCCAGTGACCGAGATGTACCTATACAAATGAACGACGACTGTCTCAGATTATAGTAATTCACGCCAGAAAAATATGTAATTTAGTTTAAACACGAGATTAGATAGAGCTGCCCTTGAGTTACTTGGTTCTTCTCGGGGTACTGCATTTGAAACCAGCAACACGTCGGTGGAGACGGGCTGCTGTTTACATTTAGCCAATCTTCAAGGCCGAGTTTCGAGTGCCTTGTTATTACACTATTGACTTTTCAAAGTGTATATTTTGAACCTACAGAAAATAAGTGTTTTTTTTACTTTTATATTATCATTGTAATTGTATATTATAATTGTAAGAGCAGTAAAAGACTACGCATACGGTTAAAGAGCCTGCTTCACATGATGAGAATCAGTGACGCTTGGGTTCGAAACCTGGCATGTACCAATGAGTTTTTCAAAAACCTACGTACATATTCATCACTAGCTCGACGGTGAAGGAAAACATCGTGAGGAAACCCGTAGGTCCCAGAATTAATTCTGAGGCATGTGTAACAGACTCGGTCCGGCGATGGGCTCACCACCTATCACGTTTAGGGGTCGAATATTCTCGTGAAAAGTGGGTATTTCTGGAAATGGAATAGTAAGATTATTATTACTATCTAATATTATGATTTTAAGTTTTTTCCAGCTGTTCTTAGAACGTCATCAACCCATCTTTTCCTTGGGGCCTAGCTATTTCGTTGCCTGTAGTGTCCATCTGTTGTCCTGGTATCTAACTAGGTGGCCTGCCCACTTCCATTTAAGATTCATGCCGTGTTGTAGTGCATCCCTAAGTTTTGTTTTATTGCGTATGTCTACATTTTGATTCGATGAGATTATCGACTATTTAATCGATTTCAGCTATGTTTAATATGTGTTAATTTGTTTCGAAAAATTAATTAGCACAACTGTTTTTTTTTTATGATAAAAAAGGGGGCAAACAAGCAGACGGGTCACCTGATGGTAAGTGACGTCCGTCGCCCATGGACACCTGCAACTCAAGAGTCACAACTGCGTTGCCAACCTTAGGGCTACCTATGGAAACCGTACTAATAATGCTCTTTATTTAAGACCTATGGTTAGACCAAACTAAAGTACGAATTCATCATATTTTTTTATATTAATATACTAATCGGGGTGTATGAGGGATTGCGCTTATGTATACATTATAGACGACACGTTTTCCTTGAGGGTACTGGCAAAGGTACCTATTTACTTATTAAATTCCTGAAAATACCAAATTCCAGTACAGATCAATTGAATTTACTGTACCTTAAATGGCAACCGAAATAGTCTAGAAAAAAACAACTAAAACAACTTTAGAGAGCATTTTTAATCGATGTTTTGACCTCAATACCACAGCGCATTAACCCTTCCACCATTTCACAACTAGTTTTAAAATAACTCGTATCAAATTAATAAAACAATAAAAGATATATGGGTTACATGACCTATACTGATAAGGTAACTGCATTTGATCCAATCACGCTTCCCATGTCATATCGGTAACTGAATGCACATTAATTATCCCTATTAATAAAATTGTAGTGATACTACATAGAACGAGCATATAGACAGCCGAGTTCTAAACCGCGCTATCGGAGTTTTCTAACGAGTTTGTATAAATACAACTGTCCAACATCAACTGTTGGAATGCGGTCCCCAGGCACTATCACCTCGCCTAAAGGAAGATCTTCCCTTTCACGATTGAGGAGCATTCCACCTCATACATAATCTCACGCCTTTTATCTCCGAAGGGTACGAAGAGGTACTAAATTTCTAGTAATACTCACGCTTCTCCAGTATATTATTTGGACCCTAAACGTGATAGGTGGTAAGCCAATCGCCGGACCGGGTCTGTTACACATGCCTCAGAATTAATTCTGGGACCTGCGGGTTTCCTCAAGATGTTTTCTTTCACCGTCGTAATATGGTAATAAAATATAGCCTATGTTACTTAGGGATAAGGTAGCATTCTAATGGTGAAATTATTTTTGAATTCGGTCAACTTAAAAACTACTGTTTTGAGTTTATTCGTTACAAACATACAAATCCTTCCTTTTTATAATACTTATAGTGCAGAATTAGTGTAGATGTAAATTATACCTTGGTTTGTTAAATTAAATGAATCGATATAAATCGAATACTTTCGTATGTAACCTACAGCCATGTAATAATTACAATACAATACAATAACTCTTTATTGTACACCAAAAACAACACAATATGGATACCAACATTAACAAAAGTACAACGGGCGGTCTTATCGCTTTTAGCGATCTCTTCCAGACAACCTTGGGATGGATGAAACTGAGAGATTAGAACTAGGGTAGACTAATTAATTAATTAAGTAATTTTGAATTTCGAGGTTCCAATATGATTGTTTGCGATGGAGTAAAGATGGATGGAGTAAAGTCGCAATGACTTTCAATAAGAGGACTTATAAGCCCGTACATTGAATAAAAACTTTTGACTTGGACTATGATGCTGAACCGTTAAAACGCGAGTCGCTCCGCATCGCAATTCCAACAATAATAGTTCCAAAGGTTCCATAATTCACCGGTATTTTAGTTACCAAATGCATTTCCCAAACCAGAACTCGTATTTATGCATGCAAATAAACACGTCCAGCTATTCTAGGCATCCAGGGTATGCGGAATGACCTAAATTAGGTGTTTACCGGAACACTGGGTCCTATATAATTGATTGTTTGTCTGTGTGTGTGTAAATGCAGCGGTTATGCTGATTGATGGCTGGGTTGTAATCAAATTAATAGTTTCCGATACCATTGTGCATTGTAGCAAGATACTAAATTGAAGATGTATGAAGCGAGTGCGAAGGCACGTATTGTTCTCTTCGATCGATTAGTTCTTACCAATATATACATACATAATCTCACGCCAGAGCAGTGATAGCCCTGACGGTTAAAGAGCCGGCCGAAAATCAGTGAGGCTCGGGTTCGAATCCTGGCATGTACCAATGAGTTTTTCAAAAACTTACGTACATATTTATCACTAGCTCGACGGTGAAGGAAAACATCGTGAGGAAACCCGCAGGTCTCAGAATTAATTCTGAGACATGTGTAAATAGACCCGGTCCGGCGATGGGCTCACCACCTATCACGTTTAGGGGTCCAATGTATCTCGTTAAATGTGGGTATATCCAGTAATGGAATTACTCTGCCTACCCCCTCGGGGATGAAAGGCGTGAGATGTTGTTGAGGCGGGGATGAAATATAATCTCACGCCAGAGGGGTAGGTAGAGACGATGGATCGCCATTTTGCCCGATTTCCGCACACTTCCCTCCCTTCCTTCACATCCGTCAACCTTTTCATGCACGCTCTTTTATTCTTCGCACTCCGGACACCAGCTTTTTGAAGGACGTCACTTATTTGATCCATGAACGTCCTCTTTCCTTGCATCCTTAAACATTCACACCATAAATCTCTTTCGTTACTCTTCTTTCATCCATACGTTCTAAATGACCAAACCTTTAATACTCCTTAATAATAAAAGTTTTTTTTATTTTTAAATAAAAAAAATCGGTTGTCTGTAAAGTCGGTTTACTGACGATAGTTGAACGTGACAACGTCTTATGAAAATACTGATGGAATGGATTGTGCCTCTTTGTCGCTCGTTGCCCGCTCTCGCTTGCACTTCAAGCCTTAAATGGAACGCCTCAGAGCGAGGTAACGCCGCATGACGTCATGTTTTTTCGTGCGTACAGCCGGCTCCATCAAATTATAAGACGTTGTCACGTCAAAATCATTTACCTTTAAACTTCACAGGTGTAATCATGTAAAAATAATTAGTAATTTCATGAAAAATAAATGGCTTATACGTAGCAATCATACTCATCAATAGGTATACTTTTTTCTCCCATGTTAAAGACACACAAACACATGTAGACAGGAATAGACACATGTAGTGGCACGTATCACCGTGACGAGTCAGCTGATATTAACTCCCTCTGTGGGGTTGAGGGGCGAAACCAAGTGAGGAGAGGACAGCGATTTCTATAGACTTCGTGAACTGTCGATGTAACAAAAAATATATAGACAATACAATAACATAACTCTTCATTGTACACCAAAAACAACACAATATGGATACCAACATTAACTAAAGTAGAATGGGCGGTCTTACCGCTTTTAGCGGTCTCTTCCATACATCCTTAGGATGGATCAAACTGAGATATTAGAACAAGGGTAGACGGTGTACTATATATTATTGAACATACTCTTACATACTATCACATAAATAAATAGGTATAAATAAATACAAAAAAATATATATACTTACATAATATACAATATAAATTAAATAAATTAAACGAGAATAGAAAATACTTACACACATTTACATATATTTGAGAATAAAAATAAATAATAATTTAATGCATGCATAATGGTATGACATATTCAAGCCGATGAAGTTTTTGATTGAAAAACAAATAGAAACCGACGAGCTTGTATGAACCGATTGATGGAGGATGAGGCGCGTAAGGTATGCCAGGATCGTAGCAGATGGCGGGCTGTTGTCTCTGCCTACCCCGGGAAAAAGGCGTGAGCTTATGTATGTTATGTATGTAAACAAATATATTTAAATAAACTACTGCGGGCGGGTTTCTTCCCGATGTTTTACCATAAATACGTACGTAAGTTTTCGCAAAACTCATTATCTCACCAGGATTCGAATGAGTACATAAGAGGAAGTCTGGAAGTAGCACCCGTGGAGGAGAAGGCGAGGGCTTGATTGTGGAAGAGGGGTAGACCAAAGAAAAGACGGAAGGATTGTTTGAAGGATGATATGTGCAAAATGGAAGTGAATGTAGGTATAACGTATGATAGATCAAAATGGAAGGAAAAAACATAAAAGGGCATGTGAATGATGATGACCAGGATTCGAATCCGAGCTTCGCTCTATCACTGCGTTATTCTATCGTAACTTAATCTCCTGTCGACTTATACCACACAATTCGGGAAAAAGGAAACCGCCAAGCACAAGGGCAGGTGGAAATTGTCTTTTTCACGCGCCCCACCACGCCTACGGGCATATTGCGTGGGGCGGTCAAGCGTGAACGCTCGTGCCTCGCCTTGATACCCGATGTTCTTTTGTTTTGAAAATGGAGATGTTTCTTTTTAATGGTGAGACTGATTTTTTTCTGCTTTAATTTGGTCGGTCAATTCGGTAACTAAAGAAATAAGATATCAGATTCCAAAAAACATTTCGAGATATTAGGTTTCATAACTTAATATATATTCATAACTTACTAAAATAACGTCACCTCATTCTGGTGGTGTCAGCTTTGTTCTTAGAAAAAAAATACTATTAATTTAATTTCCCACGCAAGTTACGCAGGTCCCATTTTTTCCGTTCCCGTAGGAATTTGAATTCCTGCTATGTATTTCTTATTTCTAAGATGTATAGGGATCCTAAGAAATAAAATCCCCACGGGAAATGATAAAAGTGGGAAAGGTTATTTGGCATTATTCCCTCGGGAACGGGAAAATTCCCACGGGAACGGGGTGTAACTAATTGTCACACCATTAAAGTTGCAAGGTGAAAAATCAGTGGCGTTATATGAAGTCACGGCGATACGTTAAACCTTTTGCGTTTCAATATCAACATATATACGAGTACATACCTATACCCGTTTAATCCTCCAACTCAATCAAACCATCAACTCAATACTCTAAGGAACTGCAGTCCAACTCAGCACTAACTCCATAATCATCTAGTTTAACGTCTAACCCGAGAATTGGCATCCAAAGTCAATAGCTATATTTCTCAGTACAATTAACAGAATCACTTGGCGTACTTATATTCGACTTCGGTCACAGATATACAGGATACAAACAGATTACTCAATTCGGACACTTCGAATCTTACCCAGTTAGCCACGAGGGCTGGGTGCTTTCTTCCAGCACATTGCAGCGCAATTCGACAGCGAAAGATAAAATGTAATAATATATAATATAATCTCACGCCTTTTATTACCGAGGGGGTAGGCAGAGGTATTCCATTACTGGATATACCCACATTTCACTAGATATATTGGACCCCTCAACGTGATAGGTGGTGAGCCCATCGCCGGACCGGGTCTGTTTACACATGTCTCAGAATTAATTCTGAGACCTGCGGGTTTCCTCACGATGTTTTCCTTCACCGTCGAGCTAGTGATAAATATGTACCTACGTAAGTTTTTGAAAAACTTATTGGTATATGCCAGGATTCGAACCCGAGCCTCACTGATTTTCGGCCGGCTCTTTAACCGTAAGGCTATCACTGCTCTTAAATTAATTAAATTAAAGATAAATGTGTATGAATTGATTCAATGAATGTGTTGAGGAGTTTCTTCCCTCGCTTCTTCTCCTCAACTATACAAGCCAAAGCGTTTGTTTTAATGACTTTTAATAAGTGGGCATAATATAAGCCTACTTCTAATTTGCATTTTGATTGGAAAAAGAGCAGTAATAGCCTTACGGTTAAAGAGCCTGCTTCACACAATGAAAATCACTGAGGCTCGGGTTCGAATCATGGAATGTACCAATGAGTTTTTCAAAACTTACGTAGGTACTTATTTATTACTAGCTCGACGGTGAAGGAAAACGTCGTGAAGAAACCCGCAGGTTCCAGAATTAATTCTGAGACATGTGTAACTGACCAGGAGTGCGATTTTTGAATCTCACTGGTGATATCAAAATCACCGGTGACTAAAATTATCACCGATGACTTTTATGTCACCATTTCCCAAAAGCCGTATTTTTGAAAGTCACACGCTATTTTCAATAAATCGTCGCAATCACAAAATATCACAATCGAGCCCCGCTGCTAATTCTTCCGAAAAACATACTTTGGCAGATGGCACTACGTTAACTGTCAAAAACAATCGCATGGTGATTTCAATAACGAGTGGGTAGGGGCACTCGTAAATCGATATCATAGGTATGACAAATGTAAGTCACCGATGAGTTTCAAAAATACGAACTTTCGGAAATCACTCGCATCGGTGAGAATTAGTCACTTGGTGAGATTCAAAAATCGACCACCCGGTCCGGATGGGCTCACCACCTTATCACGTTTAGGGGTCGAACATTCTCGTGAAAAGTTGAGTTTCATATAAAAAACCATTCAAAAATGTGTGTATGGATTACCACTATAATAATTTACCACCTAAATGATGTACGACTTAATATTTAAATACATTCCTACATTACTATAGCTCCGAGGTCCAACGTTCCCGCGTTAATCCCACAGGACCCTCTATAGCTCAAGTATTATGGTAATCGTTTCCCGGAGTGCAGTTTGGGACTAGTTGTGGTGGAGATTTCACTGTTATTAACTGGTCCCAATCTCATGACTTCACTTAGCCGGTAAAGTATAGAAATAATAATGTGTTTATACAATGCTTGCTTGGTTACTGAAAATTCAGGATTCTAGTTTTGTCCACAACGAAGTTATAGGGGGTCGAAAATGGCCTGAATTGCTTCGAGAAAAGGATGGTACACCCGCTTTTTGCTCGACTTGGCGGGAGCACTGCCGTGCCCCCAGATAAAGTATGACAAGAATTCTAACCGACTTCAAATAACATAGAGTAAAAAAGCCGACTTCAACAAATTATACTAAGTCGAAATGAGAAACTTCTTCTTTTTTGAAGTCGGTTAAAAAAAGAATCATCGAAATCGGTCTGCGCGATATTGAGTTATTCGTCCATTTGTCGCGCACATACTTAATGCAAATTTAAAAGACTCATAAATGGTTTTCTCATGGATGCCATTGTCAGAACTGGACCAAATTAAAATGGGCACACGGGTAGTACCAGCTTTCAAATAAAATAGAATCATCAAAATCGGATCACCCAGTCAAAAGTTCTAAGGTACATAAAAAAAAACAGTCGAATTAAGAACCCCCCTTTTTTGAAGTCGGTTGAAAAGAAAAACTCCATAACAACACCTATCTGTCTAATGTCTAATTAGCAGAACAGAAGTTCGCGGAGAAAGTTTTAAATACTTCAATTTCCCTGATAACTTGTGAGGGTCTAATCGGCGCGCGCAAACAGGGGGGGAGTTGTGGGGGGGGGGGGGGGGGGAGGCAGGTAAACAAATTGATTAATGGTGGAATTCCTAACTTTAATGCCAACGGGACTCCGCGGAGTTAGTTATGCTGGATGTGCAGTCATATTAGCCTATGATACGAGTATATTGAAATATATAAAAAAATAATATTTACTAACACTAGACTAAGTTTGTGTGCTACTAACAAATATGGATTGCAATGATTTGAAATAAAAAAAAATTTATTATTATTATAACTTATATATAAGTTATTTATGCAATTGCTTAGGACATCCCGTATAGAGACGACAGAGAAAAAAACAAGCACCCGAAAGTTTAATTTCAAAATCCGGGCATTTCAAATTGTCGTTGACGTTCGGTTCGGTCCCAGTCACGACCTCACTTCAGACCTTTGAGTATTATACCAACAGGAGACGTCACACGCACTAGTTTCTTTGCAAAAAAGTCTGCCAATTTCTGCGCGGGGGACGAGGAAACGCACACACATAATGACAAAACAATTAAACACTAGATTGAACTAGATGCACGTAAGTACATTTACACACAGAAACAATCAATTTGAGCACTCCGTGAACTCAAAACAACTTGTTGTATAGAACAGGTATGAGCGTTGCTCATAACTTTTTTGGTGACTCCGGTTGGTTTAATACTCAAAGCTTCAGACAGTTTTTTTTTTATTAATCTTTGTAGTTCACTTAAGGATAGGGGACAGGGGAAGATTGCTTAGGACATCCAGTTACCTTAATTCGGCACTGTGGATGATACAAAGAGTGGTTCCTCTGAGACAGAGTTAGGCTCAAATCACCCCGAGATGGCAAGCGCAAGTGCAAGCGAAGCGGCCAGCAGTGTCAGTGTCATATGATTTTAAACTTTATCTTCCTTACTTTAACACACAGTATTGATTGAGAAACTTGAAAAGGTTACTTCTACACTGCTACTTTATTATACACCATAAGTTAATCTGTAAAATGAATCGTTTAAAAGAACTATTACTTGTCAATTTAGCTTGTCTTTTTATTTTTTTCTCTTTCTCTTACTCTCAATTATACTCACGGCATCGTGTTCTTCGTTTTGCTTGCATTAATGTATGAAGGAATATGTCTTTAAACCTCTTAGGCCAAGAAAATGAGACAAAATTAATTATTAATTGTGCTGTCGCGCATTGGAACCACACGGTGCTTGACTGACAGATCTTCTCTAGAACATCTCACGATAAGTAAACTAAATTCTTGCCTGTCACATCTAGAATTCTGTATCTATGTGATTAATACCTATATTAGGAAAATGTCATTAAGATTCGTACCGAAATCTGTTCGTTTCAAAAACCGAAATCTGTTCGTGTTAAAAATATAAGCAAATTAAACATCTCTAAAGTAAATAGAGGGTTTGATTCTGGTTTACAGAGACTAAAGTTATTTTAGTTTACTCCTGTCATTTTCTTTCTCCTAGAAAAGAAAAGAGACGAGAGATATTTAGTCCGTTCAAATTAAAATTACCTACCGTCAACTAAGGCATTTCATAACGTCTTTAGTGCATAAGTAAAGAAATCACGACTAAACTACAGCAGGAGTAAATTGGGTAGGTTATATTCTATCCCTTTTCTTTTTAGGGTTCCGTACCTCAAAAGGAAAAAACGGAACCCTTATAGGATCACTTTGTTGTCCGTCTGTCCTTCCATCCGTCCGTCTGTCAAGACCCTTTTTCTCAGGAACGCGTGGAGGTATGAAGCTGAATTTTATACCAATTACTCAGGTCTACTGTCCCTTGAAGCTGTGAAAAAATCAAACTTCTAAGCCAACGCAATCAAAAGATACAGCCGTTTATGCCGCAAATTTTCGACACTTGCAAGGGAATCAAAACCTACAGGGTGCTTCCCGTGAACTCAGAATCTTGAAATTTGGTACGAAGCAACGTCTTATAGCATAGATAAAGGAAAAATTACGAAAACCATAAATTTGCAAGGTTGTACGGAACCCTCGGTGCGCGAGTCCGACTCGCACTTGGCCGGTTTTTTTTTTAGGTAAGACAAATACAGGACTAAACTAAAATAAGTTTAGTCCCTGTTAAGCATAATCGAACCCAGCTACAATTGTTTTAGTGTATAATGTTATGTGAAGGCATACATAATAGGTATATCTTTTTTACATATATTCTCTTATATTACTAGCTGACCCGATAGACGCTGTCCTGTAAAAATGTGATAAATGAAGAACTACTCGACAGATTTTAAGCAAACTTCACATAAACCATCTGCTAAATAGTCCGAATAAAGCCTAAAAATTTTGTTTGGATAGGTGAGCCCTTTCTTGAGTTTTAAAATAACAACGAACAGTGGCATTGATTTTTATATATAACACTAGCGACCCGCCCCGACTTCGCAAGGGTACAATGCTTATACTAAAACCTTCCTCTTGAATCACTCTATCTATTAAAAAAAACCGCATCAAAATCCGTTGCGTAGTTTTAAAGATTTAAAAGCATACAAAGGGACATAGGGACATAAGGACATAGAGATATAAGGACAGAGAAAGCGACTTTGTTTTATACTATGTAGTGATGTAACAGAACAAGCGCATTTCCTGAAATTAGTTTGTTCAGTATCGACTACTTATTCGATTTCAGCTATTTTTAATGTGTTAAATTTTTCAAAAAAATGAATTATAATAAATTAATAATATAATATAATAATATAATCTCACGCCTTTTTTTATCCCCGAGGGGGTAGGCAGAGGTATTCCATTACCGGATATATCCACATTTCACGAGATATATTGGACCCCTAAACGTGATAGGTGGTGAGCCCATCGCCGGACCGGGTCTGTTTACACATGTCTCAGAATTAATTCTGAGACCTGCGGGTCAAGCTAGTGATAAATATGTACGTAAGTTTTTGAAAAACTCATTGGTACATGCCAGGTATTGGTACATACAAAATGAATTATCGTAGCTGAATTTAGTGCTTTCTATGGAAATCGTGCTATTATTAATCGATATTTTAGAAAATTGCTTAGACATAACTAAAGCTTGATTGCATAATATTTTTTTTATACTAATATACTAATTGGGGTGTATGAGGAATTGCGCTTTTTCTGTTACGCGTTGTATATAGATAGATTAACCATCTAAAAGAACTTGCTTTTCTTTATTATGGGGTATGTTAGTAATTACCTAATTAATTAGTAGGTACTACATCAACTTCCTCCCGGCTTTTTCCCGGTCCCGTGGGAATGTCGCAAAATCCTTGCTAATACAATACCCACCAAAGAGGTATGATAGTAAATTTCAAGTAGTAACATTTATAAATACATACATGCTAACGCCATTGAATTCTAGGGGTAGGCAGAGATATTGCATTTCAGGAAATACTCAACCTTCTGTACGTAGTACTATTACTTATTCTGTGGTGAAACCGAGAAAATTTTTGGACGTCTAAAAGTGATAGTTGCTGAGCCTACTAAAAACTACAAATAAATAAAGTAAAAATTCTTACTCCATTCGGCTAAAGTACTATTTCATTCCTGAAAATACCCACTTTTCATCAGTATATTATTTAATAATTTTATACAAAAAAAGGACTTTAAAAAGAGACTAAAAAAGGGAAAAAAGCATTAGTAGCCACTACGATTTTCAAAGGTTCTCCTCGATTTCTCATTGATGCCATCATCAGATCCTGGTTTCCTTATCATGTCACCACCGTCGGGATATCACCTTTCCAAACAAAAAAGAATATTCAAAATCTGTTCATAAACGACGAAGTTATCCGCGAATATACATAAAAAAAGGTCGAATTGATAAAACCTCCTCCTTTTTTGAAGTCGGTTAAAAAACTACAAAATGCCTCTAAATTCGACGTGACTCTTGGCCTAATACAGCGATTTTGACTGTTTTCTGTCTCGAGCAACCCTTCTCCAGTTTTTGGTCATTATCTATTGCCGTTCTCAGTTTGTCTACCAAGACGTCGAGTGAAGGGCCTCCCATAAACAAGGCTTGGAGTGGTCGGAGAAATAAATTACCTAAGATCCAGCCACACAAAGGCACGCTTGCCATAATTGTTCGGTACATTATAAATAAGGCACCTGGCTTAATTAACACCACCTTTAGCCCTTACCATTCGGTTGTAGGTACCATGGGTCTGGGGAAATTTGGGACTGTCCTGACTATTAAATGGTTAGATGACATTAAGTGTCACTAGTGTGACGCTATTAAAAATATATACTACCAATTTAAAAAAAATCTGAATCGCAGGAGACCAAACAAGACTTATAAATTCCACTAGACAGAAGAACATATGTTATCACATAACACAACTGTACACAGTACCTACAATTTAAAAAACACAACAAGTCATTTAACATCAAAAACACATTGTGTTGATTCTACATTCCAGACATTGCTAATACCTTACTTGAAAAGATGGTAGAATATTTGATCTCAACATCTTCTAAATTCAAAACTAACTGATAAACTTATTTGTATTTTCGCCAACTTAATTGTAGAACCTACCCGAAATTACATATTGTATAGGTAACAAGATAGAAAACGGTAGCAACATATTCCCAATGAAATACTAGGTATTAACAAAAATAACCGTTACAAAGCTGACATATTTCCAAATGGCGCTTTGAATTTTATTCACAAAGAGAGCTTTATTTATTACATTTTCAATTGGAGCTGTTCTCAGTATTGCTAATATATTTGAAAGCCACGTTCGTTCGTGTTGACCTTTGTGGTGGCGGAGGCTACAAAATGCGAAAACCTAACGACAAAACTACTATATTTTGTTCTACCAGAACTCTGTATACGAAACGAGGTACTTTAAATTATTAGAAGGTAATTTATGTTAAATTTATTTGTCTGTCCTGTTAAATGTAACAAACTCAAAAGGTCGTGTGCCTGAGCTTTGTATTAATGTCACAAAATTTGGCATTTGTTTGTCAAAGAATTTTTTTCTAGTACAGATTGCCAAAACCTGCGTAATTTAACAAATAAATTATTATTGTTATAAAATTACAAAATAAACAAACTGACTTGTTACGAAGACATACTAGCCCTTGCCCGGCCTCTGTCTGAAGCTTTAAGTTGTTGTATCGGGTGCACTACTAGTTTTTTCCGAGATGATAATGTCCTTAATCAATATGTAAACTACCGTCCTGCCAAATTTCACCAAGAGCAGTCTACCGGTTTAGCTGGAAATAAGGTAACAGACAGATTTACATTTAGTAGCCTGATTAGATTTATTAGCCTGGTAGACAGTGCCTTTAGCCATGCATACATTTTCTTGGTACATGAAGTTAAATAAATAAATTAACCGTATCTAAGGTGTTCCCGCGATTTCACCAGCGTAAGTCCCACTCCCGGGAAAATAATAGCTCATATTGCTACCGAAGGAGTACGTTTCCATTGGTAAAACATTCTTTTAAATCGGTCTAGTAGTTTCGGAGATTCATTACAAAAAAAACATACAAATGGTTCTCTTCATGATACGAGTATAAGTGAATATTAACAGTCAAAACCATTTATGAAATTAAATTGACGCTCGTCTAAGTACTCTTTGTGAAATAAAATGGATGGATGTATTATAATATTACTACATTAAATTCTTTTTTGCTATTTTATCAAGTATGTTAAAAAGCCATTTCGTTCATCATTTTAATATATTCTCGAGTGTTCCATTCGTGAATAGGCAACAATATAACATCCACATAATGTTCAAGAGATGAGAAAATTGATTTGACAACAATAAAATGGTACAATAAAAGAAACAAAGCATCTCTTATTTATTGGGAGCGCGAAATTGACTTCGAGAAAAACGTTTTTTCTTCCGCCATCTTTGACAATCATTTTCTGAGTAGTATTCAGTATTCATGTTTTTAATGTAGGACGTATTAAGATACAACAATAAAAATAAAAATCTTTTCAACCATTATTGGCAAACTTGTAATTTTGACAGATGTGTATTACTAAGAATGTTATAACGGTAAATAAAAAAAAATAAAAGGCTCTCCAAATCCCAACAGAAAAAAAGAAAACTCAACATAGCCGTTGAATTCGTCAGTCGTTTAAAGGTACCTACATATTATGTTTACCTTATCAGGTAAGTAGGTATGTATCCTCTGGTCTGTCTAGTTTGAGAATAAATAAACGTAAGTGAATTGTGTATCACAATTTTTTAATTTAGATTGCCACATTACTTTACTCTTTACTCTTCGTGAGACTATCATACAAAGCGATTCTACTAAATGCCCTTTAAGAAAACTTAACGTCCAAGACCGTCCTAACCCATGGCCACCCTACAAGGACTGTCACCCGCAAACTTAAGGCAGCGCGCTGTCCGAACAATTACCATTGTCGGGTTACACAAGACAGCCGCTCGCCACGCAACACCTCCCAAACTCGGCCGGGTTAGCGTTATGAAGTACCCTCAAGAACGTAAAGCGGTTGTTTGGTTATTTTCGAGTTTATTGCTTTATGGGAGTTCTTGGGTTAACTGTTTGAGGTGTTCCGGTGATTCAGACGAGCGAGGGGTTCCACACGCGATTTTAATGTCGAAAAACAAAGACGGTGTAATAGAATCATAAGGCCTTGCTAAGTAAAACTTATCTTTTATGAACGTACACATTCGTAGAATAATTTAAAAAAATGGGATAGATGATATATTTTTTATTCATTTTTCTTATGACCGTAACCCCACTTTGAAAATAAAAACCCCTTTCGGCCATTTTGGATCCGAATCTATACATATAATAAAACTCTAACGGGGCCGTGTCTGTACATGAAATATTTTTTGAAAATTTTAACGGTAGTGTATATAGTTATCAATATAGATACCGAAACACCAATTTTTGGAATTTTTGTCTGTCTGTCTGTCTGTCTGTCTGTCTGTCTGTCTGGTTGTGCACGCATCACTCAAAAACTACTGGACGGATTTTGATGAAATTTGGTATGGAGATAACTGAGTACCCGGGTCAACATCTAGGGTACTTTTTATTCCAGGAAAATATCTCATTCCCACGGGAAAATATAAAAACTGGTTAAAAAGAGAAAAACGTACTACTCCGAAACGATAACACCTAGAAACTTGAAAAATGGTATGTAGCTGTCTTATATGTCGTAGCAAACCGGTATGAAGGGATTTTTGGAAATTCCCACGGGAACGGGAATAAACTGGATTCATGCGGGAAAACGCCGCTGGGCACCCGCTATTTGAAATATGGTATGTAGGTGTCTTAAATATGTCGTAGGCAACCACTATGAAGGGATTTTCGTAAATGCCCACGGGAACGGGAATAAACCGGATCCACGCGGGCAACGCCGCTGGGCACCCGCTAGTATAAAAATATATGTCTATTTTAGTTGCAATCTAGTTATGCAAGAATTTCAAATTACAAGTCGATGCCGACGGAGTAGACTCAACTCAACTAAACTTAACTTATGCCCACTGCTGAGCTAAGGTCTTTTCTCACACATAAGGAAACTGTATAAACTATACTATAGTTTATTGGACACCCTGATAGCTGTTGAAAGTACAATACGGGAATAAAATAGAGCAGATGTTACTCAAGGATCATCTAGCTTTCCATTGGTGAAAGATTTTTTTAAGATACAAGAATAAAAAAAACTTCTTTATAATATTAGTATAGATTGTAATACCATACAAAAAAGGTATATTCAAATCCTGTCAGGGTGGAGTAATCTACTTTATATCGTTTTATATCATTCAGAAACTCTTCTATGTTGTAGGTAGCTTTTATATATTTATTACCTACATTTTATATTACGTGTTATATTATGTTTAAGTTTATTTAGTAGGTGACATGGCTAAGTTATGCAAATAGGCATTGCTGGTACTAGCCGGCTGTCTGATGTTAACACATGAGTGCCTTTGTGCGGAGCATAGCCTCTGACATACTACTAGTAGAGTAAAGCATTTTGCTGTCAGGTGCCAGTGTTAGAAACGTAAGTATAACATACACTTCCACAGCTCTACTGATTGGATAGAAGATGGTTATAAACTTTTAAAGGTTCCGTTTCGAATTAGTTAAAATGTACATACATAATACATACAGGGTTAGGCAGAGACGATGGATCACCACTTTGATCCATCTCTACATATCGCACACCCAGATCTAAAGAGGTATTAACTCAAAAAACCACTTTTTTCAGAAAAGGCGAAAAACTGATTACTATGGCCCTGTGCACTGCAGGAGTTTCCTGTATAGAATAATGCTTTTTATACGCAGCTAGAATAAATATATTGTAGGAATCTCGTGTTTTAATCATGTTTTAGGGGTTGAAAATTGGATTTTTTGTGTTATTTCCCTGTTGCTTGAACAATGTATGTTTATTTGTTGCATTATTTTGAGTTGAGCCTGTATTGGTGGATTAATTTTGAGTTGGCTCTCTTTTGAAGAAGCACCATAAATTTAAAAATGTAAGCATTTTGTATTATATTTAATTAGTCCCATTGATAGAGTGATCTGTGACCAGGAGAAGGAGTATATTGGATCGTGAATTAGCAAGAAAACACTAGTACTGAAGTCGATTAATATTATTCATTAAAAATACTTTAAAAATCACTAATGAATGACAGTCTCTTATGTCTCTTTTTAATTATAAAAAGTTTTACTAAAAATACATTTTCTTAATATGTCCTCCGCTGCTCCCATTTCTGGAAGTTTGATAGTTTATTAGATAGTCTGGACCTTTCTTTACAAAAATATCTCTCCCAAATTCTAAATAGCCCTTTAGAGGGGCGAGCCTGGGACCAAGCCACCCTCCCAGTAAGATTTGGTGGACTGGGGGTTCGCAAAATTTCCAGTATTTCCCTACCGGCGTTTCTGTCCTCTGCTCATAGTGCGTACAACCTCCACGGAAGCATAATATGCCCCTCTCTGGGTATCGTGGAGTTGTCGTACTTGACGGAGGCTAGAGATGCATGGCTGAGAGCATGTCCGGGTGTTAGTCTGCCGTCCAGTCCGCTTTGTCAGAAGCACTGGGACGGGCCGCTCTGCGAGTTGGTGCTTAAGAATCTAACGGATTCATGCACCAGCACCTCGGAGCGTGCTCGTCTCCTCGCAGTGTCTCAAAAAGAATCGGGACATTGACTGCGGGCATTGCCTTCTGCTACCGTTGGTACTCTATTGGATAGACAGACACTTTCCCTCGCTGTCTGTCTTCGATTGGGCGTCAGGGCAAACCACCCCCATAGATGCCAGTGTGGGGAGCCTGTCGATCGACTCGGACACCACGGCCTCTCTTGCGCACGTAGCGCCGGCCGCCTGCCGCGCCATGCATGCCTCAACGACATCATCCGCAGGGCTCTCACCACTGCTGGTATCCCAGCTATTCTTGAGCCTAACGGCATCACACGAATAGGTGGCGGGAGGCCTGATGGTATGACTGTCGGGCCATGGAGACATGGCAGGTCGCTGGTGTGGGATGCCACATGTGCCGACACATTGGCCCCATCCCACATCGATGCCACCTCTGTGGGCGCTGGCGCGGCGGCTGCGGCCGCTGAACGCCTGAAGCGGCGCAAATATGCCGACCTCATTGAGGGCTACATATTTGTGCCGTTTGGGGTGGAGACCATGGGACCGTGGGGTCCGGGGGCGCGGCAGCTCCTCAAAGAGCTGTCAGTGCGTTTGGTCGAGGCTTCAGGTGACCAGAGGGCTGGCAGCTATCTCTGTCAAAGGATCAGCCTAGCTATCCAGAGAGGGAATGCTGCCAGTCTTCTGGGCACTGTCCCACATGGTTCCTCTTTGGAGGACATTTTTTATCTGTAATTATTGTAAATCAATGTATATTTTCTTTGTAAATAAATGTTTATTTTCTTAATAAATTTTAAGAATTACATAAAAAATATAGGAAACTTCCGTTCTATGAAATACAATTGAAAATGCACATTAAAAATCGCATTTCACTTTTACAGACTTTTCTCTATTTATTCTTAGTACATAAGTACCCGATTTTAATAAAAACCATACCTACAAAATTATGCTCAGGGTTCGTTAAAATTCAATAGCATTTAAAATTTTAAAATAAACCAATGTAATTTTTTATTTGTAGGAAAACACCCTATAAAAAAAAGCCAGTGACCCAGTTTGGATGGTGGTCGTGTTTACCTCTCTCTAGAAACATGTGATCTGAGGCTTTCTTATTTAATGCCTGAGGTGTGTATACTTTTTTCTTTTCGACGGAGGCGGAAAACAGCAACTTAATAACGAAATTTGCCGCTTTCCGCCCTGAGAAATGAAAAAGAACGTTTTTGACGTGATAACGTACTTATTATAAATCGTTGAACGCCGTCTGCACGCACGAAAAAGTGTCACGTTCCGCCTGAGCCGAGCACGGAACAAGCAATAGAGAGGCACGATCGACCTGAGCGGTCGGCTTGTGACGCATCTATCTCATTTCCACTCCAGTATGCAATTTTTCATAAAGCTTTTCTTATGAAGTTATCACGCAAATTTATCGTCCGTAAACCGACTGTAAATAGATGTAGTATCAACCACTGATAAGACGGCACGAATTTCCTTAGATGAGACTTCATCACTTGATGACATCTTAGTCATCTTCCAGGGTTGCATATAGTTTAAAATGATAGGAGGAGTGATGTTTTCTTTGTCCCTTTCTTCTACCATATTTACTAAAAACCACTGTTTGCCTGAATTAGAAAATGTTTATTTTACTTATTTATAGGTTTACATGCGCTAAATCGATTTAAAAAGCCATCAATATAACATCTTCGATCTCATTAGTGATGTTGTAAAATTATATTTGGCGGAATCCATCTAAAAAGATCTAACTCAAAATTTTCAAAAAAAAAAGGAAACAAACTCAGTAAATTCCAGTATGATAATAAAACTATACTAAGATGGAAAGATTCCAATTGCCAATAGCAAAAAAGTTCAATTTTAATTGGTTTTTAAAGAAATATAAGAGTTTAAAATATGACTCAACAAAACAGAGTCAACTACAAATTCAAAAAATGTTTCAACAATATGGTGACAACTCAAAATAAAAATTAAAAATTTTCTTACGCCGTCAGCAATACGGGTTCAACTCAAAATGTGTATTCATTTACTCAGCAACTAACCATCTAAAAGTCGACAACTCAAAATAATACCGCACGGGCACTTCTAATCCAGTTGTGATTCTGATTGCAACTAAAGATGTCCCTGTTTTGTTCGGAGGGGAGTGGGGCTCGCTTGTTCAACAAAAGGGAAACTTACTGCCATCTAACGTCGAGTATTGGACATACTTTTAAATCTGTTTTATTGGTCGATAGGTATTCGGACAAGGAATTCGATGGTGTGCATAACTCAAAATATTCGATTTTCGAGATAGCTCCCTTTAGATCTCGGTGTGCGATATATTTCTTTCGCTTCTTTCACATTCATAATCCTTTTCATGAACGCTCTTTTATTCTTCGCACTCCGGACCAAAGCTTTTTGAAGGACGTCACTAATTTGAGTGAAGTTAAAATATAAATACATTTATTTCTCTAGGTAAGAAAAAACACACTTAGGAACGTCAATAGTCTAATAACAAGGCTCTAAACTCGTCCATGAAGATTGGCTAAATGTAAACAGCAGCCCATCTCCACCGACGAGTTGCTGGTTCCAAATGCAGTACCCCGAAAAGAGCCAGCAAGAAACTCAAGGGCAGCTCTTTTTAATCTCATGTCTTAACAGTCAATACATGTAGGTATATCGATAATTCGGATACTACGCCTACACGTATCGAGATAAAACATGTATGTACCAGAAGTAAATCAGTAGCTCAGTAGTGTAGCTTATCAAAAAAAGATTTAAAAAAGGTATATGAGGGTTTGCGTTAATTGTTATACAGGAATTATCTACCAGTCAACCATCAGGCTAAGCAGAAATGATTTGGCGGAATTGGCCGCAAATAATAAAAATAATTAATGAAACATAATCTTACGATAGAGCAATAGTGAGCAGTGATAGCCCGGACGGTTAAAGAGCCGGCCGAAAATCAGTGAGGCTCGGGTTCGAATCCTGGCATGTACCAATGAGTTTTTCAAAAACTTACGTACATATTTATCACCAGCTCGACGGTGAAGGAAAACATCGTGAGGAAACCCGCAGGTCTCAGAATTAATTCTGAGACATGTGTAAACAGACCCGGTCCGGCGATGGGCTCACCACCTATCACGTTTAGGGGTCCAATATATCTCGTGAAATGTGGGTATATCCAGTAATGGAATACCTCTGCCTACCCCTTCGGAGATAAAAAAGGCGTGAGATTATATTATTATTATAATCTAACGATAAATCCTAATACTTATTTATGTCAATAAAATAAACGAATACTTACTATTATATCCTAATAAATACTCTCGTTCTAGTTTAGAAACAGTCTATTTTCTAGGACAGCCTGTATATGAAGAAACACAATACACAATCCCACACGTTTTCCGGTCGGGGTAGACAGATAAACAATAGACCAGAATAGAATTGAAAACATAATAGATACCTAATACAAAGACACACAGTTCAATTCAATAATCAAAAGTTACCAAATCCTTTAAGGGTCAATGTGTACGCTTTTACACTAAGATTCCCATTGAATTACAAAATTTGCCTCTTGACAAATTTAAAATAGTTAAGCAAACATTACATAAAAAAGGCAACTATAAAATTACAGACTACATAGTAGACCATCATGCAGGGGATTAACCGACTCGACGCTAGGTAAGGTAAAAGTAATTATAATTATTATTGTAAACCATATTTACTAGAAAGACATGAGATTAAAAAGAGCTGCCCTTGAGTATCTTGCTGGCTCTTCTCGGGGTACTGCATTTGGAACCAGCAACTCGTTGGAGATGGGCTGCTGTTTGCATTTAGCCAATCTTCATGGACGAGTTTATAGTGCCTTGTTATTATAAAATATTGAATACCTATAGAAATAAATGATTTTTGTTTTTGATTTTGAATAACTGTAGCTATAATCCAAAAATGTCCCTACGAACGCAGCTAGTGTATTCAAAGCTTAACATAAAGCACTCCACAGACTATTGGCGGAAGCGAAACTGTTCCGTTTCGGAATTCGGCGTCTATAAAATGGATAATTAAGACGCGCGGCAATTTATTTAGGCAGTAAACTGTGTACGCTCGGTGTTTTTGTAATTTGAGTTGCGTTGAGGTGGGTTGTTTATTGGCAGGCGTACCGCAGGGACAAAACGCTAAGCGAATTGACTTGGGGGTTTAAAGAATTTTTCGAAGGGGGGTTTTATGTGAGGCTGCCTTATTGTATTTTCGGATTCGATTCCGAGGCAAGTATGAATGAATGAGTTTTATTTATATATTCTTGTAAATACGTGATGTAAGGGACATAAGCCGAAACAGTGAATTTAGACTTTTATTCTGTCAGTGGACTTGTTTCCCGGAAACGTAAGACAAATATATTTTTTTATTATTTCTACTAAGCAGTGTGTTGTTTATTATATATATAAACTGCTGAGAAATGCGGCTTCATATATAAATTTTATATTTTTGTCAAATCGGAGTGCTTTTACACCGAAACAAAGTGCAAAAAAAAATTGAAACTTTAAAGGAAACGGTAATTCTGATTCCTGGTCTTTTTATTACAATGATATAATAGTTTAACATTCTGTCTCATAATTTGTACACAAATTACTTGGAATGTACATACTTACGCTTAGGGGTTTAACAAAAAAGTACTACTTCTGGAGGTACCTACCCACATTTCAATCAATACTTTTCGGACCCCTAAACGCGACACGTGTAGACCTTCGCCGGACCAGATACTGTTGCATATGCCTTATAACCAATTCTGGAGTGAGTTTCCTCAGGATATTTTCCTTTCCCGTTAAGGTACTAATCCATATGTACGTAAGTGAAATACGTCACGATCGTACAATATTTAAAAAAGCCATTCAAATAACACACGTTAAAACACGTTATACCTGGGAAAACCAGCAGAATAAATATGGGACGTACGTTTAAAGCAATTGTAGAGTATAGTGGCACACAGTATTTGTCTCGTTCGCAATTAAATGTTTATTTATTCTGTTACTTGTGGAGAGGCAAAGGGAATTAACTTTATTGTAAGTTGCGGGCTGTGGTAATACAGTGCGAGGCAGGAATAACGAATGATTCGGAAGTGTCGTGGAGTAGCTGCCTTGAGCTGATTTATTTATTATAATTATATGTGGGAGTTATTTTTATTCGAATAGGTGTTTTTTTTCCTTTTCCATATAGATAATGGCCAAATGAAAATAAATGAATAATAGTTTACAGACTACAGTATGATATCTGGTAAGAGTTTTAGTAAGGTTTTAGTAATTAAAAATCCAATACAATATTATAAGGCAGAATAGGAAGTCCAATCTCGAGTAGACAACCCTTGCCATGCCTCATGTCATACTAAGTTGCCTTTTCCAAAAATTGACCTCACTGCTTCAAGATCTTTAACTATATTTGACAAGCATATGTTAAATTATAATATGTTGTATAACAATATAACGCGTAACAGAAAAAGCGCAATTCCTCATACACCCCAATTAGTATATTTACATTACATTATATATGTAAAAAAAATATGATGCAATGGAACTTTAGTTGTGTCTAACCAATTTTCTTAAATATCGATCAATAATAGCACGATTTTCATACATAGCAGATGAATTGCGCTTATTCTGTTACATATTGTATATTTTTTTAATTAGTGCAGCACACAAACGGTCACAATTTTATTGTCATAATTATTTTTGTTTTTATAGTTGTATAATATGTTAGTCTGGAGTCAGAAAAATGTTTTATTCACTCATAAAAACACTATTTTATTTTCCCAAAATGGCGTAAGTTTTACACCCAGTTTTGCGCCTCAATAGAGAAAAACCAAACATCAAGTTGAGCTTGCTTTCATAAAAAGTCGTTAATCATTAAATATAATCACAGGGGACGTACATACACGTGTGTATCTTTAATCATTTAAGTTGTCAGGCGAACGAGTGATTAGTGCACTAAGTGAAATTCGCCCCTACGTTTCATTATTAACGCTAAGTAGCAATGACACGGTCTTTACATCCAGCTATTATGGGCCCTGTAATAAGGACCCCTTTGCATGTGTGGATGACGTTGAACAAAAGCATTTTTAATGATGTAAATGTGTGCCCCATGGTGGGCGCCAGTTTTAATGGTACCATGTTGGGCGCCAAATCGGAAAAGTTTTAATTAAACTCGTTTTTATTCAACTTTGGAACTGTCTGGAATTTGCTAAGCCGGCTTCTTTTTCTAGACAAACGAAGCGGTTGCTAAAAACTTCTAAGTTTTTTTTCCAAGTATACAGTATTTAGATTTTCTTCAACTTGAGCGAGGAATGGTGTAAACAGAGAGCATTGTGGCTTGAAAGAGGATGTAGTTGTTAGGATAGAGGAAGGAGTGCTAAGGTGATTAGAAATAGTGAGTGTTATAGTGAATAGTTTAATCCCGTTCGCGTGGGAACTTCCAAAAAACCCTTTTTAGTACTTACTTACATCATTCATGGAACCTTTTTACTAAATTTCATGCTTCTAGAACTTATGATTTTAGCTGTACGTTGGAAATTATTATTATTTTTGTATACATGGTAATTTTAAATTAAGTGCAAATATTTAAAGGGTAGATAAAAAAAATACAAGAAACTATTTCTGACATTGATTTTTATTTTTAATTCGCTACTATAGTAGATAAAATCGATTATCACATAAATAAAAAAAACTAACACACTGTACATAAACTATACACGTACACTACCCAATCAAAAATTGCGCGAAAATAACAAAATTAATTAATTAATTAAAAATCTGACAAAAGTGGCTTTTTAGTGCGGTAACGAGAGTTTATGCAAAGCATCTTTAGAAAAAATATAAAAAAAAAAACAAGAAAAAAATCTAACGTATTTTTTTTCTCTTTATATGTTAATTCTATTTCTCTCACATATTTGTGCCTAACCTTAAAATTTTAATATTTGCACTTGATCTAAAATGACCATATATAATTAACATTAATATGACCTCCATTAGAGCCACGAAGGGCGAGACGTGACGCGGCGTTTAGTATTTTAGTTAGATAAACTAAAAGTCATAAAAACTTTTAAATAAAAACATTATTAAACTTCAGTGGGTTGGATTTTTACTTTGATTTGATTATCAAAGCTTGGCAGTCATTCGAGCCGTCCATTACACAACGATTTAATAGCCATTAAAAACTAATCTGTAAAAACAAAACCATTCTAAAAACGAAACGTTCGATCTCAATCAAAATAAAAGTATCCGCTTACTACATAGACAAGAAAATGTTGACCAGTGTCGAAGAAGAATTTCCGACTCTATATTAGAGTAGATAGGAATGATTATCACTTACAGCTCCAAGCAGAAAAATTTTCATTACTTTCTAGGTTTCATTTTGGTGGCACGTTTGTTTTATGGACTGGCTCAAGTCATAAGAATCTGTACTTAGTAACTTTTTACTGCAGCTACGTTAAACTTAGAATTCTTAGTATATTTTTTGTTCAATTGATATATTATCTTTAGTTTGCTGTTAGGTTAACGTTTAATCAAATCAACCTCATGATAAATCTAACCTCAAAATCTGGAAGTATTGAATAACAATAACGTATTCGGACCTTATTTGGTTTCTTCACCGATTGACAGAGAAAAAAGATTCCAGTTTTGCACAATCGCATTTTCTGATAACATTTGACCTAACCCCAAAATCAACATAACCTTAAAATTTGCGATGTCTGTAAATAAAAGACAATCGGTCACTATTTTAGATCTCGCTTATTAAAGCCATCGTATCTACTAGGTAGACAACAATTGAGGTGCAACATGTGACGATCAACATGTTTGGCAACGTTACACAACAGCGCGCAACATTGTCCGTATGCCGTATGGCGGAAACATAAATTTAGCACGTGTTGTGCCTCAATTGTTACTAGGTAAAAAATGAGGCACAACACTTCTAAAATTATGTTCCTTTAATTTAATAGATACTCTAATATTGAAACAGTATCAATCCTAACCTCAAATAAAGAACTAAAGACCAAATCTCTCTCTGATCTTATAACAACTATACAAGTATCACAGTAATACCAGTTGCATTCACATTACAATGACAGCCCTAACCTCAAAATCAGTATAACCTCGAAATCTGGAAACCAAAGAGCAACAAACAGTAGTCTCATTGACCGCCGCCGGCGCCGCGGTGAGGTCACGCCTGGCACGCTGCCAGCGCCATCGATATGAGAAGATATGTTCTTCTCCAATAGATGAGTCAACATTCGGAAACGTTTGGTGGTGCTTAACTCTGTCAAAGAATCAGCCTAGCTATCCAGTCTTCTGGGAGTTTCCCACATGGTTAGTCTTTGGATGACATTTTAATGTATTAATATGTAAATAAATGTAGGTATTTTTTCTTTGAAAATAAATATTACATCCACGATAGACACGTTATATAAATGTAGCTTCTGATTCACATTTGTGTACACATGACCTAATATAATTTAGGTTGAAATAAGTTTGAGAACAAAGTCTGCCAGACTCTATCATTACATTTAATACACGCTTTCATTAAATATTACACATAATTTAGTAATATTTACTTTTGTAGTTAATTGTAATAAAGCTTGCAAAAATTAAATGCTCCTATTCCTAGAGGGTCCAGCTGAGGTATTACATTTTCGGAAACATTTTTCATACTTTTTAAGCTATTGCATAGCTTCTATCGAGGGCCTTGAGCGCGGGGACCGAATCCAGAAATTCCGTAACGAAAAAAAACCTCACGCTCCCCACTCCGAAGGGCACGGAGGTGTGGCTTGAAGGCCGTGCATTGTCTAACGTCGTTTCTTTTCGGCAGTCTTGTTGATACAAAATGCTATCCAATAGCTTTCCCGCGGCAGTCCCCGAGTGCCACACGTCTTTTTTTTAAATCTTAGGCTTAAAAAAAGACTTCGCGCAAGTCGCAAAGGTCTGTAGCTTTTAACCTCACCAGCCACACGTGTGCACATCTATTAGTTCTCACATCGATGGCCAGGTCCCGCTCATTCATTACTCATACGTATTTTCGGGGTAGCCGCGGCCTGTGTGGAAAGATAAACTCTTTATTGCACATAGAGATTCATTTGGCCTGCTGGCTTTGTTCGCCGACTAGATGGGTCATTTCATGTGAACAATAATTTTAAATGATTTTTAATGTTTTCTATACGTCGCTATGCTATGCTCTTTCACCTAGCCTGCTAGTTATGAGATCTATAAAAAGATTCGGGTTCTAATCCTAGCGAGGCATGTAATGATGAGATTTAAAAAAAAAACGTACGGATTTAGAAATAGCTCTACGGTGGAGGAAAACATCGTGAGGAAACCCCGCAGGTTCCAGAATTAATTCTGAGGCATGTGTAATAGATCCGATCCGGCGATGGCTCACAACTTATCACGTTTAGGGGTCCAAAGACTGGTGAAACATGTGTATTCCCAGAAATGGAATACTTCTGCCTACCCCTTCAGTGTTTTTTTATTTTATTTTGTGGTGGTATGGAACCCCTCGTGTTCGAATCCGAATCGAATATGGCCGTTTTTCAACCGACTTTAAAAAAGGAGGAGATTATCAATTCGACTATATATTTTTTTGTTTGTTACCTCAGAACTATCGAGTGGGTGAACCGATTTTGATGTTTTTTTTTATTTGAAAGCTGGTGCTTCCCGTGTGGTCCCATTTCAATTTGATTCAACGTTGATAATGGCATCCACTAGAAAACCATATTTGAAGTCTGCTTTTTATTTGTTTCTTTTTCTGTGTGCGTAAAACGAAATTTCACTTAACCAAATCATACATTGATGTATTATAACAGATGTCTTTTGACAGTCGAAAAGCAATAAACAGTACGCGATGGCAAAGAAAGATTAAAGCTTGAAACTGGAAACGCGACAGACATTCGTATAGTGGTCTCAGAAAAAATATCGTCCCACGAGTGGTATCAAATAAACCTTTACAATACTTTTATATTTTCTTATTTCGAATAAGAAAAGCATTTCCATTTTATACATCAAAGCGAATACAAGGAATTAGAATGGAATTTGGATCTGGCGATGAGATTGTGGGAATTCGTTTCTGGAGGGTGTGTTTCGTGAAATATCGTTTTTAACCTGACTACGAAAGAAAAAAGTAGTCGATTTGTGCAACGAATAACCACTTTTCATCGTTTTTTGGACTTTGAGTATTAAACCAACCGGAGACGCCATTGACAGGAGTTCCCCTCTGCCAAAAAAAAGTGTCAGTCAACGATCATACCTGTTATATAAAACTAGTTTTTTTGAGTTCACATAGTGCTCGGATTGGTGAATGTATTTGTGTGCATCTAGTTCAACCTAGTGTTAAATTGTTTTGTCAAAAAATGCGTTTGTGTTAACATTATTTGTGTGCGTTTCCTCGTCCCCCTTGCAGAAATTGGCAGACTTTTTTGCAAAGAAACTAGTGCGCGTGACGTCTCCTGTTGGTTTAATACTCAAAGTTTTTGGAAGCGTTTCCCCAACATCTAGTATAACGTAGGTATAAACCAAGAAAATATATTCTTTAAATGTATCGCCTAACAGAATGAAATAGGGGGTTTAAGATTTTCTAAGTCCCATAACCTAGTTAACTATAAATTAACAAGGCGATACCCGTCAAATTTGCAAGCGAACATATAATAGCTTCGCGAACGGCGCGCGCGCACGATATTTATAAAATGGCGATCCGATGCGCGGGCGACCCACATACGCGCCATTATTATGGAAGTTGCCCTAAAAATAGAAGTAGTTGAGGTTGTCTATTTTTTATCGAAGATGTTTTACTAAGCTTAGATGCGATTTTCAAATATATTAGTCTGGTAAAGTATAAGGTAAATCTAGGAAATATAATTGCAACTAAACAATATCTGTACATCTTCTTCACTTTCACGACGGATCTCAAGTTGAAGATACAGAAGAAAATTTAATAATAATATTATATGAGCTTTAAAACATCAAATTAGAAGAAAAAATTGTCTGTCTGTGTAACTGTTGTATGCGCATCACGCAAAAACTACTGCACGATTTTGATGCGCTTTTCACAGTGGTATTGTTGTAGGTCTAACTTTAAACCTGTTACATGTTTCATCTTGATACGATGCCTAAAAGCCGAGTCAAAATCAAAAGTCAAAAATCATTTATTGTCAATAGGTACAAAAAGGTACACTTAGAAAAGTCAATAGTCTAATAAAAATGCACTCTGAAACAATCCATGAAGATTGGCTAAATGTAAACAGCAGCCCATCTCCACGATCGAGAAGAGCCAGCAAGAAACTCAAGGGCAGCTATAGGTATCTAATACAGTTACTATAGGTAAGTCAGTAACTTGTAGGTCAGTACGAAGATAAAGTCAACCTTCTCTGAATCTGATATAGTAAAAATCTGACCTGCACACGTATTCACAGAGACTCGATACCGTTTCCGTTCGATTCGAGTTGAATCTATCGACATCGGAAACGAATCTATCGAGATGGGCTGATGTTGGTATCGAAAGCTAATGTCACATATCGACGGTCCCTACGTATATTAACATAACTGCAAAACCCAAATTTTACAGTAGAGCGCTTTGAAGTTTTAAAGATGTGTATTTTGAGTTATATTAGTCGTAAAGTGATGAAATTTGGCAGAGATGTTTAATATGTGCTATATATATATATTAAAATACTCAAAAACTTGAGGTTTACTGTATTATTTGCTATTTACTTACTTGTACATCGGAAACATGCTATTTACCAATAACGTAAGTGAAACTTAGTGACTTTTACGTGGCAGATATCAGATGGATAAACTCACAACTGTCATTTATGTATTTATACTTGGGATCTATTACACACTTACAGGTTTTGTATGTAAAATAAAAATCTAGGTAGGTATGTAATTTTTATTGATAATAAAAAAATTACATACATACATACATAATCTCACGCCTATTTCCCATTGGGGTAGGCAGAGACAATAGACCGCCACTTGCTACGAACCTGGCAGATCTCTCGTGCTTCCTCCACATCCATCAAACGACTCATGCATGCTCGTCGGTTTCGGGTACTCTTTATCTGGTTTTTCCTCAACAGGCCTAGGTTGCCTCTACCGACTCACCCATTCACAACACCCTTGTATATTTCTCTCGTTAGACGACTTTCATTCATCCACTCAATGTGACCAAACCACCTCAGCATTCCTCTTTCAATCCTAGTCACTATATCATCTTTCAAGCCGCAACGCTCTCGGATCACACTATTTTTCACTCTATCTATCAATCTTACTCCACTAATGCTTCTTAAGAACGCATTTCGATTGCATTTGTTCTACTTTCATACTTCTTCTGCCATACCCAACACTCACTGCCATACATCAACGTAGTTAGGTACTAACACACCATCATGTACAGCCAGACGTGCTTTTTTTGTCACATTCTAGCTCTTCATAAAGGAGTGCAAAGCTCCGTTAATCATGTTCCCTGCATTCACCCTCCTTTTAATGTCACTGTCACACTTTCCGTCTCTTGTAAACTTACTTACACTTTGGTACTTGGCACGCAATGATGAATTAGGAGTATTAATACCTGACCGCCAGCCTAGAACTCCTTGGCATGTAGTTGAGTTTAGACCTCAACTTCGGCACCTATATTGAGTCTAAGGCACAAAGTGCGGCCAAAAAGCTGAACATCTTTAATAAAGTTAAGTGATACTTCACACCTGGACAGCTTCTAACACTCGACAAAGCTCAAGACGTCCGATCGTGTATGGAGTATTGCAGCCACCTTTGGGATGGCTCAGCTAAATACCAACTCGCCGCTTTAGACTCGGTTGAGCGCAGAGCCAGGAGAATGATTGGTGACGAGATGGTGGTGACTAAGCTGCAATCTTTAGCCCATCGGCGTAAAGTTGCCAGTCTGTCGGTATTCTACCGATTGCAGAGCTGCACGAGCTCATTCCGCCTTTCCCTTTTTACAATCGGACTTCCAGATGCACGGCTGGGCGTCATCCCAACTTGGTGGATATCCCATCTATACACACAAAGCGCTTTTCAAGACCTTTTATTATGCGCACCGCCAAGGAGTACAACTATCTGCCGGCGTCTGTATTGCCGAGTTGATATAACCCACCAACTTTTAAGGATCAAGTGAACAGGCATCTTCTGGACAAGCTCGTCCCACCGTAGGCGCCGTCTTTGCTCTCGGGCTAGTCTGGGGTCAAGAGTAAGCCCATCATTACTATAAAAAAATTAAAGGAACTAATATTTCCTGACTCAATGTTATTCAATATAGTTGATGTAGAAAGAGATGCTAAGGGAGTACTTGTATCCAAAGGTTGATCAGTATTAAGCGTTATGTCTATCTCTTCTATGATCACATTATTTTCCGATCGTGTGAAATTCTACTAGAACTTCTTCAGTGATTGTAGATGGAGATATAGGTGGTTTTGGTATGTTGCGTACTTCTGTATTATTAAACTTCTCATATTTTTCATCTGTAACGTTATTGAAAGGTGGAACAGTAGCTAGCAAGAGACCAGAAGTCTCACCGGCATGCGGCTAAATCATATTAAGTTCTGCCTGCGATGAATCTAACACTTCTATGGCACCTATATCCAAATCGTATTAAAGTTAAGGCGGTACAAGGAGGGGTAAGGCGGGGTAAGGTGGGGCTAGGCGGGAAAAGGAAGGGCAAGGCGAGACAAGTAGGGGCAGAGTGGGGCAAGGCAGGGAAGGGTAGGAAGGGTAAGTCGGGCCAAGGAAAAGGAAGGGAAGTGAAATTATGGGAAGGTATGGTGAAATACATAATAATTTATCATTCCTAATACCCATGCAAAGCCTGGGGGAGCCGCTAGTAGTAAAATAAAATAATGTGAAATAACATAAATGACACGGACTCACAGTATCAGCAAAATGTTTCCAATGTACAAAACCTTAAATGGTAGTTAGTAAAAAAATGAGTTTAGATTTTACAACGTAAATGCACATATCTACCAGATACGTTAATTTGATTTTTCATATTTCCGAGTAAAATAACGCAAATACCAGATACAAAAATATACGGCGGAAGTTGATTAATTAAGCCTGTTTTGACTTAAAACTATTAATTTTAATGTTATTGTACATGATAAACACAAAAAGTAACTATTACCTTCGTTAAAACAGTGTCACTAACCATAATAGTAAAAATTAGCTTACTTTTTCAGAATTTTTATATTTTCACACTTTCCCTTTTTAGCTTTTACTGCCTTTTTCACATTCCGCGGTGGCACATTAGGTTATTTAGTAGTATTTCTCCTTCGTGGCATGATTTTTAGCTAAATTTATTGATACTTTGCACAGAAAATTATAACGTGACGATCTCCTAGCTCGGCGCCTTCGCAATTGTCCCGCATGTGGCAGTTGCGGGAGAGGCGCGCAGGAGTGTGGCTAACAATCCCACGTAAAATCACGGAATAACCACTGCTGGTATTTTACGTTGGATATTTGGTAAAGTTTTGTAGTTACGGTAAATGTGGGGTGTGAAATAAAGTTCAATTTTGAATATTTTCGACCCGTTTTTTCAACCAATCGAAAGAGTAGGGTTACTGGAAGGTCACGTAACAAAAAAGTACAAATCACGTAACTAACACATACGTAACTGTACGTAGGGACCGTCGATATGACAGTTGGTGTCACATATGACATACCAACATCAGCCCATCTCGATAGATTCGTTTCCGATGTCGATAGATTCGACTCGAATCGAACGGAAACGGTATCGAGTCTCTGTGAATACGTCTGCAGATACGAAACTGACGAACGAAAACGTAATGTTATTAACATAGTTAATTAGAAAATTTACTGAAAAGACCTATTCAGCTCAAACAAGTCTAGACTCTATTCAGATCGTGTAAATATCTAAAATAATGATAAAGCATATAGCATATCATATTGAAATTATATTTTTAATTAGAACAGTGATAGTCATGTGGTTAGTATTCCCGTCTCTCATGCGTTAGGCTTGGGTTTGAATCTCGGCGAGGGCATGTCAAAGTCAAAATGTTTTATTCAAAATAGGTACTTACAAGTCTACTTATTGAACGTCATTTCAACTCCACCGCTTCAGCATAATAATATATGGTTGAGGAGAAGAAGCGGGGCAAGAAACTCCTCAACACAACATTATTTTAATCAATTGTTACATATTACTAAATAAGGTTACATAATTTCGTTATTTTTCGGTGTCGCATTGAGCTTTAGGAAATCTGTTTCAAGCATCATTGTCATTTATATTATATGTAGTCGTCTAGTCTGTAATACGCCATTTTGCAAAGTACATGTTTATAACAGTCATGATATTTTAACACAGTTTCGGGCAATTTCAAAATTTCTTATTTGGTATTTTATTATAAACTAGCGATCCGCCCCGGCTTCGCACGGGTGCAATGTACAGTAAAACCTTCCTCTTGAATCACTCTATCTATTAAAACCGCATCAAAATCCGTTGCGTAGTTTTAAAGATTTAAGCATACATAGGGATATAAGGACATAGAAAGCGACTTTGTGAAGTGGACCTATGCAAAGCCCCACAAAGGAATTTAAATTTTTTATTATTTATTAATTTCTTATATTATTATTTATAAATTCATTCCACAAAATGAAAGGTCGAACACTGCAAGTGAAATCATCAGATGTCCCAAAATACTCGTTGAGGTGAACTCTATTAAAAGCGGGCTTGTAATATCGGAGAAACATGATGTCATCACAACATGTTATGAAATTCATGGTAACAGTCAGTATGGAATCACAGTTTATTATCTATAAGAATATGTCTTACTAGCTGCACCCCGCGGTTTCACCCGCGTAGTTGCCGTTCCCGTGGGAATACGGGGATAAAATGTAGCCTATGTGTTATTCTGATGTTATAAGCTATATAACTGTACAGTTTTATTAAAATCCGTTCAGTAGCTTTTGAAAGAGGAACAAACATCCATCCATACAAACTTTCACATTTATAATATTAGTAGGACTAATACGAATAACGATCTGCAAAAGGCTGCAGGCCGATGCTAGATGCGTCGAGATGAAGACAGGGTGCTGTGGTGCTCATTAGGGGAGGCCTATGTCCAGCAGTGGATAAATGTAGGCTGATGATAATGAATATTTAGTGTAGTGTAGCCGACCAGTAGAACAGTGATAGCCCGGACGGTTAAAGAGCCGGTCGAAAATCAGTGAGGCTCGGGTTCGAATCCTGGCACGTACCAATGAGTTTTTCAAAAACTTACGTACATATTTATCACTAGCTCGTCGGTGAAGCAAAACATCGTGAGGAAACCCGCAGGTCTCAGAATTAATTCTGAGATATGTGTAAATAGACCCGGTCCGGCGATGGGCTCACCACCTATCACGTTTAGGGGTCCAATGTATCTCGTGAAATGTGGGTATATCCAGTAATGGAATACCTCTGCCTACCCCCTCGGGGATAAATAATAATAATAATTCATTTATTTAACGACCAACAAAGGATCACAAAAATATAGGTTAGTAATCTTAGCACTATGAACTTATTCTAAATGTTAGTAACAGAGTTTACATTAGATTTATAGTAGACTGGTTTGGTTACCGCCACATGTACGCTACAACAATGATTCATGTAGCAGCAATCAAACCTGTCCGCTATCATGCACAGGATGCCGTTGGCGCTGCCGCGCACTCTGCGCACCAGGGACGCGCACCTTTTACGCATAGTAGCATAAAAACAGTCTACTCGCGCCTCTGCAAACATGCCCGAGGCACTGCAGTGGCGCGGCAAGCCCATCAACATACGAAATGCGTTATTATATTGGACGCGAAGGGCGTTGTAAGTTTTTTGAGTATAGTTGGCCCCAGACTGCACGCATAAAACGATGTACAAAATGCTCTAAAAAGTGTAATTTTAACATTTCTGGAGCTGCGCGCGAACCTGCGGGCCACCATATTTGCTCTAACTGACAACGCCCTTCGCTCCCTCTCAATATCCTCATCATCTTTGAGGTCAGCGGTAATGATATGTCCCAAATATTTAAATTGATGCACTCTCATAAGCTCTTCGCCATCGAGAGCGTGAAAGGCGTGAGATTATATTATTATATTATATTATTATGTAGCCGAGGTTGCCAACATAGGCAGTTTGTAGCCACATCCAACGTTTTTTTAATGTTGGACAGCCAGGATCGTAAAAAAGTTAGGCTAGGTTTTTTGACGTGCTGCACGCACGAAAAATTGTCACGTTCCCCCTGAGTCGAGCGTGCAAGCTAGAGCGTGGTAGAGAGGCACGATCTACCTAAGCGTTGCTGCTAAGGTTAAGGTTGTGTTAAGGCTTGTGACGCATCTGTCTTTCTTCCACTCCAGTATGCAATTTTTCATCAATGTTTTTTCATGACGTCATCACGTAAAATTATCGCCCGAAAACCGACTTTACAGACAACAATTTTTTCATCAGCTTTTTGTAGCTGTCGTCAGATTTTTTTGTGGAGTAAGTTCTAGGCGGGTTTAACTTTCTGTTTCTGGATACTTAGAATTGAAACTTTCTTAACCCTCTCGTACCCCCCCCCCCCCCCCTCAACGATAAAGCGTGAATTATTTACGTAGTCGATGTCACTGCTAATCTGGTGAACGACATTCTAGCCGCTGTCGTAAGCGGTGTTGCCGGCATGATATCACGGCGTCTTTTTTTAGCCGCGGCACTTGACCGACATACGGTCAGCGGTCTATTCGATTTTATCTCGACATCATACATATAGTGACTAGAGTTGACTAGACTACTACTTTTACTTTTGACTTCGCCCTTCTACTAACCTATGCATAGCACTGCCCTTGAGTTTCTTGCTGGCTCTTCTGGGGGTACTGCATTTGGAACCAGCAACTTTCGCCCTTCTACTAACCTATGCATAGCACTGCCCTTGAGTTTCTTGCTGGCTCTTCTGGGGGTACTGCATTTGGAACCAGCAACTTTCGCCCTTCTACTAACCTATGCATAGCACTGCCCTTGAGTTTCTTGCTGGCTCTTCTGGGGGTACTGCATTTGGAACCAGCAACTTTCGCCGTTCTACTAACATATGCATAGCACTGCCCTTGAGTTTCTTGCTGGCTCTTCTGGGGGTACTGCATTTGGAACCAGCAACTTTCGCCCTTCTACTAACCTATGCATAGCACTGCCATTGAGTTTCTTGCTGGCTCTTCTCGGGGTACTGCATTTGGAACCAGCAACTCATCGGTGGAGATGGGCTGCTGTTTATATTTAGCCAATCCTCATGGACGGGCTTAGAGTGCCTTGTTATTGACTATTGACGTTTCTAAGTGTTACTTTCAGTATCTACAGAAAATAAATGAATTTTCACTTTTGAGTTTGAATAAAATATACCAAAAAACAACCGACTTCGAAATTTTCGAAGGCGAATTTGTGATCTGCATCAGTTTCACTTCACCAAATGATATATTCAGTATTAGTACGAGATCCGGCTGCTAAAAAGTGTATGGATCAAGTATATGCTACAAACCAAATTTTTACGCATATTTATGATTGGGAGAATATAATATGTGGGTGCCCTATCAAAATATGGTTGCTAGTATTTTTTATATTTTCAACAACATTTTAACTTAACACTTTGAATAAAATAAACTTTAGGCTATTAAATTTATTTGGAAATAGAAGGTTTCTAAATAAAAAAAAAGTAAATTGTTATAACTTATACATAATATAGTTCTACAAAACAGACAATTAACCTAATTCTAGTGATGTGTTGTAAAAAAATGCGGGAACTATTAAAGCTAAAATGGCGCATCATCGGGGCGGTTCATTATTTGCCATCAGCTCCAATCAAAGGATAGTCATTTATCATACCCGGCCCTAGTGCTGTCAAATGTCCCGTATTTACTGGACATTTCGGCTTTCGGGACTGCGCTTAGGTTTACCTTTAACTCTTGAATATTTTTTTTTTAAACTGTGTCCAAAACTTCATGATATGATTAAATACAACCAGAAAAAGCGCAATTCCTCATACACCCCAATTAGTATATTAGTTTAAAAAATATATGATGCGATCGAACTTCAGTGTTGTCTAACCAATTTTTTTAAATATCGATCCATAATAGCACGAATTCCATAGAAAGCACTCAATTCAGCTACGCTAATTAATTTTTCGGCAAAATTTAACACATTAGAAATAGCTGAAATCGATTAAATAGTCGATACTGAACAAACTTATTTCAGGAATTGCGCTTATTCTGTTAAATGTTGTATAGGCATTGTAAGTTCAACAGCTTGCCCCGATTCAAAGATATAATATAAAGTCATATGACGCTAACAAATTGGCATTAAAATAGAATGTAATAAAAACGACTAGAAATTTTTTCTGCCTAATTTGTCGGGAAAAAGGCGCAGGCAGTATGTCTATGTGTAAACTTAATAAAAACAATATTAATAAAATTTAAGGAGGTTTTACTTTATTGAGTAAAATATGAAAAAACTAAGTGGTTACTGTTTCGCTTGTAGTCAATTAGGAAAAGCCATAAATTACGGGACACATGGTTATTTTAGTCTATTTTGGGAGAGCCTATAATATAGGTGCTAAACAACTGATAACCGTACTTAGATACATAATAAACACTCAAATACCAAAACCCATTTTCATTTGTATCCGGGAATCAAACATGAGACCTCAGACTTGTAAGGCAGGGTAGACAAAATGCCCGTCAAAGTGATGTAGGTACTTTCGATTAAATGTACTTATAAGAATTCATGGCAGGCCTACAAAAGTCCCGTTTATTAAACTTCGTGAGCATATATTTATTTAGGCTCTTTACAAATTAATTAATTAACGAATACAAAAACTTTGCGGAATTGTTTGTTGTAATTATCTCCCAATTCAATTTATAATTTTCACGTGTATCCAGCCTCATGCTTATTTATACGTTTAAATACTTATGCTATTATCTCGCAGAATTGTTACCAGATCAGATATCCATGTTTTTGTCTTTTTTTTCAAATGTTTTTGATTCTTTACAATTCAATGCACTTACTTACCTCTGGTCGGTCTTACAACTTTTTTTTTTATTTTGTGTCATATTTCAAGTATTATACTAAGTACTTTTTTTCTCTTAATGCAGAGGGAGGGTTTTTTTCGAATATATGATTGTAAGCATTTATAGTTTAGTCTGTAGCCCAAACAATAGGACAGATTTTGAAGTGTGAATATCTTTAGATTCGTCTTCATTTCAAGAGCTATATATTAGATGTGTTGCTGATGTGCTGGCCATTTCCTATTGAATTTGCAATGTTTCATATTTTTTTATGATCTTTTCTTTTTGTTTCACTGTCAATTGTCTATTTAAGTAATATGCTGAGCAGTTTTAAACTTGTATTTTTTCATACACAATTTTCAGACTACTTACATTTGTTACTTTACTTACGACTGTCAATATAGTTCTTTACAAATTATTAGATTGTAATCAAAATTTAGTAAATAAATATTTTATTTATATTTATCACTAGCTCGACGGTGAAGGAAAACATCGTCAGGAAACCCGCAGGTCTTAGAATTAATTCTGAGACATGTGTAAACAGACCCGGTCCGGCGATGGGCTCACCACCTATCACGTTTAGGGGTCCAATATATCTCGTTAAATGTGGGTATATCCAGTAACGGAATACCTCTGCCTACCCCCTCGGGGATAAAATGCGTGAGATTTTATTATATATATTATATTCATATTATTTAATTTTTTACCCGTCTGTCCCAAATACGGTAAAAGTTTAAGTGTTTTCGGTGTCTTATACATACAGTTATATATTTCACTTTTTAATTTACCTATTGTTTTTGTCCCGTATTCATAACACTGTCCCGTAATGTTCGTAGAGGTTCGCAAACATCACTACACCACACCTAGGTTTAGGAAGACCGCAACTGTGCCAGGCTTGACCTAATTCTACTTCCGATGTGACTATGACAGGCAGAGGCTTGTGTCTAGTGTATGGGGCTTTTACTAACATAGCTATCTATATCTATATCTATCTATATATATAATATACTTAGTCTGGCCATAAATACTGTTACAGTTAAGAATAAACAAAATGGTATATTTGAATTTTGAATCTGTGATTTTTATATGATTGTTCATTGGGTTTTCTCATTTTGGCGCCAATACATTGTACAATATTTTGCGATATTTAAATGGAGTGGGGTGATAAAGAGAACCGAATCGCTATGATTGCATTACACAAAGTAGGTATGGAGCCAAATGCAATTTTTAAAACTCTCCATACGCTTGATATTAGTAAAATGTTTGTGTACCGGGCTAATAATGGGTACAATGAGACCTCTTCTGTTTGTGACAGAAAAAGATCTGGCCGTCCACGTAGTGTTCGTACGAAAAAGGTGGTCAAAGCAGTAAGGGAAAGAATTCGAAGAAATCCTGTCCGAAAGTAAAAGATTTTATCTCGGGAGATGAAGATAGCACCTAGAACCATGTCGCGTATTTTAAAAGATGACTTAGTACTTGCAGCCTACAAGAAACGTACTGGTCATTTCTTAACTGATAATTTAAAAAAGAATAGGGTCTTAAAATCGAAACAACTACTGAAGCGGTACGCAAAGGGAAGTCACAGAAAAAAATTGTTTACGGATGAGATTTTTTTACAATTGAGCAACATTTTAACAAACAAAATGACCGTATTTATGCTCAAAGCTCTAAGGAAGCTTCCCAATGAGTCGACAGAGTGCAACGTGGGCACTATCCGACTTCAGTGATGGTTTAGTGGGGTATTAGCTATGAAGGAGTGACTGAGCCATACTTTTGTGAAAAAGGTATCAAAACATCGGCACAAGTGTATCAAGATACCATTCTTGAGAAGGTAGTGAAGCCCCTTAACAACACCATGTTCAATAACCAAGAATGGTCCTTCCAGCAAGACTCGGCGCCGTTTCATAAAGCTCGGTCTACGCAGTCTTGGTTGGAAACGAACGTTTCGGACTTCATCAGAACTGAAGACTGGCCGCAGTCTAGTCCCGATCTTAATCCGCTGGATTATGATTTATGGTCAGTTTTAGAGAGTACGGCTTGCTCTAAACGCCATGATAATTTGGAGACCCTAAACCAATCCGTACGATTGGCAGTGAAGAATTTTCCCATGGAAAGAGCGCGTACTTCTATTGATAACTGGCCTCAACGTTTAAAGGACTGTATTGCAGCCAATGGAGACCACTTCGAATAAGCTTTTTATATTTGAAAGTGTTTTATATTTATGTATTAAACTAACACACTGTAAAAATAATAAATGTTATTTGCAATAGAAAAAAATGTTTTTCTTTGTTTCAGTATTTATGGCAAGACTAGGTATAATAAAACTCTAACGGGGCCGTGTCTATACATTAAATATTTTTTGAAAATTTTAATGGTAGTGTATATAGTTATCGATATAGATACCGAAACACCAATTTTTGGAATTTTTGTCTGACTGTCTGTCTGTCTGTCTGGTTGTGCACGAATCACGCAAAAACTACTGGACGGATTTTGATGAAATTTGATTTGGAGATAACTGAGTACTCGGGTCAACATCTAGGGTACTTTTTATTCCAGGAAAATATCTCATTCCCACGGGAAAATATAAAAACTGGTTAAAAAGAGAAATACGTACTACTCCGAAACGATAACACATAGAAACTTGAAAAATGGTATGAAGGTGTCTGATATGTCATAGGAAATTGGTATGAAGGGATTTTTGGAAATTCCCACGGGAACGGGAATAAACTAAATCCAAGCGGGAAAACGCCGCTGGGCACCCGCTATTTGAAATATGGTATGTAGGTGTCTTAAATATGTGGTAGGCAACCACTATGAAGGGATTTTCGGAAATTCCCACGGGAACGGGAATAAACGGAATCCGCGCGGGCAACGCCGCTGGGCATCCGCTAGTTATTAATAAAGATATGGAAAAGTGTATGACGTACCAAGGGGAGTAAAGAAATGTCTCAGATCACATTTAATTGTCGACAGAGGCGAAGCCGATGTCTACAAACATGTGATCTGAGGCTTTCTTATTTACTTCAAGAGGTGTGTATATTTTTTTTCTTATCGACGGAGGCAACTTCGCTTAGCGCAGTGGGCCGAAAGTTGACGCTTCTCCTTATCTTAAAACGCAAATTTACAATGCAAATTTAGTACCGATTTATTGGGGTTATTAGTTTTAGTATGTTACTTAATGGTATTGTTTTTATAGCAGTGATAGCCCGCACGGTTAAAGAGCCGGCCGAAAATCAGTGAGGCTCGGTTTCGAATCCTGGCATGTACCAATGAGTTTTTCAAAAACTTACGTACATATTTATCACTAGCTCGACGGTGAAGGAAAACATCGTGAGGAAGCCCGCAGGTCTCAGAATTAATTCTGAGACATGTGTAAACAGACCCGGGCCGGCGATGGGCTCACCACCTATCACGTTTAGGGGTCCAATATATCCTGTGAAATGTGGGTATATCCAGTAAAGGAATACCTCTGCCTACCCCCTTGGGGATAAAAAAAGGCGTGAGATTATATATATTATATTACATAGTTTTACTTTAATATTTTAAAATGTGCTTTGAAAATCGAAAAACGTTTTAGAGGTGTTTTTAGAATTAAATTCTAATACAGTCTCTATTGCTAATACAGTAAATAAAATAGATTTCTTATATCGAAAAGTATTTATTACGCAATAAATTAATTTCAATCTCTCTAATAGAAGTTGTTCGGCGTTTGAGGCCTCAGAACGGAGCACAATTGCCTCGAATGGAACCATTATGTGGATAATACGATGGAATCTACAAGAGCGTTCAAAATTTGCGAGAACCGAATAATGGTGAAGGTATATAATAATATCTATATGTACAACATGTAACAGAGTAACAAGAAACCTCTGAATAAGAAGCCTAGTTTTTCACGTGATATATATGATATGCTATAATCTCACGCCTGTTATCCCCGAGGGGGTAGGCAGAGGTGTTCCATTACTGGATATACCCACATTTCACGAGATACATTGGACCCCTAAGCGTGATAGTTGGTGAGCCCATCGCCGGACGGGGTCTATTTACACATGTCTCAGAATGAATTCTGAGATCGCGGGTTTCCTCACGATTTTTTTCCTTGACCGTCGAGCTAGTGATAAATATGTACGTAAGTTTTTGAAAAACTCATTGGTACATGCCAGGATTCGAACCCGAGCCTCACTGATTTTCGGCCGGCTCTTTAACCGTAAGGGCTATCACTGCTCTTTCCAATAGACTGAATTTAAGTTATCTTAAATCACAATTATTGTCTATTTCATGCAAAACAATTTCAACTCTATTCTCTCGAGTAAATCTGTCTTTGATGCTCATAACAGTTAATGAACTATAAAATCGTTTCAATTGAATAGTGAGCTTATTATTCATAATTTAAGATCCAATTTTAATAGTTGAACTTTAACAGTCTGTTATCAAGATAAATGATTAAATTACTTTGTAAATGGTTCTACGTTTTTGGAATTTTGTCTCTTTTTGTCTCGTTTAGAATGATTGGTGCTATCTCGCTCTGTGTTTCAGCTCACTGTTCAGATCCACCTTCCTCTGTATCATCGGGGGTTGGCAGAGGTATTCCATTTCTAGAAGTATCCAATACTATAGCTGTTCCGCGCGGTTTCACCCGCGTAGTTCACGTTCCCGTGGGAATACAGGAATAAAATATAGCCTACGTCACTCCCCGATAATGTAGCTTTCCATTGGTGACTGAATTTCAATAATAATAAATTGTGTTAAACAATTGACACACGGTTTTTCAGCCCCAAACTAGCCAGAGTACTAACTAAGGTACTAAGCCAACAGACATGTTCATGCACAAATTTTGGCCCCGAGCGGCGATCGAACCCCCGACCTCTTACTCAGAAAGCAGCGTCACTACCAACTGAGCCAACAGGCCCGTTAAAAAAAACGTTCCAGTAGTTTTTGAGTTTACCCGTTACAAACATACAAAAATACAAATCTTTTCTGTTATAATATTAGAGTAGAAGTGTAAGTTACAATTTCAGTAAGAAACAGCGGTACCCTTAAAAGTTAAATTAAGTTTATAAATAGGTATTTCTAATAAGTTTGATGGCCGACTCACACTTAGCCGTTTTAATTTCATTTTCATTTTAGACCACTAAAAATAAATTCAAATATTTCAGGAGCACCCTGTGTAATCTCCCACGTGAGCCCACCGGTGATTGGGAAATAGTGTCCGCCTTTCACAATTTTTAAGCCGCCCGAACTGCTTGACATGGCTTAACGGCTTTCCTTGTGCAAAGTTTCACGGTCGAAACAAACTGAAAGTTTTTAACGATACTTCGCTAATCGATGTTATTTTGTGTTATAACTAGCTGTGTCCGCGACTTTGCTCGCGTGGATGTATTTTGATATGACACATTTTTACCTGACTGCGCCAGAAGGAGGGTTATGTTTTTCGAGAGTATGTATGTATTTATGTATAATTGTTTGGCACGCTCTGCAGCCTGAACGGCTCAATATATTTTAGCTTGAGTTGAGAGGTGTCGTTAGATTCGTATTTACAGTGAAAGTGACACTGGAAACTAAAAAGCTAGAAACAGGACCTATTAGTGAAGTAGGAAGTAAAGACCATATTGAGCTGCACAATCATACAACAATCTCATGCAGTCGGCGGCAATAAGTCTTTATTGTGGAATTGAAAAGATAGCGCCGGTTTTTGGTTTTTTTAAATAATCTTTTTTATTTATCATTATTATTTTTCCAGTCTTTGCATACGTTTCAAAAATGTGACAGCAAAGGAATTAAAAAAATATATATCATCGCCGTTTCTTCTTAATTACAACACTTTCCGAAGCGGTGGTAGATAAGTAAATATTGATCAAGGAAAACATCGTAAAGAACGAAAACATTTGAGACGTGTGTAACAGCACCCTCTCCGGCCATTGGCTCACCTGTTACGTTTAGTCTCAGAAGTATGCTCTATACTTCTTTACTAATATTATAATGAGGAAAGATTTTTTTGTTTGTATTGAATAGGCTCCGAAACTACTAAACCGATTAAAAAAAATTTTACCCATGGAAAAATTTTGCCATAATGTTTTCCTCGCTTTGTCTTCTCTATGCCTTATTATATTTTAATCTCTTTGCCGCTAGCAAAGTTCTATAGTAAAACATTCATGTCGTTCGTTTTATCAACCGTCGAAATATAAAATTACGGTTTGTGTATTTGTGTAAATCTTAACGATGCCAAGGACGCTAGCAGCCACGGATCAAACATCGCGACTAACACGCTATGCTACATCGCACGATATAGCGATTTGAGTCGCATTGAGACACGATTTACATCTTAAACAATATAAATAAATAAATTGTGGGACACAATTCACACACGGTTATTTTTTATTTAGGTATTTATTTTTATAAGAAAAAGGGGGCAAACGAGCAGATGGGTCACCTGGTGGTACCTAAGTGACTACCGTCGCCCATGGACACCTGCAACTCAAGAGTCACAAACTGCGTTGCCGACCTTAGGAGGTGGGAATAGTGGGAGGGGGGAGGGAAGAGGGGGGAGATTGGGGCCTCCGGTTACTTCACTCACTCAACGAAACGCAATGCAAGCATTCCTTTACGCTGGTTTTCTGTGAGTGGTATTTAGTCCTAAACTAGGCAGGGGTAATGATATTGTTAAATTATTACATTATTTATTTATGAGCTGGGCTTCCTCTTGACCCCAAACTAGACCGAAAGCAAAGACGGAGTAATTTTTATATTTTTTATTATTAATAATAATAATCTTTATTGTTCACTCTGTACTTAATTAAGATCTTATAAATAAAGAGGTTGGACCCATAAGTGTATATATTTCTGATGTACAATTATATTATATCATTTGATTGAACATTATATCATTTGATTGAACATTATATCATTTGATTGACCATTTAAAATTACAATTTAACAATTTACATCAAATAGATAAATGAAATTAACATTCAAACATAATTAAAGAATTGTCAGTTTTTAATTATTGTTATTAATTAATACATTTGCATGCCTGATTGGTGAAATATGCGAAAACAATATTTTATGTAAACCTCAAAAACTCTATGTACCAGACTTTGTCTGCCTGTCAAAGCAATGCTCTGAGCTGCGTCCTTTTTGAATTACTGCAGCACAAATGTTCGTAGCTATTGATAGGTGACCACTGTTTTATTTTATAGATGATGTTATTGTAAGGTTTGTTTAAGGCAAGTAGTGTCGTGAAATGGGCGTGTTTGAAGGTATAAGGGTTATAAAGGAGCAATCACAACATAGCATGAAAATGTTGTAGAACATTATTTACTATTTGAAAAAAATATTGCAACGAGGCTGTTTTAAATTTAAAATTCGCTTCTTCTAAACTAAAATTTATATTTTCAAAGCTCTTACGGGAAAACATTGGTAATTCATTTATCTTAAATTTCATAGTACCATTTTTTAAAATAATAATTAGTTTTCACGCAAATTACGAAATAGCAATTTTACCACAAATCGTCTCTAGCGGGTCCGTGCGACGTTGGCGGCTACAATCGCCTTAATATGTGTGTGTGTGGAGATTCAAATAATTCCATTCTATATTAACTTACAAACAAATTAACATTTATTTTTCACAATCTTTTATGCAGCTCATAACCAAAAAAAAATGTGATCATTATTACTATTATTAGTTATTATATTCCCATGTCATACGTCAGAGTGAGAAAATAGATTTTTCAACACACTTGCTCATAAAGTGGCTCTAATTTCACTGCAATTAGGCACATAATGACACCTATAATCAAACTGAGACTTTTTGTTTGCTATTATTCACTAGTGAGTTATAGATTTTTTTTTTCAATTTTGTTGCTAGAGTTGCTTTGTTCTTAAAAAAGTTTCGATACAAAAAAGATCGTATTCAATCGTACTAATAAATTAATACACAAATATGGCTTGCTCATTTCATGCAACTTCGTATTTAAATAGATCATTTCAACTTGTACGTGTTTAATAAACAAAACTTTCACTCAAATATAACTTTGGTTTTCTCTGTAAAAACTTTAAATACCCCATTTTGTACGTGGCTAAAACGCTATCCACGACAAACCAAAGAAAAAGAAACCTAATTTTTTTAGTCCATGGCCGATCGCCATTGTAAGATGCGAGCGCATAGGAAAACGAGGCTGTATGGGCCTAGATCCTTTTGCCTTTTCCAAATTATATAAATAAAAAATTGGAAAACCAATTAATTTTCCCCGCCATTGCGAATGATTATTTTAAAATGATTTTTTAGTATTATTTATTCACAAGTGTGTTGAAAAACGTCGTATGATACACGTGTGTATTGATGATTACCGTCCTCGGCTCTCTTATGACCCTCGCCTACGGCTCGGGTCTCAATGGCGCCTCAGCGGTAATCACCAACTTTACTCACTTGTACCATAATGTACTATTGTTTCCACGAGCGTTTAACCCGCTCAGCGTTCACTGTTTATTTACGGAAATGAGAATTATAAATTTACGAACTTTTAGCTAAACGATCCCTGGGATTTGGGTGTTTGAAGTTAAATGGTCAATCCGAATACATCTGTACCAGGATGTTTCGTTAAAAATTGAAATTTAAAAAATATATGTATAAATAATCTCACGCCTTATATCCCTGAGGGGGTGGGCAGTGGTATTCCATTTCTGGAAAATGATAAACTGACTGACTGATTGGTGATGTATCAACGCACAGCCTAAGCCGCTGGGTCTAGAGACTTGAAATTTTGCACATAGATACACCCCTAAGGGGGTGAAATAAACGAAAATTGAAAAATATCTATATACAGTCTAATTGAGAAAGGCACCGACGTAATTCGGTTTTCATTACGCTTTTGACATTTTACAGATAATATAGTATAAAAAAAACATCCAAAGAAACCTATGTTTAACCGTTTGTGTGCCGGAATAATATGTTTTTTCTCTCAAAATATATTTTGAAAGGAGACTGTCCATCTTGGGCCTGCACATTGTACCTACACCAAAGGGAAAAATAGAGAAAAACCTAGTGATTATCAGAAAAATATAAAATATTTTTTTGCACTCAACCCAATTTCCACGTTATTATGAATTAGTCCAACAAACATCAAAATAATGTCAATTGTCATTTGACCGGTTAGGTCGCAATTTTTTTTTCGTCGTCGAGTTGCCAATTCAATAAAAACTAAAGTTTATTGTTGAAATTTAAATGTTTGTTTTGTACCTAATTTTAATTTGTAAATGTAGTAATTTTAATATTTTTTTATGGAATTGATCTGAAATAAATGGATTTTATTTTAAAATTATTTTATTTTTAATTGTGCAATGAAACTAGACAAATATGAGCAAAATCATGAAAAAAACTATATTTATTTTATTCATATTTATCTAAAAAATTGCTGTACATTGTGCAGGCCCAGTCTCCATACATTCCTGAAACGTCTCCTTTTCGTAGCAAAGACAAGTTTCAAAGCTTCAATCCCATAACTCAGCTGTGTATTCACACAGCTATCAAAATTTAATCAACAAATTTCGTAGTTACTATTTACGTTATCATTATTCCTCACTCAATGATAATGAAATTAATTTTCAGGAGTGTGTTTAATACATAAAACTCGAAGAAATAATGGATTTTCATTTGCAAAATTTAAGTGCCAGCATCTGTGAGACAGCACTGAGCTTAATTAAAACACTTACCACTCGCAGATACCATTATACAAATTAAAATATCCTTTATCACTATTCAGAAACACACACTAACACAAATTTTTTTTAGCCCTATAACGCTCGCGGTCCAAAAGACCCGTTGGTCATCAGGAAAAAATACCCAACATTTCATTCACAATTCCGACCCATATCTTTTAAAAATTTATGCGACGTCAAAAATGTGGGTCAAAAGTTTCTCTTATAATTCCAAGGGAATCAGAAAAGAGCTTCGCAAAATCATGATTAATGTACCGTTATATCGGGAACTGAATGATTACTTTCCAACTTCCCACCCCCATTGACATAAGGGATGATATCGTGGCATTGGAGCATCACGTCAACTTTCGTAAGATATGATAATGTTATTCATAGTTATTTCTGTCGCGTTTACGGAAACGAGTCAATTTTGTACCGATCTATTTGATGGATCGTACGAAACTCGCACTAGAAGGGTTGATAAGAACTATCGGCCAAAAAGCGATACATCAAAAAATATTGCTTACAATTTCCGTCAAAATTCCTCACACCACATCCACTGTCACGGAATCACATCCAAAATTCGTTGTTGCACGATTAGCGGATTAAATCACACGTATTTCAAAAGAACAGCGGTTATGTTTTTTTAAATATTTTTGAAATACGAACACTGACGTTAACCGTTCGGCTGCCGGAGTCGAAACGCGGTCCCGAGTCGCGACGCGGGCGCGCGGTTCGGCGGATATTCCGTCACTGACGGAGCGTGGCCCGAGCGAGGGTGGCCGCGCGCCTGTGTGGGTGCTCTCAGGTCACCAGAATTCGGTAAGACAACTGCGAAGTGCCATGCCCTATATTTTCTATTCTTTTTTAAATAGATTTTCGCGGCTGGAGCGTGCGAAATGTGTAATGTACTTATTACAATCTGCGGAATGAGATTTTTGGTGAACATAAGCGATATGTAGTTATGTAAATAAGAAACCCGCCAAATGCGAGCCAGACTCAATGAAGGGTTAAAATAAACTAATTCTAAAATCTATTTTTTTACAATTCGAAGTTCAAACCGTCATTTCTCGCCTCGCTTCAAACATTTTAATTACATTAACATTTAAGAATCTTCAATAATAAAATCACGAACGATGATTAAGTACTACTGTCACTGTCCAACTTCAAGAAACTTCATAATGACAAAGTGAGACGGATGCTTATTAATTATTCAATTCCAATTAAACCTTTCGCTAATTAATTGTGTCCGTGGTAAGATAAATGTATTAAATCATGCTAAAACTTATGTTAACCCTGAGGGGATTGGCAGAGACATTCCATTCGTCGCCGGACCGGGGTGCTGTTACATTAGGGTAGTGTCATACCTAGTCAATTCAGTTACTTTTTATGATCTGTCAAAACGAAATTTTAATATGGAAAATGTACTGAAATAGCAAGGCGTGACGTCATAGTTTCTATTATTCAATTGCAACACTATTTTGATTGTTTTAATATTTTTAAATTTGGTATATTCGTAAATTGTAAATCTAAATACATTTTTGAGGTGTTTTGGGATAATCTTTTTAATGAATTTTAATTTTATTTTTTAATGAATTTGATTTCGATGCTTTCAACTAGGTACTCCTTTCTCTTAGAATTAACCCGCGGGTTTTCTCATGATGTTTTCCTTTGCCTAGGGAAATGTCAAGTTGTTACTTTTTTTTTATAAAAAAAGGGTCAAATGAGCAGACGGGTCACCTGATGGTAAATGACCACCGTCGCCCATGGACACCTGCAACACAAGAGTGTTGCCCTTGAGGTGGGAGTATGCTCTCTTCTTAAGTTTTTGAAAAACTCATTGATACAGTCCAGAGCACTTGAACCTTTACACTTGAAGTGCGAGTCTGACCTCTAGGGCGACTGTAATAAGAACGTTACAAAGTTCAATGTGCCAAGTAGATGCCTTCACTAGGATTCGAACAAGAGCCTCACGCTTAAAAGGCCGGCTCTACCAACAGCTTCCAAGTAAGGTAAACAAAAGTTTAATTGAATTGAAAGGAAGAAAGTGTGATATAAGTACGATGTGTCCGTATATTTATTAGTAAGACATGAGATTAAAAAGAGCTGCCCTTGAGTTTCTTGCTGGCTCTTCTCGGGGTACTGCATTTGGAACTAGCAACTCGTCGGTGGAGATGGGCTGCTGTTTGCATTTAGCCAATCTTCATGGACGAGTTTAGAGTGCCTTGTTATTATAAAATATTGACGTTTCTAAGTGTTGTTGAATATTGAAACAGCAAATAGACGTCATCTATACTGACTTCAGTAAGGCTTTTGACAAAGTATCTCACACAATCCTTATCAATAAGCTTTCTTGTTATGGATTCTCAGGCTCTTTTTTGGCATGGTTATCATCTTACCTTAATTCTCGAACCTTCTACGTTGTGGTTAATGGTTTTCAGTCAGAAAATTGTCCTATTACTTCAGGAGTGCCACAGGGATCTCATCTCGGTCCTGTGCTTTTTAACTTTTTTATCAATGACATTCCTGATTGTTTGAAATATTCATCTGTTTTCATGTATGCTGACGATTTAAAATTTTCAAGGATTATCAAATCAGTTAAGGACTCCAATTTGTTGCAGAAGGATGTGGATAATCTTGTCAAATGGTGTGGAGCAAACCTGATGTTACTGAATCCCAAAAAATTTTATCATATTAAATTTTCTAGAAATGCTAGTGTTATTAAATATGATTACCAAATAGATAGTCATGTGATCCAAGAGGTAGAGGTGATTCGTGATCTGGGAAATATTTTGATAGGAAATTGACGTTTCTGGCTCACTATGAAAATATAATTAAAAAAGCTTCTGGGATGCTCGGCTTTGTTATCCGAAATAGTAAGGGATTTAGTATTACTACAAAAAAATTGCTATTTAACAGTTTGGTCCGCAGCTTACTAGATTACTGTTCAGTTGTATGGCGTCCACACTATTCAGTTCACATTCTGCGCATGGAACGTATACAAAAGCGCTTCTTGTGGCATCTGGCACGATTAGTTGGAAAGGCAAAACGAGATTTTTCATATGCTGACAGACTTAAGTTCTTTAAAATGATGTCATTGGATAAACGCAGAGATTTAATAGACCTGATGTTCTTATATAAGTTGCTCAACAATAAAATTAATTGTCCGCCACTACTAAATTATTTTAAATTCAGTGCCCCCTCCAGATATCCACGCCATCCGGTATCACCTTTACACCCACCGTTTCGGAGAACCGTCCTTGGTTCCAACTCTCCGGTACCCAGGTTGTGCAAGTTACTGAATTGCTACAAAAACGTCGTGGATGTAAACTTTAGTTCTTTGAATGGTTTTCGTCAGAATATCTTAAATTATATAAATTCTGGCAATGCCCTTTAAAACCTTGATAACCAATAAATGTTTTGTGTAAAAACTATTACTGCTTATGTCCTTCATTTTTAGTTACTTATAATACTTAAATATATATAAGTATATAAATACATATAAATCTACTGTCTCCATAATATTGCATGCTGTGTTTACTTGTAAGTAGTCACTACACTTAGCTTAAGACCATTGGATGTTATTTTGTAATATTATTGTGTAAGATGACTGTAAGTGAACCAAATAAATGAATAATAAAATAATACTTATAGAAATAAATTATTTTTGATTTGATTTGATTTAATATTATTGTCGTAGTCTATAAAGAGGGGAACACACTTTCTTCATGTATTCTTTGGGAATAGCACTCACTAAACTGTCACTGCACTAAACTAACTCGAAAGGTTTTAACCTTTTCAGTTTTTTCACTATGGCTGTGTTGTCGAGGAGCTGGATTGCCTCTACGTTCTTTAGAGAAATGAGATTAAAAAAGCTGCCCTTGAGTTTCTTGCTGGTTCTTCTCGGCGTACTGCATTTGGAACTAGCCACTCGTCGGTGGAGATGGGCTGCTGTTTACATTTAGCCAATCTTCATCATCATCATTCTTCATCACGAATGTAAAGTGCCTTTTGTACCTACAGAAAATAAATTATTTTTGACTTTTGTCTTTTTTATTTTTAGATTATAGCGTCAATTTTACTTGGTTGCTCTATAATGCCGCGCGTTTAGGTCAATCCCATACATTTTTCATTCTATTTGATTAATCTTTATAAAAAATACCTAAGAGAAATGTAGTTTCATAGCAAAGAAGGGTTAACTTGAACATATTACTTCAATTTTTCTATTTTACGATCTATTAGCCTCATTTGCTGAAGTTGACTCAGCAAATGTCAACTTAAGATAACTCATAATTGGATTAATTGAAGTGCCCTTTAAACTTTACTACAGGCACTGCTTGACATTGAACGGGATTTTTTTTAACCTTCTTCAACTTTTTAATAAACTCTAGTCTAAGCCCGCGAGTTTGTCCAAGTACAGACCCAGTTCAAAAACTATCTTTATATGTAAAGAACCGACCGTCGCCATCTGGCATTTTTTCGTTGAGTTTACAATGGAAGCCATGTCAAATACCCCAGATTTAACGTTACATTCGACAAAACGCCTTAAAATTAATAGTCTTACTAATATGTGCTAATACATATTATAAACGCGAAAGTGTGTACGGATGGATGTTTGTTTCTCTTTACGCAAAAACTACTGAACGGATTTTGATGAAACTTACAGTTATATCCGTATTCCCACGGGAACGGGAACTACGCGGGTGAAACCGCGGGGCGCTGCTAGTAATAAATAAATTGTGGGGCACAATTCACACACGGTTATTCAGCCCCAAACTAGGCAGAGCCTGTACGATTGATACTGAACAACTGGTAAACGTACTTAAATAAATATTAAACACCCAGACGCGAAGCCAACAGACATGTTCATGCACACAAATGTTGGCCCCGAGATCGAACCCGCGACCTCCGACTCATAAGGCAGGGTCACTACCAACTGAACCAACAGGCCCGTCAAGCTATATTTCCCGTAATGGAACTTGGTGGTAGGATTGCAGATCAAAGCTAGATGTTGCGCAGGCAATAATGAAATCTACCAAGCTTTACCCTTATCAAAGCCAAGAACCCTTCCACAGTACACAGATGCCAGTTCGAGTTAAATAGATTATTGCTGAACAGCCTTTTGTAAATAGATCAAAGTTCCAATAGAAAGTTCTAATTAAACAAGCAGATGGGAATGACAAGGCAAAGACTTCGATTATTTTACAATAGGTAACATTACTCGTAGATTACATCATAGATAGTGTATAGATAAAGTTCATTGTTTGACGGGCCTGTTGTCTCAGTTGGTATAGTGACCCTGCCTTCTGAGACGGAGGTTGCGGGTGCGATCCCATCTCGGGGCCAACATTTGTGCGTGCATGAACATGTCTGTTTGCTTCGTGTCTGGTCGTTTAATATTTATTCAAGTATGTTTATCATTTATTTAATACTCATAGTACAGGCCCTGTCTAGTGTGGGACTAAATAACCGTGTGTGAATTGTGTCCCACAATTTATTATTATTACTGTCAAGCCAAGAGTAGCTGAGTTAAAAATTTGAATACGCGTTTAGTTTGAATGACAATGCATGATTAACGGTGAGACGTCATTCTAAATCCAAAATGGCGGAACACCCAAGATGGCGGACTTGTTATTTTAAATGCACTCCTACGTTAAGAATATGAAATGAAAGGGCTTGCTAAGAATAACTCGAAAAAAGCTTTTTGGTAAAAAAGTTTTTTTTTCTTACTTTAAATCAAAGAGATTAAAATATAATAGGGCATAGAGGGGACAAAGCGAGGAAAATTTGAAGCCGAAAAGTTATTCCAAGTGGAATAAGTCTAGTACAATTTCGACCGAATGACAGCTCGCGTTCATACTAACTGATATGACGCTTAAGCTTTAAGCATGCTTCAAAGTTTTGTATGAAAATATTCTCAAAGCCCCCTCTATAAAGTTCATTGTTTGACGGGCCTGTTGTCTCAGTTGGTATAGTGACCCTGCCTTCTGAGTTGGAGGTCGCGGGTTCGATCCCCGCTCGGGGCCAACATTTGTGTGCACGAACATGTCTGTTGGCTTCGTGTCTGGGTGTTTTAGTATTTATTTAAGTATGTTTATCAGTTGTTTAGTACCCATAGTACAGGCTCTGCCTAGTTTGGGACTGAATAACCGTGTGTAAATTGTGTCCCACAATTTATTATTATTATTTATTATTATCTATGTCCTATTATATTTTAATCTCTTTATTAAATAATCAAAACTGTAAATGGAAAAAGATATTTCCTTACAATTTCTTCTCCAAATCCTTTCATCCTCGTCTAAAACAAAAATCAAACCCGTAAATAAATTACGGATGATCGCCGACATGGTTCGTCTGAACTTTTTTCGGTATTCTATTATTTTTTCAGCGATCCGTCATCCAGGACTGACACCCGATCCGGGATCTAACCCTTGTTTGACATTTCGTATTGACACTTCCATTTTCCGGGCTAAACAATACCTATAGGGTCTCAAGTATCCCTATTTGTTAGAACGGGGCCATTTTCATCCCAGTTTTTGTTGGAAAAGGGAAGAATCATAATATCAGCCATGTTATCATATCACGCATAAACGAGAAAATTTGCGTGATAATAATAATAGTATATTCAAGCCTAAACCTAATAGATGTTAGCTGTAAAAATGCTGAGAAGCAATTCTGGGACTGACGGGTTTTCTCGTGATGTTTTCTTTAATCCGTTGAGCTATTGATAAATACATAAACGTAAGTTAAAAAAAAAAATTCAATAGCTTATTTATTACATAGAAAGAACATGTCTGGAGAAACACTTGGACCTTGATACATTGGACTTTGTAACGTTCTTATTACAATCGCCTTAGAGGTCAGACTCGCACTACAAGTGTACAACTTCATGTGTTCTTGACTGTACAAGAAAAAAAAAACATTTATTTTATGTAGGTAAAAAGTACACCTATAAATGTCAATAGTAGGTACCTATACTAACAAGGCATTCTAAACTCGTCCGTGAAGAATGGTTAAATGTAAACAGCAGCCCATCTCCACCGACGAGATGCTGCAATAAAGAGTTCTCTTATCGTTTTAAGCGATTCCTTCAAGTCAACTCAAGGATAGATAACTGAGACGAATTATTAAAACTAATTAGTTAAAAGCCTTTACCTGTATTAACTTTTCAGTGAATTATTTAACATGAAGACACTTTACAAGGTTACAGAATTCGATTAGGTTCCTGAGGCGACAATGACGCCTCAACAAGGACAAGGCAATTCAAGCGCCAGTCAATTTGTCCCGTGACCGCGAGTGGCGCATGGCGGTCGTAGTGTCGGCAGATGTCCCGTTTTTTTCGGGACGTCCCGATTGTGAAGGGTATTTTCCCATAATTTATTTATTTATTTCTAGCAGCGCCACATGTTTTCACCCGCGTAGTTCCCGTTTTCGTAGGAATACGGGGATAAAATATAGCATATGTGTAATCGTGATGTATAAGCTATATAACTGTAAAGTTTCATCAGAATCCGTTCAGTAGTTTTTTCATACATACAAACTTTCGCGTTTATAATATTAGTATAGGATTATTTGGGGAGCTTACAGCTACATTTAGTAATTAGTTGTAAACAAGCTTCCAAATGTACCAAAAGAATGTATACATGGCGAACTTAGTGCCTAAAGGCATTGTCTACCAGTCAACCACTAAGCTCACCACCAAACAATTTTACAATGACGCCTCGGGTACTGTGTTTTAGTAGTTCTATGTCAATCTTATACGCGTGGGTTGTAAAATGTCCCGTTTTTTACAGTACCTTATTATGTTTTATCCATGATTTTAACATTGACTCTCCTGTACTGTATATCCAGTTTATAAAGTATCTAAATGCCGAATTTCATTAAATTCGTTCAGTCCTTTTTGCGTTATTTATTAACAAACATCCAAAAATAAAGCATAAACACTAACACATTCATAATATTAGTAAGATGGATTGGAATCTGGAATTTTTATAATGAATTTCAATAGTCAATACTTAGTTAAAAAGAATGCTCGGCTCTATCTCCACAATAACTCTACCTACCACAAAACTGTATTTTCGTAAAAAATATAATTATTTCTGTAAGGGACTTTTTTTTTTATCATATTGCGCTGCGATAGAACTTCACCCCTTGGAATTTTAAAAACAATGTCCCGCTATTTTTCATGTCCCGAATTTCAGTTTTGTCTCGTTTTTTCACAGTTTGTACCTGGCAACACTAGTCGGTAGCGTCGTCAGTAGAACGCGTCTGATACACAAATGGATCTGCCAATCACGTGGCTTGAGGTTCCACAGGCAGCGGGGAGGCACAGAAATATGGACTCTATTACAAGGGTTGAGTTTGTATTATTGGTTGTTGGATACTGGGTGATTTAGTAGGGTCCTGGGAAAGACTAGGTGCGACCTTGGGGGAATTTAGTATCCAGAGAATAGTTACTGAGTTTCAATAATAGGTACTTGTCATTATAGCGAACTAGCAGCGCCCCGCGGTTTCACCCGCGTAGTTCCCTTTACCGTTGAATTGAGGGAATAAAATATAGCCTATTTACATACATACATACATACATACAGCTCACGCCTTCTTCCCACAGGGGTAGGCAGAGACGATGGATCGCCACTTTGCCCGATCTTTGCACACTTCCCTCGCTTCCTTCACATCCATAAGCCTTTTCATGAACGCTCTTTTATTCTTTGCACTCTTGACACCAGATATTTATTTATATTTAATCAAAAGTCAAGAGAAGGGGGCAAACGAGCAGACGGGTCACCTGATGGTAAGTGAGTATCGTCGCCCATGGACACCTGCAACTCAAGAGTCACAACTGCGTTGCCGACCTTTGAGGTGGGAGAAGGGGGAGAGGGGGAGGGAGGGGGGGTTGGAGCCTCCGGTTACCTCACTCACTTAACGAAATGCAATGCATTATTTTACGCTGGTTTTCTGTGAGGCCGTGGTATCACTCCATAAGCCTCAGAATTAATTCTGGGACCTGCGTTCTTCCTCACGATTTTTCCTTCACCGTCGAGCAGTGATAAATATGTAGGTAAGTTTTTTAAAACTCATTTATGCAAATGTAGTTGTGAATCAAACATTTCCTCGATGTGCTTTTAACAAAAAATCCAAAATGGAGGTGTATTTTCCATAAGTTCTCCTTACAGCCGAAACTTTTGCGGAACTCGTAATATTTTGTCTGTTATTTTTAATTAAGCCCAATAATGGAAAAAGTTTTTGGGCTTATTGTTTACAGTGTGCTTTTGTATACATTCAGTACATATCAAATAAATTAAGCTGCGGCGATGCAATGATTTTTAACAAGAGGAGTTTTAAGCCCGTTGAGGAAAATTTACTTCGTAATTAAAAATTTTCAGTATAGGTATAATCTGTAACATATTTTTTAATTAATTAATCTTAAGTTTTTCATCCCCGAGGGGGTAGGCACAGGTATTCCATTACTGGATATACCCACTTTTCACATATTCGACGCCTAAACGTGGTGGTGAGCCCATCGCCCGCACCGGATCTGCTTACACATGCATCAGAATTAATTCTGGGACCTACGGGTTTCCTCACGATGTTTTCCTTCACTGTCGAGCTAGTGATAAATTTGTATAGGTATGTGTTTTGATAAACTACAATACATGCAGTATCATCATGTGAATCAGGCTCTTGAACCGTAAGGCTATCACTGCTACTTGCATTAACATAATGAAATTAGTATGATCAAAAACAGTAGTGAAATCGATTTCAAATAAATATTAGCAAAAGAAAAATAAACCTAAAGAAATAATACTTAATTTAAAAATGACCCTAAACGTACATACTATAAAATTATATCTAACACTACTAACCCTCGCCTAGTTGTTATTAAGCTGTATGAGCATACATAGTTAGAGTTTTGGTTTAGTTTGTAACTACTCCTTACTGTACTACTTTCTGCGACTACAACTTGTTTTGTGTGCCAAAGTTAAATAAATAAATAAATAAATATTCATAAAGCTTAATTTCAAATGTATTGATGTTATATAAGATCCCCAATCAAAGTGAATATGACTACGCCTTTATCCCCGAAGGTGTCGGCAGATGTACTAAATTCCTGGAAATATGCACTTTCAGTGTATTTTCGGATCTCTTAGCGTGACAGGTGACAATACGCGTAATACGTACAAGTCCTCACCTGGAATCAAACCCAGACCTTATGCCTAATAGGAGTTCTCACATCCAACAGCCCTTTTATGCAAACACTTGGTGAGCCTGAAATAAAGATATTTTTTTATTATTATTGATCGGGCCTGTTGGCTCAGTTGTTAGTGACCCTGCCTTCTGAGTCGGAGTTCGCGGGTTCGATCCCCGCTCGAAGCAAAGATTTGTGTGCACGAACATGTCTGTTGGCTTCGTGTCTGGTCGTTTAATATTTATTTCAGTATGTCTATCAATTGTTTAGTACCCATAGTACAAGCCCTGCCTAGTTTGGGACTAAATAACCGTGTGTGAATTGTGTCACACAATTTAAATTATTATTATTATTAAGCAAAAATTATGAGCTACTAAATGGATATTTTGAACACAAAAAGTAACACCAGTTTTACTAAGACTGTTACCCAACACAACCGTCTATAGTTTTACTTCTATCCACAGAATATCTATCAAATATCTTTAAAAAAACAACAAAAAACATAACGTCTTTTTAAAACCGTCACACTTCGCCGCACGCGTCATCTGTTCACACACAGAGTAAAATATCTGCTAAACAACTGACATCATTGTAGCAGTGTATAAAAATGTTTATTCAAAGTTTTTTTACTCTACGTCGCGATGTTCAACCGTTTTATGCCACCTGTTGTGACGTCATGTCAGGTGTGCGTGAGCGAGATTGGGCTATATCTGTCTCTTAGGGTGGCATGTGGGCAAGTGCCTTGACCTTTTTGAATTTATTGTCTATTTTTAACCGACTTCAAAAAAGGAGGAGGTATGTTTATTCATATTTCCGTCAAATCTGAAGCGACTTTTCGTATGTTTTGGTATACCTTGAAGTATACCTCCCTTTGTAGTACTTACATACAAATAAAGTTTAAAAAGACTAAAAATCAAATAAGCCCAAAATTCGAGGGGTTCATGAGTTGAGGATTGAGTAGTTCAATTATCCACCTCCTGGCTCCATCACAAGATCAGCTGGATGATACCAAATTATTGAAATGTCATCCAAACTACATACACTAAACTTGAAAAGTTTAGGTCTGTCTGACACCTATTCAAACTCAAACTCAAAATTATTTTATTTCAGTAGGTATAAAAAATACACTTTAAAATGTCAATATAAACAACCCACACTAAACTCGTCCATGAGGATTGGCTAAATGTAAACAGCAGCCCATCTCCACCGACAAGTTGCTGGTTCCAAATGCAGTACCCCGAGAAGAGCCAGCAAGAAACTCAAGGGCAGCTCTTTTTAGTCTCATGTCTTACTAGTAAATATGGTTCACAATAATAATTATAATTAATAGCCTTACATAGCGCTGAGTCGGTTAAACCCATGCATTTTGGTCTACTAAGTAGTCGGTAATTTTATAGTAGCCTTTTTTATATAATGTTTGCTTAACTATTGTTTTAAATTTGTCATGAGGCAAATTTTGTAATGCAATAGGAATCTTATTGTAAAAGCGTATACATTGACCCTTATATGATTTGGTGACTTTAGATAATCGACTAACATAAGCAGCCAGTTCATTCTTATTTCTAGTGTTTATACAATGTCTGTCACAATTTTTTTTGTAAAGTGATATATTCTTTTTAACATACAATACGTTTTCGTAAATATACTGTGACGCCAGTGTCAGTATATTAATTTCCTTGAATTTTTCCTTTTGAGACATCCTAGACCCCATTTTATAAATTGCACGAATGGCTCGTTTCTGCAAAATAAATATTCTCTGGACATCAGCAGCATTCCCCCACAGTAGAAGAGTAGTAGAGTAGTATTGCAGATTTGTTTGTAATAGTAAGGGACAGGTGAAGCTAATGTAAACCGTGTAAAAAGGATTATCTTATGGTTATTTTTCTTTTTAATTTACGTACATATTTATCACTAGCTCGACTGTGAAGGAAAACATCGTGAGAAAACCCGCAGGTCTCAGAATGAATTCTGAGACATGGGTAAATAGACCCGGTCCGGCGATGGGCTCACCACCTATCACGTTTAGGGCAATATATCTCGTGAAATGTGGGTATATCCAGTAATGGAATGCCTCTGCCTACCCCCTCGGGGATAAAAGTCGTGAGATCAAAGAGATTTAAATATAATAGGGCATAGAGGGGGCATTGGGAATATTTTCATACAAAACTTTGAAGCCTAAGCGTCATGTCCTTGTCATGTCAGTTAGTATGACCGCGAGCTGTCATTCGGTCGAAATTGTACTAGACTAATTCCAGTTGGAATAACTTTTGACTTCAAATTTTCCTCGCTTTGTCCCCTCTATGCCCTATTATATTTAAATCTCTTTGCGTGAGATTATTTATTTATTTTATTTATTTTTCTTAGTGGAAGCAATAATACGTATTTATCCCGAAACGCAGACAGAGTCGCGAGCAGAAACTAGTGCCAGATAAATTATTCCCTGAATATCCCCTAACCTGACCCGCTGAAAATTTTAAAACAGCGCTCTGTGAGTCCTGAATAATACAAGCCGAGCACCGAACCCGCTACCGCGCACGTGCCGGCCATATAACTGAGCTATCAGCGCCGCTCACTCGCGCTCGGCCTCACATAACTCCGCCGGCCGAATAATCCAGGAAACTTAAAGATTTTAGAACTAAAAAATTATGTTTAGTTTCATACTTACATTTTTGAACGATAGCGGTGTTGCCAGCTTAGATCCAGTTTTACACCGTTTGCTTGGGTTACTTTCTGTTCCTATGGAAATGATGTGCAGATCCCGTTTTTAGGGTTCCGTAACCAATGGGTGCCAACGGAACCCTATTTTTAAGCCTTTGCTGTCTGTCTGTCTGTCAGTCTATCGCTGTGTCAGTGAGCTACATCTCAGGAACCGTAAGAGCACATTTAAAAAAATCTCACGCCTTTTATCCACGAGGGAATTGGCAGAGGTATTTCATTTCTGGATATACCTACTTTTTGAGGGATATTCTTTGTACAATAAATTTATAGGCACAGTAAATATCTTAAAAGGTTGAAATTTTCACAGACTGGATACAAGGGGGGGGGCATCCAAGGAACTTTTTTAGAGTTCCGTACCCAAAGGGTAAAACGGGACCCTATTACTAAGACTCCGCTGTCCGTTTGTCTGTGTGTCACCAGGCTGTATCTCATGAACCGTGATAGTTAGACTGTTTCAATTTTCACCGATGTATTTCTGTTGCCGTTATAACAACAAATGCTATAAAAAAACAGAAGTCAAAATGTTTTATTCAAAATAGGAACTTACAAGTCCACTTATTACAGATTACAATAAATGTTCAAGGTGGCTCAACAAACGTGTTTTTTTGCCGTTTTTATAGATAATGGTACGGAACCCTTCGTGCGCGAGTGTGACTCGCACTCGGCCGGTTTTTTTTTAAAGATCACTTAATCGAGAGTGTCTAAGAACACAAATACTTACTGCCTAAGAAAATCTGTGTTTAAATGTATTTTTTGTAGGAAGTTTTATAATTTTTTTAACCAACTCATAAAAGAGGTTTAGGTTTCCAAAGAAATCTCGTGAAAAGTGGGTAGGTATATCCAGAAATGGAACACCTATTCCTATCCCCTCGGGGATAAAAGGCGTGAGACTATGTTTTTATTTTTTAAAACAGGTTGTTAACTCGACGTTTCTTTTACCATAAATCCAAAGTCTGCAAACAAGTCACCAGTATCGGGCAGTATGAGAATAAAAATGGCAGTCCGTGACAACGCAGAAACATAACGGATGATAGTGGGTTTGTTTACGACGGATAATAGCAGTGACCCTGGGGTCAAAGAGTGGGCTGATGAAGTGCTTTTACCATCGAGAATTGGAATCCCGTATTCGGGTCCCACGGGAAAAGGAAATCATTGTGTATAGTTTGTGAAATAAATTGTAGAGGGCCTTTATTTTTACCGTTACCAGAAGCAAAGTAATTTGTGTCGGATATATTTGCGTTTAACAAAAGTTTAAAGTGAGTCAGTGAATGGGTGACCGCCTAATGGCATTTATATTACGAGCGCTTCCGTGTTTCGGAAGGCACGTTAAAAATTGTTGGTTTCGGTTTTCGTTGTGTTTACGCACAATGAAAGTCGTTAATCCATGTCAGATACCCTTGGGTGGCTTGAAAAATTCTGGCTGTTAAGTGGCCACTAGCTTAACACCATCTCCCAATCCGCGGTGGGCTCGCGGGGGTGATTATAGCCCATACTTCCTCATGTGTGTGAGGAAGGACCTTTAGCTTATAGCAGTGGGCTGTTACGGGTTGATGATGAATGACACCTAAGATATGACCACTACAGATCCATGGCAAACCGTTGCTCTAGTGATGTATATTAAACTAAAACACAACTTGGACACACTGCTTCCACTATGACCATACTTAAAGTGGTATTTCAAATTCAACGTTTTCAATATCATTCGATTTATCAGCAGCGCTCCTCCACCTGCTTATAAAAACTATCGCCGCTCCCGACCCCGCCTTATCAAAGTCCCGTGGGAACTGCACTGTGTCGCAAAAACAAGCAATATGTATGGTAATCCCGGGACCGGGACCGGCGTCACAACCCTAAACGCGATCGACAAAAATATGGGAACATTTTCATACAATCCTCTTAGTGACTTCTTAAGTTTTGAGAGTTCCGGAACGTAATTTGAAGGGGCAGAATAGAAATGGTTGCGGTTTATCGATAATTCAGTGGCCATCGATTGTGGTAGTTGAAAAAGTAGATATGCTAGCTACGGTGGTGCTGTAATTTACTGTACCGTCATGGTATGGAATGAGAAAATCGCCAAGACAAATCTATACTAATATTATCTAAACAGGAAAGTTTTGTATTTTTTTATGTTTGTTACGAATAAACTCAAAAACTACTTTTGTAACACCTGTACTTAATTACTGCAACCAACGTTACGTTTACGTACCGCTAGATGGCGTTGCGCTAATTCTAGATCGCGCTATGGTTTGGTTCCCCGGCATAGTATAAGTCATGCTCAAACTTTTGATCAGCATGTTTCGATCAAGATGCAATTGAGCTTCAACAAGAATGATAACTTCAGACGCACTAAGGTTGCTTCCAAGTTATTGGTACTTTCTTGGTCTACCTTTGAAGAAATCGCTACGCAGCAACGGCACTAAGTGGTAGACTTTTACGCTAGTAAAATCTATCGCTGGGTCCGTTGCCTGCCTACCTACATTTTTGTACATAATATACGCTAAAACCGTATACGACGTTTTTGCTTCTCATCGATGTCGACGTTACTCCACCCCAGTCACCCTCCACGCTACTACACTTTTTTTTTATATAAAAAAAGGAGGCAAACGAGCAGACGGGTCACCTGAATATGGTAAGTGACTACCGTCGCCCATGTACACCTGCAACAGCTTGACCTATTTTAAAAATTCTTTCACCAATAGAAAGCTAGAATATCCCTGAGTGACATAGGCTATATTTTATTCCCGTATTCCTACGAGAACGGGAACCTCTAGGAAGTAATAAATAAATTGTGGGACACATATTTACGCACGGTTATTCAGTCCCAAAACTAGGCAGAGCCTGTACTTTTATTGTATGTGTGTGCATTGTGTTGCAAAAAAAGGATTTATCTATCTAACTATGGGTACTACACGCACAACTGCTAGACATACTTAAATAAATAAATCCAGATACAAAGCCAACATGTTCATGCACACAAATGTTGACCCCGAGCGGGGATCAAACCCGCGACCTCCGACTCGGAAAGCAGGGTCACTACCAACCCAGCCAACAGGCCCTTCAGGCTCATGTAGGGTCAATGAGTGAAAGTATGTCTTTTTGTTTCATCGTTGATATTTTTCACTCCCTTCTCGGGTGTTGGTTGGTTGGTTTTGAACAAACGGAACCATTTTAACTCATCTCTTGTACAGAAATTTGTGTTCCCGTATCGATGTATTCTTATGCCGACTGCGGAATATTGCAGCGTTATGGATCGAGTGCACGTGCTCCTGATTTAAAGCCCCAATTTTCCCCACCTTATTTCCGTGGAGCCCATTAAAGGGGCAGATTACCCCACTATACTACTAACTAATAATCGATATGCTCACGCCTTATTCCCGAGGGGGTCGAGGACGGACGAGTTCAAAGTGTTATTAAACTATTAGCTGATATGTGCGGTTTCATCCGCGTAGTGACGGTTCCCGTGGGAATACGGAAATAAAATATGACCTACTAGCGACCCACCCCGGCTTCGCACGGGTGCAATGCTAACACTAAAACCTTCCTCTTGAATCACTCTATCTATTAAAAAAAACCGCATCAAAATGCGTTGCGTAGTTTTAAAGATTTAAGCATACGAAGGGACATAGGGATATAGGGACAGAGAAAGCGACTTTGCTTTATACTATGTAGTGATGTTACTCCCTGATAATGTAGGTTACCACGGCTTTCCACTATTGAAAGAACTTTTAAAATCAGTAAAGCAGTTTTTGAGTTTATTTGTTACAAACATACAAAAATACAAATCTTTCCTCTTTATAATATTAGTGTAGATTATTGTAGATGTAGATTGACGTTTGTAAGTGTTGTAGCGACACCTGGCGGTACCATATAGAACTAACTAAAGCGCCATAGGTGGCATTCTGGGGCCTAAAGGTTTCCTCACGATGTTTTCTTTCACCGTTAGGCTACTTCTTACTCAGTTTTGTCCAGCAGCAGTGATAGCCTTACGGTTAAAGGGCCTGCTTCACATGGTGAAAATCAGTAAGGCCCGGGTTCGAATTCTGGCATGTAGGTACCAATGAGTTTATCAAAACTTATTTACATATTCATCACTAGCTCCACGGTGAAGAAAAACATCGTAAGGAAACCCGCAGGTCCCAGAATTAATTCTGAGACATATGCAAAATACCCGGTCAAGCGATGGGCTCGACACCTATCACGTTTAGAGTCCAAAGAACATCTCGTGAAAAGTGGGTATATCCGGAAATCGAATACCTCTGCCTACCCCCCCGGGGATAAGAGGCGTAAGTTTTTTTTTTAGTTTTTGTTCCGAGCTACCCAGCCCGTACACTCAAGGTGGATGTGGCCGGAGCGGGCTGTTCCCACGCGATATCGGCTAATCCCGACATTTGTCGCAGTCGAGGGACGCGACTCCATTCGCACACACGACACGACACCACCTTTTTGACGTAATAACGTCTTCTAAATCGATGAATGTCGGCTGAACGCACGGAAAAGTGTCTCGTTCCACCTGAGCCGAGCGTGCAAGCGAGAGCGCGGGACCAGCGAAAGAGAGGCACGATCGGCCTAAGCGTTCGGCTTGTGACGCAGCTATTTCTTATGACGTCATCTCGTAAAATTGTCGTCCGAAAACCGACTTCACAGAAAACCCATTCTTACAGTATTAGACTTTTGAATAATAAAAACCGGCCAAGTGCAAGTCGGACTCGCGCATGAAGGTACCATTATCTACTGGGTGGCGCAAAAGTACTGCCACTAAAGAAAATACAGTTTTTTTTTATATGACATTTCTTGTCATTCTATTTTTAAAAATCGTGTAGTGAACAAGTGTAAAATACACTGAAAATAAACATGGACCGTTTTACTCCCCAAGAACGTGGAATAATTGTGTCAATGTTCTTACGGAATAATTCCAGGCCGAGTTATCTCTCGTTTTGGCGATTTTCCTTGGCCTGCAAGATCACCCGATCTGACCAGTCCAGACTTCTTTCTTTGGGGTTTTTTGAAATCTCGGGTGTATGTGAATAAGCCACAGACTCTCGCAGCTCTAAAAGAAAACATTCATCAAGAAATAAGGAACATATCGCATAGTGTTACGGCAAGTTATGCAAAATGTCATAAATAGGGCTCAAATGTGCATCAACTCTGGAGGTCACCATTCAAAAGACATCATCTTTAAATCCTAATGGTACGAAATTTAATGGCACAAATATACATTTAAAAAACCTAAATCAAATTAATCTAATTTAGAAAAAATGTTATAGCTGAACCAAATAGGGTCTTTACTTATGCGCCACCCAGTATAAAAACGGCCAAAAAAACACGTTTGTTGTATGGGAGCCCCCGTAAATATTTATTTTATTCTGCTTTTAGTATTTGTTGTTATAGCGGCACCAGAAATAAATCATGCCATTAAAAACAAAACTTGTCAAAAACCCAAGCCTCGCAACTCAGTTCTTCTACCGTAAAAAGTTGTGAGATCCATGTAATACCAAGTCGGTTAATTTATTCAGTCCCAGTACTAAGGGACCTACTGTACTAAGCAATTACGCAATAATCTAATCTAAAAACCTCATCTTCAATAATCAACAACGGATTTTGATGCGGTTTTTTTTAATAGATAGAGTAATTCAAGGGAAGGTTTTAGTATTAGAATTGCACCCGTGCAAAGCCGGGGCGGGTCGCTAGTTACATTATATTATAGTAGGATCTTCACAGTGCAATGGAACTGCGTGCCAAGTAGAGCGCGGTGTCGACTCTCGCAGTGATCAATGATCTGCGCAGTATTGTTAATTCTCAGCGCGATCTCACCGCTATCTATCAGGGTACTGGGTCTTACATTGGGTATTAAGTAAGTAAGTAAGTAATTTCACGCCTTTCATCCCCGAGGGGGTAGGCAGAGGTATTCCATTACTGGATATACCCACATTTCACGAGATACATTGGACCCCTAAACGTGATAGGTGGTGAGCAATCCCCGGACCGGGTCTGTTTACACATGTCTCAGAATTAATTCTGAGACCTGCGGGTTTCCTCACGATGTTTTCCTTCACCGTCGAGCTAGTGATATGTACGTAAGTTTTTGAAAAACTCATTGGTACATAACGCAGTGGTCTGGAGCCCACATGAGGATAAATATATCCTCATGCTGGAGCAGATTCAGAAAAGGTTCCTAAGAGCCCTGTATAAAAAACGGCTTTTCTATTATCCGTACCTATATCCCACTCTCTACATCCAGGGTTGCTTAGGGTACCAATCGTTAGAAATTAGGAGATCGTTAGCACTAGGGAAATTCTCAATTGGTCTCCTAAGACATAAAATTGACTGTTCGCAATTAGTGGAACAATTCACTATGTTGTCTGTACCCAATGTGCACAGCTTAAGGTACCTCCGGATCCGCGGGCGAGCCCTGCTGGCCCAGCCGGAGTGCCACACGGTAAGCCGTACGCAAGCCCCCGCGGGCCGCGCCAGAACCCTCCTCAACTCCGTGCTCGCCGCAGCGCCACAGTGTGATCTGTTTGTGTCTGGGATAGCATGCTTGATGACGGAATGCAAGAGAATGCTAGAGATGAATGCTAGAGGAAGTACTGTTCCTATGTAATTGACATTGTTATTTAATAAAAAGTATTTTTAAGTTGACATATTAATTTACATTATGTACCTAATTTGTTTTTTGACATGCAATTTGTAAGTATTTAAATTTAATCATTGTAACGCCTTGGTTTTTTTAAGAAAACTGTTATGTTACCATTGAATAATGAATAAATAAATTGAATTGAATTGAATAAATTGAATTGAATGCCAGGATTCGAACCCGAGCCTCACTGATTTTCGGCCGGCTCTTTACCGTAAGGGCTATCACTGCTCTTTGGGTATTAGCCGCAGATATACTGCTAAAGTCGGCTACATCTTGTGACTCTTGAGTTGCAGGTGTCCAGGGGTGAATAGTCACTTACCATCAGGTGACCCGTCTGTTCATTGACCCCTTTTTATAAAAAAAAAAACATTATAGATAAAATAGAAATACCTAGGTAGTTTGGTCGAGGCTTCTGGTGACCAGAGGGCCGGCAGCTATCTCTGTCAAAGGATCAGCAGTTCCTTTTCGAAGGACATTTTTTATCTGCAACTAGCAGTGCACCGCGGTTTCACCCGCGTAGTTCGGGAACTATTTTCACAGGAACGGGTTCCTGTGAGAATATGGGGATGAAATATAGCCTATGTCTTATTTTCAAATTCAAAATTCATTTATTTCAGTAGGTATATGAAATACACTTTGAAATGTCAATAACAAGACACACTAAACTCGCCCATGAAGATTGGCTAAATGTAAACAGCAGCCCATCTCCACCGACAAGTTGCTGGTTCCAAATGCAGTACCCCGAGAAGAGCCAGCAAGAAACTCAAGGGCAGCTCTTTTTAGTCTCATGTCTTACTAGTTAATGTGGTTCACAATAATAATTATAATGAATAGCCTTACATAGCGCTGAATCGGTTAAATTTTGCTCTACTAAGTAGTCGGTAATTTTTTAGTAGCCTTTTTTATGTAATGTTTGCTTAACTACTGTTTTAAATTTGTCAAGCGGTAAATTTTGTAATGCAGTGGGAATCTTATTGGAAAAGCGTTATTCTGATGTATAAGCTATATAACTGTAAAGTTTCATCAAAATCCGTTCAGTAGTGTTTGAGTGAAAGAGGAACAAACATCCATACATACCATCATATCACCCACGTGTTTAGGTAACAATATGAAACAATTTTGAAAATATGGCGTCGAGTGCAGCTAAATTTCTCTGAAGGCGACAAATTGCGATAATTTTCGTTGCATATTCATAACGTCAGAAGCTCTAAAGGATTTTTTATCACGTGAATAGGACTCATTTCGCTCATTCCATTCGCTCTTTGATCTTATTTCACGGTGAATTTCAGTCTCAAATTATGCATTCAATGATTCATTATGAGTTATGAGGTATCGTGGGCCCGCAATCATTTTTCTGAGTATTCAAGGGTATGAAGGTCTGGAAATTGAAAAACTAAAGACAGAAATTGACAGGTAAAATAATAAAAAAAACCATGCCTTTTGTCACCAAGGGGTAAGCAGAGATATTCTTTTTCGGAATTACCCACTTTCCACGAGAATATTCGACCCTTAAATTCTGATACCTGCGGGTTTCCTCACCATGTTTTCCTTCACCGTCGAGTCAGTGATGGACATGTACCTACGTAAGTTTTTGAAAAACTTATTGGTAGGTACATGCCAGGATTTGAACCCGAGCCTCACTCATTATCATGAGAATCCGTAATGCTAATAATAATAATCTTTATTTCGCTTGAAATGGGGTACAAGAAGATGGTCAGTAAAATGATATATTTCACACAATTTCACCAGAATCTGGCATGCAAAGTTCATGAATATTGCAAGTATTATGGGTATGAATAATAATTTTAAGAATAACATTTCCATAACATAAAAATAATAAAAAAAATAGTAACAATGTCATAATTTAAAAAAAACTATACAAATGTCATAATTTAGTCAAAATAAATATCACTGCTATCACTGCTCTTCTGTGAAAAGTAAAAAATAAGAAGTAAGATTTTTTTTAAACCCTACCTTAAGACATGTCGAAGCGGTGGAGTCGTAATGTCTTACAATAAGTAGACTGATAAGCCCTCAAATTAAATAATGATATGTTTTACTTTGTTTTACCTCTGTCGTAGACGATAGTTTATTTATTTAGTTTTAAGAATGTCTTTTTTCATTTATCTTGTCTATGCTCTTATTCAATGATCATAAATAATCTTTTTTCATAACGTTCTTCGAATTGGAATTAGTCAGCTGTGAAGTAAGATGGCGACAAAATATAACGATGGCCATTTTGATTTTGTAAGTTATTATGATAGATTCTTTGAAATTCAGACCTTTAGTTAAACTTAAGGGTCACTGCACATATTCTGAGGTCTTTAAAGATTGTTAGGACTGTCTGTGCGCTTCAAGATTTAAAATTTAAATAACATAGAAATCTATAAAATCCAACTTCAACTTATCGTTGCCCTAGAGTAAAAACCTCGTACATGAAATTTCATGTATTTTTTATTACACATAATAAATAATAATAATAACATAATCGCACGCCTTTTATCGCCGAGGGGGCAGGCAGAGGTATTCCATTACTGGATATACCCGCATTTCACGAGATATATTGGACTCCTAAATGTGATAGGTGGTGAGCCCATCGCCAGACCGGATCTGTTTACACATGTCTCATAAATCATAATTAATTCTGAGACCTGCGGCTTTCCTCATGATGTTTTCCTTCACCGTCGAGCTAGTGATAAATATGTACCTACGTAAGTTTTTGAAAAACTCATTGGTACATGCCAGGATTCAAACCCGAGCCTCACTGATTTTCGGTCGACTCTTTAACCGTTCGGGCTATCACTGCTGCCTCATAATATGGATATTATTACACATATGGAAAGAAAACCTAGTAAAGGACGTTCTAGTTGTACTCAAGTAAATATGTTAGACATGGTTAATGATGTTTACATGAGTAAAACTAGAACGTCCGTTACGAGGTTTTCTTTCCAAAAATATTAAATAAAAAAAATACATTAAATTTCATATACGATATTTTAATCCTAGGACTACGTTATTATGGTTTTCTCATCGATTCCATTGTCAAAACTAGATCAAATTAAAATGCACACGGGAAGCACCAGCTTTCAAATAAAAAAAGAATCATCCAAATCGGTTCAACCAGTCGAAAGTTCTTGGTTGAGGTTCTCAATTCGACTGCGTATGTTTTTTTTAAATTTCTTAACTCGGAACTTTGGGACTGCTATGGTATGAGAAAGCCCAGAAGCTTGCCCTAAAGGGTTTCCTTCACCATTGAGCTATTGATGAATACAGGGTGACTTTTTTTACTACTGTGCGTAGTTTTCTAGATTTTGTAAATAGCATTAAACATGACTATATTTAACAATTAATCTCGTGTATAACTTCGGCTCTAGATACCTTATACGTCATATTTTTTTCCAGACGGTAAAAAAATCATGATATTTTTTAAACTCCTTTGTTACAAGCCCTTACCAAGATTCTACACCCGAGTCTCATAATATCTTTCGTAAAAGCTAAAATGTATCTTCTTACATATTATTTTTAAATGAATTCTCTTTATAATATGATTTAGAAAATAAAATACAGGGTGCGCCATATATGAGGCTTGTTTGCGCATCTCGAGGGGAAAAGATGGAAGATATTGGATGTACAGTCAGCAGAAGCTAATATAGGCAAAACAAGTTATTTTATTCAAAATAGGGACTTAATAAGTTCCACCTCTTATTGAAAGTCAGAGGAAATTTTCCTAAACAAATTGTACTTATAATAAATTGTCAAATTTCATGATCTTTCCCTCCGTGTGGCATAAGTGTGGAACGAGACTGTATAATATATACCCTGTACATAAATAGATTAAAATATAAAGAGAGGAAAATTTGAAGCCGAAAACTTATTCCAAGTGGAATAAGTCTAGTACAATTTCGACCGAATGACAGCTCGCGTTCATACTAATTGACATGACGCTTGAGCTTCAAACGGCTTAGGTGGCTACTCGACCACAGAAAACTCGGCCAATGGTCGAGATGACACTTTATTGAATAACAAAAACATGCTTTAAAGTTTTGTATGAAAATATTCCCAATGCCCTGTCTATGTCCTATTATATTTTAATCTCTTTGCCTGTATATAAAATAATGTTTTATGAGAGGCAGTCATCTACGATTTTTTAAGCGATCTAAACTTTCATTTCTACAAAACCCGTCCCAACGCCTGTGAAACTTTGATCTCCAACATGTAAAGCAGATTCAACCTTACGGCGACAAACCAATTTTGTGGGCACCGTACAATCGGAGTAATATTTTTAAACATTTAATATCGTTTATGAGTTTGCAACTTTGACGTCTCAAGTGCTTGACGTAAGACTCCATATTGACTGAGCGCTTTAATTTTGTTCTTAGGGCCTGAGCAGACGCGATACTTTTAGCATCGGCGATCGGAATTTAGTCGCTTGTCGGAGTTAGATGCAGCGATTGAACACTACACTTCGCTTACTCACCTAAGTCGTCAATCGCTGCGATAAAGCGCCTGTTTCAACCGACTTCAAAAAAGGAGGAGTTTATCAATTCGACTTTTTTTTATGTTAGTTACCTCAGAACTTTCGACTAGGTGAACCGATTTTGATGATTCTTTTTTTATTTGAAAGCTGGTGCTTCCAGTGTGGTCCCATTTTAATAATTATTATATAATTAATTTGGCCCAGTTCTGACAATGGCATCCACGAGAAAACATTAAGTTAAAGTCGTTTTTTTTACTATTTAGAGTGTTATGTTATTGTAGCCTCGATTTGGATGCCAGTCGCAGTAACTCAACGAAGCGCGACTTGGGATCATTAGCAGAAAGTTGTCAAAACCTGACGCACTTGCTAAAACTCTTCACATTAAAGTAATATCAAACGCATAAAGTCGCTAAAAACCAACGAAGTTTCGATCTATCGCACCAACACAATAACAAATGATGCAGTTCGTTGCAGTCTCTGAAATATCTACGACCGCAATTACTTTGTATCATTCTGTACTCTCTATTTGTATTTAGTGTATGTCTTGCAGATTACTTATAACAAAAATCGGTGAACGCGAGGCAGTATTGAAGCAGTCGCAATCGCCGATAGCGGATTCTAAAAGTATCTCGTCTGCCCAGACCCACAAGTTTGACATTCGGGGGATTATTCTGTATTTGCACAGCGTTCGATTTTGCGACTTCGTTCTGTTTGTTTATGGGGGAATGGGAACGCTTGTCCCATTTTGTACCCACTTAATCAACTTGTAAACAGTACTGTATTTAAGTTATAGGTAATATATTCAGATGGAATAGATGTGTGCATTTTATATGTATGTAAGTAGGTATGTATAGGTATTAATAAATGATCGTATTCAAATCTATCTACGCTACGGCTTTAAGTCATAACTTGTTTTGTTATATTTGACGGGCCTGTTGGCTCAGTTGGTAGTGACCCTGCCTTCTGAGTTGGAGGTCGCGGGTTCGATCCCCAACGTTTGTGTGCATGAACTTATTTGTTGGCTTCGTGTCTGTGTGTTTAAGTATGTTTATCAGTTGTTTAGTACCCATAGTACAGGACCTCCCTAGTTTGGGGCTAAATTACCGTGTGTGAATTGAGTCCCACAATTTATTATTATTAGTTAAAATATGACTCAGTGCCTACTCAGATAAACCAATACACACACTTTCAAACTAGCTACCCTCCCCGGCTTAACACGGGTGCAATGCTAATACTAAAACTAAATCACTCTATCTACTTATTTAAAAAATAGGTACTCATCAAAATTCGTTGAGTAGTTTTAAAGAATTAAGCATAGGTACATAGGGACAGACAGACAGCGGGAAACGGCTTTTTTTATACAATCCGTAGTTTCCTCGACAAATTAGTTTACCCCATGCAAAGAGATTAAAATATAATAGGGCATAGAGGGGACAAAGCGAGGAAAATTTGAAGCCAAAAGTTATTCCAAGTGGAATAAGTCTAGTACAATTTCGACCGAATGACAGCTTGCGTTCATACTAACTGACATGACGCTTGAGCTTCAAACATGCTTCAAAGTTTTGTATGAAAATATTTCCAATGCCCCCTCTATGTCCTATTATATTTAAATATCTTTGACCCCATGTAACTCCCAGAAATGTAAACTTTCCTTTGTAGAAATCCGAAGCAAATTGAAGCCCATTTATTACAAAGAAACATACAAATCTCTCCTCTGCATAATATTAGTGCATATTATAAGTTGACAAGCGATGAATAAACCCATAATAAAATTTGTACTAAAGAAGTACCAAAACCACAGAGATACCCAAAAATGTCTCCTCATTCATTTTAATTCGTGTCCGCAGGCTGCGCACACGCCTCTCTTCATGCTCCAATCACATCGAATCGCGGCGGAGCGCGCGCTCTGATTGGTTGGAAGGCTGACATAGTTGTTTTGATGGGGACTAGCCAGACACGTTTACCAAGCAATCATGAATTCGTAGGTTCTATTTGTTATGTTATTTATTACTCGCCTGTAGGTACAGAAGGAAATGTTTGATATGTATATGTGGTTGCAATAATAGGTACCTACTTATGTACTTACTTAACAATTGATTAAAAGAATATTGTTAAAAATATTGAGGAGTTTCTTGCCCCGCTTCTTCTCCTCAACCAAACATGCTGAAGCGGTGGAGTTGAAATGACGTTCAATAAGTGGACTTGTAAGTTCTTAATTTGAATAGGTAAAACATTTTGACTTTGACTTTGATTGTAAGAATAATGTGTTACAGTCAAAGAGATTTAAATATAATAGGGCATAGAGGGGGCATTGGGAATATTTTCATACAAAACTTTGAAGCCTAAGCGTCATGTGCTTGTCATGTCATTTAGTATGAACGCGAGCTGTCATTCGGTCGAAATTGTACTAGACTTATTCCACTTGGAATAACTTTTGACTTCTAATTTTCCTCGCTTTGTCCCCTCTATGCCCTATTATATTTTAATCTCTTTGGTTACAGTGGAGTTTCTGGTGCGCTTCACTTTAGCTTTAACGAAATATTGTTATGAATATTTCTCTATCTTTTGTAACGTTTAAGATTGTACAAATGTAGTTCGTAATGCATGTAGTAATGTAGTTGCATCTGTACACACATGTGTAAGGACTGCGATTAGGTCGAAGCTGTTACTAAGTAAGTATAGTGCATTTTCGTCGATGTCTGTTTTGTGTGTCTTTAATAAATAAATAAATAAATAAACACGTTTAGAAGACATTCGTGGTAGTAGCTGCAATGACTTTTAATATGTAGATATTTAATGATTATTTGTGATGTGTGCGCTATTTAGTTGTTTCAGTAGCCTAAACGGAGTGAGAGGGGGTGTTATAGATTTTTTCATCTCCGGAATATCATTAGGTATTTTACCCAACTGCACCAAAATGAGACGTAGTCAGATTTAATTGTGTTTCAATAATTATTGAACTTATTTACACCACTGCCCGGCCTCCCTCACTACGCTCATCCTGTGCTAGTATATCCTGTTTTCGCTTAAATGTCGATCCAGATGATCTAGTGCTACAAACGTGTCAACTCATGAAAATAATGCATGTAATTTAGACACAGGCTGACAATGAACCACACTCTAGCCGTTTGCATAAAGATGAAGCTGTGTTTGGCGCAAATAGGCTTATGATAGGTACCTATAAGTAATCGAACATTTAGACGCGGTAAATGGCTGACGATCCAATCAAGACACTTCTATAGTCAATATACTTTTGGCTTTTGGCAGGCGTGTTATTCTATTGATAGAATCTCTCTAGTAGTCTAATACATTTTAAGCTGGCGACTCACCCTTACTTGATTTCTTAATTTATTCACTTATAAGCTCTTTAAGATTTAGATTTTACCGTAGGCCCCAATCCCCCCTTCCCCTCCCCTCTCCTCCCCTAACCTCCCCCTACTCCCACCTCAAAGGTCGGCAACGCAGTTGTGACTCTTGAGTTGCAGGTGTCCATGGGTGACGGACGTCACTTACCATCAGGTGACCCGTCTGCTCGTTTGCCCCCTTTTATATCATAAAAAAAAAGATACTAAAAGAAAAGAAAAAAAATAAGTTAAAATCTTTCGGAGCCTAACTTTTAGACTTTTTTGCCTGTCTACAAAAAAATTCTAAAAACAGCCATAACATCAGTTTTAACTAAAATTTAGGTATGTATTTTTAAATGACAGACAGTCAATTTTAATTATAGTGTAGTTACTGGTAGACATTTAATTGGTGTTATATTTTTTGCGTTTAATTACGTTAATAAAAATTAAGTTTCACTTTGCCGTCGAAATAGTGATAACAGGTTTTCAAAAACGCAGAATTACATGAGTTGACCGAGAATTGAACCTGGGGTTTAAGTACAAGAGCTATACTCACGTCCAACATGGCTGTCGATGCTCTTAAAATAATACAGTTGCTTTAATTCGAGCGAAAATGACCCATTGCTCACTACAGCCTGTTTCATCCATTATTTTCACGCTCTATCGTACTATTATAATGAGGCCCGAACGTCCCATATGAGTTTGTTTAGACTATAATGTATCTAAGGGCCGAATCAGACGGTGCCACAACCACGACACAACGGTAACAATGTGGAGGGGAAATTAAAATGAAAACGCAAAACAATACACTCACCTGTACAAACAAAAAATATATCTGCTACATACATACATAATCTCACGCCTATTTCCCATTAGGGTAGGCAGAGACAACAGACTGCTACTTGCTACGAACCTGGCAGATTTTTCGTGCTTCCACCATATCTATCAAACGACTCAGGCATGCTCGTCGGTTTGGGTACTCTTTATCTGACTTTTTTTCAACTCATCGCTGATCTGGTCGATGTAGGTACGCCTAGCTCCTACATTAAACTATAAATCAAGATGTTAAGTTTATTTTTTCTGAAACATTGTTACACAGAATATGGAATTTAAGCGACAATTTCACAATATTATTTATTTTAATTTATATTTACAGAAACCACATTTTGCAATCCACGTTTAGGATTATACCGACCACAACATACTAATCACCATCAAACAACACGTTTATAGTTATCCGCAACAGCATTGAGACTAGCCACACGTGACAACAACTCGCCCACTTTTGTTGCTGCGTTGTGGTTTAGTTGTGGTACGTGTAAATGGGGCCTAAGCCAATCCAAGATATCGTCAATCGATTCTATGTAACTATGTACATAAATTGCGTATTTCATTTGAATGAATCCTTGTCTATTATTAGCGAGTTATTGTAGGTATATTATGTACTAGCAGCGCCCCGCCGTTTCACCCGCGTAGTTGCCGTTCTCACGTGAATACAGGAATAAAGTAAAACGTGTGTTATTCCCTGATAATGTAGCTTTGCGTTGGTGAAAGAACTTTTTATAACGGTTTAGTGTGAAAGCGTAACAAACAAAGTCACTTTGGCATTTATACCTACCTAATATTGGTGAAGGAAAATGTCACGCCCTTTCCCTTTGAGGTTGGCAGAGACAATAGACAACCACTTGCTCCCTTCCTTGCAGATCTCTTGCTTCATTCCCAATAATCAAACTCACAATATTCAGTTACATACTCTAGCACTACTCACGCCTTCCCATGTCACATAATACAATTGATATAAAATAATATGTTGAATATAAGCTTACGCCTTATTTTACATTACACCAGCGTAAGTCCCGTTCCCGTGGGAAAATTACTGTCCATGTTACACCCAGAAAAGTAAGCTTTCCATTAGTGAAGTAATTCTCTCTTAGTGAGTCTTTTCAATACAAACAAAGAGACAAAAAATCTAATATTTTCTCCTTATTACTATTATAGACAGTTTTTGTAGATCCATTCCATTAATAGAAGTACCAACTTTCACCAAAAGATTTATACGGAATCTTATACGTAAATTGTAGGACCAAGTTTCTGTTACACATTCCTCAGATCAAATTGTGGGGCGTTTCCTCACAATGTTTTCCTTCACCGTCGAGCTAGTGACAAAGTACTCGTAGTTGAGTGAGACACCAAAGGCAAAAGATAAAAAAATCGTTTATTTTCTGTAGGTAAAAAAGGTACACTTAGAAACGTCAATAGACTAATAACAACTCTAAACTCGTCCATGAAGATTGGCTAAATTTAAACAGCAGCCCATCTCCACCGACGACGTTCCAAATGCAGTACCCCGAGAAGAACCAGCAACAAACTTAAGGGCAGCTCTCTCTCTCACTCATTGGTACATGAGGATTCGAACCCGATCCTCACGCATGAGAGCCAAGCTCACTTTAATGTTTAGTGAAAAAGTTATCAAGTACGATATACTTAAACAGGTTTCCTGTTGTTGCCACTCCATTCTATAACGAGGACTCGTTAAATTCTCGCTCGAGCGACTTTTTGTCGCATTACAGTGCTTTCGAACTATCGAGTGATTTTCATAATAGCACCTCTAGTGGTTTTTGATCGAGTTCGGCTTTGAATGTATTTTGTTTGATACAGATTGTGTGGTTGAAGATAAATCAAAGTGAATATGCTTACGTCTAATGACCTAAATGATCGGCAGAGATGTTCTATTTCTCGATATACCTGGTGGAATTGTAAGTTCCTACTTAGAGTAAAACATTTTCACTTTGACTTTACCAACTTTTCACCAGCAGGTATTTATATCTACATTAGATATTATAATCTCGGGGTACTGCATTCGGAACCAGCAGCTTGTCGGTGGAGATGGGCTGCTGTTTGCATTTAGCCAATCTTCATGGACGGGTTTAGAGTGCCTTGTTATTATAAAATATTGACGTTTCTAAGTGTATATTTTAATACCAATAGAAAATAAACGATTTTGAATTTTGAATAATAAAGAGGATGGTATTTTATGTTTGTTTGTCTGTTTTGAATAGGCGGAATAAACGTGATAGGTGGTGAGCCCATCACCGGACCGGGTCTGTTTACACATGCCACAGAATAATTCTGACACCTGCCGGTTTCCTCACGATGTTTTCCTTCACCGCCGAGATAGTAATAAATATCTACGTAAGTTTTGAAAAACTCATTGGTACATGCTAGGATTCGAACCCGAGCCTTACTGATTATCATCATGTGAAGTAAGGCCATCACTGCTCTACCACGATAATTATAGTTTTTTTTTAATTTTTACACATTTATTTAGACCCAAAGAAGGCAAAACGTTTTTAACTTACTCCTTGGATACAAAAACGTTCCTTACATACCACATCCCACTGTTAATGGCCAGTGTTATTCAGAGGCACGTACAAGGAACTGCTCTAACTATGCGGTCACCGAGTCGCTCAAAGTTCTAAGCAGTTACAGTGACCACAGTCGGGACTATACAGTTGTCTAACGCCGTGTGGAGTCTTTACTGTGGACGGAGCCAAGAAAAGGAGTGGAATATTTGTTAAAAGTATTTTGCTAAGATGTAGGTGTTTCCAGAAATTGAATATATCTGCCAACATCTCTGGGGGATATAATTATAATATTATTATTATTTTTAATTTAAATAATAATAATAATTGTGGGACACAATTCACACACGGTTATTTAGTCCTAAACAAGGCAGGGCCTATACTATGGGTACAAAACAACTAATAAACATACTAAAATAATTATTAAACGACCAGACACGAAGCCAACAGACATGTTCATGCTCACGAATGTTGGCCCCGATCGGGGATCGAACCCGCAACCTCCTACTCAGGAGGCAGGTCACTACCTAGCAAATAGGGTCGTCAATAATAATAACAATAATCTATTTTAAGTAAGTATTTTTATTGGGATATTGTAGTATGTATATTCTATAAAATATTATAATCATAATAATAATGAATAAAGAAAGTATGGAGAAGCGGAGGTGGAATGCTCCTCCATCGTGAAAAGGAGGATCTTCTGCCAGGCGAGGTGATCGTGCCTGGACAAGGTCCAACGGTTGATGTTGGACAGCTGTATTTATACAAACTCATTAGAAAACTTCGATAGCGCGGTTTAGAACTTGGCCGTCTATGGCGCGTTCTATGTAGTGTCGCTACAAAAGAACAAAGAATGTAAATGGACAGTCGAGCTTTCATAGTCAAGGAGCAGTAACGGCTATCGAGTGAATTAATCAAACTCAAAACTCATTTATTTCTTTAGGTATGGAATATACACTTAGAAACTTCAATAGTTTATAATAACAAGCCACTCAAAACTCGTCCATGAAGATTGGCTAAATGTAAACAGCAGCCCATCTCCGCCGACGAATAGCTGGTTCCAAATACAGTGCCCCGAGAAGAGCCAGCAAAAAAAACTTTTTAATCTCATGTCTTACTAATAAATATGGTTTACAATCACTACATAGTGTAAAACAAAGTCGCTTTCTCTGTCCCTATATCCCTATGTCCTTATGTCCCTATGTCCCTTTGTATGCTTAAATCTTTAAAACTACGCAACGGATTTTGATGCGGTTTTTTTTATAGATAGAGTGATTCAAGAGGAAAGTTTTAGTATAAGCATTGTACCCGTGCAAAGTCGGGGCGGGTCGCTAGTAATAATTATAATTAATAGCCTTACATAGCGTCGAGTCGGTTAATTCCATAGATTTAGTATACTTAGATTGGCATTGCGACAGAGAAAGAACATAGGTACTCGTGTGTTAGAGCGAGATAGAGAGACGAGACCATTTTTGTCAACTCTAAGTGATTCTAGCGGGCCGCGACGTCAGTTGTGAACGAAACAAAACTCGCTTATTTTAAGTAATCTCGCGTATTAATAGAGTAATTTTGATGTTTAATAGACGTAAACAGCTATGGTTACGTGTGCAGTACCGGTTGTAATTCATCTAGGAAAGAACATCCACAGAATTAGTCATTTTACATGTAAGTGCGATTGAAAGATTTAATTCTCTAAATGCAATGATTATAGAAAACTGAAAAACAAATCGTGCACAAATAGATAGGTAATAACATTGCTTTTTATTATATAAATGTTCTGAATGTATAAGAATTGATTTAAGCGAAAAATTAAATACGTGAATTTCTTGTATTTCTAACCTAAATTTTATAGTGATTGTCGTTATATCGATTAACCACATTTCGATAACGTGACTCGTAAAGGTATTAACTACACAATAAACCACACGCCAATTTTTTATCGAGAGCTATACAAGTTTAGGGAGAACACTATTTGTCTTGCACACATCCACGTTACACGCACAGAAGTGTCAATTTTTTTGGTCTCGCCGTACTGGCTCTATTGCCAATCTTTAACGTTAGTATACTAAATCTATGGTTAATTCCATGTCGAGGTTAGCAGTATCGGCTATCGAGTGAATTCATCGATGTCGCCGCGACAGGCTGCATTAATTAAGCATCGCAATGGTCGCGTCGCGTCGCCGCATTCCGCTCATAATTGTATTATTTAGATCTGCGCTCAGATTTACAGCTGGAATTTCCAGCTGTAATACAGGGTGCACACCTGGAACAGCTGGTTCATGTTCATATTCACATAATATGCTGGTATCTTGTATTTGTAAGAAGACAAAGAAGTGGGCTCGCTTCCTGGTTATATAGGTACTAATATAATATTTAAAACCTTACATAGGTACATATCTATCAGTAGGTCGAAGGTGAAGTAAACGATGACGGGCCCGTTAGCGCAGTTGGTAGTGACCCTGCCTTCTGAGTCGGAGGTCGCGGGTTCGATCCCCGCTCGGGGCTAACATTTGTGTGCACATGTCTGTTGGCTTCGTGTCTGTTCGTTTAATATTTATTTAAGATCAGTTGCTTAGTAGCCATAGTACAGGCCATGTCTAGTTTTGGGATTAAAAAACCGCGTGTGAATTGTGTCCCACAAATAATTATAATTATTAAACATCGTGAGGAAACCAACAGGCCTCAAAATTGGTTCTGAGGCATGTAACATCACTCAGTCCGTCGATGGAATCACCGCCTGAAACGGGGTTTGTAAAATACCTAAAGGTATTTTTATTTATGCCCATGTTTTGTATAGGATTTTGTGCTTGTGTAATCGCTTCACCCTGTATAGAGCCAGTGGCTGGAGCCTGTCGTAAACCGCGGCTACAGCGGCGCATAGCTGACAAATACCTGTCTATTTGCCGGGTTATTGATTGGACGTCTACCGTCTGATGCGGTTGGCGTCCATAAGCTCATATCATTCAGAAATAATTATAATTATAAATTGTGGGACACAATTCACACACGGTTATTTAGTCCAGACTAGGCAAGGCCTATACTATGGGTACTAAACAACTGATAAACATACTTAAATAAATATTAAACGACCAGACACAAAGTCAACAGACATCTAGATCGAACCCGCGGCCTCCAGTTCAGAAGGCAGGGTCACTACCAACTAAGTCACCAAGCCTGTAAAATCCAATTAAATATTAATAATAATACCTAGTAATGTAATGATACTAAAGCATTTTTTTTAATTCTATAACAATCTACTATTTACTAATAAATAATAATTTAGTGATGTTGACCTATATGTACCATGCAATGGTTAAAATAAAAAAGACGTGTGGCACTCGGGGACTGCCGCGGTAAAGCTATTGCATAGCATTTTGTATCAACAAGACTGCCGAAAAGAAACGACGTTAGACAATGCACGGCCTTCAAGCCACACCTCCGTGCCCGTCAGAGTGGGGAGCGTGAGGTTTTTTTTCGTTACGGAATTTCTGGATTCGGTCCCCGCGCTGAAGGCCCTCGATGGAAGCTATGCATTAGCTTAAAAATATTCGATTTTAAAAAGTGATGTCACAGAATTTAGGTTTCCTCTCATCCCCTTGTCACAAAATGTCACAATTCGTCGATCCTAACAGCTCCGTAACTCAATTAAGCAATACAAACCATTGTTTCTATCCCCATTTCTAGACACCAACTCTCAAGACAACGATCACTCGATACTCGCACAGACAGACTCAGGAGAGGCCATTGTGCAAAGCAATACTGTTCAAATTAATTGGCAACTCGGAGCACTGTGCGTCAGCAATGGTATCTACAGGATGATCTGAATCTGAATTGGTGTTTAAAATATTTAAAATAACGAATGTGTGTGTGGGGGGGGGGGGGTAAGCAGAGGTATTCTGTTTCTGTAATTACACACATTTCACCTGTATATTTTTTGGACCCCTGAACGTGATCGGTGGAAGCCTATCGCCAGACCCGATATATGTTACACATGCCTCAGAATGAATTCTGGGACCTGCGGGTTTTCTCACGGTGTTTTTCCTTAACAGTCGAGCTACTGATATATGTGTATGTAAATTTTGAAAACCGAATTATCAGTACTACTACTCAACTTATTTATTTACTTAACGTGTATAGTAATCTTTGTAGATTTTTAATAATTAATAGAATAAAAAAGAAGTTTTATGCGGGTGATCAGTTACAAAAGATAATCTTATTGTTTTCCGATTACGCGGCTTGATAGCTTAGCCAACACTAGCGTACTCCCAAATTTCATCACGATCGGCTCCACGGCTTAGCCGTTTGTTTTTTAAAGATGGACGTACTCTTAACCCCAACCCCACCTAGCCCGAAGGCAAAGACAGGACCTACGATGGGACGACCTTGCCCAGAACAAGCCTGTTCATTTGAGCCTTAAAGGCTGACGGGTAGTGTTCTTTTTGTAGCGACACTACATAGAACGCGCCAATAGACGGCCGAGTTCTAAACCGCGCTATCGAAGTTTTCTAATGAGTTTGTATAAATACAACCAACATCAACCGTTGGACCCAGGTACGATCACCTCGCTTGCCAAAAGATCTTCCCTTTTCAGGATGAAGGAGTATTACACCTCCGCTCATAGGCGTAGCTAGGGGGGGCCAGGGTGGGCCGGGCCCGCCCTAGAAAGATACCCTTCCTCATACATGAAGTAACTTTATCGTCAATTATACCTACATAATAATATTATACCTACCATCTATTTGATTTATCTTGTTGTTGGTAATTTAAGAGCGGAGCTCTTGTTGGTGTATACCCAAGCTATATTAGTGACTTAAACTACATAGTTTTGGTCAGGACACAGATAAAAGAAAAATAATAGTACAATAGGATATGATAACTGAAATCCATACTTGATACCTACATAGTTGCGCATGCGCTGATATTAAGTGACCACCTTGCCGTGGCTGGCCGATTCATGGCTGGAGCCCCCCCCCCCCCCCCAAAGAAGAATCCCTAGCTACGCCAATGCTTCCGCTTCTCCATACTGTAAATGTAATTATGTAACAATAACACCCTGTATAATTTAGGCAACTCTATATGGCTAAGCTTTTGTTATCAATAGCATAATGTACAAGAGCACGTGGAGCTTGATACATTGTACTTTGTAACGTTCTTATTACAATCGCCTTAGAGGTCAGACTCGCAGTACAAGCAAAGCTTCATGTGCCCTTGACTGTACATTGTAGTATTAGGCTTTCGTGCTACATGCATGTTGCGTGACGCTTCGATGAGCAGAAACCAATGTTCATTCGTGTTCTGAATAGTCCCGATTTAACACGCCGTGTAGATTTAGATATTTTGCAGATCACTACATAGTATAAAACGAAGTCGCTTTCTCTGTCCCTATATCCCTATGTCCCTTTGTATGCTTAAATCTTTAAAACTACGCAACGGATTTTGATGCGGTTTTTTTTAATAGATAGTGATTCCAGAGGAAGGTTTTAGTGTTAGCATTGCACCCGTGCAAAGCCGGGGCGGGTCGCTAGTAATAAATAAAATAAATAATTTCACGCCTCTTATCCCCGAGGAGGTAGTCAGAGGTATTCCATTTCTGGATATACTCACTTTTCACGAGTATGTTGACCCTAAAACGTGATTTCCTTCGCCGTCGTAGTTTAGATAGTTATCGATGTAAACACCAAAACACCGTTTTTTATTGTGCACGCATCACGCTTAAACTACTGGACGGATTTTGATAAAGTTTGGTGTGGAGATAACTGAGTAATCGGGTCTACATGTAGAGTACTTTTTAGCGAGAGAATAAAAGTACTACTGTAACCTACTACTCTGAAACGATAACACCTAGAAACTTGGAATATGGTATGTGGGTGTCTTATATGTCGTAGTCAAATACTCTAAAGGGATTTTTGGAAATTCCCACGGGAACGGGAATAAACTGAATCCGTACGGTCAACGCCGCTAGGCACCTGCTATATGTAGGTAGGTGTCTTATATGATGTCATAGGCAACCGCTATAAAGGGATTTTTGGGAATTCCAACGGGAACAAAAAATAAATTGCGACGCCGCTGGGCACCCGGTAGTAGGCTAATTAAAATTTAAAAAGTTACAGCAATGTAAGTTTAATTACAAAATCATAAACACCGCGAGTGGCGGCTGATCCGCACTAATGGCTTGTCCGCGAATCAAATTGATATTTGCCCTCGGTAATTGGTGGCGTCACAAACAAGCAGTGGCCAATGAGCGGCCGCTAGTGATGTCAAAAGTAAAAAAGTCAAAGTCAAAAATCATTTATTTCTGTAGGTATAAAAGATACAGTTAGAAAGCTTAATAGTCTCTCTAAATTCGTCCATGAAGATTGGCTAAATGTAAGCAGCAGCCCATCCCCACCGAAGAGTTGCTGGTTCCAAATGCAGTACCCCGAGAAGAACCAGTAAGAAACTCAAGGGCAGCTCTTTTTAATCTCATGTCTTAATAGTAAAGTTTTTTGTCGTCCTTGTCAGCAATGTATTATGTAGTAGGCATTGATTATCAGGGCCCTGCGATACAAGCAGCGCTTAGTGCAGGGTCCGCTGTTTTAAGTGTTACTGTATGTATAAGCATTAAGCTCTATGTAGCTATAAGTTTATGAAAAGCTTTAAATATAATGTATGTAACAATCCTGAAAACAGATAGTAATAAATTATTCTATTCTATTCTAAATATTATGGTTTACAATAATAATTATGATTAGCCTTACATAGCGTCGAGTCGGTTAATCCGATGCATGTTGGTCTACTAAGCTGAAGCTGATGTGCAACAGAACGAAATCCAAATAAATCAAAATTAATTTGCAAGAAATAAAGAATACACCTCAAATATATTTACATTTTTACAATACCTACTTTAAACGACCAATTCTTGTAGTTGTTTATATATCGGGTATCTCGGAAAACGGGTTTAAAAATTTTCATTTAATTTTGTATACAGTTACAGTTTTGCATCTTAAGTTCAACTGCATAGTTGAATTTCCTGTAAAAATGCAATATGAAACAGTATTTTTTCTAATAATACGGCCACTCAACAACAGATGGCATTAGCTCCATAATGCGGCCACCAGCTAATTACGAGTTTGAAAAATAAAACAACAGGAGTGCGATTTTTGAATCTCACTGGTGAATATTCTCATATCAATATATTTTTTAAATTAGTAAATTTTCGTCAGTTTCACAACACTCACAATCACAAAAACTAATTCATGTTGACCAGTCATCTAGCCTATTGCATGCCACATCCCTAGTATGCTGTGTGTGTATGTTTACTGTATATATCGGTGCATTACATAAATTATGCGAAATTGATGTTGCGGCCGATCAATTCGTTAGATGAGTTTCGGTTCACTTTGTGCCCTCGTTTGTTTTGATTTCACAAATATTTGCCGTGTCATCGGTTCACATTCCAATGTACATATCCCCCTCTCCCTGTGGGGGTTGCAGTAAAGGCTAGTTAGGTATCAACTCCCGTCCCCTCTGCTTACGGTATTATGAGAGAGGTAAGGTTGTGAATATATGCGTTAGGTAGGCTCAAAGAATTAGCAAGCTGAAATGGCAGTGGGCCGGCCATATCTCGCGTAGAACCGACAACCGTTGGGGTAAACGTGTTCTGGAGTGGAGACCGCGACTCGGCAAACGTAGTGTAGGACGCCCTCAGGCCAGATGGGATGAAATCTGCGAAAAGCTGCAGGTAGATGCTGGATGCGTCGAGGTGAAGACAGGACGCTATGCAGTCCAGCAGTGGACAAATATAGGCTGATGATGATGATGAGGTACCAAACTTAAGTGATTGGACAAATGGCTTTATTTTATAGAGAAGGTTAGGGATCGCGCAAACAAAAGCGATTGAAGAGACTACAAATGCTATGGAGAGGCAAAATTGGTCGCACACATCAACCTAATCAAATGAATAAACCAAGGTTTCTTTCGCTCAGATTTCGTTCGCTTTCGAACCCAAATGTTTCCTAATTCAATTCGGCTCTCAACAATTCCTAGAATAGAAAAACATTTGTAGCGACACTACATAGAACGCGCCAGTAGACGGCCGAGTTCTAAACCGCGCTATCGAAGTTTTCTAATGTGTTTGTATAAATACGTTACATCTGTCCAACATCCACCGTCGGACTGTGGTCCCCAGGCACGATCACCTCGCCTAAAAAAAGATCTTCCTTTTTCACGATGGAGGAGCATTCCACCTCAGCTCCTCCATACAGTTTTGACCAGACCTCCTGAATTTCAGTACAGGTGTATTTTTTACCCGACTGCGCCAGAAGGAGGGTTATTATTTACACTGATTTCGCTGATACTTGATACACTTGGAATTTTCTTTAGAATCTTGCAAACGGTGAATCGTGAATAAACGGTGAACGGTGATCGAAACGGTCATACTGAACACACAATTTTTCGGGCATTTTGACGGGCCTGGTGTCTCAGTTGGTAGTGACCCTGCCTTCTGTGTTGGAGGTCGCCGGTTCGATCCCCGCTCGGGGCCAACATTCATTTGTGTGCATGAACATGGCTGGTGGCTTTGTGTGGGTGTTTCATATTTATTTAAGTATGTTTATCAGTTGTTTAGTACTTATGGTACAGGCCCTCAAGTTCGGGACTAAATAACCGTGCGTGAATTGTGTCCCACAATTTGTTATTAATAATAATAATATAATCTCACGCTTTTCATCCCCGAGGGGGTAGGCAGAAGTATTCCATTACTGGATATACTCACATTTCACGAGACACATTGGACCCCTAAACGCGATAGGTGGTGAGCCCATCGCCGGACCGGGTCTATTTACACATGTCTCAGAATTAATTCTGAGACCTGCGGGTTTCCTCACAATGTTTTCCTTCACCGTCGAGCTAGTGATAAATATGTATGTATTTATTATTATTATATCAAATCGTCACACAACACAACACCTCGTGAACCAGCCGTCGTAATGCAATAAATTAATACGCAGACGTCTCCGAACTCCGTCAAGTCGTCTTTGTCTCACGGCGCTCATTTCCTCCGTCTGCACGCGCCCTTACATGCCACCACTGATGCTGAGGACTTACGCAATCAAAATTTTAACGCGATTCATACTTGGCGACAGTGATGTGTTTGCCCAATACATTTCCTGGTGCCCTTGCCCATAATATACAATATGTAACAGAAAAAGTGCAATTCGTGAAATTAGTTTGTTTAGTATCAACTACTTAATCGATTTGAACTATTTATAATATGTGTTACATTTTTCTGAAACATTAATTAGCATAGCTGAATTTAGTGTTACCTATGGAAATCGTGCTACCTACTTTTTGGCTCTTTATTTAAGAAAATTCGTTTGACACAACTAAAGTTCGAATGCATATTTTTTTTTATATAAGTATACTAATTGGGGTGTATGAGGAATTGCACTTGTTCTGTCACGCGTTGTATATTATGTACCTATATGACTATACTGTTTTTCTGTCGAAGTCGGCTAAAAAGCCCTCAGCATCTGTAGCTGTGTAGAGATGCTGCTAAGGAAGGGAAGTGCTATGGGCATGGTTGGCATCTTTCGCTATCTGTTCCGTGGTTCGCTCGCTACACTCGCTCAAGCTCGCAAGACTCATCATTTCAGCTAATTGCTGTCCACTGCTGGACAAAAGCCTCCCTCAAGGAGCGCCAACCATTCCGGTCTTGGGCAGCCCGCATCCATCCACTGCCAGCCACCTTCTTTAGGTCATCGGTCCATCGTGCCGCAGGGCGCCCTACACTTCGTTTGCCTAAGCGCGGTCTCCACTTCAATATGTGTCGACTCCAGCGGCCATCAGTCCGCCTGGAGACATGACCAGCCCACTTCCACTTCAGCGTGCTGATTCTCCGCGCGCGCAAGACTCGCTCCCCATCAACATCAGCTCCTGAAGTACGCTTGGTAAAGAAATGTATGTGACATCAGAGATCTTGTCCAGAGCCGGGTTTGCGAGTTTGAGCCAAGTGTGGCTTGATAGATCAAGCTGATTATTCTCCCTTTGCCAAGCTATCAAGGTGCCGAGAAATGTTTTAAAATTATTTGTGGCAATATTTTTGTGACAGCATTTCTCTCTTTCTTTCAGGAGCGTCGTAGATCTGACCTCGACTTGAAACGCTACCAATTAAAAGCCCGACCACCTAGGGCAACCATAGCTACGTGAATGATACCTTCACGTGTCCACATTGCTCGAACTTCGCCAAAACCGACTGGGAACGATCATTATCGTATGTGGCATTACTCGCCTTCTTGCCCAGTCGGGAGCAAAGTTCGCAGCATGCGTGGCGCTAAACAAGGCGCCATTACTCAATTTCCGATTTTCCGGGCCGTTTCCTCTTCACAATAAAAACGACTGAACAATCAAATGTTTTGTCCCCCCTTGTCTCAATCCCCCTCTCATATATCCGCGAAGCTTCAAAATGTTGAGCTGGAAGAGAGTTTCTGTGGTTGCTGCGAATCATGATTGAGTCCTGTAAGGCTTATTGTCGAGGAATTTTGGATTTTATGTATGAGGTTCGGGGTCGATTCCTCCTTAAAGCTTACATCGTTAAAGCGTACATCACTAGATCGACGGTGAAGGAAATCTTCAAAAAAACTATCTGGCTTGAACTGGCCCGACAATTAATGAGAAAAATCTAGTCAAAACGTTTTTTTTTTCAATGTAGAACTCAGAAGTCCTTTGTTGAAAGTCATTGCAACTTCAACACTTCGGCATGTGTTTGTGTTAAGGATAGGCAGGGCAAGAAACTTCTCAACAGATTATTCTTTTAAACAATCAATACAAACGAACTACAATTTACATAGTATATGTTCAGTGTTGTGCTAAAGAAAACTTATACAAGCAGAATTACTTTTACATTTGTAATAGCAGTAAGTTTAGTAGGACCTTCAGACACCTTTATACGTGAGATTAAAAAGAGCTGCCTTTGAGATTCTTGCTGGTACTTCTTAGGGTACTGAATTTGGAACCAGCAACTCATCGGTGGAGATGGGCTGTTGTTTACATTTAGCCAATCTTCATAGACGAGTTTACAGTGCCTTGTTACTAAAGTGTAATTTTGAAATACCTACAGAAATAAATACATTTTCATTTATTTTTTCATTTCAAACCTTCAAGAAAAGAGTCCAAGGCCGGCAAAAGCACTTGTGACTCTCGAGTTGCAAGTGTCCATGGGCGACGGTAGTCACTTACCATCAGGTGACCCGTCTGCTTGTTTGCCCCTAGACCATAAAAAAAGTAGGGACATCCCTAGATAGAGAAGATCCTTTCCAGTTCTATATCTCCGCGACGCGACCCTTCGCCAGTAAATAGGGAAATCATTTTTGTTCGCACTCTAATGGCAGTTCATTCAATCACTCGAGATTCCATTTGCAGCCGATTGTTGTGTCCGGAGCTAAACAACAAATTAGCGGTGACTTCATTTACAATGGCGTCTGCATGCGGAGCTCTAGGACCTTACAGACTAAGACGACATTGAATTAAATATTTTACATATACTGGATGATTTTTTTTACTGTTTTGATAAAAATATGACGTATAAGGTATCTAGAGCCGAAGTTATACACGAGATTAATTGTTAAATATAGTCATGTTTAATGCAATTTACAAAATCTAGAAAACTACGCACACTACACACGCTACGAGCCTGTTTCTTTTTAAAATACTATTTTAAATATTTCTGTGTTTAATAATGACTACAATTGAGTAATGTAAGAGTAGTTTAAAAAATTGAAAAAAAGGGTTTTTAAGTAAAAATTCCAAATGAATCTATTACACTTACCTAGATCACACCATATTTTTTTCCAGACGGTAAAAAAAAGTCACGCAAGATGGTCCATTTTACCATATCGAGAACTATAAATAAGACACGCTGGCTTCGGGATGTGCCGCTGACTGTCGATGTATTCTTTATTAGAATTTTTTTTGACTTCCCGTTGTCCCCATCTTAGGGATACCGCAGTGGGGACAACGGAAATACGTCATAAATTTCACGTGTCTGTCATAGCGGGTTATCTCAGCAACTACTAACGATATCGACTTGAAATAACGAAGTTTTTAGAGTGTTTTAGGGTGTCCCTCACGATGTTTTCCTCCACCGTCGAGGTAGTGACAAATATGTAAATGTTTTGAAAAACCCATGGGTATTTTAACAGAATAAAAGCCGAGTTACACGGTCTGGTTTAAAATTGACGAAAACTCCTATAACGACTGCCTGGTTTTAAGGAAAATACAAATAAATCTAAACCACAAGCCGACAATGGCCCTCCCATAGAGCCACTTTAGGCTACACCCGCTAGCCATAAATCGGGAGACAATGCGACACCTAAATCAAACGACAATATAAGGGCTTTTTATTCTTTTTAGGGTCAAAATTGGAAAGCACGCACCACTATTGTCCGGCCTCAATTGGATTACGGTTATTCATGTCCGTGAATTGCTATTGGGTCCTCGCCTATGAAATTGCTGTATTATAACATGTATATAGGGGGTAAACGCCTACAAGTGCTGATAGATGATAAGTTGATGATAATAGGGGCGAGTAGATACTCAAATGATAAATGATAAACAACACTACTCGCGACGAGTGCTTTATTACCACCATTACATTATAAAAGTAATCTATAATAAATAGTTGAAAAATGCTGACTCGCACCACGGCTCTTTATTATAAAACATCAATAAATTGTGTACAGCTAACTGTACAAAGAGACTACCGACCCACCCCGGCTTCGCACGGGCGCAATGCTAATACTAAAACCTTCCACTTGAATCACTCTATCTATTAAAAAAAACCGCATCAAAATCCGTTGCGTAGTTTCAAAGATTTAAGCATACATAGGGATATAGGGAAAGAGAAAGCGACTTTGTTTTATACTATGTAGTGATATTGTAAAAATCACTAGTACACGTATAATTTTACCAACACAGTCAACTTTTGAATTTAATGATCAATCGACTTCAAAATGGAGGAGGTTCTCAATTTGACTGTATGTTTTTTTTGTATGTATGTGTTACAAGATTATTTAGCCAATTATGAACTGTTTGCAGTTGTATTGTGTTACCGACAAAATTTCGTTGTGTCTGCGATGTGGCCGTGGCTGGTGGTTCCGTTGTGGTTGTGTTGTGGTCGGTATCACTGACGCAGTTAGTAATGATAATGTAGTACGTGTGAATTTTACTATGAATTTTTAATACGAAATATTATGCGTCTGGTTGCAGCATAGCTGTGGTATATGTGGGTCGACACGAAGATCAAAAACCGACTTCAACGAAACTTGTGTTAAACTTTTTAAAAATCAAAATTTTAATGGGACCACCTTTGAAGAACACACACCTCTACCCAAAGAGATTAAAATATTTTAGGGCACAGAGGGGACATTTGGGAATATTTTCATACAAAAACTTTGATCCTCAAGCGTCATGTCAGTTAGTATTAACGCGAGCTCTCATTCGGTCAAATTACACTAGACTTTTTCCCACTTGTAATAAGTTTTTGCTTCAAATTTTCCTCGCTTAGTCCCCTCTATGCCCAATTATATTTTAATCTCTTTGGATCTACCACACAAAAAAGAACCATCAAAATCGATTGATAATTCATGGAATAATCGAGTAACATATATTACACTAAGGGCTGATTTTTCAATCGTCAAATAAACTTTATCTGCAGAATATATTGATGCTGTCACTCTCTGACACAATAGAAAGGAAAAGTGACAGGTGATGTTTATTCTTCAGATAACTTTTATCTGACTATTGAAAAATCAGCCCTAAGGAGAATTAGGAACCTCCTCCCTTTTTGAAGTCGGTTGAAATTCCCATAACCCATTTCTGAGTTTCCGATCAGTATCGCAATGTGAGCACACAGCACGTCCCTGGATGGGCGAGGGATGAATATATAAATGGCGCCTTCGCCCGATATTGGGCCCGCGGGCATATCTGCATGGCCCTTATGGCCTCGGCCACGTTGAGCGTAGAGGCGGGCGCGGAAGCGATAGCGGGATTATTTTTCTTTCTTAGTAAATTATTATGCTCACTCCTTGAATGAATTAAAAAACCACAATCAATCTTAAATTCAATGTCTTAAATTAATTTTAATTTAAGACATTGAATTTAAGATTGGTTAAAAAAAGTAAGTTTTTTTTTCATTGTCCTTTTTATATTTGCACTAGCGACCCACCCCGGCTTCGCACGGGTGCAATATTAACACTAAAACCTTCCTCTTGAATCACTCTATTTATTAAAAAAACGCATCATAATCCGTTGCGTAGTTTTAAAGATTTATTCCCGTATATTTTATTCCCGTATTCCTACGGGAACGCTCAACAGATAGTAATATATAAAAACACGTGTCACTGACAAAATCAAAGGAAAATCTATATTTTCCGCGTTTCTTTTCCAATGTGCCCTCACCCCAAGTATACGTTTATACGCGTTTGAGCCGCGACAAATCACCTGAAGGATACAGCCGCAGCCGGGGCACGCGCATAGTTCAATAAAACAAAGCCGCCCTAATGCTGATACATTGAGGGTCGCGTCAATATCGGGAACCCTTTAGAGCCAGAATTGACCCGTAAAGGGTTTTGTTACAAAGAAAATGATAACATTAACGGATTTGCCATAAAATGGTTTCTAAAGTCTATACCTAATAATTACGTTTTTTTTATGTTTGTTACGAATAAACTCAAAAACTACTTGACCGATTTTGAAAATTCTTTCACCAATGGAAAGCTAGAAGACCTTAGAGTAACATAGGCTATATTTTATTCCCGTATTCCCACGGGAACGAGAGCTACGCAGGTGAAACCTCGCAGAACCACTAGTAAATCACTACATAGTATAAAACAAAGTCGCTTTCTCTGTCCCTATATCCCTATGTATGCTTAAATCTTTAAAACTACACAACGAATTTTGATGCGGTTTTTTTAATAGATAGAGTGATTCAAGAGGAAGGTTTTAATATTAGCATTGCAGCCGTGCGAAGCCGGGGCGGGTCGCTAGTAATAAATAAATATCTTCACCATGAGTCGCAGCTTTCTCACACCCTCAAGATCGCGATAAGCTAGGTGTACGTTACAAAAGCAGTTGTGGGCGACAATATTGATGTGGAGATCGCATGAGATAGCGCTGCGGCCTGACGGTGACGTCACTAGTTTGGTTACAGAGGCCTAGAAGAGTAGTACAACGTAAACGTCAGTTGAATAATAATAATAATCTCACGCCTTTTATCCCCGAGGGGGTAAGCAGAGGTATTCCATTTCTGGATATACCCACTTTTCACGAAAATATTCGACCACTAAACGTGATAGGTGAAAAAAATACCAATCTTTCCGCTTTATAATATACGTACATACATATTATCACGCCTCTTTCCCGTAGGGGTAGGCAGACACCACTTCTTTACACTTGCTACGATCCATACAATGAAATACTTTTTCCACTTTCATTATTCCCTTCATACATGCTCTTCGGTGTAGGGTACTCTTGACCTGGCCTTTTTTCAAGACGTCCCTGATTTGGTCTCGAAACGTCCGCCTAGGTCTACCCCTTCCAAAACTTTCATTCACACTCGCCTTATACACTTTTAATATAATATAAGTGTAGTATATACCTATACTATACACCAAAAACAATACAAGAGATAGGTACTAAAATAAAATAAAGTACAGTGGGCGGTCTTATCGCTTTTAGCGGTATCTTCCCGAGAAACTTGGGATAATTTCCAACATTTAAAAAATGACAATTCTTTACAACGCGTTCTTAGTTAAGTTAATTAAATTTATTACAAGTAAACATTCGCAGGAATAGAAAGCTCGCATTGTTTCTGCGAAATCCCTGTGCATATTATATACTAAGAAATTAACTTTTCCATTTTTAGGTTTCCACACCCAAATCCGTCTGTCCACCAGTGGGCGGCGGTATCTAATGAACCGCTATCTACAGGCTGTTAAAATTTTTACTCAATATAGCTGCTATTATAACAACAAAGAAAATACACAACGGGTAACAGAATAAGCACCCAAATCAGTTTATTAATATAAAAATATTATGATGCCTTCATACTTTAGTAGTGTCTAACCATTTTTCTTAAATAAAGAGCAATAATAGTACATCTTCCATTGGTGCCTAAATTCAGCTATGATAATTCATTTTTAATATGTGTTAAATTTATACTGGACAAGCTAATTTCAGGAATTGTTTATTCTGTTACACATTGTATAAAAAAACTGAATTGCATTTTTTTTATTATCCTATATACTGTTCCACTGCTGACCAATGGCCTCTCCTAACTCCCTCCACTTATCCCTATGATCTGCCTTCTCCGGCCATGTCCTCGAGGAGGCGTCCAGTTCATCCCGCTATGTCCTTCTAATCTGAATCGCCTAAAATACCTAGTTATTAAAAGCAAACATCTTGAGGAAACCCGCAGGTATCAGAATTAATTCTGAGGCATTTCTAACAAACCCTCAAACTGTCAAACAGGCTCACCACCTATCACGTTTAACGGTCGAATATTCTCGTTAAAAGTGGGTATTTCCAGAAATGAAATTAAAAAATGGGGCATAAAAGGCGTGAATTTTTTTTTTTATATTTTTTTTTAAAGAAAAGCACGGAACCCTAATTCTAGATACCTACTCGCACTGCCTGGCTTCATTTAATTACATTATTGTATTAACAAAACCTTTGTATTACAAAGCGGCCATTACTAAGCAAACCTTCTTAGGCCAAGTCAAAGGCTGTCAATTAGCAAATTAAGTATGCGAAGAAATTGTGGAATAAACTAGAAGCTTCCTAATTTCCGTCGGTACATCAAAGCGAGAAAGAAGATGGCCGCCAGGCAGGGCTGCCTCTGACACGCAAGACATTATAGAGAATTAATATTTTAACTTTTTAGCTTTTGTGCGCGAGGATGTTCCGATTTCACGATGAAATAAAAATAAATAAACTCAGGAATAGAATCCGAGAGTGTTGTGGTTCGAAAGAGGATAGTGACTAAGATTGAGAAAGAAAGAAAGAAATAAAGAAAGAAAGAAACTTTTTATTCGATACACCAACAAAAAAACTGAAATTACAGTACAACAACACTAATTATATGCCGAAAGGGCCACAGCTCAGAAACAGCCTGGGCTGAACGCTGATAAAATTTTAAAATAATTTTATTAATTTAAAATAATATAATTTTATTATTTAAAAATAATACAGCAAAACCACCCAGTTGAAGACGTTAAGAAAGGTCAGGAGATTTGGAAATATCGAGAATCCGCTATCTATCCAGATGAAAGGCGTCTGACGAGACAAATACGAGTATACAACGCGTCACAGAATAAGCGCAATTCCTTATACACCCCAATTATATTAATATTAAAATATGATGCATGCACGGACTCAGTGGCGTAACAATAGGGGGCAGGGCTGGCAAAATGCCACGGGCCCCCGACCCAAGAGGGCCCCGGCCCAAGAGGCCGCGAGCTCAAAAATATTTTTTTACATTGTACCTGAGTAGGTATATATATTATGTTCTATGGATCAATGTGAAGTCTCCAATACGCATTGGGCTAGCGTGGGGACTACAGCTCCGCTAGGAGTAATAGTGTTATGTGGACTACAGACCATTCCCTCTCGCCTAAGAGAGGAGGCCTATGGCCATTAGTGGGACATATACAACGTGTAATTGAGTAGGCTGAAAATCTCGAAGTTTATTAAAATTAAACTAAATACAACGTGACGATTTTTACTGATAGGGCCCCATCAAAAGAATTTGCCACGGGCCTCGGATGGTATAGTTACGCCACTGCATGGACTCGCTACTTTTTATAGGTAATATTAGTGTCATTTATTATTTCATTAGTAACTTAAAATTAGGAATTTTAGCTGGTCTGCAGAATCGAGTCCAATATTTATAATAAGTATGTTTGAGTACTAACAAGGTAAGGTCACAGCCTCCATTCGACCTTTTGTATCCAAAGCAATTTTGACTGTATAACTAGAGATCCCCACATGGTCAGACTAGCCATTGTGGTTTTTCCCAGACGAAATTAATAGGTCGAGACGAACCCCTCCAACCCTAAACGAACCCTGCGAAGGTAATTTACTGAACTTGTATCCCACAAAACCGTTTAACTCCAGAATGTTTACAGCTGGAATGAAAAGCATCACGTAACTAATTACAATGCAAATGAGCTAATTAAGGGAAATAGAATGAAAATAGAAATTAGCTTTTCAATTGCTAGAAGGAAACTATTGAGTTTTCGGATAGGGATCAAGTAATAAAAAAATTGTTGTCTGTAAAGTCGGTTTCCGGACGATAATTTTACGTCATAAGAAAACATCGATGAAAAATTGCATACTGGATTGGAAGTGACAGATGCTTCACAAGCCGAACCCTTAGGCCGATCGTATCGCTTGTTCCGCGCTCTCGGGCGTGCAGACGGCGTCCATCGATTTCTAAAGCTGGCTTCTCACTGCGCGTGTTAGCCCGCACGCGCCCCGCGCAGTGTGAAGAGCTAGGCGCGGCGCGGCGCGACCTATCCGCTAAAAGTCGGTAACTTCAAAGGCGCGGCGCGGCGCGACCTATCCGCTAAAAGTCGGTAACTTCAAAGGCGCGGCGCGGCGCGACCTATCCGCTAAAAGTCGGTAACTTCAAAGGCGCGGCGCGGCGCGACCTATCCGCTAAAAGTCGGTAACTTCAAAGGCGCGGCGCGGCGCGACCTATCCGCTAAAAGTCGGTAACTTCAAAGGCGCGGCGCGGCGCGACCTATCCGCTAAAAGTCGGTAACTTCAAAGGCGCGGCGCGGCGCGACCTATCCGCTAAAAGTCGGTAACTTCAAAGGCGCGGCGCGACCTATCCGCTAAAAGTCGGTAACTTCAAAGGCGCGGCACGTGTTGGCGCGGGCGCGCGCGGCGCGGCGTGTGCCTCGTGGGCGTTTTTGTTAAATTTAATAAGTAAACGATATCCACAAAATAAGACAAAAATGGCTGATGCAACAGCCATGCCTTCTTCTTCAGTGGCATTGCTCCATGGCAGGAGGTGGCAGTTTCCGTTGGGTGGCGCGGCGTGTCGCGTGGCGCGTCCTTGCGCGTGGAGCGGCGCGGCGCGTAGTAGCACGCGCAGTGAGAAGCCAGCATAAGACGTTATCGTAAAAAATTGTGGGACACAATTTACTCATGGTTTCAGTCCCAAACTGTGGAGAGCCGTACTATGGGTAAACAACTAATACATCGAGTAACGGAATGCAGACACAATAGTATTTTCTACGGTCCAGTGGCCATTAAACTGTAATAATTTTTCAAGCCATCTATCGATATCTGACAGTCCTTAACGACTTTTAGTCCCAAACGTGGAAGAGCTTGAACAGTCAAAAGCACGTAGAGCTTTGACACATTGAATTTTGTAACGTTCTTATTATAATCGCCTTAGAGGTCAGACTCGCACTACAAGTGTAAAGCGGAGGAGTGGAGGTGGAATGCTCCTCCATCGTGAAAAGGAAGATCTTTCTTTAGGCGAGGTGATCGTGCCTTGGGACCGCGGTTCAACGGTTGATGTTGGACAGTTGTATTTATACAAACTCATTAGAAAACTCCGATAGCGCGGTTTAGATTTCGGCCGTCTATTGGCGCGTTCTATGTAACTCGGCCTTCTATTGGCGCGTTCTATCTAGTGTCGCTACAAGCTCCATGTGCTATTGACTTTCACGTTTAGAATTAGTGTAAAATTTTGTCCCACGGCTGATCATAAGCCTCTCTTCCCCTTCCATTTGCAACTATCCTAAGAAATGTGAATTTGACTGTCTAATTATCTTGTCCCGCTACGCATTGTCCCGTTCTGCAGCCCAGAAAGTCCCGCAATAGTGAGGTGCAAGATAATGAGCTATTACTCGGTAACTCTGCCTTTGTGCTCGATAACTTGCTATTAAACTAATTGACACTGAGAGTGGCTTAGAACTACAATAGTTTCGTCGTAGCAGTGTCTTGTGTCTGTGAATTGAATTTGCATTAAGTTTTACAAATGCTTTGTATAAACACCTGCTTAGCTTCGATTTATTTACGCTGTACACTAGCGGTTCTGCGCGGTTTCACCCGCGTAGTTCCCGTTCCCGTGGGAATACGGGAATAAAATGTAGCCTATGTTACTCAGGGATCTTCTAGCTCTACATTGGTGAGAGAATTTTTAAAATCGATCTAGTAGTTTTTGATTGTATTCTTTTTTTTTATAAAAGAAAGTGGGCAAACGATCAGAAGGGTCACCTGATGGTAAGTGACTACCGTCGCCCATGGACACCTGCAACTCGAGAGTCACAACTGCGTTGCCTTAGGAGGTGGGAGTAGGGGGAGGGGGGGAAGGGAGGGGAGGGGGGTATATTATGTTAATTATGTACGTAAGTTCTTTTTTGACGTGATAACATCTTATAACTCGATGAACGCCGCCTGAGCGCGGAACAAGCGATAGAGAGGCACGATGGGCCTAAGCGTTCGGCTTGTGACGCATCCATCTCTCTTCCACTCCAGTATGCTTTTTTCATCAATGTTTCCTTATGATGTTGTCACGTAAAATTATCGTCCGTTAACCGACTTTACAGACAACCATTTTTTTTTTCTCATTGTTACAAAAGATGTTTTTTATTATTATTTCTAGTCAGGAAAGCAGATTATAATTGATAAACGCATGTATCAAGGTTTTCACCACTAATGTTTTCTCATTACAGAATATGTATCCGACCAATTAATTTTTAAATTGATTATCATTTAGTGTTATTGAACTCAAATTGCAACAATTGAGTGACATTGTATCCAAAAAATGACCTACTTGTTTATTTGTCGATATTAATATGTTAAAATCAAGAACTTACCTATACAAAAAAATGGGGCGCTAAAAATATTTTATTCTCAAAGTGGGCAGTAGACATAATCAGTCTGGGAATTCCTGCCTTAGATTGTGTGCATCTGGATTGAGGGCCCACTTTTTAAATTATTGCAAAACGAAATGATACTTACAGGGCATTTACTTAAAATTTTGTAAAACCTAAAGCAAAGATTCTTAAATTTCTTAAACGTGAATCAAAAGAGTTATGGTCAAATAGCTTGGGCCCTCAATCCTGACGCCTGCATAAAACGGCATAGTCGAATCTCAGAAAGTACTATCCCTGGGATAATAATTATTATTCGAGTATTTAGTTAGGAATTTGTTAAATACATTAAGAAATTGTCAAGTCTTAAGAATGCGACAATACAGATTTATGGCGGTTTAGCTTGGGCCCTCAATTCAGCAATTTTGATATTGTAGAATCAGCAAAAAATATGAGTTTTTCTAAGGAAAGATATTAATACGACTATAATATATTTGAGTTCCATATCTCGGAAAATTTGTTAAAAAGAAATAACGACACAAAAGTTAATTGTTAAAAAGTTATTGAAATTCGTATTTTTTCAAAACGTCTGAACTGAGGGCCCAAGGTTTTTGTCAGTATTGACTAGGCTAAGCCTTCTACACTACCGCACTTTAGGCTAAGTATTTTAACAAATTTTTAACTAAAAGGCTACAAAGCGTCCATTCTTCTAAATGCCGTACTTTAGGAGAAAATTGATTTTCGATGTTTTATATGAGAAAATTCAGTAGGGTGACCATAATGTTTATCGTAAGTATAAACAAGTATTCGTCGTGATCATGTAAGTAGTATTTTGTAAAGCGCAGATACAATATATATAATTATACAACGCGTAACAGAAAAAGCGCAATTCCTCATACACCCCGGTTAGTAAATTAATATACTAAAAAAAAGATGCAATCGAACTTTAGTTGTGTCTAACCAATTTTCTTAAATATCGATCAATAATAGCACGATTTCCATAGATAGCACTAAATTCAGCTATGCTAATTAATTTTACGGAAAAATTTAACACATTAAAAATAGATGAAATCGAATAAGTAGTCGATACTGAACAAACTAATTTCAGGAATTGCGCTTATTCTGTTACATATTGTATATAATATATAAAGCTCGATATAATTATACAGGGTGAAATTTTCAAGTGGGCGTGGTAGGCTAAATCAGAAACTATGAGGAATATCGAAAAGTACTTAAAGGAGTCTCGGGCCGGATTTCGATGAAAACTAAAACTGCATCTTTGGATTTTTGAAAAATCAATAATACTATCCAGGAATCGAACCCGTTGATTTTGGAAAAAAAAACTCAACCTGTATTATTACACCATTCGATAGTGTCGCTAATAAGGATCGAATTCTGGGAAGAAATGATGCATGAAAAACTTAAGGAAAACGTTGGATTTTAATAAAGTGATTCATATTTTAAAGTAATGCCTTAATAGCATATCTGCATTACCTGTACCTTGTCCAAAATTATGCTCAATAATTTTCTCAACATAGACCCGTAGCGCTGTCATCTTCACAACCTTATGTTCTAATAATATTTTTTTTATTATCTCTTCGCGGTTAGCCCCTAACCGCGAGAAGATAATGAAAAAAATATTCCATAAATTACGTTACACGTTAAGAAGGGGGGAGGGGGTCGACGAATTCGCATTTCAAAATCTTTTTTTTTTTTCAAATTTATTAAAAAGAATTTAAATGGAAATAAAACTAATTACGGAACTGCTGTTTTAATTCAACGTCTAGTTCATCATTTTGGACAAGGTACAGGTAATGCAGGTATGCTATTAAGGCATTACTTTAAAATATGAATCACTTTATTAAAATCCAACGTTTTCCTTAAGTTTTTCGTATGTCATTTCTTCCCAGAATTCGATCCTTTTTAGCGACACTATCGAATGGTGTAATAATACAGGGTGAGTTTTTTTTTCCAAAATCAACGGGTTCGATTCCTGGATAGTATTACTGATTTTTCAAAAATCCAAAGATGCAGTTTTAGTTTTCATCGAAATCCGGCCCGAGACTTCTTTAAGTACTTTTCGATATTCCTCATAGTTTCTGATTTAGCCTACCACGCCCACTTGAAAAATTCATCCTGTATACGCCTAGCTGTGCTGTGCCCTCACCTACGTATGCGTGGAAAAATAAAATAAGAAAGTGCCAATAATCAATGAAATTATGTATTGGACGTATTAAAATTATAACCCTGTATATTAACAACTAGCAGTGCCTTGCGGTTTCATCCGCGTAGTTCCCGTTCCCGTGAAAATACGGGAATAAAATATAGCCTTTGTTACTCCCTGGTAATGTATCTTTCCATTGGTAACAGAACTTTTTAAATCGGTAACGTGGTTTAGGCCTGTTCCCGTGGGAAAATTATAGCACATGTTACTCCCAGAAAAGTACGCTTTCCACTGGCAAAACATTTTTTTTAAATCGGTAAAACCGGTAGTATTGGAGCCTTTTCAATACAAAAAATCAAAAAAATCCTCAATCCAATATATTCCAGTTCCCGTGGGAATATCAAAAAATCCCTTCATAGCGGTTGCCTACGACATATAAGACGCCTACATAACATATTAGAAATTGCGGGTGCCCATCGGCGTTTCCTGCGCGGATCCGGTTTATTCCCGTTCCCGAGGAAATTTCCAAAAATCTCTTCATAGCGGTTGGCTAAGATATACAAGACACCTATATTTCAAGTTTCTAGGTGTTATCGATTTCTTTTTTCACCTGTTTTTATATTTTCCCGTGGGAATGAGATATTTTTCTGGAATAAAGAGTACCCTAGATGTTGACCCGGGTACTCAGTTATATCCATACCAAATTTCATCAAAATCCGTCTAGCAGTTTTTGCGTGATTCGTGCACAACCAGACAGACAGACAGACATATATAGACAGACGGACAGACAGACAGACACAAATTTAAAAAGATGTTGTTTTGGTATCTATATCGATAATTATATAGACTAGATAAAATAGACTCGTTAAAATTTTCAAAAACATTTCATATACAGCCACGGCCCCGTTAGAGTTTTGTTTTATGTATAGATAACATTTTTACATACTTTAACCTTAATTTGTTTTTAACAAGAAAATAAAAATAATATGAAACCCTGCCAAAATCTTTATTATTTTACATTATAATCTGCCAAAACATATGAAATTGTATGTATATAATTATATTATACTATCACTAATATGAGTCAAAACCCGAAATACACAGCAAAATGAAAATTAAACAAAAAACATGACGGGAACGCGCGTACGTCAGGCGTCAAAAATACGAATACTATGATAACCATTTAAATAACACCCTTTAATAATTATTGGATCACACAAAACGTAATCGCTTCCGACAACAACTATTCGCTTATGAAATATCTTATATGAGGATACATGCTGATTTGTCTCAAAAAAGTAACAAAATCATATACACCCTACTGAATTTTCTCATATAAAACATCGAAAATCAATTTTCTCCTAAAGTACGGCATTTAGAAGAATGGACGCTTTGTAGCCTTTTAGTTAAAAATTTGTTAAAATACTTAGCCTAAAGTGCGGTAGTGTAGAAGGCTTAGCCTAGTCAATACTGACAAAAACCTTGGGCCCTCAGTTCAGACGTTTTGAAAAAATACGAATTTCAATAACTTTTTAACAATTAACTTTTGTGTCGTTATTTCTTTTTAACAAATTTTCCGAGATATGGAACTCAAATATATTATAGTCGTATTAATATCTTTCCTTAGAAAAACTCATATTTTTTGCTGATTCTACAATATCAAAATTGCTGAATTGAGGGCCCAAGCTAAACCGCCATAAATCTGTATTGTCGCATTCTTAAGACTTGACAATTTCTTAATGTATTTAACAAATTCCTAACTAAATACTCGAATAATAATTATTATCCCAGGGATAGTACTTTCTGAGATTCGACTATGCCGTTTTATGCAGGCGTCAGGATTGAGGGCCCAAGCTATTTGACCATAACTCTTTTGATTCACGTTTAAGAAATTTAAGAATCTTTGCTTTAGGTTTTACAAAATTTTAAGTAAATGCCCTGTAAGTATCATTTCGTTTCGCAATAATTTAAAAAGTGGGCCCTCAATCCAGATGCACACCCTTAGATTAATGTTTTTGTATGAAAATATTCCAAATGCCCCCTCTATGCCCTATTATATTTAAATCTCTTTTCACAATACCCATAAATATATATATATACAACATGTAACAGAATAAGCGCAATTCATGAAATTAGTTTGTTCAGTATCAACTACCTACTTATTCGATTTCAGCTATTTTTAATATGTGTCAAATTTTTCAAACAAAATAATTATCGTAGCTGAATTTAGTGCTTTCTATGGAAATCGTGCTATTATTAATCGATATTTAAGAACTAAAGCTCGATTGCATCATATTTTTTTTATATTAATATACTAATTGGGGTGTATGACGAATTGCGCTTTTTCTGTTACGCGTTGTATATAATATAATATAATATAATCTCACGCCTTTTTTATCCCCGAGGGGGTAGGCAGAGGTATTCCATTACTGGACATACCCACATTTCACGAGATATATTGGACCCCTAAACGTGATAGGTGGTGAGCCCATCGCCGGACCGGGTCTGTTTACACATGTCTCAGAATTAATTCTGAGACCTGCGGGTTTCCTCACGATGTTTTCCTTCACCGTCGAGCTAGTGATAAATATGTACGTAAGTTTTTTGAAAAACTCATTGGTACATGCCAGGATTCGAACCCGAGCCTCACTGATTTTCGGCCGGCTCTTTAACCGTCCGGGCTATCACTGCTCTTGTATATAAATCTCTTCCTAAAAATGGATTATACACTATTGATAGACTTTTGCTAAAATTCGTCACTCCTTTCATTAATTATGAACTTGTAAATATTGTTATTGACATTATTCTCTGTTGCCAGAATAAATAACATAGATCTCTAAGGAGAAAAAAACCGCCTTCAACTCATATAGTTTTCTCATGGTTGCCAGTGTCAGAACAGCAGACGTATTCACAGAGACTCGATACCGTTTCCGTTCGATTCGAGTCGAATCTATCGACATCGGAAACGAATCTATCGACATCGGAAACGAATCTATCGACATCGGAAACGAATCTATCGAGATGGGCTGATGTTGGTATCGAAAACTAATGTCACATATGACAGTTGGTGTCACATATGACATACCAACATCAGCCCATCTCGATAGATTCGTTTCCGATGTCGATAGATTCGACTCGAATCGAACGGAAACGGTATCGAGTCTCTGTGAATACGTCTGCTGGACCAAATTGAAATGGACACGGGAAGCACCAGCTTTCAAATAAACCCAGTCGAAATTTCTGAGGTAACAAACATAAAAAAACATACAGTCGAATTGAGAACTCTTTTTTGAAGTCGGTTGAAAATAAATTCTATCGAGTTCCGACTTTAGTTCCACCGCACACTCAAATGCCAATAATACAAATGGGTTAGGAACATCGCTATCTTATCTTTCAGACCCGCTGCACGCCGAGCCGAGGTCTTTCAGGGTCTGAGGCTGTGCTTATCTCCCTTTGAGGTCAGCTGATCGCTTCATTTGTTTTGGCTCGACTCACGGAAATGTAGTTGGATTAAATAAACAATTCTGTATTTGCTAAATTGCACCCAGCGGTTGATAAGACTGCTTTCTGCAGTAAGGTATAATCCCAACGAAACAGTTCTTGTATAAATAGATCGGATTTTGATGAAACTTGACAGTACTTTATTAAGTTAACATATTATTATATGCTATCTATACCAATATTATAAAGAGGAAAGATTTGTATTTTTGTACGTATGTAACGAATACACTAAAAAACGACGAGAACGATTTTAAAAATTGTTTCAAGAAAGGATAACCTACTTTTCTGGGAGTAACAAAGGCTATAATTTTCACCTACGGGTTTCCTCACGATGTTTTCCTTCACGAGCTAGTGATAAATATGTACGTATTTGATGAAAAGTAAAATACACCATGTATCATTTATATATTTGGTAATGTGCGTCTATTGTTTATCTATACATATAATAAAACTCTAACGGGGCCGTGTCTGTACATTAAATTTTTAACGGTAGTGTATATAGTTATCGATATATATACCGAAACACCAATTTTTGGAATTTTTGTCTGTCTGTCTGTCTGTCTGTCTGTCTGTCTGGTTGTGCACGCATCACTCAAAAACTACTGGACGGATTTTGATGAAATTTGGTATGGAGATAACTGAGTACCCGAGTCAACATCTAGGGTACTTTTTATTGAAGGAAAATATCTCATTCCCACGGGAAATTATAAAAAACTGGATAAAAAAAGAAATACGTACTACTCCGAAACGATAACACCTAGAAACTTGAAATATAGTATGTAGGTGTCTTAAATATGTCGTAGGCAACCACTATGATGGGATTTTCGGAAATTCCCACGGGAACGGGAATAAACGGAATCCGCGCGGGCAACGCCGCTGGGCATCCGCTAGTAACTAAATAAATTAATATAAATAGTATTAATAAATTGATAAATATTATTTGATCTACCCTTTAAATATTTGCACTTAATTTAAAATGTCCTTATATAATTTGAAAGGCAGTCTAGTTCATAATATATTTGTGTGATAGTTACTCGATCGTGTCTCGATGGACCTACAGACGACCATAAACCTTTGCATAGGGATTTATGGTACCGAGAAGGATACAGATTACGTGCTATCCCGTTTCTGATAGTGCCCAGGGGATGAATTACAAATGCACGCGAGCGTAGCCGCGAGATAACTGTAGTGTTCTAAACAGAAACAATAGAATTCGATATAATAATCGTAATAAATTGTGGGACACAATTCACACACGGTTATTTAGTCCCAAACTAGGGCCTGTACGGTACTAAACAACTGATAAAAAAATACTTTACTATCACTATCACTACATAGTATAAAACGAAGTCGCTTTCTCTGTCCTTATGTCCCTATCCTTTACGCGAGGTGTACCCAATTCGTAAACTCGTAAATTCGTAGACTAATTCGCGTTATGCCTAAATGTCATTTTCAATTCGCTTTTAGGAAAACTCTTTGTTTGCCTAAATTAGATTTTTGTCTATGTCCCTTTGTATGCTTAAATCTTTAAAACTACGCAACGAATTTTGATGCGTTTTTTTTAATAGATAGAGTGATTCAAGAGGAAGGTATTAGCATTGTACCCGTGCGAAGCCGGGGCGGGTCGCTAGTAAATTATATACACGACCAGATAGGAAGTCAAAACACATGTTCATGAACACAAATGTTGGCCCCAAGCGGGGATCAAACCCGCGACCTCCGACTCGGAAGGCAGGGTCACTACCAACTGACCCAACAGGCTCGTAATAGAACTGACGAAGAAACTCGAGAACGACTGGATCGATTTCAAAAATTATTGCACCAATAAAAAGGTACATTATCAGGGAGTAATATAGGCCATATTTTATTCCCACGGGAACGGGAACTTCGCGGAACAGCTAGTCTACACTTAATACTATAAAGAGGAAATATTTGTATTTTTGTATCATTGTAACGAATAAACTCAAAAATTACTGGACCAATTTCAATGATTCTTTTACCATTAGAATGCTACAATATCCAAATAGCATAAGCTATATGTTATCTCTTTATTCCCTCGGGAACGGGAACTACGCGGGTGAAACCGTCGGGTCATTCGAACTCGGACGTATCACACTAGCTAGACTTACTAATAAATTTTGGATTACAATTTAGTTCGCTTTGGATACCTCTGCTTCTAAGTGATAATTATTTCTGCTTAGCCTAATAGTTGACTGGTAGATAACGCCTTTAGGAATTAAGTTCGATCAAACGAACAGAATTACATCATTACATTAATAGGGCGGAAATGTTACAATAGAAAAGTAGTGTGGCACTACCTTTACGATCTCAACGGTTTCTTTACTTATCCTTACCCTCTGAGGGTCTAAGGTCTTATCTGAAGAGATAGGATGGACGCACGGACACATCGACGCCTATCGCCTTGCCTTAAGTCTCTTTGATTGAAGGTTTTGCTTTTATGTAGGTATTGTGGGAGATTGTGAGGAGGGAAAATGTTGGCTTACAATAGCAGAGAATTCGTTTCTAAGTTAGCTTTTCCATTCAACAAACACTCATAATTTCATTTTTATTTTTGAATATCTAATATTTGTTATTTATAACAGCCTAGCTGTCTTAGGTTATGTGACGTATGCTCGGATAAAGGGAAAAAGTAGTCACATTTTACCTGACTGATCGAAAAAGAAATAATAAGCCATCAGTCTGGTATAAGTAAAAATAAATTTATTTTAATCTAAAACGTAAAAAAAATCACTCACCTCCTTAATAAAATTTAGTGACATAGTTTTAATTAGATTTTAGTCAAACAATAATTTAGATGTAAATAAAAAGTTCTGAAGTAGGTATCTGCCTGTAGGTCTCACAAACACGTATCACGTATAAAACACGAAAGATGTCGTCATCAACCTACCTACCTTAGTACGTACCAAAGCATGAGTAGGGGAAATACGGGAGTAAGGTGATATAGTGATATATATATATAGCGACTACGTGTCCGCGATTCCTTAAAAAATGTGGTTTATAATTTAGTTTGTAGACAAAAGTATACAAAATTTTCTTTCGGTTTTCCAAGGAATCCAATTTCCTAGCTACTTATCTCCCTGGTGTCTCTGCAAGGTGGCCCGGTCTTCGTTTATATTAACTCGCTTCGGCAGGCGTGAAAAGAGCACTGTGGCTGCGCATGGGTCAAAACCCTCAATAAAAATAAATGCTTAGGCTTGAATCCTTAGCCCAAAATAAAAAAAAAACCCCTGCAACAATTGGTTTGCAGGTTAAATCAAAGTACCGTACAAAAAGGTCCGAACAAAGCTAAAAAAGGTATATAAAGGTAAACTCACCAAAACTGTGGGGCTTCAGAATTTTAACATTAAACGGTGCGCAATTAACATTTACTTGCGATTATTATAATATTAATTAGGTATTTAACCTTTATTTCATTTTCCAGAAATTTCATCAGTAAAAACAGTCCAAAGCTTGAGGTATCGAGCAGTGATGACAAGACTTCATCGCTTTGTTTTCTCCGCTCAGAAAAAGGAACGCCAAATTTAAAAATACTCGAAGAAAAAACCGAAATAATACCAAAGAGTTGCGTAGCAAACAAATAATTTGGAGCTTTATGCTACAATCAGTAATAAGTCTAAAAATAATCACTACATAGTATAAAACAAAGTCGCTTTCTCTGTCCCTATATCCCTATGTCCCTTTGTATGCTTAAATCTTTAAACCGATAGAGTGATTCAAGAGGAAGGTTTTAGTGTTAGCATTGCACCCGTGCAAAGCCGGGGCGGGTCGCTAGTAAAATTATAAATAATTTCACGTCTTTTATACCCGAGGTGGTAAGTAGGTATTTCATTTCTGGAAATACCCACTTTTCACGAGAATATTTGACCCCTAACAGTGTCGCCATCTGCCGATAAGCGGCCGTATTATTCTAACGCCATCTGCCGGTAAATGGCCCAATTCTTTAAATTTTATCTACAAAGACTTTTTACAGGAAACACAACTATATAGTTGTAATTAAAATGCAAATTGTATCTTTATATATTTCATACAAATCGTTAGTGTCGTTTCCGAGACTAATCATTTATTACTGTAGTTAAAAAAAGTAGTTACACTTAGAAATGTCAATAGTCTTACAACAAGCACTCTAAACTCGTCCATGAAGATTGGCCAAATGTTAACAGCAGCCCATCTCCACCGACGAGTTCCTAGTTGCTACTTGCTGGTTCAAATGCAGTACCCCGAGAAGAACCAGCAAGAAAACCAATTCTTAATCATATGCATTAGTGCGTGGGGCTTGAGCCCCTTAGCTAAACCTCCCGGATGTGCTACAAACATCGATCTATTAGAAGTAAATAGAAAACTGAGCCAATCACGAGTAACATGGGCTTAGCTGGTAAGTCCGGATCCGGTGTCCGGAAAGCCGCGGCAACCCGACGCGCCGATTACACGGCTAAGCGGATTGAACCGCAGACCCGCAAGTGCAAACTGCGCGCGGTCGCCGATCATTGTAATGAGGCATTATGCCTTGTCTATATTTTTTTTCAGCCGTCAGCGGTATCACCCGATAAATCCTGTTTATTCAAATTCCGGTGTTTTTTTTTTAATCTTTTCCGACTTGCCCAGACTGTGCCGAATCGGATTCGGTTTTCAGTTAAATTGCTCCTAAATGCACATGTCTTACTTAAAATCTGGTGGTAATATTATGAGGTACATACATAGTGTTTTTTTACTGCGTCAGTCAGAGGAGGGAGTCGTCCTCTAGTAAATAATATTTAAAACTAGCGGATGCCCAGCGGCGTTGCCCGCGCGGATTCCGTTTATTCCCGTTCCCGTGGGAATTTCCGAAAATCCCTTCATATTGGTTGCCTACGACATATTTAAAACACCTACATACCATATTTCAAATATCGGGTGCCCACCGGCGTTTTCCCGCTTGGATTTAGTTTATTCCCGTTCCCGTGGGAATTTCCAAAAATCCCTTCATACCAATTTTCTATCTCATTATCAGACACCTTCATACCATTTTTCAAGTTTCTAGGTGTTATCGTTTCGGAGTAGTAGGTATTTCTCTTTTTAACCAGTTTTTATATTTTCCCGTGGGAATGAGATATTTTCCTGGAAAAAAAGTACCATAGATGTTGACCCGGGTACTCAGTTATCTCCATACCAAATTTCATCAAAATCCGTCCAGTAGTTTTTGAGTGATGCGTGCACAACCAGACAGACAGACAGACAGACAGACAAAAATTTCAAAAATTGGTGTTTCGGTATCTATATCGATAACTATATACACTACCGTTAAAATTTTCAAAAAATATTTAATGTACAGACACGGCCCCGATAGAGTTTTATTATATGTATAGATAAAAATAAATAATCTCACGCCTTTTATCCCCGAGGGGGTAGGCAGAGGTATTCCATTACTGGATATACCCACTTTTCACGAGATACATTGGACCCCTAAACGTGATAGGTGAGCCCATCGCCGGACCGGGTCTATTTACACATGTCTCAGAATTAATTCTGAGACCTGCGGGTTTCCTCACGATGTTTTCCTTCACCGTCGAGCTAGTGATAAATAATGTACGTAAGTTTTGAAAAACTCATTGGTACATGCCAGGATTCGAACCCGAGCCTCACTGATTTTCATCATGTGAAGCAGGCTCTTTAACCGTAAGATAAATAATATTTAACATATTAAAATAGTTTATTTTATTAAAAAACACGGCTGTGACCAACCTAGTAAGTAAAGATACCCGTGGCAAGCAGCTCTTCCTAATCTCTATCTATCTTTTTTTTTTTTTTTTTTTTTTTTTATTTAGCACACAAAACAGTTAATGATACTTTATATCTAAAATTTTCATAATATTCCTAAATCTTATCATTAACCTAAACATGTGAGCACAAAAAAGTAAGTATGCAGCGACGGTTTCACCTTACAGCTACTTAACACTAATACATAAAGAATTATAAAAAAAAAAACTATATCTATATCGAAGCAAGACTATGTTAGCAGTAGAACCAGGCCTGTCCGACTCCGAAGTTTAGGTATAAATATTTGCCTACTCAACAGGCGAGTCGCAAGGGGCACTCGTCGACGACAGACTGCCAAGCGTTGACCGTGAATGCACACTAATATTGCTGTTTTATTCGTTTTTGTCTTACTAATACTAAAATATAAATTATCTAATTAAATATAATACTAAATTATCACTAGCTCAAGAAGGAAAACATCGTGAGGAAACCCGCAGGTCTCAGAATTAATTCTGAGACATGTGTAAACAGACCCGGTCCGGCGATGGGCTCACCACCTATCCCGTTTAGGGGTCCAATATATCTCGTAAAATGTGGGTATATCCAGTAATGGAATACCTCTGCCTACCCCCTCGGGGATAAAAAAGGCGTGAAATTATATAAATTATTATTATTAATACTAAAAGGAAAGTACTTGAGTTTGAGTCGGCTTTCTGTACTTTAGTACTTATACATGGTAATTTTGAATTAAGTGCAAAAATTGAAAGGGTAGATCAAATAGGGGAGACCGGGGCAAGATGAGGTTCGGGGCAGGACGGGAAATGTGCTGGTGTGCGTGAGCTATGCACGATATATGAGCTCCGGCAGCACCATTAGTACGAAATTCAGTCGCGCTTTGTCGGTCAGTGGAAACAAATGTGTTGCTGCTTGTTTTGGCTGCTCTGCGTGAACAAACTTAATATTCTGAATAATATTAGGAAAGTTTACGACAATTATCAATGTGATAAGAAGTAATTAAGCATGTTTTGACAACATTTTTAAACTTAACACAGCAATGCCAGATCAAATGTTTATATGAGGCGCTGTTTATAACCTACACAACTTAAGGTTAGGAATGCTTGGTATAATTACAAAAAATATTCGTTGGGGCAAAATGGTCGGGGCATAACAGGATATCATGTTTTGCCCCGTCTTTGCGAAATGTGTAGAATTTTTTTTTAAAATAAAGAAAAAAATGAATAATATCACGCCTTTTATCCCCAAGGGGGTAGACAGAAGTATTAAATTTCTGAATATACCCACTTTTTACTTTACACAAAATTCAGCATCCACTGAATAGGCATCTCAGTCTAAACCCTAAACTTCAACTATTTTAGAGGAGACCTCTTTGATCAAAGTTCCTGTGACCGAAAAAACTCCGGAGAAAAAATATCAAATGCCACGTTTATGGTTTCTCCTGAAAACCTCATAGAAATATCAAAGGAAGATATGTACTCTTTTTGCCCCGTGCAATTTCCCATTATGCCCCGAGCCATGGGGCAAGATGGGAAAATTCATTTTCTTATTGTTTTTCTTACTAACCAAAAACTATGTGATTTAGAGAGCAAAACAAGTTAATTATATAAAGTTGATTAGTTAATGTTGCTATCTATGTAAAAGTTAGTTCATCAAATCGTTCAATTTCCTTTATATGATTTTTTTTTCCTTAGATATCCCGTTTTGCCCCGGTCTCCTAATGAACAAGAAACTATTTTCCGCGTTCATTTTTTCTCATATGCTACTTTACTAAATAACATCGATCGATTATAACAAAATAAAAAAAAACACACTAACGCGCTGGACATAAAGAATACACGCACAGAAACTAATCAAAAATTGAGCGAAAATAACAAAATAAATAAATTTATTAAAAAAAAAATCCGCAAAAAGTGGCATTTTAGTGTGGTATATAGTGAGGTTCTTTTCATAGCATGTTTACAAAATATTTATATTTTTTTTTGAAAAAAAGTAGCTGAGCAGTGATAGCCTTACGGTTAAAGAGCCCGCTTCTCTTGATGATAAACAGAGAGATACCAATGAATTTTTAAAAACTTACGTACATATTCATCACCATCTCGACGGGGAAGGATAACATCGTTAGGAACCCAGCATGTATCAGAATTAATTCTGAGGTATGTGTAACTGACCCGTTCCGGCGATGGGCTCACCACCTATCACGTTTAGGGGTAGAATATTCTCGTAAAATGTGGTTATTTCAAGAAAATACAATACCTCTGCCTTCCCCCTCGGGGATAAAAGGCGTGAGATTATATATTTATTTATTTTTTAAGTTGCGTTTTTTATTTTTTTACATGTTAATTCTATTTCCTTTACATATTTTTACCTACTCTTAAAATAATTGCATTTAATTTTTCTAAATGACTGTATATAATATTGTGATATGGAACCCAGGTGTGACGTTACTCGCAGCCAAGCACAGACTTCTTGCAGCAGTTGCAGCAGCGCGGCAACAGGAACTTGCGGCGTTTGGTTTTCGGGTACTCGCTGACCCCCCGCGCGGGTTTGAACGAGGGCACGTGGATCCCCCCTTTTTCATCGTATTTTGGGCCCTCGGGCCACAGCACGTGGCGCTGGCAGAGACGGCCCTGGTGTAGGCAAAAAAAAATTGTAAGACACAATTGAAAATAAAAATTAGCTATTTAAAATAGCGACACTACATAGAACGCACCAATAGACGGCCGAGTTCTAAACCGCGCCATCGAAGTTTTCTACTGAGTTTGTATAAATACAACTGTCCAACATCAACCGCTGGACCGCGATCCCCAGGCACGATCACCTCGCCTAAAGGAAGATCTTACCTTTTCAAAATGGAGTTGAATTCCACCTCCGCTCCTCCATAGTAGGACACAATTATACAGTGTTATTTAGTTCCAAACTTTGCAGGGGTTGTACTATGGGTACTAAACAACTGATAGACAAATTCAAATAAATACTAATAATAATGATAGCCCTACTGGAAGTGAGCTGGCCTCTCATGAGTTCCAAGTTCAATTTCTGGTAAAGCCATGATACATATTTATCACTAGCTCGGTGGCGAACGAAAGTTGCAGGACACAGAATTGGTTCTAAGGCATGTGTATTCAAAAAATACTCTGATGAAAAGTGTGTATTTCCAGAAATGGATCCTCATTCCAAAACCGTGAAACTTAACTATCTACATATTTTCCTTACAAAATCTCTATTATCATTGGGGTCCTACCTTCAACCGCAAAGACTCAACGCGCCCCCCCTTCGCGGGCGCCATGTCCAGCTGGCCTGGATACAGGACTCTGTTAGTCGCCCCCTTTCCCAGAATAGCATCACGCAGCATCTGACGGGCGTCAGGCCATGACTTCTTCAACTTCCTCTTAGTGGTCGTTGTCATAGGTGTGGGCGGTGGTGACTGGCTCGTGGCCCTGGGGTGACTGCCCTGAGGTGGTAATCCCAGCGAAGGTGTCTGAGCCCTGCTGACACCAGCACCGATATCAGATGCCCGAGGCAGGCTTAATACATTTGGCGTAGTTGGCGCTTTCGGGTAGCTCTGTTTGTTCAGATCCATATAACCTTTTAGCGTATCGGGCTTACCGTGTCGTAAGCCGCTTATATGCAGATAAGACGGTCGAGAGAAGACTGTTGGTACCCCCACTGGGATCTGTAAGCCAGCGGGGTAAGCGTGTTGGTTCACAAACCGGTCGGTTGTACGTAAATAGGTTTTGTTTGCATGGACTGGTTTGAAGGTGTAACCTCGGTTGTTCATGGCAAGCCGGTCGGTTGCACGAAATGAGTCTTTATTCCCTTGGAACTGTTCGAAGTAACTGCGGCTGTTTCCGTTGTACATCGCAAGCTTCTTAGTGGCTTGGAAATAAGATTGATTTTGTTGCTTCACGCTGTGACCGCGGTATTTGGTGCTAACGTTCTTCTTCTCACTTCCTTGCCATAATATTACGCTGTCATCATCAGTCCCCATCTTGATGTTATTCAAGCCCCTCCGCCTCTCTTCGCCAGCTGGTCTCAATCCCTCTATTGTAATCTTTACTTGAGCTGTATTAATCTTTTGAGCCACAAACGCTGATGGCGATATTAGCGATACTTCTTTAGTCCTAGCAATAAAAGCTGGAGCAATCGGTACAGCGTTTCTTAAACCTGATGGTAGAACAGGCTTCATGGCTAAGGGTGCAAGCCTATCAATAGAAGGTTCTAGATTTTTGACGGTGTAGTCCAGATCCGGCGATACAGCTGGTGCCATTACTGGAAATCGTGCAGTGGCTGCAAAGAGTTGCATTTCTTCATAGTCGTCATTGCTGCGACGCAATCTGTCTTGCTTGAAATTGCCATTTTTAACAGCTGAAAGCCACCACAAATTGCTATTACTATGGTACATAAGATCAGAAGCATTAGAAGTCTTTCAGGAAGTGAAACTTCTGTCAAATAAAATGTGATCAGATGCGAAGGGTTTTATGAAAAACTTATTTATTAATTGAAAAAAAATTTTATGAGGAATTATGATATTTCATGAGGTATTAGAATTGGTTATAAATCATGTGTAACAACAAACTGTAACGTTTAATTTATAAAGTACAACATCAATCAATCATCATTGTGGTTAATATATATCAAGGAAAAAAAAATTTATAGAGACTAATTCAAATAAAGGTGTTGTGGGACGTATAGGACAACCAAAGTGTACTCGTATCAGTCAGATTTTCGCTGTATTCTAAACTCAAATAGAGATTACCCGAAACCGACGAACATTCTTGAGCTGTTTGATAAAATGGAAATACTTAAACTTCGAAATCATAATTTTTGGACCCCTTAACGTGATAGGTGATGAGCCCATCGCCGGACCGGGTCTGTTACACATGCCTCAGAATTAATTCTGGGGCTCATGTTTTTTAATCTATGGCTATTATTCGTTACTCACTCTGTGTAACCGGTGTAGACGCTATGGTGACTACCACCCTCGTGCTTGCCAACGTCAGGACAACACACAACAAATGCATAATAATACCTAGCACGCTTACAGCCATAAACCGAAATCACTGGCCATAATTCGATTGCCACACCAGCCGATAACGCTCTGCCAACGATGTTAGCTTTCGTAATGTGAAATAGCTACATCGTGACTACTAGCACTACTGTGCACTACTGAGCACTACTGTGACTACTAGTACTGGCTGGTGAGGAAGGCAAAAAACACGATTAGCCATACAATACAGATGACATAAAATCTCAAAATAAATAAATAAAAAATAAATAATCTAACGCCTTTTATCCCCGAGGGGAGGGAGAGGTATTCCATTTCTGGAAATACCCATTTTTCACGACAACATTCGAACCCTAAACGTGATAGGTGAGCGCATCCACGGACATACATGCCTCAGAATTAATTCTGAGTTCTGCGGGTTTCCTCAGGATGTTTTCCTTCACCGTCGAGCTAGTGATAAATATGTACGTAATGTTTTAAAAAACTCATTGATACATGCCAGGATTCGAACCCGAGCCTCACTGATTTTCATCATGTGAAGCAGGCTCTTTAACCGTAAAGCTTATGCTCTTTAATGGTATAAAAGAAAAATACTGCTGTCGTAAATTCTCCTAAACTAACCAACACCGTTTATTGTTATGACGTCATCCGCGCATTTACCTGTAGAAATTTTAAATGCCTTTTACTTCCTAATACGATGTAGGCACCTAAAGAGAAATGGTTTTCAAAATGCATTTGGATTGAGAGCTAAGTCACTTTATTTTTCCGCCATCTTGGGTATCCCGCCATTTTGGATTTAGAATGACGTCACACAGCTTACAATGTATTGTCATCCAAATTGCTTTAAAATTGAATTGCAAGATTTCAACCAAACAAATATACATTGCAACCATTGCTAACTAAATAAAAGCTTGTAAAAAACAGGATTCGGGTGTCTGGTAGTAAACTATAGGAACAACAGATTCAGTAGCAAACGTTTATTTACAGAACAATTAAAGAAGCGGTAGGATTGATCTATATTTACATTTTTAACTATATTTTCCCTTAAGCGAATCCTACACTTTGCAATTTAGGTCAGCAATTATTAATTTTAGAATCATATCAGTGGAACTATGAATAGTTGCTGCGTCATTGTGTGATTTACTTGAGTTTTTAGTCCGATTCCAGAACCGAGTAGTTCACTCTCTGACTTGGCGCACGTTGGTCAATCTTGGGCGAGTTATTGGCATTATCCACCAACGGGTTGGCGCCACCATCAGCCATGTCGGTGTCGGACGCGTCTCCCAACTGATCCATGTACTGGCGGCGGTTGCTTGGCAGTCGGATCTCTGGGACTGGCCCATCTCCCACATTCAAGATGGCCACGCCATCCGCATCCTCCTCCTGTATTAGCTGTGGTATCTGCTGGCCAGTACGTCGTCCGCTTGGCAGAGCCTGCAACACGATTTTTCAGTCTATTGAATATCTATGGTTAGGAGTCTACCATCACCGTTTGCAAAACTATCGTAGTTCAGGGGGCAATTCTTGCGCAATCGACTTCGGCCACGGAAGCGGTAACTGTTCTACAAAATTTCAAAGATCGAAGTTTTTTTTTTTAATATTGTGTTTTCAGTATTGTTCGGGGGTGTAATATTAGAAGAAAAAGAAATAAAAGAAAATAAATGTATTTAAAACAAATAAATTTAAAACATTTCTCGGCACCTTCACAGCTTGGCAAAGGGGGAATAATCAGTCAGAAACAAGCAGTAAATAATCTTTAATCGCATGTAAAGAAACTGTCAAATTGATTTATTTGGTATTGTATTTGTTTTGTACTGTCAAATTAATTAAATATTCTATTTTTATAAAACATATTTTTCAAGGCAAAGTATCAGGACTTATACAGGATACTTTTTACAGGATTTTAAAGGTCAGATATTTTTATATCTCAAATATGACAATCGAGATATAGCAAACTCGATTCCTACATCGAAGTGAATTGCGCAAGAACTGCCACCCCTCCCAGGAACGTTGTTTTTAAGAGATATTAATGGTGCTGACTATTGAATATACTCGTACTTTTGATAGTATCCACTCCATGACTTCAATTCGATATCAAACCGCTAATCAACAAACGCAACTGTTTCCTACCTTCAAAACTTTGTACTTCGGTCCAGGCTCATCGTCGCTGTCGTCATTGGTGTCATCAAACTCGCTTCCCAAATGCTGGAGCCGATCATCGTCCATGTAGTACCAAAGGTCCTTCTTCGAGATTGGCTGCTCAGCTGGCCGGCGATCCTCTTCTTTGTAGCTGGTACGAAACTTGTGGAAGATATAAGGGTGAGGTTGGCTATGATATGCTTTTCTGGAGATAGAAACTTGCAAAATATGAAAACTATTATTGCTAAAAAAAAATACAAAACTCAAGAAGCAATTTAAAAGTTAGACTAGTTTTTGACATCTTTAAAAAGAAATAATATCAACATCTGTTCAGTAGTTTAATTGTGAAAAAGTAATAGTAACACTCAGTAATAGTAACAGTCACAGTCACTGTAGAAAATAAAAAAATATATAAAAATGATATTAAATTAGGAATTATCTGTGCTATGTGGGAAAAATCAAGTGGTTGTATATTCAGTGGGTACACTCAAGAATTCATAAGATATGTTTATAAAAAAAGCCTTCAGGGCACGATTCTTGAAGAGATTCTTAGTTCATCTAAGCCAACATTACAAACATTATCTTTTAACCAAGCCTCTGTGCTTTAGCTCAGTTTTATTTATTTATGTTTCATTAATGATGGGCTGACTCTTAACCACAGACTAGCTCGAGAGCAAAGACGGGGCCTACGATGGGACGAGCTTGCCCAGAAGATACCTGATATTCAGCTAATGATACCACAGTTAAATTAAAACACACAGTCAAATATTACAGGAGTATTCATTCATGTTCTTAATCAATATATTTTCTTTCTTTCTTTCCTTCTTATGGAATACCTGTATTGAGCCGGCAGCAGGTGGATCTTCTTGAGCATCTTCAGCGATATCCTGTATGTCTTTGGCGACATTTTCCGCATCTTCAGCGACATTTACTGCATCTTCGGCGACATTTTCTTCATATTTAGCGACATTTTTTGCTTTCTCGGTGACATTTTGTGCATTTGCAACGACATATGCGCTGCGCATTTCAAGAGAATCCTGTTCCGTCTCGTCTCCATCTGTATTCTAAAATTAAACAAAACTAGAGAAACAGTTTTTTGAGCATTCAACCACGTGGTTCTTTTTTGGAGGTAATTTTTCATATGAAAAAAGAAATCTCCAATACAACCGGAGGAAGGGTAATTAGACAATTTTAGTCAAGTGATAAGCAAAAGGCAAAAGGCAAACGATATAAAGCCATAATATAAGCAAAACATTCAGACAATAACCAATATTGTTTTGGTAGTTAATTTTATGATAGGTAAAAAATTTGGTGCGTTTGTATATTATGTGCATGTCTGTTATGTGTGTGTGTGTGGGGTTAACCGTTTAAAGGGCATAGGCAGTATAAATTTTTCAAATAAATGATTCTATTCTATTCTATTCTATTGGTTTTGAATCTTATTTCAATTACATAGAATTCAATATTTGTTGGTAACTTTTTGCCCTCTGTCCGTTAAAGTGTTAATTAAAATATCTTTCAAACCCCATTGCTGACATCCTTTGAGCCACTGCCCCGGTTCTCCTCATAAGTGTCGTAGTACTCGTCTTCGGCTAACCGGCGCATGGGCATGCCCTCGTCGCTGTCGGGCTCGTAGTCGTAGTTGCCCTCCATCAGCTTGCGCCTGATCTTCTCCGCCAGCTCCACTGACTCCTCGTCCCCTGGTACTTTCATGTTCATTATCATCATCAAAAGTACTGAGCTGGGTCCATTAAAATAAATTTAGTAATAATAATAATTTATTCAGGCAATAGACCCATACATACATACAAAAATATAAATATACATTACACCAGTGGTTCTGCGCAGAATCACCTGCTTAGTTCCCGTTCCCGTGGGAATATGGGAATAAAAGATAGCCTATGTTACTTAGGAATCTTCTAGCTTTCCATTGGTGAAAGAATTTTTAAAATCGGTCCAGTAGTTTTGGAGTTTATTCGTAACAAACATACAAAATACAAATCTTTCCTCTTTATAATACCTATTAGTATGGATGACAAAACATTACTTCTATTTTAAATTTTGATGCACACCAAGCCTGTACTTAAGCTTGGGTCCCACGGTCCGTAAAATCGCGGATGCACGCAGACCAGCTCGCACGACGCACCGTGGGACCGGCCTCGTCCGTGATAGCACAGAACGTCTGTGGCGGTGCGCCCGTATCCATCGTGAGTCGGTAACTTCAAAGGTGCGCTCTTCTCTCTCTTTCTTTCGCTTTGCATTATGACAACATAAAAACATCTACACACACCGACACGCACCGTTGGACCGGCCCTGCCTGCGGTGCGTCGCCGTCCGTGCTCGTCGGCTGAGTGTAGCTGATCCGTAGAATAGCGGACCGTGGGACCCCAGCTTAAGACCGACAGTTGTAGCTGTCAGATATCATCCTCAGTATGCTATTTTTCGATGCCTGTAAACGCGACCAAAAGGAAGCTATATTATTTTCGCAGCAAACATGCTGGACGCACTGCAGAACCTCAGATGCTTAAAAAGAATACAGAAGGCATCGTATATTGCACTCTTAGGGTGTTATATAAGCGCTTAGACTGCATCCAAACTGCATCCAAAGTGCACACGTATAGAAGAAGGAAGTACGCCCTGAAGACCGTCACATAATCGTAATCCAAAAAGGTCGCCACACTAGTATTATTGCCGTTTTGTTTGGAGAACTACAAATAATCTGACCTGCCTGTGTGGACGCCAAGGTGGTGGTCACCGGGTCGTCGGTGGCCAGACTGGTAGTGGCCAATAGGAGGACAGCCAGCGGCCAACAGAACTCGATGGCCATCACGGAGATTAATGTCACTGGTACAGGTGGAGTTGTTCGAGAGACTGTTCTGAAAATTTTACCCTAGAACTAACAGCCTACGAAACTGATTATAAATTTAAGTGACACAATTTTGTGATCCTTGGAAATTGTGGCGAAGTGATGCCAAAGATATTGACAAATAATTTGGTAATATGTAAAGAAAAATTGGTTGTCTGTAAAGTCGGTTTACGGACGATAATTTTACGTGATGAAGTCGAAAACATTGATGAAAAATTGCATACCGGAGTGGATGCGTCACAAGCCGAACGCTTAGGCCGATCTTGCCTCTCTATCGCTTGTTCCGCGATCTCGTTTGCACGCTCGGCTCAGGCGGAACGTGACTTAATCGCTTTATAAGACTTGATCACGTCAAAAAAACATTAACTGATTCTAAAACCATTCCAAGAGTTAAGATTCCTTAACACTATTTTTGAATCTTGAATTCATAATAGTATAAGTCTTATAATATTCAGTAAATATTTAATAGGTAATCGGTTTTCTAGGTAAGCACTGAGGTCTAAGTCTAATTCAGGAATGTTTATTTCGATTTGTTTATTTTCGCATTAAAAAATCGCTCAAAAAACGTACGATAAGCGACTCTTATGCCGTTACTACTACTCACGCTTACACCATAAACCATTCTTACACATAAATGTATTGCGAAATGATAAACATAAATCTTACTAATATTATAAACGCGAAAGTATGTGAGGTTGGATGTTTGTTACTCTTTAACGCAAAAACTACTGTACGGATTTTAATGAAACTGTACATTAATATAGCTTACACGTCCGCTTAGCATATAGGGTATAATTTATAAATATTTTGGCACTGTGTACCACGGTTTAACAATCATATGGGAAATGTAAGAAAATCCGGACATACCGGAAACTGATTATTTTGGCCGGACACGCAATCAAAAAGCCAAACTATGTCCGGCTTTATCCGGACGCCTGGCAACATTACTCCCAGGTACTTATACGGTTCAACTCGTTGCACAAATGCGAGGAAATCAAGACATTTAAAATTATCCGCCAGTGCCTTGGTAACTTTACCCTTGTTGAAACAATTAGAAGCCGACGCAAACAATGCATCCCGCTCCCTCTTAATCGCGTTTGCTGTTAGCGAAATGAGAAAGCCAAGGAACAAAACAAATAAGACGTCTGCGACAAGCCTTTTACAACGATTATTTGTATTAAATTTTTACTTAGTTCTTCATTTGTCTTTGAAAACCTAGAAAAGATTATAGCATCTTTTACTTACTATAAAAACTTAACATTGCTCCACTACATAGTATAAAACGAAGTCGCTTTCTCTGTCCCTATATCCCTATGTCCCTATATCCTTATGTATGCTTAAATTTTTAAAACTACGCAATGGATTTTGATGCGTTTTTTTTAATAGATATAGTGATTCAAGAGGAAGGTTTTAATGTTAGCATTGCACCCGTGTGAAGCCGGGGCGGGTCGCTAGTTGCTTATAAAATAAAATAAGAAAAACACTGTCACTTATCACCAGGGCGGTAGGCAGAGGTATTCCATTTTGAAAATACCCACGCTTCACCAGTATATCCTTTGGACCCCTAAACGTGATAGGTGGGGAGCCCATCGAAAGACCGGGTCTGTTAGACATGCTTCAGAATAAACTGGGGCCAACGGGTTTCCTCACGATGTTTTCCTTCATCGTCGAGTTATTGATGAATATGTAAGTTATGGTAAAACTCATTTATAAAGGCTCTCACCAGGAATCGAATCCCAGACACATGAGAGTCTATCCCACTGATTTATGACTAATCTTTTGAAACAGGGAGCTACACAGTTCCTATGTACTGACCAAGAGGCATTGATCAAACGAAACGAATATTTTTTAAGATAGACATAAGCACTCGTTAAGTCCTAGTTCTAATCTCTCAGTTTCATCCATCCTAAGGTTGTCTGGAAGTGATCGCTAAAAGCGATAAGACCGACCATTGTACTTTTGTTAATGTTGGTATTCATATATTGTGTTGTTTTTGGTGTACATTATAGACTTATTGTATTGTATTGTCAGTGTCAGCGCTCGTTATCGAGTGCTTATGTAACACATTTTTAATCTATAAGATCATTCAATTAGTACAATTCCAATAGGTTGCCTCAAAAGAGATTTAATAATCTTTTTTTCAAAAAAATATAATTTGCTCAAGCAACGCCACGGTTCCTGCTTGTCTTAGCCGTAATTGCGAAAGCACTTCATTATTATAAGAAGAGTTTGTTCTCTTATTCCGGCATCTTGAAAAAATGTAAGTAAAGAACCTCGGGGCCGCCATGGACCAGTGAGGACAGGCACACTGGAAGCGACATCGAATTGCTTGGATAGTGCGAATGGTGATAGTGCGAATAGTGGTAGTGCGACTGTCGATATCGCGAAGGATTATGGTGTAGTGCTAGTTTCAATAGTGCGGAAAGAATTAATGGAAGAGTTGATGTAGTGAGTATCAATAGTGCGAATAGTGATAGCGCTAATGTGAATAGTGAGTGTCTCTAGTTTAACTGTCTAAAATGAAAATGGTGATAGCTCCAGACTTTATCTTAAGTATTTATTGTACTTATTCTAGTCACTCTACATATCTATCTAATATAAAATACGGTCTTCACCCCGAGAAAATCGGAGAGGTATTCCATTCCTGTGAATACGTACTTTCACCAGTGTATTTGACATACAATTGTAATTTTTATACAACCTCTAAATATGATACATGCCTCAGAACTAATTCTAGAGCTTGTGTTATTTTTATAGTTCCATACCCAAAGGCTAAAACGGGACCCTATTACTAAGACTCCAGTGTTTTTTCCGTCCGTCGGTTTGTCTGTCACCACGCTGTATCTCGAAACCTTGATAGTTAGACAGTTGAAATTTTCACAGTTGATGTATTTCTGTTGCCGCTATAAAACCAAATACCTACTGAAAAAAATATTTAAGAGGGCTTCTATACAACAAAAGTGTTTTTTTACCGTTTTTATAGATAATGGTAAAGAAGTGCGAGAGTCTTGGCCGTTTTTTTATTATTTTACTTGATTTTTTGTTGACTCTTCCAGCGCCATATTTCTTTGCTTCTGCGAATCGTCTCTGTAGACAACAGCGACCCAGAGCTGCCATTTGCGGATTAAATGACTCGCCCGCGGGCCCCTGCTAATACTGCTGTAGGATAAATATGCGTCTTACAGGTACGTAGTATGACGCACGTCGGAGCGACAGGCGTACTTATTTAGGAAAAATATAAGTTTAGAGCTACAAAACACATTACGAGTATGTCATCATTTAAATTAATAAGGAAGCGAAAATCAAATACAAACTACGCAACGGATTTTGATGCGGTTTTTTTAATAGATAGAGTGATTCAAGAGAAAGATTTTAGTTCAGGGTGGGTCGCTAGTGATAAATAAAATATATAATAAAAAAATCAACTCACGCTTTTTATCCTCAAGGGGGTAGGCAAAGGTAATCCATTTCTGGAAATACCTACGTTACACCAGTTCATTCTTTGGACTCCGTAACTTCATGGGTGGAGGACCAGGTCTGTTTCACACGCCTCAGAATTAATTCTAGACCTGCGGATTTCCTCACGATGTTTTCCTTCACCGTCGAGCTAGTGATGAATATGTACGTAAGTTTTGATAAGCTCATTGTTACATGCCAGGATTCGAACCCGAGCCTCACTGATTATCATCATGTGAAGAAGCTCTTTAACCGTAAGGCTATCACTGCTCTAGTAAATAAATAATCTCAGGACTTTTATCCCGAAGGGGGTAGGCAGAGGTATTAAATTTTTGGAAATACTCACTTTTCACCAGTATATTATTTGCACCCTTAAAAGTGGTGGTGAGCCCATCGCCGTATCAGGGTGCTGTTACACATATATATCAGAACTACTTCTGAAATAACTCTTTGAAAAACTTCTTTCCCCCACCAGGAAGCACCTGATCTTCACGCAAAGAAACAAACAGGGCATACAAAAAACAGACTCCAACTTATTTCTCATGGACGCCATTATCAGAACTGGACGAAATTAAAATGGTACCAATCTGGAAGCACCAGCATTCAAATAAAAAAAGAATCATCCAAATCAGTTCAAACTCGAAAGTTCTGAGGTAACAAACATAAAAACAAACATGCAGACAAATTGATAACCTCCTCCTTTTTGAAGTTGGTTAAAAAACTCTCCCATGTTGTGACTGAGCGCGTCCAACATTGCTGAACTTGCCCTACCCTGCACTGCGGTCTCTCCACGTCAAAATCTTAAAACTACTAGTGCGGCGTGCAATAAGAAACTTCCAATAATTCTACCCTCTGCAACTAAACCAACTCTGGCCGTCAAACGTCTCCTTAAACAAAGTCAAAGTCAAAGTCAAAATGTTTTATTCAAAATAGGAACTTACAAGTCCACTTATTGAACGTCATTTCAACTCCACCGCTTCAGCATGTATGGTTGAGAAGAAGAAGCGGGGCAAGAAACTCCTCAACACAATATTCTTTTAATCAATTGTTACTTAATACTAAATTGGGTTACCTAGTTTCGTTTGTTTTTCGCTATCGTATTGCGCTGGACTGGATGAAATCTGTTCCAAGCATCATTGTCATTTATATAATCGTCTAGTTTGTAATATGCCATTTTACAAAGTACATGTTTAACATGAGTTTTGAACACAGTTTCAGGCAATTTCAAAATTTGTTCTGGTATTTTATTATAAAAGCGTATGCAAAGCCCCACAAAGGAATTATTAATTTTACTTAATCGTGACTGAGGTTGCTCTAGTTTATTTTTATTCCTAAGATTACAATTATGCCTGTCACAGTTTTTAGTATACAGTAATATGTTTTTCCGTACATACATACTTAAACTTATCCACACAAAGCAAACTCATGTCCCGAACAAATTCCCGCGCTTTGACAACCCTACCAGTCTCTTCTATGCCGACAAACTTACAAATGCGTCTCCCGAACAAGCTACACAGTAGTTTGTTAACGGATTCTCGAGTTTCGCAGCCGCAAACGTAACATGATGCTGTTATAAGTTTGTTTAAAATTTTAAAATGTTTACAGAGTTGTGAGTGCATACAATTTCGGGTAAATCAGTTTACTTTTTGACTGGCGTTGATACGGTGTCGTGTTCACACTTTGTCTGTTCCAGTTGCAGAGGTTTGTTTGTTTTTACTATAATTTTGAAATTTTAAATTACATTCGCTAAACTACAATCTAGTTTGTCGGCAATAATAACGTTCTTTTCGTCTGTTATTAATTTATCATTAATTGTAGGTATGCATGGATTGTCCAATCCTACACCCTATGTATTCAATTATATACATATTAGTAGGATACTTGCTTTCTAATATTTATTACTACCGGTTCTTTTACCGTTCCCGTGGGAATACTGAGATAAAATATAGCCTATGTTACTCAGGGATATTCTAACTTTCTATTGGTGAAAGAATTTCTAAAATCGGTCAAGTAGTTTTTGAGTTTATTCTTAACAAAAATACAACTTCCGTCTTTATAATATTATTGTAGAGACTTACTTTCTAATATTTATTACGAACTCTTGCAAAAATGTGTCAGTTGTCAGTCTGTCTGTTTATCAGATGATATGTATTAAAAACATAACATTTTAAAACATACTGCATCATAAAACTATGAGTACTGTGAACGTAGCACTACAGACAAACAGTTCGAACTAAGAACCTTTTTTTGAAGTCCGTTAAAAATAAAAGAACTTCGCCTGTCGCGGAGTGCCGTCTGCATTTGGTGGAAGAAATACTCTAATGGAATTGATAAAGTTGTTGGCACGGCCCGGGATACCAGACCAGAGCGGCCACTCATATACAGCGGTTAACCGGGCCGGCGCGAAAACTATTATTTTTACCGACTTCAAAATAGAAAAAGAATAAAAATAGTTTTATTCATTATAGCTTATTTATAGGTTACTTATTGAAAGAAAATTGTCAGGTTCCAAAAATAAAAAGTTCTCGATTGTTCTCTGTGAACTATAATAATAATAATAATAACTATAGTATGACATTATTCACACACAGTTATTTAGTCCCAAAGTAGGCAAAGCCTGTACTATGGCTACTAAATAACTGATAAACCTACTTAAATAAATATTAAACACCCAGACACGAAGCTAACAGACATGTTCTTGCACACAAATATTAGCGGGGATCAAACCTCTGGCTCAGAAGGCTGTCCAGCCTACAAGTCCATCGATGAATTGATTTTGAGGAATATTATTATGTAACTACACCAAAGATATTAAAGTAAGGATGAGTTATATTCATACTGCTTGCGTTTGAAAATTGATCCCCTACGAGTGTGCTACAACATGTACATACTTACTTCTTAGCGTATTTATAGGATACAACAATGACGGGGAAAGATGATACGGAACGAATAATAAAGAAAAAGAGAGCTATCTGTTAAGAGTTGCGCTTATAATACGACTTGAAATACAATGCGACTAAATAAAATGTGGTTAATTAACTACATTTGTCGGCCTCATTTTCCGTGCTCTAGTAACATATCTACGTCTTTCTATATATAATATCTTTGAACTACACAGCTACATAACACAAGTGCCATCCGAAGGGTCCATGCTAACGATGTTTGTAATGGAACCAAATTGCTACGACGGTGTAGAGGCACTACGGCGTAGCTGTTCTACGGCGTAGCAAAAACTTGAGGAATTAATGAAGATGCGCTGGAACTATTAGTATAGCTGTAAGGAGTCATTAAAATTAAAATTAGTAAAATTTCCTAAAAAAATATTTCATTCTGTGACATAAATTCGTTGAATGAGTTCACCTGTTATTAGAGTTCCGGCACACTTGGACGTTTTTCAGAATTCAATAACAAAGAACTCTAAAGAGTAAAGAACCAATTTCAACGAAAAGCACAAAAAATATCATAAATTGTTTAGACTTTTGTTGATTTTTTTATAACATTTACCTACGACTAAGGAATTCCTTATTCGTAGACATTTACATAGAACCACCTCTAAAGTATAATCTATCAATTAAAAAGAAACTCCTCAAAATCGGTTTATAAATAACTGGCGGAATACATACAAAAAAACATACAGTCGAATTGTATGTTTTTTTCTCCTCCTTTTTTGAAGTCGGTTCAAAAAGCAGCAGACACTCATAAAATTTCAGCCACTCATAAACACATTCAGGTCATTTGCATACAAAACGTGTGAGCGCGCAACGAAATGTGCCGAATGGGGCAGCGGGGAAGTTAGTCAGTGGGGAAGTGGGGAAGTCTGGAAAGTGGGGAATAAAGAATGCAATATCCACGTGAGGCACGCGTTATTCGTGTCGGCATTCGTGCTGACATCTATACATATAATATAACTGTAACAAGGCCGTGTCTGTACATGAAATATTTTTTGAAAATTTCTGCGTATCGATTTAGATGTCAAAACAGCAATTTTTGAAATGTTCGTCTGTCTGGTTTTACACACACGCAAAAACTACTAAATTTTTATGAAATTTGATGTGTAGACAACAGATTAGGTAACTGGGTTAATATCTAGGGTACTTTTTGCAGCTGTAAAATATCTCATTTCCAAGGTAAAAGGAGCAGTGATAGCCCGGACGGTTAAAGAGCCGGTCGAAAATCAGTGAGGCTCGGGTTCGAATCCTGGCATGTAGCAATGAGTTTTTCAAAAACTTACGTACATATTTATCACTAGCTCGACGGTGAAGGAAAACATCGTGAGGAAACCCGCAGGTCTCAGAATTAATTCTGAGACATGTGTAAATAGACCCGGTCCGCCGATGGGCTCACCACCTATCACGTTTAGGGGTCCAATGTATCTCGTGAAATGTGGGTATATCCAGTAATGGAATACCTCTGCCTACCCCCTCGGGGATGAAAGGCGTGAGATTATTATTATTATTTTCCAAGGTAAAATATAAAAACTGGGTAAAAAGAGAAATACGTACTACTCCGAAACAGAAAACTAGAAACTTGAAATATGGTATATATGTGTCTTATATGTCGTAGGCAAAATTATGAAGGGATTTTTGGAAATTCCCACGGGAACTCAAATAAACGGGATCCGCGCGGGCAACGCAGCTGGGCAACGCAGCTGGGCACCCGCTAGTTAGTAAATATTAGTGGTGGCATAGTCTGCCATAACGATGGCATCGTACTCGACTTTATTTGTAAATTACGTCGTGTACTTTCAATTTCGTATTATTTTTTTCTCATTTTGAGCTTCTGTACCTACTTAACTAAAATAAAAATAAATAATCTCAGGTCTTTTATCACCGAGGGGGGCAGAGGTATTCCATTTCTGGAAATTCCCACTTTTTACGAGTCTAATCGACCCCTAACGTGACTGGTGGTGAGCCCATCGAAGGACCGGGTGTGTTACACATGCCTCTGAACCCAGCGGCTTAGGCTGTGCGTTGATACATCACCAATCAGTCAGTCAGTTTATCATTTTATAAATACAAGAAGATGTTATGTATAGAATAAAATACTGGCCAAGAGCTTGCTTCACATGGTGATAATCATTGAGGCTCGGATTCTAATCCTGGCATGTACCTATCAATGAGTATTTAATTTTCCTTTTATGTACTAATGAGTTTTTCAAAACTTACGTACATATTTATTACTAGCTCGACGGTGAAAGGAAACATCGTGAGAAAACCCGCAGGTCCCAGAATTAATTCAGAGACATGTGTAACAGTAGACAAGGTGTTATATACTCTTCTTAGTTAATAATAACCTCCTTTATGTAATTGCCATACAATCGACGAGACTACGTTTTTGATGTAAACCGTCACTCATATAAATACCATGAATTCTATATTGATATATTTTATTTGGGAATGTAAAATTGGCGACGAGAATATACTACGATGGCTACAAACGAACTAAATAAGTACAAAAAATCACGAAGCTGCCTTCGCGGCTTGCTTACACGCAAAGAAAATTATTTACAAGGAGTAAGTAACTTACCCGATTACGAACTTTCATCCGAATTACAAAACATAACAGAAATACGAAATAGATACGAAGAATGCCAAGCAAACATAGAATACCTTACAGAAGAAACGAACTTAGACGCAGAAATACAAAATAGATTCGAATTTGAAGGAACAATTACAAAGATTTCGAATATCCTGAATAGAATGAAGAAACATACGACTACACCCAACCCTAACCAAAGAAACGAGAATAATATAAACGAAAATCAACACCGTGTACCGAAAATTCAATTTCAGCCATTTCAAAGCAATTCAGAAACGTTCAAAAACTTTATTCGAAGACTGGAACTTTACATAGATTTGAGTCAGGTAATTGATAGCAACACAAAGACCCAGATTCTACTTTCAATGCTCACCCCGGAGTTACATGAGAAAGCTTACGACCTATGTGCCCCGGACGACCCTAAAATCAAGACATTTGAAACCCTATCCAAGATACTTGATGAATACATCGATCCTGTCCCAGGACCATACGCACTTCAACACAAATTTATCTCACGCCTGCAGAACGAATGCGAAACAATACCAGTCTACGCAGCTACATTAAGAAAACTTACAACTAATTGCGGTTTTAAATGTAACAATTGTCAGAAATCCATAGCTGATAATTTTCTCTGCCTACAATTTATCCGGGGACTACAAGACAGTGACATCAGAACCAAATTACTTCAAAACAAAGAGACTGCAACATTCACCGACATAATACAAACCGCGACAGTGCTTGAAATGGGAAAGATTGATAATGAAACAATTTCGAATAAAAACCAGCCATCAAACGAACCCACTAACCAAATGACCACCTCAACAAGAAAACCAAATGCAAACTCAACAAAACAACGAACAAGCACTTCAAGTTACAACAAACTCAGACAATAACGAGGAAAATGCTTCAGATGCGGAAAGGGAGACCACATGGCTAATGAATGTGGGATGATGAACGAAACCTGCTACAAATGTCAAAAGAAAGGCCACATGGCTAAGGTATGCTTACAGCGTACTAAGGATACGAATCAACTAGAAGAACCTTCGTCAGACGAAGACAACGCGGCAGAAATTAACCTAATTAAATCTGAAACGACGGAAAAATACATGATCACGGTGGAGATAGAAAATAGACCATTACGAATGGAATTCGACACTGGGGCAGCACTTACCTCAATTTAAATAGACACGTTTAAGAAAATGAATATTAAAAACAAAATCTACAGAACAGAAGTCACGATGAGAACTTACACTAACGAATTGATCAAACCTATTGGAGCAGCTTACGTTACGGTCAAATACAAGAACCAAACATTTAATGGAAAAATATACATCATCGACAAACCCGTTGATTCCATTTTCGGAAGAAGCTGGATGAAAGACCTAAAACTAGACCTAGCAGACATTAACCGAATAAAAATAGAAAAATTACCCAAATTAGACGAATTACTCAAAGAATATGAATCGTCAGTCTTTCAGCCCGCTCTGGGAAAAATTCCAAACTTCCGCGCCCACCTAGATTTAAAAGAAAATACGAAACCGATATTCATTAAACCCAGACGAATACCATATGCATTAAAAAGGAAAGTAGACTATGAAATTGAAAGACTGTGCACAGAAGGGGTCATCACTAAAGTAGAACATTCAGAATGGGGAACCCCAATCGTACCTATTGTAAAACCAAACGGAAGTATACGTCTTTGCGCCGACTACAAGGTTACGTTAAATAAAGTCATTCGAGATGAACATTATCCAATTCCAATAATCGAAGACATTTTCGCAGAGATGAATGGGGGAGAAATTTATTGCACGCTGGACATCACTCAAGCTTACTTGAATATGCAAATGGATGAGGAAAGCGCGCTTCTACAAACACTAAGCACGCATAGGGGTACCTTCAAAGTTAACCGACTGATGTTTGGTGTCAAGGTAGCACCTAATTTATGGCAAAAATACATGGATAGATTACTTCAAGGCATAGACGGAGTTAAATGTTTCTTCGACGACATCATAATCCAAGGATCTACAGAACAACAATTACTTCAACGTTTACAGACGGTTCTAGAAAAACTTAAGGAATCAAACTTGCGAGTCAACAAAGATAAATGCCATTTCTTTCAACACATCATCAACTATCTAGGCCACACAATAGATAAGGACGGTCTGCACAAAAATAAGGACAAAGTCGCTGCGATCTTAAATACTACAAGACCGAAGAACACAAATGAATTGAGAACCTTCCTAGGTATGGCTAATTATTACAACAAATTTATCCCAAACCTATCCACGATTACTCACCCGCTTAATAATTTGCTGAGGAAAGGACAATCCTTCGACTGGAATGAAAACTGCAATGAATGTTTTAACAAAATAAAAAAGGAGATAGCCAGCGAAAGAGTATTAACCCATTTCGATTCTAATAAAAGCTTAGTATTGGCCACTGACGCTAGCCCAACTGGACTCGGAGCAATCCTTTCACACAGATTGAAGGACGGTTCAGAAAGGCCAATCGCGTTCGCATCGAGGACACTTAGCGAAAGTGAGAAGAAGTACAGTCAAATCGATAAAGAAGCAACAGCCATATTCTGGGGGCTGAAGAAATTCTTTCATTATTGTTACGGTAGAAAGTTCATATTAATTACGGATCACAAACCCCTGACAGTCATATTCCACCCCCAGAAGACCTTACCCACGATGAGCACCATGAGGCTTTTCCATTACGCTCACTTCCTATACGGTTTCGATTACGATATTGAGTACAAAACTTCAACAGCTAATAGTAATGCTGATTATTTATCTAGATTTCCGGTGGGGAAACCAACTACCTCAACCGACCAACACAGTACATTTCAGCTCGGTCAGATACATACACTAGCTATTACAGAAGAGAAAATTGCTGAAGAGACTAGCAAAGATACTGAACTGTCACAGATCCTAGATGCCCTAAAAACGGGTCGCTCAGTAAGAGCACTCGGATATACTGACTCTGACTTAACCCTACAAGATAATTGTATACTTAAAGGCACACGAGTCATGATACCAGCCTCCCTTCGCGAAGCCGTATTGAACGAACTACACGCCGGACACATTGGAATACTTAAAATGAAACTCCTTGCCCGTAGTTACGTTTATTGGAAAAATATCGACAAGGACATTGAAAATAAGGTGAAGGCTTGCCGAGCATGTCGATTGCAGCAGAACGACCCAGAGAAAGTACCGTTGCACCACTGGGAAGAAGCAATAGAGCCGTGGCAAAGAATTCACATCGACTTTGCAGGACCGATACACGGGTACCAACTACTCATAATAGTGGATGCATTTACAAGATGGGTAGAAGTTATCCCCACCAAATCGATGACAAGCGCCTGGTGTATCAATAAATTAAAAGAACTTTTTTGCATATTTGGATTACCTCATATCCTGGTATCAGATAACGGACGCCAGTTCACTTCGATGGAGTTCGAGACATTCTTAAAAGAAAACGGTGTCTCCCACCGAACCTCAGCCCCATACCATCCATCGACCAACGGTCAAGCCAAACGTTTTGTACAAATAATTAAAAAATCACTGAAAAGCATGGAAGAACAACCGGGAAATAATTTATGACAAACTACTCACAGTGAAGACGCAACTACGCCGCGCTCCGAATGCCTCAGGTCATGATGCATATTCTTTGATCTTTGGAAGAAATATAAGAACAAACCTAAACGTGATGTTTGGGAAAAACGCCTTCCGCCAGCGCACAATGTCCACGCACCCTGAACGAGACGCAGCCAGACATTTCAAAGAGGGAGAGAGGGTTCAAGTCCGATGTTATGCAAACCCTAGCCGCAAATGGGAGTTTGGGACAGTGACCCGCAGGCTAGGACGCTTGCACTACACGATCACCATGGATGGAGGGGAAGTCTGGCGCCGGCACATAAACCAGATGCTCCCTGCCCCGCTGGTGCAGCCGCAGTACACCCGAGTGAATTAAGGGGGGGAACTTGTTATATACTCTTCTTAGTTAATAATAACCTCCTTTATGTAATTGCCATACAATCGACGAGACTACGTTTTTGATGTAAACCGTCACTCATATAAATACCATGAATTCTATATTGATATATTTTATTTGGGAATGTAAAACAAGGTCCGGCGATGGGCTTCTCACCTATCACGTTTAGGGGTCCAAAGAATATCTCGTGAAAAGTGGGTATATCCAGAAATAGAATACCTCTGCCTACCCCCTCGGGGATAAAAGGCGTAAGATTATCTATTTTATTTCACTTTATCTTTTTAAAGACTGGCTACCCATAGAACAGGGAATTCCAGTTTGGGAGCCAGGCAACTAGATCTGTTGAGCATCATTGAAACAAATTTACGTGGTAAATGTTAAATAACCTAAGTTCAAAATACCTAAAATCAAAATACCTTATGTTTTAATATACCCAATAAAATAATACATACCCACGAAATATCTAAGATTACAATACCGATTGGACTAAATAACTCTTTAACGGGCACAGGCGGTTAAAATTTTTAATTGGTTTTGAATCTTATTTCAATTACATAGAGTTCAATATTTGGTGGTAACTATTTTCTATGTCTGCTAAAGTGTTGAGATTGCAATTGCTTAGCAATAAAATTTATTATTATTAGAAACGTGGTTTTATTGTACATTGATATGGTACCCTTGGTGTTCGAGCCCGGCTCGCACTTGACCGTTTTTTTCTTCTTGTTATGAACAATTTTTACACTTACTCATGAAGATTAGGTGCGGGTATAAGCCCCGTGGAAACAGTGTGTGCGGAAATATGTGCGGGTCCGCACCACAATAAACCGCACTCGATATAATTGCGAGCGTTCGATACGTTAATGGCGATTTAATGACCGCGCTGCCTCGCGGGTTAAGTAATGAGCGTGAGCGGGGACACTGATCCACATCTACACTAATATTATGAAGATGAAAGTTTTGTATGTTTGTAACGAATTAACTCAAATCAAAGTAAACAAAAAAAAAGTGCGCGACTTACCTCCCTGTTCTTGTAATCGGTACTTGTATTTTTTTTTAATTTAGTCATTAATTACTTAGAAGTGTTTCTTATTTATTTTCTCATATAGAAGAAGATGAAAAGTATAGTATATGACTCAGGCGATGTACTGCAAGCCATGCAATAAATATTTTGAATTTAAAAAACAATTGAATTTTACTTTGAATCCCTCGTTACGCTCAGGATTCTATTTAGAATCCCTCATTATGCTTGGGATTCTATTCTAGAATACTCCACTTTGCTTTGGATTTAAAATAGCGCCCTCGCCGTAAAAATATTGCTCCCTTGTCAAAAAATCTATTATTTGACCCGCGTAAGCTGAAGCGAAGCTATAGATTCTAGAGCGGGTCGCTAGTACTCAATAATATTGACGGGCCTGTTGGCTCAGTTGATAGTGACCTTGCCTTCTGAGTCGGAGGTCGCGGGTTCGATCCCCACTCTTGGCCAACATTTGTGTGCATGAACATGTCTTTTGGCTTTGTGTCTGGTCGTTATAATATGTATTTAAGTATGTTTATCAGTTGTTTAGTACCCATAGAACATGCCTCACCCAGTTTGGGACTAAATAACCGTGTGTGAATTGTGTCCCACAATTTTTTATTATTATTATTCTTAATCGCTGGCGCTCGTTCCCGACGCTAGCTCCGTTCCGCGAACAATCTCAGTTTTTGCACGACTACGTGAATGCTATACGCCATTGACCGGCGGTGACGTCACGACCAATCACTAGCCGTTTTTACAGACAGGAAATGGGAATTAACAGTTCGAAAATCCAACTTCGAATATTAAACGTATATCACGTACACCTTTGTTTTGGTCTGGCACGTTTTGGTCTCGGTTTTCGATATTATACCCTTGGATGGCTTAAATGAATTATTAATATATAGTTACCTAACACTATCTCTCGTGTTGGAACGGCAAAACCCATAACCTAGCAGTACGCATCAGAATAATGTTTATTACTCAATCACGCAAAGACAGATGGATGGATTTTGATGAAATTTAGCAAAAAGATAGTTTATAACGTGGATTAACACTTAGGCTACTTTTTATTCAGGAACGCGGACACAGTCACGGGTCGAAGCCAAAACTTAGTTTACACTAATAATAAAAGAGGATTTTTTAAATTTTTTTTATAATGAATAGATTCCGAAACTACTGCATCGTTTTTAAAAATTCTTTCATCAATGTAAAGCTGACTTTTCTAGAAGTTACATAGGCTATAAATTATTCACCTAAACGGGCCTTACGCGAGTAAAATCGCGGGGAAAAGCTAGTCCTATATAAATATTATAAATAAAATTACAACATATATACATACACATACACACATTTCACACTTACAAACATCATACACTCAACAATTGACATCTTAGCAAAATAGATTAAGATATGTATGTACTTGTATAATTTATTAACCAATGTAGAATTACTTAATTTAACTTTTTTTTAATTATTTTATGTTTGTTTTTTATGGCTGCCTACTAAATACCATTCCACTCTCATACCATCTTATAGAGTAAATAGGGGAATAATGAAAACCAGCTCTACTGAGTCACGTATTATGGCTTGGTAGAACAAGCTGATTATTGTCCCTTTGCCAAGCTATCAAGGTGCCGAGAAATGTTTTGAATATTATTTGTGGCAATAAATATATTTCTTTCTTCTTTCTTTCTTCAAACGCGAATGTGACTTTGTTTGTTACGCTTTCACGCATAAACTAAACCGTTTTTGAAAATTCTTTCACCAATATGAAGCTACATTATCAGCGAGTAACATAGACTGTATTTTATCCCCGTATTCCCACGGGAACGGGAACTGTGATACCGCAGGGCGCTGTTAGTAATATTTAAATTACACACTTCGCAGCAGTCATGAACACTCTGGTGAGCTCGAAGCGTCGCGAACAGTAAACAGATTTCTATCTTCACCCGCAAAATGGCTGCACTACAGACTCAGTCGAGAGCAGGGAGTTACACAGACAACAAGACACCACGCAGACCCTGCATGAAGGCGGAATGTGCTCAACTAAGGTAATAAGTGCAGGTACACCATATTCATAAAATAACACCGCCCACCACACACCAACAATCATACACACGTAGTTCCTTATCGCGCGTTGCGAAAGGGATAGACGAAGAAAATTAAGACCAAAAGTTGTAACGACCGATACTTTTTGCTATAGTTGAAGCTCTATGATAAATCTAATTATGATGATGATGGTGGGTGATGGTGATGGTGATAATGATGATGATGATTGTGATGATGATGATGATGATGATGGAACTTTGTTCCATCCGGGTGTCCCTTTTAGCTTTATATTTACACGTAATTTTGTGTTTTCTTAATCTAACGGAATAGTTTGAGCATACCCTGTACCTATCACTAGTTATATACAATGAGTGAAGCTCTGTAAATTTCTGTATTTCTTGTTTCAATTTATAAGTTAAAGCTCCAATAAATTCATGAATAATAATAATAGATCAGGAGCATTCCACCTCCGCAATTTTAATACCTGTCTTTTAGCTAGTGAGAAATTTTAATATGACCACAAATCCATTGATGTTAAGAACAACAAAATTTGATTGCCGCAGGTTCTATGTCTTGGTTAATCATCTGTGATCTATCGTGACTTGTAAATAAAGAGTGGCGACACACCACACTATCAATAAGGGTGCGACAGACAACACGACTAGCGTTTTAGCGACAACTCCGCGACATACTCTGTATAAAACATCAAGCAAATAGACTGCTTGTGGCACCTTTTTATGCTAAAAATGAGCAAAAGCATTTGGGACTTATTCAATACTAGGTGTATACTACCCCAGTAGAAAAGAACACTGTATAGGTCGCAGTAAGATAGATAAAGCCGTAATATAGTTATATCCCTAGGGATATAATTATATACCGTAACATAGTTATACGATAGCGATTCATTACTATCTCACTAGGAATCTATATATATAAAAGGAGAAGCTAAATCTAAAAATCAAGGCCCAGCCCAAACCGCTGAACATAGAAACATGAAATTTTGTGTGTAGGTTACGTTTATAGTGTTGATGCTCGCTAAGAAAGGATTTTACGAAATTCAACCCTTAAGGGGATGAAAGAGGGGGTTGAAGTTTGTATGGGATAGTGTGATTTCTGCGTGTATCAACTTAAAACTTGGCACAAATACTCTTCAAAACACACTTTGAAATATTAGTTCTAGGATTTTTTGAAAATCATCCTCCAAGGGGGTGAAAGTAGGGGATGAAGTTTGTATGGAAAACCTTCATTTTTGGGTGTATCAATTCGAAACTTTGTAAAAATACTCCTCAAAATAAACAACAAGACACGTATTTCCGGATTTTTCAAAAACCATCCCCTAAGGGGGTAAAACAGGAAAGTGGAGTTTGTATGGAGACGTGTTGTTTTTTACGTCTATCAACTTCAAACTTTACATAAATACTCTTAGAAATAAAATATGAGACACATATTTTTGGATTTTTCGAAAATCATCCCCTAAACGGATGAAAGTAGGGGTTGAAGTTGATACGAAGAAGTTTATTTTTTCGTCTATCAACTTGAAACTTGGTACAAATGCTTCTGAAAACAAACTATGAGATATTAGTTCTAGGATTTTTCAAAAATCTTCCTCCAAGGGGGTGAAAGTGGGTGTTGAAGTTTGTATGGAAAACCTTCATTTTTGGTTGTATCGATTCGAAACTTTGTAAAAATACTCCTCAAAACAAATAACAAGATACGTATTTTTGGATTTTTCGAAAATCACCCCTTAAGGGGGTTAAACAGGGGGTTGGAGTTTGTATGGAGACGTGTTTGATTTTTACGTCTATCAACTTCAAGCTTGGCACAAATACTCTTAAAAATAAATCATGAGACCCGTGTTTTAGGAGTTTTCGAAAATCATGCCCTAAGGGGGTGAAAGTAGCGTTTGGAGTTTGTATGGAGACGTGTTGTTTTTTACGTCTTATCAACTTGAAACTCGGCACAAATACTTTAAAAAATAAATGATATTGATGATATTGCTAACAGATATATTTCCAAACGCAATAGTACGTATCTACTACTATAAATTATACATGAATTTTGTGAATTATGTTATAGTAATATTATTATCTATTATTTATTATACAACAATTGTCGTCAGCAAATTAATTAAGCACATGTCAAATTTATTTCTATAATTAGTATGTAAGTATTCCTTTAAATAACAATAATAACAATAAAAAAACAATTATAGTCACATGGGTCATAAACATCTGATTCCAAAATTAAACATAAAATTATATTATTATTATTCATCAAACAATAACCAAAGTACATATCTCATTACAATTAATAATTGATACTGCTGTCTCTGGTCAAAGACTCAAAATAGTGTCTCGCGGAGGCTATGAATTTAGGTTCTGAACATGTGAAAAAAAAACTGAACTTTAAACTTTTTACAAATATTCTTGAAAATAAACTTGATATATTAGTTCTAGGATTTATCGAAAACCATCCTCCAAGGGGTTTCATCCCCTTGGGGGTTGAAGTTTGCATGAATACCTTCATTTTTGGAGTGAATCGGGGATGGAGATTGTATGGAAACGTGTGGTTTTTTTACGTCTATGAACTTGAAACTTATCACAAATACTCTTAAAAATAAATGATGAGAAACGTATTTTTGTATTATTTTAAAATCATTCCCTAAAAGGGTGAAATTAGGGGTTGAAGTTGGTATAGAGAAGAGGGGTTTTTTGCGTCTATCAACTTGAAACTTGGCACAAATATTCTTTAAAAGTCTCCATACAAAGTCTATTTTTTTTTGATAATTTTCTATGGGTTGCTAGGAGAAATTTGTTTGTGCATCCCAAAATGTTGAAAAAATAAATGTCCACCCGTGCGAAGCCGGGGCGAGCCGCTAGTATAGTTATAAAACGGTCCAAGTTTAGTGATATACTTTATTACTAGATTAAGTTCAGTGTTATAAATATATTAAGGTTTGTCTCAAAAAAGTCATATTGTATCATATTGTAGTATATTAAAGCTAAGATTTGAGCAGTGATAGCCCTTACGGTTAAAGAGCCGGCCGAAAATCAGTGAGGCTCGGGTTCGAATCCTGCCATATACCAATGAGTTTTTCAAAAACTTACGTAGTTACATATTTATCACTAGTTCGACGGTGAAGGAAAACATCGCGAGGAAACCCGCAGGTCTCAGAATTAATTCTGAGACATGTGTAAATACACCCGGTCCGGCGATGGGCTCACCACCTATCACGTTAAGGGGTCCAATGTATCTCGTGAAATGTGGGTAATGTGGGTATATCCAGTAATGGAATACCTCTGCCTACCCCCTATAGTAATCACTACATAGTATAAAATAAAGTCGCTTTCTCTGTCCCTATATCCCTATGTATGATTAAATGTTTAAAACTACGCAACGGATTTTGATGCGGTTTTTTTTAATAGATAGAGTTATTCAAGAGGAAGGTTTTAGTATTAGCATTGCACCCGTGAGAAGCTAGCCGGGGCGGGCCGCTGGTTATAATTAAAACGATCATATTTTCAAGCAACGCAGGCAAGTCACGGTCGCAGGTTTCAATAGGTGCTGGCGCTGCTGATGAAGATGACGGTTGTTGCAAGTAAACAGACGCGACAGGCAAGGCGGCGCGCCGCCTGCGCCGCACACTCCGAAAGCACTAGACTTAATCTAGTAATATAAGTATATCACTAAACTTGGACCGTTTTATAACTGTGTATCTGGTAGAATACCTATTTATTTGTAAATATTGTAACAGTGGATTTACGTAACAACAGTAAAAGTAAACTAAAAGTAAAATTATGAGTAAAACTAAAACTACGAACTAAACTAAACTACAGGAGATGTAAAAAATGAGGCCCCCGTGGCAAGGTGCCCATCACGCAGGCGGCATTCCCGCGCTGGGTGGCAATACTAATCCTTTGCGCGAGAAAGTCGCCTGCTCGGGGGTCGCCTGATGCTTCCCTGAGTCGTCTGCTGAGCTCCTTGAAGAGCCCGTGCGCGCCAGGACCCCACGGACCAAGTGTCTCGACGCCAAATGCAATAAAATGGTATTTGGCACCGAGGCACCTGTACTTGCCCACCTTAAAGCGTTCGCGAACCTCCGCCGCCGCACCGGCCCGCTTAGTGGTCGCCGGAAGATAGGTCGACGCCAGTGTGTCGGCGCATGTGGCGTCCCACACAAGCGCTCGCCCCATCCTCCAGGGTATCAATGACATACCGTCAGGCCCCTTGCCATCATCCCGCAAAATCTGGGGCTCCAGTACTGCAGGGACGTTGGTACTGACGAGCGCCCTTCGGAGGATGTCATTGAGCGCGGCGTGACGGGAGAGGCGGCCAGCGCCATAGGGGCAGACGAGTCCGTGATGACCAAGACGATCCGCACCAGCCCCACAAGAAGCACAGCAGTGATCAACGCACACCTCAGCCCCCAGCCGGAGACCAACAGCTATGCGAAGACTGCAAGGTTCAATAAAAGTTCCCGTGTTTGGTGATGGATAGGCTGCTAGCCAGTGACCGGATTCTGGTCTGGACACTGCCAACAGCCTAGCACGGTCACTGCCAGCAGAGTTATCAATTAAGGAGTAAAGGGTGGCGTGTGATGCAATGTCATCCCAGGCCCTTTGGTTTTTAGGGGCGGAAGGTAAATTTGGACTCGGTCCGGATAACCAGGCATTCGTAGCTTCAACCAAGCACGCGATCTCGCAGTTTTTTGCCACAGGGGCTTTTAGGATTTTTCCTACTAGATCTTTCGTGCTGTGAATTGAAGATAGGAAGGCCGGTAAAGCCACACAAGAAATTTTGCGGATACCCAAGCCACCGTATCTAATAGGTAACGAAGCTTGGGTCCATGCCTGCTCGCTGAGATTTATATTAACAATAGACTCAATTTGGGATTTTATACAATTGTCAATAGGTATCGAATGATTTGGAAATTTCCATACCGGGCAACAGCGAAGCAGGTAGGTTAATTTAGGGACAAAAAGGCAAAATTTTAAAATAAACAAAGCCGAATGACTACTAATTTTGAGTAGGCGGTCCGAAAATTCGTTAAATTTAGAAACTGAAACATTTAGAATAGGTGAAATAGCCTCATCAAAGATTGGTGACCCTAGAAGACACAGACTGTTTTTGTACTGAATTTTAAAATTTGGGGCAACGACGTTGAAATTTTGAATGATTTCCGAGATCTTAGAAGTATGCACTTTGTCAGATATATATAGTTCGCATTTATTGAAATTTAATTCTAATCCTATGGACTTGAATTTATTTATAATCAGAGACAGATCCGAAAGAACAGTCTGTGAATTTCCTCCTAAAGTACCATCGTCGAGATACCAGACATTTAATTTAGAATTTAGAGAATGAATGATCGAATTTATAGCCAAACTAAAGATGGCTGGACCGAGGGGATCACCCTGCTGACATCCCACAGCCGAAAGGATCTCATGATTTTTGTGCACTAATTTTGATGGACAGTGATAACATTGAAGTAGAAAGTTGTAGATTTCAGGGACATGTAATTTAATTTCGTTCAGCAGGGTATCCCGATTCACCGAATTAAACGCGTTTTTAACATCTAACTTCACGAGCACCTCGCACAGGTCACTTTGCACGAAGGTGCGGACGGCATGAACCGCTGCCTCACAGCCCCCGCGGGTGCCGAAACCGACCTGTACGGGTTCAAAAAGGGACTGCAATTTGGAACGAGTGAGCCGGACGCATACCTTTGCAGCCAAGCGCCTCAAAGTAGAGCCTACGGCTATTGGACGCACTCCTCCGTCCTTCTTTGATAGGGCAATGAGGTTGGCCCCATAGATAACAGGCGTCACGTCTTGGCATACATCTCCTGCGAGCATAACGTTTATTAGACTGGTGAGCGCTGACAAAAGATGTCCACCAGCAATCCCTACGCCGTGACTGGTGAGGTCTTTGAGGTGCTGCGGAGAGATTCCGTCCAAACCGGACGCCGACCCCTTCTGGAAAGAGGCGAGAGCAGTGGCCACGTCTCTTTCCGTAGCCTGAATGCATTCTGAGGGAACAGTAGGAGGGTCAACAAAAAGTGGTGAAGAAGGGCCTGGGGGATGTTTTGATTGTAACGCGGCAAGGGTCTCCGGTGTGTCAGGTGCAATTGTGTCGCTAGAAAAAAGGAGCCGTGAAGCACCTTTGAGGTCACCTTCGTGAACTTTTTCCTCGACCTTCTTTAAAATATCATAACCCCTCCGAGGTCGAGAAGGGGTTAAAAATGATGTTACTGCGGTGGCTGTTCTTGTGTTGTCCTTAATCTTATAACTATATTCCTAGTGAGATAGTAATGAATCGCTATCGTATAACTATGTTACGGTATATAATTATATCCCTAGGGATATAACTATTTATCTATCTTTAGGTTATCTATCTTACTGCGACATATATATAGAACGATAGCCTTACGGTTACAGAGCCCGCTTCTCATGATGATAATCAGTGAGTCTCGGGTTCAAATCCTGGCAAGAACCAATGAGTTTTTCAAAACTTACGTACCTACATATTTATCACTAGCTCGATGGTGAAGAAAAACATCATGAGGAAACCCGCAGGTCCCAAAATTAATTCTGAGGCATGTGTAACAGACCTGGTATAGCGATTTGCTACCACGTTCAGGGGTCGAATATTTTCGTGAAAAGTGGGTATTTTCAGAAATTAATACATCTGCCTACCCCTAACGACGTGAGTTTTTTTAAGTATCATCACTATCACTACATAGTATAAAACAAAGTCGCTTTCTCTGTCCCTATATCCCTATGTCTCTATATCCCTATGTATGCTTAAATCTTTAAAACTACGCAACAAATTTTGATGCGGTTTTTTTTAATAGATAGAGTGATTCAAGAGGAAGGTATTAGCATTGCACCCGTGCGAAGCCGGGGCGGGTCGCTAGTTATGAATATTAGGAGCCCCATGGGTAAAACCACTGAGCAGTACGCGATACTCATCTAACATAATATAATAATAATAATATAATCTCACGCCTTTTATCCCCGAGGGGGTAGGCAGAGGTATTCCATTACTGGATATACCCACATTTCACGAGATATATTGGACCCCTAAACGTGATAGGTGGTGAGCCCATCGCCGGACCGGGTCTTTTTACACATGTCTCAGAATTCATTCTAAGACCTGCGGGTTTCCTCACGATGTTTTCCTTCACCGTCGAGCTAGTGATAAATATGTACGTAAGTTTTTGAAAAACTCATTGGTACATGCCAGGATTCGAACCCGAGCCTCACTGATTTTCGGCCGGCTCTTTAACCGTCCGGGCTATCACTGCTCATCTAACATCTGCGAAGATAATGTTAAAAGATAAGGAAAGTAATTTAATTAACGTTTCAGGTAATTCCTAATATACCGCCATTAAAATTTGCTACTAATTTAAAGCAAACATTTACCTTTCCGCGTATATTTATGAGGGCTGTAAATTTTGATGGATAACGTTGTTATGTTTGTATGTACTTTGGGATTAAAAGCTTATTTAAACATATATGTGTTATTTTAATATAATACTAAGTAAGAGCAATGATAAATAAATAAATGGCCCTATATTTAAAGAGTACGATTAAGTAAAATTAATAATTCCTTTGTGGGGCTTTGCATACGCTTTTATATTAAAATACAAGATGAAATTTTGAAATTGCCTGAAACTGTGTTCAAAACTCATGTTAAACATGTATTACAAACTAGACGATTATATAAATGACAATGATGCTTGGAACAGATTTCTTCCAGTCCAGCGCAATACGATAGCGAAAAACAAACGAAATTATGTAACCCAATTTAGTATTAAGTAACAATTGATTAAAAGAATATTGTGTTGAGGAGTTTCTTGCCCCGCTTCTTCTCCTCAACCATACATGCTGAAGCGGTGGAGTTGAAATGACGTTCAATAAGTGGACTTGTAAGTTCCTATTTTGAATAAAACATTTTGACTTTGATTTCGTCCGCTTTTCATTCGGGAGCCTCGGGTTCGAGTCCTGGCAAGGACTGATGTTAAGAGCACGTGGAGCTTGACACATTGAACTTTGTAACGTTCTTATTACAATCGCCTTAGAGGTCAGTCTTGCACGACAAGTGTAAAGCTTCATGTGTTCTAAACTGTGTAAGCCTTTGCCAGGACTCGAACCCGAGCCTCACAAATGAGAAACGAGCTCTTTAACTACGCTGTCGCTGCTCATAGGGTCAAATAAACGGCCATTAAATCGAAAGGGTCCCTTACCGCCTTAGGGCCCGAAAGTACTCATTTGATAATGTTTTAATCAGAGAGAGAGTCTCCGGGGGCGAGTAATTCAAGCGAGCATTTATTTCGGCCTAATGATTTGAGTGCATCCCCCCTCCATGCCCTAGGGTTGCGAAAAAAAATGCTTCATTTCAGACATAGTTACACAAGACCATTTTACGGGTTACCCCATTTTTCAGGTTACAACAATATAGAAGCTTATCTTTCATTTCATTTTTGGCCTACTGAAGTTACATTTTTTTTTCCTAAAACTTCTAATATGGAACACCCTTGAGCTATACCCATCAATAAAAAAATTCCGTTCAAATTTGACGGAAATATGGATTAACATACCAAAAAAAACTTAAGTGACGAATTGAGGACCACCTCCTTTTTTGAAGTCGGTCATAAAGTGGATAAGGCCGGGCATTGTTTAACTTGTCTCTCTTGAAATGTGATAGGTAACAACCCTACCCACCCTCCCCTTGTCGCTATCAATCCGACATTGGAGAGAAATCGGCGTCGATTAAAAAAAATGTCGCGCATAGTTCCAACGCGCAGTCCTATTATCTATGGCTCGTCTTTTGTCATTAAAACTTTTATTGTCTGTGATGTTGATGACGTCATAGGTTTTCCTTTGCTGCTATGCGGTTGGTTTCTGAATATATTCAGTTTTAAAGAGGACTTTTTTGAAATATTGAAGTACTAGCAGCGCCCTGCGGTTTCACCCGCGTAGTTCCCGATCCCGTGGGAATACGGGGATAAAAAAACCTGTGTTATTCTGGTGTATTTGCTACATAATTGTAAAGTTTCTTCAAAATCCTTTCTGTAGTTTTTGGGTGAAAGAGGAACAAACATCCATACATCCATCCATACAAACTTTCACGTTTATAATATTAGTAGAATTTATTTCCAAGGTGTAGTGTATTAGTTTGAATGAAATATCTATAACTAAAACGGTCAAGCGCGACTCGGACTCGAACACGAATGGTTTTATGCAATCATACAATAAAAAAGAACATGATTTGAAGTTCCCTGTATTTTTTATAGGAAAAAGAGCTAGGATAACTCAGGAAGGGAATACCTCTGCTGGTTACCCTCAGGAATAAATCGTGTTATTATTGTAACATTGTGCATTTTGTACGTTTAATACTTTGTATGCACATGCACACATTTGCGATACAATCTTTATAACTTCCGCTCGATAAATGCGACAAGATTGCATTGGAAACGAAGTAGATAATTTTAATAAAATAAAAAAAGAGTAAGTAAGAATAAAAAAGTAATGAGTACTAAAAATGATGACGTCACAACTCAGTACATTTTTCAAAGTAAATTTTCGTTTTGACATATAAAAAGTAATTATTTGAATATTCACGCGATGGCTTGCGGGGGTAGGTTGAGCTACACGTAAACTACTGGATCGCCATCTGTGACGTCATGCGTTCGGCCACGTGTCCGCTCCGGTAGTGCTTCAGGCAGAGGCTCGCCACGCCCGGTGTATTGGGGCTGGTAGCTCAGTGCTAACTCGCTAGGCTCGCTCGGCTCGCTAGGCTCGCTTGGTTCGCGCGGGTCTCTTGCCTCGCTCATGATGTCCGGAACGAGCTTGTTGCGCTCGCTCAGGACGCTGTTAGGCACCTCGTGCGTGGTGGGAGGCTCGCTAGGCTCGCTTGTTTGCTCGTAGTCGAAGTTGTCCTCCATTAGTTTACGCCGCAGACTTTCCAAAAGCTTGTTATCGCGGTTGTTGACTGAAAGTGGGTAAAATTAGTTTTTTAACTAGTTTTCGAAAGTTCTAGCAAGAGTGAACCGGCCTTAAAATAGGAACAAGGCGAATACTGTAAAAAGTTCAATAATTATACCGACACGAGCAAATTATAAAAATACTAGCGGTTCCGCGCGGTTTCACCCACGTAGTTTCAGTTTCCCGTGGGAATACAGGAATAAAAATATAGCCTTTGTTACTCAGGGATCTTCGAGCTTTCCATGGGTGAAAGATTTTTAAAATTGGTCCAGTAGTTTTTGATTTTATTCGTAACAAACATACAAAAATACAAATATTTCCTCTTCATAATACTAGTAGTATAGATAAATAAAACACTCACGCCTTTTCTCCGTCGGGGTTGGCAGTATACATACTTTCACCAGTGTATTTGTTTGACTCCTAAACGTAGGAGGAAGTGAGCTCTTGGTATTATGAACTTTTTGGTATACAAAGTACCTAGGTACATCTAGGTTCTGTGCCATCCAAAAAAAACTCACGCATTTTATCCCCAAGAGAGTAGGGAGAGGTATTCCATTTCTGAAAATAACCACTTTCACGAGTATATTCGACCCCTAAACGTGATAGGTGGTGGTAGGCCCATATAAGTTCACTAAATGAAAGTCATTGCAGCTAGTACGGCTTCGGTACTTGCGTACCTCTTTTGAGCAGCACCATGTCCTCGGCAGTGTGCACCAGAACCAGGAACAGACACAGCATGGCACACGCGGGCATCCTGTGAATGACGCGGCACGGCAGTGGGACAGCCAAGTTCGGAAGGTTAGCGTACTCAATCACCAGCTTATACCGATTTTTATTATAGAAATAGCAAGTGTGCAAACAAGCTATCAGTTAAGTAAATGGTCAAGGAGAGCGGGCATAAGCGTAAGTACTCTAGGCACTGATTAACACGTCTTTTGAAGAACCTATAAATATATGATGTGGTTGTGATCTAATAAATAACTTAATAAATAAATAAACTAAGTGTCATAGTACAAAGGATAAACTTCAGGATGAAACCTCATTTTTCGAAGAAGAATGAGAAGAAGAAAGTAGAAAAGGCCCCTAAAAAGGTTAGCCCTTAAAACTGAAAATTAAACTTTCTGGAAAAGAAATCTTCTCACCATGAATTTTGTCAGTCATTTGACAATTAAATATACAGAGAGAGAGATATTTTTTCTCATTGTCCTTTTTATATTTGCATGCTACATTTTTTTTAGCTGAACATGTATGCACATACATATTTTATAACATCTTTACACCATGTTTGAAGCAAATAAAGATTTCTTATTCTTATTCTCAGAAAAATTATCATTGTCATTAGCGGGTAAATTGGTTGTATCGATAATTAAATATTAAAACTAGTAAATGTGTGATTCCAAACCTACCTAAAATCTCTGAGGATAAAGTTTATAAAAAATTGTTAAAAGAACTTGGCTCCTTTGTCACACTAATCTCTTTTTGTGATAAATACATTTTACGAGCGTCCACTGATTGGTATTTCCGTAAACCGTGGAATGACAAAAGTAAATTGATTGGTGTGCAGTTACAATCGACGGTACTTCGTTAATCTTTCAAAACCCACTCCTACTAATATATATTTTATGGTTGTGCAGCAAAGAGTATTTACTAAATACAATATACCATCTGCTTGCACGATCGGCACTCTCTAGTCTCTGATAAATCCACTAGCCACTAAAAGGGGGGGTCGAAACCAACAGTTTTTGTGGAAATTTCACTAAGTTGGCAACACTGGCTGCAGTACTGACGCGATCCGTATTGTGTGCAGGGTGTGCTGTGATCCAACCCAAGATCCATCAATAAATATCGTGATATTTATCACAATATTTATTGACGTGTAGCGGTCGCCATAGTGTGCAGTGTATGGGAAATTCTATAAAATACGTAGGAAGAACGTTTTTGGATTACCTCATGAAGCCGCTCCAATCTTCAGTAAAAGTGCACTATCGTTTTACTGACGATAAGTGACATTTCAATAAGTTAAAAAAACTTATTCTATTTTTGTGCACAGTGATTGTGATTGGATGACAGGTGTCCTTACATCCTGCAAATCTACTACTAAAAGCTAGTCAGGATCAACCGTGATTATAAATCACGTTCCGTCATACTTTCAATGAAGCTATGAGATGTGGCCGTCGAGGGATGTAATTATAGCTGTGCCCGTCGCCGAGCTACGGGACGAGTCACAGGAGGGAGCGAGGACGATGTAACTTTTTTACACTTTATATTAGCATCAAATCAAATGTTGGAACCAAAGACGTTTAAAGAAAAAGTTCCTCTCTGAATGATTTTCTTAAAACCTCTGTGGTTGGAACGTAGTTTCTTATCGCGCCTTGCGAAAGGGGGCTAGACGGAAAAGGTTAAGACCAAAGTTGTAACGACCGACACTTTTTGCTATAGTTGAAGCTCCATGATAAATCTAATAATGATGATGATGATAATGATGATCCGGGTGTCTCTTCACACCTCTCACTTTTTTATGCAATTTAGGGGCTTATAAGTCCACGTATTGAAAGTCACACACAAAGGGCGTGAGATTATTTTTTAATTTTAGTGGCTCCGCTTATGACTCGCACCACGCCCTATTCTTTGCGACCTTCCCCGCGGCCTTGAATCGCTCTCACTAGGGACACGCCCCACACTTGGGAGTCACATTATTATGATCAATATTTTGTCTGCCTTTTTCCTAATAAGCTCCTTTTTTCAACCGACTTTAAAAAAGGAAAATGTTATCAATTTGACTGTATGTTTTTTTTATGTTTGTTACCTCAGACCTTTCGACTGGTAGAACCGATTTTGATGATTCTTCTGAAATGATGATTTATATGATGATGATTTATTTAAAAGCTGGTGCTTCCCGCGTAGTCTTTCTTCTTCTTCTTGTTCGTGAGGCTCGGGTTCGAATCCTGAGTTTCTTAAGAACTCAAAGTCACAATGTTTTATTCAAAGTAAGGACTACAATATACATTTATTTACAAAGAAAATAATACATTGATTTACAATAATTACAGATAAAAAATGTCCTCCAAAGAGGAACCATGTGGGACAGTGCCCAGAAGACAGACAACAAAACTAAGTAAGGACTTATCTATGAGTCCACTTATTGAGAGTAATTTCAACTCCGCCGCTTCAGCATGTATGGTGGAGGAGAAGAAACGGGGCAAGAAACACATTATTATTTTAATCAATTCTTAAATACATAAAAGTTACATGAGGTTGAGTTTCTTGCCCCGCTTCTTCTTACAACATATCTACCGAAGCGGTGGAGTCGTAATGACTTTCAATAAGTATTACAATTATTTCAATAGTAGTACATTGAATAAAAACTTTTTGAATTCGACTTTGGTGTTGGACTTGGAGTGACCACACCACAGTCGTTCCCATCACCCTGCACTAAAACGTGTTAGGTACTAAAGATGACAGCTGTTGACATGATTTGATGTTCAACCGTACCCATTAACCCGCAATATCGCCTCCCGTGTCTGCGTGAGTTTCGACGCGACATATTTCAAGCTCACCTCATTCCGTGCGGCTCCCCACAAAAGGGGTAATTTTACCCCCCATTGAGCGCCGTTGAATAGGGAAAAAATGAGTCGACACTTTATTTATATCAAACCTATTGATGAATAAAGTGAGTAAAATGTGAAATTGGTTCCTTTGTGGAGGGATCGCTGTGAGAGAAATGATAAAAATTACGACATTTGGACATCTATGAACTAGTTGTGGCGTTCTATGGGTGATGCCTTTCTTCAATAGTGGACGTCTTCCGGCTGATGATGATGATGATGAACTAGTTGCATAAATTATTATACTTATCAAAGAACTGTCAATGCGTGCTTGCAGTTCTCTGATTCTCTGAAAGGACTACAATTTGGATTATTTTACGGCGACTTATTTATCAACTAGCTGTTCCGCGCGGTTTACCCGTTCCCGTGGGAATGCGAGGACAAAATATAGCCTATGTGTCATTTTGATGTATAGGCTATATAACTGTTAAGTTTGATCAAAATCCGTTTAGTAGTTTTTGAGTGAAAGAGCAACAAACAGATTTGACGGAAATATAGATTAACATACAAAAAAAACATACTTGACGAATTGAGAACTTTTTTTTGAAGTCTGTTAATAACTTTACAAGGTTTTGATCCCCGTATTCCCACGGGAACGGGAACTATGCGGGTGAAACGACATAAATAAAGACTGATGCAGACCGCAGACCGCAGCGCGACGGGCAATCACTGCGCGGTTCAATCTGCGGTCACCAGTTGACACATTTCGCCCGCACCGCACTGGAATTACGTCACTACATTTGCCCTTTGATGACCTTAGGCCCGATTCACATCTACGTAACACACATTATAATCTCACGCCATCATCAACTAACAGCCCACAGCTGAGCTAAGGGTATTTCCTCCTAGTTTTGGGCATAGTCTTTTGCCATTGGGAGTGCTTTATTAGTTAGCAGTCCTACCGCGAACTAGTTCGTTCATTCAGTTCGTTCTTTTATTTATTTTTTATGTATGGAGATAATTCAATAAATAATTTTTGAATGTGTGTGTCTTCAGATTAAAAACAATGTTATTCTATAGATACTATTCTATATGCAATGTATAAGATCATGCATAAGTACATGCCAGGATTCGGGTTCGAATCCTGGCATGTACCAATGAGTTTTTCAAAAACTTATACGTACATATTTATCACTAGCTCGACGGTGAAGGACAACATCGTGAGGAAACCCGCAGGTCTCAGAATTAATTCTGAGACATGTGTAAATAGACTCGGTCCGGCGATGGGCTCACCACCTATCACGTTTAGGGGTCCAATGTATCTCGTGAAATGTGGGTATATCCAGTAATGGAATACCTCTGCCTACCCCCTCGGGGATATAAAAAAAAGGCGTGAGATTATATATTTTTATTATAATGTAAGAGCGGTAAGAGTTAAAAAAAATAAGTAGGTTAGCCATGCAGCGCCACTCCATAGTAGAGCGGACCCCAGAAAAATACATAAGTATTTAAAAGAACTAAGAGCGAGACTGTTTACGAACTAGTTCGCATCTAAATCGTTTCAGCCGTTTCCGAGATACCCGAAATATAAATACATATACAAGAATTGCTTGTTTAAAGTTATTTCCATGATTCCCAACTATCTCCAACAGTTGGTTCAACTACGTAACTAATAAATAATAGAACCCTCTCTAGCGACCGCAGTCGGGTGGATACACTAGCGGCCTGTCCGCAGCAGCCGCGACCGCAACCGCAAAGCATACGCGTCATCGGTCACGCGGTTCCAATGATATATGTATGTACTAGGGATGTTACGGAGGTGGTTTTATCGGAACCGAAGTCGGAGTTTTTAAATTTGGTTTCTCGGAGTCGGAATCTGCGTCGAAGTCGGAGGTGGAGTCGGAGATGGAGGCTAAGAAAGATGTGTCCAAATAACACTTGATTTTTGACGAAATTAATTAATTGACACGCGGCACAAAACAAAACAAACGTACGTAAACAGGCGTAACAACAAGTGAAATATTAATCGATGACAGAACGCATGTTCATCGGGCGAGATGCGTAAACCTGTTCGTACAGTCAACAAAGTTGTTAGGGTTACATGGCCAGTAACTAAGAATTCATTTTTCTGGGGAAGTCATAAATAAATCTTATTGATTAATGTTTATTTCGAAAGGTATCTTTGATCCCTATAATTTACCAAAAAAATACTATAAATACATTTAAGGCTTTAAGAGAAAAGTGAATCTTAATTTTTGGAAATGTAACACTAACAACTTTGTTGACTGTACACGTTGACTGGAGCCGCCGCGCGCCCTCCGATTACCTCCGATTTAAAAGTATCGGAACCGAAGTCGGAACCGGAGGTGTAAGATCAATCTGAAGTTCCGACCAATCGGAATCGAAGTCGAAGCTCTTTAACATCCCTGTCCCTTAATATAATAATATACAATAATTTCAATCGTCCAATTCACACACGGTTCATCATCATCATCATCAGCCTACATTTATCCACTGCTGGACATACGCCTCCCCTAATGAGCGCCATAGCGCCCTGTCTTCGGCTCGACGCATCCAGCATCTGCCTGCAGCCTTTCGCAGATCGTCATCTCATCTGGCCGGAGGGCGTCCTACACTATGTATGCCGAGTCGCGATCTCCACTCCAGAACACATTTACTCCAACGGTTGTCGGTTCTTCGCGAGATATGGCCAGCCCACTGCCATTTGACGGGCCTGTTGGCTCAGTTGGTAGTGACCCTGCCTTCTGAGTCGTAGGTCGCGAGTTCGATCCCCGCTCGGGGCCAACATTTGTTGCGATGTCTGTTGGCTTCGTGTCTGGTCGTTTAATATTTATTTAAGTATGTTTATCAGTTGTTAGTACCCATAGTACAGGCCCTGCCTAGTTTGGGACTAAATAACCGTGTGTAAATTGTGTCCCACGGTTTATTTTATTTAGTCCCAAGCTAGGTAGGGCCTGTACTATGGGTACTAACAACTGATAAACATACTTAAATAAATATTAAACGACCAGACACGAAGCCAACAGACATCGCAACAAATGTTGGCCCCGAGCGGGGATCGAACCCGCGACCTCCGGTTCAGAAGGCAGTGTCACTACCAACTGAGCCAACAGGCCCGTCAGATTTACACTTGTAGTGCGAGTCTGACCTCTAAGGCGATTGTAATAAGATCGTTACAAAGTGCAATGTGTCAAGCTCCACGTGCTCTCTGTACAAGTGTAGTATTACTTCCCTGGATAGTGAAATGAATTGCAATGAGGGCTAAGTTAATAATGGTGAGGGAATGTACCAATGAAAAATTAAAATTTGCTCATCCCAAACGAGGTCGGCAGAGGTATTCCAAATCTGGAAATAGCCATTTGAACCCCTAAACCTGATAGGTGGTGAAAGCATCGCCGGGCCGAGTCTGTTACACATGTCTCAGAATCAATCCTGGGACCTGCGGGTTTCCTCACGATGTTTTCCTACACCGTCGAGTTGCATAAATATGTAATTAAGATGGAGGAGCGGAGGTGGAATGCTCCTCCATAGTGAAAAGGGAAGATCTTCCTTTAGGCGAGGTGATCGTGCCTGACCGCGGTCCAACGGTTGATGTTGGACAGTTGTATTTATAAAACCTCATTAGAAAACTTCGATACCGCGGTTTAGAACTCGGCCGTCTATTGGTGCGTTCTACAAAGTTGCTACTAATTCATTGGTACATACTTTCACCAGATTCGAATTGACTAGCTCACTAACTATTAGACTATCACTGCTAACTACCATGTCCGAAAGACTTTTTCAAAAACTTACTTGGTACAAATTTGTCTCTAGCTCGACGGTGATAAAACACACAGGTCCCAGAATACTTACTGTGGACTGTGTAACAGCACCCTGGATCGGCTTACCACCAGTCACGTTTATGGGTCGAAAAAATATAAGATAGAATTCTAAAGAGTAAATGACAAACATTGGGACAGGTGAAACTACAGTAAAAATACAGTCGAATTTAGTTGTTTGTTTTTTGAAATTGATTAAAAAAAGAATCATCTAAATCGGTTGGCGTGATATTGAGTTATTCGTCCATTTGTCGCGCACATACTTGAGGAAAATTTAAGACTTATATGGTTTTCTGATGGATGCCATTGTCAGAACTAGACCAAAGCACCAGCTTTCTAATAAAAAAAGAATCATTAAAACAGGTTCACCCAGTCGAAAGTTCTGAGGTAACAAAGAAACATACAGTCGAATTGAGAACCTCCTCTTTTTTTGAAGTCGGTAAAAAATATGATTTGTGAGCATTTCATACACTTTCTTATTTCATTAACTAGTACATTAATCTTTGCATTTTGTAGCAAATACTCTACTTTTATAGAGTCTCTTATATCGATTCACAAGCTATACACTTTCTCAAAATTTCTCAAAATTTACACTTTTAGTGCAAACAATGTGAGCATTTATTAGTTTAGGTAGGTACAGTGATAATATGCGAGAGTTTTTCATAAGGCCAACCATCATTTGAAGCAGTAAAATTCAACTGTTCAGTAACGTAATATTCACGGCATAGATAGCAGCGAAGAGCTTTTATCGCCAGAGGGCGGCACTTTGCATATGCGGAGCCATGCACTGCATATGCGCCGAGATTGCCATGCATGCCATCAACGCGGCAAATTGTCGCCACGGTCGCGGGTTCAATTCCCAGATGGGACGTTTAACAAGACTACGGAATGCTTCAACTCGGGAAGAATGCTCGCTTGAGATTGTATCGCGGGGGTTGCATTAAAAAGTTGTTAGCAGCGACTGAAGTGTGAATGCAATCTTTTCTTATACCGATAAATTGTGATAATGTTTTTGTTTCCAATTTCTGTGATTTTATTTAAAACCCAAGATTAACAATTTATTTAAAGTTAGCCATGTTGGTTAAATTAGATTATACTAGCAGCGATCCGTGGTTTCACCCGCTTAGTTCCCGTTTCCGTGGCAATACGTAGATAAAATATAGGATATGTTTTATTCTGATGTGTAAGCTATATAACTGTAGTTTCTTCAAAATCCGTTTAGTAGTTTTTGCGTGAAAGAGCAACAAACATCCATATTATGGTATACCTATCTATACTCACAAACTTTCGCATTATATTACTAGAAAGAAACTCAAGGGCAGCTCTTTTTAATGTCATATTTTACTAGTAATGATGATTTACAGTAATAATTATGATTAACAGACTGTGTAATAGCCTCCATGTCAATTTATTAGGTGGCCGGTGCTTGCTCTACATACACTGGTGGTAATAAAAGACGAACCTAAGAAGCAAATGCTCGTCAAAATAAATCCAAGAATTTATCCGGAATGCATTTTATTTATACAAAATGGATTCCGCAATTTTCTTCATTGATAATAAATCTAGAGAAATGTTTTTATTTCCTAAAATCCTAAAAATAAGTACCAAAAATAAGTATGACCTTCCAAAAACCTAAAAAAAAAATAAAAAAAAATAGCAGAAGCACAGATCTATTCTTTTTTAAATTTCGATAACAAAAATAATTGAATCGCCTGGAGAAAACAGGAGAATGCGAAATATCGCTGTTCAAAGTTTTAGTAGGTATTGGTCTGATCTGCAGTTGTCCCTGTCCCACTCTGCGGGGGGAGATCAGAAGGCCAAAGAGGACAATAGTTTCTTTTAAAACCTATTTCTCAATTCACTTGCAGCCCGAATACGCTCCTAAGGAGGTAAATAGACAATAGATCAGCTGCTCTCGTCAACCAGAGCATTCGTTGACACGTAAGGTCAATAGCTGCGCACACACGACGCCAGCTGTTCACCACGGGCTATGTGCTCCCTTTATTGTTGGCAAATAAGTAGGTAGTCATAATTAAATGATGGATTGTGGGCATATAAGCAACAATAGATTGATTTGGTAAACAACGTAGCTAACAAGAAGACGGTCACAGCAGAGAGAATAACCAACAAAGCTGTCAACATCAAATGACATTTCAATGACAACTATGACAGTTGGAATGCATTTACAAATCATGTTACAACATTAATTGTGGGATGATTGTGGAAGGTTATAGAAAGAGGGGTAGACCAAAGAAAAGATGGATGGACTGTGTGAAGGATGATATGTGCAAGATGGAAGTGAATGTAGATATGACGTATGATAGATCTAAATGGAAGGAAAAAAACATACTGCGCGGACCCCAAATAATGGGAAAAGGGCAAGTAAATGATGATATGGGACATAATTTAGTCACGGTTATTTTGTCCCTAACTAGGCAGAGCCTGCACTACTAAGGAGCTGACAATTACTTAACTACCTCTAAACTCAAAAACGGAACCAGCAATATTCAAGCACACAGATGTTGTCGAGGGAATCGAATCTGCCTACGATGACTCAGAGGGCAGGGTCAATATCTGAGCCACCAAGCAATTATATCATACAATAAAATAAAAAAAATATAAAAAAAATATCGATTGATCAGTTTGGTTTGTATGAATATATTTTAGATTAGCCTTTACAATTGGATGCCGTAGGATCGATTCCCGACCGAGGACAACATTTGCATGAACACATCTGTTTGTTTAGTACCCACATACTCTGCCTATTTTGGGAGTAAGTAACCATCAAGTAACCTTCCCACAATTTATTATTATTGTCAGATTAACACCCCGTAAAGGACTCTATTTCCTGGGACACCCTGTATAACGTAACGTACGGGACAGTGCTGAGTGATGCGCGACGCGTGTCCAGCCGTCCGGCGTCCGGTTATCGATGGGCCTCGTTACGGGACCTGTCCGGACTGACGGGACACTCCCGAGCGGATAGAGACACGTGTCGAGGCAACACTCCCCGTTCGTCTGTTCTGCTGGGTTTGATTTATATCGCCCGGAAAAGTGATTTGTGACTGCTTACAATAAAAATGTGCGATGTTTTAAACTGTTTCTGTGTGTATATATCGCTAGAACGCGTATCTGTTCAGATAAATGTACTTGTTTATTTACTCCATCATTATAAACTCATAACATATTTATATTTATTTTATTTTATTTAAAAGGTTTGCCAACAGGTATACATTAGTATATTGCTATACTACATACAAGCATAAAAATATTTTGAGATGTAGTCCCAATTATAGGCAAACACAGCATGAGCAGATATCTTGCAATTATTTCAAAGATTTTCGTTAATAATTAAAACTATATTTTGAAGTAAACACATGAGCTAAAACTAGTCTTGTTTTTAATGGTACTAGCGACATAAATCGGTGTCACTAGTAGGTACCATCAATGGTACAAATAGATGGTGCTACTGACACGCGGCGGAAATATTGAGTAGGTATATCTATGTTGGTGGATCGAAACAAAGTGTTGTGCTCGCGACATATCCTATATATCCATATGAGAACTATAAGCCATAATGAGCCACGGTAGCCCACCGCGGATAGGGAGATGTTATGCCGTGGTCACCTAACTTTCAGAATCTTCAAGCCTGCCAAGGGTGTCGAGCATGGCTTAAACACTAACATTGTGGCTTCATTCATGAAGACAACGAAAAGTGTGCCAGATTAAGGTGCTTTCCGAAACAGGGTAATCATGTTATCATGTAACATGATATAATACTAGACGGTCTCTCATTTACTGATGGTAACTACTAAGTTATATTAAAGTAAAAATACTTTTTTTACTTTAATATCTCAGCATGTCTTAATAAAAACCCGTCCCATTACCGTTTCCAAATCCCCGACCTGTATGAAACACATACGTAAAAAGCGTTGATTGTTTTCGCGTCCGGCGAAACAGGAAGGGTCCGGAAAAAACCGGATGACTCGCGGCTCGTGACGTATGAGTCACGGCGACACGGAAGGGGCGGTCGCGGGTTGACAGATGCACTGACAGACTGTAGTTCTATCGGACAGCTGTAATGGACACGAAACTGGGTTTGTACTTTATAGGGATAAAAGAGTTGTGGTGAGGAGACATTATTTCTATTGTCATTGACCTGAGTCCAAGGAGATTTAAATATAATAGGGCGTAGAGGGGGCATTGGGAATATTTTCATACAAAACTTTGAAGCCTAAGGCGTCATGTCCTGTTATGTCAGTTAGTATGAACGCGAGCTGTCATTCGGTCGAAATTGTACTAGACTTATTCCACTTGGAATAGCTTTTGGCTTCAAATAATCCTCGCTTTGTCCCGTCTATGCCTTATATTATATTTTAATCTCTTTGGTAATAGATTTCTCAATCGATCGATTCGTGTTTCTATGATATTTCTGTTTTATTTGACTCAATATTTCTAACTGCTAGATTAATTTAAAAATATGGAAAATTGCGACTTGTTATGAGTCAATATAACAAGCATAGTGTGATACCCCGTGGGTGTCTATTTCAGTGGGTACCAAAGCTGCCGATGTTCAATATTTAATTTTCGTAGGTTTGCATAATTTAAAATTAGTATTCATTTTAGTATAAGAGCAGAGCAGTGATAGCCCGAACGGTTAAAGAGCCGGCCGAAAATCAGTGAGGCTCGGGTTCAAATCCTGGCATGTACCAATGAGTTTTTCAAAAACTTACGTACATTCATCACTAACTCGACGGTGAATGAAAACATCGTGAGGAAACCCGCAGGTCCCAGAATTATTTCTGAGATATGTGTAAACAGATCCGGTCCGGCGATGGGCTCACCACCTATCACGTTTAGGGGTCCAATATATCTCGTGAAATGTGGGTATATCCAGTAATGGAATACCTCTGCCTCCCCCCTCGGGGATATAAGGCGTGAGAATATTTATTTTATTTTCGTAAAATATTTATTTTCTATTCATTTTAGTACCTAACTTATGCTTCTTGAAGAATTTTTCAAATCACTCCTTTCATTACAAATATTTTAGCTTTCTAAATCTTACCTAACCAATTCATCACGGCTTCGAAGCCATTGATAAAATGATAACTCCACAATTAGTGCGTTGCCTGACCCCACGGCCGCGCACAATGGAACGACGTGTGACATTCCGTTGGACATTTGTACCCATTGAAATATGATAACTAGAAATCACAATCATAGAATGATAAAATGTTTACAGTATAATATTGATTGAGGTATATTTATTCGTGTATGTATGTCCCTTTCAAACATTTTACAAACATTTTAGTATTACATTCTAAATCTCCGTGAGGATTTATTTATGTATTTATTTACTTTTTGGAAGATTAACAGCTTTAATAACAAATTGTGTAATATGGATTTATGGAGGAGCGGATTTGGAATGCTCCTCCATCGTGAAAAGGAAGATCTTCCGCCAGGCGAGGTGATCGTGCCTGGGGACCGCGGTCCAACGGTTGATGTTGGACAGTTGTATTTATACAAACTCATTAGAAAACTCCGACAGCGCGGTTTAGAACTCGGCCGTCTATTGGCGCGTTCTATGTAACTCGGCCTTCTATTGGCGCGTTCCATGTAGTGTCGCTACAGATTAAATAACAATATGCCAAATACTAATCTCCACCTATAGGTAACAAATTACTTTAGACTTTTAAAATTTTGAATTTATCGAAAAAAAAAAACGGCTTTCATAAGTGTAGGTAAGTAATGTAACGATTTAACAATGCAGTTAGAAAACACCATGTGCACTTAGTTTAAATCTGCCAAAGTATTTTCAAAAAAGTTATTTGCCACAAAACATGATGATAAATACTATTTTCACTTGTCTTGCTCTAAAAGTACGCCAATATAGCCCTACGAAGCGGTCAAGTGGTCACTTTAGTCCCTAGGGAGTATAAAGTATTTTTTTTTTTAATTTCCTTAATTAGAAAAAGACAACCTCAAACAGCCAGTAAATATCTGTAGAGTGTGGACCATCTTCATTGCGAAAATGTGAAGAGTTTTAGTTCCATGGTTTTTTCGCGAAGAAGGTGGCGCCATGTGTTTTAAATTGTTTACCTGCAAAGAGATTTAAATCTCTTTGTTAATCTGTGACAGCCTGACAGGTTTAGAAGAAAAAACTGACCGCGAAAATTTCTGAATTTTTGTCGAGTGTAAATTTGTTGGGTTTTAAATAAATTTGTACTAAATTGACAATTTTTCTCGCACTCAAAGTGAAAAGTACAGTTTGCACTTCGAGACTAAACGCCAACTTAATATACCCTCGGTTTCATGACTCCCTCGCTTCGTTTAGTCCCTCGATATAAAATATACTAAAATACTCGTATACGTAATTCCGATTCCTGTTATAAGGCCTAAGTAATTTTCTATGTTTAGTGCTATCGGCGAATGTCTGTATCTTGTTCCACGTCGTTCCACTGTGCGGCGACTTAATTCCGCGGTTAACATGCAAACGAGGTGATCCGATCTGGACCGGCGCGCGCGCTGATCGCAGATACGGGTTAGATCGCGATCGCAGAGGCGAGAGTTAGCATTATCACAGCTGGACGTAGCATTTTAATTAGGACAACACACGCCTTTGAAGTAGTGATGGCTATTTTATTACATGAAATGTGTTGATGATTACTCTGCTTACCCCCTCGGTGATTCAATGCGTAAGAATTTTTTGTGTTTATTTATTGATTTATGTAGGAATGCTAACAAATATACATTTGAAATACCTTAACAGACATGCCCCATATATCTTCAGTACTTTTAAGTTTAACTGCTCTAAAAGTTTTAATAACGGTATCCGGACTAGTGTGTCTAAATATAAGATATTCGTTACAGCTATTTACATTTTTTCGTAGAAAAGTTATGGCAAGAGATGTGGATGAGTTCAGATGTTCTGTTGTTTTAATAGGTATATTAGTAAAAAAATGTTCAAATTCCCTAGCCACATCCTCACTCTTGGTAAATAGGCCGTGGTCCGTTTGAATAGCTAAGTCATGGTCACGTGGTTTCACTCTACCCGTTTCTCTGTTTATTACTTTCCAAACAGCCTTTATTGTGTTATCCGATTTTTTAATAGTATTACTTATGGACATTGCTTTTGCACAAGCACAAACCTTTTTGAATGTTTTAGAATAGTTTCTAACATATTTCACAAACTTTTCATCATGGGTATATGATCGCTTTTCATACAATTCAAATAATTTGACCCTGCTTTTACGAATACCACTGGTAGCCCATTCGCTAAATTTAAATTTATTAGAAAGTATTTTATTTTTAAGTTCAAAATGTGAATCAAATTCCTCGGTTAAAACAGAAAAGAATTTCTTAAAATAGCCGTTTGGATCAGAATCAACAGGATCGGGCAAAGGTAACTTACACTCTAGTGCTCTTTTATACTTCTCTATTTTACACACTGTGACAGGTCTTATCTGAATTTTTACTGATAAATCACGATTTTCCACATTGAGTAAAATACACTGACCGCTGTGATCGGATTTTAGCTTATTTATTATAGTTTTACTATTAGGAATACAATTACGAGTACAATAGATATTGTCAATGCAAGTTGCCGAAGTTTCTATGATTCTGGTAGGATCTGTAAATACATTCATTAAATTAAAAGATTTGAATAAACTTAATATCCTAGTTTTATACAAGCTTGGTTCAAGCAGATCCACGTTAAAATCACCACAGACCACAACACTTTTACTATTTTTACTTAACAACTTTAAGACCTCATCCATTTTGTTTTCAAAATTATCAAAATTTACACTATAAGGGGGTCTCTATACGCATACAATGATGTGTTTCTCCAACTCAACGCATGACAATTCAATAGTAATAATTTGATAACGATAATTTAATTACGTCCTGGCGGTCTTTCGCTTTGATATTATTTCTAACAAAAATTACGGAACCACCACGTGCGGCCAATCGCCGATTGAAAGTACTTCACATGTTATATAACAGCAATCGGTTAGAGTTAATGGCCTCGTTCGGGTCACTGCGCGTGTGTCTGTCCGTGTGTATGTAAATCGGATGAAGCGCGATGGCCGTTTAGATAGCGATAGTCATCGCGGACAACGGAATTAGCCTGGGTCGGTACTGAGGCATTATTAGACTCGATTCTGCAGACCAGCTAAAATTACTAATTTTAAGTTAGCTCTATTCTTTTCTGTTGGAAAGGAAAGGGACAGAAATAAACGCCATATTTATTTAAAATGTCAAAATAACAAAATTGAACCTTATGAACGCATTCAAATACACGTGTTTAGCTATTTTAGCAACGATGTAAAAAGGTCATGGATAGAAGTGACAGATAAGACATCAAATTAGTTGGTATTTACATGTTTGACATTACTCTATAATCTATGGTTTGCTTCTGCCCTTTTTCTTCCGTATTCTATGAAGAAGGATAGGCCTACTTAAAATTAGGAACCTAATTTTAGCTGGTCTGCAGAATCGAGTGCATTGTCTATTTAAATCATTATTGGAATCGTAATGTAATCCTAATTATAGCAAATGAATTATTTTTGAATTTTGAACCCATGCGAACGTGTTATGTAACAACAAAAGCTATTAACTTTATAATGCCATTTTTATACGGTTTCCGAAAAAAATCCTTTGTGTCAAGTTTTTGTTTCCAATTTCTGTAATTTTGCGATTATAAACACTGATTTATTCAAGACTATATTAGTAAAATAATACATGCTCAGAATGTGAGTTTTTTGGTCCAGTTCTGACAATGGCATCCATGAGAAAACCAATTTAAAGTCGGTTTTTTACTCTATAGAGTTCTTTGTTATCAATCTTCAAAAAACAGACAGTTTTTTTTAAGTATGTAACGCGATAATCCCGTTAATTATGAATCGATGTTGATTATTCTTTTTTCTTTGGTGGATTATACTTCAGAGGTGGTCTCATTAAAATTTTATTGAAATCGGTCAAGCGGATTTAAAAAAATCTACAAAAGTCTAAAAAACGTAAGGTATATCCTATATGATAGATATTGTTAGTGATGTTCGTAGAAGTCGGGGTTTTTTACTCCTTAAGACTTCCATGAAACCATCACTACATAGTTTAAAACAAAGTCGCTTTCTCTGTCCCTTTATCCCTTTGTCCCAACTGACTTTGATGCGGTTTTTTTTAATAGATAGAGTGATTCAAGAGGAAGGTTTTAGTGTTAGCATTCTACCCGTGCGAAGCCGGGAAGGGTCGCTAGTTAAATAATACAAGACAGTCATGTCGATAGCAACAAGATTTGAATAAAACATCCACCTCGCCTAAAAGGCCATTAATGATAATCGTTGAAGGTAGCCTTTTGTGCTCTTTTTCGCTGAATTTTTCTTCACCGAACAAACAAGAAGAATTACCTTTTTGAGCCTGCCTAAGTATCCGATGAGGCTGTGCCACTGTTAGCGAGAAATAATGGATGATTGAATCTTTTCTCACACGAGAAACATAATCCTCTATGAATATCAATGGATGAAAGAACAGTAACGAACTAGCGAATGAGATTTATGGTGCGAATGTTGAAGGATGCAAGTAAAGAAGACGCCCCCGAAGGACGTTCACGGATCAAATTAGTGACGTCCTTCTAAAAGCTGGGGTCAGGAATGCGAAGAATACAAGAGCGTGCATGAAAAGGCTTATGGATGTGAAGGAAGCGAAAAAAGTATGCAGAGATCGAGTAATATTTATCACTAGCTCGACGGTGAAGGAAAACATCGTAAGGAAACCCGCAGGTCTCAGAATTAATTCTGAGACATGTGTAAACAGACCCGATCCGGCGATGGGCTCACCACCTATCACGTTTAGGGGTCCAATATATATTGGATTCCAGTAATGGAATACCTCTGCCTACCCCCTCGGGGATGAAAGGCGTGAGATTATTTATTTTATTTTTTTATTTTAGATCGAGTAACTTGGCGATCCATCGTCTTCGTCTACCCCTGTGGGATAATGGCGTGAGCAGTATGTACGTATGAATATCACATGTGACAGAATATGTGGTCTTTCCTCACAAATGAGGAAGTATGGGCCATAATCTCCCACGCGAGCCCACCGCGGACTGGGAGATGGGTCTTCAGCTAGTAGCCACAGCCACAAATTTTCAAGCTACCCAAGGGTATTGTTACCACACTATGTGGACTGTGTGTAGAAAGTAGGAAGATGAGGAATTTCGCATAAATGAAAACCTTTATATTTCAAGGCAACTAACACTGAAAACTGGCGTATAAAAAAGGAATGTCAATACAAAATATATTGTTTTATAATGACGGGCCTATTGGCTCAGTTGGTAGTGATCCTGCCTTCTGAGTTGGAGGTCGCGGGTCCGATCCCCGGTCGGGCCAACATTTGTGTGCATGAACATGTCTGTTGGCTTCGTGTCTGAGTGTTTAATATTTATTTATGTATGTCTATCAGTTGTTTAGTACCCATAGTACAGGCTCTGCCTAGTTTGGGACTGAATAACCGTGTGTGAATTGTGTCCCACAATTTATTTATTTAGCCATTTGCCAACAAGTACCTTACATATTCGTAACACAAAGACTTCTATTTTCAACCGAGTTCAAAAAAGGATGCGGTTATCAATTCGACTGTATGTTTGTTACCTCAGAACTTTCGACTGGGTGAACCGATTCTGATGATTTTTTTTTTGTTTGAAAGCTGCTGCTTCCCGTGTGTTCCAGTTCTTACAATGGCAACCATAAAAAAACCATATTAGTTGAAGTCGGTTTTTTACAAGAGTAAACATACAGTCGAATTGATAACCGCCTCCTTTTTTGAACTCGGTTGAAAATAGAAGTCTTTGTGTTATGAATATGTAAGGTACTTGTTGGCAAATGGCTAAATAACTCTAAAGATAGAGTTCTATTTTCTTTTCAACGGCTACAAGGTTCTATTTGGTTTTTTGTTGCTGTGGGAATTTACATAGTATAAAACAAAGTCGCTTTCTCTGTCCCTATATCCCTATGTCCCTATGTATGCTTAAATCTTTAAAACTACGCAACGGATTTTGATTCGGTTTTGTAATGGATAGAGTGATTCAAGAGGAAGGTTTTAGTATTAGCATTGCACCCGTGCGAAGCCGGGGCGGGTCGCTAGTAAAGTATATCCTGTGAAAAGTGGGTATATCCAGAAATGGAATACCTCTGCTTACCCCGTCGGGGATAAAAGGCGTGTTTTTTTTTAATACGCAGCGTGTCCCGGCCGCTACTCGCGCAGTGGGACCACACCCTCGTACAAGTAATTCTTATGAGGCCAATTTCTGGAGTGCGCTACTTTTAATATTCTCAAAACATTCGCTGCGAGCAAGTTGTCGAGCGGAATAAAGCCATAATGAGGTTGTACGACTCGTCATTAAGTAATGACGTTAAAATGTAACATTAACGGAACATCGAAGAGTGGGCCAATTAACTGAAAGATTTTTTTTACGTAACTTGAATGGTACACCATCATATTCCAGCCGTTTTTCCATTTTTAGGGTTTCTTAACAAATGCAAAGAAACGGGACACTTATACAATACAATACAACAACTCTTTACAGGAAGATATATTTATTATGTTATATTGTTAGAGATACATATATCATTATATTTTTAATTATAAAAATACATTTGTACACTGCTGTACATACGCCTCCCCTAATGAGCGCCATAGCGCCCTGTCTTCGGCTCTACGCATCCAGCATATGCCTGCAGCCTTTCGCAGATCGTCATCCCATCTGGCCGGAGGGCGTCCTACACTACGTTTGCCGAGTCGCGGTCTCCACTCCAGAACACATTTACCATAACGGTTGTAGGTTCTTCGCGAAATATGGCCGGCCCACTGCCACTTCAGCTTGCTGATTCTTTGAGCTATGTCGATAACTTTGGTTCCCTGTCGGACGTATTCGTTACGAATCCTATCCTTCAGAGAAATTCCGAGCATAGCTCTTTCCATAGCTCGCTGAGCGACCTTGAACTGGTGGACCAGCCCTACCGTGAGTGTCCACGTCTCAGCTCTGTAGGTAGCTCCGCTCCGCAGCTACAATCCCAATACACATAAATACTAAAAAATACTGAAGTGCATAACTAGAAACTAAACAAACATTCTTTAACAAAAATCTACAAATAGAAGACCTCATCCAGTGCATCGCACCGAGGCAAGGTTCCTAGCAGACTGGCAGCATTCCCTCTTTGAATTATTAAACTAATTCTTTGACAGAAATAGCTACCAGTCCTGGGGTCTCCAGTTGAGGTGAGGTCTTTTACAAATAATTTTGCTTCTGGGCCCCAAGGACCCATCGTGTCCACCGCAAATGGAAGAAACGCATAGCACCCATCCAGACCCGAGTACTTTCTGCGTTTAATCCTTTATTGTACACCAAAAACAACACAATATGGGTAGTCTATCTTTTAGCGATCTCTTTCAGACAACCTTAGGATGAAAGAAACTGAGAGATTAGAACTAGGGTAGACGGTCTTTGAGTATTAAACCAACAGGAGACGTCACGCGCACTAGTTTTTTTGCAAAAAAGTCTGCTAATTTCTGCGCGGGGGACGAGGAAACAAACGAGGGGCACACAAATACATTCACCAATACAAGCACTCCGTGAACTCAAACAAACTAGTTGTATTTAACCGGTATGCTCATTGACCGACACGTTTTTTTGGCAGAGGGGAATGCCTGTCAGTGGCGTCTCCGGTTGGTTTAATACTCAAAGTAGACGGTGCACTAAAGTACTTAATATAATATACCTACTACTTATTGAACATACTCTTATATAGGTACTATTACATAAATAAATACATACATAATATATATTTTGTTCCTGTCCCACATGGTTCCTCTTCGGAAGACATTTTTCATCTGTACAAAAAAGTCAGTTTTTAATAAAAAAAAGACGTGTGGGACTCGGGGACTGCCGCGGTAAAGCTATTGCCCATCCATCCATCCATCCATCCATCCATCCATCCACCCATCCACCCATCCACCCATGCACCCATCCACCCATCCACCCATCCACCCATGCACGGCCTTCAAGACACACCTCCGTGCCCGTCGGAGTGGGGAGCGTGAGGTTTTTTTCATTACGGAATTTCTGGATTCGGTCCCCGCGCTCAAGGCCCGCGATAGAAGCTATGCAATAGCTTAAAAATATTTTTAATAATAAATTATCAAATTATTACTAAGCCTGACGGTAAAAAAACATGCAGGTCCCAGAATTGATTAAGAGGCATGTGCAACAGCACAAATCAGGGACGTCTTGAAAAAAGGCCAGGTCAAGAGAACCCTAAACCGAAGAGCATGTATGAAAGGAATAATGAAAGTTTACGAAGCGATACAAGTATGTATGGATCGTAGCAAGTGAAAATAAGTGGTCTCTGCCTACCACTACGGGAAAGAGGCGTGATAATATGTATGTATGTGTAACAGCACCCGACCCGGCGATGGGCTCACCTGTAACGTTTGGAAGTCCCAAAAATGCGTTTCGATATTTTTGTTTTAGGATAATTTGTCATGCCCTGGGATTTGAACCGCAACCCTTCCCACGTTAGCCATCGTATCGGGTGAACGGGAGCACATAATGGCATTTTCATTACACACGTTTCGGAGGATACGTTAAACGGTTATTCCCCGTTCAATATTAAGGGCACGCCATAATATTATGCCTTTAGGTGGTTTGCTAAGTATCGAGGATTCTGTTATGGAAATGCTCTGGGTCAGAAAAATGGGGCATGCCAGTGACATTTCATTTCTACACGTCATACTCTTAAATATTGTACTATTGGCCTGTATAATGTACCTAAAATTAAATTTGTGACGTGATAACGTCTTATAAATCGATAAACGCCGGCTGCACGTACGAAAAAGTGTCACGTTCCGCCTGACCCGAGCGTGCAAGCAAGAGCGCGGAACAAGCGATAGAGAGGCACGATCGGCCTATGCATTCGGCTTGTGACGCATCTATCTCTCTTCCACTCCAGTATGCAATTTTTCATCAAAGTTTTCTTATGACGTTATCACGTAAAATTATCTTTCGTAAACCAACTTTATAGACAACTAATTTTTTTTATAGTCATATCCTAGGTAAAAAATAAAAAATAAATAATATCACGCCTCTCATCCCCGAGGGGGTAGGCAGATTACTGGATATACCATACATACCACCATACCATATACATTTCACGAGATACATTGAACCCCTAAACGTGATAGGTGCTGGTGAGCCCATCGCCGGACCGGGTCTGTTTACACATGTCTCAGAATTAATTCTGAGACCTGCGGGTTTCCTCACGATGTTTTCCTTCACCGTCGAGCTAGTGATGAATATGTACGTAAGTTTTTGAAAAACTCATTGGTACATGCCAGGATTCGAACCCAAGCCTCACTGATTTTCGACCGGCTCTGTAACCGTCCAGGCTATCACTGCTCCTATACTAAGTCCTAGGTATAAAAAAAACTAATAAGGGTTTGTGAGAGTTCGGTAATTATATCACAGGCTGTACCAATATGAAAAAGTTGAGAAGCAAACAGCACAACACTACTCTACTTGAATGCACGATTTGAATAGAAAAAGCGAAGCAACTACCCGCGGGAACTCGCCCTGAATTCAATTAATTGAGAGGGGGTATAGGGGGGGAGGGGGGGGGGACTAATTAAACAACTTATTGTTGTAGTTGCTTTCGAGTGGGCCGCGGTTGGACACGTCGCTACAAGGTGGGGAGGTTCGATTTTAAGTAATTCGAGACAGATCGCTTATCGGGACACACGACTAAAAGTCGGGACATACGACTAAAAGTCAGAACACACGACTAAAAGTCAGAACACACGATTATAAGTCGGGACTAAAAGTCGGGACTTAAGAAAACAATAAAATCTAAATATTTTTCAACGGTGTATTTACTCGTAGTTCACGTATTCAAATTCAAAACTTTTTATTTCGGACAACAGAGATCCATTAAATTTAATTTGTTATTTAGGCTTAAAACTACCTATGTTATTACTTATATTCTACAAGTGATTTTGTGATTTGGGTTAAGTGCCTCATGACTGGACACTCAATCCGTTGCGCAATGGTCTTCAGGAGGCTGTTGGGTCTAACACAAATTCTGTTCAAGTATTAATGTATTGAAAGTAATGAAATGCCGAGAAGAGGAATTGGCGTTAGAAACTCTACAACTGAGGAGCGAAAGACTTCGTGTGCAAGTCCGACTCGCACTTGGTCACTTTTTAACCCTCTACGAAAAACAGAAGTGTGTTATAAGTTTGATTTGTCTTTCTGTTTGTCTGTTCGCTTGTAACTCCGTAACGGCTAAACCGATTTTTATTTAATTCCTTTTATTGAAAGGTGACTTATTCTAGATTGTTCTTAGCTATAGTTCAAGAAAATCTGTCCAGCCGTTTGAGATTAAATGATTTTTTTTGTGTCAAGTATTTTTAAATTTTCAATGTATAGTTCAAAGAGGTTGGAAGATAATCATTCTCTTTCCTCTATAGAGTGCTAATGTATGAAAGCTCGGCCTAGTCAGTCCTCGCCAACACTCGGTTGAGAAACCGTGTTTAGACATCACCGCTGGTTTGACAACACAATGCCATATTGGAAGTCAGATCGAAACAAGCTCTCGGTTTTGACGGAAATATGCCCGCTTGCGTCGTTGTGTGGTGCGGAAACTTCTCAGTAAATTCGCGGAAATCCTATTCATGCATTAGGTACCTATCACCATTTAGTATTTTTCTATTGAAACTACACCACAAAAAATATATTTAAATATTTAAATTTGGTTAAATCTACAGGCAAGGCTGAAAATTTGATTCCATCAACACATTCCACAATTTGAACTGAACATTTTCAGCCTGAGTTTATACTTCAATCTTCTTCTACTTGCAAATATACCAAACTGACAAAGTCTGCTATTCCTAAGGTTGCAGCATGTATCAATATCGATTGTGTGGTATATGATTACTTCACTAGTCCGTCACTAATGGAGCAAATTCAAATGTAGAACAATAAGTGAGCTTTCTGATTGGCCGAGCGCAAAATGTTCTTTAAATACTATTGGTAAATTGATTGACATTTAGTACGTCATCTCATACTTCGCCCCCCGCGCCCCGATTTTTGGTTGAAGTGGTTACCATAGTGTTTTTAGAACATTGGCAGTCTATAGGAGAGATAAACTTTTTCTTTAAACGTCTTTGGTATAGCTATTATCGTGTGTCCCATCCCAACCTGTCCCGTATCTAAAAAGATACGGGACAGGTTGGGATGGGACAAAAGGAATTGGTTTTGGCAGCACTAGCGCTAGCGGCAATGTTCCTGCACGTTTATCGCCTTTCGGAGTTGCCATGAAAGTTTTGCAGTTTCATTCGAGTAGTCGAACCCCAAGACACAGCTGATAGATAGACAGATAAACGTGTATTTGTCACAATGGAAACAAGCATGGATTTTTTAGTTAACGGTTTATTGAAAACTTACGTAGGTACTTACATATTTATCACTAGCTCGACGGTGAAGGAACACATCGTGAGGAAACTCGCAGGTCCCAGAATTAATTCTGAGATATGTGTAAACAGACCCGATGCGGCGATGGGCTCACCACCTATCACGTTTCGGGGTCCAAAAAATATCTGGTGAAAGTGGGTATATCCAGAAATAGAATACCTCTGCCTACCCCCTCGGAGATCAAAGGCGTGAGATTTATATTCATTAAAATTAGTGGCAGACATAGGTATTATAACACACACACACCCACAGCAACTATTTAATTCGTTGTGGCTATAATTATCTACTCATTATATCCTGTTCTGGACGGGTGTTTACGGGTGTTCCTACAACCGTAATGTAAACTGTGAGCAATGAAAACAGTCCGCTCACTCTGAAGTGGAATTAAGTTCACTCAAAATGTTTGAACTCCGGCGAGTTTCAAACGAAAACAGCTCCAAAGAAGCCGCGGTGCCTGAAGCGATCGCCCGCCGCGATAAGTCGCCCTCTATCTGATGGAACCAGTTTGATGTTTGGAGTTCCGTTATTGTTTGTGTTCGGTATCGGCCATCTTGCGGCCCAACGCTTCTACATTCGCAGGGTTTACATCTAAAACCTAAACGTAATCAGCTGATATACTTACCTAATGAATGTAAGTACTATCAGTCAAAAGTTTTTATTCAATGCAGGGGCTTATATGTCGTCTTATATATAGACATTGCGACTTCACCGGTTCGGTATGTTTAGTTGAGGAGAAGAAGCGGGGCAAGAAACTCCTCAACATATTATTCTTTTAAGCAATCAATATAATACATAGTACGAGTTACATGGTTTTAGTGCTTTGCTAATATATAATGTACTAGCGACCCGCCCCGGCTTCGCACGGGTGCAATGCTAATACTAATACCTTCCTCTTGAATAACTCTATCTATGAAAAAAATACGCATCGAAATCCATTGCGTAGTTTTGAAGATTTAAGCATACATAGGAAGGGACGTAGGGATATAGGGACAGAGAAAGCGACTTTGTTACATACTATGTAGTGATAATATAGGTTTAAAGAATAACAATATATATAATAATATAACTTTATATATTATAAATATCTCCAAAAGTTCTGCCTGATAACCTACGTGTCTTTCCCTACAACTGTGCGTTACCAATTGCGTCGAGTCATTGCAACAAATCACTCACTTTTAGTGACAATGATATTCACAAAAGTGTTTCTTTCACGTTCATAACCATTTCACACCTATCACGCTTTGGGATACAAAGAATATACTGGTGAAACATTGGTATTCCCAGGAATTTAATATCTCTGCCTACGCCCTCGGGCGTAAGATTTTTTTTTTTACAGAGGTAGATATAATATTTTTTCCAGATTCCTGTTCGCTGATTGGCCTTTCCAAGGGAGGCATCTTCCGCGCAATTGTCCCGGAAACGAGCGGGACAAATGTCCCATTTCGCGCGGGACAGGGGTTATTGTGTCATAAATCGCGGCCATTGTGTCCCACAACCGGCGACACCTGAGCAGACATCAATCGCGGCTACAAGCGATGCATCAAAGGAACAAGAGTTTTATAAGTATACAACTTGTAAGTATCACGACGTCGAGATGGGATAGTTAGTTAGTTAGCTTAACTAACCTGCGTGATCGTTACAAACACTAGTACCGAAGAGCTACGAGCGCTTCTGTATCCATTTACATTGAAAATAATTAATTAAAACGTCGGAAAGTTGATCAGTTTGAAACGTAATATTCCCTAGTGTAATACGGGTCAGGTTTTCGGGTCAGCTGGTTCGGAGTTAATCTGAAAAACGGGATACTAAATTATTATTGTTGGAATATAGTTAAATCGCAAAAAGTTTGTTTCCGTTCCAAGATCCGCACTATTACGGGATGGGTCAATCTAAGCTTTTTAAAAAAAAACGATTATCTACATCTACACTAATATTTTAAAGAGGAAAGATTTGTATTTTTGTATGTTTGTAACGAATAAACTCAAAAACTACTGGACCGATTATAAAAATTCTTTCGCCAAGGAAAGCTAAATTATCACTTCGTAACATAGGCTATGTTTTATTAAAGAATCATCGAAATCGGTTGGCGTGATATTGAGTTATTCGACCGTTTGTCGCGCACCTACTTAATGCAAATTTAAAACTTATAGGGTTTTCTCATGGATGCCATTGTAAGAACTGGACCAAATTATGGGACCAATCTGGAAGCACCACCTTTCAAATAAAAAAAGCATTTCCAAAATCGGTTCACCCAGTCGAAATTTCTGAGGTAACAAACATAAAAAAAAACAGTCGAATTGATAACGTCCTCCTTTTTGAAGTCGTTTGAGAATATTTTTAATGCCTGGGAGAAATCTCAAAACGCAATTGGAGTTTTTTGCGATCTATCAAAAGCATTTGACTGCGTAGATCATGAGACCTTGCTATGTAAATTAAATCATTATGGAGTCAACGGTAAAGCGCTTGATATTTTACAATCCTATCTCGAAAATAGGATACAAAAAGTAAAAATAAATGATTGTAAATCACAGGGCGCACCTGTAAAAATTGGGGTGCCTCAAGGTTCGATTCTTGGTCCTTTTCTTTTCCTTGTATATATAAATGATCTTCCATTCATGGTAGAGAGTTTGTCAAAGATAGTGTTGTTTTCTGATGATACATCTCTGATTTTCAAAGTAGATAGACAAGCTCAGAAGCTCGACGAGGTAAATGACACTCTTCAACAAATTCTCACATGGTTCACTGCAAACAATCTAGTGCTCAACGCTAAGAAGACCAAATGTATAAAGTTTGTACTCCCTAATGTTAGACGAGTAGAGAATGAGATAATTTTAAACAATGACAAATTAGATTTCGCTGATAATACAGTTTTTTTGGGGATAACGATAGACTCCAAACTTCAATGGAATTCTCATATTTCTGCATTATCTAACAGACTGAGCTCAGCTGCCTATGCCGTCAGAAAAATCAGATGGCTTACTGATGTAGACACAGCAAGACTCGTTTATTTTAGCTACTTTCACAGTATAATGTCCTATGGCATCTTGCTGTGGGGCAGAGCTGCTGATGCAGAATCTATTTTTATTTTACAAAAAAGGGCTATACGCGCCATTTACAAGTTAAGATGTCGTGATTCCCTAAGAGAACTGTTCAAAGAAATTAATATTTTAACAATGCCTTGTCAGTACATTTATGAAAACATTATGTATGTACGGAAAAACATATTACTGTATACTAAAAACTGTGACAGGCATAATTGTAATCTTAGGAATAATAATAAACTAGAGCAACCTCAGTCACGATTAAGTAAAATTAATAATTCCTTTGTGGGGCTTTGCATACGCTTTTATAATAAAATACCAGAACAAATTTTGAAATTGCCTGAAACTGTGTTCAAAACTCATGTTAAACATGTACTTTGTAAAATGGCATATTACAAACTAGACGATTATATAAATGACAATGATGCTTGGAACAGATTTCCTCCAGTCCAGCGCAATACGATAGCGAAAAACAAACGAAACTATGTAACCCAATTTAGTATTAAGTAACAATTGATTAAAAGAATATTGTGTTGAGGAGTTTCTTGCCCCGCTTCTTCTCCTCAACCATACATGCTGAAGCGGTGGAGTTGAAATGACGTTCAATAAGTGGACTTGTAAGTTCCTATTTTGAATAAAACATTTTGACTGATTTGACTTGACTTTTGATAGAATTTTATCTCCCCCTCAGATGCTAATATTAATATTAGCATCTGAGGGGGAAAGTTAATAGCTGAAACAGGAGATAGACCAGCTGCAGAGAGAGAAGAGCGCGCTGTAAGACCTATTTCCAGCAGCACACTGAACTGTCAATGGCTTAGAAATGTACCCATCCATTCCAGTCTGTATGAAATCTGTATGCTAGCTACCTACCTAGTTTGTTATTTTTATTTAATGCCGATGCAGACTGCTGATAGCATTAAGCAAACCTTAGTGGTTTATAAATGCTATGTATTATAATGTTTTGCCTATTTTAAGATGTTAAATAAATTAAAAAAAAAAGAGAAGAATTCGTCGACTGCAAAGAGATTTAAGTACTTATTTTAATAGGGAATATTATATTTAAATCTCTTTGGTCGATTGTTTGGTTTATTTCCAGTAGGTAGGTAGTAGTTTCGCGGTACAGAACAGCAATTAATTATTATCAATTTTAATTTCCCACTAATGACCACGACAGTCGTCCTTCTATAGACAACAGCGCCATCTACAGGTTCGAACTGTGAACCTAAACCATCAAACCAACTTACACTTTAGCAGAGACCAGTTTTAAACTGGTCTCTGACTTTAGTAAAATATTTTGTATCGAAGGACTAAACGAAGCCATAATATACCAGATTCAATGAAACCGAGGGTATATTATTTTCGTTTAGTCTCGAGGTGCAACCTGCACTTTTCACTTTGAGTGCGAGAAAAATAGCCAATTTAGTAAAAAAAACTACACTCGACAAAAATTCTGAAATTTTCAGGGTCAGTTTTTTCTACTACTAGACACAGATTAACAAAGAGATTTTTTAAAATATCTTTGCAGATTAACAATTTATAACACATGGCGCCACCTTCTTTGCGGAAAACCATGGAACTAAAACTCTCAACATTTTCGCCAAAGAAGATGGTCCACACTCCACAGATATTTACTGACTGTTTGAGTTTGTCTATGTCTCATTAAGGAAATTAAAAAACTAATTACTTTTTACTCCCTAGAGACTAAATTTGTCACTTGAGCTTCGTATAGCTTCCCCTTAGAGTGAGTTACCTAGCTAGACTAAGTACTTAGCGTACCTGTATTCTAGTGCCCAGTTCCCGCCTAAAAGAGACTCTAGAGCTCTTAGAAAAGAAACATCAATATATTTTTTACAAAATTAAAGAGAGTATAATAAATAGTAAATTTTTACACAACAATTGAAAGGAATCAATTCCTATACGAGGGATTTGGATATAGTCTGAGTTCGTTATTTTTGGTTCTACACTCACAAGGCTGCACCTTTTTTTCTTATCAGCTCTTACTTCTCTTCTCTAGTTCTTACGCCATATTTGAACCGAATCTCTAGCATCTTACTATGTAAGGTACTGAGAATATGTTCTAGATCAGTATTCCAACCACGTAAGAGTCCATGCTCTAAAACAAATTTTAACAGTACCGAACAAGCATGAACATCTAAATCTGGCCTTATAATAGAGCTGACTTTATTATAAGCTTTCTCCTTCATTGATGAACAAACACTCAGTGCATTTCTGTTGAAGACTTCTGGTAATAATAGTCGAGCTAATGTTTTGCAATCACTCGATACTTGATGGCAGTATTCGAGTTCTCCATAGCTGACGTAAACACGACTTTGGGGCATAAGTTCTATGAGTCCTGGCAGACTTTTTCGATACTTCAATGTCCATCTTGTATCATAAGCATCATATTCTGCTGGTATTACAAACCGGTATAACTTGTGGTTTTTTTTCGGCGTGTTGTTAGTGTTGTTGTGTTGATTTTGATTGCTAGAACCACTCTCTGTTACTTTAGTGTGTGTTTCTTCAGGAGCCCGTGGATCTTCTGGTGTTAAGTTTCTCGAGGAAGATGCGTTGCTAACTGCGTTTCCTGCTGTGTTAAATTGTTCGACTGCTTCCAATAATTTTTTGTACGTCTCGGCAGTAGAGTTTTGGGCAGCCGTTAGTTTATCTGCAGTACCGCGATCAGAATCATTTGCACTGCCGTAAACATTGTTCATTGTCTCAACAGGTGATTCGTCTGTAGACATCTCGTGATCTGAGATTACATCATGATCCGTAACAGTATCGGAATATGAAGTTACTGCATTATACGGTGACAGAGTTTCATCCACCATGCACTCGTCCATTTGACACGCACTATCCGTGACGTTTATATGATTTCCACTCACAGGTGAGCTAGCAGCGTCATTCATGAAGTGAACTCGTTTTATCATTGAATTCGTTCGAGTAGATTGGTCAACCAACTGTTCCTCTGTACATAGGTTTTGATATCCGTTCTCATGGGCTGTTGTGTGTTGTATTCTGGGTGATTGGTAGATTGGGCGACTAGGCATTTCTGTGTCTTGTCTGTCGCTTGTTTCTGATGTTATGATATTCGGCGGGCTGGTTGTTAGGTCTACATTTTTGTCTCCAGTAGATCGTGGACTCATTCTTGCTTGCTGTTGTGGATAATTCGAAAGGAAGTTATTATGAGTAGTTGATAGTGCTTGCCGTATTAAATTAGGTCTATGAATTTCTTGAGGGATCATTCCGATGCTGCTGTTCGGAGCTGTTTGGTCTCTGCTATTTCCAATGTGCGTTCTTGACACTTGTGCATCATTTTGAGATTGATTCTGATTTACCACTGGTGGTTGTTCTACTAAGCGCGTCGATAACTGTCTGATTTGGTTGGATGAATTCGATTTATTCTGTGCGGCAATGGCCAAATTTCTTTGCATTTTTATTGGACGTAATCTTTTCTCAACCGGTTTTTGAATCGGTATTAAACGTCGAGCTCCATTCATGTGACTGTATAGATGAGCAGACATTTTGAGTGAGTCTAATCCGTAATGAGAGGTACACAGTTTGTCGCTTGTAACTTCACTAACGAGTAGTTTGTGATCATCAACATTTTCAAGAGATCGAACTTTCTCAATCTGTGGTTGAAAGCTTGATAACGAACTTCTGTCTGGAATATGTTCTTGATGATTACACTGAATCGGCTGAGTGCTCTGTTCAGCTGCAGTAGAAGTTTTCGCTTCTGCCGTTGTGTTGCTAGAAGAGTTAGCTTGGCTCATGCTATTATTTTGATCGGGCTTCTTAACACGTTGAGACATATCTTTGTCATCGATATTGATGACTTCAGTACGTTTATTAACGTCTTTTATAGGTGAGCTTACAGCTTGTTCGGTTTGCTCAGTACGCGGAGTTTTAGACATTGGTTCAGTATTCTCCTCAGCATTAGAAGCAACAGAAGATTCTTCTGCCTGAGAACATTCCATTGATTGGTTATCCTGGATGATAACAGACTGTTTTCTTTTTGAATATCTAGGCTTTTCTTTGGCGTCATTAACAACCGAACTGGATGACTGAGCAGATTCATCTTGTTTCAACCGTTTCTCATTCATTTCTTTATTAGATTCTGACTTGGCTGATCGCTTGATTGATATTCTCGGTAGAGGTTTCCGAAAATTTTTTGACAAACGGTTTTGATTGGCACCGCGCAATTTCTTGTTTACCGGAAGCTTTGGTGGCGTAACTGGAAGTAAAAGTTCTTATTATTATTTGAAAAGCTTGAAATTTTAAATAGCTAGTAGGCAAACTAGTAGGTAGTAAATGTTATTATTTTTATTCTTTATGTATTATAAATATACAGTGAAAGTGTTGTTAGTGCAAGATATCAAGGATTCTAGGATAAGGACTTTCAAAACGGTGAGTAAAAAGCAAAGAGATTAAAATACAAAGAGATTTAAATATAATATTATATTTTAATCTCTTTGTTAAAATATAATAGGGGGCATTGGGAATATTTTCATACAAATCTTTGAAGCATGTTTGAAGCTCAAGCGTCATGTCGTTCGGTCAACGTTAGTGGTTATATTCTCTTTGGTTCAGTCAAAATTGTACTAGACTTATTCCACTTGGAATAACTTTTGGCTTCAAATTTTCTTCGCTTTGTCCCCTCTATGTAGGGCTGCTATCACCTAAATTGCCGACACCGGATAAACACGGCAAAAATCCCGGAAATTTGGGCGAAATATGGGTTTTTCCCCGGACACCGATGAAAAAAATTTTTTGCTACAAAAATAAAAACATCGTTGTGGTTTTTTTTCTATACAACTTGTTATTACAATCGAATGAAGTACGTATGAAACCGCAACAAATAATAGACATTTTTAATAAAATGAAACACTCTTTCTGAGGTAATATTTTACCCCAGAAATTATTGTAATACTTTATGATTTTAAAATTAACTGCTCCAATGATATTTTCAGTCATCTAGTTAGGTAGGCGAATCCCTATAATATTTGTTGATTATTAATTAAAAGTACTTATGTAACTGCCAAAAGATTTAATTTTAACGAGATCATTTTTTTTTTACTTATTTTGGTATTTTTAGTCTTCCCGAAAGTCGGAACAACTCAGGTCCTTGAAACTATAGATACCTGATTTTGATCAGAGAAGAAACCGTATATATGTTTAACGAGTTTCTTTCTTTCGTCTATTTATCTATAAAAAAATGGATTTCCCCTGACAACAAAAGTGTCCTAAAGTAACAGTAGTGTAACAAAAGACTCTTTCCAAAAACCCCTGCCGGACGGCCCCCGGACACCCTTCAAACTAGGACAAATCCGGGGAATTCCGGACGGATGGCAGCCCTACCTCTATGCCCTATTATATTTTAATTTTTAATCTCTTTGGTAAAAAGTGATTCCTGCTTCCTCAACTTAGCTTTGTACAAAGTTGGACACTATTAACTGTACTTAACTATTATATTGCAATAATACAATAAAAACTATACTATATTGCATATGAAAAACTAACTTAATCAATAACAATAGAAAAAAATGCAAAATATATATGTACATATTTATTATACTCTCAAAGACGTTTAAATAAAAAGTTTCTCGAAAGAAAATGATTTTCTTCCAACCTCTTTGGTTAGTCTAATAATGCAAATATGTATACTTACAACGACTTAGGCGCAAACGGTAAGACAGTCAACTCAAGATCACTAGGCAAAACAGTGACTTGTAATTGCTAAAAAGAATTTACGCCATCTATCGAGAAATAGCAGATACGATTGACAACGCCATCTAATGATTTACAGCGAAACTCGGTATTAATATCTACCATGACATCTATCATAACAGCTTATAAAATCATATGAGGGGGACTACAGAAAGATGAACACAAAATACATGCAAAAACAACATTGTAAATGTAAATAGACACTTCTTGACTTGTCGTACCTGTGATTACGAGTACCACCTAGACTGCATTAATGACTCCGATAAGAGATTCCATCTACTAAGCCCGGTTAGGAAAGCAAATTGGGTATGTGCCTCTTGCACAACCTACAAACATGACTCTGATACGAGTCAAAAAAAAATAATAAGCCCCATATACCCTTATATAACTTCTTCGATACTTTAAATATAGATGATGAAGACTTCTCGCTAGAGTCCGCCTCAAACACTATCCGTTATGATGACCAATTTAATCGAGCCAAGGCGAAATGAGACTGAAATTATTGAACAACTACAGGCAGGATAAATAGTTAAGAAAGTAAACTAGAAATAACCGAGGCAGAGTTAGATAAAAATTTGTCAGAAAACCATGTGTAAACAAAAAAATCAAAGAGTACGAGAATAAAATCCAACTTCTAAAAGGAATATATAAATCCACGAAAATGAAAAGCGCAGAAAATATTAAAAGCAATTAATAATCAGCCCAAATACGCAGAAGTTAAAAACCATAGAGAGAAATAAATGCATTCTTCAATAAATTTGAATACTGCCTCTATATAAAAACAGTAGCCGGTTTCAGGGAACTGTTGAAGGACATAGAAACGAATTTTTATTAAATTTTGCAATACCCTGACATGGCTTCCAATAGGTTAGTAGGTACCTACATTCATGGAAGTCTTCCATGAATGTAGGTACCTACTAAACTAGACTTAAGACCTTTATAACTAACTCATGGTACGCAAATAAATTATGAAATATAATTACAATGAAAATTCAATTGTGAACACTGATAAAATAATTTGAGTCTCACCTGATACTTTTGATTCTTCTTCAATCAAAGGTCCATAATCATTTCTCATAGCGCTCCAAAATTCTGCACCACTGTAAGAATCTTAAAAAAAAAATATCAATATTATTTTTGATAAATGAGATGTTCTGAATCTGAATATAAATAAATAAATAAATTGTAGGACACTATTTACACACGGTTATTCAGAGACTGTACCATGGGTACGAAACAAGTGATAAATCATAACATCCAGACACGAAGCCAGCAAACATGTTCATGCCCACAAATATTGGCCCCGAGCGGGGTTCGAACCCCACGACCTCCGACTCTCTCCGAATTTGTGTCCCACAATATATTACTTATTATTATCAATCTACTGTAATTTTTATTTGAAATATCCAAAGATTGAACTAAATATTATTCAAAAGGTATTGTGGTTATTATTTTCAACGTACAAATCTTCATATTATGACCATTTATTTACACCGAAATTATAATTATCATTAAAACAATTGTATTTTAAGGTGTTAGATTTTTTCCAATTTATAACCTTTTAAGAAATTAAGAATGAAAGTACAATGTAAATCAGTGAAATAAGATTTGCTAGTTCACTAGGTTCATGGTAAAAATCGCTATTTTAACAGTCGAAATTAAAAAACACTAACGAATTAGTAAATTCTCACCGATTTTTCTGTTAGTAGAGATATGTAGTGAATTCAATGCACTAGTTCAATTAGTCCAATGTTTACTAATTCATTTGGAAAATCATTGAATTACCTGTGAAAATTGTGTCACTGTCTAAATCAGTGAAAATTTCATTATTAGAGAGTAGAGATGTTTAATTGCTGTTAATATCAGATTTGAAAAATAATAGTACATTATGATACAAGTGTGCTAAGTTGACCATTATATACAAGGCGATATTGTGTGCGCACGAGCGAAAGCGAGTGCGCTATAAGAAAGCCGCGTATATTATGGTCACAGGCACACGTGTTTCATACGACGTTTTTCAACACACTTACTCATAACGACGTTTTTCTGAGAAAGAATGAGCGTTCTTGCCGGTTTTCCATTTAAAAAAATTTTCATAGGCCGGCCGCTAAATAGTAAGTATTTAGCGGCCGGCCTATGAAAATTTTTTCACTCGATTTTGATGGCAAAAGACTATCGCACGCGTTTTTCGCCTCGTTACGTATGTCCGGCGGAGTTAATAATAGGTTTTCTTCATTTTCTTCACTTGAAGTAGAAATTTTCGTTAATATTAAACTTCACAATTAATCCAAACTTCGCCAAAGCCGACAATTATTTACGAAAAATGGCGCGTTCTTTTTTTTTCTTGCCGCGATACCGATGCGCGCGCAAGTGCGAACTAGATCGGCCAACAGCCAAGATTAAATGTAATGTTTAAAACAGAAATTACAGAAAATTTTAAATGAATTTAAGTTATTTTAATAATAAAGCTGGATTTACCATTTACTGTTATTTTTCGCATAAATACCGTTTGTTGCTAAAATTAAAAGTTATAACCCGACTAAATTATATCGCTTCTTCTTCTTACTTACGACTTGGTACTAGGGTACAAATGTAAATTGGTCGGGTTAATAAAGTAAAGGCACTCGTTCAATAATATACTGAAAAATCACGCGTGTTTAATATCTAGGATTATGAGCCAAAAATCGGTGGAATAAAAACGTCGTTTTGAGCAAGTGTGTTGAAATAGTACATTATGATATAAGTGCGGTAGGTTGAAAATTACAGCCGAGGCGATATTGCTAGCCCGAGCCGTAGGCGAGGGTTACAAGTAAGCAGAGGGTGTAATTGTCAAAGCGCACGTATGTCATACGACGTTTTATAACACATTTGCGAGGAAATAAAATAAAACTCCGAGTAGGTAAACGAATAAAAACAATACAGCGTTAAGAAAAAGCTCGCGGCGCGCATCAGCATTTTTTTTTTAGGAAAAAAATAAATAAAATAAAATAAATAATCTCACGCCTATCATCCCCGAGGGGGTAGGCAGAGGAATTCCATTACTGGATATACCCACATTTCACGAGATACATTGGACCCCTAAACGTGATAGGTGGTGAGCCCATCGCCGGACCGGGTCTTTTTACACATGTCTCAGAATTAATTCTGAGACCTGCGGGTTTCCTCACGATGTTTTCCTTCACCGTCGAGCTAGTGATAAATATGTACGTAAGTTTTTGAAAAACTCATTGGTACATGCCAGGATTCGAACCCGAATTCCCTTTTTTAGGAAAAGACACAAAAAACAGCCAGTATTACTAATTAAGTAAATTAATATTTTTTGTTATAGATTAATTGGTTGTAATTTAGTGTCAAAATTAATTAAATTAAATAATTATGTACATAAATATTTCTTTATTATATTCTATCTCCCAAAGTTAATTTTAATCATAAAATGTTGATAACGTTTTTGACATAAAACCTCTTTGCTGAGATTTTAAAAAGTACCGTTCGTTTTAAGACGAAGCATCTTGATAAGCCGTGCGTTTTACTTTACACTTACCGCACTTGGGCGTAATGAGATACAATACGATATTGAAATTGGTGAAATAAGACACCTTTTACGAGCAAATGTGTTATAAAAATAATTATATCATTGCCCGTGAAGTGCCATCTAAATTAAGTGAAAATGAAATTAATCCTCACCTTTTATTTCAGTTCTGTATCTCGTGTATTGTAACAAGGAAATTTTCACATGACATGTGTCCGCGTTGTAGAGGTAGCTAGGCGATTCTTCAACTGGAATGGCCCCCCGCCCCGTTGCCCTATTTATACAACTGGTTGTAGTTATCGGTCCAGTGGAGGGGGAAAAACGCTACATATTGCGTCAGCAACGCGATAGTAAGGAGTTGGATTAGTTAGGTAGTTGGACTCAGTTCGTACAATAGGTATTTAACCCCACGCAGTGAGTCATTAGGAAAATTAAATAGGTACTTCTACTCGGCTCAGTAGAGATAAAAATAAATTTGTTTATAATACGTTATGTAAGATGAGTAGGTATATGCTGTTTCTATTTACCCGACTGCGCCAGAAGGAGGGTTATGTGTTGTACCCGACTGCACCGGAAGGAGGGTTATGTGTTTTACCCGACTGCGCCAGAAGAAGGGTTATGTTTTTTACTCCACTGCGCCAGAAGGAGGGTTATGTCTTTTACCCGACTGCGCCTGAAGGTGGGTTATGTTTTTTAATCGACTGCGCCTGAAGGTGGGTTATGTTTTTTTACCCGACTGTACCAGAAGGAGGGTTATGTTGTTTACCCCACTGCGCCAGAAGGAGGGTTATGTTTTTTACCCGACTGCGCCAGAAAGAGGGTTATGTTTTTCGAGAGTATGTATGTACAATGTATGCATTTATGTATAATTGTTTGGCACGCTCTGCAGCCTGAACGGCTCAATGGATTTTAGCTTGAGAGGTGTCGTTAGATTCGTATTTACAGTGAGGTGAGAGTGACACTGGGTACCTATATCAAATAAAAAAAATGAGAATTTTTGGCGCTAATTGTGAAAAAGAAAAATAAGAAAATCGAAGAAATATGTTAAGAGGGGTATCATTGAATAGGTATTTGAAAATCATGTTTATGTTTTCTGTCACCATTTTCCATTTCGAATGACCATTTAGGACTTATAGCAGTTTAGAGTTAGTTACTAACTAAAAGATATGAAATAAAAAAGTTAATTTAAAAAACCAAAAACCCGACTACCTAAAAAGCTGGAAACAAGCCCTATTAGTGAAGTAGGAAGTTAAGACCATGTGCTGCACAATCATACAACAATCTCATGAAGTCGGCGGCAATAAGTCTTTATTGTGGAATTCAGAAAATACCGATACGTTACTGTGTTAAATAATTTAAACTGATTTTACAAAAAATTACAAACGATGACATAGAGGTAGCCTGCGGAGTAACTTTACACAAACTTATTAAAACGAATAATTGCTATTCAGTTACAACAGGCGTTTGCGTTCTCCACTTCCAAGAACTATGGTCGATAAGAAATCTTTAGCTTAGAAACTAGAGGTAGAAGATATCGTACCTAAGGTAGATGCGCGGGGTCTTACGGATGACGGATTTCTCTGGGATTCCATCATCAGATCTATCACACATTTCCGACAAAAAAAGAATCATCAGAATCGGTTCATAAACGACGAAGTTATCCGAACATAGGTACATAAAGAAAACGGTGGAATAGAGAAACCTCCTCTTTTAAAAAAAATGCTGTTGGATGTAGAAGAAGCGCGAGAGGTGTGCCAGGATCGTAGTAGTTGGTGGTCTATTTTCTCTGCCTTCCCTGACCGAAAAAAGGCGTGCCGCGTGAGCATATACAAATTCTAGTAAACAGACCCCTTATCATGAGAGATGAACACTTGCCTCAGAATTGATTCTGAGGCCTCTCTAGTGTTTTCCTTCACCGTCGAGCTAATCTATACTTCTATACTAATATTATAAAGAGGAAAGATTTCTATTTTGTATGTTTGTTACGAATAAACTCAAAATCTACTGGACCGATTTTAAAAATTATGTCGGCAATAGAAAGCTGGAATTTCTCTGAGTAACATAGGTTATGTTTTATTCCCAAGGGAACGGGAAATACGAGGGTAGAACCGCTAGTGTTAAATATGTACCTAGATAAGTTTTTGAAAAGTCACTAATTAGCGTTTAGTAAAGGGACTCTACGAGGCGATGACACGTCTAGCTTACTTAGGTACTCGTAAAAATGTAATAACCCGATTATAAGTCGCCATGCTTGAAGCTGTCAATTGGGACTTATGGACGTTTTGTCACGACATCCTAAAGGCGTAAGCCACTCGAGTGAAGTAAGCCTGTCTCTGAGTGGTTGCCGTCCTTACAGGAGGACTCATGGCAATCTTTAAAGTGATCCAAAAATCCACTCGTGAAAAAAGAATATTTTCGGGAAGAGAATACATCTGCCGACCTCCTCGGAGATAAGCCCTGACGATTATTCTTTCAAATTCGTTTTACTTATCACACCAGTTGTTAGGTTCAACTTATCGCAACCGTCAAAGTACAAGCACCTATTTCCATTTATAGTTTTCATATTATAAATTGGACTCGTAAAATTCGAATGAGATTACAAAACGAACTGTAACTACAACATTTATAAGTATTACTATGTATTACAGTTGTGTATGAACTTGTGACAGTTACCGTGCAATGGATTAAAAGTAAATAGTATTTAATGGTACGTATTCTTTCCGATATCGAAATAAAATAAACATAAATAAACAATTACACACTTTCACATTTGCCCAATCAAACATCAACGTCCCAGGGGCGCTCAAGAATAGTAATGAACCCTATTGTGTCTGCATTCCGTTACTTGAAGGGTATTATTAAATTATTCTACTAATGCGTACCTAAAGGGCAAGGTTGCATCCATTCGCTTACAGTTTCTCATAAACCCGTCACAGCCCACAGCTGGGAAATTTCTTTCTTTACATATGATCATGGTCTATTGACACACACAAGAAAGAAGTAAATAAGAAAGCCTCAGATCACAATATGTTTATAGACCTTGAAGAGCCGGTCGAAAATCAGTGAGGCTCGGGTTCGAATCCTGGCATGTACCAATGAGTTTTTCAAAAACTTACGTACATATTTATCACTAGCTCGACGGTGAAGGAAAACATCGTGAGGAAACCCGCAAGTCTCAGAATTAATTCTGAGACAATGTGTAAATAGACCCGGTCCGGCGATAGGCTCACCACCTATCATGTGTAGGGGTCCAACGTATCTCGTGAAATGTGGGTATATCCAGTAATGGAATACCTCTGCCTACCCCCTCGGGGATGAAAGGCGTGAGATTATATTATTATTTATTATTAGACCTTGGCTTCGCCTCGGTCGACAATTAATGGTACCTAAATGTGATATGAGACATTTCTTATTTTACTTCCCTAGATGTGTATAGTATTCATCTCTTTTCCCAGCAGATGCTGATAATAATATTTCTGCTGAGCTCCAGCGCAGCCGAGCTGCAACAGGAGATCGACAAGCTGCAGAGAGAGAAGAGCGCGCTGTAAGAGAAGGATTGCAAAGAGATTTAAATATAACAGGGATTATTAAATTTAAATCTCTTTGGTCGATTGTTTGGTTTATTTCCAGTAGGCAGTTCTCCAGTGTGAGACATTTTCTACCAGTAGTTTCTCGGGACAGACCATAATAATAATATTTTTTATTGTGCTTCTGTAATTCGAGTAGGTACCTACAGTCAAGAGCAGGTGGAACTTGACACATTGGACTTTGTAACGTTCTTATTACATTCGTCTTAGAGGTCAGACTCGGACTACCGGCGCAAAGCTTCATGTGTTCTTGACTGTACATGTACAATCTTTCAATTAAGAAATAGAAATAATTTATTTTGCCCAAAATGTGGTACATGAAGATGTTCAGTTATATTAAGCACCAGCAACTTTCATGCAAAAGTAATTTATAGTTACTTAATTATTATCAATTAAAAAAATATATAATTTCCCACTAATTGCCCGGGCAATCGTCATTTACAGACAACAGCGCCACCTATCGGTTCCAATTGGGAACGATTCTATTTTTTAAGTGACCACCTTCACTCATACTATGTTCTTGCAAATAAAGACATTTAATTTCATAGAACCATCAACTATTAAATCCCGTCTGGCAGCTACTTGCAGATCAGCGACGCTGTGGAAGACATCCAGGGTGCGCTGGCGCAGGGCGATGACCCCTCGGCCGCAAACCACAGGGATTGGCTGCAGAATCAGCTGCGCGCGCTCAACGGCAGCCTCAATGCGATCGAAGACAACGGTACGGTACCATCTAAGTATTCCGGTCTGGATATTCCTTCCGCCCATTTGTAAAGAGTTTATTCGCTAGTCAGCATAAATAACAATACTTGAGAAAAACTAAGTAACTGATTGCGATTGTAAAATTCATCATCATCATCAACCCATGACAGACCACTGATGATTAAGGGCCTTATTTGACCGAATTTAAGTACATAACCGTAAATAAATATTATAATATTTGACCTTTTTTAGTGTTATTTTACTATTTTGACAAGTTGCACAACACATAAATTTTTAAAAATTATCATTATATTATTGATATATTTTTGCTTCTATATATTCTTGAACTAGATTTCTTAGGGTAATTAAACCTTAGTAATCCGTAGCCTGTACTGTAGATCTCTCATATAAACCTGTCTGTTTCGCAGCTAACAGCAGCGCGGCCGATCTCGCTGGGAATAACACTCGCCGCAGCGACATTAAGAAGTGGAAACCATTCCAGTGTGTACCACAATACCAAAAAGATTAAATATAGTGTAGTAGTAATAGTGAGGGCACAAGCGAGGAAAATCTGAAGCCAAAAAGTATTACCTAGGGTCATTGTGATTCGACCGAATGACAGCTCGCGTTAATAGTAATTGACATGACGCTTTAGATTAAAGTTTTTACAAAAACTTTATATTTAATATGCTATGCCCTATTATATTTAAATCTCTTTTCACAATATACTTATATTTATACTGGTGATTTTTTTTACCGTCTGGAAAAAAATATGACGTATAAGGTATCTAGAGACGAAGTTATACACGAGATTAATTGTTAAATATAGTCATGTTTAATGCAATTTACAAAATCTAGACAACTACGCACAGTACTACGCGCAGCTGGCGGTTGTAGGTAGATTGCGCATAAATGGAAGCTACGGGCCTGTTTCTTTTTAAAATACTATTTCAAATATTTCAGTGTGTATTATTGACTACAATTGATTAATGTATAGTAGTTTAAGCAAGAAAAAAATTTTTTGCTAAAAAAAAAAATTTTAAGTAACATTGCCAAATGAATCTATAACACTTACCTATCATACCACAAAAAAGTCACCCTGTATATAATCTGTCATCGTCAAGATGACTGGATTCTGGATTAATGTAAAATAACATAAGTTTGTTAGTATAAGTTTTGATAATTTTACAGAATGGATTGTCCATTTATTATTTAGTTTAAGTATATTTATTATTTAGTTTTCTGTTTGAAGTAGTTTTTTTGTATTTAAAATTATTGTCAATCCGTTGGGAATACCTAACCTCTTTTATGACTGTGGTAGACATAAGATCATCCTGAATCAATCATCTGCCGGCAGGAAGGAGGACGCTTTCAAAAAAGAGCTCATATATGAGAAGGTCAAGGACCTGAAGAAGCGCAAGACCCGGCTGACCAACCGCGGCCTGATGCAGAAGAGGCTCGAGCAGTGGCTGCTGGACCGAGACGCCAAGAAGAAACTCATCCAGGAGTACCGGGTGGGTCTCAGCTAGGGATGTGAAAGTATGATCGTATTTTTTTAATACCTAATCGATTTGTTAAATAAAAAAAATCGTTTATAAATAATCGATTAAATTTTTTTACACATTTTAATCGATTTTTATAAACAGCACCATCTGTGAAATTTGAAGTAAGTAGGTAACATAAAGTTTATGTTGAAAGGATAAAAAACGTGAAAAAATGATATTTTTTTCATATTTAATTGTTTTTTTTTTCGTATAAGTAATCGATTTTTAAGAATCGGTTACTTTTAATAAAATTAATCGATTTTTCAATAATTGATTTTTTTCGTTCCCTAGTCTCAGCTAGGGTTGCCAGTTGCGAATTTCATTACTAATACTATTTAACCCACTTTTCGCCAGCTTCACTTTTTTTTTACCGCTATAGTAGGTAAATGATTAGTGGTCGACCTAGACCATTTCGTTGATCCTATTACTTTAAACGAGCTTGTAAAATAATGATAAATTGTGGGACACAATTCACACACGGCTATTTAGTCCCAAACTAGGCAGAGCCGTACCTATATAACTGTAGGTATTTATGTATATTTCGGGTATCGCAGAATCGGGTCTAACGATTTTGATTAAAATATGTTGTATGGGTACAGACAGATACAGTTTTGAATAAGTAGTTGTATTTTCTACAAATGCAATTTTACATAAATTAATACCACGACCGTAGGTACTCAAAACGAAGGTGTATTCCCGTTGTCCCCATTGGCCGTATCCCCATGATGGGAACGGATTTTGATGAAACTTTATAGCTTATATTATATTAGAATAACACATAGGCTATATTTTAATACCCTTATTCCCACGGGATCAGGAACTACGCGGGGCGCTGCTATAGTTACTAATAGGTACTCACTTTTCACCGGGTTTTTTTACCCTACAATGGGGTATTTGAATGTATCAAAATTTTATTCCGAGTGATCAACTAATTAGATTATCCCATAAGACCTCCAAAAACATTCGATTTTCATTTTATAGTTATAGCAATTTATAAAATAAATAGCGGTTCTTAGTTCCCATTCCCGTAGAGTAAATGCAGGTAATTTGGAATACGGTTGGTAATTTGGAATACTACCTTATTAGAGTTTCTAATAGCGACATCTATTAGAAATCACCTTTATTAGGTAGTCTGTGTACTAGTCAACTCATAGGGCGTGGCTTGGATTATGCCATTTTGTCAGCGTGTTGGTAAATGTCATCCGAGTGAAAGTGCTGTTCTTGAAATTTTTTAAGTGACTACTAAATACGTTTGCATCTCGCATACTAATCATATTTATTTGTTTTCATTGATACAAAGCTATAGTTTGGCATCTATTTTATCGAAATTAACACTTATTTTTAATCAAACTATAGACATACATACATGATAGCATTTTTAGGTTGGGCAAGGTTATGTTGGTTATTTGGTATATGACAGGTGAAGCTAATTTGAAATGTCCCAAATTAACAACAAGTGAAGTTAAATTGGACTATTCCAATTTATGTGCACTATTATTGTACTTCGACGGGCCTGTTGGCAGTGACCCTGCCTTCTGAGTTGGAGGTCGCGGGTTCGATCCCCGCTCGGGGCCAACAATTGTGTGCATGAAAATGTATGTTGGCTTCGTGTCTGGTTGTTTAATATTTATTTAAGTATGATATCAGTTGTTTAGTACCAATAGTAAAGGCCCTGCCTAATTTGGTACTAAATAACCGTGTGTGAATTGTGTCCCACAATTTATTATTGTTATTACTTATCTTTTTTAACCGAACTCAAAATAGGAATGGCAATATCAAATGCTTGTTATTATTACTGATTTTCAATTTATGTGAGGGAAAAAGAGAGGCCAAATAAGATGTGTAGTTAAGACTGATTGAAGTTAAAAGTTTTAATACTATGAATGAAAAGTAGAATGGTAAATGTTATTTGGAATACCTACCACATTCCAAATTATATGCACGTGAATTTAATTTGGAAAGCCTACTCTATTCCAAATTTTATTCACATGAATTTAATTTGAAATACCCTATTCCAAATTATATTCACATTCGGTTATCAGTGCCTTTCTGTGATTTTATGAATAAACCAAACTTTATCCCTTAAAGAGAAGAATAATTCTGTTGATTATTATTATGCTAATAATACATTAGTTTCACTAACATTTTATGTGGTTTTCATTTTTATTTCTCTTAAACATTAGTAAAGATGTTTTTTTTTATAACTTGTATTCCAAATTACCTTCATTTACTCTAGGAATACGGGAATAAAATATATAGCCTATGTTACTCAGGGATCTTCTAGCTTTCCATTGGTAAAATAATTTTTAAAATAGTGTCAAAGGAAACAAACGGTTTTTTAGTTTATTCGTAACAAAAATACAAATCTTTCCTCTTTATAACATTAGTAAAGATAAAACAAATAAAAAGTGTCGCACGCAACTGAGTTCTAAAAATGATGACGTCACAACTCAGTATCTACTCAGTACATTTTCCGTAGTAAATTTTCGTCTTGACAGATCATAAAAAGTACCTCATTTGATTAGGCTGCTAGTCAAATGAGGTACTTTTTATGACCTAGTCTAGGCAGTCAAATAAGTATTTCTGTTGGCACAGATATCGAGGGGTCTGGCGTTCAGGAAGGACGAGCACTGCCCGCGGTACGGGATTGACAAGAAGAAGACGAAGAAAAACCGAAAGTGGGGCGGGAAGTACCCCTGCTGCCGCAAGTGCTGCAAGAGCTCCTACCTTGGCTGCCTGTGACCGCAATAAACCTTATTGATGCACCTTTCAGTTTATTACACCCTCAGAGGGATTAGGCGCACAAATGCCACATTCTCAGAATGCCTTTTTTTTTTATGATATAAAAGGGGGCAAACGAGCAGACGGGTCACCTGATGGTAAGTGACGTCCGTCGCCCATGGACACCTGCAACTCGAGAGTCACAACTGCGTTGCCGACCTTTGAGGTGGGAGTAGGGGAGGGGAGGGGAGGGGAGGGGAGGGGAGGGGAGGGGAGGGGAGGGGGGGATTGGGGCCTCCGGTTACCTCACTCACTCAACGAAACGCAATGCATTGCTTTACGCTGGTTTTCTGCGAGGCCGTGGTATCACTCCGGTCGAGCCGGCCCAAGCGTGCCGAAGCATGACTCTCCCACGTTTTTCCTTCATATATGGCTCTCCACCATTTTCTCGCATAATGCCACACTCTCGAACATACTGCAGAAAGAGTTGAACAAGTATGGCACTTTGTTTGTGTGGCATTTTGCTGTGTGGCATTTGGCTAATGTGGCATTTTGCGAATGTGGCATTCTGAGAATGTGGCATTTTGAGAATGTGGCATTGTGTGCTTAATCTCCCTCAGAGTTGCATTTCCAGCGAAACGATGAGGGGCTAACACTGAAAACGGGCTGACAAATTTCCCTTATTAAAACTAACGCCTTTTATCCCCGAGGGGATAGGCAGAGTTAAAGTAAGTAAGTAAGTAACAACTCTTGTACACAAATAAAAATATGCAACCAGTGACACAAAGATAAAAAAGTATAACGGACGCTTTAAGAATTTCTTCCAGACAACCTTAGGATTCCATTTCTGCAAATGCCCACTTTTCACGAGAATATTTGACAACTAAACGTGATAGTGGTGAGCCCATCGCCGGACCGGGTCTGTTACACCGGGACTCTTAATAATTCTGAGACCTGCGGGTTTTCTCACGATGTTTTCCTTCACCGTCCAGCTAGCGATTTATTTTTTGTGTGTAGGTATGTACCTACGTAAGATCTTGAAAAACTTATGGGACAGGATTCGAACCCAAGCCTCACTGATTATCATCATGAGAAGCGAGCTCGGCTGTAACCATTTCCTTATTATCGCCGTTATATTGTATGCTACGTAAACGTGCAACCGTCTTTGTCACACACAATAATAGATACCTGAGTAGGTATGACAAGGACAGATGTCATTGGCGTAGCTTGGGATTTTTCCTAGGAGGGGCCATGGCCCCAGTCATCAATCGGCCACGGCAAGGTGGTGACTGACTATCAGCGCATGCGCAGCTTTAATATGCACCTAGGTATCAAGTATGGATTTCAGTTATCCTATCCTATTATACTATTATCTTTCAATGAAGACGACAATGAAAGCGAGACATTAGTGCGTACCTAGGTAATTATTTTAGCTTTTTGAACAAGGTTTCCGGTTTCAGTAATTGAGGATTTATTTATTTTATCTATGACGAAGGGTTCATGGGTATTTTTCTAGGGTGGTCCCGTCATTTTGCGAATCTGACATTTTGCGATGGTTCCCTTTCTAGGGTGGGCCCGGACCATCCTGCCTCATATCACTCCATTTCTTAGATGAAAAGTAATTGTTATTTTGGGGTCCCGCTGCGTAGAGGTACACCCTTCTACCTACGCCTGTGACAGATGCATGCATGCATGCCGAGAATAGTCTCGGTTGCAGAGAACTTAACTAACTAACCTATGCAGAAATATGTTCAATATTACACCGAGAAACATTTCTATTCCCGCCCACATCTCACCTCGCCTGGAAATGTAGGGGCATAGGTACCCACAATAAAACAACATTGAAATATTCGTATTAAACATTTATTTCGTATCTTGTGGACCTCTCATAAGGTTTAACATCATTCGCCTGAAACAAAAGTACGCTTATAATTGTAGGTAATCGTCAACAGAATGTGGGCACGTAACGTACCTCCTAGTTTTGCTTTCAAAAGATTTCAAGTAAACAAAACAAACTAGGTATTTGTAAATTATCATTAGTAGCCCTGTAGAGCAGTTAGTAGTAAGCCGTCCTTACATGCGTGAGGTTTAGGTTCGGATGCTGGCATGTACCAATAAGTTTTTTTAAACTTACGTATATATTCATTACTAACTCGACGGTGAAGGAAAACATCGTGAGGAAACCCGCAGGACTCAGAATTAATTCTGAGGCATGTGTAACAGTAACACGGTCCGGCGATGGTCTCACCAGCTATCACTTTTAGGGGTCCAAAGGATGTACTGGGAAACGTGGTATTTACAGAAAAGGCGTGAAATTATTTATTTATTTTGTTTTTATATTTATCCCTGGGTGGACGGTGAAGGAACACTTCTAGAGGAAATTTTGTGACATAATATAAGTATAGAGGTCTGCATTTTTTTTCGTATAATCCATGCACCACCTCCTCGGTAGTATTTGTTTTATCTACATTAATATGGTTAGACCGAGGATGAAAGTAGACCCATGTCAATAAGACTTGAGATCGACCCTAAACACAAGCTGCTTCTGTTCGTTGTACTCACTGGTGCTTCTGCCTCCGCATCATGTTGGGGATCCTGCAATACGAAGCGTGACTTATACAATATAGCATACTAGCGACCCGCCCCGTCTTCGCACGGGTGCAATGCTAACACTAAAACCTTCCTCTTGAATCACTCTATCTATTAAAAAAAACGGATGCATAGCAGAATGTGCAAGTCGCAAAATGTGCAGGCTACGTAAAATGAGCAAATCGCAAAATCAGCAAATCTTATAATGAGCAGATCGCAAATCGTGCACATCTCATAATGAGCAGATCGCAAAATGTTCAAATCTCACATTGAACAGATCGCAAAATGTACATATCTCATAATAAGCAGATCGCAAAATGTGCAAGCAGATCTTATCTATACTAATACTAATCTACACTACTAATATTATAAAGAGGAAAGATTTGTATTTTGTATGTTTGTAGCAAATAAACTCAAAAACTACTGAACCGATTTAAAAAAATATTTCACCAATGCAAAGCTACAATATCCTTGAGTAACATAGCTATAGGCTATACTTTGTCCCCATATTCCGCCGGGAACAGGAACTACGCGGGTGAGACCGCACGGAACAGCTAGTAACCTATAAGATCTCTCTGTAAATTTCTGCACCTATGTGTCAGAGTAACTAAACATGGTTTATGTAAAAGTTATCCATGGATAAGTACAAAGTCACTGGGTTGCCTATCGATATCTTTACACGATCATAAAACAAATATGATGAAATTGCTAATTTTAGAACAAATTGTATCTAATAAATAAAGTTTAACTAATTGTAATGTACAGTCGCCATGAAATAAAAGGTAGTGGTCAAGGTGCCCATATATTTCTAACTTTTGACAGGGTGAACCGATTTTGATGATTCTTTTTTTATTTTGAAAATGGGTGCTTTCTCGTGTGTTTTTAATTTGGTCCAGTTCTAACAATTGCATTCATGAGAACACCATATTATAAGTTGAAGTCGGGTCTTTTAATCTTTATATTTCTATTTTATCTGCAAGCGATTGTCATCTTGGCGTAAAATGCAGTTTTATTGTGCAATGTTTAGTTTATAACAATAAATTTTTAAAAGTGGTTGGTTTTATTTTAACCTCTTAAGTCAAGAGAATTAGAGACATTGATTTTTAATTGTTCTGGTGTGCATTGGAACCGCACGGTGCTTGACTGATTAAAAGTTTATTGTAACCTTATGTTTAAAGAGCAAATAATACTTATGTTATGGAGCAGTGCTTTGAAATAGTGTCCGTCGGCCTCTGTACCAGTTAAACTATAGACACACAAATAGCAGGCATACGTTCAACAGGTTTCAAAAAGTTTCTGTACATTTTACGATTTGCACATTTCGCGACCTGCTCATTTTGCGATTTGTACATTTCGCGACCTGCTCATTTTGCGATTTGCACATTTCGCGACCTGCTCGTTTTACGATCTGCACGTTTTACTACCTGCACTTTCTGCGATTTGCACTAGTGCTCATTTTGCGACTTGCACATTCTGCTATGCATCCAAAAAAACCGCATCAAAATCCGTTGCGTAGTTTTAAAGATTTAAGCATACATAGGGACATAAGGACATAGGGATATAGGGACAGATAAAGCGACTTTGTTTTATACTATGTAGTGATGTTTAGATAGATATTACATATGTTTAAACGTTTATTTTACATCAGTTAGTGACTGAGGTTACACACTTTTCTTATATATAAAAAAAATAGCCGTTCATTAATCTCGCAAAATCTAGAAAATGGCTGGACTGATTTTGATAAAAAAATTGTGTAGGTGCGAGAGTGGGGCCCTGAATGGTTTATATATAGCAGGACAACGTCTGCTCGGGTCACTATTTATTTTATGATTTCTATACAAGACGCAATGTTTTCATAGCATAGCACGCATTTAATTAATGGGTACTCGCAATTGGATAGAGTAAAGTTTCACCTATACAATGGAAAGAATTAATTTCCACTCACACGGCAGCATCGTCTCCGATCATCCCCCAGCGGCGAGACATCTCCGGCCAGCCGTTCCTCTCTCCGCCCATCTCTCTCTCCCTCTCAATCTCCCTCTCCCTCTCAACCTCCCTCTGCCTCTCCGCCGCAGAGAGCTGTGCCATGTACACGTGGCACAGCAGCGTCAGCATGTTGGTCCTCGATTGCCGCAGCGCGTCCTCGCACATGGCCGTAGTCGCCGGCTGGAGAGGCTCCAGGGCCGAAGTCCTCAAGTCGAAAGCATCCGAATCCATCCCTGACAAATCTCAAATTAAACTCGATAGGTTTCATACGCAATTGCTGAAAACTTCTGACTAATGATTTTATATTTTGTTTCTGTAATTTATGGAGTAACTAGAAGACAATTATTTAATTCAATAGATGTATAGGTATATTTGTAAAATTATACATGCACAAAAAATATTCATGGTCGAGAACAGTTCATGCCATTGCCGTTGAGTTGTATGTTGCATAACAAGGTTTTTAAGGCGAAGGGTGAGGCAAATGACCTTGGAGGTTTGAACATTTAGAGCCATCCCTTTTTAGGCCATCTATCGGGGCCGCGGCGGTATGAGGTAGCGTGCGTCACTGTTACCCTATCGTGCTACTGAGCTTTTCGGTTAGATGGCGCACCGGTAGTCCTGCTTTTTGTGCTTTTTTATCATTAGCAAGACGTGATATCCGTTTTTTATGATTTCATTGATAATCGTGGTTTCCGTCCTTTTTTATTACCCATTTTCATCAAAAAACTACATAAACAGCACGCGCGAATGAATGAGGCTGACTAACTATTATTATAATAAAAAAGTACTCTGTGAGGCTGAACCAACTGGCAACGTCGCGCGATCGCGGCGGACGGGCCAGCCGCGGCGCGGCAACGTCGCATCCCGGACAGCTGAACGCCTGATGACTTTTTGTGAGCAAATGCGTAGTTACAGTTTTAGTAGGCACAAATAGTTTATACGCTTAAAATCCATATTTGTATTAATGTTCGTTACTAACTGACCATCAGGGACAAGGTATGAACTATAGAAATATGTATATCGAGTTTCATTCGAAACGGATTTGACATACCGTTACACGATCTGTCTAGTTAAATTCATAACTTGGCTTTTCAAATAAGTTTTGAATGCTAATTAAAACGAAAAACAAGCATTTTAAACCATTAGGCAAATATTCAAGATATGCTTTACAGCATGTTTTGTTTCCAAAGTCCCACATTCTATAACTTAGCTAGGACACTTGCTGAAAAACACCTCGTTTACGTGTTTTCTCTTACCCCTTCGCCTTAAGTGACCACTATTTAATCTGTCGAAGTCATTGGAGAATTTGCTTTTCTGAGGAGGCTAGCTCAAAATTTTGTGATTTACGTCATGATCACTAGCTTGAAGATGAAGGAAAAATTGTGAGGAAACCGGAAATTATATACTTAATTCTGAGGCATGTGTGTGTATCTACCTGTCACGTTTAGGGGTCAAAAGTGAGTATTTCCAGTGATGAAATAGCTCTTCCGACCCCCTCAAAGATAAAGAGTGTGCAATATTTAAGTTTTTATGTTATATGTTTAGTTTGATGAAGCCTACCCGTAGCTGTGTCATGCCCTTCTCGACCCGAAACCCTGGATCCTCCACTCGGCACCACGTCCGGCAGGTAGATGTCACTCCTTGGCCACGATGGGCCACTCTCTTGCCACTTGGGCCACTGCAGGCCACTGGACCGCTCAGACAGAGCGAGCGGCTCGGCGAACTGCGATCTCGGCAGGGACTCCTCCTATATTGGCCGGTGGTTTTTGTACGAGTATTTTTAAAATATACACAAGTGTAATGAAGCTATGAGTTCGAATGTGGTATTTAGGGTGTCAATAAATTTAAATATTCGTCAATACACTTTACACGTTTCAATTTTACATACAATATCATTTCAGGATGTAGGTAGACAAAATGCAAGCTTTGTTTGTCTGTCTAATATTATTAAACGACCAATTCTTGTATACATATTTAGTTAGTTTTGGTTTTTAGGTTTATCTAAGGCGTTTTATCTGCTGTTTCCTGAAGAATTGCCCTTTTACTGCACCTCATATATAATAATGTACTCTGTGTACTGCACGAAAATAATGACATATTTTAACGCCATCTTGTGAATCTTTGGGATACTTAGACTTTATGCATCGATAAACAATACCAACACTTTATGTAACTTTGTGTTATTAAAAATTTGATTAAATTAACGAGTTAGTGTCGCTCTACACAAAATGATTACGGTATTTACATAATAGTTTAAAAAATATCCACATAATAAAAAAACATTCTGAAAAAGCGTTACCTACACTCTTATCAAAATCGTTGCTATGTAGTTCCGAAGCGAGAGCTTCAATGAACTTACGTCCAAAGTATTTGATAAAACTTATTATTTAATTTTTAAACCGACTTCAAATAGGCGGAGGTTTCTCAATTCGATATTTTATGTATATATAAAAATAAGTCGGGTTTTCCTTCCTGACGATTTAGCTCGAGAACGGCCGGACCGATTTTCATGAAACTTTTTGTGTGGGTTCGAGTGGGTCCAGGGATGGTTTATTGCAAAGAAAATTCAGCATTGCACCCGTGCGAAGCCGAGGCGGGTCGCTAGTTCGCATATAACTTCGTCGTTTATGAACCGATTTTGATGATTCTTTTTTTGTTGGAAAGGAGATATCCCCAGGGTGGTATCATGATAAGAAAACCAGGATCTGATGATGGCATCCCAGAGAAATCGGGGGGAACCTTCGAAAATTGTAGTGGCGACTAGTGCTTTTTAAGTTTCCTGTTTGAAGTCGGTGTTATTTTTTAATTATGAATACTTATAATGTTTGATAGATAGATAGATAGATAACCATTTTATTTGCAACACAATACACTCTGTAGTGTGTAGTGTGATCTCAGTAGTGTCATACTCACGGAGCTGCCGGAGGCTTGAGGGCCGAAGGACCATGTGGGGGCGAACTGAGCGCCGCTTGGCCTTAGCTGCGAGCAGACAGACTCTTTATAGGCCTAGGCCCGTGTCACAGGACGATAGCTCCAACACAGCTGAATACGACAGCGAAAAATAACCAAATAAATGTAACCTAATTCACTCGTATCCAGTAAGTGATCGGCTGTTTAAGTGTTAATAAAACATTTTGACTTTGAAACTCCGCTAAGCTCGATACCTCAACATCTGTCATCCTGGATCTTACTCTCAGGGAGGACATTGGAACTCTTTCCTCAGCGTCGTAAATATTATATTTAAGACACTAAATAACCCGTTTTTCTTGCTCTCCTACAGTGTCTGGCGTTTTTACTTATTTTATTTCTAGTAATAACTCAGTTAACAAAAGAGTGGATGGCGGTCCCCAGCATTAGTTGTTAGGTTAAAAGGCTTCGTGGTCAAATGAACCCACAGACCACTTAGCGCGCGGGCTAAGTTGAATATTGTGTACTATGTGGTTGCGCCAAAAAAATATATTTTATAAGGATAAAGAGGGTTGAGTCTAAATACCAGAAAAGTCAGTTTAAACTTAAAAGGTAGGATTTTTTAGACCATATTCAGCAGAAGTGTCGAAAACACCTACCACAAAAGAAGTTTCGCTGAACCACATTTATAAAATAGGTAGTTTCATAGTTATGACGCCGGCAGTGAATGAGTTTTTCTCGAGTCAATAATATATTCATAGATTAGTTGATTGTATGGAAATTGAATGAAGTGAAATTAAATTTACATATTAAAAATATTATCCCAAAACACCTCTCAAACAAAAATACCCCTAAATCATAGCTAATTTTAAAATAATCAAACAATAAAAACAGAAAGCAATGAAATACTAATAAAAAATGGTGATGTCACAGGTCATGTACTTAGTAAATTTTTGATCCACGGATCAAAAAAAGGAACTCATTTGACTAGGCGGTGACTACCCATTTTATTTTTTTGTTTGGCTTGGCTGCTACGGCTCTAATGACTCGTGAGGGTGCGGTAGTGTTGCCAGTCGATAGGCCAAAAGCAGTAATACTATTGAATTGAATTATCTATAGATAATTGTAGTAATGTGTGCGTATGTCTGTGTGATCACCTTACCGAGGCGACGAGCAGCAACGCGGCGATCATGGCTGCAATGCGGCCTCCAATGCCTCGGTACTAATCGATTTTGCGCATCCCAACTGTGTGATTGGTTCATCTATTAATAATTGCGTTCGTTGATTGTGTTGTCAAGTAAATCGTGTTAAGAAATAGCGTGAAGATACTACCGATCCGCTACGGCCCCTGTCTCCGCCGTGGAAAGCCTCGCCATCGCCCACAGCTGGGCTTGCTCCCTGGACGGACTTACTTCAACTGCAAGAGCAAACAGTGGACTCGATTCTGCGAACCACCTAAAATTCATAATTTTAAGTTAGCTCTCTTCTTTTCCACCGCTTTGGAAAGGAAAGGGACAGAAATAAGCGCCATATTTATTTACATCACAAATGTCAAAATAACAAAATTGAACCTTATGGACGCATTCAAATACACGTTATTAGCAATTTTAGCAACGATGTAAAGAGGTCATCAAATTAGTCGGTTTTTACAGGTTTGACATTATTCTATAATCTATGGTTTCTTTTCTGTCCTTTTTCTTCCGTATTCTATAAAGAAGGATAAGCTAATTTAAAATTAGGATATTAGGTGGTTTGCAGAATCGAGTCCAGTGGTGTTCCCATTGGCCCGTCAACGAAATAAAACGGCTGAGTTGGACAATGTGTTTATTGGCTAGGAGGTATATTAAACTTAACATTAGACAGAGCCCGCGGCCCCTCGCTCCGTCTCGCTCGCTCTCGGGCCGCCTCCGGCAATAATTTACAAGTGGTCTCATGTACACGTGGTGTATTTACAATGCTCCGCCCCCGGCGTCACTTGCCGCTGGCCAAGCCGGCTCTCTTGGCCTCCAGCTCGTAGATGAGCAGCCGCCACATCTTCACCACGAACACCTCCGCCTCCTCGTCCAATACCTGAGGAACGAACAAACACATTCAATAACTGTATACTTATATACTAATATTATTAAGAGGAAACTTTGTATGTTTGTTGCGAATAAACTCAAAAACTATAGACCGATTTTAAAAAATCTTTCACCAATGGAAAGCTAGAATATCCCTGAGTAACATAGACTATATTTTATAACAAATAAATAAATATTCAATAGTAATCTCACGCCTCTCATCTCCGAAGGCGTAGAAAGGTACTTCCATTTCTGAAAATACCCGCGTTCCACCAGTATATTCTTGGAGCCCCTAAACGTGATTCTGTTACACATGCTTCAGAATTAAGTCTGGGACCGGCGGTTTTCCTCACGATGTTTTCCTTCACCGGCTAGCTAGTGTACCAGTCTACACTAATATAATTTAAAGGTAACATTTGTATGCTTGTAATAAATTAACTCAAAAACTACTAGACCGATTTAAAAAATTATTTCACCGTTTTATAATAAACTAGCGACCCGCCCCGGCTTCGTACGGGTGCAATGCTAACACTAAAACCTTCCACTTGAATCACTCTATCTATTAAAAAAAACTTCATCAAAAGCCGTTGCGTAGTTTTATAGATTTAAGCATACATAGGGACATAGGGACAGAGAAAGCGACTTTGTTTTATACTATGTAGTGATGAGTCGACAGAGATGACGGAAGAAAAAAATTCTTTCCTATAGAGTAGACAGGAAATTCGCCCTAGTTATTTATGTAGAGCCATACAAGCTTTTGCTCGCAACTTTGTCCCCATTTGAGAACGAATACTAGCCAATATCCTTCCTCAAGATCCAACCAAAATAAAATATTTTTGTTCAATGTAGGGTCTTATAAGTCTACCTATTGTATAGTTGCCCAATTTCATCAGAATCGGTCGAAGGGTTTGCCGTGAGAATGTAACAGATAAACAGCAAGCCAGAGCTTTCGCATATAATTTTACGTGATACATGAGAAATAGATGCGTCTCAAGCCGAACGCGATCATGCCTCTCTATCGCTTGTTCTACGCTCTAGCTCACACGCTCGGCTCAGGTGGAACGTGACACATTCATCACTACATAGTATGAAACGCTTCCCGCCGTCTGTCTGTCCGTATCTGTATGCTTATATCTCTAAAACTACGCAACAGATTTTGATGAGGCTTTTTCAATAGTGATTCTGCTCATGCGGAACGTAACACTTTCATCACTACATAGTATAAAACAAAGTCGCTTTCTCTGTCCCTATATCCCTATGTCCCTATATCCCTTTGTATGCTTAAATCTTTAAAACTACGCAATGGATTTTGATGCGGTTTTTTTTAAAGGATAGAGTGATTCAAGAGGAAGGTTTTAGTGTTAGCATTGCACCCGTGCGAGGCCGGGGCGGGTCGCTAGTAAGTAATAAAAGCGCTCACCATCTGCACGTCGTCCAGGATCCCCTGCGGGGCCGACCCGGCCAGCACCTTGCTGCAGATGAAGTCCACCAGGGTGGGCTCCGGCTCCCCGATGTACTCGATTATCTTCTTGTTGATCCACGGACGGATCTTCTTCTCCATCAGCACGTTGTCGATCTAGTAAGAGAGAGAGAGAGAGGTTGTACGTTACGTGATCCATAGTGACGTGTAATTTGTGATAGCTGATAGTGCATGACAACAAGGAAAATCTGAAGCCAAAAATTATTACTTGTGGGAAAATGTCTTGTGTGATTCGACCGAATGACAGTTCGCGTTAATACTAACTGACATGACGCTTTAGATCAAAGTTTTTATATGAAAATATTCAAAATGCCTTCACTATGTCCTATTATATTTTAGGGTCGCGATACACCTGCGGAATTTACGGAGCGGAACTTTCGGTGAACAACACACATTACGGTTGACGCGGGTGGCTGATCCATTTATCTTTAAAGTAAAACGTCAATATATGTTGTTCACCAAAGCTTCGGTTTTTCAGGTGTGTTTCAAAGTTTCCGCAGGTGTGTATATACACTCCCGGACACATCTATCGGGCCACCTAGTGTTTAAGTTTTGACGGTCCCTAGCTAAAAACGTTGTCACACGAGATCGCGGTCTTCCTTGACAACAAACGAAGCCGCCAGTCTTTAAGTACCTTTAATAAACTCTTCGGACAGTAGTATGTAGTATGGCTTAAATTCGGTTGTGCACTCACATTTCTTTGGCTATGCCCGGCCTGCAGAAGTGCTACAGCTTTGGTGGCAATTTCAGGCCGAGTATCCATATTTTTTGGTCAAAACTGGCTCAAAGATTGCAGTAGCCATATTATTGAACCAATATTCAGAAACATAAATAAAAAAAAACAACTTTCGCAAATTAAAAAAGTTTTCTCCTCCCTAGCATCGTTGAAAACAATGAACAGACTCGAATTTTCTTATTTTTTTTCACAATTCTGAATTCGAAATTGAAAAAAAAACATACCAAAAGGTTGACCAATAAATCAGCTTCAAAACTGCATACCAACTTATTGCTCCACCTAACATTTATTTTTAGCTAGGGACCGTCAAAACTTACAACACTAGGTGGCCCGATAGATGTGTCCGGGAGTGTATATTCTGCGTGAAGCGACAAGAACACTACTTGACGTTGCGCGACACGCTGACTACTCCAAGTGATGCTGAGTGACGTAACGGAGCCTAATGTGCTCGACAACCTAGTTTAAGCTGCATGGTGGCTTTAAGTGTAGTGTACACTACGCGGAAGGTATTTTGTTTAGTGAAGGCAGTACGCTGAGGGACGTTGTGTGACACGTGTGAGAATTATTACAAAAATAAAAAATAAATAATCTCACGCCTTTCATCCCCGAGGGGGTAGGCAGAGGTATTCCATTACTGGATATACCCACATTTCACGACATATATTGGACCCCTAAACGTGATAGGCCCATCGCCGAAAAGGGTCTGCTTACACATGGATGTTTTTCTTCACCTTCGAGCTAGTGATAAATACCGTGTAAGTTTTTGAAAAACTCATTGGTACATGCCAGGATTCGAACCCGAGCCTCACTGATTTTCGGCCGGCTCTTTAACCGTAAGGCTATCACTGCTCACATACAACCTACTAACAAAATATTGTAACTGTAATTAGCATCCAAATAAAAAAAACTCATTCGATGGCATTTTGCTAACGTGACATTTTGCGATGTAGCGTTTGGCGCTTAATCCGTGTATACTACGTGACATTGTATGATCTGTAGTATGGGGTGTGTGTATGGTGTGTGTGTGTGGTACTCGCCTGCGCCGTGTCCAGCTTGTACTGGAACAGCTGTTCCTTCTGCGTGGGGATCTTGTCGATGAGGCTCTTTATGTGCTTGCGCTTCTCCTCCTGCGACTTGCTCTCCTTCTCGCCCTTGCCCTTCTCGCGACGCTCCTTGCCTGAGTTCACAATACAAAATGTAAAAAAGAAACAAAGAAAAACATTCATTTGACACCTTTTGAAATTAAACTATTACAGGGGCTTTTTGGCGGGAATCCGAAGAGGGACGTCATGTTGTTTGTATAATTTTCATTTTGCTGTGTATTTTGGGCTTTGACTCATAATAGTGATAGTTTATTATGTGGAAAGTGTCTGTGAAGGTGTGCAGTGAATAGGAAATTCGATAAAATGCGCGGGATGGATATTTTTGGATTGCCCCAAGAAGTCACAATGAAGTCTTCAGTAAAAGTGCTATCATTTTACTGTTGATAAACAAGGGAGGGATGTAGAAAGTGTTAAAGATACTGAATTTTTGTGCATGCTCTCTGAAGCAGAGCCATTTATCTAAGATTAAAACTTTTACACTGAACTTGAAAACACAAGATTTGGCTTTTTAGCCTTACAACATTCGGATCAGAGGAAATTTACAACCGACTAGGCTGTATGGGCTAGATCCCTTTGCCTTTCCCCGAAAGGGACAAACTTAAAAAAAAACTATTACAAAATAACTTAAATTTAAGGCACCACTCAGCATAATGTGGTAACAGCTGGTATTTTGGTAAATGTGTTAATTTAATGTAGCGGACTTTCAATTAGTCATCTCATTGAAAGTCAATGTAGCTCCACTTCGGGATTTTTAAACTCAGAAACTCCTTAACATATTATTATTTCAACCGACTAATACAGTACAAGTTACATTAGTGCTGTGCTGGAGACAATGTAGACCAAACACTACTGTCATTTGAATACTCTTATATTTCTTCTAGGGTACAATTTAAACACGATTATTCAGTGCTAAATCGGATATGGGTACTGAACAAACAAACATACTTAAATAAATATTAAATACCAGACACGAAGCCAACAGACAAATGTTGCTCCCCCCCCGATTTTAATATGCCATTTGGCATAAAACTATTTTAATGTGAGTTTTGACCATTCATCATCAACCCGCTGCTGAGCTAAGGGGCGGATTGGGAGATGGTGTTAGGCTAGTGGTGCGGTGGGCATGCAGTGGCCAAGCAGTGGGCATGTAGTGACCAAGCAGTGGCCATGTAATGGTCATGCAGTGGCCATGCGGCGGTACCTCTGTGGTGGTCGTTGGGCGGCGGGTCCAACGGCGAGGGCGAGTCGTCGTCGTCGTTGGCGAAGGCCGCGTGCCTCCGCGCGAGGGACGCGCCCGTCGCACCGCCCCCGGGGTCGCCTGCAACCACAAACACACACACACGCTCACATTACAATCACTGACCACCTAGGGGGTTCGATTCTGCTTTACAACATCTAAACTTATTTTAGTTTACTCCTGTCAACTAGGGCATGTCATATTATGTTTAGTGCATAAGTAAAGAAGTCACGACTAAAATACAGCCTCTGATTCGATAGGTTATCTTCTATACTTTTTCTTTTTTTGAGGTAAGATAAATAAGTTTAGTCAGTGTAAAGTAGAATCGCCTCCGGTGATTAAAATTTTATTAATTTATTTATATTTATTTTTTATTTATTTACTTACAATGTATAGCACACAGACAGAGCCGAAACACTATACAAGGCAACAGGAGAAAAAAAAAACAATACACAAGAATAATAATGTAAAAGTAAAACATAAAATTATAATTCTAAATATTCAAAAAAAGACAACACTTCTTTGCATACACTCATCCTTCCATCCGCAAACATATCAAACCGCGGCTTAATGAAATCTTCCACCTTTCCCGATTTCAAAATTTACGATCCTTATGACACCAAAACTTGAAGGCACGGATGCACGAATGAGTCTTTTGCATAGAATCCGATGAAAACGTTTTCATGCTAAATGTAACATGAGTGACTTTAGTAAAAAAAAAACATAAATATGTACCTGAATATTAGAAATTATCATTTCTTTTTTTTTTACTACTTGAGTGTGCATCGCAGTAGACTCATCGAAAAAGTCATTTCAACGAACAAGAAAATATTTAGCTTTAACCTCTCTACTTTCCAGAAAAAATAAAATATTTTTTTGACATTTCACTTGGCACCACAGGCGCACTGCCAGATGCCGCGCCTGTGTGACGACCTTAGAAGAAACGATCATAAAAACCTAACGACACAAGCTATCTTCACAAACTAAACGGAATTTTGTTTATGGATAAAATAGATGTTACCGCATGTAAAAAATAAAGGGGTACTATGGGTCTTAGTAATTTATTTCTGTTCGTAAAAAAAAAAACGGACTTGTTCGAGAATAATTGCTACCAATGTTACCACAGAACTCAAATTTATAAACAATGCTACTAAACACCATCTAGAAGAACCGTATTATCAGCTAAGATAAACAACTCGACCGTAGCAGACTGTTTATGTTTTTATAACAGCACTTGAAATTTGACACCGAAACTTTACTACGGAGCGGGATTGTTTTTATAAGCGTTGTAAAACATTGGTTTCAAAGCCACTTAGTGACGAAACTTAGATTGACAAACACAATACACTATTCGTCTTCAATATTCAGTAATAAATGTTACTAATAGTAACATATAAATAGTAAAATTACGCAATAAATGAGAAGTGGGGAAAAAGGCATACCTCCGGTCTGACTCACTTTTTAGATAGAAATGTTGTGTTTTATTTATAAAAAAATACCTTGAGAGATTCACAAGGGTTTATACTTTTTGATAAAATAACATTTATATAACTATTTCTTACAAAAAGATAAAGTTATAGGATCACAAAGATACGCGATTACGCGACCCGTTTGTAGGATATTTTGTAGCAGTAGTTGTTGCAGCAGTTTGTTGTTGAATTTCTCGCAACTTTTGTTGCAAGTGTAGTAATATTTATTGATATTGTTGTCAGAAATCTAATTGTATTGCCTATTCGTACTAATTCTCATTGAATCTTTGCAGTAAATACTCAAAAATGCAGCAAACCAAAACTAATAAGTTGACTTCATATTATACGATATTTACTAAAAAATCATATGATTTTATTATTTTCACAGCTTCATTATTAGTAGAAGGAAGTAATTACACCATTATAGTAGTTGAAATGTGCACTTACCTCGAAAAAACACAATAAAACTATCACACGAACGGCACAGATTCACGAAAAAAAGGCGATGATTGAAACCGGTTTTCTACTAAGAAAACTTTTTTTTTTAATGGCCAGGGATACTAGATCGACTCTGAATGTATTCCTAGTGTGTATGAAAAAGCACCTTTGCGTCCAGGGATCCTTTATTTCATAACAAAAAGGTTTAAATTGGCACTGGTAAGGGAGGACGCCGGCGTCCTCATTGACACTTGACTGAAAATGTCAAATTTTTGTATCGGGCCGCCGGCGTCCTCGTTGTGACGTTCGGGGCAAGTGTGCACTTTTATTTTATTTTTATTTATTTTTTTTAAAGTGTGCACTCTCAGTCACCAACACTGAGTGCCTTCAATAGAGTAGACACTCGTCCTATCTAAATGTTAAGTTTACAGTAATCTTCGTGTATTCGTCTCACCGTGCGAGTCGACCGGGCTCCTCCTGTGCTGCTTGAAGCTGATGGTGATGGGCGACCCCCCCGCGGAGGGGGGTCCCGGGCCAGGCGCGGCGGGGGGCTCGGCCGGGGGGCCGGGGGGCGTGGCCTCCCTCTCCCTGCGGCGGTGGTGGCGGTGGCGGTGGCGGCGGGGGGGCGTGGTCGGCGGCGGGGGCGTTGACCCGGGGGAGAGGGGCGGCGAGGCGGGGGGCGCCTCCCCCGGCGGGGACGGCTCGGGGGGCTCGGCCCTCGCCGCGCCCTCCCCGCCCCCCGAGTCGTCAGAGTCGATGGGCTCCGCCTCGTGGGGGAGTTGCCTAGAGGCCGCCGCGCGGAGGTACCGCTCGCGCTCTCGCTCCAGACGCTCGCGGGCCTGAGGGAGGGGAGCGTTTAACAACTAGACTTGACAATAAAGTAAACAATATAAAAAAAACATTATTCACTTAATTTTACAGTTCAGTAAAAGTAGTATTAGTGAGTTTTTCAAAACTCACGTACATATTTATCACTAGCTCGACGATGAAAGAAAACATCGTAAGGAAACCCGCAGGTCCCAGAATTAATTCTGAGACAAGTGTAAAAGACTCGATCCGGTGATGGACCACCTATCATGTTTAGGGTCCAAAGAATATCTCGTGAAAAGTGAGTATATACAGAAGTGAAATACCTCTGTCTACTCTCTCGGGGATATAATTCATGTGTTTTTTTTTAAAGTAGTACGAAGCGATAGTCAAGAAATTTGTTTATCTTCAATTGTCAATTATGTTTCGAAAGTGACGCCATGTGCACGTAAATGGTAACTTTAACTCACACGCGTCATACTGTCTACCGCCTTCATGCCACCTCTATAGCGTTAGAATTATTGGCGAGATCAAAATTACTTAAGTATTATACTCTGACTTGGAACTCTCCACTGATTTTAAATTTGATTCTTTTTAGCTTCTAACAGAACTATTACCAAAGCTCTGCTTTCTGTCTTTTAGTAGGATGTAACTCAGGAACCGTAACGGAAGGACAATTAAATTTATCAAAGAATGTCTATTTCTATTACAAACAAAAGTAAAAGAAATACTGGGTATGGGTACACAAAAAAATTGTCATTTTCCCCTTAACCTCCTAGTACAGTTGGTTTATTTCAGCTAGTTCCAACCCCCAGCACATCCGGTTCATTGCATCTGGTCCCAACCCCCAGCACGTCTGGTCCCAACCCCCCTCGTACCTCCCTCCTCTCGTCCTCCCTCTGCCTGGCCCTCCTCCTCTCCAGCTCCAGCTGCTGCTCCGAGGGTCTGGAGGCGTCCACCAGCAGCCGTGGGCAGTACTGCGCCTCCAGCCTGGCGCAGAGGCTGGCCCAGGCCGCCCCGGCCGACTCGTCGTCTGACCCCCGGCCGCCGAATATGTCGCGTCTATAGGCAGAGACAAAGTTAAAGTCAAAATGTTTTATTCAAAATAGGAACTTACAAGTCCACTTATTGAACGTCATTTCAACTCCACCGCTTCAGCATGTATGGTTGAGGAGAAGAAGCGGGGCAAGAAACTCCTCAACACAATATTCTTATAATCAATTGTTACTTAATACTCGCATTGCGCTGGACTGGAGGAAATCTGTTCCAAGCATCATTGTCATTTAAATAGTCGTCTAGTTTGTAATATGCCATTTTACAAAGTACATGTTTAACATGAGTTTTGAACACAGTTTCAGGCAATTTCAAAATATCTTCTGGTATTTTATTATAAAAGCGTTTGCAAAGCCCCACAAAGGAATTATTAATTTTACTTAATCGTGACTGAGGTTGCTCTAGTTTATTTTTATTCCTTAGATTACAATTATGCCTGTCACAGTTTTTAGTAGGTATACAGTAATATGTTTTTCCGTACATACATAATGTTTTCATAAATGTACTGACAAGGCAATGTTAAAATATTAATTTCTTTGAACAGTTCTCTTAGGGAATCACGACATCTTAACTTGTAAATGGCGCGTATAGCCCTTTTTTGAAAAAAAAATAGATTCTGCATCAGCAGCTCTGCCCCACAGCAAGATGCCATAGGACATTATACTGTGAAAGTAGCTAAAATAAACGAGTCTTGCTGTGTCTACATCAGTAAGCCATCTGATTTTTCTGACGGCATAAGCAGCTGAGCTCAGTCTGTTAGATAATGCAGAAATATGAGAATTCCATTGAAGTTTGGAGTCTATCGTTATCCCCAAAAAAACTGTATTATCAGCGAAATCTAATTTGTCATTGTTTAAAATTATCTCATTCTCTACTCGTCTAACATTAGGGAGTACAAACTTTATACATTTGGTCTTCTTAGCGTTGAGCACTAGATTGTTTGCAGTGAACCATGTGAGAATTTGTTGAAGTGTCATTTACCTCGTCGAGCTTCTGAGCTTGTCTATCTACTTTGAAAATCAGAGATGTATCATCAGCAAACAACACTATCTTTGACAAACTCTCTACCATGAATGGAAGATCATTTATATATACAAGGAAAAGAAAAGGACCAAGAATCGAACCTTGAGGCACCCCAATTTTTACGGGTGCGCCCTGTGATTTACAATCATTTATTTTTACTTTTTGTATCCTATTTTCGAGATAGGACTGTAAAATATCAAGCGCTTTACCGTTGACTCCATAATGATTTAATTTACATAGCAAGGTCTCATGATCTACGCAGTCAAATGCTTTTGATAGATCGCAAAAAACTCCAATTGCCTTTTGAGATTTCTCCCAGGCATTAAAAATATTCTTGAGTAATGCTATTCTAGCATCCGTAGCTGAACGACCTTTGGTGAAGCCAAATTGTTCGTTATGAAATAAGTTATTTAGATTGAAGTGTGAAATCATTTGATCAAGCAATAACCTTTCAAAAACTTTGCTAAGTACTGGTAAAACAGAAACAGGTCTATAATTTGAGGGGTCTTTTTTCTCTCCTGATTTAAAAAGAGGAATAGATTTACTATGTTTCATTAGGTCAGGAAATAATCCTTTGTCAATACAATTGTTAAAGATATAAGCTAAATATGGTGCTACTAAGGTTATGATGAAGATACATACCTTAACAGACATGCCCCATATATCTTCAGTACTTTTAAGTTTAAGTGCTCTAAAAGTTTTAATAACGGTATCCGGACTAGTGTGTCTAAATATAAGAGATTCGTTACAGCTATATACATTTTTTCGTAGAAAAGTTATGGCAAGAGATGTGGATGAGTTCAGACAATGGAGATTATCCCAAAACACCTTTAAACTAGGGACGAATCCGACACCTATACCGATGGCAGATTCAACGATACTTTTCAAATTTCGCGCTTTGAAAATGAAATGTAAACGCGCGTGTTGTCCCATCTGTTTATTTGCAAACGAGGCACGAACTAACTATGGTCGGGGAAAAAACTATTAATTAATTGTGTTTTATTTATTCTACCTTCCTTTTTTAATTCAATAAGCGTATCGGTATCGGTGTCAATATCGCAGATATTTTTATAAGAGTATCGGTATCATACGGCAAAAAGGCGTATCGAGGCATCCCTACTTTAAACATGTATTTCAGTTTTCATTATACAATTATAACAGATTTAATCATAATAAAACAATAAAAGTGTTGCAATTGAGTACTAAAAACTATGACGTCACACTTTGCTATTTCAATACATTTTCCATAGTAAAATTTCGTTTTGACAGATCATAAAAAGTAACTGATTTGACTAGGCAGGACACTACCTTATTCAACTTGTAGCCAGCATAGGGTCTACAACTACACCCTTAATATTATAACGAACTAGCGGTTCTGCGCGGTTTCACTCGTGTAGTTCCCGTCCCCGGGAACTGGGAATCCGGATATAAAATAGCCTATGTTACTCAGTAATATTGTAGCTTTACATTGGAGAAAGAATTTTTAAAATCGGTTTAGTTTTTGAGTATATTCTTTACAACATACAAAAATATCAAAGATGTCGCGCCTGGGGACCAGATAATGGAGGATAGACTTAGATAAGTTTGATTCCATTTCGCTAAAGCCGCGATTTGTGTAGTGGTTCTTACAATAAATTTAATATACAATATGTAACTGAATATATTTAGCACACCTATGACCAAATGGGCGATGGGCTCACCACCTATCACGTTTAGGGGTCCAATATATCTCATGAAATGTGGGTATATCCAGTAATGGAATACCTCTGCCTACCCCCTCGGGGATAAAAGGCGTGACATTATATTATTATTATTTTATTACCTATGACCAAATTTTAACGTTCAATTTCTAAATCTAAGCGATTGACTTATAGGAAATAAATACTTAATCATTTTAATTTAATTTGGTTTAAGTTTATGGAACCCACCTGAGCGCGTCGAGTTCGTCCCTCTCCCTCCTCCTCTCCCTGGCATCCGCCTCCGCCTCCCTCACCCTCGCCCCCAGCCTCCTCTGCAGCTCCGCCCCGCGGTAGTACTTGCCGTCGTCGCGCTCGTCCTCGTAGTCCTCCAGGAACTCCTTGAGCCGCCTCGCCTCCTGCTCGCGCTCCTCCTCCCGGCATCGCTCCCTCTCCCTCTCCCGCTCGTACTCCTTCTGCTTGCGCCTCTCGCGCGTCTCCCACGCCTTCAGGCGCTCCTGGTACAGGGCCTCCTTCTCGCGCTCCTACAAAGATATTAATCGATTTAAAGTTGCTGATTCACTCTAACACATTAGGATCGTTTAACCCCGAAATAGTAGATTGTGTCGAAAGGGAGCAAAACGATATTTTTACGGCGAGGGCGTTTTTTTAAATCACGAACATAGTGAATGGTTCTAGGACAATGTAGAATCATGAACGAAGTGAGGGGTTTCAAGTACGTAGCCCAAGGTAAAAATATTTTTGCAACCGAATGCAGTGTATACTGCTTTTCATCCCTCTGTATAAGAAAAATAACTAGATAAGCGCGCGCATTGCCTTGTATCGCACAATCATCGGACGCCATTAAGCCATGACGAAAAATGAAACTAATGTTTTCTTATAGGTACCAAGGTTTGATGTATTACAGTAGCGCCAACCTTAGATGCAAACTTATTTTTCTCATCTTTTTGGCTAAGAATGATGAAAAATATTCTTAATTCCAAATTCAAAACACTTTTATTTGCACTTATTAAAACCATATCGAAAAAGACTTACTTTGCTCCCTTTTATTAAGGAGCAAAACGTCACTTTTCGAATAGATGGTATGAAAATCAAGTTTGCTTGATGTTTTCCAGGTATGTAAGAACCCAATACAAGACAAACTACAACTACATGTACCTTCTTCTCGAGGCGCTTTCTCTCTCTCGCCTCCTCCTCCATCTCCTTCTCGCGGCGAGACTCGGCCGAGCTGCGGCTCCTCCCGCGAGAGCGCTCGCGCGACCTCTCTCGCTCCCTCTCGCGCTCGCGCTCCCGCTCTCTCTCGCGCTCCCTCTCGCGTTCCCTGCGAGACGGAGGCATTTTGTTACAAAGGAAATGTCATGAAATACACACCTAGGGAAGTAAAATAAGAAATGTCTCAGATCACATGTAATGGTCGAACGAGGCCAAGCCGAGGTGTACAAACATTTGATCTGAGACTTTCTTATTTACTTCTCGAGGTGTGTATACTTTCTTCTTATCGACTGAGGCGGAAAGCGGCAACTTTGTTTATCGCAGCAAGCCGAAATTTGCTGCTTTCCGCTCGGATAGATGAAAATACATTTTATAACTCTTCTATTTTTGTTTATTTGTAAAACCAGCAGCAACAAATAACAATGATTATAGCTATATTAGGCTCTAAATTGCATAGAAGGTGCTAGCTACGCATACACGACAGAGTCTTCACTCGGGCACTAATCATATCATGTAAACACGTGATCCGAATATAATCGAACGCCGAAATCCAATCCGTGCAGTGTTCTATTGGCTCATACGAGCGTACTGGGTCCGAGCGCACTAGTACCGTGAAAACTCGGCTTTAATAAAATATTAAAATAAACACTATACATACCGTTCCCTATCCCGCTGCTCCCTCTCCCGCTCCCTCTCGCGCATCTCCCGCTCCCTCTCCCGCTCGCGCGCCTCCCTGCAACAGAGCCAATCAGAGACCTATCCCTACCCCCTCCCTCCCCATCCCCGGCGCGGGGTCGCACCTCTCTCGCTCTCTCTCTCGTTCCTTCTCGCGCTCCCGCTCCCTGTCCCTCTCGCGCTCCTCCCGCTCTCGCTCGCGCTCCTTGTCGCGGTCGTCCCGGCGCTCCTTGGGCCTGTGATACATATATTTACACTCGCTGGAGTTTCAACATATACCAGGTATATTGATGCCAGGGTTAGATGCATTTACTCAGTAAGTCCTTAGGTTATTTTAACTAATGAATAATTTAACTTATAGTGAACTCTTTACTTTAACTTTACCTGCGGTTTCACCCGCGTACTTTCCGTTCCCGTGGGAATACGGGAATACAATATAGCCTATTTTACTCAGGGATATTCTAGCTTTCTGTTGGAGAAAGATTTTTTAAAATCGGTCCAGTAGTTCTTGAGTTTATTCGTAACAAACATACGAAAATACAAATCTTTCCTCTAAAGAAGTATAGAAAACCTAAGTATTTGTTATTCACTCTGACTTGATACCTCCATGGGTTCCTGAGAATAACCGTCTTAATAAGATAATCCTACAGGGATCCCATTTTTTTCTTTTTAAAAATCAATTTAACCGGATAACCTGTGGTATAGTGACTAACCTAGAAGTGCTCCTCCGACGCCTTTCCTTGTCCCGCTCGCGGTCCCTGTCCCTGTCGCGTTCCCTATCGCGCTCCCTGTCCCGCTCCCTCTCGCGGTCGCGGTCCCGCTCTGTGTCCTTGTCCTTGTCCCTCTCCTTGTCCTTGTCGCGGTCTTTGTCCTTGTCCTTCTCGTCGCGAGGCTCCCTCTTCCGCCGCACCACCACCTCGGCCTCCTCCTGCGGTTGATGCCAATATCAAATTGATACTTAAGTTATCTTACAGAAGGTACATTTTAGCTCCAATTCCTTTGAAATATTTACAAATTGTACCTAGATAAACATTAACAGGACAATCGTTTTGACTCACGATAATGATAGTGTATGATACTGACTGATGGCTAAGTTGTTTTTAATGATCACTAAACATAAAAAAACATTGAAAGCACGTGTATTCATCGCGATGTAGTGTGGTGTGGTGTTGTGTGGTATGGTGTAGTGTGGTGTGGTATGGTGTAGTGCAGTGTACCTTCATGCTCTCGCGGAACTTGCCGATCTCTCTGTGGATGACGTCTCGCTTCTCCTCCGAGATGTCAGCCTCCTCCAGCACCTTGGCCGTCTTCGAGATTGCCTCCTCTAAGGAATAACATATTACGCACATATGACATTTCATCAGAATTACTTCAACTGCTTGAGTAACAAACATTCACACTGTTTTTCTTGTCTGTCAGTCTGTTGTATTTAGTTGTAAGTAATACTTTTTTGCTTAAATTCTCTCTACTATTCAAGGATATTTCATTAAAGAAAATGTATTTATTTCCATAGGTAATTGAAAAGTACACCTAGAAAGGTCGATAGTCTAAATACGAAGGCACTCTAAACTCGTCCATAAAGATTGGCTAAATGTAAACAGCAGCCCATCTCCACCGACGAGTTGCCGTTTCCAAATGCAGTACCCAGTAATAATAGGTTCACAAATTCCACCCTGTAAATCTGCAAATACACCCCAATACCAATGATTGAACGTGTAGCGTATCGTGGATACATCCAAGAGCTGGTTTGTATTGTATCCTTACGCATCCTCGATTATTTAGTAAAATGATGAAATGACAGAACAGTCACGCTTTTCCTCGGTTTATAAAGAAGTCATTGGGGGCCTGAATATTTGAATATTATATTTTAAGTTATAATAATCAAGCTGAAGTGGCAGAAGGCTGGCCATATCAGCGTAGAACAGATGAGGCAGACATGTTGTAGAGTGTAGACCGCGAGTCGGCAAGCGTAAGGACGCCCTCAGGCTAGCTGGAGAGGCCTATGTCCAGCGGTGGACTGCTATAGGCTGATGTTGATATTTGAGGTGTATATGTGTGGTACCCTTCTGCAGCGTCTCGTAGTTGTTGATCTCGTGCTGGTAGTCCCTGAGGATCTGCTGCAGCCTCCTCTCGGCCGCCTCGTCCAGCTGCCTCTGCCGCACGTCCAGGTAGCCCTCCGTGCCGGGGGCGCCCTCGGGGGCCAGCAATCTCTGCTCGCCTTTAAATGGAAACACATTCTCAGGGAGGTTCTGCGGTGATACAGTCAAATACCCAATTCGAGTGACATCAAAGCCCACGATAATGTTTTAATGTCAGTGTCACTCACTCTGGTAGGAGTCGACGAGATGCTGCACCTTCCCGTCGGTCCTCGCCACGAGCCTCTTGTCGGCCAATGCTCTGTCGTGCAAGAGGCGAACGGTCCTCAGCGCCGCCTCCACGCCGGCCAGCTCGCAGAAGCCGAAGGTGGCGGCCCGCTTCCAGCCCAGCACGGGCCCGCAGGCGGCCAGCAGGGCGCGCACCATCGCGTCGGGCACTCTCGCGCTGATGTTGCCCAGGAACACCGTCACGGCCGGGGGCTCCTCCTTGGCGCCGTTGCGGGAGGGCCCGCGGGAGATCACCGCCTTCGCGCCCGGGGCCGGCAGCAGGGCGCGCCCCGGGCCCGACCCGTACGCGCCCACCATCACCTGCCCAAGTATACCACTCGGTAAACAATTTTTCATTTCTCCGGGCAGAAAGCGGGAGATTTCGGCTCGCTGCTCTGAACGAAGTTTCCGCTTTCCACCTCCGTCGAAAAGAAAAAAGTATACACACCTCGGGAAGTAAATAAGAAAGCCTCAAATCACATGTTTGTAGACCTCAGCTTCACCTCACTCAACAATCACATGTGATATGAGACATTTCTTATTTTACTTCTTTAGATGTGTAATACACTAAAGCTATTAAGACTGTTATTAAGACCCTTTTCCTTGTTTTCTTGCAAATAAAATTACAATTATTACTATGCGAGTACTTCCAATAGTAAGCACCTTTGCTTTTATACATTTCATTCATACCAAGCAGATGCCTGTTGAGTTTGTTGTGAAAAATTTCCAGAACCAAAAAGTTACTTAAGAAGTCATTAAATGTGACAGAAATATGTAAGTGCAACAAGTTGGAGACGAAAAAAAAATTTGTAAGACAAACTCACTAAAATAATTCATCTAATATAGTTTTAGTTTGGATTCTGGTAAGTATAAAATTAATCATAATAAAGGCTCGAGTTAGAAGCAGTAAAATAAGCATACACAAAAAAAAATGCAGTGAAAAAACACAGAACAATTGCCAACACTGATGTTGATGCCACCTAGACTCTACTTGAGGTGATCGTTGCAATCTCATTGCGCCGATGGACAGAGCATGCAAAAGCATAGCAAATCATGGAGATACAGAAAAATTAAGAGCTAATTTGCAAACTCAACTTGGGAAACAAATCCACCTGTGCACACATCACTCGCGCCCGCACACCACAACCTGCGTGGGGAGAGATTGCACTCCACTGTAACTTTGCAAATTGGTACTACATACTGATGGGGCTCAAACTTTGTCAAACATTTCCAACCCCAGAGACGGTAACCATAGCTACCAGAATTAGATATCACTATATAGTATACAACAAAGTTGCTTTCTCTGTCCCCATATCCCTATGTATGTTTAAACCTTTAAAACTACGCAACGGATTTTGGTGCGGTATTTTTTAATAGATAGAGTGATTCAAGAGGAAGGTTTTAGTATAAGCATTGCACCCGTGCGAAGTCAGGGTGGGTCGCTAGTATAATATAAACCCATAGCTCTGCATCCACTACCACCGATGCCGAGGCCAATGAGATCGCAAGAAGTGGGCCTTAGAAACACAAATTTTGGTGTTTATTAACACCAATGTTTAAAATAATTGCGACCTAGCATTTAAAGATGTTTTGATGATTTCTCAATAAGTGACGTACCGCTTTTGAAGGTTTTAATTGACGTGACAATCGTGTAGATTTCCCTGAAACTTAGAGGATGGCGGGTTACCGTCTGTTGCTCCTGGAGGGCAACAAATCTGATGAGTAAGTCATGTTTTCAGCGAGCGCCCGGTCAAAGAGGTTATGATAAGGGCGAGAACAGAGTTCAAGCGGACGCGGATGACTTACGTGTGTAGCCATCGGCATGGTGACGACGCCCGGGGCCAGCCCGTACGGCACCAGCGGCGGCCGCCCGGGGAACGACATCGCTCTGCTCGCGCTTCTACTGGCTCATCCGCCACACGCCTCGCATCCGCTCACAAGTCACAAACGCCGAGTGCCCCTCGCACCAGTGACGCACGCACTCCCTGCTGTTATCGCCACCGCACACAAATATTTATCACGCGTCCGCACAACCAATTCCAATTTCTGTCTTTTCGGTCTAATGGAAACTAAAGTCAACGAATGGGGCAATTAAATTTAAATAAACAAAATTTCATTGACTTTCACACATAATCGCAATGTCGGCCATATTTTTTTACGGAACGGAACGTCGGTTGTCCGCCATCTTGCATTAGATTGTCGTTTTAAAAAGATCAAATTTGGAGAAGCAAGGGTGGTACATATCCATTCTGCCAAATATTGATAGTTTTGTGGTCGGTTGAGATTACTAGTCTGTGGTTGAGATGATTTGACTCACTGATTACTCATTGATTTGACTCTCTGAGTGTTTCAGTACTCAGAGATTTGACTACACTTTTGTTTTAGTATAACTTGATGACCATGGATACAAGTCTTTCATTTCGAGATCTTACATCAAGGGTCCATCCTTTCTTGTTTAGAATTTTTTAATCAAACACTTGACATGTGCATGTAGTGAAAATTTCCATGAATAGTCAAAATCCGAATTTTACCAAAAGCTTGCCAGTTCAGATTGCCGCCAAAAAGTTAATGTTGTTTAATCAGCCAGGCAACATACCTACCCATCGGCCTAAAAGGAAAAGGTGGGACAAGCGGTCACTGATAAACAAACAAAGTAGTCAAATTCCATGAACAAAAATACATAATTCAAATCAAATCAAATCGTTTATTGCAATTCTTGAAGCAATAGTAAAGTAAAGTAATTCTTTATTAACGAGAGCCTAAATTTATATTATATACATTTGTTATTTTTCCTTATGTACTATTCAGGTATTAAAGTGGTATGTGCAGAAGGAAGGAACAGCTGATATCTAAAATAGGTAAAACCTGAGCTATAGATATCAGCACCACGGCTAAGGGTGCGAGGGTAAAAAGTGGGTATATAACAGGGCTGACAGTAAATGTCCATCTTGATAACTCCACGCGTTTTGTGAGAGGCAGGCTCTACAGACACACAGACGGACAACGATAATGGTTCCTTTCTTTCTTTTAGAGTATGGAACCATGAAAATGTGCTTATTGTAGACTTGTGACCCGGGCAAACGTTCTGCCACCGTATCAACCATCCGTGGACCTAGATAAAAAATTCATCAAAATCGGTTCAGCCATTTTTGAGATTTAGCAAGGCTAACGAACACCAATTGATTTTTATATGTAAGAAGAAAATTTGCACACCACTGTCTTTTCATTGGACACAGTAGGTAGATATCTAATTTGATCGAGCCCGTAGCATTTGCTGCTTTCTATTGTCTAGCTAGAGCTACTGTCATATTTTCGATCTCATTTTAAACATTTAAATAAAAAAAGTGTTGCAAAATTTAAAAAAATATTTATTTCATAAATATAAAGTCAAGATTATGCATAGGTATTTTTTTATGTACAGACACAAATTATGTCAATATTATACATTTTCTTAAATCATATTAAAAGAAAATTAGCTACTTATCTAATAAGTATATTTTGTAGTTACAAAGGAGAGCAATGTTTTTTTGTCAGTAGGTACCAAAAAGTGAGAATTTCTTGAATATAACTACTTAAATATAAATAATATAAAATGATAAACTGACTGACTAATTGGTGATGTATCAATGCATAGCCTAAACCGTTGGGTGTAGAGACTTGAAATTGTGCACATAGATAGCTTATACAGTGCAGGCATCCACTAAGAAAGGATTTTGCAAAATTCAATCCCTAAGACGGTGAAATAAACGTGCGAAGCCACGGTTAAAAGCTAGTCATCTATATACCGTGTAGATCGAATCGTATTGCTCTTTTCTTGAGAAGCCCATAAGTTTAGACTATTATGTAGATATAATATTATTCTGATCATAACACTATAACCATTTGTACATAGGTACTCTTTGCCCAAAAACAGGTGTTCCTGCAGCATGACACGTCGTAATATGCGGGACTATTGAATATTATCACAGCATTGAGGCACTAGAGTCTAGTCAGCAGCGGGGTTATTCCCCGTGCGGGTGGTCATCGGGCGGCCGGATCTGCTTGGCCCGGCGGTCGCCCAGCAGCCGGGCGGCCAAGTATCCCAGCGCCGAGCCGGCCACTAAGGCCGCGGCCCCCGCCTTGGCGCCCACCACCAGCCCCACGGGGCCCCCGCACAGAGCGCCCACGCAAGCGCCACCCAAGCCCCATGCGCCCGCACGCAATCTGCCGGGAATACAACGGACAAAATGCGTGATATCGAATTCATATTATATTATGTTGAGAGTAAAGGTGGGCGATCATATGAAATGACTGGACCATGACCATGGATACAAGTCCTTTGCGTTTTCGACTGAAGGACTTGTATCCATGGTCATGGATGAGTTATTTTATATGATATATTTTACATGCTACTTCTGAAATCGCCAACTTCTAGTTGATATAAGTATGATTTGATTACTAACAAACTATGGATCCTGATGGTCTGAATTTTTTACGTGACTGCCTCAGAAGGAGGGTAACGGTTTTTGGTTTTGAAATTATAGTTTATTTATTTGATCTGTGAATCGAGTCTTTATTTTAATTAAATCACTTCACTTTAAGGTTTTCGCGTCACAGAAGTTATTGTTTTGTTTCAACTAACGTTTTGTTTGAACCCGTCCGTCAGTGATTGATTACCCACCTGACTCCGAGATTACAAAAACGTAGTATGAATTAACGTGCCATCTTTCGTTAACGGACCACATCAGGGGCTTTATTGCCTATTTATAATTTGTAATCGCAATCGACTATCTGACATTTGTTGTTGACGCGATTGCTTGCTCTTCTTTCAGTGGCCGTATTGACAGGCCGTTTGTCCGCCCTCACCTCTCCCCGGCGGCGAGGTGGTCCCTGGCGGCGACCACGTCGTCCCCTGCAGCCTCGACCGCTGCGGCCACGTGGTCGCTCTGCTGCCGCTGGTGGTCGGCGGCCATCTGCACCGCCCGCCACGTGGCGTGCAACTCCTGCACGTCCTCCTGCAGGCGAGCCCAGCCCTGCAGGACGGCCTCGCGCTCAACGAGGGCCAGCTCCTGAGAGTATCGACAGTGTTTTATGAATAAAACTCTAGATTGAATAATGAGATCGTTTTTATTGCATCTATTGCACTCCATTACAAAAAGATGATGTAATCCTATATGTGATGGCGCCGGGCGCAGTCACATCGTACATCGTTACTATATCAATCATTAGGCAAAGACGACAGACTATTATGCCAATATACAGTACGCCCGTTTTATCTTGGCAGCTCTGAAGTTGCGCAAATGGCTGCGTAATAATTGACCATTTGGAGGTATGATTCGGTTTGCGCAATTGGAGCCTATGTTCAGAGCAGCATAAAAATGGCCGTAATGAACACGTGTAATGTTGATAGGAGGTTGTAGATAGGCTTGAGAATGCTTAGAACATCGGAGTGTCAACACTAAATTCAAACAACTCTAAATAGTAAAAACCGACTTCAACGAATTAGCACTAAAACATATCAACGACTTTGAATTTTTGAAAAACCGCTCGACCGATTTTGATCATCTTAAATGGGAATCTGAAGTATGATCTACCAAACAAAAAAAATATTATCAAAATCGGGTCGGTAATCGGAATCCAAAAGATATCTGTAGTGGCATTTCACTTTTTTCTATATTAAAACAACGAGACAGGCAGACTGTGATATCAAATCGGAAGAACGAAAATAAGAGGGCAGTTCAATGATACCACCAAAGACGTTGAAAGAAAAAGTTTCTCTTAAGAGAATGATTTTCTTCCAACCTCTTTGGATACCACATTATGTACAACTATCCAAACTAAATACATATGCAAAATTCCAAGTCTACTCATACGTCCAAGTAGAAGAAAGGCGACGGCCCACCTGTTCGTCCAGCTGCAGCTGCGGCGCCTCTCCGGCCTCGAAGGGCACCAGCACGCCCACCGAGTCCGTGGAGCCCACGCTGCCCACCGCTGGGCCTGGCCCAGACCCCTTCAAAGGAGACGTCTCTGCAATTCGTACCATGGGGGACTATAGGGAACTACATCTCATCAAAAGTAAAACTGATTTTGGGCTATTGAAACTATGGATAGTGCTGTCAATGTATTAGCTGATTTTTGAGATGGCTCCCCGCAAATGGTTTCACGTCGATGGAAATGGCGGTTAATTAAAAAAACAACACAGAAACTGGTGATTATCGGTTATTTCGAAAACGTCGTATACCACACGCATCACACAAGTTAATCTCTAAGCCATTTGCAAACTCTCTCTCTATATTCTCACCGATGAGTTGTGCCTGCGCAGCCGTCACTAGTACTCTACAACTGCGCTCGATAACCCCTACAATGACGAATTGACATATAAAACTTCTATATAACAGGGGCCGGAGTCACCGGCCCCTTTCTAAAATACAGCTCTAATACACGTCTTTTACGAAGGAGAGAAAGACACTATCGTGAATTGTCATGGCACACGATATTGTATTTCTAACCACATTAAAGATCAAAAGTGAACTAATAAGACGAAAAACCAAAGTTATGGATGCCCTAGACTATGACAGAAGTGGAGGTGGGCAGGACATAATATACGTATAGGAAGATGCACAGACTTTTGTCTCAGATGTCCTTCAAAAGATGGATGGATGGAAGATAATTAGGTGGGTAGGACCAATGAGATAAAGAAGAAGAGGGCGTCAGACATAAAAGCTATAACATGAAGCCAATGCAGAAAGAAAACAATGGACAGAGAGGTCTGGAAAAAGTTGGAGGAGGCGTATGGGTACCTGAGAAGGGGTTCCGATTGATCGATTATAGTGATCTAAATTAAAATGCATGTAATAACAATATTGGAAATAAAAAGTTTTTTAGTCGGCGATGGGCTCACCACCTATCACATTTAGGGGTCCAATGTATCACGTGAAACGTGGGTATATCCAGTAATGGAATACCTCTGCCTACCCCCTCGGGGATGGAAGGCGTGAGATTATATTATTATTATATTAAAGTTTCATTATTATTATTATTTTGGTGAGTTGAGTCTTTCTATGAAGCTACAGCTGTTCCTGATATAAGAGGGAGCGTTATACCCACCGAGGTAGTCGACGACGGCCTTGAGCGTGAGCTCCCTCGAGCGTCTGGTGAGCTGGTCGAAGCGCGGCCGCTCGTCCTCCCTCACGCGCGTCCGCAGGGACTCCAGCTGAGAGAGCAACGTCCTCAGCTGTTGTGCTGCCAGACCAGCACGACGCTGCTCAGCGCGCACCAGAGGCCATTGCCCGCCCTGCTCGTACTGGGCACGCGGCACACTTTTATGGGCCATTTACACGAGGCCAATCCACTAACACTATACAAACTGCATACAAGAAAACTTGAGGAGTGGACTGTTTCACGAGGCCATTAGTGGAATGGCTCACTTGAATGTTGGATGGCGTATCAAGATCAGAAAGCAAAACAACACACTCCACTATGCCCACAAGACAAAATATTCTCACCTATATAAATAATTTTATTGATTAACACATTTCTATTATGGTCATAGTGTAGTGGGCAGACACCTTTATGCGGACTTATTTCCGCAACCTATTTTGCGTGATAGTGGGAGCTACTCAACTCTTGCCATCCCAGCTCCTCCAGGAGACCTATGTAAGCAATATGTAAATAAAAATGAAACAAAAACACTTGGGCTCACATAACAATCCTTAAGCATAGAACTCTAATGGAGGGAACAGTCAAAAAAGATGCTGCTATATCAGTATAAGTTGTCCCTTTCTATCTATCCTCAAATGTAGTTCCATTATAAACTTAAAGCAGTTGGTAAACTGACGGCCACCACATACAATAGTGTTTTTTTTTAAATATGTGTTTATCTTTTTTTCTCTCTCTTATTTTAATGTAAGTGTGTGTATTGTGTTGCAAAAAAATTATTTATCTATCTATCTACAATCTATATTATTGGGTAGTTGACAGCATCGAAATTAAATTGCGAGCAGTCATAAATTAAAAAGATTATCCCAAAACACCTCAAAATATGTATTTCGATTTTCAATTTACAATTATAGCAAATTTAAAAATAATAAAACAATCAAAAAAAGTGCTGCAATTCAGTACTACAAACTATGACGTCACGGTTTGCTATTTCAGTACATTTTCCATAGTAAAATTTCGTTTTGACAGATCGTAAAAAGTAACTGATTTGACTAGGTAGGACACAACCCTATTATAATGTGATTATTTTGGTGAATGTAGCTGTACAATTAGGTGTCTACAAGCTTGTATAGAACCCTCAGTGCGAAAGTGAGATGTACACCTGGCTAGTTTTTATTTATTTTTATTTATTTATTATGGCTCACAAAACAAGTTATAATCAATGAAAAGTACATAAAATTGTAACAATTATTAAACTAGATTATAACTCTAAATATGTGTGCACAGAATGAACCAGGTAGCGAACAGTTTAGACAAGAAATTAGTACTGTTAGTAATGTAAATATTGTTTATTAATCAAAAGATAATAGCCAAAAACTAGATGTGAGGTAGAATGGTGTGAGTAGTGTTAGTATCTACAAAATGCTAGGACTTAAAATAGGTGCATACCAGGTCTCGTATTTCTCTTTAAAATTATTATTAAAAAGTGACATTATTTATTTTAGATAGTATCTTAACAACTCCTAAGAGGCTGTATAAGGCTAACATTGTTATATAAAAGTGACTTGGATGAGACCTTTGGACTCAACTTGAAGCGATAACTGATAAACAAAAACAAATAGTATAAGTTGTCCCCAATTGTTGACCCAGATTGGGTTTATGCCAATATACGGATTATTTATTTGCAATTTATAGTTTAATGGAGACAGCTGATCCACTAATAAGGCAAAAGAAACTTAATATTATAACAATGGATAGACAATGTTCCACCTATTGCTTTAAGGATCATCACTGTCTTTTGTAATGATACTGTGGTACTGCAATTTAACTCTCCGAAACTAAAAAAATAACTGTTCTAGTTAAGTATGTATTACTTTTTTATCACTATCGACATTACCAACATTTTAAAATTGCATGCTAGTCCTGTCTACCCTCGCTCTTGGTAAATATTAATAGATTTCTTGTGACGTCAAAGGTTATGGCTGTTACGCGCCTAAATTCTTACGCGACGTAATTTTCAGTAATCCTATTCCTATATAAAACTTTAGAATATATGTTTGCCAAGGCCGTGGTTTGATATGTGGTTAAATACCTTAATCATATTGGCTTTGTGCTGTCGCAACAGGTCCAGGTGGTGAGGGATCGCCACTTCGTTGAATTTAGTCAGCGAGTGCTCCACTCGCCTGAGTGGCAGCTTATCTTCTTCCTCCATGGTTATGGGTATCTATAATTATTGGGAGTAGTCAATGAGATATAAGAAGATAATTCTAATACCATTTGTTATGTAACAAAAACAACAAAGTATAATTTTTTCGTGCAAGAAACTTTGACATTGACATTGACAAATATATTTTTTTCGACCAATTTTGTTGGATAGGCTAGGAACAAGATCATACTGCCTCGTAATGCAATACGGGCTTATAAAAGTCTCGAATCAAAACTTAGTTAAACGGCTCTGCTTCAGAGTTCATCTACTTCCATCTCTTTATGGGTCATCGACAGTAAAATAAAAGTTTAATAAAGAACAAAAAGGCAAGTAAGTGTGCGGTTCACTTAAAACTCCTTCTATAGCAAACGTCACTTTTGTGTGTGGACTCTGAAGCAGAGCGATTTAGAGATTTTTACTGACTGACGACAAGGCAGTATGGTCTATCACTCTAGCGTCACCAACACAAGTCGGTCAAAATAAAATAAAAACAAATTGATTGACGTTTGTTTGGATATTGAGAACTAAAAGAAATCGAAGAAGAAAATGCGATAAGAAAAGAATTCTCAATTCATGGATTGGCCGAGCGATTAAAAGTATTCAAATAACCATATAAACAGAGTATTAAGAAAGTTTTGCAAATATCTGCTAAGCTGGTCAGCGATGGACGTCGATACGGGTACGTACTTATTTGCAAGCTTTGTGAGCCTGAAATAACCTCAACTTCCCTTGGTTAAGAATTATTATAGACAGTTTTCCATAGCAGTCAATAAGGCTTAACTTGCCCCCGGTCGGTTTACCCGACGGTGACGAGATACAGGCGCGGGGCGACGTCCTACCATTGTAAAATACTTAAAATGTGTTTTCTTGTGTGAGGTATATCTGCCTACACTACGCCGACATATTGTAACATTTGGTTAGATTTATTATAGCAAAATGAATACTAATTTTGCTGAAACTACTTACTGTTCAATATTGACAGGGAGTGGTTCCAAGTAAGTTAGAATCTCAACTCACAATACCACTGCTTGATATTCTGTTTACATTTAGCATTTCTTCTAAGTGTATTTTCTTTTACCAACAGAAATAAATGATATTTGAATTTGCAGCATACAAGAGGCTGTTGTGTCCGAATGAGGTCTCTTTTGTAGTAAAAAAAGGAAACATTGTTTTGTAAAATACATTTCAACAAATGTTATAAAGCTACCAGTTATGTATTGCAATAAGTCTGTGTCTATGGAACTGGCTCATTCAAAAACGTATCTCGTTTTGGTGCTCCTATCTTTTTACGGAGTATTTTCATAGAAATTGAATCATTATTAGACTATTCACAACTATTATGTTAGTAATAAGTTGCAGTCTTATTAGTCTCAAAGAAAGATAAGAGTTTTGTTTTTATGAGCTGTTGACTTATTTATTTAAATCTACGTTGTCTGTTGCAGGTGGGAGGAAGTCCCGCTCGCATAGCCGATCTGTAAGTACCTCAAAATATCATGACTTTCAATAAGTGGACTATAAGCCCCTACATTGAACAAACCCTTTTTGATTTCCGTTTTCTTCAGTACAGCACAGCACTGAAAATAGAACCATGTGACATTTAGTTTGTATTGTATTGATTGTTTAACCTCTTAAGCCAATAAAATAAAACACAACTGATTTTTAATTGTTACGGTGCCCATTGGAACCGAACCGGTGCTCGACGAATTAAAAGAAATGTATTGTTGTGGAGTTTCTTGCTCTGCTTCTTGTCCTCAGTTATGTTTAATATTATAACACATTTCAAAGTAATGGTTGCGGTAATGACTTTATAAGTGGGCTTATAGAAAGTAATTGCACAGTGCAAAGTCAAACATTTGATTTAATTCACAATTATTACATTATAATGATAAAGATAGCGTGTCATAATGTTACGTGTTTTCAGGCGGGTTCCCGCGCATCGCGATCTCGCTCGCGCTCGGGCAGCGGGTCACGCGCTTCGTCCCGCTCCCGCTCGCGCAGCGGCTCCCGGGCCAAGTCCAGGTCCAAGAGCGGCTCGCCTGCCAAGTCCAGGTCTAGGTCCAGGTCCAAGAGCGGCTCTCCCGCTCGCTCGCGCTCCCGCTCGGGGAGTGCCTCGCGCTCGCGCAGCGGCTCTCGGGCCAAGTCTCGCTCGAGAAGCGGATCTCGTGCAAAATCTCGCTCGCGAAGTAGATCTCGGAGCAAGTCTCGTTCCCGGAGCGGCTCTCCCGCTAAGTCCCGCTCTCGAAGCGGATCCAATGCAAAGTCTCGCTCGCGGAGTGGCTCCCGTGCTAAATCTCGGTCCCGTAGTGGATCCCGTGCAAAGTCCCGTTCACGGAGTGGATCCCGTGCAAAGTCCCGTTCACGGAGTGGATCCCGTGCAAAGTCCCGTTCACGGAGTGGATCCCGTGCAAAGTCCCGTTCTCGGAGTGGATCCCGTGCAAAGTCCCGTTCGCGTAGTGGATCTCGCTCAAAGTCTCGTTCACGTAGTGGATCTCGCGCCAACTCTCGTGCGCGTAGTGGATCCCGTGTAAAATCTCGTTCACGTAGTGGATCTCGAGCAAAATCACTATCACGGAGTCACAAGTCACGTTCCCGAAGTGGATCTCGTGCTAAATCACGCTCCCGTTCGCGTAGTGGATCCCGCGCAAAGTCTGGGTCGCGTAGTGGATCCCGTACTAAGTCTCGTTCCCGAAGTGGATCTCGTGCTAAATCTCGCTCCCGTTCTCGTAGTGGATCCCGCGCAAAGTCTGGGTCGCGTAGCGGATCCCATGCTAAGTCTCGTTCCCGAAGTGGATCTCGTGCTAAATCTCGCTCCCGTTCTCGTAGTGGATCCCGCGCAAAGTCTGGGTCGCGTAGCGGATCCCGTGCTAAGTCTCGTTCCCGAAGTGGATCTCGAGCAAAATCACGTTCCCGAAGTGGATCTCGCGCAAAGTCGCGTTCAAGGAGTGGATCTCGTGCTAAATCTCGCTCACGAAGTGGATCTCGCCGTTCCAGAAGTGGATCTCGAGCGAAGTCACGTTCCAGAAGTGGATCTCGCTCGAAGTCACGTTCTCGCAGTGGGTCTCGACACAAGTCGCGCTCCAGGAGCGGCTCCGGTTCGCCGATACACAAGGATGCCGGTGAGTCCATGCATTAAGTTATTTATTAATTTTGGGAACCAGTCAAGTCATACACATTGTAAGTGTCTTCATTATAGGTTTCCACAATACCGTAACGAACAACAACAAAATTCGTCTAACAGATATATAATGTTTGTGTAATTCCAAGGCAACAAGAGGAAAAGGTCGCGGTCCGGGTCGCAGGGCTCCCGGTCTGCTTCGGGCTCCCGCTCGGGCTCCGGCTCACCCACGCGCCGCGGTGAGTGAACCTGCTTTTTTTATCATTCCATAAATGACCATGGATACTAGTCTAACAGGTTGAAACAACTCATTTGGAAAAAATATTTTTCGGTCCATCCATAAAATGTAGTGTTTTTCATATTGCACTTTTTTTACCAGCAATGAAATGATAGTGTACTACTTTTAATACTGCACACTTAGGCAAAAAAATGTCCATCCTACGTATTTTATCGAAGATCCCGTGCAGTGGGCACATTTTGCACCCAAAACCGCCAAACCTAAAAAAAATACTCAATAAAACCAGTAGCAGATTCAGGATTTTGGTTTGGAAGGGGCTTGATTCTGATAAAAAAGCCCATTTGATTTTGCTTAAGGCATAATGAGCCTCCTAGGATATCTTGCGTAGTGTCGTTCGGGCTTGAGCCCCTTGGCCCTGGGTCCGCCACTGAACCTAGCCGCATCTCCGGATGCGTCTAACTGCCAACTGCTGAGAGTTGCCCGTTGGTCCTCAGACGCCAAGCGGCGGCGCACTGTGCGGCTGGCCTCCGACGACGAGGCCCCCGAAGAGGCCCCCCCCGGAGAGGCCCCCCAGGAGGCCCCCAAGGAGGCCCCCAGGGAGGCCGTCGACGACAAGGACTCCTCCGACGACGACATCGCTCCGGACTCCAAGAGGTACCACGCCTACGAGGGCATCCAACTAATCTATACCAACCCTCCTCACCTACCCAGTATAACTAACTTTATTTGTCATAGATTTTTGGTGATCTTTAAAAACTCTGTGATATTTACTTAAAACTCTATTAAAACTAATTATTTCAGTTTTTTCGCTTTTCAAACTGGTACGGTATTTTATTATATTTTACATCATAAAAAAAATATATACATTTACTATTTTGACCGAGGGCATCAGCTGATTTTTCATTCCTTTCAAATACCCACATTTCACCAGTGTAATTTTCGGAGATATAAGAGAGATTGTACACAATGTGACCCTTTCATATTATGGCAGCGCATTTGATTCAAATTTTTGAACTATAATTTCTGCCCTATTAAATATAATAATACATTTTTTAAAGATATTGAAGTCCGGTAAGCATTATTTAAAACTATATCAAACTATAGAAAGAGATACCTTGAAGTATGCAACTGTGCAATTTTAACAAAAGTTAGAGATATTTCTGTAGTCAAATCCCATAGAAATTTAAAATATAAATAAAATAATTATCAGTATCTGACACCCACATTTGGGGAAAAATGTAGTAATATTAAATATTTCTCTATACTTTAACTTTAAAGATATTGAAGCAAGCCCTTTAAATTTTCTAGCCTACAGCTCTTGCGGAAGTACGGGCATCCTACTCGGCGCCTTGTAATTGTGATTCTCCTTGTAACTGCAGCGGCGAGGCGGGCATGTCCGACTTCGAGCTGATGCTCCTGCGCAAGAAGGAGGAGCGCAGAGGGCGGAGGAGGAGGAGGGACATCGACATCATCAACGACAACGACGACCTCATCGCCCACCTGCTGCAGCAGATGCGCCTGGCCGCCGACGAGGACCGAGACCTCAACAAGCGCAACCAGCCGGCTGTGAGGAAGGTGGGTGGGGGGGGACTGGGGGGGGGGTGGGGGTGGGGAGTGCAATAACAGTCGATGTCGTTCCTGTATGCAGGTGTCGATGCTGAAGCAGGCCATGTCGCAGCTGATCAAGAAGGACCTGCAGCTGGCCTTCCTGGAGCACAACGTGCTGAACGTGCTCTGCGACTGGCTGGCGCCGATGCCCAACCGCGCCCTGCCCTGCCTGCTCATCCGGGAGAGCATCCTCAAGCTGCTCATGGACTTCCCGGCCATCGACAAGTCCCTCCTGAAGCAGTCGGGCATCGGGAAGGCCGTCATGTACCTCTACAAGCACCCCAAGGAGACGAAGAGCAACCGCGAGCGCGCCGGGAGGCTCATCTCCGAGTGGGCCAGGCCCATATTCAACCTCTCCACAGACTTCAAGGGTGAGCATACACATCACATACGTAAGGTACGGCCGTTTTAACTTGGCTGCTCTGATGTTGCTCATATGGCTGCGCAATAACATTTTTTAGCGACCATTTGCCCTCACGAAGGGGTTTGCTCAAGCGAAGCCTGTGTACAGACAAGCCAAGTAAAAACGGCCCTACTGCATAATAAGGTGCGGTTGCCGGGTTACCAAATAACAAAATGGCTTTTTTTAAAATAGAGACAAAACGCGTTTTTAAGATAAGCGTCTAATTTTTCTTCATGTGATAGTTTCGAAATTCCGAAAATTTCGGAGGCATAGTATCATTATATATTAACACTAGCGGTTCTGCGTGGTTTCCCCTCCGTAATTCCCATGCCCGTGGGAATACTGAAAAAATATATACTTAGGGATATGGAGCTGTCTCCACGAGCGAGAGAATCGCGGCGATAATATGGTCGTGCCACGTATTTCTATACACTCTCTATGAACGCGTCTCCGCACGGCGATATTGCGGCGAGAAGTTGTAGAATCGCCGCGATTCTCTCGCTCGATGAGACGGCCCCTTACGGTGTGAGAATTTTTAAAACCCGTCTAGTAGTTTTATAATTTATTCTTTACAAAAATACCAATCTTTCCTCTGTATAATATTAGTATAGATAAAAACCAGTTGTTAGCTTGATGTACAAATTTGAGCTACGCATAGTACCTAGGAGATCGACTTTTGTTCGTTCTAACGCTATCTGCCGGTGAGTTACAGTATTATTTAAAAAAAAAAATTTACAATTCCAAACTGTAGAATAGAATAGAATAGAATTTTATTGTTCACTGTGTATTTGTAAACAAAATTTCGTCAAAATAGTTAGAGCTGTCCTTTCCTTTTTCTTCCGTATTCTATGGAAAAAGATAGACTAATTAAACTTAAAATTAGGAATTTTAGCTGGCCAGAATCGAGCTCATTATTATCGAGCCGAGCGCAGTATTCCTCTCTACTTTAGTATCGTCGAGCGTCGCTAGATGTCGCCACCTATGTACGTCTGCCCGGAGCGAAGTGGCGCTCGAGTGAGTTGTATCCAGCGTCGCTAGATGTCGCCACGTGCTATGTGATGTTGCAGCGATGTCCCGCGAGGAGCGCCAGGCGCGCGACGAGGCCATGGCGGGCGGCAGGAGGAGGGACCAGGAAGAGGACCAGGCCAGCAGGAGGGGCAGGGAGGACCCCGACGCCAGGTGAGGTGATCATTGACCAATGTTATACTTACTGGAAAGTGTTTATTTCAGGAAATGGAATACCTGTGCCTACCCCCTCGGGGATAAGAGGCGTATGTATGTGCAGAGTGTAAATAACCGTGATCACTACAACAACAAATAATATAAAATAAACAGAGGTACAAGAAGTACGGTTAAAGAGCCGGCTGAAAATCAGTGAGGCTCGGGTTCGAATCCTGGCATGTACCAATGAGTTTTTCAAAAACTTACGTACATATTTATCACCAGCTCGACGGTGAAGGAAAACATCCATGTGTAAATAGACCCGGTCCGGCGATGGGCTCACCACCTATCACGTTTAGGGGTCCAATGTATCTCGTGAAATGTGGGTATATCCAATAATGGAATATCTCTGCCTACCCCCTTGGGGATATAAGGCGTAAGCATATGTTTGTATGTGCAGAGTGTAAGTCACTATGATGGTTACAACAACAAATAACATAAAATAAACAGGGGTACAAGAAACTGATTTTTGTTATTTTGCGATAGTATACAGAATGTTTCGCATACGAGTCCGAGTCTTAGTTAAACCCATATGTGTGTGTGTGTTGTATGTAAGGGCCGTCCGTCCCGGGGAGCCCGGCTGGGTGTCCCGTGCAAGAGTCCCGTTGCCCTCCAACAAGGACTACGTGGTGAGGCCGAGGTCCACCTGCGACGTGGACATGTCCCGGGTGAGTGCACATAGAGATCAAACTCTAAATCATTTGTTTTAAACCTCTCCGGGCGGAAAGCGGCAAGTTTCGACCCGCTGCGAAGTTGCCGCTTTCCGCCTCGGTCGAACTAAAAAGTTTCTACAGGTATAAAAAATACACTTTGAAAGGTCAATAGTCTAATAACAAGGCACTCTAAACTCGACCATGGAGATTGGCTGAATGTAAACAGCAGCCCATATCCACCGACGAGTTGCTGGTTCCAAATGCAGTACCCCGAGAAGAACAGGAACAAAGTCAAGAGCAGCTCTTTTTAGAGTTGTAGTCTAAACGCAGAAATGTCGATATCAATCTAGACTAATAATTATAATGAGGACAGATTTGTTTTTTGTATGTTTGTTACGAATAAACCCAAAAACTATTGCACCGATTTTAGAAATTCTTTCGCCAATCGAAAGCTAGAAGATCCCCGAGTAATGTAGACTATATTTTATTCCCGTATTCCCACGGGAACGGGAACTACGCAAGTAAAACAGCTCAGAACCGCTAGTATAACATACAACTTTAAAAAGTAAAAAACCGACTTAAACTTATACGGTGTTCTCATGGACGCCATTGTCAGAACTGGACCAAATTACCAGCTTTCAAATAAAAAAAAAATCAAAATCAGTTCACTCAGTCAAAACTTCTGAGGTAACCAAAAAAAACAATACTATAGTCGAATTGAGTTGAGAACCTCCTCCTTTTTTGAAGTCGGTTGTGCTACAATACAATATATTTTTTAGTAATATTTTTATGGATTTTACAAACAATTAAAAGTAGTAACAGTAAATAACAAACTGTAACTTTTGAACCCATCCGACCAACAGATACTAAAACTGCATTGCCGTGAGTCCAGTTGTTATAGAACTAACTGTCCCCCTTTTGTGGTTTTGTGGTACAGGTGAGCAAGAAGAAGATGACCCGCTACGAGAAGCAGATGAAGCGGTTCATGGACCAGAAGCGCATGCGCAGCGGCTCCAGGAGGGCCGTCGACATCTCCATCGAGGGCCGCAAGATGGCGCTGTGAGCTCATCGCTCACTAGTAGGGCTGCTTCAGATATACTAGGCCGCGTTTCGTCCATGCGAAGTCTAGCCGGCAGCATAAGATTTCTACGTTGCTGAACTACCGATAGTTGACCTATTGTTAGTACCGATAGCACAAAAGCAGAAGGTTGTCATGTTACTTTGTCTGTCAGAATGAAAACTTAAGTAATTTAAATTGTTTTTTAAAGTCATCATTTTTAGTCTTTGAGTATTAAACCAACAGGAGACGTCACGCGCACTAATTTCTGCGGGGGGGGGGGGGGGGGGGGGCGACGAGGAAACAAACACAATTATTGTTAAAACTAATGCATTTTTTGACAAAACAATTAAACACTAACTTGAACTAGATGCACCATACATTCACCAATCCAAGCACTCAGTGAACTCAATAAAACTAGTTGTATATAACAGGTATGCGCGTTGACCGACACTTTTTTTTGGCAGAGGGGAACGCCTGTCAGTGGCGTCTCCGATTGGTTTAGTACTCAAAGTTTTTAGTATTAAATTGCCTCATTACAATTTAAAATTTGCTATAGTCAAGCGTCGGTGTCCCACGAGCACTCAAGGACATATTCTTGTTTACATTCCGTTACTTATGGGACTGTAAATTGAAAATCTGAATATATTTTCAAAGGCAAACAGAATTAATTAGAATTTAAATACAGTGAACTAGTCACTAGTCGTTAATAAAAATGAATGCACCAGACTCGATGTGCATACTTTCTCTGCTATTGATTCTCATCAACAGTATACTGCTTTCGTGCTATCAATAATAATATCGATATTCCAACGATTGCTCGACTACCGATAGGCAACACTAGTCCATTGCGGCTTTTGAAACGTTACATGCAACTATTCGTACTGTTAGCGGTGCTATGAAGACGGTTTCAACTTTGTATGGATGAAATGCGTATCGCCGGTTATATACAACTTAAGTTATACTCGTATAAGTGACGCCGAGAGGCCTCGCGCCCTCGGACAGACTGTGAGATAGTAGTTATAATTATTAATAATAAAGTAATGCTTAAATACTGACTGAGTTTTATTTTTCTCCCTGTATCTGAGTATATTAAGATAATGGGATCAAAAAAAAACCCGACTGCGTGTAAAATGTACGTTACAACTTTAAAAACATCACCCCCTTTCTAGTGCAGTTAGGTAAATAAAATTGTAGTCCGTGAAAACCAAAAGTCTAAGCTAAGAGGTTGGAAGAAGAAAATTCTCTTTCCTATAGAGAGTGCACCACTACTATACCTACTACCTTTTCTCTTACGCCCAAATCTATACACATAATGAAACTGTAACAAGGCAGTGTTATCAAATATTTTGAAAAATGTTTGCTGTGGTGTAGATAGTTATCGATGTAGATATGAAAAAACTAATTTTTGATATTTTTTTCTATGCACGCATCACGCAAAAACTACATGACGGACTTTGATGAAATTTGGTGTGGAGATAACTGAGTAATTGCCAGTGCCGTAAATAGGGCGGTCCCCAGGCACAGGGCGTAGACTATGGGGGCGCAAGAATGGCCAGACCAGGCGAGACTAGTTTTTTCGGTTTGCTCCTGATATTATGTTCCCGCTGCGCCCTTGTTGTCGATTAAAAAAAAAAATTGGTTGCCTGTCAAGTCGGTATACGGGCGAAAGTTTTACGTGACAACGATTTTATGTCTGTCTCTCTCGCTCTTAGGCGGGCTAACCATGCCCGAGTGGAAGGGACGCGTGCCTCTCACTCGCTCTCATTGTGAGCGCATAACGTGAGCGGAGCGTAACGCAGTTTCTTGAAGTGTCACCCGGCAAACCAATTTATAAGACGTTGTCACGTCAAAAACATACGTCCTACATACCTTCGAGTACATGCCAGTATCATCAAAAACGTCTATTAAATTATTTTATCACCCTGAGTGAAAATAAGTAGACCTACCGCCTATAAATAGTATTGCTTTAGCTAGGGTACCTATAAAAGGTATCTAAAAAAACAAGGGCGCAAATATAGAAGCTCGCGCAGGGCGCGTTTTTTCAAACAAATGTTGGCCCCGAGCGGGGATTAAACCCGCGACCTCCGACTCAGAAGGCAGGGTCACTACCAACTGAGCCAACAGGCCTGTCATTTTATTATTATGATTTTATTTTTTTGTTATTAATTATTGTTTGTAATGCGAATATTCGAATACAATGTAAAAATTGTTCACGAATAAATAATAATAATAAAAAAAACATAGAACTCTAAAGAGTAAAAAACCGACTTTAACGAATTACGCAAAAAAAAAATACAGTCGAATTGAGAACCTCTTCCTTTTTTGAAGTCGTTAAAAAAAAGAATCATCGAATTCGGTTTATTCGTTATTCCTTTATTCGTAGCGCAAATACTTAATGCAAATGTAAGATTTATAGGGTTTTCTCATGGATGCCATTGTGAAAAATGAGACGCAATTAAAATGGGATCAATCTGGAAACACCAGCTTTCAAATAAATAAATAATCATCAAAATCGGTTCACCCAGTCGAAAGTTCTGAGCAGGTAACAAACATACTAAAAACTTTTTTAAAACAAGCTTTTATTATGTTCTAGTTAATAAAAAAAAAAAAACCTGATAAGAAAAATATATTTATGTAATCAATATTTTTTTTATAAATAAAAGCGTCTTACATTATGATTGCAAAAATAAACATATTGAAGGTGTAATTGTGCTAAATGTTTTATAATGTTCCATACCTGGTTACCATCTAGCACCAAAGTACTCGTCAATACGAATCAAACGAGCCAATAATCGATGGGGGTATGACGTTTATTTACTGAGTCCTATGGCCACCTCCCAGCTCCATCATCAGATCATCACCATGTCATCATAATATTGCATTGTCACGCGCTTTACACATGAATACAAAATTTCAGCTCAACCGGTAATTGGGAAGTAGGTCACATTTAACTTGTAATAAAGAGGAAAGATTTGTATTTTTGTATGTCCGTATCTTTGTGACGAATAAACTCAAAAACGACTGGACCGATTTAAAACATTATTTCTATAATGGAAAGCTTTAGCATATAAAATATAGCCTATGTTACATAGTTGTTGTGAGTAACATAGGCTATATTTTATTCCCGTATTCCCACGGGAACGAGAACTACGCGGGTGGAACCGCGCAGAACCGCCAGTACTAAATAAATAATATTGTCACGCCTTTTCTACAGTAGTTAGAAGAACCTACAATATTCAATATGTTTTTAACGGGCTTATATGTATGTAAGTTTGTGTATGAGATATTAAACAAGAACTTTGCAAAATGCATTTTGCAAACTAAAGAATATATAAATATAATCTCACGCCTTTTATCTCCGAGGGGGTAGGCAGAGGTATTCGATTACTGGATATACCCACATTTCACGAGATAATATATTGGACCCCTAAACGTGATAGGTGATGAGCCCATCGCCGGACCGGGTCTATTTACACATGTCTCAGAATGAATTCTGAGACCTGCTGGTTTCCTCACGATGTTTTCCTTCACCGTCGAGCTAGTGATAAATATGTACCTACGTAAGTTTTTGAAAAACTCATTGGTACATGCCAGGATTCGCACCCGAGCCTCATAGATTTTCGGCCGGCTCTTTAACCGTTCGGGCTATCAATGCTCTGCAAACTAAATGACAATACAAATAATCAAAATTTCAAACAAAAATACAAACCGACTAATAAGACTATTCTTCTGCTTTACAAATTCAACATCCATTAACCTACCTATTACGTTGATAGCGAGTTATTTGCAAAGTCCGTTGAGAAGTTCCTGTTGCCTGAAGTTCGTCATTCACCCCCACATATTTCAAACAATTTCAAAAAATCAAACGATTTCTGCTTTAATGTCACCGTGTTATGTTATACATACCAGTCCACGATCTACACTAAACAGCTTCGGTGTCTAGTTCAAATCTCATCTCTAAAGCTTTGATTAAAAATTTTGATTATGAGTACTCAGCCCAGCTAGCAAATCGAGAATAGGTGGGTGGGGGGGGGGGCGATTTTTTTGCGTTCCAGACCTCCTAGGTGGGTGAACGAGGGCTCGTTAGAAAGGTCTCATCAAAAGGAAGACGATTATTCAGAAAAAAGGCAACAACCAGATATAAAAAAAATATAAAAATTTACGACAAGCCGTTCTTGATATTTAAAAATTTTTAATTAAAATTTTCCGTAATAATTTAAAAAAACAGCATCAAAATAAGCGGGCAATAGAATCCCACTGCTAGCTAAAAGAGGAACCATAAAAAAATATATATAAAAGTACTAGGTTTAGGGTTGTTAGGTTTGAAATTATAAACCTACACCTCACAAGTCCAAACCAAACAACCCTAAACCTAACAAGCCCAAAACTAACAAGCCCAAACCTTACAAACCTAAACCTAACAAGCCCAAACCTAACAAAAATTAAACATAAAAAGCCTAAACCTAACAAACCCAAACCTAACAAACTTAAACCTAACAAGCCCAAACCTAACAGGCCCAAACCTTACAAACCTAAACCTAACAAGCCCAAACCTTAAAAGATCAAACCTAACAAACTTAAACCTAACAAGCAAAAACCTAACAAACCTAAACCTAACAAGCTTAAACCTAACAAGCAAAACCTAACAATATAAAACAAGACCTAAATCTAACAAGCCCAAACCTTGTTAGATTTAGGTCCTGTTTTATATTGTTAGGTTTTTGCTTGTTAGGTTTAGGTTTGTTAAGTTTTTGCTTGTTAGGTTTAAGTTTGTTAGGTTTGATCTTTTAAGGTTTGGGCGTGTTACAGGTTTGGGCTTTGTAGGTTTGGGCTTTTTAGGTTTAATTTTTGTTAGGTTCGGGCTTGTTAGGTTTTGGCTTGTTAGGTTTGGGTTTGTTAGAATTTTGCTTGTTAGGTTTAGGTTTGTTAGGATTTTGCTTGTTAGGTTTAAGTTTGTTAGGTTAGGTTAGGTTTTTTTTTTTTTTTTTTTTTTTTTTATTATAACCTGCTCTTTCCTCTGACGTAATCAGAGTCCTTGTTAATACTTTGTTTCCTTTCATACCAGTTCTCGCTTGTATACCTCTCGTACTTTCATTCTACATACTATTTCTTTCTTGCATCCGTCTTATCTTTCTCTCTGCTTCTACTGAGTTTCCTAGTGTTCGTTTTCCTTCAACCTTCCTATTTCTATACTATACTATTTATACTTTGACACTTTGTTTAACTTACATTTTTCTTTTTCTACTACTCAAGGAGGGGTTGGGGTTTATTAAATATACATAAAATTTTATTCCATTTTGTAGCTGTTACATTACGTCTTAATTTCAATCTAGTGTTACTTATTTAATTTCACATTATGGGCTTATTCTATCATACATATAAAATTCCAGTTTTTATACATACAATATTATTTACATTTCCTTTTTTATTATTTATTTAAGTTTTACATTTGCAGTCGTTCTTATATTAAATTTTACTATGCTACAAGTCGTACACTTCTATCTCCTTAAAATATTTCTTTATTATCTAGCGCATAAACAATGTTCAAGCTAACTATTCTTATGTTATCCACGGAAAGACGTATACACTTGGTATTTGAACTATTACATTTCGACTATTGTGTTATGATACTTAGGTTACTATGGTTTGTTTATCCAATTCTACCGAAACTTTAAATACATTTTCTCTCTGTATATATTCATTATATACATATTTTGTGTATTACTGGTAGCGTTTGGTTTTTATTTTCTCTGGGTAAAAATGGTGCGGTTTTCACACAAAACAAGACCATTTTAGCGTGTAGTATTTGGGAAGGTCCGTGCAAGCACTGTGTGACCGTCACGTCAACAGTACGCAACGCGCGCACGTGCTATATTGTCCCATTTCTTACGAATGGGACAATCTGCACTAAACGCATTGTGTACTGTTTCGCTGTATTTTGCGGCTTGACAGTTTATGCAGGTTGGCGGTGTGCCGGCCTGCATCCCGTCGCATTGAGCTCGCAAGTGTGGTCCTCCACAGTGGCTACACTTCTCTGTGCTTTGTGTGCAGTACTTCTTTCCGTGGCCATACCCTAGGCATATGGTGCACTGCACAAGCGGCGACTGGTCTTCGACTCGGACGTTTTGCATGTCGATCCGGACTTTCCCCTTGTGCAGCATCCTTGCCCAGATTTCGGGGGAGACGGAGAGTACGATGTGGGTCATCTGTGGGTTGCGCGTGCGCCTCCTATACTTCACGCTCATATTCTGCTGCTCCAGGTCGAGGTCACGAAGGACGTCCCCGTTCTGTACGCCTATGGCACCGATGATCTCTTCATCGCTGTGGCAGGCCAGAACGTCTCTTAGGATGAGAAGTGGGTCCTTGTTCTTCATATCCTCGACGCGGAGCACCTCTTTTGCCATCTCCAGTCTTTCTTTCACCTTCCGTCGCGCTTCAACGCTCCCACAACTAAGGACTACTTTTTGGTCCTTAGTTTTTCTAACTCTGTCCACTTCGATCCCTCCATCCTTGGCCATAACGACCTTCCTAACCTTCTCCAGTACTTGTTCCCCGGTGTCCGTTTCATTCACGGATGTCACCACCACGGAGTGCAGCGTAGTCCTACCTGCCTTACTCCCTGTTGGGCGGCCGGATGCTATGGTCGCATACGTGGGCTTGGGCTCGCTGCACTGGTTCCGTGTGATGGCATCCCTTATTTCTTCCATCCTTTCACTATTCTCCTGGTTAGGTTAGGTTAGGTTAGGTTAGGTTAGGTTAGGTTTAAGTTTGTTAGGTTAGGTTAGGTTTTTTTTTTTTTTTTTTTTTTTTTTTTTTTTTTTTTTTTATTATAACCTGCTCTTTCCTCTGACGTAATCAGAGTCCTTGTTAATACTTTGTTTCCTTTCATACCAGTTCTCGCTTGTATACCTCTCGTACTTTCATTCTACATACTATTTCTTTCTTGCATCCGTCTTATCTTTCTCTCTGCTTCTACTGAGTTTCCTAGTGTTCGTTTTCCTTCAACCTTCCTATTTCTATACTATACTATTTATACTTTGACACTTTGTTTAACTTACATTTTTCTTTTTCTACTACTCAAGGAGGGGTTGGGGTTTATTAAATATACATAAAATTTTATTCCATTTTGTAGCTGTTACATTACGTCTTAATTTCAATCTAGTGTTACTTATTTAATTTCACATTATGGGCTTATTCTATCATACATATAAAATTCCAGTTTTTATACATACAATATTATTTACATTTCCTTTTTTATTATTTATTTAAGTTTTACATTTGCAGTCGTTCTTATATTAAATTTTACTATGCTACAAGTCGTACACTTCTATCTCCTTAAAATATTTCTTTATTATCTAGCGCATAAACAATGTTCAAGCTAACTATTCTTATGTTATCCACGGAAAGACGTATACACTTGGTATTTGAACTATTACATTTCGACTATTGTGTTATGATACTTAGGTTACTATGGTTTGTTTATCCAATTCTACCGAAACTTTAAATACATTTTCTCTCTGTATATATTCATTATATACATATTTTGTGTATTACTGGTAGCGTTTGGTTTTTATTTTCTCTGGGTAAAAATGGTGCGGTTTTCACACAAAACAAGACCATTTTAGCGTGTAGTATTTGGGAAGGTCCGTGCAAGCACTGTGTGACCGTCACGTCAACAGTACGCAACGCGCGCACGTGCTATATTGTCCCATTTCTTACGAATGGGACAATCTGCACTAAACGCATTGTGTACTGTTTCGCTGTATTTTGCGGCTTGACAGTTTATGCAGGTTGGCGGTGTGCCGGCCTGCATCCCGTCGCATTGAGCTCGCAAGTGTGGTCCTCCACAGTGGCTACACTTCTCTGTGCTTTGTGTGCAGTACTTCTTTCCGTGGCCATACCCTAGGCATATGGTGCACTGCACAAGCGGCGACTGGTCTTCGACTCGGACGTTTTGCATGTCGATCCGGACTTTCCCCTTGTGCAGCATCCTTGCCCAGATTTCGGGGGAGACGGAGAGTACGATGTGGGTCATCTGTGGGTTGCGCGTGCGCCTCCTATACTTCACGCTCATATTCTGCTGCTCCAGGTCGAGGTCACGAAGGACGTCCCCGTTCTGTACGCCTATGGCACCGATGATCTCTTCATCGCTGTGGCAGGCCAGAACGTCTCTTAGGATGAGAAGTGGGTCCTTGTTCTTCATATCCTCGACGCGGAGCACCTCTTTTGCCATCTCCAGTCTTTCTTTCACCTTCCGTCGCGCTTCAACGCTCCCACAACTAAGGACTACTTTTTGGTCCTTAGTTTTTCTAACTCTGTCCACTTCGATCCCTCCATCCTTGGCCATAACGACCTTCCTAACCTTCTCCAGTACTTGTTCCCCGGTGTCCGTTTCATTCACGGATGTCACCACCACGGAGTGCAGCGTAGTCCTACCTGCCTTACTCCCTGTTGGGCGGCCGGATGCTATGGTCGCATACGTGGGCTTGGGCTCGCTGCACTGGTTCCGTGTGATGGCATCCCTTATTTCTTCCATCCTTTCACTATTCTCCTGGTTAGGTTAGGTTAGGTTAGGTTAGGTTAGGTTAGGTTAGGTTAGGTTAGGTTAGGTTAGGTTAGGTTAGGTTAGGTTAGGTTAGGTTAGGTTAGGTTAGGTTAGGTTAGGTTAGGTTAGGTCTGGTGGGCGGAACCCCTATTGCCATCGGGTCGACGATGAAGTACCTGGGACTCGTCCTCGATGGCAAATGGGGGTTCGCGGAGCACTTCCGGCGCTTGGCCCCACGTTTGGTGGCCGCAGCCGGAGCGCTGGGGAGGCTCCTCCCCAATCTGGGGGGGCCAGGGGGGAGCTGCCGTCGGCTGTACGCCGGCGTGGTACGCTCCATGGCGCTCTACGGGGCGCCAATATGGGCGGACACCCTCTACGCTCGCATCAGACCCCTGCTACGACGTCCGCAGCGGGTCATAGCGTTGAGGGTGGCTCGGGCGTACCGCACCGTCGCTTTCGACGGCGCGTGCGTGCTCGCCGGAACACCGCCATGGGACCTCGAGGCCGAGGTACTCGCGGCGGTGTATTGGCGAGCACGAGAGGGGAGCCGTCTCCATCCGCTGGAGGTCGCTCGCTGGAGAGAGGAGGTCCTCCTGCGGAAGTGGACGGCTCGGTTGGAGGTCCCCGGAGGAGCCGGGGATCTGGTGGCCGCCGTCCGGCCAGTCCTCAAAGACTGGCTGGGGCGTAGGCACGGCCCGCTGACCTACCGCTTGGTGCAGATGCTGACCGGGCATGGTTGCTTCGGGAGGTATCTGTGCCAGGTGGTGGGCCGCGAGCCGTCAACGGCGTGCCACCATTGTGGGATGGCCGAGGACACGGCACGACACACGCGCGAGGAGTGCCCCGCTTGGGCGGTCCCTCGCGCGGCCCTGTCCGCGGCCATCGGCGTGCAGGCTCTGACACTGCCGAACATGGTCAACGCCATGATCGGCAGTGAGCAGGCCTGGCAGGCGGTCGCCTCCTTCTGTGACGAAGTCATGTCGCAGAAGGAGGCGGCGGAGCGGGAGCGGGAAGACGATGTCGACGCGCTCCCTATCCGCCGCAGGCGACAAGGGCGAGGTAGGCGGGCCTACGCCGCCTACTACCAACCGCCCTGAGGGGACCTGTGGGTGACGTGATCGGGGGATCCGTCACCCGCGTAGAGAGGTCCCGTGCTGGAAGGCGCCCCTGGTGTTCCGGGGCGCCTTAAGCGGAGATAGGGGGGGGTTCGCTCGACCCCCCCTCGAGGAGGCCCCGCAAGGTGTTGCGGGCGGCCGTGACCCAGCTGCGGATGCACAACCGCGGTGCCATGGCTGGGTCCGAAACGGCGAGGAGGAACACACCAGGGTTTTTAGTGGGTATGGCAGCACTAGGCTGCAGAGCCCCACATAACCCCCGGCCCCCCCGGGTCGGGTGCGTATGCAGTAATGCATTTTCCCTGGTTAAAAAAAAAAAAAAAAAAAAAAAAAAAAAAAAAAAAAAAAAGGTTAGGTTAGGTTAGGTTAGGTTAGGTTAGGTTAGGTTAGGTTAGGTTAGGTTAGGTTAGGTTAGGTTAGGTTAGGTTAGGTTAGGTTAGGTTAGGTTAGGTTGGGGTGCATTGGTAGTCGCCTCCTCGTGGCGCACCCTGGGCAACGGGACTGGCGAATCGACACAGGGTTTCTGTGTCCATTCCCCAGTCGCGGCTAAGACTACCTTAGGCGTCTCTCCGCGTGTCCCTCTGATTAGCAGAGGGCACAGTGGAGAGGCAGGGGCGGGCTCGGTGTGCACTTACACTGCCTCCGAGCAGGCCAGGGAGAGTTCTCTCCCGGCCACCGTCGGTATACCGCAATCCCGCTTCCGGAGTGTCGTGGTCACGTCTCGCGGCTTCGGTTGGGATCGGGGGTCTTGGCTTAATCGCCCGGACCGCGAGGAAGGACACCTCTATAAAAAACCACTCAAGTTTCGGCGTTGGGGCAACGTGGCGTCGAATGCCCTCGGCGGTGTCATCATCTCCGAGGGACAGGTGGAGAGTATATTCCACCTTCTAGCGGCCAACCCGGGGAGGTTTCCCGCCCTCCTTAGGCGTATTAGGGTTATCCGGGTACAGGGGGCACTGCCCGGATGGACATTTCTTTCCCCCATACTCGTGGGAATAAAAATGGCGGAAAAAACTAAAAATATTTTAACATACATCAGAGCGACACCAGGGAAAACCCTGGTCATTAAGAACAGCACGCTCAATCGAGGGATTGGAGGGGAAGATAGCGCGGCTGGTTGGAAGGAACATAATAATGCTTCTTCCCTGCCCAACCCTCAAGATGAACCCGAGAAGGAGACTGAGCCTCTGGTTCACAGCGTGTCGTCGGATTCTGGTGACACGTCTGAGACCGTGAGGACAAGGGAGTCGGCACAGTCGTCTCCGGTTCCTGGTGTTTCGACCAGAAGCCGGGAACGACTGTGGATGAAAAACAGAGGGATAGACATGGGAGGGAGAGAGGAATTCTTCTCTCCTTCCAAGATTACAGGCCATGACGTGTCGGGTAGGGAAGAATTCTTCTCCCCTACTCCGACTGATGGATCTGGGGTCTCAGCCCCATCTTCTCCCTGCGCAGAAGATGGGGGCTCGAGAAGAGCACTGCCACTAGCCCTACCTGTGGCACGTGTATTGCTCTCCCGGATCGACCCGGAAGAGACCCAGGCGTCAACGGACGACGTTCTGTCCGACGCATCGCTGTCCCTTTCGGCACCCGGACCTGAGTCCGAGCGTCGAAAGCGACAGCGAAATGATGAGGGAAGTGAGCCGGAGTACTTGAGTAGTGACTCCGGCTCCGAGACACAGGTGAGGCCCAAAAGATCTGGGCCCGCCAAAAGGGGGAGGGGCCGGCCGCCGACCACGGCTAAGTACGTGGGGCTGGCCCAGGCAAAAGCGGAGCTCATGGCGCTGCGGCGCGAGGAGCTCCAGCTCGAGGCGGAGGAGGAGGTCGCCGGATTGGCGAGGCAGGCGAGCCAAAGAAGGGCGGCTCGCCTCTCGGAGGCTCCACTAAGTAGCGACGCTGAGCACCCCGGCACTGTCGAGGCCCTGAATCAACAGGTGATCGACAGTGTGGGGGTCATACTCAACGTCGCTACTAAGTCAAAAAACCTAAAGGGCACCTTTCAAGGTGCCCTCAAGAGAGCGGCGGCCTCAATCAGTGAGGCTGTGGCGGAACTGCGCTCCCGGTCGGTCTCGGACGAGACGACAAGGCTCCAGGCGGACAATGCTCGCCTAAAAGCGGAGGTGGCGGACCTCCGTAAAGAAATAGGCGAGCTGAGAGTTAGCCTGGAGCAAGTCGTGCAGCAGGGGAAAGCGGCCATGGAACAGGGGAGAGAACTACCACCTTCTCTCCCTTCCCCTCCTCCGGCTTCACAGGGACTCCAGCCCGCAGAGCTTGAGTACTCAATCATGGCAAAGTGCGGGGCCATGTTGAGTGCTCGCCTGGAGTCCTTAGAGGAGAGGCTTCTCCCCGCTAAGCGGGTTAGGCCGCCACTAGCCGCGGATAGGGTGGCTAAGACTACCGAGCCAACCCCAGGGCGCTCAGATGCTGTCGCACCCCAGGCGAAAGACCCGGTCCCTGTTCCCAACCAAGCGATAGTTGGGAAGGGGGCCAAGAAACGGAAGAAGGCGAAAAAGGGGGCAGAAGCTGTCCACCCCGCCGCCACTTTAAAATCAGCACCGCAAGTGCCCCAGCCACTGCCATCAGCTCCACCGTCCAAGGAAGAGGGCTGGTCGACAGTGGTCAAGCGGGGCAAAAAGAAGGGTGGCCCTTCCACAAAGGCCCCCCCAGCAGTCTCCAAGCCCCCCCCTCAGGCCAAAACACCTGGCCAAGGGGAGGGGGCCAAGAAAAAGAAGAAAGGCAAAAAGCGTCCCCTCCGCTCGACGGCCGTCGTCCTCACGCTCCAGCCTGGAGCGCAGGACAGGGGCCTCACCTACAAGTCGGTGATCGAGGATGCCAAGTCCAAGATCAGCTTAGAAGGACTTGGCATCCCTGGGGTGAGGTTCCGCAAAGCCGTCACAGGAGGGGCCGTGCTGGAGGTTCCCGGCGCCACAAGCGGAGACAAGGCGAACTCCCTCGCTGCAAAGCTGAGGGAGGTGCTCAACGAGGCTGATGTCCGTATTTCCAGACCAATGAAATGCGCAGAATTGCGCATTTCCGGTCTGGACGACTCAGCCTCCGCGGAGGAGGTCGCCGCCGCGGTGGCGAAGCGCGGTGGGTGTGCGGTAGACGAGGTCAAAGTTGGCCAACTCTACTACACACCCCACGCGCAGTGGTCCGTGTGGGTTCGCTGCCCTGTGGCAGCGGCCCAAAAAGTGGCTGAGGGTCGGCTCTTGGTGGGCTGGACGTCCGCCCAGGTGAAACGCCTGGAGAGCCGACCCATGAGGTGCTATCGTTGCCTGACGGTTGGGCATGTCAGGCAACAATGCACCTCAGAGATTGACCGCAGCGAGGACTGTTATCGCTGCGGTCAATCCGGCCACAAGGCCAGAGAGTGCTCGGCCGCTCCCCACTGCACGCTCTGCACAGCAGTGGGCAAGCCAGCCGGGCACAGCGCAGGGAGCAAGGGGTGCGCGGGGGCCAAAGCCCCGAAACGTGCACCCAGGAAGGCGGCCGCAAGGACCCCGGCCGCCAATGCTCCCGCGGCTCTGGCCGCACCAAGGGGAGATCCGATGGCTACGTCATGATCAAGACGAACCATCGGATCCTCCAGGCGAACATCAACCACTGCGCCGGTGCGCAGGATCTTCTCCTGCAATCCATGGCGCAGTGGTTGATAGACGTCGCGGTGGTCGCTGAGCCGTACTTCGTCCCTCCCAGAGATAACTGGGTAGAGGACCAAGACGGCTCGGTGGCCATCATAACAGCGTCAGGGGCAGAAGGCATACTGCCCCCTCCCACCTTAGCGAGGGGCCGAGGGTACGTGGCGATCCGCTGGAGAGAAATTGTCCTAATCGGGGCATATTTCTCTCCCAACAGAAGTCTCGCCGAGTTCGAAGCGTTCCTGGACCGGGTAGGGGCCCTCATTGGGCAGACTCTACCCTGTCCGGCGCTCCTCGTGGGCGACCTCAATGCCAAGAGCACGGCTTGGGGTTGTCCCGCGACGGATGCACGCGGCGAGACTTTAGCGGAGTGGGCGACGATGACCGGCCTCACGGTTCTGAACCAGGGGTCGGTCAACACGTGCGTGCGCTGGCAGGGGGGGTCCATTGTGGACGTCTCGTTCACAACCCCTGCCTTAGCACGCCGTGTCCGGGACTGGAGGGTTATGGAGGATGTGGAGACAATGTCGGACCATTTGTATATACGGTTCGACATTGTCTCCGCATCCCGAGCCCCGGACACGCATCGTCGTCCCAGCGGCCACGCTTCGGCTTCCCCCAGATGGGCCTTGAAAAGCCTAGATCGCGATGCAGTAGAATTGGCTTCCATAGTCCAGGCCTGGAGTAACACCCCTTCCAGGCCTGTGGAGGTCGAGGAGGAGGTATCTTGGTTCCGGGGCGCCGTGTCGCAAATCTGCGACGCGGGCATGTCTCGGGCCAAGCCTCGACCTCCTAGGCGTCAGGTGTACTGGTGGTCTCAGGGGATCGCTGATCAGCGGTCCCTCTGCGTGGAGTTGAGACGCCAGTACACCCACTACCGCCGTAGGCGTGTACGTGACGCCGACGTGGAAGCACAGCTGCTTGGGGCCTATCGAGAGGCTACCAAGGCCCTGCAGCTGTCCATCTGCATCGCGAAGGCTAGTGCCAGAGCGGAGCTCCTTGAGACTCTGACCCGTGATCCGTGGGGAAGGCCGTACCGTGCGGTCAGGGGCAAACTTCGCCCCTGGGCCCCCCCACTCACGGAGAGTCTCGAGCCTCGACTGCTGGGGAATGTTGTTTCGACCCTGTTTCCACACAGGGCGGAACAACAACCCCCCCCGATGGCGCCCCCACGACACCCTGTCGTGGATGCGAGCGCGGGAGTCGAGGTGCCTCCGGTGACGGAGGCAGAGCTAGACGCGGCTGTGTTGAGGCTGAAAGCCAAAAACACAGCACCGGGACCAGACGGGATCCCGGGACGCGTCCTGGCTCTGGCACTCAAGGCCCTGGGGGAGAGATTCCGCGGACTACTGGACGCCTGTCTTCAGTCCGGCCGGTTCCCTTCCGTTTGGAAGACCGGTCGGCTCGTTCTTCTGCGGAAGGACGGGCGTCCCGCGGAATCTCCCTCGGCCTACCGTCCGATCGTTCTACTCGACGAGGCCGATAAGTTGTTCGAGCGGGTCATCGCCGGACGGCTTATCGTGCACCTCCGAGAGGTAGGTCCCGACTTGTCCGAACATCAGTTCGGATTCCGAGGGGGCAGGTCGACCGTTGACGCGGTCCTCCGCGTCAAGGCCCTCTCGGATGAGGCGGTCGCCCGGGGTGGGGTGCTGTTGGCGGTGTCTCTCGACATCGCCAACGCGTTCAATACCCTTCCCTGGGCCTGCATCAGGGAGGCACTGAAGTTCCATGATGTGCCTCCCTATCTACGCCGAATAGTCGGGGCCTACCTCTCGGAGCGATACGTCGAGTATCCGGTTCGGGACGGTAGGCAATTAAGGTGGGAGACGACGTGCGGCGTTCCACAGGGCTCGGTCCTCGGGCCGCTCCTGTGGAACATCGGGTACGACTGGGTGCTGCGGGGGGAGCTCCTCCCGGGATCAAACGTGACCTGTTATGCGGACGACACGCTGGTCACGTCCCGGGGGACCTCGTACCGGGAAGCAGCCCGCCTCGCCACTGTGACAGTGGCACAGGTGGTGAGGCGGATCCGGTCGTTGGGACTCGAGGTGGCGTTGCCCAAATCCGAGGCGCTGTGTTTCCACGGCCCTCGGAAGGCGCCACCGGTCGGGTCCCACATCACAGTGAGTGGCACTCGGATCGAGGTCAAGTCCACGATGAAATATCTTGGACTCGTCCTCGATCCCCGCTGGAGTTTCCGGGATCACTTCGCCCGCCTGGCTCCCCGTTTGATGGCATCGGCCGCCGCGTTGAAGCGGTTGATGCCTAATATCGGGGGGCCCGAGTCGGCAAGCCGCCGCCTGTACATGGGGGTGGTGCGATCGATGGCCCTTTACGGGGCCCCGGTCTGGGCGGAGACCCTGACGGCCCATAATATCACCCTCCTGAGGAGACCTCAGAGGGTGATGGCCGTCAGCGTCATACGCGGGTACCGCACCACCTCCTTTGAGGCGGCGTGCGTACTGGCGGGATCCCCTCCCTGGGACTTGGAGGCGGAGGCCCAAGCGTCCACGTATCAGTGGCGCAAGGACCTCCAACTCCGCGGCAGTCGCCTTGCTCCCAGGGAGATGGAAGTGCGGAAACTCCTGGCTCGACAGTCCCTGTTCGACAAGTGGGAACAGAGGCTGGCCGAACCGTCGGCCGGCCGTTGGACTGTCGAGGCGGTCCGTCCAGTCCTGCGGGAGTGGACGGAGAGAGAGTGGGGGTCGCTGACCTTCCGACTGGTGCAGGTACTCTCGGGACACGGTTGTTTCGGGAAGTATCTGCACCGCATAGCAAGGAGGGAGGCGACCGCTGAGTGCCACCACTGTGGCTGCCACGAGGACACAGCGCAGCATACACTGGGGGAGTGCCCGGCATGGGCGGAGCCGCGCTGTGACCTCGTCGCAGCGGTGGGGAACGACCTCTCCTTACCGGCCGTAGTGCGTTCTATGGTCGGCGACAAGAGGTCGTGGAAAGCGGTCCTCTCCTTCTGCGAGACAGTCATGTCGCAGAAGGAGGCGGCGGAGAGGGACAGGGAGGAGGACCCCTCTTCTCTCCCGATCCGCCGCAGACGCACAGGCCGCAGGAGGAGAGCATATGCCTCTCTCCTCCTCCCCACCTAACGAGGCCCGGGCGGTGATGCGGGGGCATCACCGTCCACTGGTTAGGCCTCGTCGCGAAGGCGCGCGTGGTGTTCCCACGCGCCTTCGGAGCGTCCGGGACAGGGATCACTCCCCCCTGTCCCGCAGAGGAGGGCCTACCGCGCAGTTCTTGCGGTAGGCGGCCCGCCGACGTGGCTGCGGACGTAATGCTTCGGCCTCCCCGTGGTCACGTCCCTATGGCGGAGCGGAGGAACACAGTGGGGTTTTAGCCGGTAGGAGTCCGGCATAACCGCACCACTCCCCCCGGGGTGGTGTGTGTATCCAATGAAGGATTTCCCCACTTAAAAAAAAAAAAAAAAAAAAAAAAAAAAAAGGTTAGGTTAGGTTAGGTTAGGTTAGGTTAGGTTAGGTTAGGTTAGGTTAGGTTAGGTTAGGTTAGGTTAGGTTAGGTTAGGTTAGGTTAGGTTGGGGTGCATTGGTAGTCGCCTCCTCGTGGCGCACCCTGGGCAACGGGACTGGCGAATCGACACAGGGTTTCTGTGTCCATTCCCCAGTCGCGGCTAAGACTACCTTAGGCGTCTCTCCGCGTGTCCCTCTGATTAGCAGAGGGCACAGTGGAGAGGCAGGGGCGGGCTCGGTGTGCACTTACACTGCCTCCGAGCAGGCCAGGGAGAGTTCTCTCCCGGCCACCGTCGGTATACCGCAATCCCGCTTCCGGAGTGTCGTGGTCACGTCTCGCGGCTTCGGTTGGGATCGGGGGTCTTGGCTTAATCGCCCGGACCGCGAGGAAGGACACCTCTATAAAAAACCACTCAAGTTTCGGCGTTGGGGCAACGTGGCGTCGAATGCCCTCGGCGGTGTCATCATCTCCGAGGGACAGGTGGAGAGTATATTCCACCTTCTAGCGGCCAACCCGGGGAGGTTTCCCGCCCTCCTTAGGCGTATTAGGGTTATCCGGGTACAGGGGGCACTGCCCGGATGGACATTTCTTTCCCCCATACTCGTGGGAATAAAAATGGCGGAAAAAACTAAAAATATTTTAACATACATCAGAGCGACACCAGGGAAAACCCTGGTCATTAAGAACAGCACGCTCAATCGAGGGATTGGAGGGGAAGATAGCGCGGCTGGTTGGAAGGAACATAATAATGCTTCTTCCCTGCCCAACCCTCAAGATGAACCCGAGAAGGAGACTGAGCCTCTGGTTCACAGCGTGTCGTCGGATTCTGGTGACACGTCTGAGACCGTGAGGACAAGGGAGTCGGCACAGTCGTCTCCGGTTCCTGGTGTTTCGACCAGAAGCCGGGAACGACTGTGGATGAAAAACAGAGGGATAGACATGGGAGGGAGAGAGGAATTCTTCTCTCCTTCCAAGATTACAGGCCATGACGTGTCGGGTAGGGAAGAATTCTTCTCCCCTACTCCGACTGATGGATCTGGGGTCTCAGCCCCATCTTCTCCCTGCGCAGAAGATGGGGGCTCGAGAAGAGCACTGCCACTAGCCCTACCTGTGGCACGTGTATTGCTCTCCCGGATCGACCCGGAAGAGACCCAGGCGTCAACGGACGACGTTCTGTCCGACGCATCGCTGTCCCTTTCGGCACCCGGACCTGAGTCCGAGCGTCGAAAGCGACAGCGAAATGATGAGGGAAGTGAGCCGGAGTACTTGAGTAGTGACTCCGGCTCCGAGACACAGGTGAGGCCCAAAAGATCTGGGCCCGCCAAAAGGGGGAGGGGCCGGCCGCCGACCACGGCTAAGTACGTGGGGCTGGCCCAGGCAAAAGCGGAGCTCATGGCGCTGCGGCGCGAGGAGCTCCAGCTCGAGGCGGAGGAGGAGGTCGCCGGATTGGCGAGGCAGGCGAGCCAAAGAAGGGCGGCTCGCCTCTCGGAGGCTCCACTAAGTAGCGACGCTGAGCACCCCGGCACTGTCGAGGCCCTGAATCAACAGGTGATCGACAGTGTGGGGGTCATACTCAACGTCGCTACTAAGTCAAAAAACCTAAAGGGCACCTTTCAAGGTGCCCTCAAGAGAGCGGCGGCCTCAATCAGTGAGGCTGTGGCGGAACTGCGCTCCCGGTCGGTCTCGGACGAGACGACAAGGCTCCAGGCGGACAATGCTCGCCTAAAAGCGGAGGTGGCGGACCTCCGTAAAGAAATAGGCGAGCTGAGAGTTAGCCTGGAGCAAGTCGTGCAGCAGGGGAAAGCGGCCATGGAACAGGGGAGAGAACTACCACCTTCTCTCCCTTCCCCTCCTCCGGCTTCACAGGGACTCCAGCCCGCAGAGCTTGAGTACTCAATCATGGCAAAGTGCGGGGCCATGTTGAGTGCTCGCCTGGAGTCCTTAGAGGAGAGGCTTCTCCCCGCTAAGCGGGTTAGGCCGCCACTAGCCGCGGATAGGGTGGCTAAGACTACCGAGCCAACCCCAGGGCGCTCAGATGCTGTCGCACCCCAGGCGAAAGACCCGGTCCCTGTTCCCAACCAAGCGATAGTTGGGAAGGGGGCCAAGAAACGGAAGAAGGCGAAAAAGGGGGCAGAAGCTGTCCACCCCGCCGCCACTTTAAAATCAGCACCGCAAGTGCCCCAGCCACTGCCATCAGCTCCACCGTCCAAGGAAGAGGGCTGGTCGACAGTGGTCAAGCGGGGCAAAAAGAAGGGTGGCCCTTCCACAAAGGCCCCCCCAGCAGTCTCCAAGCCCCCCCCTCAGGCCAAAACACCTGGCCAAGGGGAGGGGGCCAAGAAAAAGAAGAAAGGCAAAAAGCGTCCCCTCCGCTCGACGGCCGTCGTCCTCACGCTCCAGCCTGGAGCGCAGGACAGGGGCCTCACCTACAAGTCGGTGATCGAGGATGCCAAGTCCAAGATCAGCTTAGAAGGACTTGGCATCCCTGGGGTGAGGTTCCGCAAAGCCGTCACAGGAGGGGCCGTGCTGGAGGTTCCCGGCGCCACAAGCGGAGACAAGGCGAACTCCCTCGCTGCAAAGCTGAGGGAGGTGCTCAACGAGGCTGATGTCCGTATTTCCAGACCAATGAAATGCGCAGAATTGCGCATTTCCGGTCTGGACGACTCAGCCTCCGCGGAGGAGGTCGCCGCCGCGGTGGCGAAGCGCGGTGGGTGTGCGGTAGACGAGGTCAAAGTTGGCCAACTCTACTACACACCCCACGCGCAGTGGTCCGTGTGGGTTCGCTGCCCTGTGGCAGCGGCCCAAAAAGTGGCTGAGGGTCGGCTCTTGGTGGGCTGGACGTCCGCCCAGGTGAAACGCCTGGAGAGCCGACCCATGAGGTGCTATCGTTGCCTGACGGTTGGGCATGTCAGGCAACAATGCACCTCAGAGATTGACCGCAGCGAGGACTGTTATCGCTGCGGTCAATCCGGCCACAAGGCCAGAGAGTGCTCGGCCGCTCCCCACTGCACGCTCTGCACAGCAGTGGGCAAGCCAGCCGGGCACAGCGCAGGGAGCAAGGGGTGCGCGGGGGCCAAAGCCCCGAAACGTGCACCCAGGAAGGCGGCCGCAAGGACCCCGGCCGCCAATGCTCCCGCGGCTCTGGCCGCACCAAGGGGAGATCCGATGGCTACGTCATGATCAAGACGAACCATCGGATCCTCCAGGCGAACATCAACCACTGCGCCGGTGCGCAGGATCTTCTCCTGCAATCCATGGCGCAGTGGTTGATAGACGTCGCGGTGGTCGCTGAGCCGTACTTCGTCCCTCCCAGAGATAACTGGGTAGAGGACCAAGACGGCTCGGTGGCCATCATAACAGCGTCAGGGGCAGAAGGCATACTGCCCCCTCCCACCTTAGCGAGGGGCCGAGGGTACGTGGCGATCCGCTGGAGAGAAATTGTCCTAATCGGGGCATATTTCTCTCCCAACAGAAGTCTCGCCGAGTTCGAAGCGTTCCTGGACCGGGTAGGGGCCCTCATTGGGCAGACTCTACCCTGTCCGGCGCTCCTCGTGGGCGACCTCAATGCCAAGAGCACGGCTTGGGGTTGTCCCGCGACGGATGCACGCGGCGAGACTTTAGCGGAGTGGGCGACGATGACCGGCCTCACGGTTCTGAACCAGGGGTCGGTCAACACGTGCGTGCGCTGGCAGGGGGGGTCCATTGTGGACGTCTCGTTCACAACCCCTGCCTTAGCACGCCGTGTCCGGGACTGGAGGGTTATGGAGGATGTGGAGACAATGTCGGACCATTTGTATATACGGTTCGACATTGTCTCCGCATCCCGAGCCCCGGACACGCATCGTCGTCCCAGCGGCCACGCTTCGGCTTCCCCCAGATGGGCCTTGAAAAGCCTAGATCGCGATGCAGTAGAATTGGCTTCCATAGTCCAGGCCTGGAGTAACACCCCTTCCAGGCCTGTGGAGGTCGAGGAGGAGGTATCTTGGTTCCGGGGCGCCGTGTCGCAAATCTGCGACGCGGGCATGTCTCGGGCCAAGCCTCGACCTCCTAGGCGTCAGGTGTACTGGTGGTCTCAGGGGATCGCTGATCAGCGGTCCCTCTGCGTGGAGTTGAGACGCCAGTACACCCACTACCGCCGTAGGCGTGTACGTGACGCCGACGTGGAAGCACAGCTGCTTGGGGCCTATCGAGAGGCTACCAAGGCCCTGCAGCTGTCCATCTGCATCGCGAAGGCTAGTGCCAGAGCGGAGCTCCTTGAGACTCTGACCCGTGATCCGTGGGGAAGGCCGTACCGTGCGGTCAGGGGCAAACTTCGCCCCTGGGCCCCCCCACTCACGGAGAGTCTCGAGCCTCGACTGCTGGGGAATGTTGTTTCGACCCTGTTTCCACACAGGGCGGAACAACAACCCCCCCCGATGGCGCCCCCACGACACCCTGTCGTGGATGCGAGCGCGGGAGTCGAGGTGCCTCCGGTGACGGAGGCAGAGCTAGACGCGGCTGTGTTGAGGCTGAAAGCCAAAAACACAGCACCGGGACCAGACGGGATCCCGGGACGCGTCCTGGCTCTGGCACTCAAGGCCCTGGGGGAGAGATTCCGCGGACTACTGGACGCCTGTCTTCAGTCCGGCCGGTTCCCTTCCGTTTGGAAGACCGGTCGGCTCGTTCTTCTCCGGAAGGACGGGCGTCCCGCGGAATCTCCCTCGGCCTACCGTCCGATCGTTCTACTCGACGAGGCCGATAAGTTGTTCGAGCGGGTCATCGCCGGACGGCTTATCGTGCACCTCCGAGAGGTAGGTCCCGACTTGTCCGAACATCAGTTCGGATTCCGAGGGGGCAGGTCGACCGTTGACGCGGTCCTCCGCGTCAAGGCCCTCTCGGATGAGGCGGTCGCCCGGGGTGGGGTGCTGTTGGCGGTGTCTCTCGACATCGCCAACGCGTTCAATACCCTTCCCTGGGCCTGCATCAGGGAGGCACTGAAGTTCCATGATGTGCCTCCCTATCTACGCCGAATAGTCGGGGCCTACCTCTCGGAGCGATACGTCGAGTATCCGGTTCGGGACGGTAGGCAATTAAGGTGGGAGACGACGTGCGGCGTTCCACAGGGCTCGGTCCTCGGGCCGCTCCTGTGGAACATCGGGTACGACTGGGTGCTGCGGGGGGAGCTCCTCCCGGGATCAAACGTGACCTGTTATGCGGACGACACGCTGGTCACGTCCCGGGGGACCTCGTACCGGGAAGCAGCCCGCCTCGCCACTGTGACAGTGGCACAGGTGGTGAGGCGGATCCGGTCGTTGGGACTCGAGGTGGCGTTGCCCAAATCCGAGGCGCTGTGTTTCCACGGCCCTCGGAAGGCGCCACCGGTCGGGTCCCACATCACAGTGAGTGGCACTCGGATCGAGGTCAAGTCCACGATGAAATATCTTGGACTCGTCCTCGATCCCCGCTGGAGTTTCCGGGATCACTTCGCCCGCCTGGCTCCCCGTTTGATGGCATCGGCCGCCGCGTTGAAGCGGTTGATGCCTAATATCGGGGGGCCCGAGTCGGCAAGCCGCCGCCTGTACATGGGGGTGGTGCGATCGATGGCCCTTTACGGGGCCCCGGTCTGGGCGGAGACCCTGACGGCCCATAATATCACCCTCCTGAGGAGACCTCAGAGGGTGATGGCCGTCAGCGTCATACGCGGGTACCGCACCACCTCCTTTGAGGCGGCGTGCGTACTGGCGGGATCCCCTCCCTGGGACTTGGAGGCGGAGGCCCAAGCGTCCACGTATCAGTGGCGCAAGGACCTCCAACTCCGCGGCAGTCGCCTTGCTCCCAGGGAGATGGAAGTGCGGAAACTCCTGGCTCGACAGTCCCTGTTCGACAAGTGGGAACAGAGGCTGGCCGAACCGTCGGCCGGCCGTTGGACTGTCGAGGCGGTCCGTCCAGTCCTGCGGGAGTGGACGGAGAGAGAGTGGGGGTCGCTGACCTTCCGACTGGTGCAGGTACTCTCGGGACACGGTTGTTTCGGGAAGTATCTGCACCGCATAGCCGGGAGGGAGGCGACCGCTGAGTGCCACCACTGTGGCTGCCACGAGGACACAGCGCAGCATACACTGGGGGAGTGCCCGGCATGGGCGGAGCCGCGCTGTGACCTCGTCGCAGCGGTGGGGAACGACCTCTCCTTACCGGCCGTAGTGCGTTCTATGGTCGGCGACAAGAGGTCGTGGAAAGCGGTCCTCTCCTTCTGCGAGACAGTCATGTCGCAGAAGGAGGCGGCGGAGAGGGACAGGGAGGAGGACCCCTCTTCTCTCCCGATCCGCCGCAGACGCACAGGCCGCAGGAGGAGAGCATATGCCTCTCTCCTCCTCCCCACCTAACGAGGCCCGGGCGGTGATGCGGGGGCATCACCGTCCACTGGTTAGGCCTCGTCGCGAAGGCGCGCGTGGTGTTCCCACGCGCCTTCGGAGCGTCCGGGACAGGGATCACTCCCCCCTGTCCCGCAGAGGAGGGCCTACCGCGCAGTTCTTGCGGTAGGCGGCCCGCCGACGTGGCTGCGGACGTAATGCTTCGGCCTCCCCGTGGTCACGTCCCTATGGCGGAGCGGAGGAACACAGTGGGGTTTTAGCCGGTAGGAGTCCGGCATAACCGCACCACTCCCCCCGGGGTGGTGTGTGTATCCAATGAAGGATTTCCCCACTTAAAAAAAAAAAAAAAAAAAAAAAAAAAAAAGGTTAGGTTAGGTTAGGTTAGGTTAGGTTAGGTTAGGTTAGGTTAGGTTAGGTTAGGTTAGGTTAGGTTAGGTTAGGTTAGGTTAGGTTAGGTTAGGTTGGGGTGCATTGGTAGTCGCCTCCTCGTGGCGCACCCTGGGCAACGGGACTGGCGAATCGACACAGGGTTTCTGTGTCCATTCCCCAGTCGCGGCTAAGACTACCTTAGGCGTCTCTCCGCGTGTCCCTCTGATTAGCAGAGGGCACAGTGGAGAGGCAGGGGCGGGCTCGGTGTGCACTTACACTGCCTCCGAGCAGGCCAGGGGGAGTTCTCTCCCGGCCACCGTCGGTATACCGCAATCCCGCTTCCGGAGTGTCGTGGTCACGTCTCGCGGCTTCGGTTGGGATCGGGGGTCTTGGCTTAACCGCCCGGACCGCGAGGAAGGACACCTCTATAAAAAACCACTCAAGTTTCGGCGTTGTGGCATCGTGACGTCGAATGCCCTCGGCGGTGTCATCATCTCCGAGGGATAGGTGGAGAGTATATTCCACCTTCTAGCGGCCAACCCGGGGAGGTTTCCCGCCCTCCTTAGGAGTATTAGGGTTATCCGGGTACAGGGGGCACTGCCCGGATGGACCACTATTTCCCCCATACTCGTGGGACTAAAAATGGAGGAAAATTTTATAAAACAAAACACCATCTTCAGAGCGACACCAGGTAAAAGTCTGGTGATCAAAAACAGTGCTCTAAAAAAAGGGGTTGGAGGGGAAGAAGGATCGGCTGGTCGGAAGGAAAACATTGCCTCTTCCTCCTCCACCTCTAGGGAAATTTCGGGGAGGGTTATTGAGCCCGCAGTCCTCAGTGTGTCGTCGGACTCCGGCGACACACTGGAGGCAGCGCAGTCAGGGCGATCTGCACAGTCGTCTCCGGCTCCTGGTATCATGACCAGGAGTCGGGAACGACTGTGGATGAAGAACCGAGGTATCGACTCGGGAGGGAGAGAAGAATTTTTCTCTCTCTCCAGAGTGGATGCTTCGAACCTATCGGGCCGGGAGGAGTTTTTCTCTCCTGGGCCCACAGACGGAGGGTCCGGGGACTCAGCCCCATCTTCTCCTGGTGCAGAAGATGGGGTTCTGAGGAAGGCGCTGCCACTTGGGCTACCAGTAGCGCGGGTGTTACTCACCCGGACAGACACGGAGATTGAGTCTGGGGCGTCAATGGATGACGCTCCATCTGATGTGCCGTTGTCGCATTCGACACCCGGACTGGCTTCCGAGTGTCGAAAGCGACAGCGTTGCGAAAGAAACGAGCCGGAGCGCTCCAGCAGCGACTCCGGCTCCGAGACATCAGCGAGGCCCAAAAGATCTGGGCCCGCTAAAAGAGGACGGGGCCGGCCGCCATCCACGTCAAAGTACGTGGGGCTGGCCCAGGCAAAGGCGGAGTTCTTAGCGCTTAAGCGCGAGGAGCTCCGTCTCCAAGAGGAGGAGGAGGTGGCGGGCATGGCACGACAGGCGAACCAGAAGAGGTTGGTGCGCCTGTCCAACGTGTCGGCGAGTAGTGGCGCTGATGACACCCACACTGCCGAAGCCCTGAATGAGCAGGTGATGGACAGTGTGGAGGTCATCCTAAACGTGGCCCAAAAGTCCAAGAACCTGAAGGGCACCTTCCAAGGTGCCCTCAAGAGGGCGGCGGCGTCGATTGCCGAGGCGGTGTCAGAGCTGCGCACCCGCACCGCGTCAGATGAGACGGTACGGCTCCAGGCCGACAATGCTCGCCTAAAAGCGGAGGTGGCGGACCTCCGTAAAGAAATAGGCGAGCTGAGAGTTAGCCTGGAGCAAGTCGTGCAGCAGGGGGAAGCGGCCATCGCACAAGCGAGAGAACTACCACCTTCTCTCCCCTCCCCTCCTCCGGCTTCACAGGGACTCCAGCCCGCAGAGCTGGAGTACTCAATCATGGCCAAATGCGGGGCCATGTTGAGTGCTCGCCTGGAGTCCCTAGAGGAGAGGCTTTTCCCCGCTAAGCGGGAAAGGCCGCCACTAGCCGCGGATAGGGGGGCTAACGCCAAAGAGCCAACCCCAGGGCGCTCAGCTGCAGTTGCGCCCCAAGCAAATGGCCCGGTCCCTGTTCCCAACCAAGCGTTAGTTGGAAAGGGGGCCAAGAAACGAAATAAGCCGAAAAAGGGGGAAGCAACTGTCCACGCCGCCCCCCCCAAATCAGTACCGCAAGTGCCCCAACCACTTCCTCCAGTACCTCCCTCCACGGAGGAGGGATGGTCGACAGTGGTTAAGCGGGGCAAAAAGAAGGGTGGACCACAGGCGAAGGCCACACCAACGGTGACGAAGCCCCCCCCTCAGGCCAAAACACCTGGCCAAGGGGAGGGGGCCAAAAAGAAGAAGAAGGCCCGGAGGAAGCGTTCCCTCCGTTCAACGGCCGTCGTCCTCACCCTCCAGCCGGGAGCGGAGGAGAGAGGCGTGACCTACAGGTCGGTGATGACCGAGGCCAAGGCTAAAATTAGCTTGGCACATCTCGGCATCACCGGCTTGAAGTTTAGGAAGGCGGTAACGGGGGGGACAGTGCTGGAAGTCCCCGGGGCTACCAGCGGTGACAAGGCCAACTCCCTCGCTACAAAGCTGAGGGAGGTCCTGAATGAGGCTGACGTCAAGATCGCCAGACCAATGAAATGCGCAGAATTGCGCATTTCCGGTCTGGACGACTCAGCCTCGGCGGAGGAGGTCGCCGCTGCAGTGGCGAAGCGCGGTGGGTGTGCAGTAGACGAGGTCAAAGTTGGCCAACTCTACTACACACCCCACGCGCAGTGGTCCGTGTGGGTTCGCTGCCCGGTGGCAGCGGCCCAGAAGGTGGCTGAGGGTCGGCTCCTAGTGGGCTGGACGTCCGCCCAGGTGAAACGCCTGGAGAGCCGACCCATGAGGTGCTATCGCTGCCTGGCGGCTGGGCACGTCAGGCAGCAATGCACCTCAGAGATTGACCGCAGCGAGGACTGCTATCGCTGCGGTCAACCCGGCCACAAGGCCAGAGAGTGCTCGGCCGCTCCCCACTGTGCGCTCTGCGCAGCAGTGGGCAAGCCTGCCGGGCACAGCGCAGGGAGCAAGGGGTGCACGGGGGCCAAAGCCCCGAAACGTGCACCCAGGAAGGCGGCCGCAAGGACCCCGGCCGCTAATGCTCCCGCGGCTCTGGCCGCTCCAAGGGGGGATCCGATGGTTACGTCATGATCAAGACGAACCATCGGATCCTTCAGGCGAATATCAACCACTGCGCCGGTGCGCAGGATCTCCTCCTGCAATCCATGGCGCAGTGGTTGATAGACGTCGCGGTGGTCGCTGAGCCGTACTTCGTCCCTCCCAGGGATAACTGGGTAGAGGACCAAGACGGCTCGGTGGCCATCATAACAGCGTCAGGGGCAGATGGCATACTGCCCCCTCCCACCTTAGCGAGGGGCCGAGGTTACGTGGCGATCCGCTGGAGAGAAATTGTCCTAATCGGGGCATATTTCTCTCCCAACAGAAGTCTCGCCGAGTTTGAAGCGTTCCTGGAC